>CM055116.1:374844977-376093085 GCA_029206835.1 Rana muscosa
GCTTCATAAAAAAAGTTTTTGTAGTTTTGGATAAAGTAGGGAATAGTTGGAACATGTATCAGTTTTTTTTATTGTTGTCTGTCACTGCTGGGAAGATTCCCCTTCTCCATTTGCCCAATCACCAGGGTAGAAAGTGAAGAGAAATTCCAAATTTCATGGTGATAACCAGAACTGTCTCCCTACTTTGGAGAGCTTTTAAATCATCCCCAAAATACCATAACAGCTACCCCACCATACTCCTTTTACCAGCTGTTCAAGAATAAGTAGACAACACCATTTTGAGTGAAAATATAACCAATACAAAACATTCCTTTCAACAGAAGCATAATATCAATGATAAAACAATAATCAAGGTTGTTGATCTTTGAAGGCACTGAAGAATCAAAAATGTGTTTTTGTATCAGTGTAACCACTTACAGGCCCCAGCCGCAACACACCAAATTGGGGTCGATCTTAACTCTCTATTTCTCCACAAATACATCCATTTCCCAAATTCCGAGTTAACCCACTGTTAACTGGAATTTTACAGAGAACCCCATGCCATAGATAGGTCCCCACTATGTGATATCACTGTTACTTTAGAAGGTCTCCAAAGATCCCAACTGCCAAACCACTACGACACCCAAAAAACACTAATCCAAACATCTGGGCAGGAGGGTGGGAAGTTTCTTCTTCCTCCGTTGGGGTTAAACTGCATGGAGTTCTCCTTAATCCCACCTAGACCACATAGAAGCCCCTCCTAAACCTTCAAACCCACTAATCCTGGTATGTAACCTCATATCTCCTGATTGAGCTGTCAACCCTCTATCTGCCTGTTTCCTTGTTTATCTAGTCATGCCAGCTCTTCGCTTTTTAGTTTTCTGCTAAGGGCCTATCTTGACTAGGGTAAAACAGATGTCAACCCTCAAAACACCATAACAACTGCTATGATACTATACCCCTTTTACCAGCTTTTCTAGTATAACTAGACAACACCATTTGGAGTGAAAATTGGCCGTAGCGGCCATTTATTAACATCTAATCAATACAAAACATTCCTTTAAACAGAAACATAATATCAATAATAAAACAATAATCAAGGTTGCAGATCTTTAAAGGTACTGAAGTCAATGTAAAGAGATGGAGGATGGCCGCACACCACAATGAGATGAGATGCTGTACAGATATTCTTTATTGTCATTATACCAGATAGATGTTACAGATGCTCCTGTTTTTTTCTTTCTTTTTGGGGAATGTGTCAAAAATAAGAGTGATTGATTCATGTAAATGTTTGACAAATGCCATATTTATTGGTTTATACATATGCCCCTTGGTGTAAACATCACTTAATTTACAACTAAGCTAACCAGGCTAAGGTACTTGATCCATGGATCAGATTCCTTATCTCTAACAATTTTAAATCACATTATAATTAGAAAATTGCTTCATTTTCTGTACCTGTACCTATGCTGTTTTCAATCAAACTTTATTGTGAAAAAAAAGAAAGAAAATTGCTAAATAATAAAATGCTACCAAGTTTGGGGTCAGTAAAAAAACATCACCTTTGTGTGACACCCCAGCTGTCCCACAGCAGTAAAAGAAACAGACAAAAATCCCAAAAAAAAGGGGTAGGGGAGAATGTATAAGGTCCCCCTATAGCCTACAGATGGAAGGGAAATGGAACACAAGTTCGTGAATGCCTACAGAGCCATGCCACAAAAGATGGAGGAACTGAGACAACTTCGCTTTAATCAATGTCCTGCAGTAAATGAGAGCTATACTCCAGTATAGTACAGAAGTTTCTACAGCAGAACCAAGTTTTCTAAAATCTTTTTTCCGTGTAGTACAGAGAAGCGCTCAGATCATCCGGTAACATTAGGTCGTTGATCCGGGCTTAGATCTTTATTTAACTGCTTCACACCTGGCCTATTGAAATATGATGGTCGAGCGGGATCCCTGTTATTCTGAGAGGACATCATATGGCATCCTCCCAGGATCTCGCCTCGCACGTGCCCCATGGACCATGATCGGGCGCGATCTGTCATCTGATGTGTCCACCATACACAGCTGATAACAGATCACTGTACCGGCCCGCTGCAACCAATCACATCAGATCCCATGACAATGTTTACAATGAATGGCTTTGATTCACGCCACTCATTGTGTACTTTTGTGTGAGCTCTGTGATTGGTCACAGTGATCACATTGTACAGACATGGCAAATCACAGCCCATCTGTACATGTGATCAGCTGCTGCCAAGAACAGCTAATCACAATAATAAAACATTAAATGAATAGTTTTCATTCAGAAAAAAATGGTTGCTTATAACTGTAAATATCACAGTTATAAGCAGACATGGTGTGTAAAAAAAAAAACTGATCACCTCCCCAGAGTAGTACGGTATTACTATGGTAACAATGTATTGCTCCAGGCACTGTATGTAAAAACACATTTAAAAAAATTTAATAAAAAAAAATATATATAAAATAAAAAATGCCATACTGTCACCAGGCACCAGGTGTCCCTGATCACCGCTGCACCAGTTATATAAATAAAAATTGTGAAAATTTTATTTTATTTTTTAAAATTTCTACCTTGGACTGTCTACTTTTGAAAAAGGGGTAATTTGAGGGATATTTGCACTGTCCTGGCATTTTCAGGACTCAAGAAATTAGTTTATCAGGACTGATTGATTTTCAGATGTGTATATATATATATATATATATATATATATATATATATATATATATATATATATATACATACAGTACACAGTATATATACCATATATATACCATTGTTTGTGGACTCTATACCTTTCATACAGACTAAATAATACCACTGATTGGGTTGTATTGCATAAACAGTATTGTATTGACTTGCATTGTGCCTGTAAATTTTCTAACAAACAGGACTACTTCAGATTCAGAAGAGTCACAAACAGCACAGCCCCTATCCTCTTCTGGACGTATCTAATTACTGTCAGTGCTGGCCAAGCTCCTCCGCCCCTACCTACAGCTCTCTGCATAATCTTTTATGCAGCAGCTGGGAAGACTGAAGGGGACTACTATAGCATGTCATTAAGTGATAGCTCTGCATCTACTGGGGCTGCTGACATCACAACCAAGGTGGTGGTGCCCAGCAGCAGTCTCAGGGTTTTGTCTACACAAGAGAAGCTTTTACAGGTAAATAACATCTCTAAAATATGTTGAATGCACATATAAACTTATTGGAGGATTGTTGTTGAAATTAATGGCTTGGCTTAACTACTTAAGGACCACCCACCGCATATATACTGCGGCAGAGCGGCCCTATTGCGCGAAACTACATACCCATATGTCGTTTTGTGCACAGGACACTGGGGGCACGCGCTGCACGGTGGGTGAGCTGATGTCCGCCAGCCACCCACGATCTCTTTTTATTGTATATGTATTATAGCAAAAAGTAATGTAGCACTACCCCCATAGGAGCTGCTGGTTAGTTTTGGGTTTTGCACGTTACCTCTTCAGCTTCGTTGTCCAGGTAGGAATGTCTGTAGTAATGCAATGTCCACACAGATGTAAAACCTTCAACAGTCAGGCTTTATTTTCTTATGCAGTAAACGTTGAGAAAGTAGAAGGTAGAGAAGAGCAGGGGAAGGTTCAGGCACTCGCCACAACTATGCAGAGGTATCAGTTTAAAGTCACTCACCACTCTCAATGTTAGAGTGGGTATTGGTCACCCGGATAGTCCCCTCTCACATGGCCTAGCAGCCGGAGTGACACACGAACGAGCAACAGGGCAGTCTCTGCCACAGACTGCTCAAGATTAAATAGGTCTCTGCCACAGACCTTTTGAAATGAACAAAGTCTCTGCCAGAGACCTTCTGAAATTGAGCAAATGGATAGTTCAGGAATCCTCTGCCACAGGATTTCAAAGTCCCAAACCTCCAGTCGTACAGTGAAAAGAGCCTTTAAGCCAATCCGGCGAACTGCAGGGCTTATGATCTGATGGGTCCCTCCTCAATAAAGTTACCAGGCCTCACCCAATAAGTCAGCACTCTGCCAGTCTCCTCCAGGGCAGGTCCTCCCCTGGTCTCATTCATTAAGAAAGCTTCCTCCCCATTTGGATGGACAGCTTGGGATCCCCTCTCAGTATGCAGGCCCCAGCCAGACTAGCTGGGCCTACTATGTAGTGATGCAGCTTCGGGCCAACGTGGCCCCGAGACCAGAACCACACATACACACCTCGCGCCCGGAGGGCCATGAGGCGAAAAACTACCCCGAGCAATGGCGTCTGCCTCTTAAGTATCCCCTCCCAGCAAGCACAGCGGGGCGACCACTCCTACTGCACCGCTGCCGAGAAGGGTCACTCAATGCACCATGGTCTGCCCGTGTTCCAACAGGTGCCTGAGGTGGTAACGCCACCTTCAGGCAAATAGGGAAACTACCATCGGGCTAACCACAGCTAGAACAGAAGCAAATCTCAATATAATTCAACAGTCTGAGCCCAGCTACTGGCTCAGACATCCCTCTAAATTTTAGATAGCATCCCAACCTTTTGGGGAGGGCGCTACAGTAAAATATATATATATATATATTTTTTTTCAAACTTGTCGGTTTTTTGTATTTATAGTGCAAAAAAAAATAATTGCAGAGGTGATCAAATACCACCAAAAGAAAGCTCTATTTGTGGGAAAAAAGGACATCAATTTTATTTGGTTACTGCGTCGCACGCCCGTGCAATTGTCAATTAAAGTAATGCAGTGCATATCGCAAAAAATGGCCTGGTCATTAAGGGGGTAAATCCTTCCGAGGCTGAAGTGGTTAAAGCTAGACAGCATCTATCAAAGAATGAGAACTCATTTGTTTTTTCAAATGATTAAGAATTGTATACAAGTAAAGAACCAGCAGGACAGCTATCAATAATTATATATCCATCAAATTAATACATTTTTTATATTTTCTAAATTTTAAAGGCTTAGTGCTCCCAAGGAAGTGGCACATCAATAACCCGGGAACGCCCTTTCTAATTTAATGCTCTTATTGTGCAGACTATGGATGTTTTACAGTACTTTTTGTCGGAAAATTGACTAGGTTACCACTGTGTTCACTGGCCTGTCAAAAATATCCAGACTAATTAGATGCTTGCTCTGTAGCTTCATTAATTGGAGCCTTCATACAAGTAGTGGAACATAGTAGGATCTGCTGTGTGTGTAATATTATAGAGGCAGTCCTGAATTTACACAGGATTTTACTGGCTACATCAAGATTTTATAAAAGTGCGCCATTCAAGGACTGATGTCTTCATTACAAGGCGATCATACACAGCACAATGATCAAAAAGGTAAGTGAATGCTATGGAGATCCGTTATGAATATATCTTTAAATGAAGTAGTAGTGACATTGCACTGTATTTATATACTTTCCATAACAATAAATTACGTATTACTTTCATAGAACAATTTAGAGGCAATGCAGGTTAGTAATGGCCTCATCCACAAACTTTTATCAATGTTAATGGTTACATAAACCAAATCATGTAGTAAATTTTTTAAACTCTGTATTACATAGAGTGAAAACAGCATATTGTTCCAATCTGTTATTTAGGAAATCACATGAAAAAAGTGTTGTTGAGCAAACTGAAAGAATGCAAAAATGTCTGTAACTTGTTGGAGTATTCAGCAGCCTGGGCACATTTATTCAAATTCCTGACACTACAGGAGAATGTGCCTAAATGTGGCAGATAATTATTCAGCGTGGTTCCACCCAGAGCAATTATTTAAATACTGACAGACTCAGCAGAGATATGTTTTTTTTTCTGTTTAAAAACCTATAAAGTACATATTACACTGAGCTTGACAAAGTACATATAACCACATCAGTTCCATCTCCTGAAGAAATTCACAATACAACATCCTGACCACATACTAAAGCTGGCAATAGATACGTTAGTTTTTCTTCTTATCTTTATTATTTTTTTATGGCAAGCCTAAAGTGACTGTAAAGGTTATTTAAAAAAATTAAATAAAGATGATATACTTACCTGCTCTGTGCAATAGGGTTGCAGAGGGCAGCCCCAATCCTTCTTTTCTGGGTTTCCCCGTCAGTGCTCCTGGCTCCTCCCTCCTGCTGAGTGCCCCCATAACAAGCTGCTTGCTATGGGGGCACTTGCGCGGGTGTATTTCCAAGTCTATGGACACACACAGCACGGCTTTGTCCAGCCCCCCACTCTCTCCTCACAGGCTGTAATTAATAGCAGCAAGAGCCAATAGTTCCCACTGCTGCCCCCATGTCTAGTGAGGAGAGAGAGGAGAGAGACACTATTTTCGGGCACAGCATTGGATCAAGGTCGGGCTCAGGTATGCATTTAGGGGGGCTCTGGGATCCTGTTCAGAGAAGGTTTTTATCTCAATGCATTAAGGTTAAAAAGCGTCTATCTTTACAACCACTTTAAGACCGATTAGCCAACCAACCAACCAACCAACCAACAGGTTTTTGGTGGAAACCCATGCAAACTCCAGAAGAACAAAGTGGCCTTGTACTGTGTACTGCATACCAGGTACCTTGTACTGTGTTGTTTGTATTTGTGGTAATACTGCCTGTTCTAGTGTTCTTGTTCTTCTGTTTTTGGTGAGAGAGTATGTACAAGTGGCCAGTGCTCTTTGGGTGACTACTAGATTTTTTTCCCAAGATACAATACATTTACAAGAAAAATTGTAATTCCCCTAAAGCTTTACTCAAAGCAAAGTTGTTTTACCTACCAAAAGATTTGTATGCTTGTGTATCCAATCATTCAATTTACACAGACAGACAGGAGAGGCAGTTTGGTGACCTAACTTTTCTCTGCTACAATTAAGGAATCAAGCTTGGTCATCATCCTGCCTTCACTCTGTGATTGGATACTGAAAGAACTGCAATAAACTGATACGGTAATCTCTCCACTCCCTTTGGGAGCATGTTTTCTGTTGGTGCATGTGAAGGTGGTAATTCCTAATTATGCCTCTCCCTCTCTCTACTGCTATATTTCCACTATTAGTAGAAATTATTATTAACCACTTAACAACCACCTGCCGACAAATAACGTCGACAAGGTGGTTGCTTAACTCTGGGAGGACGTTATATAACGTCCTCCCAGAATCGCGCTCCCGCGCGCCCCCTGGGGCGCGCACACGGGAAACTCCGTGACCGCCGGGTCCAGAGGACCCGGCGGATCACGAATCGCGGTAAATCGCCGCTGATAGCGGCCGTTTACCACGTGATCGCTCCGTCAAATGACGGAGCAATCACTTGTAAACAGACCGGCGTCATTTGATGACGCCGGTTCCTCCCTCCCCTCTCTGTACCGATCGGTACAGTGTGAGAGGGGAGGGGGAGGGAGCGGATGGCAGCAGCAGCACTGTGGGCTGGAACTGTGACAATTGCAGTCACAGATCCAGCCATCCATCCATCCCTGCTCAGCCATCCCTGTGCTATACCCTGCCAATACTCTGCAATACACCCTGCCAATACTCTGCAATACACCCTGCCAATACTCTGCAAAATACCCTGGTGCAATACTCTGCAATACCCTGGTGCAATACTCTGCAATACCCTGGTGCAATACTCTGCAATACCCTGCGAAATACCCTGCGAAATACTCTGCAATACCCTGCAATACCCTGGTGCAATACTCTGCAATACCCTGGTGCAATACTCTGCAATACCCTGGTGCAATACTCTGCAATACCCTGGTGCAATACTCTGCAATACCCTGCACAATACTCTGCAATACCCTGCACAATACTCTGCAATACCCTGCAAAATATGCAATACCCTGCAAAATACTCTGCAAAATACTCTGCAATACCCTGCACAATACTCTGCAATACCCGCCACAATACTCTGCAATACCCGCCACAATACTCTGCAATACCCGCCACAATACTCTGCAATACCCTCCACAATACTCTGCAATACCCTCCACAATACCCTGTGTAATACCCTCCACAATACCCTGTGCAATACCCTCCACAATACCCTGTGCAATACCCTGCCATACACCGCAATACCCTGCCATACACCGCAATACCCTGCCATAGTCCGCAATACTCCGCAATGCCCTGCAATACTCCGCAATGCCCGGCAATACTCCGCAATGCCCGGCAATACTCCGCAATGCCCGGCAATACTCTGCAATAACCACTTCCCGCCCTCCGGCCGTCATATGACGTACTTGACTTTGTGCGGGGATATCTGAATGATGGGAGCAGCTACAGGCATCATTCAGATATTAGCTTTTTCAGCCGGCGATTCCCTACACCATAAGAACAATCATAGCGGCTGTTCCGCCGCTTGATCATTCTTACGGGAGGCGAGAGTGGATGTCCCCCCCCCCCCGCCGCCCTCCGGTGCTTCTACCGACTCACCGCTACGATCAAAGCCAGGATTGTTGTTTTTTTTTTTGTATTTTTTTCAGGCTTCCCAGCCTAGAGGTGAGATGTGGGGTCTTATTGACACCCCCCCCCCCCCCCCATATCTCACTGTAAAGAGGACCTGTCATGCCATATTCCTATTACAAGGGATGTTTACGTTCCTTGTAATAGGTATAAAAGTGATCAAAAAAATGTTTAGGGCGGAAAAACATGTCAAACTAAAATAAATAAAGTAAAATGAAGAATAATTTTTTTTTTTTTTTAAAGCGCCCCTGTCCCCGTGAGCTCGCATACAGAAGCGAACGCATACGTAAGTCCCGCCCACATATGAAAACGGTTTTCAAACCACACATGTGAGGTATCTCCGCGAACGTTAGAGCGAGAGCAATCATTTTGGCCCTAGACCTCCTCTGTAACTCAAAACATGTAACCAGTAAAAATATTTAAAGCGTCGCCTATGGGGATTTTTTAAGTAGCAAAGTTTGGCGCCATTCCACGAGTGTGTGCAATTTTTAAGGGCGACATGTTAGGTATCTATTTACTCGGCGTAACTTCATCTTTCACATTATGCAAAAACATTGGGCTAACTTTACTGTTTTTTTTTTTTTTTTAAGCACAAAACATTTTTTTTCCGTAAAAAACGCGTTAAAAAAATTGCTGCGCAAATATCGTGCGAGATAAAAAGTTGCAACAACCACCATTATATTCTCTAAGGTCTTTGCTAAAAAAATATATATAATGTTTTGGGGTTCTATGTAATTTTCTAGCAAATAAATGATGATTTTTACATGTAGGAGAGAAATGTCAGAATTGGCCTTGGTGCTCCAGAACGCCTGAAGGTGCTCCCTGCATGTTGGGCCTCTGTATGTGGCCACGCTGTGTAAAAGTCTCACACATGTGGTATCGCCATACTCGGGAGTAATAGCAGAATGTGTTTTGGGGTGTAATTTGTGGAATGCATATGCTGTGTGTGAGAAATAACCTGCTAATATGACAATTTTGTGAAAAAAAAAAAAGAGAAAAAAAAAATCTTGATTTTGCAAAGAATTGTGGGAAAAAATGACAACTTCAAAAAACTCACAATGCCTCTTTCTGAATACCTTGGAATGTCTTCTTTCCAAAAAGGGGTCATTTGGGGGGTATTTGTACTTTTCTGGCATGTTAGGGTCTCAAGAATTGAGATAGGCCGTCAGTACTTCAGGTGTGATCAATTTTCAGATATTGGCACCATAGCTTGTGGACTCTATAACTTTCACAAAGACCAAATAATATACACCAATTTGTACTTATTTTTACCAAAGATATGTAGCAGTATAAATTTTGGCCAAAATTTATGAAGAAAAAATAGTAATTTGCAAAATTTTATAACAGAAACGAAAAAAAAATCATTTTTTTACAAAATTTTCAGTCTTTTTTCTCTTATAGCGCAAAAAATAAAAAACCCAACAGTGATTAAATACCACCAAAAGAAAGCTCTATTTGTGTGAAAAAAAGGACAAAAATTTCATATGGGTACAGTGTTGTATGACTGAGTAATTGTCATTCAAAATGTGAGAGCACCGAAAGCTGAAAATTGGTCTGGTTATTAAGGGGGTTTAAGTGCCCAGTGGTCAAGTGGTTAATATCTTTCAAAATGTTCCTTTATGCCGTGTACACATGATCGGTTTTACCGATAAAAACAGTCCGATGGACTTTTCTCATCGGACAAACCAATCGTGTATGGGCCCCATCGGTCTTTTTTCCATCAGTGAGAAAAAATAGAACATGTTTTAAATGTATCCGATGGGAAAAAAACGATCGCAAATTCCGATCGTCTGTGTGGAACTCTATCGGACAAAAAACCCACGCATGCTCAGAATCAAGTCGACGCATGCTCAGAAGCATTGAACTTAATTTTTCTCAGCTTGTCGGAGTGTTTTACGTCACGTCGTTTGGGACGATCATTTTTTTGACTGATGGTGTGTAGGCAAGACTGATGGAAGTCAGCTTCATCGGATTTCCGATGGAAAAATCCATCGGATTAGAATCCATAGGAAATCCGATCGTGTGTACAGGGCTTTACTCCCAAAACACAAAAACCCAGGGTGAATGCAGCACTTCCATAAACATCATAAAAGTAATTTGTACAAGGAAATACACTTGTGATGTAGCCAGGGCCAGATAGGTCCCTTTTGGAAAACCCGTGATTTCCACAGTGATCTCGCACATGCACCATACGAGATCTGGAGTAGTTTGTTATTTTCACATCCTACAAGATGTGTCATGATTCATTATTCATCAATAACAAACTGCCCCAGAGCTCGTATAGCGCATGTGAAGATTGGGTGCAGGTGTCATCGGTGGACCAGCACAAAACAAGGATAAAGAAGCTGGTCACCAATTGTGTTTTTTTTTTTTTTTAAATAGCAGAGTGGGTTTCACATTTGAATAGGGGACAGACCAAGGAGACTACAGAAGATACAAAAGCAATAGACAATTAACTATATATGCTCTTCTATACTGTGGTACATACACAGGAAAAAAAAAATATTTCATAGCTTGCTTTAGGAAACTAGGAGGACATTCTGTTATGCATATTTATTTGTAATTTGTATATTTCTTTTTATTAAGAACAAGCAACACATTGCCGTTCTATTATGTCATCATTATTACTAAAAAGAAGTAGCCAAAGACACATTTTGTGATTTAGTTCTCTGAATTGCAATGTTCTAATCTCCTGGTAAATACGATTACTAACTTTCCATTTACTTTTCTTCCTTATACTTTTGAAAATGAAACAAAACATATTTGCCCCTCCGTCACAGGATACCAGTTTGACGCACCAGTCATATGATTCTGATATCCCTTGGCTGGAAAACAGAGTATCTCTTCTAACCATGCTGATAGCAGCAATTATGGCCTTGTGATGAAAATCAAGAATACAGTTTAAATCAATGTAATTTTAATTTTAAATATTTATCTTAGAGAGGTAGATGGAAGTTTTTAACCCGATTACTCTGTATTTTTAATGTAATGGTATTTGTATGTATATGAAATATTGCATTTTTACCATTTAATGCATAATACCTGAAAATGTAGTTATTTTAAAGCCTTGATTTAATTTAACAAATGATGTATATTTGTTTGCTTATTTTTGTATTTCACTTTTGTTTTAATTGGCTAAATGTGATCCATAGGCCTGCTTACAAATTTTAGTATCAAAGCACATAAACAACATTTAAAAACAATGATCAGAATGTATGGCTGAAAATAATTTATACAGCCTGAAAGAGTATGAATGGCTGCTTCTACCCAAGTCATATAACAGATGTGCTAACGTTAGAACAGCCTCTCAAATTACTGTATCTTAAAGTGTACTCGACCTAGACTAAAATATTTCTAAAGTAACACCACTACTGAAGTGAGCGCATCTTGCCTAGCCTACTGTTTTATTATTCATATTATTCAGATCCTGTGTCCCTGTGGAGACCCCTTGTATTCTAGACCTACTGTAGGCTGTACATAGAAGATTGACTTCTGCTCAAGCTTAAAACTAAATCCCAACACTTTCTTGACATTATGTCCCAACTCTGTCACTGAACTGTCAAATGCCAGAACCTCTACTGAACATTGAAGTTCTGACATATGATAATTGAATAAGATGGAGCAACGTTTAGTGCCAGGAGGCTCAAGGTTTGCAAGACCCTGTTTGTGTTTATGTGAGACAGCAAGGTCTCTGCAGTAGGTGGATTTTGAATCCCTCTTCTGACTTCCCTCCTATCGTCTCCTGCTGGCTGCTGCTGCGGGCACACAGGGCAATGTTTCAGGATGGAGACCGGGGAAGGGGCTGGATAAATATGTCATTTACCGGCCCCTTTTTATCTAAATAAACACAGTGAGCGATCAGTACCAATCACTCACTGTGTTCATTCATAACTGAAGCATAGTAAACGATGTTTCACTGTCCAGTGCAGCTGAGGCTGCAGAGAAAGGGACTGGGGAATGGCTGTCCTCAGTTCTTTTCTCTGTCTCAAAATTGAGACATCAGGGGTCTGTTTAGACCCCTGATATTTCAACAAAGCTCCTTAACGGGATTTCTAAAAAAATTGTAAAAACAATAAAAAATAATATTGTAAAAATAATTTTAAAATAAAATTGTAAAAAAATAATAAAAAAATTAAATGATAAAAACAAAAAACGAATGACACCGACCACTGCCCTACTGACAACAATCACTGCCCTACTGACACCATCCGCTGCTCTACTGACACCATCCTCTGCCCTACTAATAAAGTCCATTGCGCTACTGACTGACGCCATCCACTGTCCTACTGAGACCAATCTCTGCCCTACTGACATGTCCACTGCTCTACTGACACTGTCCATGTAGTAAATACATTTTAAAATGTTTTTTTTACATTTATTTATAAGAGTGTGTGTGTGTCTGTGTATGTGTATATATATATATATATATATATATATATATATATATATGTCATGAACCTTGGATTACTGAAGTATTTCTCCTTTGAATCTATTACACAGTGGGGGGTCTTCTGCCCTGTCTTAAGGCTAACCCCCCCTCCAGACGGCTCCATGGTCTGGAAGAAAAGCATTGTTCTGTGTTTGACTGTTTGTTTATGTACTTTAATTACCCCCTGGGGCTTCTGTGTCAATACACATCTCAGTTCTCCTATTCAAGCTTTCAGACCAATCCCTGCTGACCCCGTTTCAAGTCCTCATTTGCATGGCCAAGAGAACCTAATTGGGAACTACAATGGACTTTACAATTGACCAATAGGAAAGTGGTTGTTCAGGGCAGGGTGTTCAAACTGCTGTATAAAAGTGTGTGTGTGCATCCAATAAAATGAGATTCCTGTTTGAACTTACATACAGCCTGCCTGGTGTTTGTTCTGAGCTATCACAAATGGATTAGAACGGCACATAGCTGTAGTTTGAATCCTGGAGCATCGGATGACCGAACCATCAGACGTTGCGATCTGCAATATGATCCAATAGTAGCAGAGGAGTGTCGGGAGAGTGGAACCGAGCGAGCAAGGGGCTTGTTACATTGGTTGGCAGCGGTGGGATTTGCTCTCCAGTTACTGGGACACTCTAAACCACCATAGTGAATGACCAGCTATGCAGCCTGCAGGAAAGCCACGCTGAAAGACTTGCTTGAGAGCCGTGGAGGGACCGGTGGGACGAAGAACAAGGCCACCCTGATCAGTGAGCTAGCCGAGATGGATCAGAGGGATGGTGATGCAGGACCCCGGTCAGTTGAAGACTTGTTTCAGCAATGAGTTCGAGAGCGGTTGGCATTATATGGTGCTAACCCATCAGAGACCGCCATACAGAATTCCATTAGAGACATCCAGCTACAGGATGAGCGACAAGAGAGAGAACTAGAGCGGCAACATGAGCGGAGAATGGCAGAAATACGGCAATCGAGGACAACACCTAAAGATGCAGCGCCTTTCCGTAAGTTGCCCTTTCGGGTGTTCAAACTATTTAAGAAAGGAGAGGAGGAAATTGAAGCGTTCCTGCAGGACTTTGATAGACTATGCCAAATACATGAAGTACTGCCCCAAGATTGGGTCGCCTTACTGGCGAGTAATTTAACTGGCAGAGCGGCGGATGTGTATCGGGCCCTGGAGGATGAGGATGCTAAAGACTATGACCGGGTAAAAGAAGCTCTGCTAGCCCGATTTGCCATTACACCCGAAGCCAGCCGGATTAAGTTTCAAGAATCCCGGAAACAAACCAACATAACATACGTGGAGTGGGCACATCGTCTGCAGCGAAACCTTAAGGGCTGGTTCCAGGGAAGCCATGCTCATACTATAGAGGACATCACCCAGCTAGTACTCTTAGAACAGTTCTTTAACCACACCCCTCTGGTAGTACGGGATTGGGTGCGAGATAAGTGACCACGGACTGTACAGCAAGCGGCTACTTTGGCCGATGAATATCTGGACTCTCGAAAGTCAGGTGAAAGCGAGCACTATCCACTATCTTGGCCCAGTTTACCAGCCTCTAACCCAACTTCAGTACCTCAGTGATCTGCCTCTAGACCCTCAGCCCGACCCAACCCTCCTACCAGACCTAAGTGCTATACCTGTAACCAAACTGGTCATCTGCAGCGATATTGCCCTACCCAATCCACGAGGTATCGAGAGACTGCTCACCAATCCAGACCCTCAGCCCGACCCAACCCTCCTACCAGACCTAAGTGCTATACCTGTAACCAAACCGGTCATCTGCAGCGATATTGCCCTACCCAATCCACGAGGTACTGAGAGACGGCTCATCCATCCAGACCAGCGGTTCATCACTTCCAAACGAGCCCAACCATCGAGATGTTCAGGAAGAGTGCAGCAAACTTTTTGAGGCTGATCCTGTCCAAGCTGCTGCCGGAGATAATCGGCAGCACCATCGTCAGGCAGTATGGGTTAATGGGCAGCCGGCCCAGGGACTCCGCGATTCCGGGGCTACGATTACCCTCATCCAGCCTCACATGATTCCCCAGTCGGCCCGGACCGGCCAGACTGCTGCAGTCAGGGTAGCAGGGGGCAAGGTGCTACGTTTATCCACCGCCCAAGTCTTCTTGGATTGGGGCTCAGGGGAGCGACAAGTGCGAGTGGGATTACTACGTGAGTTACCCACAGAAGTACTTTTGGGGAACGATTTGGGGCATTTAACTTCCTCATATGCCCCAGAGGCCGCCATGGCCGTGACCACCCAACGTCAGAGCCAACTTTAAGGCAACTCCACTCCTATGGGGACCCAGACACCCCCATGTTCGGGCTGGGAGCTGTACTAAGTCAAGTTGGTGATGACGGGAAAGAGCACCCGGTGGCGTATTTCAGCCGCAAGTTGTTACCCCGTGAAGTTGGATATGCTGCCGTGGAAAAAGCATTTGGCCTTAGTCTGGGCTTTAGAGAAATTGCAGCCCTACGTGTATGGACGCTCTTTTACCGTCATGACGGACCACAATCCCTTGATATGTCTTAACCGGGGGGCGGAAGAGAATGGCCGATTACTAAGGTGGAGCCTGGATTTGCAACCGTACAATTTTACCATACAATATCGGCCAGGGCCTCCAAAACGGGATGGGTTATCCCAGCAGACGGACCTGGAACCTTAAGACTACTTTTCCAACATCCTCGAGTTGACCCGTTTGGGGTCCCACTGTGGCTGTTGGACTATTTCCCAGGGGGGAGTATTGTCATGAACCTTGGATTACTGAAGTATTTCTCCTTTGAATCTATTACACAGTGGGGGGTCTTCTGCCCTGTCTTAAGGCTAACTCCCCCTCCAGACGGCTCCATGGTCTGGAAGAAAATCATTGTTCTGTGTTTGACTGTTTGTTTATGTACTTTAATTACCCCCTGGGGCTTCTGTGTCAATACACATCTCAGTTCTCCTATTCAAGCTTTCAGACCAATCCCTGCTGACCCTGTTTCAAGTCCTCATTTGCATGGCCAAGAGAACTTAATTGGGAACTACAATGGACTTTACAATTGACCAATAGGAAAGTGGTTGTTCAGGGCAGGGTGTTCAAACTGCTGTATAAAAGTGTGTGTGTGCATCCAATAAAATGAGATTCCTGTTTGAACTTACATACAGCCTGCCTGGTGTTTGTTCTGAGCTATCACAAATGGATTAGAACGGCACATAGCTATAGTTTGAATCCTGGAGTATCGGATGACCGAACCATCAGACGTTGCGATCTGCAATATGATCCAATAGTAGCAGAGGAGTGTCGGGAGAGTGGAACCGAGCGAGCAAGGGGCTTGTTACAATATATATATATATATATATATATATATTGTGGTAGTGTGGTACCCCACCAGTGGATGAATACAGGATTCTCAACCAGGCAGATTGAGGGGCTCCAGGGTATTTGCTTTTTTGGAGGAAACTGGCTTTTCAGTTTCCTCATGATTTACTAAAGTCCACTTTGGGACCTGGAGCCTGGGGATTTCTTAGAGATCCGGGTGGGATGAAATCCCCAGTCCTGGATCAGGGTTTTGAGACTCACCGGCACACTGATTGTTCAGGTGTGTGTGGGCCTGATAGTAGAGTCAGGACCAGCATTCTGGGCCCCACCCTCTCGACAAGTGCAGGTGTGCACTGGGGAAGCCATAGAGTGCAAGTGTGCACTGGAGAAGCCAGAGAGTGGTTGTCTGCACACTGGAAGCCAGAGACCCAGGTCTGAGGGTCATAGCAGTGGACCCAAGTCTGAGGCTCAGAGCAGCGAGGGGCTGCTATCTAAATGGACGGTGTTGCCAATTGAATAGTTTGTAGGACAAGAGCCTGAAGTGGAAGGCCTGAGCAACACTGCTGTATGTATAAGCCAGGAGGCTGAATGTCATGTTATTGATGAAAAGGAGTGTTCAAACCCCTGCGAGGGAAACCTTTGATTTTGTTTGAACTTCTTTTAATAAAAATGGGCAAATAAAGCCCTAAAAAAGAAGACCCAGCGAGTGGCAGTGACCTTCAAGCTCTACCTTTGATGCTAGTCCTTCACAATATATATATATATATATATATAATATATATATATATATATATATATATGTAGCGGCCACCTCCACTCCCCTCTTTCTCTCTTGTCGTCTTTCTCTTGTCTAGGGGTATCTCAGAGGGGAGGGAGCGGGGACACCACGCCTGGCTTTCACCACATGTGTCTGTGCAGTATAAGCAATGTTCTTGTATTACCTTCGGGTGAGTGCTGTGCACCTGGATCCTCCCTCCAAGAGTCACCTTGAAGAATGTCTGTCAGGAAATGAGCCCCACACCATTAAAGTTCAACACTCCTTTATTCTTCTCGAATGAACATAATCAGTTGAACTCCCTTGGTAGAAACAGAACAGAAAAGGAGGTGTGGATGCGAATAGGCCCAGACACAATGTAGTTCTCCACTTTCCTTCCTGAAAGTGGGTTACGGTCTCCGCACAAGGGGGGATTTCCTTCCAGGCGGTCTCCGACGAGAGGCTCACCTGTCACCGGCAATATGCTGCACCGGGTCTTCAAGTGAGGAGCTCCCCCCGGTCCATTACGCCTTCCGGATTCGGGTACCCACTCCCGGGGTTCCCTAGGATCTCCTTCCCTCGCGGAACTCAGTGTTGGGCACTGAGCTCCGGACCTCCATCCGAGTACCTCACCCCAGGATAAAGGTGCCTGGGATGGAACACGACCTCCGACTGTCCTCTAGGCCTAGGCCACCCAGAGGACCGACACGAACCACCGTCCGCAAGCTGAAGGTGCCTGGGACTTCCCCCGTGACAAAGATGGCCGGCCCCCTTTATACCCTCTCCCAGCAAGCACAGCGGGTTCCCCGCCCCACCATACCGCTGCTGAGGGAGGACAAAAAGCAGGCACAGCACACAGCAATGATTCAACCCCAGCCCAGGGCAACAGCGCCACCTACTGGGCTTGAGGGAATTACACATCACTAATGTCTCTGTCAAATTCAAATTTACACCCGGGAAAGAACACACCCGCTACACTCTCCCCCTGGTGGTTTGACACTGGTCCCCAGTGTCTGGAGTAAATCATGCCCTCAACGGCTGACATAATCCAATCCAGAAACCGACTAACAATTGTACAAAAATATAAAACTTTTGAAAAAAACTATCCAACTAAAACATTGTGTCTGATCCCTGTAAAGAAAGGGAATAAAGACAGAAGAGAAACAACAGCACTGACTCATAACTTTGAATCACATATTCACATTTGACTTTTCCCACCCATCCTGACTAAGACCCACCCCATCCTTAGTAAACTTGATGGGATGTTCTTCTGCAGAGGGAAAAGAAATGATTAATACACATAACCCTGACACCTGTATTCGTGTAATGGAAAAGAAACTTCTCCGAGAAGAAATCCCTTTTCTCCAAAGAGTGAGTGCATGAAAAGTGTCTTAACATTGCGCAACACTGCCACCTGGTGACAGCACCGCGGTAACTGCACCCGTGGAACTTTTTTCTTTTCTTTCAGCCCTATCTACCCCAGAGTCCATAATCTCTTGCAGGAAAAGTGAAGAACAAACAGGAACAGTTCTTCATTCCTCTGAGCACAAAAGCAACTGGCCCCAGAAAGTTCAGCAGCCTGATAAGAACGGAGTCTCTTTTCTCCTACAGGTAAAAGCGGGGATGCAGCAGAACAAGTGGTTTCAAGTGCTGATCCATGGTCTCCAGATGATACTCCACATCTTCTCCTTCTTTGTGCCGGATCAACGCTTTATCTGCATGGATATGTCGTCCCAACATCCATTCTGCCTTGCAGTCTTTAAAATGTTGAGAGGCCTTTGGAGAGCATGCCAGGTACCTGCGGGCGTGGGGAACCTGAAGGTGGGTCCACACAAAGTCATTGTACCAGCACTCCCGGCACACTTCCACCTCATAGAGCAGTTCCTTCGATAAGTATGGATACTCCCATTCATAGTCTGCAGCAACCTTCTGACCAAATAGCCGTTGCAATCTCGCCAAAGGAGGCATGGTAGCTTTGTCCCCTTCACCAGGCAAAACTATCGAGTCCGGGTGGCGAGGGAACTTGATCACATCTGATCTGGGCATAGGTGCCCGCAGCAGCAGTCTCTTTTCCCCGGCCTTTGGTACAGATGGTACCGGGGATGTAGAAGCAGGCTGGGGACGGGACCTCTCTTCAGGCGCCGGTGCCTCCACCCGGGGTGTGCTTTCCCCTGTTGACATGGGTGGATCTCTGGTTCTCCGAGATGAAGCGAGAGGTACTTTGTCCCAGCCCTTCCCGGCAAACAAATCGTCTATGGCAGCGTCGTCTCCCATGTCCGAGAGCGACTCCAGGTCAGAGGTGTCACACTCCTCCGCGGGTATGTAACCGGTTGTAGAAACGGAGCCACCACCTCCCGCAGATTCGCTAGGCCATGACTTCCTGACACCTCCACCCACACACCAAATCTCTCCGCCTGGCTTACCTCGGCCTTTACTTGAAGCGGGACATCCGGAACCCTTGTCGACGGATCCATCGGGGCCGGGCGTAAGCGGTCGAGACGGTCCACCACAACCGCTGGTCGGGGCTACCATGCCGGTCTTTCTCTTCGGTGGCGGACGCTGCGAGACATCGGTGACCGAGTCAGCATCCTCGGATTTCTCCCGTTGGGGTTTTACGACCTCCTCCGCGGTCGTTGCAGTGTGCGCAGGGGTGACTCTCACAGCAGTGATTCCTCCTCTCTGAGTGGTGTTGCCTGAAGCCCGGCCTGGGTAAATGGTCCTCGGCCTCTCCACCGCCGGATCCACTTCGAACAGGAACTCCCCACAGGCCTCACAACGTCCGAACGGCTTCAACTGGCACACAAGTCCCGAACACCCGGGACAAATCACACCCAGGGCCTCAACGTCCATGCACGAATACAGGGCGAATCGACCCCTTGGCTTTAGTCGGATCCCCGTATCTGTTACCGGAGCAGCAGCAGTCAATGTCGTGGTGGAAGGGTGAACTGGAATCCACGAGGTGTGTCCAAACATGGCAACCTGTTGCTGATCCATCGCACACTGCAGAGTTTTTGTGCCAATGTCCCACGTGTAGTCCTTCACACATATTGGACTCCTCCCCTTTGCTCCAGTTTTCTTATTTTCTGTTTCTGAGTCACACCCACGAACTAAGCGATGGGGGTGTGCCTGGTGGCGCAGTACAATAGAAGCCCCCATGTGTAGTACTTCGCACAGCTGAACTTCCCCCTCTTTCCACTCTTCTGCGCGGGCCTTTCCCTTCATTGGGTCATGTCCACGACTTTGAGCAGGGATGCACTTCGGCCAATAAAGGCCTGCCTATTCGCTTAGCTCTTCCAACAGACACGTTCAATACTGTGGTGCACAAACACTATACCGGACCCGAGCCCCCACGTGTAGCGGTCACCTCCACTCCCCTCTTTCTCTCGTCTCGTCTTTCTCTTGTCTAGGGGTATCTCAGAGGGGAGGGAGCGGGGACACCACGCCTGGCTTCCACCACATGTGTCAGTGCGGTATAAGCAACGTTCTTGTATTACCTTCGGGTCAGTGCTGTGCACCTGGATCCTCCCTCCAAGAGTCACCTTGAACAATGTCTGTCAGGAAATGAGCCCCACACCATTAAAGTTCAACACTCCTTTATTCTTCTCGAATGAACATAATCAGTTGAACTCCCTTGGTAGAAACAGAACAGAAAAGGAGGTGTGGATGCGAATAGGCCCAGACACAATGTAGTTCTCGACTTTCCTTCCTGAAAGTGGGTTACGGTCTCTGCACGAGGGGGGATTTCCTTCCAGGCGGTCTCCGACGAGAGGCTCACCTGTCACTGGCAATATGCTGCACCGGGTCTTCAAGTGAGGAGCTCCCCCCGGTCCATTGCGCCTTCACGGATTCGGGTACCCACTCCCGGGGTTCCCTAGGCTCTCCTTCCCTCGCGGAACTCAGTGTTGGGCACTGAGCTCCGGACCTCCATCCGAGTACCTCACCCCAGGCTAAAGGTGCCTGGGATGGAACACGACCTCCGGCTGTCCTCTAGGCCTAGGCCACCCAGAGGACTGACACAAACCACCGTCCGCAAGCTGAAGGTGCCTGGGACTTCCCCCGTGACAAAGATGGCCGGCCCCTTTATACCCTCTCCCAGCAAGCACGGCGGGTTCCCCGCCCCACCATACCGCTGCCGAGGGAGGACAAAAAGGAGGCACAGCACACAGCAATGATTCAACCCCAGCCCAGGGCAACAGCGCCACCTACTGGGCTTCAGGGAATGACACATCACTAATGTCTCTGTCAAATTCAAATTTTCACCCGGGAAAGTACACACCCGCTACATATATATATATATATATATTGTTTCAATAAAACAATACAAAGAACCAATGATACCTCACATGATGAACACAGCCAAAAGTCCAAAACCAAGACACTGGAAAGAATTGGAAAGCCCTACAACAAGAGAATGGATTAAAAAGGTAGAAGATACATATAATATGGAATACTTGAAGTTGAGATATAGTGGTGACAAGGAAATGGAGGGATTTGCAAATAAATAGAAAGATTGGAAAAAAATTAATATATGGAATATATATATATATATATATATATAGATAGATAGATAGATAGATAGATAGATAGATAGATAGATAGATAGATAGATAGATAGATACAGTAAAACCTTGGATTGCAAGCATAATTTATTCCAGGAATATGCTTGTAGTCCAAAGCACTTGTATATCAAAGCAAATTTCCCCATAAGAAATAATGGAAACTCAAATGATTTGTTCCACAACTATTTATTCATAAGTTCTTCAGTCTATTGTCCATATAAAAAGATTATAGCAATGTGATAGGTCGTGTAACCATAAAATGTCCATCCACAAATAAAAGCATCCACAATTAGAAGTAAAATCCAGCAGGAGCTACAGAGTATAAAAGAAGAGAAGAGAGATGCCTCTAAGTGTAGCAATATGTTACTAAATGTTGTATCCTCATTCAATTTAATCATATTGCTATACTAAAGCCCTGTATACACAATCGGATTTCCTATGGATTCTAATCCGATGGATTTTTCCATCGGAAATCTGATGAAGCTGACTTCCATCAGTCTTGCCTACACACCATCAGTCAAAAATCCGACCGTCCCAAACGCCGTGATGTGATCACAATATACAAATCTCTAGATAGAGATTCTATCATTGGCAAAATACAATTCAGTCTCAGATCACTTAAGAAGACATGCGGCCACTCAATGTAGTTGGATGAGAAGAGGTTCGATAGTAAACTGTGGTAAGGATGTGGAACTCCCTTCTACAATTGGCGGTGTCAGCGGGAACTGTTAATAATTTTAAAAAAACTTTTAGATAACCTTAGCAAACAGAATATACAGGGATTTGGGAATTGGTAGGGACATAATCTCAGCAAAAGTTGATCTCAGAACAACTTAAAGTGGATCTTCACCCACCCTTTTCTAACTACTTGAATTCGTTTTACTCCCAGCTTTTCTTGGTTAGGTGAGAATGGTGTATACCCCGCCCCCTTCCAGAAGTCTCCTGGAATACCCACATCATGCATGCAAGAGGCTTTAGCGAAATCCTGGGCACACTGTGCATGTGTGGGGCAATCCCGAGCAAACTGTGCATGTGCATCATTGCACCATCAGGTTGTGGGAACCCGGAAGAGACACCCAGCCCTCTGATGACTTCAGTATCAAAGATGGTGGCAGTCTACAGCAGTGGAGCAGCAGGTTTCACCAGACAACGTTGGATTCACTGGGCATGTGAGTATGTTTTTTGGAGACTAACCTAATGGGAACTGAAGTTTCTCTTTAAGACCGATCTCCTTGCCTCCATTTGCCTCCAAACTTCTTGATCAGCTTGTGTATCAAGCCTAGTACACACGGCTGAGAATCTCGTCGTAAAAAAAAACTGTTTTTCTCAACGAGATTCTTGTCAAGCTTGACGAGATTCTTGTCAAGCTTTCCTTGCATACACACTGTCAATTCCAAATCTCGTCGTTGTAAATCGCAGTGACGTACAACACGTACGACGGCAGTATAAAGGGGAAGTTCGATTCCAATGGCGCCACCCCTTGGGCTGCTTGTGCTGATCTCGTGTTACCGCGTGTTAGTAAAAGTTTGAGGAGAGACGATTCGCGCTTTTCAGTCTTCGTGCTTTTCAGTCCGTTACAGCATGACGAATGTGCTATCTCCATTACGAACGCTAGTTTTACCAGAAGTAGCGCACCCGTCTCATACTTGATTCTGAGCATGCGCAATTTTTTAAGACTCAGAAAAGCATACACACGACCGGTTTTCTCGTCGGGAAACAGGCTGACGAGAATTCCGACGAGAAAAACGAGATTCCTGACGAGAAAATAGAGATCGGCTCTCTATTTTTCTCGTTGAGATTCCCGGCAGTTTTCTCGACGAAAAACCATACACACGAACGGTTTTCTCTGCAAGAAAGCTCTCCGAGCAGTTTTCTTGTAGTTTCTTGATGAGAAAAACGGTTGTGTGTACGAGGCTTAAATGTCGGAACTGCTATCACACTAAAAATAACATCCTTCTCAACCGCCCACATTTTGGCATTCACCCTCAACATTTCACTGAAACTTGCTGACTCACTAATGACTTATTAACTGCTACAAATCAATGGCCACTACTCCATACTCATACTCTAATGCTGTGTACACACGATCGATTTTCTCGACGGTGAAAACACCGCCGAGAAATTCGACATGAAAAACGAGGAACGGCTTTGTCCCCTACACACGCCGGTTTTCATTACATTTTTTCTCTTGGTCGAGAAAACCGACCGTGTGTAGGCTCCCTGGCAGTGTTTCCCTATGGGAAAACTGCCACGGAAAAAAATGGTGTGAGTCACGACGAGAAAAAAAAGAGCATGTTCTAATTTTTCTCGTCGTGATTCTTGCCGTTTTTCTCGTCGGGAAAAATGCTGGAAAGCCCACACACGGGCGTTTTTCTCGTCAAAGAGAAAAAATTACATTTTTCCCGACGAGAAAAATAGTCGTGTGTACGCGGCATTAGACCTTTCTGCTGTTTTTGATGCAGTTTCCCACCCACTTCTTCTTAAAAAAAACTCAACTGCCTTGGCCTTTGCGACTCTGCTCTCTATACTGTAATTCTCTTTCTACCTATTACAGCACAGCTTTAGTGTCACCTACAACTCTATCTCTCCGTTTTCCTCCTTCTGTTGGGGTCCTCCTAGACTCTGACCTTTCCTTAGCACCCCACATCCAATCACTGACTAAATCTTGCCTCCTCAACCCCTTCAAAATTTTCCATATTCTCCTCTAAGAACACCACAAATTTACAAATTCAATCCCTCGGTATATACCCCCCTTGTACTATTCCATTTTCTTTTTTGTTAGCCTACCTTTACACAGGCTGTCCCTCCTTCAATTTATCATGAATGATGCTACCAGATTCATTCACTTTACTAACTGATCTGTAGCTGCCATCCCTCTCTGACAATCCTTCCACTGGCTTCCACTAGCCTAGCTTATTTAGTTTAAAATACTAACAACAGCATACAAAGCCATGGAAGCACTAGTCAGGTAGGCTTTATTTCCTTTATGTACTTCCCTTTCATTGTTGCAATGAAGTCTAAACTTTTATAAATAAAATGCAGGCACCTGAAGGCTTGTACATACCTGCAGATATCCAAATGTTGTATTAAGCTGCTGCATGAGGCGTGAGATGAAACCATTGACAATTACCTTTAGTATGAAAGTAGTTTGTTGATTAACAGAAAAAGTGATATTTAAAAAAATTTAGTTTATGTTAGCTGTGTGTACTACCACTGTGGTCCCAATTTATCAACGTTAGCATGCCATAAGTACTATTTAGCACTTTTTAAGTGATATGGCAGCTTTTTTGAATCAGGGCCTTTATCCTTGTATCTTGAATTCAAAGTTGATTTTATCAGTAACCTATAAACTTCAAAAAGATTATGAGTGGGTTATAAATTAATTAGTATAATTTAATAATAAATAAATAATATAAAAGGCTAAGCTTTTTCTTACTGTTGTGGAAAAGGATTACAGGTGTGTGACTACCACAATTATATACATTTCTTCACCGCAGGAATTAATAACATTCTCATGAAAAGGTTTCCAAAAATCCCTGCTGTGTATAATGTTTACATGGAGGAGATTTTATTTATTATATTTTATTTTTTCCTAACCAACCTAAATCTTCTAGCAGACATGGACAAATATAAAATAGTCTTTTACACAGGCATCAAACATTTTGTGCCCATAAACCCTTGTGTGGAATCACATTTATATGTGTGGTTAAGCCAATTCGCATGCCGAGGCCCACACTAAGTTTTCACTGATGGCAGGTGGGAGATCGGAGTACCGTCACTCCAGGTCACTACATTGTTCAGGACCCTCAATAAAGTTATCCCTTAACCCCATGTTAGGGAAGACACGCTTAAACAGATCAAGATCCAGTCCTAGTCCACAGGAAGTCCCACCGAACATTAGAGGACCCATGACATAGAGCCCAGGTTATCAGACATGTTCACCCAAGGAAAGCTTAATGCCATTGCCAAGCAGGTGGAACCTCTTTACTAGTACACCACTCCTTCCCTACTCAAACTGGTCACAATGTCCTTAATCCCCATGTATTGCCTGCATTGTAAATGTATTTTACATGATCAATCCAGTAGTGATAACATCAGTTGAAGTCATTATCTTTCCGCTGTGTATAGACTTCTGACATGCTGGGCTTGGCTTTCCTATGTTGGTAGTATTCACAAACCAAATCACAGGGGCACCCTTGAGTTAAAACATTTACTGAATGTTCTTGCATAGAATTACATATTTGCCCTTGGCAATTATTGTATGCATAGACTTTCTAAGATATGGTAGAGTGTTGAATGCATAGTTAAGATTTTCACATAACTCACCCAGAGTCAGGTGCTACAGGAGGGGTTCTTTGGTACTTATCAATCTGTTCTCTTCTTTTATTGTCGTGATTCTCACCTAAGGGTTCTTCTAAGGTCCACCTTTCCCCTGAAGTGTAAAATGTAAGTGCACACTCCAGTGCACACTCCAGCTTTCCCCTAGAAAAGGAAAGTGATGTGCCCTACATCCAGCCTCTTGTGGACTCTTTGTCTTCCTAACCAATGCTCCCTTAAATACCCCAAGCCTATCTCATTTGAATGATAAGGGCCAAACCAAAAAAAACAGGAAGTACCTGGGGCTAAAGTAAACAGGGGGTCCCCTTGGCTACCATTTCCCTTCCCTTTTTAACTATGGCGCCTTCTTGTGCCAGGAGTAAGAACCATATACACCTCTCAACTTAAAAGTTAACACAAGTTAATGATTTCTTTACACAACTTCAATGAACCATTACATAATATTCAAGAAAGAATATAAAATAACGACCAAAACAGGACTCGAGAGTCCTTTACACAAAATTAGCAGGTATCTGGCATCTGAACTAATTTCCCAGTTTTGGTGGTGCTTCCAATGAACTGAAGGAAGGATGTCTGGCCCATTGGATTGAACAAAAAGTCCTTTCAGATATGTCAACCATAGATAAAGTCCCAGAAGCAGCAGTTGAAGTCTTTATAGGCTGGATTGTTTGGCTGCCAATGATGGTACAATTTAGGCACTTTTAGTTAGTCCTAAACAACCTATTTGCAAAGTATTTGTCAGCTCCGGTCTAGGGCATCAGACAGAGATACAGGCACATAGGACATTTTAAACTCACTTTTCAAACAGGCAATTCTCCTGCTATCCAGTCAAATCTTTCCCCTATACTTCACCCACACATGTAGGAACCATCATCTACTCACTGACAGTCCCAAATCCAATGTTGGGGACAAAGCTCAAACAGGGTAAGATTTTTGGATGAGGTCCAGTTCTGCCAGGGATGCCTCAAACCTAGGTTCTGAGAGTAAAGCATCTCAGCCCCCCGACTCTGCGGGCATGACTTTAGCACCCTATATAAGAGAGAAGAGCTGGCAACTCAAAAGTCCTTGATGCAAAAATGCATTAGCTACATATGAGCATTAAAAAGCAAACAGCTGACGCGTTTCGGCATGAGCCTTAGTCAGCACCCATTACAACTCCTGGTGACTCTTGGGGTGATGGGGCGGCATTTACGGATGTTATACAGTGTCAAAATTGTTTGGCTTCTCTAGGTTTGGATAACACTGTCACCAAATGTAGAAAGTCATCCTGCACTCCAAAAGTCAATAAATTGGTTAAAGGGGAAATGCTTTTGGAGTGCTGGTGACTTTCTACATTTACTTCAAAGAATCATAGACTACTGTTTTTTTTGGACAGTTCCCATAAAATGTCATTGCATTTTATGAATATGGTAAAATGTTTGTCTTGTTAATATGTAGCACAAGCCCACCAAGCTTTCATAATTTGTTATGCCTTCAATTATTTATTACCCCAGAACAAAATATAGCTTCATACTCAGTGATCAAACAGTACTGTTACAAAGATTTAACCTGATTTAAGCTTTCTATTTAGGTCAGCTGGAAATAAATTGACATGAGCCATTCTCTGTGTGAAAGTGTCTTAAAAGCTTCTCTCCTGCATAGTCAGATAGATAATATTTGACTGTTAGATTCTTCATTCATCTTTGTGTGACATATACTCAGTAATATCCATCATCTGAACCAGCTGGGTAGACAAAGTCAGCTTATTCGCTTCACTGTGAGAAAGATTGCATGATACAGCAGTATTTCATTATATACCTCAAGGGAGAGTTCCACTTTATCATAAATACAAAACACCTGTTATTTTAAAGTATCAAAGTTGCAAGAAAATATTAATCTGACAAGAGGAATGAAAGACACCTTACAGTTCATATTATGTAGCCATGGTGCCGCCAACCCTGACTCACACCACACTTAGTTCTTTTAACCACTAGTCGACCAGCCACCGTCATTCTACAAGGGTAGGTCGGCTCCCCTGCGCAGTAGCTGTACGTCGCCTCTTTAAACAGCTATAGAGGGCGCGCGCACCCGCTGAACGGCAGGGGACACGATGCGCGTGGCCGGCGGGCGGGATGTCCACCGGCCATGTGTGATTGCGGGCACGAGAGCCAGAACGGGGATGTGTGTGTAAACACACACATCCCCATTCTGTCAGGAGAGGAGTCAGTCCCATCCCCATAGAGTTAGAAACACTCACGAGGAAACACATTTAACCCCTTGATCGCCCCCTAGTGTTAACCCTTTCCCTGCCAGTGACATTTACACAGTAATCAGTGCATTTTTATAGCACTGATCGCTGTATAAATGTCAATGGTCTCAAAAATGTCCAAACAGTCCACCGCAATGTTGCAGTCCCGCTAAAAATCACAGATCAACGCCATTACTAGTAAAATAAAAATAAAGTAATAAAAAAAATGCCGTACATCTATTCCCTATTTTGTAGATGCTATAATTTTGCGCAAAACAATCAATATACGCGTATTTTGATTTTTTTTACCAAAATATGTAGAAGAATAAATATTGGCCTAAACTAAGGAAGAAATTTGTTTTTTTATATTTTTTGGGGGGATATTTACTATAGCAAAAAGTAAAAAATATATTTTTCAAAATTGTCCCTCTTTTTTTGTTTATAGCGCAAAAAATTAAAACCGCAGAGGTGATCAAATACCACCAAAAGAAAGCTCTATTTGTGGGAAAAAAAGGACATAAATTTTGTCTTTGGTACAGCATTTCACAACACGCAATAGTCAGTTAAAGCGACGCATTAAGTCATTAAGTCATTAAGGGGGCAAATCCTTTCTGGGGCTAAAGTGGATAAGTGCTTTTCTTGGCCAATTTATTAAAAGAAAGATTCAACACAGTTCCAGACATCAAAATCATAGAGAGTTTCCCACACAGGGGGTTTTATCATTGTTCTCTTGCAAAGAAATATACACTCAGCCTCCTGACTTACAAATGTAGAACTTCAGGATTAGCCGTATCCTTTAGGCCCGCTGTCTATCTTCTACAGACAGTATTCATACACAACTCCGTGGACATACCATGGACATATACCCCTTGCTGCTCTGGCTCCCACTTGTCTCTGCTAGGTGGAGCCCTTCTGACTCCTTGGCACAGACCTCCACTGTCTGCTGGGGTGGAGCCCTGAACCCCAGTCCTGACTCTACAAAAAAAAATGTGTCGGATATTCACAAAACACGGACCCGGAATTGGAGATTTTATGCCTTGCTTTGAAAAACTGCTGCGCAAATAACGTGTGACATAAAATTGAACAAAACCCACCAATTTATTCTCTAGGGCCTCTGCTTAAAAATATATAAGGTTTGGGGGTTCAGAGTAATTTTCCAGAAAAAATACTGATTGGGTGGTCCTTGGATGTTGGGCCTCCCTACTGTATGTGGCTAGGCTGTAAAAAAAGTCTCACACGTGTCAGGAGGAGTAACAGAATGTGTTTTGGGGTGTAGTTGCAAGTATGCCTCTGCCGTGTATGAGAAATAACTTGTTGGAGGCGCATGCGCGAGGCTGACTAGGCAGGTAATGTCCACCTAGCGCTCCACATCTACCGGGACTTGACAAAACGAGTTGAAGAAGCTAACTGTACCGGAACGGTAACCGATAGATAGCTAATACTCTCAGGCTCATAGATATATGATGTATAGTGGGAGAAGATCAAGGCTTAAAACACCAAAAGTCCCTGAAGCGCTGACGAAAGCTGTGACTAAAATGGCAGCAGCCTCTTCTTCCCGCTCCTTATTACCTCACTCACAGAAACTGAGTAAAGCTCAGTCAGCTTATAATATAGAACCTGAACCTGAATTTGACTTTAATTTGAGTCCGAATATCCTACAAAGTACAGCACCAAATTCAGACCTTATTGCCCAATTTGAAAGAGTTTTACAGAGGGCACTACAAAACACCTCAGATTCCATCACAGAGAAACTGACGCGGGAAATCCGTGAGGTGGGCAGACGAACATCAGTATTGGAGCAAAGGATGGATGAAATTGATGGAATAACTGCAAATAACACAGACGAATTGGAATTATTGAGAGAAGACAATATCTCCCTTAACAACCGTTTAGAAGAATATGAGAACAGAGCCAGAAGGTCTAATCTAAGAATACGTGGTATACCAGAATCTATATTAGACCTCCAACCTACAATTACCACACTCCTTCATGAACTAATTCCCGCAGTTCCTATTGAACGCTTGGAGATGGACAGGGTCCATAGAACACTAGCCCCCCGAAAAGAAGAAGGCCCCCCAAGAGACATTGTTATTAAGCTGCACTACTTCAATACCAAGGAACTGCTTCTGGCAGCAGCTCGCAATAAAAAGATGCTCTGATTTTCCAAGGACACAAATACCAGGTTTTCCAAGACCTCTCACAGCAAACCCTAACCAAAAGAAAGATGATGAAGCCTCAACTTTTAATTCTTCAACACAATCGCATAACTTATCGTTGGGGTTTCCCATTTGCCCTACGTTTCACATATAAAGGCAACTCCTACACCTGCAAATCAACTGAAGATCTTATCTCCATAATCAAAGAACTTTGTCTATCCATACCTGAAAACACCTCAGAAGGATCCAAGAGAAGAGCTTCCTCAGGTTCTCCCACAGCGCAACAAGACCTGTCAGCTCTTCAAGCCCTCTCCAACACTAACAAAAGAAGCCGCTTAGCTGCTCCACAACAAACTGTCGAAGATCAAATGGACTGAGTCTATTCCAATTGGTGATATAAAAAATATTATTATTATCTAGATACTCGGTTAATAACCTGTTATGGTGATCCCTGAGGCAGACTTATCCTCTGTCTCAGCTGGTTTACCACTTTATTGGGTTCTCCTAAAATTATCCACTTTGCATGTGATAATATTCATAGACTAATAGCTATGGAAGAATTAACTACAACCACATTATATATATATAGTTGAGTCACAAATCTATGTGATAAAAGAACTGCATGGATTTTGTGAATATACCTCTAATAGTTTACCTGCTAAAGTGTTACCTCCCGTGCATGAGTCAGAGAAACCCTCCAGTAATTCTCCACTGTCATTATATACATCCCAGTTATTCTAAATGAATTGCATAATCTTTATATTATTTCTCTGCCTCACGCGCGGGACACTACACTTCTTATCCTACACAGATCCTAATAGGAAACTTAAATGGTTATTGTTTTGTTTAAATTTGCCTTTAAAACTTGTTCAGTACAATAAGTTATATGTTATAAAGTTATACAGGTTGTTCGGTTCTCGTAGACAGTCCACTGCACCTCACAAACGTTCCTTACGTGCCTGGTATAATATACCAGACATCCTTTGGACGAAATAGTACCCATTGTGTGGTAACTGTTGCCACGCATTGGATACTAGCTCCAATTCGGAGCTCAACTTAAATACTTAACACATTAATAAACTTCTCTCCATCACATTAATATCAGATTTATTATTTCATTTATTTCCCCCCCCCCCCCTCCCAAGAAATAAAATAAAATAAATTACCCAATACATAACTGATACTTACCTTTTCATATCCATTTTCTTAGCTTTAAACAATTTAACATACATTTCTCCTGAACTCTCAAACTACTACCTACACACTATATATATATTCTGTTTAAGCTTACTCATTTATTACCATGACTTCTCTAAATGTGCTTACACTAAACGTACAGGGTCTCAATTCCCCTCCTAAAAGAACGAAAGCCTTTCAATTTTTCTCTTCTCTTTCGGCACATATTGTGTGCTTACAAGAGACACATTTTTCTACTCTTTCCTCTCCCAAATTTTACCATCGTCGATATCCCCAAATTTTCAAAGCCTCAGCCTCAACTAAACAAAGGGGAATAATGATAGCTTTCCATAACACTACACCATTTACTCTCCAGGCTGAGATTGCAGACCCTGAAGGTCGATACCTAATACTCACAGGTTTATTATTAGATGCCGAAGTAACCATTGTCACATATTATGCCCCGAACAAAAACCCTCTTGCCTTTCTTTCACACCTATTCACTATTGTAGATACACATAAAAAAGGGATGCTTATAATGTGCGGAGACTCAAACCAAGCAATATACCCAATTCTGGATAAATCCCCTACACCTTCCTCAAACCTCCGCCCCACTTACCAAAACCTGCTCAACCAACATACACTACTAGACACTTGGCGTGAACAACATCCTAAAAAAACGGCAATATACCCACTATTCCCATCCACACAAACAATTCTCTCAAATTGATCATTTATTTACTAATATCAATTCTGCACACCTTATCCTTCACTCCCAAATTATTCCATGTACATGGTCAGACCATAATGCTACTATCACTACTTTCTCTTCCCTTGTCCCAAAACCCAACTATCGCTCTTGGACTATAAATGACAATCTTTTAGCCATCCCGACATATAGACAAACAATTGAAAAAGCTATTCAAGAACACGAATAATAAGTCGCCAGATATTAATCCTTTGACGCTTTGAGAAGCCCACAAACCAACAATAAGAGGAGTATGCCTCAGTCAAGCAGCTCATCTTAAAAAACAGAATAAAATTATCCAGACAAAATTGGAAGAAACTTTTTACAAAGCTTCAGAGGATTTTCAAACAACTCCTTCCAACAGTAACAAACTAACCTATGATAAAGCAAAGCTGGAACTTGACATTTTCTTAACGGACTCGGCAGACAAAATCCTTCGAAAATCTAGAAATCTAGACATTATATATGAAAGCAAATAAACCCACTACCTTTTTAGCTCTAGCTTTACGTAAAGCAGACCACATTAGAAAACCAATACGACTGCAAATTACAAAAAAAAAATTTCTAGCAATCCACTAAAGATAGTAAATGAATTCCAAAGGAAACTGACGGATTTATACAAAGATACCCATAAAATAGACCAAACAAAACTATCCTCTTTACTATCTATTATTCAACTGCCCTCACTCAACACTAACCAACTTGAATCCCTTGAAAGACCTATTACAACAGAGGAAATACAATTAGCTATAAAAACTTTGAAACTGCATAAGCGTCCTGGCCCAGATGGCTTTTCAGCCACATACTACAAACGATTCTCCACACTACTCTCCCCTCTCCTAACAGAAGCTTTTAATTCTCTCCTTTCAGGACATTCCTTTCGTCCTGAAACCCTTCTAGCCTCTATATCAATGATACCTAAACCAAACTCTGATGACACTTCCTGGTCCAATTATAGACCTATCTCAGTACTAAATTTAGACATCAAATTACTAGCTAAGATCCTTTCAAATAGACTTAACCCCATAATAGGGAAACTCATAAATAAAGACCAAACCGGCTTCATACCATCCAGACACACGGGAGACAATATACGGAGGGCAACCCTTCTTGCACATATGGCACGTACCCGGCACATCCCTGCCTGCTTCCTCTCAATAGATATCCAGAAAGCATTTGACACTTTATCTTGGGATTATCTTAAATCTATTCTCCAAAAATGGGGTTTCGGAACAAATTTTCTACAATGGCTATTATCACTGTATGATAATCCAAAAGCACATGTTTTATACTCAGGATTTCGATCTGAACCCATAAAAATAGAAAGAGGAACCAGGCAGGGCTGCCCTTTATCCCCACTCCTTTTCGCTTTAGCGATTGAACCCCTTGCACAAATGATTCGTACAAATATCAATATTAAAGGTCTCGAATTGGGTGGACACCAACATAAGCTATGAATGTTTGCTGACGACATTTTGATTTTTCTCACGTCTCCCCTAACATCAACACCTAACCTTATAGACACACTTACTAAATTTAGTATGATCTCCGGCCTGAAAATAAACACCCAAAAATCTAAAGCCCTGAATATCTCACTCCCTCTAGAATTACTTACGGAATTACAAGACTCTCTTCCCTTTACCTGGTCTAACACACATATTACCTACCTAGGTATCTCATTTACAGCTGACCCATCTAATTTATATCAAGCTAATTACCCTCCTTTGCTAAAACAACTTACCTCATTGATGAAGAATTGGTCCACATTACCACTGGCATGGTTGGGTAGAATAACTGTAACTAAAATGTCCATATTACCAAAACTTTTATATCTTTTTAGAAACCTTCCAATCCGGGTCCCAGCCTACTTTTTCCGAATCATCCAACGCAAAGTGTTGCAATTTATATGGGGCAAAATTAAACCGCGCTTATCACAAAATACCCTTTTTACTCCTCGAACACAGGGAGGTCTAAGCGTACCCAACTTTAGCAAATATTACTATGCTGCCCAACTTGCCCAACTCCCTAAATATCATGCCACTAAGGAGATTCCACTATGGGTTTCGATCGAATCGGCCGATTGTGACCCCCTTTCACTGGCAAATATCATATGGCTCCCCCCTTCACTCCGGCGAAGAATTTCTAACCCAATTACCAAACATAGTCTGACTATCTGGGACAGGTTCAAATCACGATTTGGATTACAATCCTTACATAACCCTCTTCTTTCCTTTTTACATAACCCTGATTTTTATCCGGCCTGGACCTTCCCATCCTCTTTTTCAGCTTGGTCTAAAAAAGGACTAATACGAACACACCAATTTATTGATTCAAATGAAATTATCCCCTTCCCCACACTTAGTGATACCTATGACCTACCTCCAACAGAAACCTTCAGATACTTACAAATTAAGAATTTTATACAGCTAAACAACCCTCAGAATATGTTCACTGATGAATGCACGACATTTGAGCACACCTGCATTACTGACCCACATAAACGAGGCTTGATCTCTGAACTATACAGACAACTACTGCTTCCTATCTCTGAAAACCCTCCACCATACACATCTAAATGGGAATCCGATTTGAATCTCCAACCTGGAAATTTAAATTGGCCACAAATATGGAAAGCAACAAACTCAGCAACACCAAATATTGCTGCCCTAGAAACGAACTACAAGGTTCTCACTCAATGGTACTTAGTTCCTGCTAGAATCTCTAAATTCCACCCACAATATCCTGCACAATGCTTTAGAGGTTGCACTGACAAAGGCACACAATTACATATTTGGTGGACCTGTCCCATTGTTCTCACCTTCTGGAAAAAAGTATTTGATCTATTATCCACCATGTTTAGCACCACTTTGCAACCAGACCCCACAGTAGCTCTTTTAAATAGTAAACCCCCAAATATTACAAACCGACAATTTAAACTGATGTTATATGTAACTACAGCTGCAAAACAATCAATTGCTTTCGCATGGAAAACTTCCACTTTAAGCATTGTACCGGTTAAACATAGAATTAATCAGGCATTAATTCATGCTAAAACAGAAGCGATCTATTTAGATAAAATTGCTAAATTTGAAGCACTTTGGAGCCCATGGATAAATCACCACCTACCACAGGGCTTTGACCTTGCACTGGTACTGACTTAATTGCAATGCCTTAATCACTATCCAATCCTATTTAGACACATATCCTCGACTCCTGACTCCCTCTGGAGAAATTTCCCACATCCCATCCCTTCTTCCCCTGTTACCTTGCTCTTGTCGAATTAGAGACTCACAAAATGTATCTCCACTCAATAAAACAATGTATATTTATACCACGGATGATTTAGTTCACTGACCTATCATTAGCGACTTTAGTATGACACATAGTTGTCCATTTAGACAGCGACGACCCTCTTTATCTTCAGGACATGCCAAGCCACCTAGCCGGACCTTGGCCCTGATACGATTTAAGTTGACCACGACTGTCTTTTTATTAGTATACCCAATTAAACTATTCATCTTCTTTTATGTATTCCTTACGATTAGATATTGATAAATCTGATTACAAATGGTATAAGATAAGCTTTCTTATTACATATTACTCTTTTCCCCACCTCCCCCCCCCCCCTTTTTCTTTTTTTTTTCTCTCTTCCCTCTTTTATTATACTGTTTCATTTAATGATTGTTATTACTTATGCATTTATTTTCAATAATACATTTTCTTTACTCCATACTTATATACAAAAATTGTAGAGAAGATAAAAATTCCATCTACACTTATCTACTTAATTTTAAAATCTTGTATAACGTATATGAACTGTATTGTGTAATCTTTAATAAAATATTTGAAAAAGAGAAATAACTTGTTAAAATTATATTTTTATGAAGAAAAAAAACAAATTTTATTTAATTTCTTCATTTTCAAAAGAATTGTGGGAAAAATACAACTTCAAAAAGCTCACTGTGCCTCTTATTAGATACCTTGGACTGTCTACTTTCCAAAAAGGGGTCATTTGGGTATTTTTTTTTTTTATATATTTGTAAATGTTGGTCAAAATATATTAAGAAAAATTACTTATTTGCAAAATGTTAGAACAGAAACTAAGAAAAGCACGCTTTTTTTTTAAACATTTGGTCTTTTTTCGTTTATAGCGCAAAAAATTAAAAATAAAGCTCTTTTGGTTTCAGTCCACCTGTGTGGACTGTGTGGACTGTGACTCCCCGTGCTCCAGGGGGCAATTGGGCCTCCCTGTCACACTTGGACAAGCGGGATAGCGAGAACAGCATTTACTAGAACCTCAGCTGTATTTTCCTCCTGCAGCCACTGGAAGCCAGCTTCTCCTCCTCTCCCACCTCTCGGTATTCAGTAGCTGCAGGAGGAAAATACAGCCAATCAATTCAAGAAAATGCTACCCCCATTGCCCCTCCTGCCCACTCCTTTCTGATGCCTGTAAACTGTGTTTAATTTGCTTCAGTTTGTGAATAAACCATAAGTCACTCAACACAGAGCACTTCCCATTCATTTACAGTCCAGTGCAGCTGAGGCTGCAGAGAAAAAGACTGGGGAATCTCTGCTGTCCTCAGTCCTTTTCTCTGTCTCAAAAGTGAGACATCAGGGGTCTGATTAGGCCACTGATATTTCACAATAGCCCTCCAACAGGGCTCCTAAAAAATTACTGACATTGTTCACTGCCCTACTGACACCAACCTCTGCTCTACTGACAAAATCCACTGCCCTACTGACACTGTCTACTTCTCTACTGACTGACACCACCCACTGCCCTACTGACACCAACTCCTGCCCCACTGTCATGTTCACTGCCCTATTGACACATCCACTGCCCTACTTATACCATCATCTGCCCTACTGACATTCTCTGCCCTACTAACACCAACCTTTGTCCCGCTGACACCATTCACTGCTCTACTAACACAATCCACTGCTCTACTAACACCATCCACTGCCCTATTTACACTATCCACACACCATCCACTGCCCTACTGACATTGTCCACACACTATCCGCTGCCCTACTAACACTTTCCACTGCTCTATTGACACTGTCTACTTTTAAGGTAGGATAAGTTCATATTTTTACAGTGACGTGTTTTATTAATCTAAGCATTAATCTAAGTACAAGAATGCTTTTGTTTTATTTAACCATGCCTCCTTAACCACTTCTCCACCAAGGACGTCATATGACGTCCTTGACTTTGATGGGGGATATCTGAATGATGCCTGCATCTACAGGCATCATTCAGATATCATTCTGTTCTTCTGGCAATTCTGCGCACCATAAGAATGATCATGCTGCTTGATCGTTCTTATAGGCTGCGGGAGGGGACACCCCCCCCTCCCGCCGCCATCCGGTGCTCCTGCGGGCTCTCCATAAAGAGGACCTGTCACAATTTTTTTTCACCAATCTCAAGCTTTCCAGCCTGGAAGAGAGATGTGGGGTCTTATTGACCCCACATCTCTCCATAAAGAGGACCTGTCACAATGATTCCTATTACAAGGGATGTTTACATTCCTTGTAATAGGAATAAAAGTGATCAAAAAGAAAATGTAAAAAAAAGTGTCAAAATAAAAAAAATACAGTAAAATAAAGAAAAAAAAGTAAAACGCCCCTGTCCCTGGTAGCTCGCACTCAGAAGCGAACGCGCATGTAAGTCCCGCCCACATATGTAAACGCCGTTCAAACCCCACATATGAGGTATCGCCGCGTGTGGTAGTGCGATCAACAATTCTAGCACTAGATCTCTTCTGTAACTCGAAAATAGTAACCTGTAAAAAAAATTAAAGCGTTGCCTATGGAGATTTTTGAGTACCGAAGTTTGGCGCCATTCCATGAGTGTGCGCAATTTTAAAGCGTGACATGTTAGGTACCGTATTTATCGGCGTATAACATGCACCGGCGTATAACACGCACCCCAAGTTTAGGAGGGAATTTTAAGGAAAAAAACTTTTAGGAGGGAAATTCAAGGAAAAAAAACGTACATTTAAATGCAGCATGCAGCCTTGCCCAGTGTCCATCTGCAGCCTTGCCCAGTGTCCATCTGTCCATCTGCAGCCTTGCCCAGTGTCCATCTGTCCATCTGCAGCCTTGCCCAGTGCCCATCTGTCCATCTGCAGCCTTGCCCAGTGTCCATCTGTCCATCTGCAGCCTTGCCCAGTGTCCATCTGTCCATCTGCAGCCTTGCCCAGTGTCCATCTGTCCATCTGCAGCCTTGCCCAGTGTCCATCTGTCCATCTGCAGCCTTGCCCAGTGCCTTTGCGATCGTGTCAGTCCTGGCGTTTTTTTAAATTTGGCGCCGAATTCTGTGGAGAGGAGCGAGCGGGGCCGAGTGTACTTCGGCTAGACTCGGCTCCTCTCGCAGTCCCGCCCATCTCCACTGACTGCGCCGCTGACGGAGAAAGCCGAGTGTACTTCGGCTAGACTCGGCTCTGCTCACAGTCACAGACAGGACTGCGAGAGGAGCCGAGACTAGCCGAAGTACACTCGGCTTTCTCTATGTCAGCGGCGCAGTCAGAGATGGGCGGGACTGCGAGAGGAGCCGAGTAAAGCCGATTGTACTTCGGCTTCGGCTCCGCTCGCTCCTCTCACTCGTTTTCAGCAGGGGAATTTGACGAAGTATCGGCGTATAACACGCACCCACGATTTTCCCCTGATTTTAAGGGGAAAAAAGTGCGTGTTATACGCCGATAACTACGGTATATATTTACTCGACGTAACAGCATCTTTCACATTATAAAAAAAAATTGGGCTAACTTTACTGTATTGTTATTTTTTAATTTGTGAAACCGTTTTTTTTCCCCAAAAAAAGGCGTTTGAAAAATTATTGCGCAAATACCGTGCAAGATAAAAAGTTGCAATGACCGACATTTTATTCCCTAGGGTGTCTGCTAAAAAAAAAATATATAGTATTTGGGGGTTCTGATTAATTTTCTAGCAAAATAATGATGATTTTTACATGAAGGAGAGAAGTGCCAGAATAGGCCCAGTGGAGAAGTGGTTAAGCCCCTCCCACTGTTAAGGCAATTCGGCACTGTGTTACGCGTGCAGCATTAATACTCCCCTTGGGGCAACCAAAGGTGTACCAGGTTTTTTACAATCCTATCGTGTATACTACAAAAGAATTGCCATGCGCTGCTAAAGTGTTCAGGTTTGGCTTGAAGAAAAGGTTGTAACCCTAGGCATCATCAGCTCAGACTTGGCAGAAACCCTTGTACTCTAACCTACAGTTCGAAGAAGCCTGGTTAGAAGGTTTTTTTTTATGGAAGGCTTGCTAATAAGCCATGCCTCTGATGTGGAAACAAGGCAAAGTGCATGAAGACACTGCTGTGCAGAAATATGGCAGCAGGGGCTCTTGACTGATGAGTCCGAATTTAAAATATGTTGCTGTAACAGAAGGCATAAATAAACAGCAAAATCCCTGCTGCTGCAAGGGAGTCTGCTCTACATACCCTGCCAAGCTTCCTTCACTTTCGGAAAGCACTATAGCTGGCTGAGAAGAATGGGTGTAGATCGCGCTGGGAATATTTGACCATTCTTCCAGAAGCGCATTTGTGAGGTCAGGCACTGATGTTGAACAAGAAGGCCTGGCTCGCAGTGTCTGCTCTAAATCATCCCAAAGGTGTTCTATCAGGTTGAGGTCAGGCCAGTTAAGTTCTTCCACCCCAAACTCGCTCATCCGTGTCTTTATTATCCTGAATGAAGATGCCAAACTGCAAAAATGCCTAAACGGGCCCCTGATGTCCGATTTTTGAGACAAAATAGGATTGGGACTGAGGACAGATTCCACATTTCCTTTCTCTGCAGCCTCAGCTGCACTGGACAGTGAATGAAAGTCAATTTGCATACAATGTCTCATGCAGATCCCTGCAGTATAGGTGCACACATTAAAAGAACATAACATTCAATAATGCAGTAGTAATACCCCGCTGCAGCTATCCTCCCTCATGAGCATAAAAATGGCGCCCAGCAATGTCCTATACTACCCAGCCAGGCCTGACTATAACTTGTGGTATAGATTATTGAAGAATCTTCGCTAGCAACTGTCGGCGGTGCACATAAGAAACAAATTGTAATCCAATAGGGGTAGCAGATAATCGTTAACTTGGAAAAGCTGGAGAGACTGTATAAACTCAGTTCAGGAAAACAGTCTCTCCAAAGTATAACTGTGGTCAATGATGGGCCTAGGCAAGGTTAATAGGCAACAAAGTTACTTAGATGTGGTTTTGAGCTGGCGCTCTCTCACCCCGACCGGATCGACTCCTGTCCGGTTCCTCCGCTACTGTGAGTGGCTTCACAGTGCCCACAATGCGCCGTGTCTTCGGTCCTCTAGAAGATGGTGGCACCTCAGGTGGATCGGATGCTTCTCAGGCTCCTCAGCGGAATGGAAGGCTCTCTGGAACAAATTGCGAGGCCCAGGCTTCAGGCCTAGCACGCGTAGCAGGTGAGTGCAGGGATCCTCTTGCAAGGAGGGCGGTGTTCCAAGAGAAAGAACGAGGCCCCTCCTCTCCCTCTTAAAGTCCACCCCAGCAGTCCTTGCGTGGGGAAATGCACCCTGGGTGCCTCAAAGCTTGCTGGGAACTGTAGTCTTGCGGGTGAAAACGATACCCCGCTACACACAAACTGAAGCATAGTAAACACAACTGTGTTTATTCAGAAAAGGAAAAGGCTGGTAAATTACATATTTATAGGCCTCTTACCCACTTTCATTTACCAAGAGAAAAATTAAACTACTACAGGGAGACAATTACCATGCAATGCAATGAATGCATGCCAACTTGCAAAATGTATGCATGGTCTAGGGCAGAGGTTGGTGTCAGTAGGGCAGAGGTTTGTGTTAGTTGGGCAGTGGACGGTGTCAATAGAGCAGAGGTTAGTGTCAGTAGGGCAATGGATGGTGTCAGTAAGGCAGAGGTCAGTGTCAGTAGGGCAGTGGAAAAGTGTCAATAGGGCAGTGAATGTGTCCGTGGGGCAGAAGATGTTGTTAGTAGGGCATTGAACATTGTCAATAGGGAAGGGGTTAGTATCAGTAGGGCAGTGGACGGTGTCGGTAGGGCAGAGGTTGGTGTCAGTAGGGCAATGGATGTGTCAGTAGTTTTCTGGCAGGGACTTGCTAGAATGGGCTCCAGCAACAATTGCCTTGCATCTCTTGCAGGGTTACCGGGGTCCCAGTTGCCACAGTGGCCCCCTCTATGGCATCTCTTTGATTTGAGGAGGGGGGGGTAGGAGGACATGTGCTAGTGGGTGATTTGGAAGGGGAGAGGACTTAAGTTATGAGGGGGGTCAGACTTCAAATTTGATCCCCCCCTTCTAGCACAAGTCCTCTCCCCTTCCAAATTCCCCCTAGCACATGTCTTCTTAACCCCCCAAAATCACTCCTTGCAGCATGAAACTGTGTTACCTGCCCATGCGCCCCCCCACCCCACCTTCCTGGTCACCAAGTCCCCCTCCTCTGCAAGGCTCCATTAAACCTCTTATGCCCCATACACACGATCGTTTTTCATGCCGTTAAAAATGCCATTTTAAAAAATGGGCATTAAAACCGATCGTGTGTATGCTCCAGAGCATTTTTAACGACGTGAAAAACGGCCATTAAAAATTTCGAACATGCTCTATTTTTTCACGTCGTTTTTCATGTAGTTTTTTTTAACGACGTGAAAAACAATGGTGTGTATGCTTTGACGAGGTGAAAAAAAAACGCGCATGCTCAGAATCAAGTATGAGACGGGAGCGCACGTTCTGGTAAAACTAGCATTTGTAATGGAGATAGCACATTCGTCACGCTGTAACGGACTGAAAAGCAGGAGGCTGAAAAGCGCGAATCGTCGCTCAACAAACTTTACTAACATGAAGGGTGGCACCATCCGAACGGAACTTCCCCTTTATAGTGCCGTCGTACGTGTTGTACATCACTGCGCTTTGCTTGAACGTTTTTTAAAATGATCGTGTGTACGCAAGACAGGCTTGAGAGGAAACATGAAATAAAACGACAAGAAAAACGTTGGTTTAAAAAATGGCATGAAAAACGATCGTGTGTACGCCGCATTACAGTCAGATCTCAGATCAGTGCAGATGCAGAGTGCTGTCTTTCCTCCACATCTCCTTCTCCTGTCTTCTCCTGTGTACATGAAATGTCACAGCCGAGGAGGAGGCGGCTTCAGTCTGCTCTGCAGTGAGTGCTTATACAGGCAGCTGGCGGGGAGAGAAATACTAGTTGCCATAGAAAGATGGAGTTGCAGCATTTTGGAAGAGATGCAGGGCAGGTGTGACTGGTGTCCACACTGGCGCACCCATGTCAGGCAGTTAGTGAGTTTCGGCACTTAAATCCTGCACTGGGCTCCAGGAGGTGTGGATTACCTGTATTTTCCTCCTGCAGAAGCTGAATGCTGGTGGCAGAGGAGGATAAGCCAGATATCATCTGCTGCAGGAGGAAAATATAGGTAATCAGTTTTAGTAAATGTCACTCATCCTGTCCAGTGTTGCAGGGAGTCACCACGGGAATATGGGCAGGGTTGCCATTGCGACCCCTGATGCTACGCCCATGGATTGTGGCTTCTCCAGCATTCAGCAATTTGGCAGATTAAGGCCCCTTTCACACGGGCGGACAGATCGGGTCTGCCTGTCATTTTTTAGGCAGACCCTTCACTGCCCTCTATAGAGTGGTGCATGTAAATAGACATGTGTTCATTGACACCCGCTGACATCCGAACCGGATGTCGGCGGTTCCACACAGAAAGTTATAACATAATCTTCCTCGGAACTCGTTCTCCTGAGTTTTCCTTTCCCTGCACTCCATCTAGATTCCCCCATGGCAGCAAACAGGATGGAGAGCATCGGAAGGAAAGACCAGGGGAATGAGTGCCGAGGAAGGTTATGTTATAACTTTGTGTGGCTTCCAATCGTAAGATGAGCTACTCCATGCTGAGGGAGAGGAGGTGAGCGGTTTGGGGGGGGGGGGCAGAGAAGGGGGGGACAAGAGGAGCAGAGGGGGGCATCAACTGAAGAAGGGGCAGGAACAGGAGTGGCAGCTGGGTCAGCATTTACAGGTACCGATCCCTGTATTTTTCTGCTGCAGCAGCTGAATGCTGGAGGGAGGTAGAGGAAGGGAAACAGCCTTTGCAGCTGCTGCAGGAGGATCAGTACCAGCTGTGACACCCCTCTAAATGCTGCGCCTGGGGCACATGGCCCCCCTGCCCCACACCATATTCCTTTCTTCCCAAAATGATTTAGACCAGTGCACAAAGCAAGGTCCATAAAGACAGGGTGGAGGAACTTGACCGGCCTGCACAGAGTCCTAAACTTAACCCGATATAACACTGTTGGGATGAATTAGAGCGGAGATTGCGAGCCCGGCCTTCTCATCCAACATCAGTGCGTGCCCTCACAAATGCGCTTCTGGAAGATTGGGTCAAACATTCCCATATACACACTCCTAAACCTTGTGGACATTATCACAGGAGAAGAGCATACCTCCCTCCTCTCATCTAGCAGAGATAAGACCATATGACAGTAAATTGAACACAAGGTGCTTCCAATCACAAAATAATATACTGTATATAAAAACAATATAGAACACTAGATTAAAAATGTGTTGTCTTAAAAAAAAAAAACTTTAAATAAAACTGAGCACAAATTATTGCATGTTCACTTTAATAAACCAGTGCAAAAATCAATATTGTACAAAGTTCAGTAACTCAATCAATCCCATGAAAGATAGGCTAATGAGTGTAATGACAGATAGTTAGTATGTCAGCGCTACACTCCTTTACTACCAGTCTCTCAGTCTTGTTGTTGCAGCTACAGTTTGTACTTTTTGTCATTCTTAGGCCCCTTTCACACGGGCGGCTGTTCTGCCGCAGTTAAAAGCATGTTTCTTTCTTTTGAAATTCAAGACCCCAGGCACAGTGATCAGCTGCATTTGTACACTGCGATTAGCTGCGTTTACGTGCATTTACATGCGGCTGCGTTTAGCTGCGGTTGGCCATTATTGTCATCCCCATAGCAACCATTTTTATTTTGATGTGCTTCCTGTTGTTTTTTTCTTTTGTTCACGCTGCTATCCGCAGCTGACACAGTGCACTGCGATTACCTGCAGTTATGTGCAGATAGCTGCGCTACATCGCACCTGGACGCATTCAATTCTATTTTTTCTATTCACACCGAACCGCATGTAATGAAATCGCAGCTAAACGCTGTGTGTGAATGGGGCCATAGGAAAGCTTTGTGTGCTTTCAGCTACGGTAGAAAACTAGAAAATCCGCAGCTAAAAGCACCATTCTATCCGTCCGTGTGAAAGGGGCCTTATGTGTTCACTTTAGTACCCTACAGGCCATGCTGCCTTGTAACTGTCACCTCAAACACTCACAAAATGGAGTACTTACCAGTTTACTATCGCCGGCCACATACTGTATATAATAAACCCTAAATTAAAAAAGGGAAAAGTGTCAGTGGTTTGATGTAGCCAGAGTAGAATCTTTCAGGGTATAGGTCACCATTAATTAATAAACAACATGCCGCACTAAACTATGTGTTTATAAATCAATGTCCACAACTATATGATGATGGGTGCCAATTCCTGACAGGAATTTTGTTTGTCGGGAATGGCACCCATTTTACCTCAGAGAGGCCTGATCTAAAGCACCCGGATTCAGCATATGGTTGTAGATTGTTTACAAAATTTTAAATGAACTTTTCTCTTATGTTTCACTTATGTTGTTCATGTTTTTTATGTTTTTCATTGATGTATATATATAGCACGGCATGTTGTTTATTGATTAATTTTCACGTGTGTTATCCTATACATATATTTTCTGCAGCTTATTCAGGGTGATTTATATTACCATTTGCGTGGTTTCACTTAGATTGAGTTACTGATATAGGTCACTATATTCTATGAGAAAGGCTTCGGCCGAAACGAATTAGCACTTTAGATGTAGTACTGCTGTTAGGGCCAAATAAAGATTTGGAAGAAGAAGCAATCGTGTTGCTGCCATTTTTTGCGATTTTGATGTCCATGGGACAACAAGCCTGAGCACCGATATTCAGCTCATTACTCATTACAATTGTGCGGTAGAGCTTGGGTGAGTTTTTGTCTACATCACAATTACTTGGCACTCTACTGTGTAAATGCTGAGAGCAGCATCTGATTCTATAGTGTTTTTAGCAATGTATGCAGAAAATATACCTGTTGACAGTACAGAACGATAGCAAGAGAAAACATATACCGTATTTATCGGCGTATAACACGCACCGGCGTATAACACGCACCCCAAGTTTAGGAGGGAATTTTAAGGAAAAAAACTTTTAGGAGGGAAATTCAAGGAAAAAAAACTTACATTTAAATGCAGCATGCAGCCTTGCCCAGTGCCCATCTGCAGCCTTGCCCAGTGTCCATCTGTCCATCTGCAGCCGTGCCCAGTGTCCATCTGTCCATCTGCAGCCGTGCCCAGTGTCCATCTGTCCATCTGTAGCCTTGCCCAGTGTCCATCTGTCCATCTGCAGCCGTGCCCAGTGTCCATCTGTAGCCTTGCCCAGTGTCCATCTGTCCATCTGCAGCCGTGCCCAGTGTCCATCTGTCCATCTGCAGCCGTGCCCAGTGTCCATCTGTCCATCTGCAGCCGTGCCCAGTGTCCATCTGTCCATCTGCAGCCGTGCCCAGTGTCCATCTGTCCATCTGTAGCCTTGCCCAGTGTCCATCTGTCCATCTGCAGCCGTGCCCAGTGTCCATCTGTAGCCTTGCCCAGTGTCCATCTGTCCATCTGCAGCCGTGCCCAGTGTCCATCTGTCCATCTGCAGCCGTGCCCAGTGTTCATCTGTCCATCTGCAGCCGTGCCCAGTGCCTTTGCGATCGTGTCAGTCCCGGCGGTTTTTAAAATTTGGCGCCGATTTCTGTGGAGAGGAGCGAGCGGGGCCGAGTGTACTTCGGCTGGACTCGGCTCCTCTCGCAGTTCCGCCCATCTCCACTGACTGTGCCGCTGACGGAGAAAGCCGAGTGTACTTCGCCTAGACTCGTGTCTGCTCACAGTCACAGGCAGGACTGCGAGAGGAGCCGAGACTAGGCGAAGTACACTCGGCTTTCTCCGTCAGCGGCGCAGTCAGAGATGGGCGGGACTGCGAGAGGAGCCGAGTAAAGCCGAGTGTACTTCGGCTTCGGCTCCGCTCGCTCCTCTCGCTCGTTTTCAGCAGGGGAATTCGACGGAGTATCGGCGTATAACACGCACCCACGATTTTCCCCTGATTTTAAGGGGAAAAAAGTGCGTGTTATACGCCGATAAATACGGTAACTTATTAGGAAATACAAAGCCTCATACACATGGACGTATAACAGCACCTGGGTGCTGAAGCTTAAAATGCCTGCCGATTTCCTGCGCCCTGTGAGCCGAACATGTCATTTAGAGTCGCTAAAAGAGAAGTATGGGTTTCCTTTTTTTTTGCTTACATCTATTCTATGTGAGTTGCTGATATCTATAAACCCTCCCAGCCCTCTCAGAAGTGCCCCATTCTGTTAAAATCTAGATAAATACCTGTGGGAGGTGCCACAGTCTTTCATACAGCATCATCCAGACAATGGTGTGAATATAGAGTCTGGATACACCCCCTTTCCTGTCATTTTGCTTGATTGATGTCGGCTCCCCTCCCTCTGTTTGTTTCTAAAACTTCACAGAGCATAGCTGCTCCCCCCTCCCTTCTCACTTCTCTCTCCTCCCCCTTCCTATCTATTAGCACAGCCATGTCTCTTAGGGGAGTGGGGACAGAGGCAGGGGGTGTGTTGGTGTGTTGGTGAAGATGTTCACACCCCCTGAGAACTTTTCAAACTGAAAATGGACCATTTTGCCAGCAGAAGGAAAGTTCATGTGCACATGCTGTAAAAACTAAAAGAGGTAGGAAAAAAAGATTAGCTGATATGTGATTAATGTGATATGTACTAGTTTTTTAACCCATCCCATACTTCTCCTTTAATACAAGTGTAGTGCCCTGCTCCCAATGAGTGGGCGCTATATGGTAAAATTATAGTTTGTCTGAGCAATAGTTTGGCTCAGAAGGATTGTTTTACAAATTGTACTCTGTTTTAGTTCAGCTGGCTGCGTGATTTTCCTCCTGACAGTGGGTGTGGCTGTCACCACTGGTCAGGATAGGAAAGGCAGCAGGCTGGACATATTGGGTATCTCTTTCCCAGCAGCGGCTCAGGGGTATGGTCAACTCGCTGTGCATGCTGGGAGGGGGTACTTAAGGGACAGACGCCATTTTTAGAGAGGAGTCTCTCTCTGGAGAGTTGGGGGTCGCTGTCCTTTGGTGGTGGGCACCACCCGCCCGACCCCGACCTGAGGGCCCTCATGGCCTCACATGTTGGCCTGAGGCTCCGTTACTGAAGAGTAGGCCCAGGAGTTACTGGGGGCCTACTAATCCAGGGATGATCCTGTGTCGCCTTACCTGCTGGAAGAGACCAAGCAATTGAGGACTCAATTGAAGGATGCATCCGGGTCATAATCTACCTCACAGTGTTGCTGGAACGGCTGGAAGATCCTGGCGCTGAGAGCTGTGTTCACAATTCAGAAGGTAACCCAGGGAAGGGCTACACCAAGTCTGTGGCAGAGACTACAGGTGATCGAGCTATACATCGGTTGCTAGGCCAGTGAGATTGGGCCTATCCGGTGTTTGCTGAGTTCAGCGTCTGGACCTAGGAAAATTACTGTGATCCGCAACTAAGATACCTGAGTCCTCCCCATCCCTTCATCCCCTCTGTTGGAACTTTATTCAATAAAACCCTTGAAAGAGACTTTGTGTTGGTGCAAACTTCTTCTGGACACTTCTTCAAGGAGAACCCCTGAGACGAGCATATGGAACAGTGAGGTAACGGCAGGCCCAAATTTAAACCTGCAGCTCCTACGGGGGTATCGCTACACAAGTTAATTGTGGTGAAATTGCCACACTTGGGGAGAAATGTCTTACATGAATGCGCTGGTAAACATTTATGCAGAAGCAATCTGCATTTACCCAAGCATGGCCTCCTATAGCCATTCCCTACTGTTGGCAGTTGTACCTGGCATCTGCAGCTCCCTGGGTGCAGGAAAGTACCATTTATTTTACGCTTCAACTCATGCACTGCTTTACATTCATGTGCATGAGGCCCAAAGGTATGATGGCTTGCCTACAGCAATGTTCACTTCAATGTGTACAGTGGTTCGATGCAAAGAGACATTCTGGAGTAGAGTTACCCTTGAAAAAAAAGAATCATTGAAGGATTCCACTTCAGATATTTGCCAGTGTGGATTATATTGTGTGCTTTGTTTTCTTTCAACCAGTCATTCAATATTTATGAAGGTATTGTGAACTAGTAAATCAAAAGACTCTACAGTTGTTGTATACATAAGAGCAACATAAGGAAGTATTGCAAATAATTCACAGCATTGCTTGAACAGATAACTTTATAAAGTGTATAGAAACACAAATACTAAAGTTGTTTGAATAGCTCCCTTTTGCTTTTTAAATGTAGTTGTGCAATGTTTTTGGTTTATTTTTGATCCTGCCAATTCCTGCGCTCAGTCTCTCTGAGGCTTTTTTTGATGTGAAGACTACTTCCAGTTCCCAATTCTCCAGAACGCTGGTCTCTCACTGCTTTTATCCAATCTGCTTCAGTCAGTGCCCACTGCAGGTTGATTCGCAGTCCCAGGGGTATAATGAAGGCAGTCTTTTCACGATCTTGATCTCTTACCGGGACCTACCAGTAGCTGCTTTCCAAGTCAAGGGTGGAGAAGTACTTGGCTTGGCCCAGTGCTATAAGTGATTCCCCTGCCCGTGGCAATGGGTAGGTATTCCGGTGGGTACATGCATTTAGCTTGTGGTTATCCACACAGAATGGCAGACTTCTGTCCTTCCTTCGCATCAGGACCATGTGATCACCCCAAGGGCTACAATTTTCCTGAATCACTGCACTTTGTAGAATGTTGCCAAGCAAGTCTTGACCTCTTGGCACAAAGCTGAGGGAATGTAACGGTACAACCCCCGGATGGGTGGAGTGCCCCCAGTGTGGATTGGATGGTCGATGGCCTCTGTGTAATACTTTTTCTTTTTTTTTTTTAACAGAGATGTTTGTAATGCTTTTTCAGCAGTTGATGAAGCAGTCATTGTTGTGGTAGAGGATAGTCCTGGAAGGTGATGTCCAGATGTTATAGCAGCAGCTTGTATTGTGACTCATCTAACAAGACCTTGTTGAGGGGCACATATTGTTTTTTCCCTGTGCCTCCAAGATACAGTGATGGGGCACGATGTACAGTTCTGCAGGGGTTGCATGGTTGGGGAGTGAGATCGGGGTTGTCCCCCGGTTGATGAGCTGCACCAGGACCTTCCCCTTGTGGACCTTGGTTGAAGTGTGCGGGACCAGCCACTCCCCTTGTGGGTTTCCACCATTATGGAAGTTTCTTGTGAGCCTCGATGAGAAGAGACCAGACTACCTCTTGGAGGGGTGCCAGGAGCGATTTTTGTTTGGGAGGCGATATGGACAACCTTCACCTGTTTGGGCTGTTTCCTTGCAGCTCATAGTTGGGCCTCATAGGCCCATATCACATTGAGTGTAAAGGTAAAAATATCTGCGCTGAAACCCCTATATAGCTGAGAAAAAATTTGAAAAAATATATGAAAAAATTAGAAAAAATATATAATCACATATCATATCACATTGAGCCACACAGCTCGCAGACCACAGCCCCGCGCATGCTAGCCAGTATGCTCGATTTTGGCCAGCAACTGGGGTAAGTCCAAGTCCTTCATGCCCAGAACAATAGGTACCGTTGAACTTACTGGGCCATGAGTCATCACCACCCCTACTCAAGCCACTATCTGCTCGTCAATCTGAATCTTCACCCAGGTGACACCTTCTACCAAGGTAGGCAAGTTATTGTCTGCCTTGAGGGATAGCCAGGGGGGTCCAGCTGGGCTTGCGTCTTGAACCGCTGGGCGTAGAAGTCATACCCCGTGACAGTGACCTCAGAACCTGTGTCAATCAGGCATAGGACCTCTTGTCCATTAACAAGGGTGGTCACCACTGGACTAGGCGCAACCATGGACTATGGTTGGCTGGGACCTTGTGCTGACTGTCACGGGGGTTGTGTTTAATGGCAGCCTGTGTGTGCTTTTGAATTCAAAATGGCCACAGTTCTTATGTACATGTCCAAAGCGGCCGCACCGCCAGGACTTCCGGTCCTCCTCTGGGTCCCTCCATAATTAATTCTCACCCTTAGAGGGAGGAGCTGAATCCCATTTGATTGAGGACATTTCTTGTTTCAGGGAGGCCACATCTAGGGCGCGTTTACTTAATGCTGTGTGTATGGCTGACAGAGGTGAAGGAGCCAAGGCCTCCTCTTTCAGGTGCAACGCACAACCGTGTCCAGCACTGTATCATGAAAAGAGATGGTGGGTTGTGATCTGATTCGCTCCTGCAGGGCCCTCTTGACTGGGCCAGCATTCATTCCCACCATGAACTGGTCCTGCAGTAGGTGATCCGAGGTAGTAATATCGGCGCAGCCACACACATCCCTCTTCTCCAGGCATTTCCAGAGATTCTAGAGTGTTACTCTGCAAAGTGAGTGATGCTCTCATCCTCTTGCTGCCTCTGAACAAATAATCTCCACCTCAACTCTGAGGCTGACACATTTTTGCCAAAGAGGCCCTCCAGGCATGCCACAATTTTTTCCAGGGTGGCCTGATCCTCTTTCAGCAGCGTCATCACCGTTCAGCAGGTGTCATCCTCCAAGGAGTTAAAAGCCAGCTTCGCAGTCAGCCGGACGGGAACCTGATACAGGTGCACAGCACTTTTTAGTCACTTCTCCCACTCAGCCAGAGGAATATTGGAGCCATTAAATGTAGGCCCCAGAACCGATCCTAACAGGGCTATTAAGGTTCCTGCTCCTCCTTTCCCACCCGCTGCAAGAAAGGACATATCCTGTCGTCTTCTGCCTAGTGTGGGGAGATGCAGTTTGGTGCGGTGGCAGTAAACACTCTGAATCCAGATGCACTAACTGAACTGTTTTGTAAATGTCATTCAACCAGCTCAACAACCCGACGGAAAGTCAACTCGACCGGGCGCACTTACAGTATGTTGCACAAGCAGTTTAGCAGCAGGTCTCAGATGCACTGGCAGCATCTATCCTGAGAGATGGAATGAGGCCTGACCAGTCTGCGACCAAACAGGGAGGTTTACAGAACGAATAGTGTGTTTCTACTCTTTCCCTACTCATCTGGAACCTCTCCCTGCGGCAAATACTGTCCCTGACAGACGGGTGACCTGTCCCTACACTACTCACACGTGAAATGCGCCCCAAGCCTAGGAGCCAGGGCCTTAAATAGACTCTGCCTGACCTAAGATGGCCACTAGAGTCACATGGGGCAGCAACATCCAACCGGATTACTTCCCCAGTGACCCAGGAAACCATAGAGGAACCATGTTCTTCTTGACTTCCTCTCCCTATGCAATGCTGCTGTGGTTGTGAGCCATGTGCAGTGGAGAAAGTGGACTACAACTGCCTACAAACAGATAATCAAACTGTGCTACGGAGGGACAGACAGACACTGCTGTCCTAATGCTAGTGACAGCCATATATATTATTTTCACTTATTGCTATAGTTAGACTGTAAAGTGAAGTCTACATTGAAGATACCTCACATAACGAATTACAATACGACCTGTCAATAGGTTTTATTTGGTTTTATCCTGTCTTACAGGGAATGTCAATGTTATTGTCTGCTTCCTCATGATTCAGATCTCTGTTTTGTAACAGTGAAATCTTAAAACTCCTGAATTTTTTTTCTGTTGTTTATAGTGTTAGGCATGTTAATAGTTTCATGAACAGGGCTAATGACAATTTTAACTACTTCAGGACCAGCATGTTATACCCTCTTTCTGCCAAGGCCCTTTTTCAGTTTTCAGTGCTGCGATAGTTAGACTGACAACTATTCAGTCATGCAACACTGTATGCAAAGGATTTTAAAGTTATTGTAAACCTTTTTTTTTCTAGTTACATAAAAAAATGTGATTATAGTTATCTGCTCTGAGCAATGGTATTGCACAGAGCATCCCTGTACCCCCTCTTCCGGAGTCCCCCGCTGTCGCTGTCTCTTCCTCCTCTCCTGTGCCCCCTTAGCAAACCATGAGCTATGGCGGTACATGCGTGGGCCGGCTCTCGAGCCAGGCTGTGTGTATCCATAGACACACACAGCGCTGCTCACCGACGCCCCCCACTCCCTCCTCACAAGAGTTGACTGACAGCTGCAGGAGCCAATGGCTCCCACTGCTGCTAAATATCCTGTGAGACCAGGAAGAGGGGGGAGAAGATCTGCAGTCAGTCACAGCACTGGACTCAGATAAGGGTTTTGAGGGGCACAGCAAGTGGTAAAATGTTTTTTACCTCAATGCAGGGAATGCATTAAGCTAAAAAAAAATTTTACTTTGGAACCACTTTAATATCACATTTTGAGACACACAGAGCTTTCTATTTATACTAAATTTCTATTTAATTTCTTTTTTATAACCACTGTTGACCCTGATTAATGGCTTAATAAATATGGTACATATTTGTTGGAAAAATGGAAGTTGATTGCATTGGTAGTATAATGTTCTCTTTGGGAGCAAATAATTACCTGGAAGTGTGACACTGTAATTATACTTAACCACTTCAATACTGGGCACTTTTACCCCCTTCCTGCCCAGGCCAATTTTCAGCGTTGTCACACTTTCAATGACAATTGCGTGGTAATACAACACTGTACCCAAACTAAATTTTTATCATTTTGTTCACACAAATAGAGCCTACTTTTGGTGGTATTTATTCACCACTGGGGGTTTTTTTTTTGTGTTTTGTTTTTTTGCTAAATCAACAGAAAAAAAAGAAAGTAAAAAATAAAAAGGTTTTCTTTGCTTCTGTTATAAAAATTAGCAAATAAATATTCTTTTTTTCATGAATTTAAACCCAAATGTATTCTGCTACATTCCTTTGGTGAAAATAACCAAAATCAGTGTATATTATTTAGTCTGCAGGAAAGTTATACAGTCCACATACTATGGTATATATCTGAAAATTGATCAATCCTGTTGTACTAACGGCCTATCTCATTTCTTGGGGCCCAAAAATGTCAAGACAGTACAGATATCCCACAAATAAGCCCTTTTATTTATTTTAATTTTTTTCATTTTTTGTCATCATTTTTGGGAAAATGTAATATATATTTTTTTTCTTTACATACTATCACCAGAGCAGTACAGCGTCATCATATAACAGGTGTGGCAGTGATAAGGGTCACTGACTGGTGACAGTATGAAAAAAAAAAATTATAATTTTTTTTCAGTGTTTCATTTTATTTGTTTTATTTTTTATTATTTTATTTTTTATTTTTTTGTGATTTTCTTTTTCTAATGCACTTTGACCAGAGCAATATAATGTTACCATAGTAACCATACCAGTATAAATGTAGTTAATTTCTTGGGACGGCTGGTGAGGGTTTAGGCTGGTCACTCCTTGCACAAAGTGTCACGTCGGAAACAAGTGTTTGACACTTGTACACGGGCACTTTGACTAAGGCACTGCTACAAAAAAGTAAGTACAGACATTTTTGTTCAACAGCTATTTTGCAGAAAGTTCCTCTTCATCCTCTAACTTTCCTCAGCCTTCCTTCTATTCCCCTCTCCCCACCCTCCAACATGCTCACACTAATCTTTGTCATAACATCCTCTCTCCTCAAACTCAAACTTTCTTTATCCCCCCTCTCCAGCCTGCAACTTATACATATCTCCCTCTCTTCTGCCCACTCAATATTACTCCACTTACCACCTCCTGCTCATTCTAAGCCCACAAAGTATCACCACTTCCATTCCACCACAGCATCTGCCCTCCTATAAATCCCACTCTCGCCTTACCACCCTCACCCTCCTACTACTCCTAATGTCTGGGGACATCGCACAAAACCCCGGCCCACCCATACCTAATTTCTCATCCCATTTCCCCTGATTCCACAAGTCAGCCCCCCTTGTCTTCAACAAACTAGCTTCTGTCAATGACCTTTTCCTCTCCAAATCCCTTAATCTATTTTCTATAACCGAAACATGGCTCCAGGAATTCGACACTACCTCTCCAGCAGCCCTGTCCCACAGTGGCCTTATCTGCACTCACTCCACCAGACCCACTGGACGAAAAGGAGGTGGTGTCAGACTTCTCCTCTCCCCACAATGCACCTTCCAGGTACTTCCCACACCTCCCTCTCTTTCGACTCTGCTCTTTCGAAATGCACTGTATTCGTTTTTTCTCTCCAGCTTGTCTGAGGGTCGCAGTCATTTATCGGCTTCCTGGACCAGTGTCACGCTTTCTGGATGACTTCTCTGCATGGCTACCCTATTTTCTCTCATCTGAAGTGCCTGCCATCATCCTAGGGGACTTTAACATTCCAATCAATGTTAATACTGCTACCACTTCTAAACTACTCAACCTAACCTCCTCTTTAACCTAACACAATGGACACAAACCACCACTCACTCCAATGGCAACACTCTCGACCTCATATTCTCCCATCGCTGCACTCCCTTCAACCTCTCTAACACACCCTTTCCTCTTTCTGATCACAACCTTATCCGTTTCACACTCTCCTTGTCTCCTACATCCATGCTGCCAACCCACAAACCACTACCCGCAGAAACCTTCGCAACCTTAACCCTTCCCTTCTTCACTCTGCTACTGATGGCCTTTATGACAAAATCGCACCCCTGTCCTGCCCAGAACTAACCACTTCCATCTACAACACCACATTGTCATCCTCCGTAGACATACTTGCTCCTCTTTCTACACGCAGAACTAGGCCCCATCTGCCACAACCCTGGCAAACAGACGACACCAGAAGTCTCAAGAGATGCAGCCGTGCTCTTGAGCAAGCATGGCATAAATCTAAATCCCTGCAAGACTTTACCCTCTACAAATCTGCCCTTCTCAAATACAACTCCTGCCTCCACACTGCTAAACAAACCTATTACAACACTCTCATCAAAACCCTCTCATCCAAACTTTGTCAACTCTTTTCTACCCTTATTTCCTTACTTCACCCCCCACTGCCCCCACCCACCAACTTGCTTACCGCTTAACAGATTGCCAACCATTTCAATAGCAAAATCGACACAATTCGCAAGGAGATATCCAGCATTCAAATTCCTCCCCTACCCAACACATCGAGTCCAACACCACTCTCAATACTCTCCTCCTTTTGCCCAGTTACCACAGATGAAGTTGATAAACTCCTCTCCATGGCCCACCTCACTACCTGTCCCATGGACCCGGTCCCCTCTCAATTACTGCAACAACCTTCCCGCTCTATCCTCAACTCCCTAACCCACATCATCAACCTCTCCCTCTCCTCCGGCACCTTTCCTTCCTTGCTCAGCTCCAGGGGAGGACAAAAAGGTACAGTCTTGCGGTGCGAGGCCAACCCCGGCCCAAGGCAACAACGCCACCTATAGGCCGGCGGGAACTTCACACCACCAGAGTCCTCCAAGACTCACAAAGGGAACCTTGAATTTCCTAACAATCAAGGCATCTGGGTTACACTACCACCCAGATGCTTCCCCTAAATTCAAGTACCCGCTACACTCTCCCCCTGGTGATTTGACACTGGTCCCCAGTGTCTGGTATAAACCCATACCCCACAAGGGTGGTGACATAAGCTCATCTCAGAAACAAACTACACATTTTAGACCTGAATTGTGCCAAGACCTGAATGGGAAAGGGAAAACTTAAAACAATATAACTATAAAACTTTTCAATAAAACACTGTAAATATCTCACACATTTACATTCTTCCCTCCCCCTGGCTATCTAAGGACCACCCATTCTCAGCAGCCTTGATAGACGAGTCTCCTGCAGAGGGAAAGAAAAGAAACATACATCCTAACAACATATGTGTGTGTGCTTGGAATGAATGAGTCTATCCGAGAAGAAACTCATTCACTCCAATGAGTACTGCATAATGTCGAAAAAAACAAACAATCATTGCGCAACACTGCCACCTGGTGACAGTGCCGCGGTCAAGACACTCATCACTTCCAGATAAACTTTTTTTTTCTTTCTCTTGATCATTTCTCTGTGACCCTACACTAACTAAAACCCAGAGTCACTGATTTCTCTTGAGTGCAAGGAGAAGGAGGGAGAACAAAACAAAAACAGCTCCCATTTCTCAAAAGAGTAGAACTGCCCAAATACAAAAAAAAACTAGGGCACAGTCCCTGTGTTCCGGCAAAGGCACTCCGGAAAGTTCAGCCATGAATGGAAAAGAAAAGCACACAGGAGTCTCTTCCCCTCTTTTTTCCTTTTACAGGTAAAACCTTGGATGAGGCAACGACACAGGCTTCAGACGGTCATCAAAAGCCTCCACATGGTACTCAACACTTTATCCTTCCTTGCGACAAATCACCCCTTTGTCCGCATGAATGTGTCTTCCCAGCATCCACTTAGCTTTACAGTCCTGGAACTTCTTGGTGACCGTTGGTGAACAGGAAAGGTACCACCGTGCTTGGTGTACTTTAAGTTTGTCCCACACAAAGGTATCATACCATCGTTGCCAAAAAACTTTCACCTCGTAGAGCAGTTCCCGAGGCAGATACGGGTATTCCCACCCATATTCCTGAGCAACCTTCTGGCCAAAGAGACGCTGCAGCCTTGACAAAGGTGGCATAGTGGCTCGGTCTCCTTCTCCAGGTGGAACAATCGCTTCGGGGTGGCGAGGTGCGTTCACCACCTCGGTAGATCTGGGCCTAGGAGCCCGCAGTGCTTGACGTTGCGTTCCCGCAACAGGAACGGGTGAAATGGATGTTGAATCTAGAAGGGGAACTTCAGACAGAGGACCAGCTTCTTCCCTTGGCGCCGAGGCTTCTACCCGAGGTGTACTATCTCCAGTAGACATGGGCAGGTCCCTTGTGACACGGGACGAGGGTAGCTTCATCTTGTCCCATCCCTTCTGATGGAAGATTTCGTCTATCTCCCCATCATCGCCATTGTCAGACAATGAATCCAGGTCAGAGGTGTCATAACATTCAGCGGGCAGATAATTCCCAGTCACGGAACTATCCCCCTTGACGGCCTCTACCGACTGTGGGCTTCCGCCACTTGTAACCACGCAGACAGTCCCAACCCCTGGCTCACCTGGGCCTTTAGAAGAACAGGGATGTCCAGGACATTGTCTACCGGATCCATCCAGGCCAGGCAAGCAGTGGGGCGAAGCTCTTCCACGACCACACGAGGCCATCACTAGGCCGACTTTCCTCTTCGGTGGCCGGAGCAGGGAGCTGCTGGTGACCGAGGCAGCATCCTCGGATTTTTCTCTTTTCATCTCCGCTTGGGCAGTCACTTCGCCCAGATCAGTGCGCATGGGGAACGCACCAGCATCGATCTCTCCTTCTCCAGGTGTCAGTCCCTGTGAGGTAGTGGAGGTGGAAAGCGCGAGGCTTTTTTGTGGATGGTTCCACCTCGAAGAGAAATTCTTTGCAGACCTCACAGCGCCCGAACGGCTTCAGCTGGACCACCAGTCCCGAACAGCTGGGACAGATCACACCGAGGGCCTCCATGTCTCTGCAGGTGTACAGAGCCAATCGCCCCCGGGGCCTTAGTCTTATCCCCGTATCCATAATCGGAGCAGCCAGAGAAGACATATCCGCGAAGGAAGGAACTGAAATCCACGGAGCGTTTGAAGCCATCCTCTCTCTTTGCTGCTCCATTGCGCACTGACCCACCTGCGCCGGAATCTCCACGTGCGTACGTCCACAGGGCCAAACTCCTCCCACCTTCTGCACTTGTTCGCGGGCTTTTCCCTTTCCCCGCCCATGAACAGCGCAGCTGTGAGTTGCCTCGTGGCGCATTGGCCAATATGGCCGACCTACTCGGAACTCCTCCGGGCAGCAAAGTTCGAATTCAGACACCATACACATCCCGGACGAGCCCCCACGTGTAGCTGGGCTCACCCCTCTCTCTATCTTTATCGGTTATATGGCTGGTGTCTAGGGGTACCTGGGAGAGAGGGATAAGACACACCATGGCCCATGTCCTCCATAGCTAAGAGGTGAAGGCCAGCAAATTGGGTTTTGTGTAGGTGTCCTAGAGTCAAGTCCAGTACTTCATCCCTGACTCCTTTGCTCCTAGTAACCAGAGTTCCACACAGTGAATAGGTCCAACTCAGTTTTATTCTTCTTGCCAAGCAATAAAACAGTTTCTTTACTTTGGAAAATGGAGACAGATCGAGGCACAATCCTTTGCCTTCTGCTGCTGACCACTGTGCTGTCACCAGTGGTGAATAGTCACTGCCACTGACTAGGTGATGTAGAATGTGAATTACCTTTGCTCGCCCTGCCCCTGTTAGAGGAAGAAATCCGTCCAAGGGAGAAATGGAGGCCTCTCCGTCACCAGCGATGCTGCGCCGGACTCTTCAGAGAAGTTACTGCACACCAGTCCTCACAAACTCAGACACGGGCACTCAAGGAGTTAGGGCCCCCTCGGATTCCTCCACCCTCGCGGAACTCAGTCAAAGGTAGTGAGCCCCAGGCATCCGCCATAGTACCTCACCCCAGGCTAAAGGTGCCTGAGATGGACTCCATCTCCGCTCCGGCTAGGTCAAGGGCACCTAGGCCTGGAACACCGGAACGCCAGCACCCAGGCTGAAGGTGTCTGGGTGCGGCCGCATCTTCTGGCTCCGGACTCTAACCCCGTGATCAGGGCGTCCGCCCCTTTTATGACCTCTCCCTTCGCGCCACAGCGGGTTCCCCGCCCCGCTGTACCAGCTCCAGGGGAGGACAAAAAGGTACAGTCTTGCGGTGCAAGACCAACCCCGGCCCAAGGCAACAACGCCACCTATAGGCCGGCGGGAACTTCACACCACCAGAGTCCTCCAAGACTCACAAAGGGAACCTTGAATTTCCTAACAATCAAGGCATCTGGGTTACACTACCACCCAGATGCTTCCCCTAAATTCAAGTACCCGCTACATATATATATATATATATATATATATATACTGTATACAGTTTAGCTAGATCTCATTGCAGAGCGTTCCTGTTATTCTATTCCTACTAATAATACAGGCAGGCAATTGATTGAGCTAGTTAGATCCAGTATATTTAGTATATATATATGCACTGCACGCTTTGTATATATATATATATATATATATATATATATATATATATATATATATATATACTATATACAGTTTAGCTAGATCTCATTGCAGAGCGTTCCTGTTATTCTATTCCTACTAATAATACAGGCAGGCAGTTGAGTTAAGCTGCAGTATATTAAGTCAGTGTACTGTACACTGGGCACAGTGTTCAGCTAAAGCTGACTGCAGACCATTCCTGTTCTCTTTCTAATAATACAGGCAGGCAGTTGAGCTAAGCTGCAGTATATTAAGTCAGTGTACTGTACACTGGGAACAGTGTTCAGCTAAAGCTGACTGCAGACCATTCCTGTTCTCTTTTTAATAATACAGGCAGGCAGTTGAGCTAAGCTTCAGTATATTAAGTCAGTGTACTGTACACTGGGCACAGTGTTCAGCTAAAGCTGACTGCAGACCATTCCAGTTCTATTTCTAATAATACAGGCAGGCAATTGAGCTAAGCTGCAGTATATGAAGTCAGTGTACTGTACACTTGGCACAGTTTTCAGCTAAAGCTGACTGCAGACCATTCCTGTTCTCTTTCCAATAATACAGGCAGAAAGTTGAGCTAAGCTGCAGTATCTGAAGTCAGTGTACTGTATACTGGGCACAGTGTTCAGCTAAAGCTGACTGCAGACCATTCCTGTTCTATTCCTAATAATACAGGCAGGCAGTTGAGCCAAGCTGCAGTATATTAAGTCAGTGTACTGTACACTGGGCACAGTGCTCAGCTAAGGCTGACTGCAGACCATTTCTGTTCTATTCCTAATAATACAGGCAGGCAGTTGAGCTAAGCTGCAGTATATTAAGTCAGTGTACTGTACACTGGGCACAGTGTTCAGCTAAAGCTGACTGCAGACCATTCCTGTTCTCTATCTAAAAATACAGGAAGGCAGTTGAGCTAAGCTGCAGTATATTAAGTCAGTGTACTGTACACTGGGCACAGTGTTCAGCTAAAGCTGACTGCAGACCATTCCTGTTCTCTTTCTAATAATACAGGCAGGCAGTTGAGCTAAGCTGCAGTATATTAAGTCAGTGTACTGTATACTGAGCACAGTGTTCAGCTAAAGCTGACTGCAGACTATTCCTGTTATATTCCTAATAATAAAGGCAGGCAGTTGAGCTAAGCTTCAGTATATTAAGTCAGTGTACTGTATACTGGGCACAGTGTGCAGCTAAAGCTGACTGTAGACAATTCCTTGTGTAACTATTCCAATACATCAAATAAAGTATGTCTGGAAGGCCAACAAGGAGAGGCAGACACACACAGGCCAATAAAAGAGGGCAAGCAGGCTCTGTGTCTAGAGGCAACAGTGCTGGTCGTGGACACGGCGCATCCTCATCAGCACGTGGTCGTGGGGCACGCTTGTCCTTTTTTTCGGCAGCTGGCCGTGTTGAGACGCAACATGCTGAAGAGTTGGTAGAGTGGATGACCAAGTCGTCCTCATCCTCCTCATTGTCTCTCAACCAGCCTCAGGGTACTTTGTCTGCCAAAGCAGCTGTCAAAGCGGCCTCTTCCATTGGCTCAATGGCATCAGTCACTCCTTCCCTAGCCCCACCATGTCCTGAGGAGTCTCCCTAACTGTTTGACCACAGTGTTGGGTACATGCTGAAGGAGGATGCGCAGCGTTTTGAAGGTTCTGATGATGGTACCCAGCTTGAGGAAGGCAGTAACGTGAGCCCAGAGAGAGGGGGTGCCCAAGAAGGACAGCAAACTGGCAGTCATGTTCCCCCAGCTGCAGCATACTGCCAGATTTGCTCCGGTGACGAGGAGGGAGGGGCTGATGAGGTCACTGACTCTACATGGGTGCCTGATAGGAGAGAGGAGGAGGAGGCACATCTCCAACGAGGCAGGATGCCCTCCAGGGGCCAGCTTAAGGGCAGCACACCGACTGCATCACACCGCAGAGCTACGCATGTGCAGGGCTCTGCTGTCTCTGCACGTTATTCCAAAAGTTCTTTGGTTTGGGCATTTTTTCAGACGTGTGCAGCAGATCGCACCATTGCTATTTGCAACATACAGTTGCAAAAAAAAGTATGTGAACCCTTTTGGAATGATATGGATTTCTGCACAAATTTGTCATACAATGTGATCTGATCTTCATCTAAGTCACAACAATAGACAATCACAGTCTGCTTAAACTAATAACACACAAAGAATTAAATGTTACCATGTTTTTATTGAACACACCATGTAAACATTCACAGTGCAGGTGGAAAAAGTATGTGAACCCCTAGACTAATGAGATCTCCAAGAGGTGTCAGCCAGCTGGAGTCCAATCAATGAGATGAGATTGGATGTGTTGGTTACAGCTGCCCTGCCCTATAAAAAACACACACCAGTTCTGGGTTTGCTTTTCACAAGAAGCATTGCCTGATGTGAATGATGCTTCGCACAACAGAGCTCTCAGAAGAACTACGATTAAGAATTGTTGACTTGCATAAAGCTGGAAAGGGTTATAAAAGTATCTCCAAAAGCCTTGCTGTTCATCAGTCCACGGTAAGACAAATTGTCTATAAATGGATAAAGTTCAGCACTGCTGCTACTCTCCCTAGGAGTGGGCGTCCTGTAAAGATGACTGCAAGAGCACAGCGGACTGCTCAATGAGGTGAAGAAGAATCCTAGAGTGTCAGATAAAGACGTACAAAAGTCTCTGACATATGCTAACATCCCTGTTAGCGGATCTAAGATACATAAAACACTAAATATGAATGGATTTCATGAGAGGAATTCACAGAGGAAGCCACTGCTGTCCAAAAAAAACATTGCTGCACATTTACAGTTTGCACAAGAGCACCTGGATGTTCCACAGCAGTACTGGCAAAATATTCTGTGGACAGATGAAACCAAAGTTGAGTTGTTTTGAAGAAACACACAACACTATGTGTGGAGAAAAAGAGGCACAGCACACCAACATCAAAACCTCATTCCAACTGTGAAGTATGGTGGTGGGGGGCATCATGGTTTGGGTCTGCTTTGCTGCGTCAGGGCCTGGACGGATTGCTATCATCGAAGGAAAAATTAATTCCCAAGTTTATCAAGACATTTTGCAGGAGAGCTTAAGGCCATCTGTCCGCCAGCTAAAGCTCAACAGAAGATGAGTGTTACAACAGGACAACGACCCAAAGCATAGAAGTAAATCAACAACAGAATGGCTTAAACAGAAGAAAATATGCCTTCTATAGTGGCCCAGTCAGAGTCCTGACCTCAACCCGATTGAGATGCTGTGGCATGACCTCAAGAAAGCGATTCACACCAGACATCCGAAGAATATTGCTGAACTGAAACAGTTCTGTAAAGAGGAATGGTCAACAATTACTCCTGACCGTTGTGCACGTCTGATCTGCAACTACAGGAAACGTTTGGTTGGAGTTATTGCTGCCAAAGGAGGTTCAACAAGTTATTAAATCCAAGGGTTCACATACTTTTTCCACCTGCACTGTGAATGTTTACATGGTGTGTTCAATAAAAACACGGTAACATTTAATTCTTTGTGTGTTATTAGTTTAAGCAGACTGTGATTGTCTATTGTTGTGACTCATGCCGCGTACACACGTACGTTTTTAATGCCATTTTTTAAGCCAACGTTTTTCTCGTCGTTTTTTTTCTTGTTTCCTCTCAAGCCTGTCTTGCATCCACACGATCATTAAAAAAAAACGCTCGAGCAAAGCGCAGTGACGTACAACACGTACGACAGCACTATAAAGGTTCGAATGGCGCCACCCTTCATGTTAGTAAACTTTGTTGAGCGGCGATTCGCGCTTTTCAGCCTCATGCTTTTCAGTCCGTTACAGCGTGACGAATGTTCTATCTCCATTACGAACGCTAGTTTTACCAGAACGAGTGCTCCCGTCTCATACTTGATTCTGAGCATGCACGTTTTTTTTTCCCCTCGTAAAAGCATACACACTATAGTTTTTCACGTCGTTAAAAAAAACGACATGGAAAATTACGTGAAAAATTAGAGCATGTTCGAAAATTTTTAATGGACGTTTTTCACGCAGTTAAAAATGCTCTGGAGCATACACACGATCGGTTTTAATGCCCATTTTTAAAAATTGCATTTTTAACGGCATGAAAAACGATCGTGTGTATGGGGCATCAGATGAAGATCAGATCACATTTTATGACCAATTTGTGCAGAAATCCATATCATTCCAAAAGAGTTCACATACTTTTTTTTTGCAACTGTATGTCTGAAGCGTATCTCACGTGGCCAAAAAATCAGCCGCTTGGGCACCACATGCTTGACCAGACATATGTCGACCTGCCATGCAGTCCGTTGGCAAGCATACATAAAAGACCCACACAAAAGAACAAAGCGGACCTCTCCTTGCTCCTCATCAGCTGGGACCTCCAACCTCACTATACCTTCAGTCCTCTCAGAAACCTGCACTGAGAGGAATAGTGTAGAATTAGGTGTGTCACTGCCGAGTACTGCTATCGGTACACCAACGTCCGATTGTACCAGGCAAATTTCCCTGCCCCAGCTGCTGCACCGCCGAAAGAAATTCGCTCCCAGCCATCCACATGCCCAGCGGTTGAATGCTAGCTTGGCTAAATTGCTAGCACTTCAACTGCTGCCTTTTCAGTTGGTAGACTGTGCCCCCTTCCGTGAGTTTGTGGAATGTGTGGTACCTCAGTGGCAGGTTCCCAAACGCCACTTTTTTTCACGGAAGGCAATTTCGGCTCTCTACCGGCATGTGGAAGCCAATGTCTTGGTCTCGCTGGACAGGGCGGTCAGCGGTAAGGTGCATATTACCGCTGACTCATGGTCCAGCAGGCATGGACAGGGATGTTACCTATCTTTCACGGCCCACTGGGTGACTCTGCTGGCAGCTCGGAAGGGTGCAGGACAGGGTGCAGTAGTGTTGGAGGTTGTTCCACCACCACGCCTCCAAAATGCTACTAGTGGTGATGCTGACACACCTCTCTCCTCCACCCCCTCCTCTTCTTCTTCCTCCATGGCCTCTTCCTCTGCTGATTTGTCCTCGGAACCAGCGGTGCTCCGTAGGCGTTCAAGGGGCTACGCAAGTACGCAGGCAAAAATATGCCATGTGGTGCTTGAGCTGGTGTGCTTGGGGGACAGGAGCCACACTGGGGCAGAGATTCTGTCAGATCTGCAGGGGCAGGCTCAGAGGTGGTTGACGCCACGCCAGCTTAAGCCAGGAATGGTGGTTTGCGACAATGGCACCAACCTCCTCTCCGCCCTCCGACAGGGACAGCTGACCCATGTGCCCTGTTTGGCTCACGTCCTTAACTTGGTGGTGCAGAGGTTCTTGGGCAAGTACCCGGGCTTACAGGATGTCCTGAGGCAGGCCAGGAAAGTCTGTGTGCATTTCCGCCGGTCATATAATGCCAGTGCTCGGCTGGCTGACCTCCAAAAGGAATACAACCTGCCCAAGAACTGCCTAATATGTGACATGCCCACCAGGTGGAACTCAACGTTGGCCATGCTGAAGTGGCTGCACATGCAGCAGAGGGCCATCAATGAGTATCTGTGCCAATATGGCACCAGGACAGGGTCAGGGGAGCTTTGTTTGTTTTTTTTCCCACACCAGTGGGTCATGATCAGGGATGCATGCACTGTCCTGTCACCATTTGAGGAGGCCACGAGGATGGTGAGCAGTGACAGTGCATGCATCAGTGACACTGTCCCTCTTGTCCACCTGTTGGAGAACACACTGCATGGAATAATGGACAGGGCACTTGAGGCAGAACAGAGGGAGGAAGAGGAGGACTTCCTTACCTCTCAAGGCCCCCTTTATCCAGACAGTGTTCCTGCTGGCCTGCCGATCACACAGGAAGAGGAGGAGGAGGAGGAGAAGGATTGTGTCAGCATGGAGGTGGAGCCTATCACGCTATCAACATAAACAGGAGGAAAAGGATAGTCACTCAGATCATTTACAGTCCCAAGAAACCCGTGGACTTGTACATGGCTGGGTGGAGGTGGCTGCGGATCATGTCATCCTTAGTGACCCAGAGGACTCCGGACCAAATGCCTCAGCAAACCTACGCTGCATGGCCTCCCTGATCCTGCAAAGCCTGCGAAAGGATCCTCATATTCGTGGTATCAAGGAGAGGGATCATTACTGGCTGGCAACCCTCCTTGATCCACGTTACAAGGGTAAGGTTGCGGACCTTATCCAGCCGTCGCAGAGGGAGCAGAGGATGAAACATCTTCGGGAGGCCTTGCAGAAAGGTTTGTGCAACGCGTTTCCAGAGCCTGGGAGGTTACAAATTCCTGGTCCTGGACAACATGTTGCTGATGTTTCGGTCAGTCAAAGAAGGAGCAGTGGAGAAGGTGGCCATCTGACCGATGCGTTCAGACAATTTTTTAGTCCGCAGCCCCAAGGTATGATCGGTTCCAGCAACCATCGCCAGCGTCTGATTCACATGGTGCAGGAATACCTAGGGGCAAGATCAGACTTGGACACCTTTCCCACCGAAAATCCTCTGGATTACTGGGTCTTGAGAATGGATCAATGGCCAGAGCTTGCACAGTATGCAATTGAGCTACTGGCCTGTCCTACATCCAGCGTTCTTTCGGAACGCACATTCAGTGCTGCTGGAGGCTTTGTAACCGATTACAGGGTGCGCCTGTCCATCCCGGCAGGAAAAATTAGAGCATGTCTTCTATTTTCCTGCCAGGATTCCCGGCGGTATTTTTCTAGGCAGTTTTGCTATTGGGAAAGCCTGCGGTGGAGCATATACACGGCCGGGATTCCCGGCCAAAGATCTCATGGCAGTTTTCCTGCCAGGAAAACCGGCCGTGTGTAGGGGGAAAAACTGCCGAGCAGATTCTCGGCTTTCCCCTCGGTTTTCCCGGCGGTAAAAAGTCTGCCGGGAAAACCGATCATGTGTACAAGGCATAAGAATAACTAAACCCTACGGGGCACTGCTGCAAACACCTGTAATTCTGATCCTGAACAGAAAAAAGGGGAATAAATGAATAAATGGTGGTATTTGCGCTGTGCAAAACAAGAGAGAGTGTGCTGAAAGGCAAAAAATTATGATATATGTGTATAAAGGGGGGAAAAAAGGGGGAAAAAATAAAGAAAAAAAAAACACTGACACAAATTTTTATACACATACATCATAATTTTTTGCCTTTCTCTCTTGTTTTGCACAGCGCAGATACCACCATTTATTCAATTCATTCAGTTTGTTTTGTTGTGATTAGCCGTGATTGGCCACAGCTGATCACATGGCACAGATGGGCCATTGATTGGCCCAGTCTGTAACATGTGATTACTGTGACCAGTCACAGCTAGCAACACAATTGTACACAATGTATGGCTTAAAAGGAATCCATCACTTGTTAACAACTGTCATGTGACCTACTGTGATTGTTTACAGTGTTCACATAGTACCAGCAGCGGGCTGGTACAGTGATCAGTCATCGGCTGTGTCTGGTGGATCCGGGAGGACGTCATGTAATGTCCACCCTGATTGACGAGAGGCCGGCCCCAGCGTCATTCCCCTATAGGCCAGATGGGAACCGGTTAAAGTGGTTGTAAACCTCAGTCATAGTTACATAGTTGGTAAGGTTGAATAAAGACAATAGTCCATCCAGTTCAACCTGTGTTGGTGTGTTCGTGTGTGTGCGTGTAGATAATCAATTCCCATATCCCCATTTATTGTTTTCACTAAGATGCATGTCCAAGAGTCTTTTAAAATTATCCAAACTTCCTGCAAACACCACCGCTTGTGGAAGAGAGTTCCACATCCTTACCGCCCTGACAGTTAAAAACCCCTTGTGCAGCTTAAGGTTAAACCGCTACTCTTCCAGTCTCATTGTGTGGCCCGTGTCTTCCTACACTCCCTGGGACTAAAAAGTTTCATACTTGCGCTGGGATCACAATTGAGATATTTGTATATTGCATATCTCCTCTCAAGCGTCTCTTCTCCAGTGAGAATAAATTTAGCTCTTATAGTTGTTCCTCCTAATTGAGATCCTCCAGTCCCCATATTAATTTAGTTGCCCATCTCTGGACTCTCTCCAGTTCCAGCACATCCTTTCTGAGGACTGGGGACCAGAACTGGACAGAAAACTCCAGATGCGGCCGAATCAGAGTTTTATAAAGTGTCAGGATTATCATTTTATCCCTCAAGCTAACTCTCTTTTTAATGCATGCTAATATTCTGCCGGCTTTGGTCATGGAATCTGAGCTAAGCACATATATCTGTAATGTTTACTTATCTCTCTCAAAAGCTCTGATGCCTCGTACACACGGCCGAGATTCTCGTCGAAAAAAACATGTCGTTTTTTTCGACGAGATTCTTGGACAAGAAACTTGTCCCGGCCGAGTGTACACACGCTCGTTTCAAAGAACCCGCGGTTCTTTGAATGGAGCGAACGCGGTGACGTCATCGAATACGCCGAGCATGCGCTCGTCACATTTGATGCCGTCGCCGCCATCTTTGTTCACCCTACCTATGCCTAGGAAGCTACCGCGCATGCGTCTAAGTCATTTCGAGCATGCGCGGGCTTCCCGGCGAAAAGGTAAGTGTACACACACACAACTTTCTCGTTGAGAAACAGGCTGACAAGAATCTCGACGAGAAAATAGAGAGCAGGTTCTCTATTTTCTCGTCGAGATTCTTGTCGCTTTTCTTGACGAGAAACCATACACACGAACGAATTTCTCGGCAAGAAATCTCTGCCAGCAAGTTTCTTGCTGGTTTTTGCCGAGAAACTCGTTCGTGTGTACGAGGCTTGAGTGTCATTTCTCTTTGGGGCTTCATTCCTCTGTTATCAGCATGTGTCACTTCTGAGAAGTTTTCCCAACACATGAGATTCGTTTTTGTCGGGAGGGAGAGCTCAGAATGGAGCTTGTCTATTCACAATAGAGTTCTACTGGGTGGGTGTGTTCCTTTACTCCAATTAGCTATCACACACTGTACCTGCATCCTCTCCACCCCCTCCTCTCTGCTCCTGACAGACGAAGAAAGATTTTCAATCTGCCCTTTTGAAGGGGTATAGGTAAGAGAAAACTGCAGATAAACAGGTAAAACCTATGTAGGAGGATTTGTTTCATCTCTGTGTATCACCTGAACCTCTTGACAACATAAGCAGAAGGAGCTTCTAGTCCTCTGCTGCTGATCACATGTTAAAAAAACAGTCTTTGGAATACAGAGTAAAAATAAACAATTAACATCAATAAATTGTTTTAAATTGGTTAGTGGGCATGGAGGAGGGAGGGAGGGAGTGGGCTATCATTTACCAATGTGTATACGCCCACATGTGTGACTCTATAGTCACATTGGCTGCTCAGATGTTCTAGGTGGAAATGCTCAGCATAGAAACTCATTGAAAACTGAGCATGTGTAGAGCTTCCAACACTGCTCTGCAAAATCCCTAGCTGAATTGGGGAGCTTGGACAGAAGGGGGAGATAGAGAATAGCAGGATCACCCAGGATTTTTGCAGAATACAGAAAACAAATCTCATAGTGACTGAGTATGAATAGCATATAATAGAGCATTTATTGGTAGTTTTTTATGTGGTTGCTTTAGTGACACTTTAACATGTATGAGCTTAACCACTTCCCACCCGGCCTATTGCAAAATAACGGCCAGGCGGGACTTTTGCTTTTCCAGGTGGATGTCATATGACATCCTCCAGGATCGCACCTTGTGGACACAGCCAATGACTGATCCCTGTACATTGTGGGGTACCATGTGATTGCTATGACCAATCACAGCAGATCACAGGACAGTTGTAAACAATGGATGGCTTCCCTTCATGCCATCCACTGTGTACAGTTGTGTTTCTAGCTGTGATTGATCACAGTGATCACATGGTACAGACAGGGCCAATCACAGCCCATGTGTACCATGTGATTAGTTGTGACCAATCACAGCTAATCACAACAATACTCACTGAATGAATCAGTTTCATTCAGTAAAAATGGTTGCTTATAATAATGAAATTCATTAGTATAAGCAATCAAAATATGTAACACTGTATTGCTATGGTAACAGTGTGTTTAAAAAAAAAACACCGTACTACATTATGAAAATAAAATTGAAAAAAAAAACATTTTTAAAAAAAGTTTTTATTTTCCAAAAAATTGTGACAAAAAACTTGCTATGCCTCTTACTAAATACCTTGGACTGTCTAATTTTCAAAAAGGGGCCGTCAGTACAGCAGTATTGATCAATTTTCAAATATATAGATACCATAGTTTGTGGGCTCTATAACGTTCCTACAGACTAAATATTAAACACTGATTTGGGTTATTTTTACCAAAGAAATGGAGCAGAATACATTTTGCCTGAATTTATGAAGAAAGATTCTTTCCTGACATGCTCCATGGCAGCATACGTGTGGGTTGGCCCCGCCTCCATAACTACCCAATAGGACCCCCTCCCTATAAAAGCTCTGGGCTCTCAGCCGTGTTCCTTTTTTGTCCTCCTCCGAAGGACTATATGTTTAGTTCTCCTACCTGAAGACGATTGTCCCTACGATCAAGATCGGCCGACGATATGGTGTCTCATCCCTCCAATAAGCCTTGACTGTGAAGCAGGGTATGGAGTGTATGGCAGAGTAGCGCTGAAGAGCTGGATGATATCTTCCATTGGAGAGATGAGCGCGCACAGGCCTGATTACCTAGCAGTGTGCAGGTGGCCATTATCTGCTGCAAGCCCGGTGTGTGTATGGATGCGGTGTCCCTGGCCGAATCGATCGTAGGTGGTGGTAAGCTGTATCGCCTTCATGGCAGCAGTGTTTGTGTTTGTTGTTTGTCTTTCATTTGCTATTTTCTGCATTTGTTAAATTATGCCCAGCAAGCGGTTGGTTCCTTGTGCGTTCCAGCCACCGCTCCCTCTTACTTCCAGGTTCTTCCGCGGCCTGCGCATGCGCGGCCCGGAACGAAAGCGAGGTCTGGTTCGCGCATGCGCGTGAGAATCGCGGGCCTGGCGCGGCCGTGACGTCACGCAGCGCCAATTTTAAAAGCCTGGGGAAGCCTGTGGATGTCAGGAATGATCGTGGGCATAGCGGCGACTTCCCTGAGCACCTACAGAGCCTACCCCAGGTAAGTGCTGTTCAGAAGGGTCTGAAGTTGCATTTTTTTAAAGTTTTATTTATAGTTTTAACAAAACAAACAGACCCAATGGGCCAAACACAAACTAAATACAAATCTTCAGCATTGGCTCCCTCTCCCTCCCTCCAGACCCCCACCCATCAACAGGAATAATACAGTTATAAAGTCACTTTAACTCAATCACAGTCATATGATGTTTGGAAATGTCACATAATCACAACCATAATCAACTCTTACTGCAAGTGCATTTATAATGGGTGCCACTCAATCCGCCACCGTAAGTTCACTATTCATCCAACCACCCCATACTTTATCAAACTTCTGAGGTGCGCCCCTACTAGCATACGTAGCTTTGTACAGCGGTACAGCTCTATTCACCACCCCCTTCCATGCTGACACAGTGGGCGGATTGGGCTTTTTCCATGATAACACTATCAGTTTCCTGGCGTAATATATGAGAATCGTCAACAGTGCCCGAGTCGCTCTCCTTGGGGCTAGATTGTCTACCAGACCCAAGAGGCATACCTCAATTGAAGGCTGTAACTGTAACTGGATGGTGGTCACCCCAGCTATGCAGTCGGCAACCCCTCTCCAGAACCCTTGGATGAATGAGCAATTCCAAAATACATGCATGAAATCGGCCGTGAGGGAACTGCACCACCAGCAACAAGGAGACTGTGTAGGGAATATCTTGGCCAGTCTAGCCGGCGTAAGATAGATGCGATGCAGAAATTTAAATTGGATGAGATGGTCCCTGGCAGAGACCAATCTGGTAAAATTAATGTCCCATACATCATCCCAGTCATCCCTGTCCACCTGGGGGAACACCTCACCCCACGCCGCCCTACACTTTGCCAGGAGATCCCCTCCCTCACTCAACAGCTGTTTATATATTGTAGACAAGGCCTTGTCTAAAGTGTCCTCTCTCAGTAAAGACTCCATATCACTAGTTTGCATGGTGATACCAATATCTCCAAATTGGGCCTTAAATGCATGTCTGAGCTGAAGAAAACGAAACAAGTGCGTATTGGGCAGATCAAACTTGGCTTTAAGGGCGTCAAACTGTAAGAGTTTCCCACCCCCCACTATGTCCCTCAGAGTCTTAATGCTATACTTAGTCCAGGTGACTGGATCGGGGTACTCACAAAAGTGTGGTAGCTGAGGATTCTTCCAAAGTGGTGTGTAAGGAGAAATTTCAGAGGCGCCACCCACCTTATTCACTGCCACCCATGCCCTACAGGCGGCACGCATGGATATCGTGAGCCTATACGGAGCCCTGATTCCCCGAAGCGGGAGATGCTTCAGTGCCTCATACGAACCCACAACAGCCGCCTTCAGCGTATTAGCAGTGTCGTCCTCAGGTAGAGTGAACCACCTGTGGACAAATACCAGCTGACCAGCTAAGAAATACCTGTGGAAGTCCGGGACCGCCAGTCCCCCTTGTTTCCACGGCAGTTGTAACACCCGGAATTTAATTCGAGGGCGTCGTCCCTGCCATAAGAAAGTTGTTATGAGACTATCTATTTTCTTAAAAACATATCTCAGTATCCAAACAGGGGAATTCCGAAATATATACAAAAACAAAGGTAAAAATTTCATTTTCACTAAATTCACCCTACCAATGAGCGTCAAAGGTAAGTTTTGCCATGCCTGTAGCCTGGATTTCAGTTTAGTCAAAAGTGGATCGACATTTAAGGCAATAAAATCGGATACGGAATTAGAAATGTTTAACCCCAGAAATTTGAGCACCTCCACCCGCTGTAAAGGACAATCAACAGGAATCTCGCACCTGGGGGATGGCGTCCTGAGTGATAGAATTTGGGATTTTCCCCAGTTGACTTTCAGACCCGAAAAACGTGCAAAAGAATTCAGGATATCTAGTGCTGCCGACAAGGAATTTCCGGAGTCCCGCAGAAAAAGAACCATGTCGTCCGCATAAAGTGCCGTCTTTTCGTTCAAGTCTCCCACCATGATCCCCCGCACCTCCTCAGAGGCCCGCAAGGCCGCAGCCACGGGTTCAATCATGATAGAAAATAGACCCGGGGACAAAGGGCAACCCTGGCGAGTGCCCCTCCGCACTGAAAAAAATTCCGACAACATATTGTTTAACTTAATGGCCGCTGTAGGGGAATGATATAGAATGTCGATCCACTTCCTGAAATGAGGCCCGAAACCGAATACCTTTAGCACCACCCTCATGTAATTCCAGTCAACGGAATCAAAGGCCTTCTCCAAATCCAAAAAGACCAGTATCCCGCCGCTGGAACTGTCCGGGCCCAACTGCGTGTGGGTGAAAACCCTACGCAGATTGATATCCGTGGCTTTCCTGGGCATGAAACCTGTTTGGTCAGGGGAAATAACATGGTGCAAGACCGACATAAGTCTAGTAGCCAACATCTTAGTAAGTATTTTGAAGTCCATATTCAGTAAAGAAATGGGCCTATACGAAGAACATAGCATTGGGTCTTTGTCCGGCTTGGCCAACAGTACAATATGAGCCTCATAGAAGGAGGGGGGGAGGCCCCCCTTCTGAAAACAGTCGGCATACAATTGCAGTAGTCTAGGCACCAGGATCTCCGAGTAACGACGGTACCAGTCAATAGGCAGACCATCAGGACCCGGAGCCCTGCCACCAGGAAACGACCCAACTGCGGAGACCACCTCCTCCTCCCCGAACTCGGCATCAAGCAAATTACGAGATTCCTCTGGCAGCTCAGGCAACCGCAGGGCCCCCAATGTGACCCCAAGGTCACCCGCGTCATAGGGATCTATAGGCGAGTACAGAGACTTATAGAACGATACAAACTCCCGTACTACGTCCTCCCTGTCTCTCAACAGGTGTCCAGACTGGGACATTACGCAAGGCACTACCGTTGGGGACGTGTCCCCAACCGTCAAAAAAGCAAATAGTTTACCGTTTTTATCCCCCTGTTCAAAAACACGCGCCGCACTCCTTTGCAGATGACAAGTAGTCGCCTCTCGGTAATGGAGAGAAACGTTCCTCCTTGCAAACCGCAACTGAGCCAACGAGTCAGGAGAAGGTGAGTCCGCATGAGCCTTAGCGCACTCCCGCTCCCTGTCATGGAGTTGTTTTTCTACACTATTCCGCTCAATTCTCAGGGCTTTTATGGCTGATATGTATTCCCCCCTAGTAGTGGCCTTGAAGGCCTCCCATTCCATATGTAATGTGGCCGATCCCTCGTTAACCTGCCAAAATGTGTCAATGTGTGGTTGCAGCATCTCCTCCACAGAGGGCTCCCCCACCCAACTAGGTGATAAACGCCAGACTCTCCTTGAATTCTGGGAACCCACTTGCAAAGTGATCTGGAGAGGAGCGTGATCCAAGACACCCCCCGGAAGGTAGGACGTCTCAGCCACCAGAGGCAACATTGCTCCATTAGCAAACGCCAGGTCTATTCTGGAGGACGAAGCATGTACCGAGGACAGATATGAATAGCATCTGTCCATAGGATGCTTCCACCGCCAGATTTCAGTAAGACCCGCAGCATCCGCCCACTGCGACAATTCACGGTTCGGAGCCCTATGTGGGTTGGACGTGTCCAACGTATAATTGAGAACATTATTAAAATCACCAGCCATCAATAACTGAAATGGAGCGTGAGGTGCCAATTTCTCCAACACCTCATACAGGATATTGCCTGTAAAAGGAGGGGGAATATATACATTTACCAGGGCCAACTTCCTAGAGTAAACTTCAATTATGACCACTAAATACCTTCCTCCAGGATCAGTGATCACTGTATTTATGGAGCAAGGTAAGGACTTGTTTAACAAAATAGATACACCCCTAGCATATGACGAATAGGTGGCATGTATGGCTCTGTGCATCCAGGGACGCTTCATGGCCAGAATTTTGTTGCCTAATAAATGCGTTTCCTGTAAAAACATTATGTGAGGATGTTGGGCCTGCAAAAATTTCAACACCAAAGCTCTCTTGTATTTAGAATTCAATCCCCTGACATTCCAAGAGATGATTTTAACTTTTAAAGACATGACTGTAATTCCGAAATTTGCCACAAGATGGGGGCCTAGGAGCACAGGAGAGGTCCAGAAGTACACAGAGCCATACAACAAGCTGAAGAATAACTATAACATCTCTACAGACAGTACTTTGTGCCTGGACCCGTTTCTGAGTGTCCCCTGGCCCACCAATTGTGGAACACCGAGGATGACACCACAAACAAGCAGCCCCAAATAAAATGGAGCAGAGACAAACAGACAAAACATAAATAAAAAAAAAAAACCCAAGTCGAAAACATTTACTCATAAACAGACCCATCTTAGTAATCCCCTGTCTAGCCAGCAACAAAAAAAAAAACACAAAAAAAAAAAAAAAAAAAGGGAAACAACTAGCGCCAGCAGACTTAATCCCCCAAACCAAAAACAAAAAATGGAAAAGTGTTCTATAGAGTTATTCCATATGCCCCTTTAGAGGGGACTAAAGTGTCAACCAGGTGAGTGCTGACACCGTACGCCTTTTACGACTACTCAGCGCAGCAGAGAGAGCATCCGGCTCCATTGGTCATGCAGCACTAAGCAGCCAAATGCACCCCGCAGCCTCCTGAAAGTAACATTTTGTACAGGAAAAACAAGGACAGTCCAGATCACTTCCACCATCCAGGCACACCAATACTAAGCTCACTGGAGGGGGTAACATGGGGTAGGATGAAAGTCAAAGTATATGTGTCTACCAGCGTGCACTCAAGCAGAAGCAGATGTAAGGGTGGCCAAACAGAGTATGCCACAAATAGAAAAAATAAATCGAAGTAAAATAAATGCTGTACATTAAGCCAGAGTCTCCAACCAATCCGAGACATCCGAGGGGACCTCAAAAAATTTCACAGAGCCCTGGTATTCAACACGGAGCTTGCTGGGGTATAGCATGCTATATTTGAGGCCCTTGTCCCGGAGCCTCTTCCGAACATCCACGAACGTGCGACGGCGCCTCTGCAACTCCGGGGAGAAATCCGGGAAGAAGTGCACATTGGTATTTTCAAACCGGAGCTGTGGTGACTTCCGGGCTTCCGCCAGAATGAGATCTCTGTCGCGGTAATTTAGAAACCGCACGAGGAATGGTCTGGGCAATGCGCCCCGTGGTCTCGGGCCTGTGGGGACCCTATGAGCCTGCTCCACAATATATGCAGAGGAGACATGCTGTAACGCCAGGATATCCTTGAAAAAGGTTTCAGCAAAGCTGGCTGGCTGCGAGCCCTCCGCACCCTCAGGCAGGCCCACCACGCGCACATTATTGCGGCGCAGCCTATTTTCGGCGTCCTCAGACCGCGCCATCAAGGTTTTAACCGTGCGTTGCAGATCAGCGACATTCTGGGATGTTATAGCCGCGGTATCCTCAATATCTGAGATACGAGTCTCAGCAGCAGCTACACGGCCTCTAAACTTGTCCATATCTTGCCTGATGAGGCCACACTCCATGGCCAGTGTGTCTATTTTCCCCATAACCAGGGTTTTGCTCTCCTCAATGGCCGCCAAAATGACTGCCGTGGAGGCAGTGCCCTCAGATTTCTCCATACCTTGGGGCTGCTGCGGGTCACCATCCACCTGCTCCATGTCCCTCAGAAGCTGCAGGGCTGTCTGTATGGCTACTGCACGCTCCGCTCCGGAGGGCAAGATGGCCGCCGCACGTGTCACCGCTGGGGAGCCCTGCGTCTTAGGAGGCAGCTGTTTCTTGGTCGATTTCCTCCTGGATGGCATCGGTGTACTCCGGAGGTGACCCCGAGCACGGAGCAGCTGTCCACCGGCCCGGATGCCGCTCAGCGCAGGAGAAATTCACAGGATTCTGAACCCAGGAGCCGGAGCTCTCTCACACACGTCCTCTCTTCCTCACATCCGGACACGCCCCCCCCCCCCTGAAGTTGCATTTTGTCTTCATACTGGTGTCTGATGTTTACCTTCCACCTGCAGTGATTTCTGATTCAGTATGGACTCTTCACTGCCTCCCGGTGGCCAACCCTCTTGCAGCAGGTAAGATTGGAAAAATGTTTTCCTTTTATTCTGTCTGCTGAGGGGGGTGGAAGAGAGTGGAGTGTAGGGCATGAGTGTGACTTTGTGCCTTTTTTTTTCTCTCTCTATGCTTGTCTTTCCCTGTTTCAGCCCTTCTAGGTCTGAACAACAGAGTAGTTAACGCAGACGCAGCGGGTCCTCTAAATCGTACCACCGGCACTCCTCTTCTATCTCTAGACACCATGATTCTTCCAGATCCGGACATCCCAGTAGAGACACTCCTCACCCCCCCTCATCTCACAGCAAGAGGTCAGAGAGACCATGTTGGGGGTGCAGGGCTCCGGTTCCTGCCAGCAAGTCCCTTTGTGACCATTGTTTTACAAAAGCAGCCAATGAGAGAGAAGGTACAGATAAACACCTGGAAGCATTGGTTAAGCGGGTCGTAAACGAGTCGCTACAAGAGAAAGATGCTAGAATGCAGCATGATTCTCCTCCAGACCCACTGATTCCCTCGTTAGAACAGGGACAAGTGCATGAGACTCTGGAAATCTCTCAACCCAGCCATCCCTCAGCTCCTCCCTCAGAAAGTGGTTCGGAAGTGGATGATCCTGGGATGGGATTTGATTATGCCTTAGTTCCTGCTTTAGTGAAAGCAGTTAGAGAAGTTCTGAATTGGGAAGATCCAGTTATATCTCCCCCCAAACAAAGGAAACTTTTTAAACAGCTCAGTAAGGAGCGACATTATTTCCCGTTTGTCACGGAAGTGGGTGCCATTATCCCAGAAGAATGGGGTAAAACGGACAAGAAAAGATCTATGCAGTCAAAAATTGCAAAATTATATCCTTTTAAGGAAGAAGAGGTAAAACACCTTGATTCAGCTCCCATGGTTGATGCAGCTTTAATGCGTTTGGTTAGATATGTAACCCTTCCTCTGGAAGATACAGTCTCATTCAAAGATCCTCTAGAGAGACGGATTGACTCAGACCTGAAGCGAAACTATCTGACAGCAGGTTCAGTCTGTAAACCAATTTTGGCTTTAGCAGCTATCTCAAAAGCTCTAGAAGCATGGTCAGACAATGTGGATGATTCCCTCAGAAGCATCTCTGAAGAAATGGCGAAAAGCTCTCCTATTCAGGAAATCAGGCTAGCATCTGCCTTTTTGGGGGAGGCCTCTATTGATGTTATTCGCCTAGTGGCACGAGTAATGTTGTCAGCGGTTACCGCACGCCGTGCTTTATGGCTCCGTCCCTGGTCGGCGGATCCAGCTTCAAAGCAAGCTTGGTGCCGCATTCCTCTTGAGGGCTCCTCGCTCTTTGGCAATAAACTTGATAATGCCATTTCCCGGGCCACGGGTGGTAAGTCGGGGTTCCTCCCTCAAGACAGGCGTTTGCAAAACCAGAAACGCACCTTTTCGAGGGCACAGAATACAGATCGTGCAAGAGAAGCACGCAGCTACAGACCCGGTCGTGAATTTTCGAGGCCCTGGAAATCCAGACAGTCCTCTTTCAGAAAACCAACTGAAAGTACTCCGTCCGGTAGTCGGGAGTCTACGAAGTCTTTTTGAAATTGGGCCCATTCAAACATGTCAGGTGGAGGCACGTCTCCTCTACTTTCAGCATGTTGGGGCGGCCTCAATTCAAGATTTTTGGACCATCAAGACGGTCTCTTCAGGCCACACGTGGGTCTTCAACAGCACCCCCAGGCTCAGATACATACCCACAAGTCTTCCAAGTGCAGAAGAAAAGAAACAAGTCTTACTAAATTACGTAAGCTCTTTATTAACTCAAGGCGCAGCCATTACTGTTCCAGAGGGCAAACAAGGAGAAGGCATGTACTCCCCGTTGTTCATGGTACAGAAGAAGAACGGTACCTGGAGACCAGTAATAGACCTAACGCATCTCAACCGATTTATTCGGAAGGAAAGATTCAAAATGGAGTCACTATTGACAATCCAGCAGTCAGTCCATCCAGGAGATTGGTTAGTGTCAATAGATCTGAAGGACGCATATTTTCACGTCCCAGTAGCTGCAGACTATCAAAAGTACCTCCGCTTTGCTGTAGGCGATCAACACTTACAGTTCACCTGCCTACCTTTTGGTCTCACGACATCACCTCGGGTGTTCTCCAAGGTTCTGTTAGCCATTGTGGCTCTGCTCCGAGTGAAAGGAGTTCATCTTCATCACTACCTAGATGACCTCTTACTGCTAGCTCAAGACAGATGTCAACTCTTGGAACACAAGAATCTAGTAATAGCCACTCTCCAAGAATTCGGGTGGCTCCTGAATTTGGAGAAGAGTCATCTCATTCCAACACAGTCCCTTGTGTTTCTAGGTGCCCTCTTCAACACAATAGACGGCACCATTTCATTGCCCGAGGAAAAGATTGCAACAATCCGGGACAGGATCCGCGCAACACTTTCTTCCTCTCACCTGTCTGCTCTGCAATGCCTGAAGGTAATCGGCACCATGACAGCCACCATCCCTATGGTGAGGTGGGCTCAGTGGCACACTCGCCCATTCCAGAATTGGTTCCTCCAGCAATGGGACTCCCCCAGCAAGAGTCAACGCATCAGACTCACTTCATCCATGAGAGAATCTCTTCTTTGGTGGCTTCAGGGGAAGAATCTCCACAACTGTCACACAATCCGTCCCATCACTTGGATTACTGTAACTTCGGATGCCAGCAATCAGGGGTGGGGCGCTCATTGCCTGACGGAAATAGCCCAGGGCAGGTGGAACACACCGTCCCAAAGAATTGTGTCCAACATACTGGAGTTGCGGGCTGCCTTCCAGGCGCTCATGTCCTTCCATCATCTGTTGACAGACACTTCTGTGATGCTCAGGATGGACAACACAACCGCAGTTGCTTACATAAGGAAGCAGGGTGTTACCCGCAGCTGGTCCTTACTCCGGGAAGTAGAACCAATCATGACCTGGGCCCAGAAGTACCTATGCAACATCTCTGCAGTGTACATTCCAGGGGTCCAGAACGTTCAAGCGGACTTTCTGTCACGAACTCAAATGAACAACAACGAATGGTCTCTACACATAGAGGTATTCAATTGGCTTCTAACTCTGGGAGTGTCTCCAGAAGTGGATCTGTTTGCGCCCCCATGCAACCACAAGTTGACCAAGTATTACTCGAGGTCTCGGGATCCCCAAGCCTACAGGACAGATGCTCTCACAGATCGGTGGAGATTCAGCCAGGCTTATGCCTTTCCTCCAGTTCCTGTGATACTTCAATTCCTTCACAGACTCAGAGTGGAGAGAGTAGAAATCATAGCAGTAATTCCGTTTTGGCCCAACAGGCCATGGTTTTCCCTCTTGACGTCTCTCAGTTATCGGGACTCAATCCCTCTACCCCTCAGACCGGATCTCCTGTCTCAGGGCACAACGTTGCACCCATGCCCAGCTCATCTGCACCTCAGGGTATGGTTCTTGAGAGGGGAAGGCTGGAAGCCTTAGGATGTCCAGAAGAAGCCATGTCGACTCTCCTTAACGCTAGAAGAAATAGCACCAACAGAGTTTATGAGCGTATCTGGTCAAAATTTACAGACCATATGTCTTCCAGGGCTAATTCCTGTAATTCTCCAGAAGTCCAGGATGTACTTAGTTTCTTACAAACAGGTTTGGATTTGCCTTTATCAGTAAGCTCTCTTCGAGTTAAAATCTCAGCCATTTCAGCATTCACTGGAATCTCTTGGGCCAATCATTCCCTGATTCGCCAGTTCTTTAAGGGTGCGGTCAGACTTAGACCACAGAGAAAACCGAGGTTCCCCAAATGGGACCTGCCTCTTGTACTGGACTATCTTACCACACTCAGCACAGATCCTGAAAAACCTCTTTCAGTAAAAGATCTTACTCTCAAAACCGTCTTCCTAGTAGCGGTCACTTATGCCAAAAGAGTGTCTGATATCAGAAACTTGGGTTCAAAAGAGCCTTTCCTGACCTTTTTTCCAGATAGAGCAGTATTAATTCCCATGCTGGGTTCAAACCCGAAAGTTACATCGATCTTTCATGAAAATCAGGAAATTGTATTACCCACTTTTGGAACTTCTGAAGGTCAAGATGTTCATCCCCTTGATGTGGGCCACACATTAAGTCAATACCTGGAAATGACAGAGTCTTTCAGACAAACAGATTTTCTTTTCATTTTTCTTCATGGAAAGAACAGAGGAAAAAGGGCCTCAATCAGATCTATTGCGGCATGGATAGTTCAGACCATCCAAAGAGCTTACAAAGCAAAAGGTTTGGCTCCTCCGGAGGCAGTAACTGCGCACTCAACCCGGAGCATCTCAACTTCTTGGGCAGCCTCTCGTCATGTCGCACCTGACGTTATATGCAGAGCGGCCTCTTGGTCGTCTATTAATACTTTTGTTTCCCACTATTGTGTCGAACCAGCTGCCTTATCATCACTGAATTTTGGTTTACAAGTTCTGTCGGTTGACAGTGTTAAATAAATGTATTTCTTGCCTCAGCATTTTGCCCGCCCGGGTGTGTTTGGCGAGTTATTTCCCACACGTATGCTGCCATGGAGCATGTCAGGAAAACTGAAAATTTATTATCAAATACTTACCGTAATTTTCCTTTCCTGATAGGCTCCATGGCAGCAGGAGTCCCTCCCAATGCTTGGAGTAGGCTAGTTACGGAACACGGCTGAGAGCCCAGAGCCAAAATTTATAGGGAGGGGGTCCTATTGGGTAGTTATGGAGGCGGGGCCAACCCACACGTATGCTGCCATGGAGCCTATCAGGAAAGGAAAATTACGGTAAGTATTTGATAATAAATTTTCAGTTTTTTGCAAAATTTTATAACAGGAACGCATTTTTTGCAAAAAGTTTTGGTCGTTTTTTATTTATTTAGCAAAAAATACAAAAACCCAGTGGTGATTAAATAAAACCAAAAGAAAACTCTGTTTGTATGAAAAAATATGGATACATTGCGGGTGTTGCATGACCGTGTAATTGTCATTCATAGTGCGACAGTGCCAAAAGCTGAAAATTGGCCTGGGCAGGAAGGGACTGAAAGTGCCTTGTATTGAAGAGGTTAACCTCTTGGCGCTGAAAGCATGCAAATATGCGGTCTCTTGTGGGTGGGCCTTGGTGCTGAGCGGCCATGTATTTCCAAGCAATATTGCAAAAGTCGGCTGTTACCGGCGGCTAACGGAAAGCTCCCGATCTCAAGCAGCGATCACAACAGCCAATCACAGCAGACACATGATCATAAACCCTGCCCCGCCGCTCAACTTTTTAAGAGGTAAGACACTGGTGCCAAAGGGTTGAAGTGATTATAAAGGCAAAAGGTTTATTATCTTAATGCATTTTATGCATTAAAGCGGTTTTTTTGCCCTGACAAAAAAAAAACAACCTGTAAGGCAAAGGCATAATGAGCTAGCTCATTATGAAATATTTACCTTAGAACATTGTTCCTGGTCATTGTTGAGAGAGCTGACATGTTCCCTCTGTGTTTCTTCTGGATTTGTGGCTCCGGTGCTGTGAGTGGCCGGAGCCATGATGACGTCACTCCGGCGCATGCGTGCAGTGGTCCAGCAACATCCGCCGGACCTTCAGAGCGCATGCACCACTGACGTCAGCGGATGCAAGCAAGGTGAATATCTCCTAAACTGTACAGGTTTAGGAGATATTCATTTTAAAAATGTGCAAGCGGGTTATACAACCGCTTTAAGATAAAAAGCCTTCTGTGTGCAACAGCCCTCCTCAGCCCCCATAATACTTATCTGAGGTCCCTCTCAATCCAGCGATGTTGCAGGAGTGTCTTGACTGCCTGGGACTCCTCTCCTCATTGGCTCTTCAAAGTCAATCAGCCAATGAGAAGAGAAAGGGGGTGGGGCCGGGCAGGCCGGGCTGCGGCTCCATGTCTGAATGGACACAGGGAGCTGTGGCTCGGCTCAGGAGCCCCAATAGCAAGCTGCTTGCTGTTGGGGCCATCAACAGGAGGGAGGGGCCAGGCGCACCAAAGAGAGAACCGAGAAGAGGAGGATCTGGGCTGCTCTGTGCAAAGCCATAACACAGAGCAGGTAAGCATGACATGTTTGTTATTTTTAACAAAAAAAAAAATAGATTTTACAATCACAACTTTACAGTTGTAAAGGTAGAAGGTTTTTTATCTTAATGCATTCTATGCATTAAGATAAAAAACCTTTTGTGGGTAGCAGCCTCTCCAGCACCCCCTAATTACTTACCTGAGCCCCATCTCTCTCCAGCAATGTCCACGAGTGTCTAAGCCGTCTGGGACACTCCTCCTGTTTGGCTGAGACACAGCAGCGGCACCATTGGCTCCCACGGCTGTCAATCAAAGTCAGTCAGCCAATCAGGGGCGAGAGGGGGTGGGATCGGGCCGGGTCGGGGCTCCGTGTCTGAATGGACACACAGAGCTGTGACACGGCCCCAGTGCCCCCATAGGAAGCTGCTCACTGTGGGGGCACTCGATAGGAGGGAGGGGCCAGGAGCAGCAAAGAGGGACCCAAGAAGAGGAGGGTCCGGGCTGCTCCGTGCAAAACCAACTGCACAGAGGAGGTAAGTATAACATTTTTGTTTTTTGTTTTTTTTTACAAAGGGAGAATTTACATTTACTTTAAGATGCAAAATATATGTGAGGCCAGGTACGATTAAATGTTAACAAAGAACTATGGCCACATTCAGTACCATATGACATATATTAAAACAGTGTAACAGACATTAATATTCAGACCTTGGAAAGGTTTACCATAGTGCATATGCCTGCTACAGTTGGTAAGTCTCACCATCCAACAACAGAATGCACTGACCAGTGCTCTATTGCGGTCAACAATGGTTAGTTAGCACTTAGTGAAAACACCTCCTGACAGGGAAGACAAGTTTGATTCCTGAGATTTAATTGAATACTAATACTCCAGATTTCCAATCACTTCAAAAACAAGATTGATGCAATTCGTGGGGACATGTCCACTGCACAGACATCTAACCCACTTAACATACCCTGTACTAATTCACTCTCAACACTCTCCTCTTTTGACCTTGCTACTAAAGAAGAGGTCTCCAAAGTTTTCTCAGAAGCCCGCCTTACCACCTGTCCCCTGGATCCTGTTCCCTCACATCTACTACAGTCACCCTCTTCTTCTATTTTATGCTCCCTCACTCACATCTTCAATCTCTCCCTCTCTACTGGCATCTTCCCCTCCCCTCTAAAACATGCCCTGATCACCCCCATACTTAAAAAGCCCTCACTGGATCCCACCAACCCAAACAACTTAAGACCCATTTCCTTTCTCCCGTTTGCGTCAAAACTTTTAGAACGCTTAGTCTACAACCGTCTTAGCTCCTACCTCACTGACAACTACCTTTTCGACCCCTTTCAGTCTGGCTTCCGCTTGCTACACTCCACTGAAACTCACTAATGACCTGCTAACTGCTAAAACCAATGGCCACTACTTCATACTCATACTACTCGACCTCTCTGCAGCCTTTGATACTGTTGACCATCAAAAAACTCCACTCTCTTGGCCTTCAAGACTCTGCTCTCTCCTGGCTCTCCTCCTACCTATCACAGTGCTCCGTCAGTGTGACCTATAACTTTGTTTCCTCCTCTCCATTGCCACTTTCAGTAGGGGTACCTCAAGGTTCTGTCCTTGGACCCCTTCTCTTCTCCATTTACACCTCCTCCCTTGGTCTGTTAATGAACTCCCATGGCTTCCAGTACCACCTCTATGCTGATGACACATAAATCTATCTACTCCTCACCTCACTCCTTCAATCTCCTCTCGCATTACTAACTTACTAACTGACTTATCAGCATGGATGTCACACCACTTCCTCTAACTCAATCTTTCTAAAACAGAGCTCATAATTTTTCCTCCAGCCCATGCCCCTCCCCCTGACTTCTCCATGAAGATCAATAATACAGCCATCAGTCCCTCCCCTCATGCCAAGGTACTAGGTGTAATCCTAGAGTCTGGCCTGACCTTTCAGCCCCAAATCCAATCACTGTCTAAATTGTCCAGACTTCACCTCCGAAACATCTCCAAAATACGCTCCTTTCTAACTCGCCTTGACTACTGTAACTCCCTCCTCATTGTCCTACCTCTCCGCAAGCTATCCCCTATTCAGTCTATCATGAATGCCGCTGCAAGACTCATCCACCTTACCAACCGTCCGCCACTCCTCTCTGCCAATCCCTCCACTGGCTTCCCATTGCCCAAAGAATAAAATTCAAAACACTAACAATAACATACAAAGCAATTTACAATTCTGCCCCGAGCTACGTAACCAATCTTGCCTCCAATTATCACCCAAACCGTCCTCTCCGCTTCTCCCAAGACATTCTGCTCTCTAGCTCCCTTGTCTCCTCCTCCCTTGCTCGTCTCCAGGACTTCTCCAGAGTCTCTCCTATCCTCTGGAACGCACTATCCCAATCTGTCCGGCTTTCTCCTACTTTGTCCACTTTTAGGCAATCCCTGAAAACTCCTCTCTTCAGGGTGGCCTATCCTGCCTCCAGCTAACACCAAATCTTCTACTCCCCTCATCAGTTCATCCCTCACAGTCCCTACCTTTTGTTTCACCAGTCCCTCCCTTTTAGATTGTAAACTCGCAGGAGCAGGGCTTCTCTAACCCTCTTGATTTGAATTGTACTGTTGGTGTAGTGTCTCCCTGCATTGTAAAGCAAACTGTTGGCGCTATATAAATCCTGTATAATAATAGTAATACACTTGTAGGTGCCAAGTGTCCACCAGACTGTTGGAATGCAGAGGAGCAATAGACAAGGGTGGTTGGAGACACTAAAGCAAGTACTGACACAAAACTATGTTCTGTTCCCCGAGTGTGAGTAATGACACAGTCACAAAACTCTAACAACATTTCAAGAGAAAAGAAAAGTCTCTTACATATTTACTTAAATCTAAATAAAAAAGGAAACATTTACAGGGTTGCCAGGGGTGAATTTTAAACTGCAGAATGTTTCACATAAGACAATCATGATGAACCTTTAATTAGCAGTACCATCAATTAGAATTCTGACATTAACTGACTCAGATCAGTCAAGGTACCTAGAACTAGAAGAGATCAGTTTTAGCTTGCCACTTGAAGGAAGTGTTGAAGAAAAGGATGTAATAGTTGTTTGAGTAGCTCTATCAAGGTAACATATACATTTTAGTTATTGTAAAGAGCAACAGTAGGCCGTTGATTAGTGATAGCAGAGCTGGAGCGTCTAGTGGTTGAGGTAGACAAACAAAAAGCATATACATAGAACTATGTGAAACAAGGTCAAACCCGGAATATTAAACTTGGGAATGACAAACAAATTCAGACACAAAGGGAATAGAGGAAGACCTAGCGCCAAGCAATAGGTGAAGAGAAAGGAGCTAGGTGAGATCTTTTAACAGCCCACTTTTGGAGAAACTACCTGTATTCAAATATTCATAGTTGCCCTCAATTATTACTATCTGGCAGACATTTTCTTGACCACAAGGTATGAATGCCTAGGGCACACTGGAATGCAGATGATCTGAAAGGCAGACTACAAGTAGGCAGACTGGGAAACCCTGACTGTGACATGAGATACAGTACGTAGTGCCTCAGACAGATAAAACAGCAAAGACAGTGAAGTAGCAGCTAAGAGATACAATTTGAAACAAAACATGAGAGAAATGTAGAGATCTTAACAGAAACAACAACAGAGATGCAGGTACAACCACAGAGTCAACAACTGAACTCTCAAGCTGTGGCAATTTTCAGTTAATTCCAACAATGGCAACTATAGGCTGCTTTCACACCGAGGCGCTCTACAGGCGCTATAGCGCTAAAAATAGCGCCTGCATAGCACCTGTAAAGGGCCTCTCCTCTCACTCCAGTGTGAAAGCTGGAGGGCCTTCACACTAGAGTGGTGTGCTGGCAGAACACCAAAAAAAGTCCTGCAAGCCGCATCTTTGAGGCGCTGTAGGAGCGGTGTATACACCACTCCTACAGCACCCCTGCCCATTGAAATCAATGGGCAGCGCCGCGGAAGTGCCGGCCAAGCGCCCTTTTTTCGGCCGTTAGCGCGGGTTAAAAGTGTCCCGCTAGTGGCCAAAAAGCGCTGCAAAAAGGACAGTAAAGCGCCACTAAAAATAGCGGCGATTTACCGCTGACGCCCCCAACACCCCAGTGTGAAAGTAGCCTTAAGCATTTGTATTTCCCATAATATTCTTTCCTGGTGACTATGACCATCACCAAGATAAGCAGGGATGGTGAACCTCCTCAGGGGGGACACAGACGGCAATAAATACCTTGCAGAGGTTCCAATCTTCCACAATCTTTCCAAGGTTTTTGGCTTTAAATATTCTTTCATTTATTGGCTTCAAGCACAGGAAAAAAAAAAAGCATGGGCAAATTATTGGATCTTTGCCAGAGACCTAACAATGAATTACTTCCAAGGGACAAGATTTTGAGTAAAAATATTGGGTAAAGAGAGGATGTTAACGTGAAAGTTCTAAGGTCTAGCCAAAAAAAAATTGAAATCCTCAGGCAGCACTGAAGAACAATCAATTGAAGGGTAAAGACCCAAATGAGCATCTAAAGTGCTGATATCAGTTTTAAAAAAGTTAAAAGAAACAAAATAAGCATAATACATTCGATAACATTGATGAACTTTCTATTAGTTAGAGAAACACTTTTTTTTTTTTTAACCACTTCCCTACCGCACGCCGTCATATGACTTTAGGGGGGATATCTGAATGATGCCTGCAGCTACAGGCATCATTCAGAAATCATTATTTTCTGGTGGCGATTCTGTGCACAATAAGAATGATCATAGCGGCAGTTCCGCCGCTTGAGCGTTCTTACAGGCTGCCATCCGGGCTTCTCCGGGCTCTCCTGTGCAATCGGGGACCCGGAGAAAGAATCGTCCACCGCCGGATGACGACCATAGAGATTTCCGGTGACCAGATGGTCACCAGTCATCTCTATGACCATCGGAGGCCCGGGCGCGACGTTATGACGTCACATCCGGGCCACGGATGTAAACAAAGCCGCGATCGCCGCTGTCAGCATGAGATCAGTGAATTTTTTTTCTCTATCTCATGCTTTCCAGCCTGGAGGAGAAAGGTGGGGTCTTATTGACCCCACCTCTCTCCATAAAGAGGACCTATCACAATAGATTCCTATTACAAGGGATGTTTACATTCCTTGTAATAGGAAAAAAATGATCAAAAAAAACTAAAATGTAAAAGAAAGTGTAAAAAATAAAAAAGTAAGATAAAAAATAAAAATATATATATATATTTTTTTTAAAAGGCCTTACTCACAATGTCCTAGGATCTGTCTGCCACCCAGCTTCCACATTACAATTTTCAGTGAGGTCGATAAACAAGCCTTCTCCAGAACGATGTCCTTCAGCAAAAGCTAAATTTAGCCTAGCTTTTGGTATGGCACCACAACCTATTAAAATAGATTTCTTTCATCTACTTCTTCCCCCCTAAAATGTTCAAACCAGCACATAGTTTGAACATTTTAGGAAATGTTTAATACCTTTTTGTTGTGTAGACCCTCCACCACACATTCTTAGTCAAGGCACAGATAACATAGGGATCCACCCACCGTGCCTCCAGATAGATTTGTGAAAAATTTGTTTAATGCTCCACTTTTTTGCTGGAAACCACTATACATTTACGTTAAAATGTCACCTGTCAAATGTTTGTGTTAGAAAGCATTAGCCTATGCTCTTATTGTATATATAAATGTAGCGGACCCCAAAAAATTGGGGTCGCTATGCTTTAAATTTAAGGGTAGCCTGAGCAATAGTTTAGCTCAGGTTCTTCAATTTCTGCCTAGTATGGACTCTGCTCTGCTGTAATGTTGCCTGGAGTATAGTTCCCCTTGACCTGCAGGTGGCACTGTTGTCCAGGTCTTGAGAAGAACCACAGATGGCGTTGCGGTGTGATTGGGTGTCCTCTCTCGGCTGCCGTGCGGTGGGCAGGTTCTGCATGCTGTGCATGCCGGGAGAGGGTACATAAAGGGCAGATGCCATGATCTAGGGTGGTGTGCCGGGGGGATTCCAAGGAGGACCCCTGGTAGCGAAGTCGCGCCCTTTGGCCCTGCTGGCCGGGGGTGCGTGAACTGGTCGAGGAGTCTTGGGCACCTTTAGCCCGAGGCTAAAGAGTTCCAGGTAGGCCCAGTACCTTCAACTGGGTCTACAAAACCAACCACTGGAGTCCCAGGGAACCCAAGGGAGGGTGGCCCGCTCTGAAACGGAGGAAACCAGGGGAGGACCTGTCCGATGGATCGGTGAAGGAAGTCACAGTCTCGGAGAGGCTTGGTTGCCTATCAGAGGGAAGGATTCGTGAGTTGCAATATATCTCCTGTAGTGTGCCCCATTGGCACCTATGGTCTCTAAATATCTACATGCATTAGGAAGTTCTAAATTCAGGAACCGAAGGATTCTGTGGCAGAGGATCTCCTGAACTTGTCCGTGAAGGGGACTTAAACTAAGTGTCATGTTCGTGCTTCACTCCGGCTGCTAGAACTGTGAGAGGGATCTATCCGGGTGAGCAATGCCCACTCAGGCTTGAGTGGAGAATAGGGTGCCGCGTGCCTGAACCTAATTCCATGTTAGATTCTATTGCTGTCTTCAACCTTTCTCCCAAAGTTATTTCAAGCAAAATAAAATAAACTCAGTTGTTGGAGTTTAATTACTGTCTGGACATTGGCCTTTTTCCGGGAAAGAATAGACTTTTCCCTACATTCTAGGGACGAGAACCAATGGAGGTGAGGTAACTCGCTGTAGGACCCAAAATTGCAAGAACACCGCTCAACCTCTTATACCAGGAGGATACGGGCATGTGGCATGGTGTGCCTTTGCTCCTGCGGGTGAAGGTAGGCAGGAAAAAAGGGTCTGTGTGCTACATAAAGAAAATCAAAACTGGTATAGGAAATGTTTGCACTCACTGTTGACTTACTTGGACACTGTACTGCATTGCACCCTAAAGTTTCATTTCTCTCCCTGTCGAGTTGTATAACAGTGGCATGTAAGAAATGACAAACATTCAGACTGATCTTTATTGGCTAACTGTGCATCATTTCCTTTGGGTGCAGTTCTGTTACAGTATGTGACCCAGGGTTCTGCTTCTGCAATCTAGGCACTGAAACTGTAATCTCTATAACTGATCCAGTTGTGGTGAGATAGCTTAAAGTGTTACTATTCCCACAACAGTAAAATCAGTCTGCTTGTTCTGGGGGCACTCGGCAGGAGAAAGGGACCAGGAGTGCCAGCGGGGGACCTGAGAAGAGGAAGATTGGGGCTACTCTGTGCAAAACTACTGCAGAAAAGCATGTAAGTATGTTTGTTATTTAAAAAAAATTATAATAATTTACAGAAAAATCTGAAAGGTGAACTTACACAGCACCCCCCCCCCCCCGGTTCCGCTGACCTGGACCATGGCAATCTCCTGTTCTGGGCCACGGTATAATATACGCGCCAGGAGTCTGGGGCTTAGAGAAATCCCCATAGCTGAATGTCCAAAACGTACCTCGCCAGGAGAGATGTTTTTGAGCATTCTAATTGGTCAGCGCCATCACATGGCCAGCGCCGTCCAATCAGCAGCCGCATAGCCCGTCCTGTCAGCTATGGAAAAGATGCGTGGATGCCGAGGGGTTTTATAAGCCCCGGACTCCTGACGCGGATATACCAGGGCTTAGAATGGGAGATTGACGCGGTCCAGGTCAGTGGGACCGGGGGGGGGGGGCAAGGAGGGGGTCCTGTGTAAATTCACCTTAAAGATTTTTCTGTAAAGGTGAACTTACACTTTAATATCACTTTAATACATTTTATGTCAGGAACAGGATGTAAACCCATGACCTCTTCTGCATCTGGCGGTATATCTTCTTGCTGAGCCACCTAAGATGCTGGGCAGCTCCTTGCGTGAATTCTTGGATAAATATACATTCTGGTGAACCTTGAACTCCTCCCATAAAGTTCCTGTGTAAGCCATGCATTTGCACTTCCGATTTGACAGATTATTGTGCTCTTATCCAGCCAATATCTTGGTGCTTTCGCTCCTGCTGCCATCCGTATCATCTCTATCACTCATTACTGACCTTGGCTTGCTCCTCGACTACACTTCCACATAATCCCACCCTGCAACCATTTGTTACTGACCTTGTTTTGTTCGACTATGTTTTCGCTTGATCCCAACCTACAACCACTTGTTACCAACCTCTGTCATGTTTCTGACCACGGTTTTGCTTAATCCCTACCTGCTACATCTGCTACTGGACCTCGGCTTGCTCACCTCCTGGTGGGGCGATCCTGATGACCACGACCTGGCACTAGCACGCAGTGAAATTCATCTCCACTATCGCGTGCTCTAGTGCTTAGACCCCACACCTCAAGTGAGCCTGCATCATCCTCCAGGGTGATTTGCTTGTGTTTTTATCCTGCTGGTTGGTGGGAACCTCTCAACTGCTATAGTAACTGGTCTCTGGGCCTGACCCCAGAGCATGATATTTTATTTTAATAATTAGTGTTTGCTCAGGTAATTACATTTTATTTATAGCCCCTAAAATCAAAGCCCAGTACTAGAAAATGCTTAAAGCAATATTAAACCCAAAACCCCAAATGCATTATATTGCAGCTCACTGGTCATTAGATGTGGTGGCTGCATTCGTTTTCTTTTCTTTGGCTTTTCCCCCTCTGTTTTTTTATATGGTGATCTGACCAGTAACACACCTCCTGGAGGCATGAACACAGGAGGCACAGCAGACGACATGCATTGTCAGTCTGGGCGGCGGGGTAGTGTTAAATGTATTAGCAGATTTAGAACCACTAACAAATTGAAGCCAAACTCCAGCTCACACTTTTTAATCAGTTACAGCAAACAGTTTTTTTTTTCTTTTTGGAATTAAGGTTTTGCATGGATAAATAAAAGCTGATCTTTTCAAACACCCCTGCCAGTGTTAGGCCTAAAAAAGGAATATAAAAAAAGGCATCACATCTAAGAATCGGTAAGCTGCAATATAATAACAATGTGCTTTAGGGTTTAATGCCGCGTACACACAACCATTTTTCTCGTCGGGAAAATTTTTATTTTTTCTCTTTGACGAGAAAAACGACCGTGGGTGGGCTTTTGGTCATTTTTCCCGACAAGAAAAACTGCATTAATCACGACGAGAAAAATTAGAACATGCTCTAATTTTTCTCGTCGTGATTCACGGCATTTTTTTCCGCTGCAGTTTTCCCATAGGGAAACACTGCCGGGGAGCCTACACATGGTCGTTTTTCTCGACCAAGAGAAAAAATGACGGGAAAAACGGACGTGTGTAGGGGAACAAGCCGTTCCCTCGTTTTTCCCGTCGATTTTCTCGACTTTGTTTTCACCTTCGAGAAAATCGATCGTGTGTACGCGGCATAATACTGCTTTAAAGTGATATTAACCACTTGCCTACAGGGCACTTTCACCCCCTTCCTGCCCAAGCCATTTTTCAGCTTTCAGCGCTGTCACACTTTGAATGACAATTGCGCAGTCATGCAACACTTTACCCAAATGAAATTTTATCGTTTTTTCCCCACAAATAGAGCTTTCTTTTGGTGGTATTTGATCACATCTGCGGTTTTTATATCTTGCGCTATAAACAAAAGAAGAGGGACAAGTTTGCTATAATAAATATCAATTTTTTTTTTTTAAACAAATTTTTTCCTCAGTTTAGGCCAATATGTACTTCTACATATTTTTGGTAAAAAAAAATCGCAATAAGCGTATATTGATTGGTTTGCGCAAAAGTTATAGCAGCTACAAAATAGGGGATAGATTTATAGCATTTTCATGACTTTATTTATTTTTTACTAGTAATGGTGGCGATCAGCGATTCTTATCATGACTGCGATATTGCGGCGGACACATCGGACACTTTTGACACATTTTTGGGACCATTCACATTTATACAGTGATTCCTGCTATAAAAATGCATTGATTACTGTATAAATGTGACTGGCAGGGAAGGGGTTAACACTAGGGGCGATCAAGGGGTTAAATGTGTTCCCTAGGGAGTGATTCTTACTGTGGGGTAAGGGGACTGATTGGGGGAGGTGACCGAGGGTTGTCCCTATGCACAAGGGACACACCATCGGTCTCTTCTCCCTGACAGGACATGGATCTGTGTGTTTACACACACAGATCCACGGTCCTGCTCAGTTACTGGGCAATCGCGGGTGCCCGGCGGCCATCGCGGCCGCCGGGCACACGCATCGGGTCCCCAGTGACGCGACGGGCGTGCGCGCGCCCCCTAGTGGCTTGGGAAGGCGCAACGTCATATGACTTCCGCCCAGAACAGGGTCTTCCTCCCGCCGTCATTTGACGGCGGGCCGTGGACAAGTAGTTAACCTCCCTGGCGGTATGATTCTTTCAGATTTTAGGTGCTGAAAGCGGTACCATTATTTTGCATGGAAATTTGGCGTTTTATATTGTAGGCCTGCAATTCTTAGGAATAACTCACTTAAATCTGTCCAAACAAGAGTCTAGTAGACATCCCGGGTATGATAAAGTTTGAAACACAAAATCATAAATTATAATATAATAAATAACTATAAATAATTATAACAAATAATATAATAATACTAAAAATTTAATCAAATCAAAAACACTGAAATTTGCTCAGTTGCAGAATTGTCGCTGTCATTACTTTTAGTGTTTGATGACGAATTTCCCCACAAATCGCTATCGCTCAATTCTGCGAGTGATTCTAATTTATTATCACTGTTTTTTAGCTGGTCTAAAACCACTTTTGACATAAAGGAACACTTTTTGGTTGCTATGGACAATCTCCAGTTTCCAGGCAGAAAGAACAGTTTTTATTATATAAAAGTGCATGCAGGACACTGGGCAGACCACTAGGGACAAAGGGGATGTGTAATTATTTTATACAGTACTGTAATCTGTAAGATTACAGTGTACTGTTGTATGTGTACCGTGTTTTAACTTTTTTGAATTTGGCGCCGATCTCCGTCCCCGTGCGTCGTAACGTCGCAGGGAACGGAGCTCAGCGGCACTCAGCACTGTATGAATCGAGCGAGGAGACAGCTCGCACACACTGCGGGGAGACATCGCAGGATCCAGGGACAAGGTAAGTAACTCTGCCTGGATTACTGAGATGCAATCCCGAGTCTGGCTCGGGGTTACCACTTTTGGTGCTGAAGTTTCACCCCGAGCCTGACTCGTCAATACCGCCAGGGAGGTTAAAGGTTATTTTTTTTTTTTTGTTAAATAACAAACATGTCATACTTACCATTACTGTGCAGCTCAGGGGGTTACCTTGCGGACACGCTCCCGAGTCCTGCATTAGGCGTCCATAGTCGCCAAGTGCAGGACTCGGCCCCGCCCCTCGGTGCCCGCGTCATTGGATTTGATTGACAGCAGCGGGAGCCAATGGCTGCGCTGCTATCAATCTATCCAATGAGGAGCCGAGAACCCCGGGGAAATATCAAGCGCGTTCTCAAGGCGGGACTTTCCAGGGCTCAGGTAAGTAAAACGGGGGGGATGGGGGGCCGGTCACTGTCAGATGTTTTTTCTCCTTAATGCATAGGATGCATTAAGGTGAAAAAAGATGAGGGTTTACAACCCCTTTAATATCTGGAGACAATTCAGGAGAATGCCTAGGGATGTAAGTACTTGCAAGGGGAGTGACTAGGTTGTATATGTTTAAGGGGCTAGGGAGAGAGCTGGAAGGCTTTTGTAAAAAGATAGAGTTGTTAAACTTCCATTAAAAATGTAGAGAAAGCACTTGTAAGATGGCTGCATGCATGTTTGCATTCCTGGTAGAGCATACTGGGAAACCCAGTGTACTTTATTATGCAAATGGAAATTCAAGAATTGTGCCCACACTTCACCTACCACCTCAAACTTCCAGTTGCAAAACACAACCAGGCCCAGCTATTAGCATATTACAATATTTCTCCCTGGCATCCTCTGTGAGCGATATATACAGTACATACTGTACATGCAGGCAATTTCAAGTACTTCCTTTACATCTTCCTTGGGGGTTTAAAAAAGGTTCTCTTTAGGAAAGAAAAATAGTAATTATTTCTAATTCCATGCAGCAGGAAGTCTGGTCTTTAGGGGTTTTGTCCATCTATGCTGATGGTCATGTCTGACAGATATGGGCAGTTGTGATGGATGTTGGCCATTCTTACTGTATTACAGGCCAAAGGTCACAACTTGTCAGCTGTATGCATGTGCTGATGCAAGCCTCAAATATTCATACTGTCTACATGAACAATGTATGAGCAGATAAGATAAATAATGGGGGCAAAATTGGAAGTACGCATTAGCATCAGACAATAAGATAAAAGCTCTGAAGATTATCTGCTCATGCCTTGAAATCTTAAAGTGTTTGTTACCCCAGTATTTCATATTTCTGATATGTGCCTGCTGTACCATGTACTTGTATGAAAAAGTCTCCTGTTCTCTTTGTATTGCTTCCTTTTTGTATTGCTTCCTTTGCGTAAAATCCCTGGTGTTCCTGACAGTCCCTCTACTACCCTAATAAAAACTGACTACACTAAGCAGGAGAACACACCATGGTCAGTTCTCTAGCTCTGCTGGGAACTCAGTCTGCTCTCCTCCAATGAGCAGACTTGTCCTGACACACCTCCCCTGCACAGCCATTCCCACAGGAAGCTCATTATTCTGCTGCTTCTCCCAGCTCTTATGCAGCTGAAAATGGAGGGAGCATGAGGGAATGTGATCACTTATAAAAAGGGGTACAAAAGGTATTTATATATATTTTTTTTATATCTATACACAAATGTTTTACTTAGCTGTTTTACAAGGTGATCGTTTACAATCACTTTAAGCTTATACAAAATTAGTTTGCTTGCAGGGGTATGTTTCTTGAAATATCCGCAGTGAATGTTACAATATACCTACACAGCAGCTAAAGGCACTTTCTGTAGTAAATGGAAGTGTATGAGATATGACATATGACATAAATATTAATTCATTAATTAATTTACTTATTTATTCTGTGTTTTGCTTAGAGTTCTTCTTCAAGAAGTGTCTTGTTTCAGATAGAGCTGTTGATGCCAGATGCCCATGGTCTTTCTAGTGGTATCATTGGGTTATGATACTGTAGCTGCTGGATATGTTTGAAGCGTGTCAAAGAAGTAATGATGAAAGCTACACCTAATATTAGTTGGTCCTTCCAATGAAAGCTCCAGCATTTTTACAACAATTTTCTGAATGGTCTCACCTCAATTTATACACTTGAAGAATAACTAGGGGTGATCCCTATAAAACCCGGAGTAGGAAAAACAATGGAGTATCTCGGTACCCAATTATTAAACAATATTTTTTTAAATATATACATTTTATTTGTACAAAATTATTTAAAAGACATAAATGCACAATATATGGTAAAACAGCAATTCATGATAACCTCAACAGACAGTAAGTTATACAAACATGTCTAACTAGTCACATAGTAGCCTCAGACGAATGCTGAAGGCTTTTGATTCACAATGTACTGTGTATCCTCTACATGTTTCGTGGCTGAAACCGCTTCTTCAGGAACGGCTACAGCGTGGACTTATTTTGCCGGGAGGGCATCATATGACATCCTTCCATGATCATGCTGCCCACAAAACCCCTGTCGTGTGCGGGTTGTGGTCTCTGTGATCACTAAGTCCTGATCATAGATCAGGGTAAAGGGCCCATAACAGTGGCCTTTTATCACACACAGCTGTGTCCAATGACAGTAGATCACGATGTAAACACAAGCCGGTTATCAGCATTCTTTTCCTCACGCTGTCAGCTTGAGGAGGGGAGGAGAGATCTGATCACTGGCTAGTGTTAAAGGGACATCTATACTGATATTTAGGGCACTGATTATCAGTGTCCTGATTATAAGTGCAGTCCCAACAGTGCCCACCAGTGCTGCCCATCAGTGTTGCCAATCAGTGCCTACTAGTGCTGCCAATCAGTGCCCATCAGTGCCCATCAGCTCCATCTATCAGTGCCCATTAGTGCTGCCCATCAGTGCTGCCTACAAGTGCCACCAATCAGTGCCCTCTGAGGAAGGGGGTGCACCCCCGAAACGTGTCAGCTTTATCCCATGTTGTGGTCCTGTGCATGTCCATACACTGTGTTTTTATGGCTCATTGAAAGTTGCACTTTGTGAGTACCCACTATGGTGCCCGCTATGGTGCCAATCATTGAAAATTGATGTACTGACAGCCTATCTCATTTCTTGAGGCCCTGAAATGTCAGGAAAGTACAAATGCCCCCCAAATTACCACTTTTTGAAAAGTAGACAGTCCAAGGTATTTAGTAAGAGGCATGGTGAGTTTTTTTAAGTTGTAATTTCTGAATAATTCTCAGAAATAATACCAGTACCTCGAGTCACACCAGAAAAGCAGAGGGAGATTAGGGAAGTAAACAAGTGGCTGAGGAGCTGGTGTAAAAAAGAGTGGTTTGGGTTCTCGAGAACTGGTCCGTCACTAGTTCTATAGAAGGGACGGACTGTACCTAAATGAGGAGGGTGCAGATCTGCTGGGAGTAAAGATGGGCGAAAAGTTAGAGAGGTTTTTAAACTAGGCGACAGGGGGGGGGGGGGGTCCAGAGGTAGAGATAGTCAGCGCGGAACATATTCCAGAGGGTAGTTGTCAGGAATCAGGTATGTCCAGAACTGTGTGGACTGCAACAGAGGAAACAGAGGAAACTGAAAACAGAAATAGATAAAGTAAAATGGTTTATTAATATAAATAAATATAAATGTGAACACACCACCAGAATAAATGAACAATCAAATAGTCAAACAGTGATGATAACTAACCAGCATAAGTAGTAAAAGGGGGAACCAGAAACGTAGTCAAGCCAGGCCAGAATCATTAACGGGAGGTCAGCATATGGGGGGCCAGGAGTGGACAGACAGGGAGCAGAGCAAGGATCCAAGGATCCAGAAATGAGGAGCAGAACAACAGGTTCAGGGATCAGGGATCAGGTAACAGGTAACAGGTATCTGGTAACAGGTATCAGGTAACAGGTAACAGGTATCAGGTATCAGGTAACAAGTATCAGGTATCAGGTATCAGGTAACAGGTATCAGGCAACAGGTAACAGGTCAGGGCACAAGGACAATACCAGGGCGGTGTGTGTATGCACCTGCCGGGTATTTATACCTGCTAACAGGCTCAGGTGATTCCTAATTGCAGGAGGAGATACCTGCTCCATCCTGCCAAGATCCACCCGCTGGTGGACGCCAGTACTGCGGCCCAAGGATCACATAACACCAGCAGGGAAAGGCTCTCCTGACAGTTTCAAACTGCCAGGAGACACTTGCTGGTGGACATCAGTACTGCACGCCAAATATCAGATGGTATTACCAGCGAGTGGAACCTTTCCTGACAGTACCCCCCCCTTCAAAGGAGCGACCTCCGGACGCTCCAACTAGCCTTTGCTGGGGCAAGTCCATGATATCAAGCCGAGCAGCAGACAAAGTCACATGTGGAAGGTCCATGGCTCCAAGCCGGGCAAGGTGCAGCTCGAGCTGAGCAGCGGGTACAGACACATCAGGCAGGGTAAAAAGTACGTCTGGCTGGGTAGCAGGTAAGTCAAGCTGGGCAGCAAGTATGGGTACATCGAACTGGGCAGCAGACACATCAAACTGGGCAGCAGGAACAGGCACATCAAGCTGGGCAGCGGGCACGGGCACATTAAGCTGAGCAGCAGACAGTGGCACATCAGGTTGGGCAGCAGACAAGAACATCTCAGGCTGGGCAGCGGACAGGAACACATCAGGCTGGGAAGCAGGCTCCGGGTCATCGAGCTGGGCAGAAAGCTCCGGGTCATTGAGCTGGGCAGCAGACAGGAACACCTCAGGCTGGGCAGCCGACAGGAACACCTCAAGCTGGGCAGCAGACCGGAACACCTTAGGCTGGGCAGCGGACAGGAACACATCAGACTGGGCAGTGGGCTCCTCAGGCTGGGAAACGGGCACCACATCCTCAGGCCGGGAAACGGGCACCACATCCTCAGGCCGGGAAACGGGTACCACAACCTCAAGCCGGGAAACGGGCACCAGATCTTTAGGCCGGGAAACGGGCACCACATCCTCAAGCCGGGAAATGGGCACCACATCCTCAGGCCGGGAAACGGGCACCACATCCTTAGGCCGGGAAACGGCCACCACATCCTCAGGCCGGGAAACGGGCACCACATCCTCAGGCCGGGAAATGGGCACCACATCCTCAAGCCGGGAAACGGCGCAACACAACCTCAAGCCGGGAAATGGGCACCACATCCTCAAGCCAGGAAACAGGCACCACAACCTCAAGCCGAGAAACGGGCACCACAACCTCAAGCCGGGAAACGGGCACAACAACCTCAAGCTGGGAAACAGGCACCGGATCTTTAATCGGGGTCACAGGCACCGAATCTTCAGGCGGGGTCACTGGCATCAGGACTTCTGGTTGGAAGACAGGCACCGGAACATTGGGCTGGAAGGCGGGCATCGGGACATCAGGCTGGAAGACCGGCTCTGGCGCTTCAGGCTGGAAGACCGGCTCTGGCGCTTCAGGCTGGAAGGCTGGCTCTGGTGCTTCAGACTGGAAGGCTGGCACAGGACCTTCAGGCTGGCAGGCTGGCACAGGAACTTCAGGCTGGCAGGCTGGCACAGGAACTTCAGGCTGGCAGGCTGGCACAGGAACTTCAGGCTGGCCGGCTGGTACAGGAACTTCAGGCTGGCAGGCTGGTACAGGAACTTCGGGCTGGCAGGCTGGTACAGGAACTTCAGGCTGGTACAGGAACTTTAGGCAGGCAGGCTGGTACAGGAACTTCAGGCAGGCAGGCTGGTACAGGAACTTCAGACTGGTAGGCTGGCACAGGAACTTCAGGCTGGCAGGCTGGTACAGGAACTTCGGGCTGGCAGGCTGGTACAGGAACTTCAAGCTGGTACAGGAACTTCAGGCAGGCAGGCTGGTACAGGAACTTCAGGCAGGCAGGCTGGTACAGGAACTTCAGGCTGGCAAGCTGGTACAGGAACTTCGGGCTGGCAGGCTGGTACAGGAACTTCGGGCTGGGAGGCTGGTACAGGAACTTCAGGCTGGTACAGGAACTTCAGGCAGGCAGGCTGGTACAGGAACTTAAGGCAGGCAGGCTGGTACAGGAACTTCAGGCTGGCAGGCTGGTACAGTAACTTCAGGCTGGCAGGCTGGCTCTGGAATTGCAGACTGGAAGGCTGGCTCTGGAACTGCAGACTGGAAGGCTGGCTCTGGAACTGCAGGCTGGAAGGCTGGCTCTGGAACTGCAGGCTGGAAGGCTGGCTATGGAACTGCAGGCTGGAAGGCTGGCTCTGGAACTGCAGGCTGGATGACTGGCTCTGGAACTATAGGCTGGAAGACTGGCTCTGGAACTGCAGGCTGGAAGGCTGGCTCTGGAACTGCAGGCTGGAAGGCTGGCTCTGGAACTGCAGGCTGGACGACTGGCTCTGGAACTACAGGCTGGAAGGCTGGCTCTGGAGCTGCAGGCTGGAGCAGATTGGTTTGTGTGAAGGCAGGATCGTGTGGGTTGGAAAGAATTTCCGTTTCTTCTTTGGTTTAACTGCTGGAGATCTGTAGGTGACTGCAGGACTGTAGGTAGGAGGTGAGACATACTGAAGAGAAGGGCTGGGATATGTCAAGGAAGAGGGAACAGTGGCCAGAGGAAAATCTTGTGGGGAAGCTGTAGGTAGCTGAGAAGAGACAGGTGGATTAAATGCAGGATAGGTACAGGAAGCAGAGATTGGATATTGGTATCTGGTGGGAAGCAGCATATACTGAGCTGCGACTGGGGTTGCCATGGGAGAAAAGGCTTTTGAGCAGGTAGGTGTCTGATGGTAGAAGTGGTTTGTTGTGGGTTGGCTGGGATTGATTGTAACATATCAGACCATGCCAAGAGTATTGGTTGTAAAAACTGTGGTTTTAAATCTCCCTGTTTAACAAAGGACTGACCAGACTTAATGCACTCAGCAATCACCTGTGGGGAACTGGCTGAGTAGTGCTCACAAAAATCAGCAGGATCATCTTCAAACAGCCATACTAGGGATACAACCTGATTTATAGTGAAAGGAGGAGTGAAATCATCATGGCCCTCAGGAATACAGGGCAGGGCCAGCTCAGTACAGATTTTAATCAGAGGCTGCACCTCCCCAAACAGTATATACCCCTGATCGACCAGGAGGTGAGCCAATCGGATAGCCGCAAACCACTGGTCCCTAGACCATCCTTCCAAAGCCTGACGGCAATAATCACCACTTTCAGTTGCCAGCAGAGAAAAATAAATAACCTCATCAGTATTCATATAAATACTAATTATCCGCGCAAAATGGAAATGGAATGCGTAGGTTGCTGCCCCCCCCCCCCTGTGTTAATCTGTACTAAACAGATCAGGTAAATGGTAGTGTTATATATAGGGGTAAGTGGCGCTGCTATTCCGCTGTTGTGTAATAGTAGGCCTGGGTGCCCTTTCACAGTGATGCGGCCCCTCAGTATGGGTAATTCTCCCTAACCCAAATGACTAAGATTGATGTGTGGTTAATGGTGTTGGCAGATGTGCCTTGGTGAGTAGCAACTGGTTTCCTAACGATTGAAAATAAATAAATAAATAAGTGCTTCAATCAAAAGTGAAAAAAAGAGAGAGTGTGTGATTTCCTACAGTCTAATTCCTTTCCTTAATACCGTGATATCCTTAAATAAACACTGTGCACAAAATCATTTGGGTTGTCCTTATGTGTGGTGAATGAAAACTGCTTATACCACCAGTGATATGTCACTACTCCAGGTGGGAGCTGCCACGTGACCAATCCAACTTATAAACAAAATAAACTTGAAAAAAATGATTAATAGCACTCCTTATAATGAAGAACCCCCAATCATGGAAGTGATATGATCGTGACAGTCAAATCAAATATTATAGCAAATGTTCATTGTGCCATAGATAACTGTGTTTCCCCAAGATTGATATCTATGAAGGGACAATGTTTCCAATCCCTCAGTCTTATGTGACAATTCACTTGACTCTGTGACTTCTGTGATGCCTGTTTGTCCTCAGGCAGGTATATACTGTGACTTTGGTGCTCCCCTCTCCTTTAGGACCCCACTCACCAGATTGAAGCACCCCTGCAGGGGTATGAGGCACGTCTGGTGGTGTCCTCTGTGCTATCCTCTGTGCGGTTATGCTGCTCTTCAGGGGTATCCGGCCTTTCACTGCTCCCCAGTTCCTCCCAATGTGGAGGAGATCAGTATGGTTCCTCAGGAAAAAACCCAGATGGCGCTTTCATAGCGTAAATCGTTTATTTAAAAAAAATTGTAAATTAAAATGAATAGATAAAAACAAATAGTATCACCGCTCCTACAGTCTCCAAAACTCAGGGCAGTCTTATGGATATACAGACAGGTCAGGCCCTCACGACTAAGTCACGCTGGCGGGTATGGCTTTCGACAGCCTTAGCGTGCGTTCCACTGCACTACTCCCGCAAACTGGACGTGACGCGGACGTGTCTGGAAGGCCAATCAGCTGACGCGTTTCAACATAAAGTCTTCAACGTAACCAAAATGCTGGTTTCATCTATTTTCACATTTTGGAAACTGTTTAAGACATCCTTACTGTCTTTTAAATGGACTTTTTCCAGCCAGGGGTTGGAGGAAGACATCAAGGTACTCCCCCAGTCTCGAGAATAAAGAATTAATACCACTCAGGATTGGCCTACCCGGTGGTTTGTTTACATTCTTATGTATGTTTGGTATTTGATAAAGTACCGGCATAATGGGTGCATCTGGAACTAAGTATCTTTTTTCTCTCTTATTAAGAATGGTGTTTTCACTTTTTTAACCAGATCCTGTAACAATAATTTCAAATTTTTAGTGGGATTATTTTTTATCTTTTTATAAGTACTCTCATCGCTAAGAATACATTCCATCTCTGTGTCATAGTCTATTTTATTTAAAACAATACCTCCCCCTTTATCCACTGGAGCGGATCACTATATTTTTCCTTTTTTCAATGGCACTAATTCTCTCCCAAATTTGTTTGTCTTTAAAATCTCTCTGTACTGGGATTGTCCTTATATCTTCTTCTACCATCTTTTTAAATACATCTATAAATTGGTGTGTAGATGTTTTAGGGTTAAACATGGATTTGTTCCGAAGTTCACTGTGTGTATACTTAGATGTTGGTACCACAGTACTAGTACCATCCTTGGTGGCAAAATATTTTTGGATACCTAGTTTTCTACCAAGTTTCTGTAAAACTACGAATGCTTCAAATTTATCTAGATTCTTTGTGGGTAAATATTTAATTCACTTTAATTAATATGCACCCACATATTTAATTTAATATTAAATTCACAGTAAATTCCCATAGACAACATACAGACTTTTTGGATTTGCATATCTTCAAAAGTGGTGACCTGCTTAGTACAGAAACACATTTCAAAAACACAGACAGAAATAGCTGCATTCCAGTCAGAAGCTGCCACCACCCTAAATGGAAGATGGCCACTCCAAATGGTCAGTTTATGCGCATAAGAAGAAATTGCACATTACATAAAGACTATGAAGAATAAACTATTTTAGTGCAAAGATTTGTGGATAAAGGGTACCCCAATGGCAACTTACTGGAAGTGAGAGACACAGTAGGATGAATGGAGAAAAGCACACTCCTAGAAACCAAAGTGAAGGAGAAGAAGGCCCATGATGTCACATTCATCACGGGCTTTAACAAACAATACAAGCAACTAGGAAAAAGTATAAAAGAAATGATGCCCGATTTTACAAAAAACATCCCATTTTAAACAAAATGTTCCCTTCCTGACCAGAGCACTTTTTACAATTTGGCACTGTGTCGCTTTAACTGACAATTGTGCGGTCATACGACGCTGTACTCAAACAAAATTGGGTAAACATCCTTTTTTCCCAACAAATAAAAGCTTTCTTTTGGTGGTATTTGATCACCTCTGTGGTTTGTATTTTTTGCACTATAAACAAAAAAAGAGCGTCAATTTTTAAAAAAAATATATATATTTTACTTTTTGCTATAATAAATATCCCCAAAATGTTTAAAATAAAAACAAATTTCTCCATCTGTTTAGGCCGATATGTATTCTTCTACATATTTTTGGTAAAAAAAATCGCAATAAGCGTATATTGATTGGTTTGCACAAAAGTTATGGGAAAAGATTTATGGCATTTTTTTTTTACTAGTAATGGTGGTGATTCAAGATTTTTAGTGGTACTGCGACATATCGGACACTTTTGACACATTTTTGGGACCATTGACATTTATACAGCGATCAGTGCTATAAATATGTCACTGGCAGAGAAGGGGTTAATACTAGGGGGCGATCAAGGGGTTAAATGTGTGTTACCTCAGTGTGTTTTAACTGTATGGGGATAGGACTGACTAGGGGAGGGGATATATCGTTGTTCCTACTTAGTAGAAACAAACAACGTGTCTCCTCTCCCCTGACAGGACAGGGATTTGTGTGTTTACACACACAAATCCCCATGCTAGCTCTCGTGCACGCGATCGCACGTGGCCAGCTGCGATCGCGACCACATCGATTCCCCTGCTGTGCAGCTGGTGCGCGTGCCTCTGGTGGCTCTTAAAGGGAACGCGGTACCCATACGGGGTTTCGGTGACATTGTGCCACAGTATATGTGCGTGAGACGGTCGGGAACCGGTTAATCTACCAAAAAGCCCCAGGCTTGAGAAATAAACTAGTTAAAAACATACCTGTCCTCCTTAAACAACAGCAAGTCACTATGTTTAATTTAGAAGTCTTTTTTAGGAGCGGTAGATGTGGTCCTTGTAGGAGCACCAACCCAGCACCTAGAAAAAGAAAGTAATTTATGTCCCACCAAATGTTCAAACAGTACCCTATAAAGAATTTTATCATGTGTGGCACTAAGAACGTTACATATGTTCTGGAATGTACATGTGGTTACTAATACGTTGGGAGGACTTCCAGAACATTAACAAAATGTGTTAGTGAGTAGGGATGAGCCGAACACCCCCCCGGTTCGGTTCGCACCAGAACCTGCGAACGGACCGAAAGTTTGCGCGAACTTTAGAACCCTATTAAATACCATGGACGCGAACGTTCGAAATCTAAAGTGCTAATTATAACGGCTAATATGCATGTTATTGTCCTAAAAAGGGTTTGGGGACCCGGGTTCTGCCCCAGGGGACATGTATCAATGCAAAAATAAGTTTTAATGATGCATAAAGTGGAAAAAAAAAGTGGAATATTCCTTTAAATATCGTACCTGGGGGGTGTCTAAAGTATACCTGTGAAGTGGCATGTGTTTCCCGTGTTTAGAACTGTCCCTGCACAAAATGAAATTTCTAAAGGAAAAAAAGCCATTTAAAACTGATTGCGGGTTTAATGTCATGTCTTGTCCTGGCAATATGGATGAAAATCTTTGAGAAAAATGGCATGGCTACCCCATCACCCCCCCCCCCACCCCAGCCCATTACCAGCCCCTTTGGGTCTTGTATGGATATTAAGGGGAACCCCGCACCCAAAATAAAAAAAGGCCCTATATACTCTGAACAGCAGTATACAGGTGGTGCAAACAAGACAGGGACTGTAGGTTTGTTCTTAAGTAGAATCTGTTTGTAATTTTGAACAGATACATTGTTTAAGTGTAGCTCCGGACAAAAAATATATTTTTAAGCTTTTTGGAAAACATAGGGAAGGGTTATCACCCCTGTAACATTTGTTTTGCTGTCTGTGCACCTGTTCAGAACATTTCACCTCACTTTCCGTCCCAATGACAAATGTTTTTGGAAAAGTGGGGTTTTTATTGAAACAAGGATTGGTGCTAAATCATCAGTAGAGAGGAGACACCTTTTTCCCATATTAACTCTTACAGGAGAGAATTTCCTGTCCTAGGGGTAGATTTCCTCTCACTTCCTTTTGTCTCCTTCCGTTTGCAAGAAGGAGTCGTTTGTAAGTTGGATGTTTGAAAGTAGGGGCCTGCCGTATATACTCTGCTGAAATTTGCCCCTTAGATGTTGGTGTTGCCACAACACTGTGAGCCCTCACAGTTACTCTTGGTGGGCGCTGGAACGCCCTGCTGTGAACTATTATATCAGGAATTGTAATTACATGCCATTGTTTAACAGTGGTAGGAAAAATTGGGCCTTTGGTGGTGGTGCTGGTGCTACAACACTGTCAGCCCTCACAGTTACTCTTGGTGGGCGCATGAATGGGCCCTACTGTTAATTATTAGATCAAGAATTGTAATTGCATGCCCCTGTTGAAGAGGGGCAGAAAAATTGGGCCTTTGGTGGTGGTGGTGTTGCCACAACACTGTAAGCCCTCACAGTTACTCTTGGTGGACGCAGGAATGGGCCCTGCTGTGAATTATTAGATCAAGAATTGTAATTACACGCCCCTGTTGAACAGGGGCAGAAAAATTGGGCCTTAGGCACTGGTGCCACAACACTGCAACCCCTCACAGATACTGTACTTGGAGCACAGCAATGAGCCCTGTTGCAAAGTATTGCATCAAAAATTGTAATTACACGCCTCTGTTAAACAGGGGCTGAAAAATTGCGCCTTAGGCACTGGTGCCACAACACTGCAACCCCTCACAGATACTGTACTTGGAGCACAGCAATGAGCCCTGTTGCAAAGTATTGCATCAAAAATTGTAATTACACACCCCTGTTAAACAGGGGCTGAAAAATTGGGCCTTAGGCACTGGTGCTGGTGCCACGACACTGCAACCTCTCCCAGATACTCTAGTTGGAGTGCAGGAATGAGCCCTGCTGCAAAGCATTGCATAAAAAATTGTAATTACACGCCCCTGTTAAACAGGGGCTGAAAAATTGGGCCTTAGCCACTGGTGGCGGCACCCAGAAACAAAAATGTTCTTCCAAGCTATCATCAGGAATCGGATCATTGAGGAGGAGGAGGGTAGTCAGTCAACATAACAGGACAGTCACTCAGCATCAGCATAGGCAGTCTTGAAGGGATGTGACATTTCAAAATAAATTATTCTGTTATATCAGCTTCAGGTGCTTGGTAGCTGGTGGTGATCCAAGACTGGTTCATCTTTATGAAGGTCAGTCGATCAACCGAGTCGGTTGACAGGTGCACCCTGTGATCCGTGACAAAGCCTCCAGCAGCACTGAATGTGCGTTCCGAAAGAACGCTGGATGCAGGACAGGCCAGTAGCTCAATTGCATACTGTGCAAGCTCTGGCCAGTGATCCATCCTCAAGACCCAGTAAGCCAGAGGATTTTCGGTGGGAAAGGTGTCCAAGTTTGACCTTGCCAGTAGGTATTCCTGCACCATGTATATCAGAGGCTGGCGATGGTTGCTGGAACCGATCATACCTTGGGGCTGCGGACTAAAAAATTGTTTGAACGCATCAGTCAGACAGCCACCTTCCCCACCGCTCCTTCTTTGACTGACTAAAGCCTCAGCAACTCGTTGTCCAGGACCAGGAGTTTGTAACCTCCCAGTCTCTGGGAACGCGTTGCACAGACCTTTCTGCAAGGCCTCCCGGAGATGTCTCATCCTCTGCTCCCTCTGCGATGGTAAGATAAGGTCCGCAACCTTACCTTTGTACCGTGGATCAAGGAGAGTGGCAAGCCAGAAATGGTCCCTCTCCTTGATCCGAAGAATACGAGGATCCTTCCGCAGACTTTGCAGGATCAGGGAGGCCATGCAGCGTAGGTTAGCTGAGGCATTCGGTCCGGAGCCCTCTGGGTCACTAAGGATGACATGATCCGCAGCCACCTCCTCCCAGCCACGAACAAGTCCACGGGTTTCTTGGGACTGTAAATCATCCCTAAAAGACTGCTGCTGTTGATGCTGAGTGCCAGGCTCCACCTACATGCTGACACAATCCTCCTCCTCCTCGTCATCTTCCTGTGCGATGGGTGGGACAGAAGGAACACTGTCTGGGTAAAGGGGGCCTTGAGAGGCAAGGAAGTCCTCCTCTTCCTGCCTCTGTTCTGCCTCAAGTGCCCTGTCCATTATTCCACGCAGCGTATGCTCCAACAGGTGGACAAGAGGTACAGTGTCACTGATGCATGCACTGTCACTGCTCACCATCCTCGTGGCCTCCTCAAATGGTGCCAGGACAGTGCATGCATCCCTGATCATGCCCCACTGGCGTGGTGAAAAAACCCCGAGCTCCCCTGACCCTGTCCTGGTGCTGTAGTCGCACAGGTACTCATTGATGGCCCTCTGCTGCGTGTGCAGCTGCTGCAGCATGGCCAACGTTGAGTTCCACCTGGTGGGCATGTCACATATAAGGCGGTTCTTGGGCAGGTTCAACTCCTTTTGCAGCTCAGCCAGCCGAGCACTGGCATTATATGATCTGCAGAAATGCACACAGACTTTCTTGGCCTGCCTCAGGACATCCTGTAAGCCCGGGTACCTGCCCAAGAACCGCTGCACCACCAGGTTAAGTACGTGAGCCACACAGGGCACATGGGTCAGTTGTCCCTGTCGGAGGGCGGAGAGGAGGTTGGTGCCATTGTCGCAAACCACCATTCCTGGCTTAAGCTGGCATGGCGTCAACCACCTCTCGGCCTGCCCCTGCAGAGCAGACAGAACCTCGGCCCCAGTGTGGCTCCTGTCCCCCAAACACACCAGCGCAAGCACGGCATGGCATCTTTTTGCCTGCGTACTTGCGTAGCCCCTTGAACGCCTACGGAGCGCCGCTGGTTCCGAGGACAAATCACAGGAGAAGGCCATGGAGGAAGAAGAAGAGGAGGGGGTGGAGGAGAGAGGTGTGTCACAACCAGTAGTAGTATTTTGGAGGCGTGGTGGCGGAACAACCTCCAACACTACTGCACCTTGTCCTGCATCCTTCCCAGCTGCCAAAAGAGTGACCCAATGGGCCGTAAAAGAAAGCTATTGTCCCTGTCCACTTTTTCTCACGGAAGGCGATTCTGGCTCTCTACCGGCATGTGGAAGGCAATGTCCATGCCTGCTGGACTATGAGTCAGCGGTAATATGCACCTTACCGCTGACCACCCTGTCCAGCGAGGCATGGACATTGCCTTCCACATGCCGGTAGAGAGCCGGAATCGCCTTCCGTGAGAAAAAGTGGCGTTTAGGAACCTGCCAGTGAGGAACCGCACATTGCACAAACTCACGGAAGGGGGCCGAGTCTACCAACTGAAAAGGCAGCAGTTGAAGTGCTAGCAATTTAGCCAAGCTAGCATTCAACCGCTGGGCATGTGGATGGCTGGGAGTGAACTTCTTTCGACAGTCCAGAAGCTGGGGCAGGGAAATTTGCCTGCTACAATCGGACGTCGGTGTACTGCTAGCAGAGTGCCCGCAAGTACTTGGCTGTGACACACCTAATTCTACACCTTCATTCCTCTCAGTGCAGGTTTCAGAGAGGACTGAAAGTATAGTGGGGTTGGAGATCCCAGCTGATGAGGAGCAAGGAGAGGTCCGCTTTGTTCTTTGGTGTGGGTCTTTAAGGTACGCTTGCCAATGAGCTGCATGGCAGGTCAACATATGTCTGGTCAAGCATGTGGTGCCTAAGCGGCTGATGTTTTGGCCACGCTTAAGACATATGTTGCAAATAGCAGCGGTGCGATCTGATGCACTCGACTCAAAAAAGGCCCACACCAAAGAACTTTTGGAATAACGAGCAGAGGCAGCGCCCTGCACAGGCGGAGCTCTGCGGTGTGATTCAGTCGGTGTGCTGCCCTTACGCTGGCCCCCGGAGGGCATCCTGCCTCGTTGGAGATGTGCCTCCTCCTCATCCTCCTCCTCCTCCTCTCTCCTATCAGGCACCCACGTGGAGTCAGTGACCTCATCATCCCCTCCCTCCTCATCACTGGAGCCAATCTGTCAGTATGCTGCAGCTGCTGGAACATGACTACCAGATTGCTGTCCTTCTTAAGCATCCCCTCTCTCTGCGCTCACGCTACTGCCTTCCTCTAGCTGGGTATCATCATCAGACCCTTCAAAACGCTGGGCATCCTCCTGGAGCATATACCCAACACTGTGCTGAAACAGTTCGGGGGACTCCTCAGGAGGACATGGTGGGTCTAGGGAAGGAGTGACTGATGATGACATTGATACGAGGGAAGAGGACACTTTGGCAGCTGCTTTGCTAGTACCCTGAGCCTGGGTGAGAGAGGATGAGGAGGATAAGGAGGGCTTGGTTATCCACTCTACCAAGTCTTCGGCATGATGCGGCTCAACACGTCCAGCTGCCGAAAATAAGGACAAGCGTGTCCCATGGCCACGTGCTGATGACGATGCACCGCGTCCACGACCAGCACTGTTGTCTCTAGACACAGAGCCTGCTTGCCCTCTTTTATTGGCTCCTGACTGTCTGCCTCTTCTTGTTGGCCTTCCAGACATAGTAATGGACTGCAGGGAGATGAGAGAACCAGGAATTGGAGTAGTGTATATTGTGCTGGAGGCACACAACACCCACTAACTCCTGCAGATGCCTTTATTAGAAAACACCAGCAATAAAGGGTAGATACGGGTGTATACTGTGCTGTGCTGGAGGCACACAACACCCACTAACTCCTGCAGATGCCTTTATTAGAGAACACCAGCAATAAAGGGTAGATACAGGTGTATACTGTGCTGTGCTGGAGGGACACAACACCCACTAACTCCTGCAGATGCCTTTATTAGAGAACACCAGCAATAAAGGGTAGATATAGGTGTATACTGTGCTGTGCTGGAGGGACACAACACTCACTAACTCCTGCAGATGCCTTTATTAGAGAACACCAGCAATAAAGGGTAGATACAAGTGTATACTGTGCTGTGCTGGAGGGACACAACGCCCACTAACTCCTGCAGATGCCTTTATTAGAGAATACCAGCAATAAAGGGTAGATACAGGTGTATACTGTGCTGGGGCACACAACACCCACTAACTCCTGCAGATGCCTGAGAAAAGAACACACTGTCCCTGCCTATCTAGCTTAGAGAACAGTAATAAAGGGTAGATACAGGTGTATACTGTGCTGGGGCACACAACACCAGCTAACTGCTGCAGATGCCTGAGAATAGAACACACTGTCCCTGCCTATCTAGCTTAGAGAACAGTAATAAAGGGTAGATACAGGTGTATACTGTGCTGGGGCACACAACACCCACTAACTCCTGCAGATGCCTGAGAAAAGAACACACTGTCCCTGCCTATCTAGCTTAGAGAACAGCAATAAAGGGTAGATACAGGTGTATACTGCGCTGGAGGCACACAACACCCACTAACTCCTGCAGATGCCTGAGAAAAGAACACACTGTCCCTGCCTGCCTATCTAGCTTAGAGAACAGCAATAAAGGGTAGATACAGGTGTATACTGCGCTGGAGGCACACAACACCCACTAACTCCTGCAGATGCCTGAGAAAAGAACACACTGTCCCTGCCTGCCTATCTAGCTTAGAGAACAGCAATAAAGGGTAGATACAGGTGTATACTGCGCTGGAGGCACACAACACCCACTAACTCCTGCAGATGCCTGAGAAAAGAACACACTGTCCCTGCCTGCCTATCTAGCTTAGAGAACAGCAATAAAGGGTAGATACAGGTGTATACTGCGCTGGAGGCAGACAACACCCACTAACTCCTGCAGATGCCTGAGAAATGAACACACTGTAGAACACACTGTCCCTGCCTATGTAGCTCTTTCCCTGCACGCCGGAACACACTACACAAGGCCGCCGCGCTGGTGGCCTTTTATAGTGTGGGGCGTGTGCTAAACCCCCCTGAGCTATGATTGGCCACAGGCATCCTGCCTGTGGCCAATTATGGCTCTCCTCGCTGCCGGCGCTGTGATTGGCCAAGCATGCGGAGTCACAGTGCATGCTTGGCCAATCACAGCGCCGGCAATGTAGTGCGATGGCACAGTGCCACACGAATTTGGCGTTCGACTCGAACACCGAACTCATCCCTATTAGTGAGCATATTACTAACATACGGAAAGGATTCCCTAAACACAGTATTTTACAAAATTACTTTAGCGTAGCACATAACAAAAATCCAGCTGAATTATCCTTTTATGTTATTGACACCATTAATATACACTGGAGAGGTGCTAATATGATTAAACAAATATCCCAAAACAAAATCAAGTGGATATTTGAACTTCAAAATCTAACCCCTTCAGGGTTGAACGTTGAGCTGGATCTCAACTATTTTATCACAGATTATTAATTAGTAGTAGAATCCCCTTTTATATTTAATTTAATTTTCAATCCATTCCAATGCGACTACCTATCCAAGGTCCTCCTTTTTGTTATCAATTCAATTCCATTACGTACCTACATTACTAACTTATTCAATTTGCAGATAACTTCACCATGTCAGAATATTATAATTATCAATAGTTATTAGGGTGGAATTTAAATTAGTATTTCGATTTTCAATACACCATGCATAATAGATTGTAAGCACCTCACAGTGTACAGCAGGTGGTCAGTATATCGACCAATTCTTATCACAATTTATTTACGAATTACGGTGTAAGGGTATAAAGCCCACACTCAACATGGCAGAGTTAGAGCTTCCTGATGGCACTAATTGGCTGAAACGCGTTGAGGCTTGATTGCATCATCGCGACACACGTCTGCCCAAGCAACTTCCGGGAATCTAGCTGATCCGCGAGCAGCAGTCACCAGTAGATTGCGGGCTGATTTTCCCTAAAAAAATCACATGCTGTACACACCGGGTGCCAGGACGATAGGCACCAATAAATGTGAGTGGAATCTCATACTTGTTTTTACCCAATAAATTTACAAACGGTTTTACGCTATGAGCTTCTCCCTCTCTTATTTCCATCTATAAATGTGAGGTCTATCCAGTACATGAGATGCCAACAACGGATTTACCCAGGGGTCTCCCCACATGCCTAAGCGACCATACTAGAGATAGTTGGTCAAAATCTAAGGGTGAGTGCACATCCATGTGGGGCTCCCAGTCTGAGCACAAGTCTATGGAGCATGGGTTGTTTTATAATGAGCACAAGCACATATGAACACAACACCTGTTGAGACTGCAAAGGACTTTTCATATGTGTGTTCTCTTTTTTTAGGATCAAATTGTTATCACCTAGCGCAGTGATTTATTTATTTATTATCTGCATTTGCTATTTAACAAGTTCTTACAGCAGCTAGTGGAATTTATTAAATGTTTTTGCACTTCATTCCATGTTATACAAAATTGTATTTCTTTGGCACTAATCATCATCAATACTATATTTTAATTTTGTTGCTATCACCTAGCGCAGTGTTTTTTTCACTTAGTCCATGAAAAACAATCCCACACCATAATCCCCCTTCCACCAAATGATTTGGACCAGTGCACAAAGCAAGGTCCATCATGACCTTTCCTTTCTTTCTTTCTTTCTTTCTTTCTTGCACATGGAGCTCTATGCTCCCTTACATCTGTTTACCAGGCTCACTTTAACTGCTTTGCATTAAAAGCAACTATCACTCTTTCTAACAATCTCAAATTAAATGTCCTTCCTCACAATAGGCCCATGATTGTACTGCTATTACATTTGTTATGCTACAAGCCTTCTTTAATGTGACTGGAATATCACAAAGCATATTTTGTCACTAAGGTTTTGATTTCTCTGATTCCAGATAAAAAATTGCATCTGTGCAATACACGGAAACCATGCTTCTATATTTATGCTGCACCTGTGCTATAATCCAGAGGAACACAAAGAACTGACGTTGCAATTTTGTATTGTCACTTAATGCGTAATATACCGTTACCACTACATGCAAATATAGGCACACTTTTAATTAATACTAAATTGGTTGTGATAAACTGATGTCTGTATTTATGTGTATTTCTGTGTCATAATATCAAAAATTGTGGATTACTTTGTTCACATTAGAGTCCCACTGTTCACATCAGGAGTCTACTCGGTCATATCAGGAGCCATTCAAATCAGAGCCCCTGTTCACATCAGGAGTCCCCCATTTACCTCAGGAGTCACCCTGGTCACATCAGGAGTCAATCTTCACATCAAAGTCTCCTATTCACACCCCTCATTCACATCACAGTCCCCCTGACACAAAAGAGACCCCCCCTGTTTACATTGAAGTCCCCCCATTCACCATAGAGCCCCTCTTCAAATACAGTATCTTACAATGCTGCAGCATGGCAGAAAACCCAGAGACAAACTCCAGATGGGTTCTTTCTGTAATGGTTACATCATCCTGTGAATGGTGGGGCGAGTGCATCATTGGTTTATAAATAAAAAATACAAAAATGCGCTAGTCAAAAATAAAATAAATGAAACATAAACAAGTGCTAATAGTGCTGTGACAAACTATTTAGGTAAATAATCACATAGTGCTTTAAGTAAACAATGTAAATCAAATCAAATTAAATAAATTGAAATAAAAAATAAATTAAAATAAACAGAGTCCTTTAAATGCAATAAAGTCCAAAATTAGTGAATATAGATTTTCCACCACCAAGTGACTTGATGCAAATTTTGTTTTCTGTGAAACACTACACACGGTAGTCAGGGACTCTTACAGGATCGTTGGGACCACCTATCTCTAGGATGGTCAAACAAGCAGGCAGAATACCTCTGCGGGTTAGAGCAAGATGATGACAGCCAAGCCCCCAGGGCAACACGATGATAGATGGATCCTACACCTTAAAGGGGTTGTAAAGGTTTGTTTTTTATTTTCTAAATAGGTTCCTTTAAGCTAGTGCATTGTTGGTTCACTTACCTTTTCCTTAGATTTCCCTTCTAAATATTTTTTTTCTTTGTCTGAATTTCTCACTTCCTGTTCCTCCTCAGTTAGCTGTTCAGTAAGCTGTTCTGGCTGACTCCACACCACTCGGATGATGGTGTGAAGTTTAGTGAGGAGAAACAGGAAGTGAGAAATTCAGACAAAGAAAAAAAACATTTAGAAGGTAAATCAAAGGAAAAGGTAAGTGAACCAACAATGCACTAGCTTAAAGGAACCTATTTAGAAAATAAAAAACAAACCTTTACAACCCCTTTAATCACCCCTCACAGCGGGACATCCAAAGTATCCAGGAGTGGAAGATGATCTTACAAGAAAAGAGCTCCAATAGTATAATATTGTAGGGATAAAGTTTATTGAAAAAAACAACCAATTACTTACAAATAGTAAAATCAGAATGAGCATGGAATAAAACAATTGCAGACAAAGAGAACAAGCATACACCTGTACTTCCGGGATCACATGGGGCGCGATGGCGTCAGCACGTAGCACCGCCCTATCATTGGTTTCAAGGATGCCAGCAGCAGCCAGCATCTGGCAACTAGGGATGAGCTTCGAGTTCGACTCGAACCCATGTTCGACTCGAACATCGCCTGTTCGGTTGTTCGTCGAATTGCGAATATTATGGGCCGTTCGCATCAAATTCGAGTGGCGCGTCACGGCCCATAATTCACTGCGGCATCACAGTGCATTGCTGGCTGATGATTGGCCAAGCATGCACTATGACCCGCATGCTTGGCCAATCACAGCGCCGTCTGAACAGAGAGCTGTAATTGGCCAAAGCCAGTGTGGCTTTTGCCAATTATGGCTCGGGGTTTAGTACACGCCCCACACTATATAAGGCCGCCTCCGTGGCGGCCTTGTGTAGTGTGTTGCGGTGTTGGTTAAAGAGAGAGCTTACAGAGAAAGAGAGACAGTGTCATTTATATTGAGTTAGATAGAGCAGGCAGGCGAGTCAGTTAGCTGCAGTTACAGTGTGTAGAGGATATATATGCATCCTAGGTGTTGTATATATATTTATACACTGTATTCAGTTCAGCTAGATCCGTTCCTGTTATTCTCTATACTGTGACAGGCAGGCAGGTGATTGTGCTAGCTGCAGTCAGTGTTTCACTTAAGCCCTGTACACACGATCAGATTTCCGATGGAATAAAATCCAATGGATTTTTCCAGTGGATTTCCGATGAAGCTGACTTCCATCAGTCTTGCCTACACACCATCAGTCAAAAATCCGACCGTCCCAAATGCTGTGATGTAAAACACTCCGACGAACCGAGAAAATGAAGTTCAATGCTTCTGAGCATGCGTCGACTTGATTCTAAACATGCGTGGGTTTTTTCTCCGATGGAGTTCCACACAGACGATCGGAATTTGCTATCATTTTTTTTTTCAATCGGATAAATTTAAAACATGTTCTATTTTTAATCACCGATGGAAAAAAGACCGATGGGGCCCATACACAATCGGTTTGTCCGATGAAAAAAGTCCATTTAGTGTACCGTGTGCTTTGCATAGCGTTCACCTAAAGCTTACCTGAATACAGTTAGTGTTTAATAGTGGTGTTCTCATAATAAAACCACAGGCAGAGAGCTGCAAGTATTTTCAGTTAGTGTACTGTGGCCTCTGCACAGTTTTCACCAAAAACTAACTGAAGACAATTGCTGCTTTTGCCATACTAATACCACAGCAGGCAGTTGATTCTGATAGCTGCATTATCAGTACAGATATATATAATACATCCCACCTTTGTGCAGCTACATCTCACTGCAGGCCATTAGTATGTCTGGAAGGCAAACAAGGAGAGGCAGACAGTCACGAGCCAATAAAAGAGGGCAAGCAGGCTCTGTGTCTAGAGGCAACAGTGCTGGCCATGGACACGGTACATCCTCATCAGCACGTGGCCGTGGGACACGCTTGTCCTTCTTTTCTGCAGCTGGCCATGTAGAGCCGCAACATGTCCAAGACTTGGTGGAGTGGATGACCAAGCCGTCCTCCTCCTCCTCATCCTCTCTCACCCAGGCTCAGGGTACTTTGTCTGGCAAAGCAGCTGCCAAAGCGGCCTCTTCCCTCGGCTCAATGGCATCAGTCACTCCTTCCCTTGCCCCACCATGTCCTCCTGAGGAGTCCCCCAAACTGTTTGACCACAGTGTTGGGTACATGCTCCAGGAGGATGCTCAGCATTTTGAAGGCTCCGATGATGGAACCCAGCTAGAGGAAGGCATTAACGTGAGCCCAGAGAGAGAGGGTAGTAACGTGTGCCCAGAGAGAGGGGGTGCCCAACAAGGACAGCTATCTGGCAGTCATGTTCCCCCAGCTGCAGTATACTGCCAGATTTGCTCCAGTGATGCGGAGGGAGGGGATGATGAGGTCACTGACTCCACGTGGGTGCTTGATAGGAGAGAGGAGGCGGAGGAGGAGGAGGAGGCACATCTACAACGAGGCAGGATGCCCTCCAGGGGTCAGCTTAAGGGCAGCACACCGACTGCATCACACCACAGAGCTCCGCATGTGCAGGGCGCTGCTGTCTCTACGCGTTATTCCAAAAGTTCTTTGGTGTGGGCCTTTATTCAGATGTGTGCAGCAGATCGCACCGTTGCCATTTGCAACATATGTCTCAGGCGTATCTCGCGTGGCCAAAGCATCAGCCGCTTGGGCACCACGTGCTTGACCAGACATATGTCGACTTGCCATGCAGTTAGTTGGCAAGCCTGCCTAAAAGACCCACACCAAAGAACAAAGCGGACCTCTCCTTGCTCCTCATCAGCTGGGATCTCCAACCCCACTATTCCTTCAGTCCTCTCTGAAACCTGCACTGAGAGGAATGAAGGTGTAGAATTAGGTGTGTCACAGTCAAGTACTTGCGGGCAATCTGCTATTGGTACACCGACGTCAGATTGTACCAGGCAACTTTCCCTGCCCCAGCTGATGCACCGCCGAAAAAAGTTCGCTCCCAGCCATCCACATGACCAGCGGTTGAATGCTAGCTTGGCTAAATTGCTAGCACTTCAACTGCTGCCTTTTCAGTTGGTAGACTTTGCCCCCTGGTGGAATGTGCGGTTCCTCAGTGGCAGGTTCCCACTTTTTCTCACGGAAGGCAATTTTTGGCTCTCTACCGGCATGTGGAAGGCAATGTCTTGGCCTCGCTGGACAGGGCGGTCAGCGGTAAGGTGCATATTACCACTGACTCATGGTCCAGCAGGCATGGACAGGGACGTTACCTATCTTTCACGGCGCATTTGGTGACTCTGCTGGCAGCTGAGAAGGATGCAGGACAAGGTGCAGTAGTGATGGAGGTTGTTCCGCCACCCTCCCTTCAAAATGTTACTACTGGTGATTCTGACACACCTCTCTCCTCCACCCCCTCCTCTTCTTCTTCCTCCATGGCCTCTACCTGTGCTTTGTCCTCGGAGCCAGTGGTGCTCTGTAGGCGTTCAATGGGCTACGCAAGTACGCAGGCAAAAAGATGCCATGCGGTGCTTGAGCTGGTGTGCTTGGGGGACAGGAGCCACACTGGGGCAGAGATTCTGTCAGCTCTGCAGGGGCAGGCTCAGAGGTGGTTGATGCCACGCCAGCTAAAGCCAGGAAAGGTGGTTTGCGACAATGGCACCAACCTACTCTCCGCCCTCCGACAGGGACAACTGACCCATGTGCCCTGTTTGGCTCACGTCCTTAACTAGGTGGTGCAGCGGTTTTTGGGCAGGTACCCGGGCTTACAGGAGGTCCTGAAGCAGACCAGGAAACACTGTGGGCATTTCTGCCGGTCATATAATGCCAGTGTTCGGCTGGCTGACCTGCAAAAGGAATCCAACCTGCCCAAGAACCGCCTAATCTGTGACATGCCCACCAGGTGGAACTCTACATTGGCCATGCTGCAGCGGCTGCACACGCAGCAGAGGGCCATCAGTGAGTATTTGTTGCAATATGGCACCAGGACAGGGTCAGGGGAGCTTGGATTTTTTTCCCCACGCCAGTGGGCCATGATCAGGGATGCATGCACTGTCCTGGCACCATTTGAGGAGGCCACAAGGATGGTGAGCAGTGACAGTGCATGCATCAGTGACACTGTCCCTCTTGTCCACCTGTTGGAGCACACGCTGCGTGGAATAATGGACAGGGCACTTGAGGCAGAACAGAGGCAGGAGGAGGAGGACTTCCTTACCTTTCAAGGCCCCCTTTATCCAGACAGTGTTCCTGCTGGCCCGGCTATCACACAGGAAGAGGAGGAGGAGGATTGTGTCAGCATGGAGGTGGTGCCTGGCACTCAGCATCAGCAGCAGTCTTCAAGGGATAGATTACAGTCCCAAGACACCCATGGACTTGTACGTGGCTGGGAGGAGGTGCCTGGGGATCATATCGTCCTGAGTGACCCAGAGGACTCTGGACCAAATGCCTCGGCAAACCTACGCTGCATGGCCTCCCTGATCCTGCAAAGCCTGCAGAAGGATCCTCGTATTTTTGCGATCGAGGAGAGGGATCACTACTGGCTGGCAACCCTCCTTGATCCACGGTACAAGGGTAAGGTTGCGGACCTTATCTTGCCGTTGCAGAGGGAGCAGAGGATGAAGCATCTTCGGGAGGCCTTGCAGAAAGGTCTGTGCAACGCGTTCCCAGAGACTGGGAGGTTACAAATTCCTGGTCCTGGACAACGTGTTGCTGAGGTTTCGGTCAGTCAAAGAAGGAGTGGTGGAGAAGGTGGCTGTCTGACCGATACGTTCAGACAATTTTTTAGTCCGCAGCCCCAAGGTATGATCGGTTCCAGCAACCATCGCCAGCGTCTGGTTTACATGGTGCAAGAATACCTAGGGGCAAGATCAGACTTGGACACCTTTCCCACCGAAAATCCTCTGAGTTACTGGGTCTTGAGGATGGATCACTGGCCAGAGTTTGCACAGTATGCAATTGAGCTACTGGCCTGTCCTGCATCCAGCGTTCTTTCGGAACGCACATTCAGTGCTGCTGGAGGCTTTGTAACCGATCACAGGTTGTGCCTGTCCACCGACTCGGTCGATCGACTGACCTTCATAAAAATGAATCAGTCTTGGATCAACACCAGCTACCAAGCACCTGATGCTGATGTAACCGAATATTTTTTTTTGAAATGTCAGATCCCTTCAAGACTGCCTATGCTGATGCTGAGTGACTATCCTGTTATGCTGAGTGACTATCCTCTTCCTCCTCAATGATCATGTTGATAGCTTGTAAGAACATTTTTGGTTCTGGGCACAATTTTTCAGCCCCTGTTTAACAGGGGCTTGTAATTAAAATTTTTGATGCAATACTTTGCAGCAGGGCTCATTGCTGCGCTCCAACTACAGTATCTGTGAGGGGTTGCAGTGTTGTGGCACCAGCACCAGTGCCTAAGGCCCAATTTTTCAGCCCCTGTTTAACAGCGACGTGTAATTACAATTTTTGATGCAATACTTTGCAGCAGGGCTCATTGCTGTGATCCAAGTACAGTATCTGTGAGGGGTTGCAGTGTTGTGGCACCAGTGCCTAAGGCCCAATTTTTATGCCCCTGTTTAACAGGGGCATGTAATTACAATTCTTGATCTAATAATTCACAGCAGGGACCATTCCTGTGCCCACCAAGAGTAACTGTGAGTGCTTACAGTGTTGTGGCAACACCACCACCACCACCAAAGGCCCAATTTTTCTGCCCCTGTTCAACAGGGGCATGTAATTACACTTCTTGATCTAATATCTCACAGCTGGGCCCATTCCTCCGCCCACCAAGAGTAACTGTGAGGACTTACAGTGTTGTGGCACCAGCACCACCACCAAAAGCCTACCACTGTTCAACAATGGCATGTAATTACAATTCTTGATATAATAGTTCACAGCAGGGTGTTCCAGCGCCCACCAAGAGTAACTGTGAGGGCTTACAGTGTTGTGGCAACACCAACACCTAAGGGACAAATTTCTGCAGAGTATATACGGCAGGCCCCTACTTTCAAACATCCAACTTACAAACCACTCCTATTTGCAAACGGAAGTAGACAACAGGAAGTAAGAGGAAATTTACCCTTAGGAAGGGAAATTCTCTCCTGTAAGAGTTAATATGGGAAAAAAGTGTCTCCTCTCCATTGATGCTTTATCACCAATCCTTGTTTCAATAAAAAAAAAACATTTTCAAAAAACATTTGTCATTGGGACGGAAAGTGAGGTGAAATGTTCTGAACAGGTGCACACTGCACAGACAGCAAAACAAATGTTACAGGGGTGATAACCCTTCCCAATGTTTTCCAAAAAGCTTAAAAAATTTTTTTTTGGCTGGAGCTACACTTAAACAATGTACCTGTTCAAAATTACAAAACAGATTCTACTTAAGAACAAACCTACAGTCCCTGTCTTGTTTGCACCGCCTGTATACTGCTGTTCAGAGTATATAGGGCCTTTTTTAAATTTGGGTGTGGGGTTCCCCTTAATATCCATACAACACCCAAAGGGGCTGGTAGTGGGCTGGGGGGGGTACCCATGCCATTTTTCTCAATGATTTTCATCCATATTGCCGGGACCAGACATTACATTAAAGCCGCAAGCAGTTTTAAATTTATTTTATTCCTTTAGAAATGTAATTTTGTGCAGGGACAGTACTAAACACGGGAAACATGTGCAACTTCACAGGCATACTTTAGACACCCCCAGGTACGATATTTAAAGGAATATTTCACTTTTATTTTTCACTTTAAGCATCATTAAAATCACTGCTCCCGAAAAAGCGTCCGATTTTAAAACTTTTTTTTGCATTGATACATGTCCCCTGGGGCAGGACCCGGGTCCCCAAACACTTTTTAGGACAATAACTTGCATATTATCTTTGATAATTAGCACTTTTGATTTCGAACGTTCGTGTCCATTGTATTTAATAGGGTTCTAAAGTTCGCGCAAACTTTCAGTACGTTCGCAGGTTCTGGTGCGAACCGAACCGGGGGGTGTTCGGCTCATCCCTACTGGCAACCAACAACTTGGTTGGGTGGGGGGTGAGAGCAGGATGTGCTGAAGTTTACAGGGGTAAGGAAAACCCCTAAATATACAAATCCTCATGGTGTGCAGTCAGTGAATGCACCGCGAGACCCTTTTGTTCAGTACACACCGCACACATTAGAATATGCCACTGAGCTGGACTTTGTTAAGATATACTGTATTTACCAGAGAAAATTTTAACAATAGGAAATATAGCTTGTTACATCAAAATTTTTCAATGCAAAAGCAACATGATATCAAAATGGCCTTTAATTGTTCAAATGCTATTTGAGCTTCTGGGGTCCATCGGAAAGTAGAAAGGAAAAGGGAAGTAGAGTGTACACCGCTCCAAGGCTGTCTGTAAATTAAAGATCTCTTGATACTACTTTGACAACAAGACTGAGTGCCTGCCGAGGTCCGCAACCTGGAAACTCCATGCAACAAAGAGAAAAAGCAGCACATCCAGAGATGAAGAAAAATGTGTTGGTTTATTGTAGAGTCAAAGATTTAAAAAACATGACACACGAGGGATCCACACTGTTCAGCAGACAAGTGTCACACAAAGTGCTTAATCATTGCAAATACTCAAAATGTCCAAAGTGCGTCCAGAAAGTCATCTTCCATTTGCTTTCTTCTCTGATTTTGACTAGGTTATAAGCACCTCTTAAGTCAAGTTTGGAGAACACCCGTGCCATTCCCCAACCCCCCCCCCCCCCCTTGCAATCTCCGGAAAAGTTCAGGAATCAGAGGAAGGGGGTACGATTCTTGACAGTGATTTTATTGAGGCCTCGATAGCCCACATAAGGCCTTAAGGTGTGATCTTTCTTTTCGATGAAGAAGATGCCAGTACCTGCTGGCGAGGTAGAAGGCCGGATAAACCCTTTTTCCAGACTCTCCTCTACATATTTACGCAATGCTTTCAGTTCAGGCTTAGAGAGAGGGTAAATTCGACCAAACAGAATTTTGGCTCTTGGTATGAGTTTGATGGGACAATCATAAGTCCTATGAGGAGGAAGGGTATCCACACGCTTCTTGTTAAACCCATTCAAGTATTCATGATAGGCAACAAGAACCAATTTCATAGTGTTTGGGTCAGGGTGGATACCAGTGGCAGCCGCTCATCCAGGGCACAGGGGTGCTGCCCCCTTAATCCATGCGCCCAGCCCCTAATCTACATGCAGGGCGCTGGACGCATGGATTTTTTTAAAGCACATGATTAGAGCCTGAGGCTCTAATTTGCTTCAAAAAAGGATGGGAGCACTGCGCCCAGAACCCACCCAGTTGTGTGACATTAGCAAATAATATTCGCTAATGTCTTCCTGTTTCTCCTCCTGGCCAATCAGGAAGCTGGCCTGAGACCCGATTTGCCAGGAGTCCTAAGACCCAATTGGCCGGGAGGAGAAGAGACTGCCGGGACTCGAGAAGAGACTTGGGGGGGAAGCTGCCAAAGCCGTGTCCTGGATGGGGTAAGTGCTGGGCTTGCAGGGGAGCCTGGGGGGTGAGCAATCGAGCGTCAGGGGGAAAGCGGTGATTAATCAAGTGAGCGAGTGCCGGGGGTGCTGGGGGGGTGTTTGGTTGGCTGGCTGGCTAGGGGGGGCGTGGGCCGCCCCCCCCCCCTAAGAAAATTGAGTACCAGCTGCCACTGATGAATATCAAGGACAGGGGGTATCGTAATAGGCTCTTTCAGAAGACAATGCATTTGACAGTAATTGAATGAAAAAGAGATATCTCCTGTAAGCCAAATAATGTGAGGGTTATGTGCCTTCAACCAAGCCAAGGATAATGAGAAACATGGGTAAAGTTATAACATCCAGTGCAGAAAATGTGTGATGTCCGGAAGAAGTGTGGCAGAGAATAGGTACAGTCTCTTGAGTAACCGGGCCGATCTAATACCAGAGCCATCACCCAGGTGAACATAAAATCCCCGTTTCTTAGCACAAAGAGTAAGCTTGTGTTGAGCGACAAATGCAGAGTCCACTAAAGCTGCAGGCCCCAGAGTCTATGATTGCAGGCACAGAGACAGTCTTTTCAGAGACATGCAGCAGAAGCATGAGAGAGACTTGTAACTGAGCTCTACCAGGGAGGTGCATCATATGGGACTGAAGAGGAAAGGATTTGCAGGATTTTACAGGACAAGTCTATATGAAATGACCAGCATCTCCGCAGTAGAGGCAAACATTGGAACATTGTCATCGAAGACCTACAGCTGGAGAAAGACGTGGCCTCCAAAAACTCCTATGGCGTTATTCATGATATTCCCCTTTTATGGAGGGCTCATTTGACGTCCTAACAGCAGATGAAGAAGCTGGAAAGTCAGTCCTTGAAAAAACTGGAGGTGTGCTATTAGATCTTTCAGTTTGTCTTTCCTGTAAACATTGATCGATCTGGATGACAAGATTCATCAGATCTTACAGGGACTTTGGCACCCCCACTCTGAGGAGTTCGTTCTTCAAGGTATCAGATAATCCTGGACAAAACTGATGATGAAGTGCAGAATTATTCCATTGAGTATCCGCACTCCATACACAGAAATCAGTCGCATAGTTCTCAACAGGCCTTAGGCCTTGCTGCAGCTAGCTGAGCTTAGATTCTGCAGTCTGATGATAAAACAGATCAGCATATAACTGAGTCATGGCTGAGAAAAAAGAGTCAGTAGTTGCCAAGACAGGATCATGTTGTTCCCGCAGATGATGAGCCCAGGATAGAGGTTTGTTCAGAAGAAGCATGATAATGAACCCCAACTTGATGTCCTCTGATGAAAACGTTTGGGGTAAAAGGGAGAAATATGTTTCGCAAGAGTTCCGAAAAGTCCTAAATTTTTTGCAATCTCCAGAGAAACATTCTGGTATAGGCATCCTGGGTTCTGGAGGGGTAGTAGAGTCACAGAACAGGCTGAACTCAGTTTGGACGGATACGTTTGAGACTGCAGGAGGTGCAGAAGAAGATGCAGCATCCATCTTGCCCGGTAAATGCGGTTGAAGCTTCCTTGCAAACTCTGCATTATGTGGGATAAAACAGAGATCGATCAACAAATTTCCTCTAATGGAGAGGCCTCCCTTTCAAACTTCATCCCTGGCAGACTGGTACTGTCACATACCTGGTAGGAGCCTGAATTGACAAGGTTGACCTCTTTTGTATCTCCAGCCCAGGCCCCACTGAGAGTGGAACAGATGGTGCCAAGGAACGGGAGGAACATGAGTATCTGAATGTGTTAATTGCAGAACTTGTGGCTGGAGTTGTAGACTCGGTGGGTCATGCAGAGCATCAGGTCAGGAACGAGGTTAAAGTAGCATTCCACTGGCATTGCAGGTTCAGGAAGCGTGGCTTGCCAGAGCTCCCATCAGGCTTGAGACAGGAGCACATTGTGTCCACTGGAGCTGGGAAGAGGAGCAGCCAGTGCAGGCATGAAGCCAAACAGGAGACAGAAGCGTAGTCAGTAAGATAGCCGGAGTCACCAACGAGTAGGCGATAAGATACCAAAGCATCAGACAGAAGCGAGGTCAGGAGTAAGCCAAAGTAAGGAACCGATGATCAAAAGCATAAGTAGGATCCAAGGTCAGGTCAATAACAAGCCGGGTCAGCAACAGATATCATACCTGATTCAAGTAGGGCACAAAGAAACAGCTGAAGACCAGTCAGCACTGAGGATGAGTCTGGGCATCCTTTAAATAGGCCGTCTGGTGCCAATGTTGCATACTTTGTGGCAGGGTAAACACTCAGTTGCTGAGTACCACTTGAAATCCAGCAGCGCAAAAAAGTCAGTTTCACCAAGAGCTCTCTGAACAGGTAAAAAATGAGTTTACCAGAGTAGAGGCTCCTAATGATCTCGAGGCTTTCATCCACTTATGTATCTGGATTGATCAGAGACGTATAGAAAGGAGGAATGAGAGACTGGAAATTAATGTAAGTAATGTTGGCATGCTTTTCTCTGCCAGTCATTTCATTCAGAAGGATCCTAACGTTTCTCCAGATTCTACTGCTCCCGAACCTAGAGTATGCAGGTTAATTCTTTGAAAAGATCAATTTCTAAAGAGGGAAAGAGGAAAGACCTTTTTTTATTGTGGGGACTCTGAGCATTTTGCAGGTAATTGTGACAACAACAAAAGAACAATTGCTGCGACTGATGTTATAGTGCCTGAACAATCAAACTCCATTACCCAGTCTATCCCCCCATTCTTTCATGAAGAAAATAAAATTAATTCTCTACACTCTCTTTTTATTGTCCCTATTAACCACTTAAGCCCCGGACCATTTCGGGCCATTAGGACCAGGCCTGTTTTTGGGATTCGGCACTGCGCTGCTTTAACTGTAAATTGTGCGGACATGCAATGTTTTACCCAAATGAAATTTGCGTCCTTTTCTTCCCACAAATAGAGCTTTCTTTTAATGGTATTTGATTGCCTCTGCGATTTTTATTTTTTGCGATATAAACAGAAAAAGACCGAAAATTTTGAAAAAAAATGATATTTTCTACTTTTTGTTATAAGAAAAATCGAATAAACTCAATTTTAGTCATACATTTAGGCCAAAATGTATTCAGCCACATGTCTTTAGTAAAAAAAATGTCAATAAGCGTATATTTATTGGTTTGCGCAAAAGTTATAGCGTTTACAAACTAGGGTACATTTTCTGAAATTTACACAGCTTTAAATTTATGACTGCCTATCTCATTTCTTGAGGTGCTAAAATGGCAGGGCAGTACAAAACCCCCCCAAATGACCCCATTTTGGAAAGTAGACACCCCAAGGAAATTGCTGAGAGGCATGTTGAGCCCATTGAATATTTTTTTTTTTGTCCCAAGTGATTGAATAATGACAAAAAAAATAAAAAATTACAAAAAGTTGTCACTAAATGATATATTGCTCACACATGCCATGGTTATATGTGGAATTGCACCCCAAAATACATTCTGCTGCTTCTCCTGAGTACGGGGATACCACATGTGTGGGACTTTTTAGGAGCCTAGCCACGTACGGGACCCCGGAAACCAAGCACCGCCTTCAGGATTTCTAAGGGCGCAAATTTTTGATTTCACTCCTCACTACCTATCACAGTTTTGAAGGCCATAAAATGCCAAAATAGCACAAAACCCCCCCCAAATGACCCCATTTTGGAAAGTAGACACCCCAAGCTATTTACTGAGAGGCATGTTCAGTCCATGGAATATTTTATATTTTGCCACAAGTTGCGGGAATATGACAAACTTTTTTTTTTTTGCACAAAGTTGTCACTAAATGATATATTGCTCACACATGCCATGGGCATATGTGAAATTACACCCCAAAATACATTCTGCTGCTTCTCCTGAGTACGGGGATACCACATGTGTGGGACTTTTTGGGAGCCTAGCCGCGTACGGGACCCCAAAAACCAAGCACCGCCTTCAAGGTTTCTAAGGGCATACATTTTTGATTTCACTCCTCACTACCTATCACAGATTTGAAGGCCATAAAATGCCAAGATGGCACAAAACCCCCCCAAATGACCCCATTTTTGGAAAGTAGACACCCCAAGCTATTTGCTGAGAGGCATGTTGACCCCATTGAATATTTTTTTTTTGTCCCAAATGATTGAATAATGACAAAAAGAAAAAAAAATTTACAAAAAGTTGTCACTAAATGATATATTGCTCACACATGCCATGGTTATATGTGGAATTGCACCCCAAAATACATTCTGCTGCTTTTCCTGAGTACGGGGATACCACATGTGTGGGACTTTTTGGGAGCCTAGCCGCGTACAGGGCCCCAAAAACCAAGCACCGCCTTCAGGATTTCTAAGGGCGTAAATTTTTGATTTCACTCCTCACTACCTATCACAGTTTCGAAGGCCATAAAATGCCAAAATAGCACAAAACCCCCCCAAATTACCCCATTTTGGAAAGTAGACACCCCAAGCTATTTGCTGAGAGGCATGTTGAGTCCATGGAATATTTTATATTTTGCCACAGATTGCGGGAATATGACAAACTTTTTTTTTTTTTGCACAAAGTTGTCACTAAATGATATATTGCTCACACATGCCATGGGCATATGTGAAATTACACCCCAAAATACATTCTGCTGCTTCTCCTGAGTACGGGGATACCACATGTGTGGGACTTTTTGGGAGCCTAGCCGCGTACGGGACCCCAAAAACCAAGCACCGCCTTCAAGGTTTCTAAGGTCATAAATTTTTGATTTCGCTCCTCACTACCTATCACAGTTTTGAAGGCCATAAAATGCCAAGATGGCACAAAACCCCCCCAAATGACCCCATTTTGGAAAGTAGACACCCCAAGCTATTTGCTGAGAGGCATGTTGAGCCCATTGAATATTTTTTTTTGTCCCAAATGATTGAATAATGACAAAAAGAAAAAGAAAAGAATGTACAAAAAGTTGTCACTAAATGATATATTGCTCACACATGCCATGGTTATATGTGAAATTACACCCCAAAATACATTCTGCTGCTTCTCCTGAGTACGGGGATACCACATGTGTGGGACTTTTTGGGAGCCTAGCCGCGTACGGGACCCCAAAAACCAAGCACCGCCTTCAAGGTTTCTAAGGGCATAAATTTTTGATTTCACTCCTCACTACCTATCACAGTTTTGAAGGCCATAAAATGTCAAAATAGCCCAAAACCCCCACAAATGACCCTATTTTGGAAAGTAGACACCCCAAGCTATTTGCTGAGAGGCATGGTGAGTATTTTACAGCTCTCATTTGTTTTTGAAAATTAAGAAAGACATTTTTTTTTCTTTTTTTTTCTTTTTTTACATTTTCAAAACTTTGTGACAAAAAGCGAGATCTGCAAAATACTCAACATACCTCTCAGCAAATAGCTTGGGGTGTCTACTTTCCAAAATGGGGTCATTTGGGGGGGTTTGTGCCTTCTGGGCATTCCATGGCCTCCGAAACTGTGATAGGCAGTGAGGAGTGAAATCAAAAATTTACACCCATAGAAATCCTGAAGGCGGTGCTTGGTTTTTGGGGTCCCGTACGCGACTAGGCTCCCAAAAAGTCCCACACATGTGGTATCCCCGTACTCAGGAGAAGCAACAGAATGTATTTTGGGGTGTAATTCCACATATGCCCATGGCATGTTTGAGCAATATATAATTTAGTGACAACTTTTTGTACATTTTTTTTTTTTTGGTCATTATTCAATCACTTGGGACAAAAAAAAAAAAAATTCAATGGGCTCAACATGCCTCTCAGCAAATAGCTTGAGGTGTCTACTTTACAAAATGGGGTCATTTGGGGGGGTTTTGAACTGTCCTGGCATTTTATGCACAACATTAGGAAGCTTATGTCACACATCATCCACTCTTCTAACCACTTGAAGACAAAGCCCTTTCTGACACTTTTTGTTTACATGAAAAAAAAATTTTTTTTGCAAGAAAATTATGTTTAACCCCCAAACATTATATATTTTTTTAAAGCAAAGGCCCTACAGATTAAAATAGTGGGTGTTGCATTTTTTTTTTCCACACAGTATTTGCGCAGCGATTTTTCAAACGCATTTTTTGGGGGAAAAACACACTTTTTTTATTTTTAATGCACTAAAAAACACTATATTGCCCAAATGTTTGATGAAATAAAAAATATGATCATAGGCCGAGTACATGGATACCAAACACGACATGCTTTAAAATTGCGCACAAACGCGCAGTGGCGACAAACTACATTCATTTTTAAAAGCATTTAAAAGCCTTTACAGGTTACCACGTTAGATTTACAGAGGAGGTCTACTGCTAAAATGACTGCCCTCGATCTGACCTTCGCGGTGATACCTCACATGCATGATGCAATTGCTGTTTACATATGACGCTAGACCGACGCTTGCGTTCGCCTTTGCGCAAGAGCAGGGGGGGACAGCGGTGCATTTTTTTTTTTTTTTTTTTTTTATTATTTATTTGGCTTTTTTATTTTATTTTTAAACTGTGCCTTCCATATTTTATTTTTTTACCATTTTTATCGTTATCTCAGGGAATGTAAATATCCCCTATGATAGCAATAAGTAGTGACAGGTACTCTTTTTTTGAAAAAAATTGGGGGGTTAGACCCTAGATCTTTCCTCTGCCCTCAAAGCATCTGACCACACCAAGATCGGTGTGATAAAATGCTTTCCCAATTTCCCAATGGCGCTTTTTATATCCGGGGGGGGGGACATTCCCTCCCACTGCTTGTAAAAGCAGTCTAGAGGCTAATTATCTGCTAGAATTGCTTTTACATGAAAGCCGGCTGCTGGCTGAAAAGAATGATACCAAGATGATACCTAAACCCGCGGGCATCATTCTGGTATAAACATTCAAAATCCAGCAACATACCAGTACGTTGCTGGTCCTTGTTGGACATGTATTGTAATCTTTTTTTTCATACAGCCTATTGGCTGAACGAAAAAAAGAGATTGATTGGTGGGTATGCCCACCATTAGAATACCTCCCTTCATCCACCCACTTCTAATGATGGGCATATATGCCGAAGCATGGGGGCATCCTCCCGCAAAAAAGTTATGCCGCGTACACACGGTCAAGCCTTCGTCGGAATTTCGACCGTATGTACGCGGCATAAAAGGTTATGCCACGTACACACGGTCGGACTTTTCCACGGGCAAGCCTCCGTTGGAATTTCGACTGTATATACGCGGCATTAGGAGCAAAATCGCTCCTCCGCCCCTGCTGCCCCCATGCTTCGGCATATATGCTCTTTTTTTTAACTGTGGTGGTGAAATCACCTCCTACAGCGTTGGAGTCACGGCTTTATGTATCGTGGGAGCAAACGCTGTTGCTGTCAAGATAAATAGATCCGCGCTGCAACTGAATGGCGTACCTGCTAAGCAAATGGTGCTTAACATTAAAACAAAGTAACATTACAGTACAACAGTAAGACCTTACCATGCCATACCTGCAAAGCAAATACCAAAACAAAACCTAGTAAAAAATAAAAAAATGTTTTAACGCAACCTGTGCCTAAAATATATATATGCCGAAGCATGGGGGCATCCTCCCGCAAAAAAGTAATGCCGCGTACACACGGTCGGAATTTTCCACGGGCAGGCCTCCGTCGGAATTTCGACCGTATGTACGCGGCATTAGGAGCAAAATCGCTCCTCCGCCCCTGCTGCCCCCATGCTTCGGCATATATGCTCTTTTTTTTAACTGTGGTGGTGAAATCACCTCCTACAGCACTGGAGTCACGGCTTTATGTATCGTGGGAGCAAACGCTGTTGCTGTCAAGATAAATAATTCCGCGCTGCAGTTGAATGGCGCACCTGAAAACAAAAAATTACATACCTGAAAAGCAAGCATGATAAAACATTGCAGAATAGAATACAGTAAAAAAGAGCAGAACAATAGAGAGAAAATAGAGAGAGAGAGAACAATAAAACGACAACTATTTTTGGTTTTTTTATTTTATATTTTTTTTGTGTTTTGTTTTTTACGTTTTTTTTTTCTTTTTTACACTTTTTTTTGTAACTTTACAACTGTAATGGTTCGGGTCTCTCAAAATGTAATGGCATCTTGGGAGACCCTGTGTAAGTGTGTCCTTGTCTGTGAAATGCTGTACCCTACGCTAAAACTTCACTTTTGAGTGGTAGCGTTCAAAACATTCACCTTGGCAAAGACCAGGCTTGTCAGGACAGAGTGGACAAAAACTACGGGTGTCACGCCTAAATCCGCGCTTGCTACAGACACGACATCTTTTTTGGGGGTGGCTTTGGGTAGGGGTACTCGGGAGGACATACGAATAATGCCTCTCATGCAGCCGGCTTACTGCATTTGGTAGGGGATGGTGAGGTGCAGAACCGCCTGGATACAGGAGTTCTGTGACTATCTCATTCTGGAATTTTAGAAGAGATAACGTCCCGCCTGAAGCTCTGTATAGCACATGAGCGTTCAGCAAAGCCAATTGGAATAATGATAGAGACACTTTTTTGTACCAGCGTCTCGCCTTACGGTCAATTAGATACGGCGCCATCAACTGGTCGTTGAGGTCCACCCCTCCCATATTTTGGTTATATTCGTGGACACAGAGGGGTTTCTCCACAACACCAGTCGCCGTACGAATTTGGACTGTCGTGTCTGCATGAAGGGAGGTAAGAAGGAAAACATTCTTATTGTCCCTCCACTTCATAGCGAGCAAGTTATTACACTTCAAGCAGGCTCTCTCCCCCAGCCCAAGACGGGCATCTACAAGCCGCTGGGGAAAGCCCCGGCGATTAGGTCGCACGGTGCCACATGCTCCAATCTGATGATCAAACAAGTGACTAAACAGTGGCACGCTCGTGTAATAATTGTCCACATACAAGTGGTACCCCTTTCCGAATAAGGGTGACACCAAGTTCCACACTATCTTGCCAGCGCTCCCTATGTAATCCGGGCAGTTGACCGACTCAATCTGACTATCTTTTCCCTCATAAACCGTAAAGTTCACTACATAGCCTGTTGCCCTGTCACAGAACTTGTAGAGCTTGACCCCGTATCTGGCACGCTTGCTGGGAAGGTACTGCTTGAAAGACAAGCGGCCAGAAAATTTAATCAGGGACTCATCAACGCAGACAACTTGATCGGGTGTAAACAAGGCTGCAAAACGTTCGTTGAAGTGGTTTATGAGGGGCCGAATTTTATAGAGCCGGTCGTATTCAGGGTCCCCACGTGGACGACAAAGTTCATTGTCGTTGAAGTGCATGAACCGCAAAATCTGCTCGTATCGTGCCCTGGACATGGAGGCAGAGAACACGGGCATGTGGTCAATTGGGTGCGTGGACCAATAAGCACGCAATGACGGAAATTTATGTGTGCCCATGTTGAGGGAAAGGCCCAGAAAGGTCTTAAATTCGGAAACCGTAATTGGTTTCCAATTTCTGGCAATTTTAGGCAACTGGGGGTTAGCGGCGATAAATTGACCAGCATATAAATTACTCTGGTCCACAATAGATCTATAGAGATCTTCCGTGAAAAACAGCGAAAAAAATCAATTGGAATAAAATCAGCTGTTTCCACCTGAATACCGGGTTGGGCAGTGAATGGGGGAAGTACGGGTTCTGCAGAAGTGGTGGGGACCCAATCAGGATAGGCGAATTCTGCAGGAAGGGCAGTATGGGCACGACGGGCCTGCCTTTGTCTTCTTGGTGGCAGCGGGACACTACTTGTGCTTGCCACCTCGCCAGCTTGAACTGCACTTATGGGACTCGCCACGTCACCAAGTGTTACTGCAGTGCTGGATGTACGTCCAGGCTGTACTAGGCCGCTGGTGCTTGCCAGTTCACCAGAAGGAATAGCGGCGCTAGTACTACTCTGCTCCATGATACGAGAGACCTGCGGTTCTTGCTCCTCAACAACCTCAGAAGATCGGGATCGGGTACACCTGACCTTAGCAGGGACCTCAACTTCGTTGTCAGAGCTATCTGACGTGGGGCCGCTGACGTCACTGTCTTCTACGGGAAGATATTCTGAGCCTGAATCTGACAGATACGTGACCTCCTCTTCACTATCTGTCATGCTCAGAATCTCGTAGGCCTCTTTACTAGTGTACCTTCGTCTTGCCATTTTGGGCTCTAAATTTAGGGGTACACTAGTAAGATTCACAGGAAAAAAAGCACCTGACTGTCGTCAGCAAATATATCAAACGCTACAAAAAAACTGTTAGCGATCGCAGGGATCAGGCCTGTCTCTGCGAACGCTGCAGTTATGTGTGTTGTGTTTGGTAAGTGACAGTGATCGATCGATACTGCACTTGGGTGGGCTGGGCTGGGCTGGGCTGGGCGGAGGGGCTAAACGCAGGCGCTAGCAGGTATCTGGGCTGATCCCGCTAACACTGCGTTTTTGGGAACCCTAAACCGCTGGGGATGCTAGTATAGATCTGATCAGATACTATACCACTAAGGGGGGTGTATGCTTTGCGCGTGGGTGTTAGCATTACTGGCACTAACCTAACACTGCCTGGGGCGACGCAGACCCTCTCTGGCGCTAAAACCTAATTGATCTCACCCGCCGGGCGATCAGGGGGGTTAAACCTTTATTGGGTTATATACGGCGGGTGCCCTGATGCTATAAAAAGCAAACTAATCAACCAGCGTCACCCGTAACCTTTATATGGTGATCACTGGTGAAAGGGTTAACTAGGGGCAATCAGGGGGTTAAAACCTTTATTAGGTTAAATATGGGGGTACCTGACACTATATAAAAACCTGACGGGTAACCTAAATAACTAAATAACTTACTGGCTAACCAGTGACACCAGTGACGCTTATACGGCGATCACTGGTGAAAGGGTTAACTCTAGGGGCAATCAGGGGGTTAAAATAATATATGGGGGTACCTGACACTAATAAAAACCTGCGGCGAACCTAAAAAAAAATAACTGCCTATCTAAAACACCAGCGACACGAATACAGCGATCGGAAAAACAATCGCTTAGTGACGCTGAAGTTAGGGGGTGAAAGGGTTACCTGGGGGGTGATCAAGGGGTTAAACCTTTATTAGGGGGGTTAGGGGGCTACCCTGGACCTAAAGGGGCCTAATCCTAACTGCCCTGCAACTTTTTACAATCACAGATGACACTAAATGCAGTGATCAGTAAAATAAATGATCACTGCAATCAGTGACACTGTGATTGGGGGCTTTGGGGTGACCTGGGGGGTGATCTGGGGGTGACTGGGGGGTGGTTTGTGTGCCTATGTGTACCTACGTGTCAGTGGACTGTTGGTGCACTAACCTGCTTCTTCTCTCCTCGGCGCCGGGAACGAAAAGACCGCGGCGAGGGAGATGACATCACTTCCTCCAGCCTGTGTTTACATTTCAGGCAGGAGGAAGCAATTTCATTCGCCGGGAGCGATCGCGAGGGGGGGGGGGGCGGAATTGAGCGGCCGCCCCCTCATGCCTGATCGCTCCCGAACACTTACCGGCCGCTCACTGCAGTGAAGGGGGGTCCGGATGGACCCCCCAACTGCACAAAGGCGATCACGTAGATCTACGTGATTCTGCCTGTCGGTGCCATTCTGCCGACGTAAATCGGCGGTGGGCGGTCGTTAAGTGGTTAAACTTATCACAGAGGGCTGTGAAGTTCCTTGCTCTGCTTTGCTGGACTTCAGGGCATTTTTGAAAGCAAACACCCAAGGTATTTTCTATGAGGCATAATGAGTCTTTTGAACATGTAATTTTGGAAAATGTGGAAAGAATTATTTTTTTTTTTTTACACAAAGTTGTCAATTTATAAGATATTTCTAACACATATAATGGACATTCCAAGAATTTCACCCCAAAACACATTCAGCTGAGCAAAGGGTAAACAAAAGATTACCATTGGTTTTAGTAATTGGTCGAGGCAGCAGGCAGGTAAGTAGTCAGCGACAGAAAAAGGAATCGTCTGGGCAGCAGGCAGGAATACTATCCATAAATAGTCCAGGGTCAGTACAGGCAGCAGGCAGAGATATTGTCCACACAGCCATAGTATTGGCCAAAGCGGCAGGCAAAAACATGGTCCATAGACAGTCCAGGGTCAGTGCAGGCAGCAGGCAGAGATATGGCCAGCACAGCCAGTATTGGTCCAGGCAGCAGGCATGGACATGGTCCATAAACAGTCCAGAGTCAGTACAGGCAGTAGGCAGAAACATGGCCAGCACAGCCAGTATTGGTCCATGCAGCAGGCAGGAACAAGGTCCATAAACAGGCCAGGGTCAGACGGCAGCAGGCAGAAATATTAGGCTTAAGGCCTCAGTCAGGTAAGACCTGGGCACAGGGGAAGAGGCTTCTTCCCACCCACCTGGAAGCCTCTGGTCTCCAGACCCTAATCCGGGAATTACAAAATCTGGAGAAAACCAAAAACTTAATTTTTTCAACTCCGAAAACAATTCTGGAATCCCTGACATGTGTAAAAACCCTTGTATTATCTTGAATCCCACTACTACAGTAACAGGGCAAAAGATCAGTCCAAGCGACAGGCAAGAATTGCGGTCAATTAACAGGCTGAGGTCAGTTCAGGTGGAAGGCATAAACGTGGTTGATAAACAATCAAGGTGGCAGGCAAAAGCATCGTCAATAAACAGGCCAGGGTCTATTCAGGTGGCAGGCAGAGGCATGGTTGGTTTAGGCAGTAAGCAGAGGCCTGGTCGAATAACAGGCCATGGTCAGTTCGGGAGCAGACCGATGCATGTTCAGTGTGAAGGCAAATGGTGAGATACAGGGAAACGGCAGGAAGTAAGAATTATGTTCACCACACTTCACTGATATTGTACAGAAGTATGGTAACAACGGAAGCAGTCTACTATGCATAGGCCTGGTTGGGAAGGACAATGGACACAATAATAAATGGTGTCACATCTAACTGCCCCTCTGGAGCATACCCAACTTTTTTTTGATGTTTGTGGCCTGTTTCTCTGGGAGGAACTTTATCTAGAAAATATATGTAGCGCTACCCCCAAATTTCCACAGCACTCTTGAGTCAAGAAACAGTGCTTGCAGCTTTGTTTGTTTTATTTAGGGGTTAATATACTTGGATGGGGTTAGGGGTAGGGATGAGCCGAACACCCCCCGGTTCGGTTCGCACCAGAACCTGTGAACGGACCGAAAGTTTGTGCAAACTTTAGAACCCCATTAAAGTCTATGGGACTCGAACGTTCGAAATCAAAAGTGCTAATTATAAAGGCTAATATGCAAGTTATTGTCCTAAAAAGGGTTTGGGGACCCAGGTCCTGCCCCAGGGGACATGTATCAATGCAAAAAAAGTTGCAGCGTAGGTTTGCTGAGGCATTTGGTTCGGAGTCCTCTGGGTCACTCAGGACTCCGCAGCCACCTCCTTCAAGCCACGTACAAGTCCATGGGTGTCTTGGGACTGTAATTGATCCCTTGAAGACTGCTGCTGATGCTGAGTGCTAGGCTCCACCTCCATGCTGAAACAATCCTCCTCCTCCTCGTTCTCTTCCTGTGTGATAGGCGTGCCAGCAGGAACACTGTCTGGATAAAGGGGGCCTTGAGAGATAAGGAAGTCCTCCTCTTCCTCCCTCTGTTCTGCCTCAAGTGCCCTGTCCATTATTCCATGCAGCGGGTGCTCCAACAGGTGGACAAGAGGGACAGTGTCACTGATGCATGCACTGTCACTGCTCACCATCCTCGTGGCCTCCTCAAATGGTGCCAGGACAGTGCATACATCCCTGATCATGACCCACTGGCGTGGCAAAAAAACAAGCTCCCCTGACCCTGTCCTGGTGCCATATTGGCACAGATACTCATTGATGGCCCTCTGCTGTGTGTGCAGCCGCTGCAGCATGGCCAACGTTGAGTTCCACCTGGTGGGCATGTCACAGATTAGGCGGTTCTTGGACAGGTTAAGCCAGCCGAGCACTGGCATTATATGACCGACGGAAATAGACACAGACTTTCCTGGCCTGCCTCAGGACGTCCTGTAAGCCCGGGTACCTGCCCAAGAACCGCTGCACTACCAAGTTAAGGACGTGAGCCAAACAGGGAACATGGGTCAGTTGTCCCTGTCGGAGGGCGGAGAGGAGGTTGGTGCTAATGTCGCAAACCACTATTCCTGGCTTAAGCTGGCGTGGCATCAACCACCTCTGAGCCTGAGCCTGCCCCTGCCCCTGCAGAGCTGACAGAATATTTTCCCCAGTGTGGCTCCTGTCCTCTAAGCACACCAGCTCAAGCACCGCATGGCATATTTTTGCCTGCGTACTTGCGTAGCCCCTTGAACTCCTACGGAGCACCGCTGGTTCCGAGGACAAATCAGCACAGGAAGAGGCCATGGAGGAAGAAGAAGATGAGGGGGTGGAGGAGAGAGGTGTGTCAGAATCATCAGTAGTAGCATTTTGGAGGCATGGTGGTGGAACAACCTCCAACACTACTGCACCCTGTCCTGCATCCTTCCCAGCTGCCAGCAGAGTCACCCAATGCGCCGTGAAAGATAGGTAACGTCCCTGTCCATGCCTGCTGGACCATGAGTCAGCGGTAATATGCACCTTACCGCTGACCGCCCTGTCCAGCGAGGCCAAGACATTGCCTTCCACATGCCGGTAGAGAGCCGGAATCGCCTTCCATGAGAAAAAGTGTCGTTTGGGAACCTGCCACTGAGGAACAGCACATTCCACAAACTCACGGAAAGGGGCAGAGTCTACCAACTGAAAATCCAGCAGTTGAAGTGCAAGCAATTTAGCCAAGCTAGCATTCAACCGCTGGGCATATGGATGGCTGGGAGCGAACTTATTTTGGCGGTGCAGCAGCTGGGGCAGGGAAATTTGCCTGGTACAATCTGACGTAGGTGTACCGATAGCAGATTGCCCGCAAGTACTTGGCTGTGACACACCTAATTCTACACCTTCATTCCTCTCAGTGCAGGTTTCAGAGAGGACAGAAGGTATAGTGGGGTTGGAGATCCCAGCTGATGAGGAGCAAGGAGAGGTCCACTTTGTTCTTTTGTGTGGGTATTTTAGGTGTGCTTGCCAACGAACTGCATGGCAGGTCGACATATGTCTGATCAAGCATGTGGTGCCCAAGCGGGTAATGTTTTGGCCACGCGAGATACGCCTGAGACCAGTGTTGCCAACCGTCCGTATATTTACGGACAGCACGTAAATTTAACCCCTTTTCGGGCTGTCCGTTAAAGTCCGTTATAGGCATCTGGTGCCCATTAAAAAGATGGGCGCGAGCCGACCATGAAACTGCGCATGTCAGCCGAGCTCGGGAAAGCTTGTGTGCGTTCGGCCGGGCGGCGCATGCTCAGTAACATAATGGCGCCGCCCTGCGCCATTTTTGAATAGATCGGAACTCAGGACACTATGGCGCTATTCGGTGGCACTTGCTCATTCAGTGCACTCAAGGACTCGGAGTCGAGCATGGGTGAGGAGGAGGAGGAGGAGAGTAAAACTGGGGGGATATCAAGTGAGAAGAGGACATCACTGGGAGCCCGGAGGGTGAAGCTGTTGCACTGGCATGCAGGGGAGGGACAGAGACTGATGTGCTCTGTGCCTGTCCACCATCATATTACTTCTCCACATCATCAGTATGCTGTGTCCTCCTCCTGTGCCCCTTTCACCTCTCCACAGGTCGTTTTGCCAATAAATTTCACTTCGGGGGGTTGGCAACACTGCCTGAGACATATGTTGCAAATAGCAGCTCTGCGATCTGATGCACTCGTCTCAAAAAAGGCCCACACCAAAGAACTTTTGGAATAACGCGCAGAGACAGCAGCAGCCTGCACATGCGGAGCTCTGCGGTGTGATGCCGTCGGTGTGCTGCCCTTAAGCTGGCCCCTGGAGGGCATCCTGCCTTGTTGAAGATGTGCCTCCTCCTCCTCTCTCCTATCAGGCACCCACGTAGAGTCGTGACCTCATCATCCCCTCCCTCCTCATCACTGTAGCAAACCTGGCAGTATGCTGCAGCTGGGGGAACATGACTGCCAGATTGCTGTCCTTGTTGGGCACCCCCTCTCTCTGGGCTCACGTTACTTCCTTCCTCTAGCTGGGTTCCATCATCGTAGCCTTCAAAACACTGGGCATCCTCCTGGAGCATGTACCCAACACTGTGGTCAAAGAGTTTGGGGGACTCCTCAGGAGGACATGGTGGGGCTAGGGAAGGAGTGACTGATGCCATAGAGCCGAGGGAAGAGGCCGCTTTGGCAGCTGCTTTGCCAGACAAAGTACCCTGAGCCTGGGTGAGAGAGGATGAGGAGGATAAGGATGGCTTGGTCATCCACACTACCAAGTCTTGGGCATGTTGCGGCTCAACATGGCCAGCTGCCGAAAAGAAGGACAAGCGTGGGCCACGTGCTGATGAGGATGCACCATGTCCATGACCAGCACTGTTGCCTCTAGACACAGAGCCTGCTTGCCCTCTTTTATTGGCTTGTGACTGTCTGCCTCTCCTTGTTTGCCTTCCAGACATACTAATGGCCTGCAGTGAGATGTAGCTGCACAAAGGTGGGATGTATATATATATATATCTATACTGATTATGCTGCAGCTAGCAGAATCCACTGCCTGCTGTGGTATTAGTATGAGAACACCAGCAATTGTCTTCAGTTAGTTTTAGGTGCACACTGTGCAGAGGACACAGTACACTAACTGAAAATACTTGCAGCTCCCTGCCTGTGGTATTAGTATGAGAACACCACCAATTGTATTCAGGTACCTTTAGGTGCACGCTGTGCAAAGGACACAGTACACTAAATGAAAATAATGCAGCTCCCTGCCTGTGGTATTAGTATGAGAACAGTGATTGTATTCAGGTACCTTAAGGTGCACCCTGTGCAAAGGACACAGTGCACTAAGTGAAAATAATGCAGCTCCCTGCCTGTGGTATTAGTATGAGAACACTACCAATTGTATTCAGGTATCTTAAGGTGCATGCTGTGCAAAGGACACAGTACACTAAGTGAAAATAATGCAGCTACCTGCCTGTGGTATTCGAATAAGAACACCACCAATTGAATTAAGATACCTTTAGGTGCACGCTGTGCATAGGGAAACAGTACACTAAGTGAAAATACTTGCAGATTCCTGCCTGTGGTATTAGTATGAGAACACCACCAATTGTATTCAGGTACCTTTAGGAGCACGCTGTGCAAAGGACACAGTACACTAAGTTAAAATAATGCAGCTCCCTGCCTGTGGTATTAGTATGAGAACACCACCAATTGTATTCACGTACATTGAGGTGCACCCTGTGCAAAGGACACAGTACACTAAGTGAAAATACTTGCAGCTCCCTGCCTGTGGTATTAGTATGAGAACACCACCAATTGTATTCAGGTACCTTTAGGTGCACCCTGTACAAAAGACACAGTACACTAAGTGAAAATACTTGCAGCTCCCTGCCCGTGGTATTAGTATGAGAACACCACCAATTGAATTCAGATACCTTTAGGTGCATGCTGTGCAAAGGACACAGTACACTAAATGAAATTAATGCAGCTCCCTGCCTGTGGTATTAGTATGAGAACAACACCAATTGTATTGAGGTACCTTTAGGTGAACGCTGTGCAAAGGACACAATACACTAAGTGAAAATACTGCAGCTAGCACAATCACCTGCCTGCCTGTCAGTATAGAGAATAACAGGAACGGATCTAGCTAAACTGAATACAGTGTATAAATATATATACAACACCTAGGATGCATATATATCCTCTACACACTGTAACTGCAGCTAACTGACTCGCCTGCCTGCTCTATCTAACTCAAATCAAATTACACTGTCTCTCTCTCTTTCTTTTAACCAATGCCACAACACACTACACAAGGCCGCCAAGCCGGTGGCCTTATATATTGTGGAGCGTGTACTAAACCCCCTGAGACATAATTAGCCAAAGCCACCCTGGCTTTGGCCAATTATGGCTCTCCGTTTTTTCCGCGCTGCGATTGGCCAAAGCATACGGGTCATAGTGCATGCTTGGCCAATCATCAGCCAGCAATCTACTGCGATGCCGCAGTGAATTATGGGTCATAACGCGCCACTCGAATTTGGCGCAAACAGCCCATAATGTTCGAAATTCGGCGAACAGCTGAACAGGCGATGTTCCAGTCGAACATGGGTTTGACACGAACTCAAAGCTCATCCCTAGTTAGGGGTATTACAGGATGCCCACTTGAATTTAGCAAAATTCTTCAGGGACAACTTTCCTCTGTACAATCTATTTACACACTCCTCAGCACAACATTCACTTGCAGCACAAAAATCACATACCCAGTTGGCACACTGTTAGAGGATCTGACAAAAAGGAGTAAGTCAGATAAAGCAAAGGCCCATTACAGGCAGGGACCGTGGGCCCCTTGGTTGTCTAGCAAAGTCCCAGTGTCCAGCTGTCCTCCTGTGGCTACTGATCCCAGCACCACCTCTTCAGGCACTGCCAGCCAGCCTGGCTGCAACTGCCCCTTTCACTAGCCCTCCTGGCTAATCTTCCACAGTCCTCCCAGACTGACTCTACAACCATCTCAGACTGCCACTCTTCAGTCCTCTCAGGCTGCCTCTCAGTCCTCCCTTACTGTCTCACTCACCAGCCACCCGGCTGTCTTCACCCTGGAGATCGCCTGGACGTGTTTGCTGGCTCCTGCTGTCCTCACACCTGCTCCCCTACCACTGGACAGGACTCCTCCTTGGGTTATCAGAGGATCCCTCCTGCAATCGAGCTCCCAGACTCGAGGTCAACCCCCCCCCGACTAGGGGGCTACCCGCAAGGGTCTCAGACAGCCTCTTCAGCACTCCATCTCCAGCTTCCACCTGAACTCCACTGCCCCTGCTGGCCTGACCCAGAGTATTTAAGAGGTCCCAGACAGCCTTTTTGGCTGGGGATTGGTTGGGGCCCTCATCAAAACTCCAGGCAGCTCCTTCTAACCTCCCTCCCATTCTTCTGGAAGTTTCTGTAAAGTTCCAGCAAGTAGGGGGAGCTAACAGAAATGCTGCCTGTTGAGTAATTCCAGCCCCCCTGGATCACTCACCCTGACCCAGATTCAAAAACACAGACTTGGCTGCCAACCAAGCCAAATTTACAGACAAATCATGTAAATTGCCATTCTAGCACACTAGATGGTGCTACATATATTTTGTGGAGTCTGCTCACTACATATGAGAAAATGTTTTCTGGTGGAAGGTCTTCCTTGTACACAAGGGCAGTGACAATTTCCTCCTGATATCTGAGAAAGGTTTCGGGTCTTTCAGTGAATTTACAGCAGATAGCACAAGAATTATAAATTGCCAAATTGAAGAGGAAAATGGAGACTTTCTTGTACCAGTGGTGGGTTCTTCTTGTTGCTAGATAGGACTGTATCATCTTATTGTCATGATCGACACTCCCCCATGAACATATTGTTCTCATGTACGCATTCAGGTTTCTGGACTGTACCATTCCCTGTGGATTTCCACGGAGGTGTCATTGTGGATTGAGGGAAGCATATATTAATCACCACATATCATAGCCAACACTTGCTCGTTACGCAAACACAATGACTTCCCTATTAGCTCTCATTGTGCCACATGCTAGTGTTTGCTTCTAGTAAAGATTGACAGGAGCAGGCTGGTATAATATTTATCAACATACAGATGATACCCCTTATTGAAAGTGGGAATATAAGATCCCAAATGACTTTTCCACTGGTTCCAATATAGTCTGGGCAGTCAGACGGATGCAGCTGGGTGTCTTTTCCTTCGTACATGTTGAATGCGTATGTGTAACTTATGGCTCTGTCACAGCCTGTATAGCTTCAACCCATATCCCCAACAAGGCCCCGCGAACAAATGCCCAGGGCCAGGGCCATTACCGGTGCTGCCACATCACACCTGAGTACCAGCACAGGAAATGCAACTCCCCCAACTAATGGAGTGTCACGTCCCCCAAGAGCCAGGGCCGCTACATACATGCCGGATACCATCGGATGGTGGGATGTTGTACGGGAAGGTTTTCTGGGGGGGGGAGGGGTCTATGCTGATAGATGAGGGACGTGACTACTTCTTCTGAGAATAGTAGGAAGGGGGCTGGGTTGTCTGTGGATTTGATGTAGACTATGTAGGAATTATAAATAGCCAAATGGATGAGATAAATTGCTACCTTCTTGTACCAGAATCAGGACCTCCTAATGAACAAATAGGGCTGAATTATTTGGTCATTGAAATCCACCCCCCCATGTAGAGATTATAGTCTTGGACACATGTCGGCTTTTCAGTTGGATCTCGTCGTCTTCGCTGAACTACAACTGCAGTGTCATCATGAATGGTGGACATCATGTGCACGTCCCTGTTATCCTTCCACCTCAAGGCCAGCACTTCATTGTACCTCAGTGTTGCTCTTTCCCCCCTTCGCAGCGTTTTGTTCACAGTGGATAGTGGGAAGCCCTTCCTATTTTTTCTGGAGGTTCCGCAGGCCAGGGTTTTTTCGATGTACAAGTGTCTGAAAAGGGGCAGGCTGGTATAAAATTTATCAAGGTATATATGATATCCTTTTTTTAGAAGTGGGTAAGCCAGGTCCCGTACAATTTTTCCAGCTGTGCCCATGTAGGCCGGGCACTCAGGGGGCTGGAGCTGGGAATCTCTTCCTTCATATATGCGGAGCGCATAAAGATATCCCGTGGCTCTCTCACAGAGCTTGTAAATTTTTACTCCATATTTGGCCTTTTTGCTAGGAATATATTGTTTTATTCCTAGCCGGCCTGAAAAGGGTACCAGGGACTCATCCACGCATATATGTTTCTCGGGGACATAGAGTTCTGAAAATCGATTGGAAAGGAAATTTATCAGTGGGCGAAGTTTATACAGCTTATCGGAATCTGGATGATTGCGGGGAGGGCACTGGGTGTTTTCATTAAAATGAAAGAATCTCATTATCATCTCATATCGGGACCTGGGCATTACGGCAGAATACATGGGCATGTGGTAGATGGGTTTCATGGACCAATAGGCATGTCCTTGATTTTTTTTTGTAAGCCCCATGTTTATGGTGAGGCCCATAAACAATTTGAACTCCTCCAAATTCAGATCTCTCCACTCAAATGGACGGGCATAAGATTATTGGGGGTTGTTGGCAATATACTGCTGGGCATATAAGTTTGTCTGGTCCACAATGAACTGCAGAATAGGGATGAGCTTCGAGTTCGAGTCGAACTCATGTTCGACTCGAACATTACCTGTTCGCCCGTTCGCCGAACAGCGAACAAATTGGGGTGTTCGCGGCAAATTCTAAAAATCTATGGGAGAAATCTAAAGTGCTAATTATAAGGGCTTATATGCAAGTTATTGTCCTAAAAAGTGTTTGGGGACCCGGGTCCTGCCCCAGGGGACATGTATCAATGCAAAAAGAAATTTTAAAAACGGCAGTTTTTTCGGGAGCAGTGATTTTAATAATGCTTAAAGTGAAAAAATAAAAGTGAAATATTCCTTTAAATTTCGTACCTGGGGGGTGTGTATGATATGCATGTAAAGTGGCGCATGTTTCCCGTGCTTAGAACTGTCCCTGCACAAAGTGACATTTTTGAAGGAAAAAAAGTCATTTAAAACTTACTCGCGGCTATTAATGAATTGTCGGCTCCCGACAATACATACAAAAGTCATTGATAAAAAAAAAAAAAAAAAGGGTGGGGGTCCCCCAGAATTCAATACAAGGGCCTCATCCCCACAACCCTTGCCCGGTGGTTGTGGGGGTCTGCGGGCGGGGGGCTTATCGGAATCTGGAAGACCCCTTTAACAAAAGGGACATCCAGATCCCGGCCCCCCCATGTGAATTGGTAAGGGGTACATTGTACCCCTACCATTTCACGAAGAAAGCGCAAAAAAATGTTAAGAAAAACACACAAACACCTTGAAAAAGTCCTTTATTAAAAAAAAAAAAAAAACATTCCAGCGGTGAAATCCAGTGTACCGCGGCGATCCCGATGTCTAGCGCTGTCCGTCATTTGTTGTGCCTGAGCGGGCATGATGGGGAACTTCCTCCTCAGTGTTTTAAATGTATAGACCCGCCCCTTCTAATGTTCCCCATCAGGTCCGCTCAGCGGACCAGAGGCGGAACATGACAAGGGGCGGGTCTATACATGTATTACCAAAGTGAGAGAAGTTCCTCATCAGGTCCGCCCCCTCGGTATGTCGGACCCGCCTACGTCATTGGCCTGAGCGGGGAACTTCCTTCACTGTGTTATTTAAATTTACACAGTGAAGGAAGTTTCCCCGCTCAGGCCAATGACGTAGGCGGGGTCCGACATACCGAGGGGGCGGACCTGATGGGGAACTTCCTTCACTGCGTAATACATGTATAGACTCTAATATCCATTCCAGACCTAAAGGGCCTGGTAATTGAATTCTGGGGAACCCCCACGCTTTTTTTTTTATCAATGACTTTTGTATGTATTGCCGGGAGCCGACAATTCATTAATAGCCGTGAGTGAGTTTTAAATTACTTTTTTTCTTTCAAAAATGTCATTTTTTGCAGGGACAGTTCTAAGCACGGGAAACATGCGCCACTTTACATGCATATCATACACACCCCCCAGGTACGAAATTTAAAGGAATATTTCACTTTTATTGTTTCATTTTAAGCATTATTAAAATCACTGCTCCCGAAAAAACAGACGTTTTTAAAACTTTTTTTTGCATTGATACATGTCCCCTGGGGCAGGACCCGCGTCCCCAAACACTTTTTAGGACAATAACTTGCATATTAGCCTTTATAATTAGCACTTTAGATTTCGAACGTTCGCGTCCATTGTATTTAATAGGGTTCTAAAGTTCACACGAACATTTTGTCTGTTCGCAGGTTCTGGTGCGAACCGAACAGGGGGGTGTTCGGCTCATCCCTGCTGCAGAATAGTGTCGGGCAATAACAGATGAAAGTGCTGTGAAAGGGGGAATAATTGGTGATCCCGAGTCGGAAGGCAGCCATGTTGGGTTGGCAAGACCATCTGGCATGTATGTAGCGGCCCTGGCTCTTGGGGGACGTGACACTCCAGTAGTTGGGGAGTTGCATTTCCTGTGCTGGTACTCAGATGTGATGTGGCAGCACCGGTACTGGCCCTGGGCCTTTGTTCCTGGGGCCTATTGCTGGCGGCAGCGCTGGTACTGGGCCTTTGTTCCCGGGGCCTATTGCTGGTGGCAGCACTGGTACTGGGCCTTGGAATATAATCCTGGTTGCTGGCGGCTGCCTGGTTTCCATAGTGCTGTGCCCTTTTAGGAGGGACCCATTCTTCATCCGAATCGTTACTATATTCGATCGGTTCAAATTCCGAATTTGATTCGGAATCAGAATCGAAATCTGATGAGAACTCCCCGGTGCTCTCATCAGTCATGGAGAGGATCTGGAACACCTCCTCACTGGTATAGACTCTTTTGGACATGGCTGTGTGGCGGGTAGCTGTGCGACAGGTGACGGATGGGTGGCAGGTGATGGTCACTAATGGGCTGTGCGATGGGTGGCAGGTGACGTTCACTGATAGGTGATGATGGTGTGACGGGAGATAGTCACTGATGGGTGACAGGCGATGGTCACTGATGGGTGACAGGCCACGGACGGTGACGGGTGATGGTCACAGATGGATGACAGGCCATGGTCACTGATGGGTGATGGGTGACAGGCCATGGTCACTGATGGATGATGGGTGCACCGCTGATGGTCACAGATGGGTGACGGGTGACAGGGCACGGTCACTGATGGGTGACAGGGCACGGTCACTGATGGGTGACGGTTGCACCGCTGATGGTCACTGATGGCAGTCTCTTATGTGACAGGTGCACTTTATGGGGTGACTGTTGGGTGACAGATGACAATTGGGGGGGGGGCGATGGGACAGGTGTGGTGTTGGTGCAGACACTACTAAACATAGATCTGTAACTCACTGCTCCTGGATTTTCTCTCCTCACACTGGAAACGGCGTGTGAGGAGAAAAGAGCTGGCAACAGTTAATTACAATTCTTTGTTTACAGTTAGTGATCAGGCTGTGAATGGATCACAGCCGATCACATGGTACACAGCCCTGGCCAATGGCTGTGCACTATCGTCAGTGACGAGCAGTGTTCCCGAGAACACACTGCCACCGACGGACACGCGCAGCGCGCTCGCGATCGCGCTTGTGCCGTGTCAAATGGGGCATTACCATCCGTGATCAGCCGTGACTTCATCACGGCCGATCACGTGGTAAACGGCACTTGCTGGCGGCTGTTCACCACTGTCGGTGACGAGCAGTGTCTCTGTGACATGCCGCCACCGACAGTACAGGGATGCGCGCACGCGATCGCGCGCATTCCCTGTTTAAAGGGGCTGATGTCATATGACGTCCGGTCAGAACAATAGCGTCTTCTGCCCGCCGTCATGTGACGGTGGGCGGTGGGCAAGTGGTTAAATAATGTGTTCTTGGCATAACGGATGAATAAATGGGCATGTGATGAATGGGGTGGGTGGACCAGTAATCATGTACAGTACTTCATTTTTTTTTTTTGTGAGTCCCATGTTAATGGTTTCCATTTATACAGATGGACATAACTTCAGTTTGGGTTATAATGCTGCATGAACAAGCAAGTGCAAAGTGAACATTTTGGTTGACATAAAGTCTATTTGTGTTTATTTTTTTCTCAGTGGATGTCGAGACACGTTTATGATTTAAATTTCATGGTTTACTTTTATTGCGTGCACGCATAACCATAACACTGCTTCACTTTTTCACATATTTAACTATTAAGAGTAGTGTTAACACTTAAATAGAGCAGCAGACTGTGGTACACATTTTATCCTTTTTCACATTAACCACTTAAGGACCGCCTCACGCCGATATACGTCGGCAGAATGGCACGATTGGGCACATCAACGTACAACGTACCCACCCGTAGGTTGCGCGCGCGCCGCCGGCAGTGCATTTGCGACCAGGTCCTGAGCTCCATGACCACGCCCGCGGGACCCGCGGACCCGATCGCTGCCGGTGTCCCGCGATCGGGTCACAGAGCTGAAGGACAGAGAGAGGTGAGTGTAAACAAACCTTTCCCCATTCTTCTCTGTGGCATGTCAGTGATCGCCTGTTCCCTGTCATCGGAACAGACGATCAGTGATGTGTAATATGTAGCCACGCCCCCCTACAGTAAGAATCACTTCACTTAACCCCTACAGCGCCACCTAGTGGTTAACCCCTTCACTGCCAGTGGCATTTTCACAGTAACCAGTGCATTTTTATAGCACTGATCGCTGTAAAAATTACAATGGTCCCATAAATGTGTCAAAAGTGTCCAATGTGTCTGCCATAATGTCGCAGTCACGAAAAAAATCACTGATTGCCGCGATTACTAGTAAAAAAAAAAAAAAATGCCATAAAACTACCCCCTATTTTGTAAACGCTATAACTTTTGCGCAAACCAATCAATAAACGCTGATTGCAATTTTTGTTTACCAATATGTAGAAGAATAGGTATCGGCCTAAACTGAGGAAAAATAAAGTTTTTTGATATATTTTTGGGGGATATTTATTATAGCAAAAAGTAAAAAATATAGAATTTTTTTCAAAATTGGCGCTCTACTTTTGTTTATAGCGCAAAAAATAAAAACCCCAGAGGTGATCAAATACCACCAAAAGAAAGCTCTATTTGTCGGAAAAAAGGATGCCAATTTTGTTTGGGAGCCACGTCGCACGACCGTGCAATTGTCAGTTAACCACTTAACGACCGCTCACTGTATATATACGTCGGCAGAATGGCACGGACAGGCACAATCACGTACCTGTACGTGCCTGCCTTCGTATAGTTCGGGGGTCCAATCGGACCCCCCTTCTATACAGTGAGCGGTGGCTCTCGGTGCCAGAGCGATCCGTGATGAGGGGACGGCCATTCGTTTCCGGCCACCCCCTCGCGATCGCTCCCGGCGAATGAGAATCTTCCTCTGCCTGTGTAATGTTTACACAGGCAGGAGGAAGTGATGTCATCTCTCATGCGGTGCTCACATATACCGAGCGCCGTTGAGAGAAGACATACAGGTTAGTGCACTGAACAGCACACTGACACCAGCACACATAGGAACATGATCGCCCCCCCAGGCCCCCCCAGACACCCCCAGATCACCCCTCAGATCACCCCCCAGCCCCCAGTCACAGTGTCACTGATTGCAGTGGCCATTTATTTACTGATCACTGCAATCAGTGACATTTGTGACTGTAAAAGTGTCAGGGCAGAGTGTTTTAGGTCCAGTGTAACCCCCCTAATAAAGGTTTAACCCCTTGATCGCCCCCCAGGTAACCCTTTCACCCCCTAGCACCACTGTCACTAAGCGATCATTTTTCTGATCGCTGTCTTAGTGTCGGTGATGCCGATAGGTAGCCAGTTATTTTTTTTAGGTTCGACGCAGGTTTTTTTAGCGTCAGGTACCCCCATATATTACCTAATAAAGGTTTAACCCCTTGATCTCCCCCCCAGGTAACCCTTTCACCCCCTTTTGCCAGTGTCACTAAGCGATCGTTTTTCTGATCGCTGTCTTAGTGTCGGTGATGCCGATAGGTAGCCAGTTATTTTTTTTAGGTTCGCCGCAGGTTTTTATAGCATCAGATACCCCCATATATTACCTAATAAAGGTTTAACCCCTTGATCGCCCCCCCAGGTAACCCTTTCACCCCCTTTTGCCAGTGTCACTAAGCGATCGTTTTTCTGATCGCTGTCTTAGTGTCGGTGATGCCGATAGGTAGCCAGTTATTTTTTTTAGGTTCGCCGCAGGTTTTTATAGCGTCAGGTACCCCCATATATTACCTAATAAAGGTTTAACCCCTTGATCGCCCCCCAGGTAACCCTTTCACCCCCTTTTGCCAGTGTCACTAAGCGATCGTTTTTCTGATCGCTGTATTAGTTATGCTGGTGCCGATAGGTAGCCAGTTATTTTTTTTATGTTCGCCGCAGGTTTTTAAAGCATCTGGTACCCCCATATATTATCTAATAAAGGTTTTAACCCCCTAATTGCCCCTAGTTAACCCTTTCACCAGTGATCACCGTGTAAGTGTTACTGGTGACACTGGTTAGCCAGTTTGTTATTTTGTTATTTAGGCTCCCCGTCAGGTTTTTATATAGCGTCAGGTACCCCCATATATTACCTAATAAAGGTTTAACCCCCTGATTGCCCCTAGTTAACCCTTTCACCAGTGATCACCATATAAGTGTTACGGGTGACGCTGGTTAGTTTGTTTGCTTTTTATAGTGTCAGGGCACCCGCCGTATATAACCCAATAAAGGTTTAACCCCCTGATCGCCCGGCGGGTGATATCAATTAGGTTTTAGCGTCAGAGAGGGTCTGTGTCGCCCCAGGCAGCGTCAGGTTAGTGCCTGTAATGCTAACACCCACGCGTGAAGCATACACCTCCCTTAGTGGTATAGTATCTGAACAGATCAATATCTGATCTGATCAGATCTATACTAGCGTCCCCAGCGGTTTAGGGTTCCCAAAAACGCAGTGTTAGCGGGATCAGCCCAGATACCTGCTAGCACCTGCGTTTTGCCCCTCCGTCCAGCCCAGGCCACCCAAGTGCAGTATCGATCGATCACTGTCACTTACAAAACACAACACACATAACTGCAGCGTTCACAGAGACAGGCCTGATCCCTGCGACTCCAGTGCTGTAGGAGGTGATTTCACCACCACAGTTAAAAAAAAGAGCATATATGCCGAAGCATGGGGGCAGCAGGGGCGGAGGAGCGATTTTGCTCCTAATGCCGCGTACATACGGTCAAAATTCCGACGGAGGCTTGCCATGTGTGTGTGGCATAACTTTTGCGGGGGGATGACCCCATGCTTCGGCATATATAAATGGTGCATGTATGCCCATCATTAGAAGTGGGTGGATGAAGGGAGGTATTCTAATGGTGGGCATACCGACCGATGTAGCCAACAGGCTACATGAAAAAAAAGATTACAATACATGTCCAACAAGGACCAGCAACGTACTGGTATGTTGCTGGACTTTGAATGGTTATACCAGATTGATGCCTGCGGGTTTAGGTATCATCTTGGTATCATTCTTTTCAGGCAGCGGCCAGCTTTTTATGTAAAAGCAATCCTAGCGGCTAATTAGCCTCTGGACTGCTTTTACAAGCAGTGGGAGGGAATGTTCCCCCCCGGATATAAAAAGCGCCATTGGGAAATTGGGAAAGCATTTTATCACACCGATCTTGGTGTGGTCAGATGCTTTGAGGGCAAAGGAAAGATCTAGGGTCCAATAGACCCCAGTTTTTTCAAAAAAAGAGTACCTGTCACTACCTATTGCTATCATAGGGGATATTTACATTCCCTGAGATAACAATAAAAATGATAAAAATAAAAAAATATGGAAGGAACAGTTTAAAAATAAAAAAAAAGCAAAATTAATAATAAAAAAAAAAAAAAAAAAAAGCACCCCTGTCCCGCCCTGCTCTTGCGCAATGGCGAACGTAAGCATCGGTCTGGCGTCATATGTAAACAGCAATTGCATCATGCATGTGAGGTATCACCGCAAAGGTCAGATCGAGGGCAGTCATTTTAGCAGTAGACCTCCTCTGTAAATCTAACGTGGTAACCTGTAAAGGCTTTTAAAGTCTTTTAAAAATGTATGTAGTTTGTCGCCACTGCGCGTTTGTGTGAAATTTTAATGCATGTCGTTTTTGGTATCTATGTACTCAGCCTATGATCATCTTTTTTATTTCATCAAACATTTGGGAAATATAGTGTGTTTTAGAGCATTAAAATTAAAAAAAGTGTATTTTTTCCCCAAAAAATGCGTTTGAAAAATCGCTGTGCAAATACTGTGTGGAAAAAAAAATGCAACACCCACCATTTTAATCTGTAGGGCCTTTGCTTTAAAAAAATATATAATGTTTGGGGGTTCAACATAATTTTCTTGCAAAAAAAATATGTTTTCATGTAAACAAAAAGTGTCAGAAAGGGCTTTGTCTTCAAGTGGTTAGAAGAGTGGATGTAAGCTTCCTAATGTTGTGTATAAAATGCCAGGACAGTTCAAAACCCCCCCAAATGACCCAATTTTGGAAAGTAGACAACCCAAGCTATATACTGAGAGGCATGTCGAGTCCATGGAATATTTTATATGTTGACACAAGTTGCGGAAAAAAGACAGTTTTTTTATTTTTTTTGCACAAAGTTGTCACTAAATGATATATTGCTCAAACATGCCATGGGCATATGTGGAATTGCACCCCAAAATACATCCTGTTGCTTCTCCTGAGTACGAGGATACCACATGTGTGAGACTTTTTGGGAGCCTAGCCGCGTACGGGACCCCAAAAACCAAGCACCGCCTTCAGGCTTTCTAAGGGTGTAAATTTTTGATTTCACTCCTCACTGCCTATCACAGTTTCGGAGGCCATGGAATGCCCAGATGGCACAAACCCCCCCCCCAAATGACCCCATTTTGGATAGTAGACCCCCCAAGCTATTTGCTGAGAGGTAAGGTGAGTATTTTGCAGATCTCGCTTTTTGTCACAAAGTTTTGAAAATTTAAATAAATAAAATAAAAAATATTTTTTCTTAATTTTCAAAAACAAATAAGAGCTGTAAAATACTCACCATGCCTCTCAGCAAACAGCTTGGGGTGTCCGCTTTCCAAAATGGGGTCATTTGGGGGGGTTTTGTGCTATTTTGGCATTTTATGGCTTTCAAAACTGTGATAGGTAGTGAGGAGTGAAATCAAAAATTTGCGCCCTTAGAAATCCTGAAAGCGGTGCTTGGTTTTACGGGGTCCCGTACGTGGCTAGGCTCCTAAAAAGTCCCACACATGTGGTATCCCCATACTCAGGAGAAGCAGCAAAATGTATTTTGGGGTGCAATTCCACATATAACCATGGCATGTGTGAGCAATATATCATTTAGTGACAACTTTTTGTAATTTTTATTTTTTTTTGTCATTATTCAATCACTTGGGACAAAAAAAAATATTCAATGGGCTCAACATGCCTTTCAGCAATTTCCTTGGTGTGTCTACTTTCTAAAATGGGGTCATTTGGGGGGGGTTTTGTGCTATTTTGGCATTTTATGGCCTTCAAAACTGTGATAGGTAGTGAGGAGTGAAATCAAAAATTTGCGCCCTTCGAAATCCTGAAGGCGGTGCTTGGTTTTCGGGGGCCCGTACGCGGCTAGGCTCCTAAAAAGTCCCACACATGTGGTATCTCCATACTCAGGAGAAGCAGCAAAATGTATTTTGGGGTGCAATTCCACATATAACCATGGAATGTGTGAGCAATATATCATTTAGTGCCAACTTTTTGTAATTTTTTTTTTTTTGTAGTCATTATTCAATCACTTGAGACAAAAAAAAAAAAAAAATATTCAATGGGCTCAACATGCCTCTCAGCAATTTCCTTGGGGTGTCTTCTTTCCAAAATGGGGTCATTTAGGGGGGTTTTGTACCGCCCTGCCATTTTAGCACCTCAAGAAATGAGATAGGCAGTTATAAATTAAAAGCTGTGTAAATTTCAGAAAATGTACCCTAGTTTGTAGACGCTATAACTTTTGCGAAAACCAAAAAATATACGCTTATTGACATTTTTTTTACTAAAGACATGTGGCTGAATACATTTTGGCCTAAATGTATGACTAAAATTGAGTTTATTAAATTTTTCTTATATCAAAAATTAGAAAATATCATTTTTTTTTCAAAATTTTCAGTCTTTTTCCGTTTATATCGCAAAAAAAATAAAATCGCAGAGGCAATCAAATACCACTAAAAGAAAGCTCTATTTGTGGGAAGAAAAGGACGCAAATTTCGTTTGGGTACAACATTGCATGTCCGCACAATTTCCAGTTAAAACAGCGCAGTGTCAAATTCTGAATTCACCTCTGGTCTTTAAGCTGCATAATGGTCCGGGGCTTAAGTGGTTAAAGCGACGCAGTGCTGAATCGCAAAAAGTGGCTTGGTCATTAAGCAGCAATATGGTCCGGGGCTTAAGTGGTTAAAGGAATTTTTCAAATTTTTTTTTTCACTTTAATCATCATTAAAATCACTGCTCCTGTACAAACTATCTTTTAAAAAAAAATATTTTGCATCGATACATGTCCCCCAGGGCAGTGCCTGGGCCACCATACTCTTTTTATGGCCAAACCTTGCATATAGGCCTTCAAAATGGGCACGTTTTATTTTTCAAGTTCAGGTCCCATAGACTTTAATAGGGTTCACGTCCAAACTTTTGCGATGTTCGAGAGTTCTGGCATGAACCGAACGGGGTGGTGTTTGGCCCAACTCTAAAGCCTCGTACACACGACCGTTTTTCTCGGCAAGAAACCATCAAGAAAACTGCTGGCAGAGCTTTTTGCCGAGAAAACTGGTCGTGTGTATGTTTTCTCGTTGAGAACACTGCCAGGAATCTCGACGAGAAAAATAGAGAACCTGCTCTCTATTTTTTCGTCGGGATTCTCGTCGGCCTGTTTCCCGACGACAAAACTGTGTGTGTGTGTATGCAGCTACAAGCTTACCTGTCCAGTAAGCCCGCGCATGCTCGATGAGACTTCGACGCATGCGCAGTAGCTTACAAGGGTAGTGTAGGGTGAAGCAAGATGGCGGCGACGGCATCGAATCTGACGAGCGCATGCTCGTCGTAGTCAATGAAGTCACTGCGTTCTTGCCATTCAAAAGAATGGCGGTTCTTTTGAATGGCCATCTGTATGCACGGCTTGGCAAGAAAAGCTTGCCAGGAATCTCATCAGGAAAAACAACGTTTTTTTCCTGACGGGATTCTTGGCCGTGTGTTAGGCTTTACTCCTAAGGACATTAACCTTAAATACAAGAACGGTGTCTCTATGTACCTAAATCTGCTTGGGTTGAAGCCCTCAGGTTGGTTCATGACTCCAAACTTGCTGGCCATTTTAGAGATGCTAAGAAATAAGAACCTTTATCACGTTCCATTTGGAGGTCTGGTTACAGGAAAGAGTTTGTTTATAACAATTCTAAACATAGCTCTACTTCTCAAAGTCCTTTTTACTAAAACATAAGATATCATCCAGTTTTTATTCCTAAACTCCATATCTCAACTCCAGTTCCTAGTGTTACCAGCAGATTATTCAGGAGAAATGTATTGATACTTTGAAGAAGCCTCAGGAATGCTAAAGAGGCTGCTGACAGACATCGCAGATCACTTCCTACGTTTCAGGTGGGTAACAAAGTTTATCTACCAAAAACGTGAAGGTTACATTTGCTAAATTGGGCCAAATGTTTGTGGGACCTTTTCCAGATTTCTGCTCAAATCATCCTGATCACTTTTCGCTTAAAACTTCCTGACAGTATTAAAGTGGAGTTCCACCCAAAAATGGAACTTCCACTTTTTGGAATCCTCCCCCCCTCCGGTGTCACATTTGGCACCTTTCAGGGGGGAGGAGGGAGCAGATACCTGTGTAACACAGGTATTTGCTCCCACTTCCGGGCATAGATCACCGCGGTGACCTACGCCATTTCCTATGCCTACACTGTCCTCCCCCGCTTTCTTCTGGGAAACACACAGGTCCCAGAAGACAGCAGGGACCAGTGAGGACGCGCAGCACGACTCGCGCATCCGCAGTAGGGAACGAGACTGTGAAGCCGCAAGGCATCACTTCCTGATTCCCTCACCGAGGATGGCGGCAGGGGCAGCCGAGAGCCGAGCGACTGATCGGTTTTGGCTGCTGACATCGCGGGCACCCTGGACAGGTGTGTGTCCATTTATTAAAAGTCAGCAGCTGCAATATTTGCGGACCTCCGCTTTAAGATTCACCCTGTTTTTCACATATCGCTACTGAAACCATTTAATCAAAATCCTTTTTCTGGAAGAATTCCTCCACCTCCTCCACCTGTTGAGGTTCAGAGTGAAGAAGAAAAAATCTTGATTCCAGGATCTTTAGGATCTTTAGGACCAAATTACAATAGCTGATTCAATGAGAAGCTTATGGACCAAAAGAAAATTATTGGGAGCCTGAGGAGAACATTCTTGCTTCTAGATTAACCAGAGAATTCCACCAGAGGTTTCCTCACAAACCTGACTCTTATGCCGCGTACACACGATCGATTTTCTCGACGGTGAAAACACCGTCGAGAAAATCGACAGGAAAAACGAGGAAACGGCTTGGTTTTTTCATGGTCGAGAAAAACGACCGTGTGTGGGCTCCGTGGCAGTGTTTCCCTATGGAAAACTGCCGCGGAAAAAAATGACGGGAATCACGACGAGAAAAATTAGAGCATGTTCATGACAAAAAGCCCACACACGGTCGTTTTTCTTGACGGGAAAAATTATCGTGTGTACGCGGCATTATGCCGCGTACACACGACCGTTTTTAATGTCATTGAAAAAAACAGAATTTTTCTCGTAGTGATTTTTCGTGTTTTCTCTCAAGCCTGCACACTATTGTGTAAAAAAATGTTCGAGTAAAGCGCGGTGACGTACGACGGCACTATAAAGGGGAAGTTCCATTCGGATGGCGCCACACTTCATGTTAGTAAAGTTTGTTGAGCGACGATTCGCGCTTTTCAGCCTTGTGCTTTTCAGTCCGTTACAGCGTGACGAATGTGCTATCTCCATTACGAACGCTAGTTTTACCAGAGCGAGCGCTCCCGTCTCATACTTGATTCTGAGCATGCGCATTTTTTTTCACGTCGTTAAAGCCCACACACGGGCCGGTTTTCATGACAAGAAAAACGACGATGTAAAAAACGACATGAAAAATTAGAGCATGTTCCAATTTTTCTCGTCGTGATTCTCTGCGTTTTTCTCGTCAGGAAAACTGCTGGAAAGCCCACACACGATCATTTTTAATGACCATTTAAAAAAATTAAATTTTTCTCGTCATTAAAAACGGTCGTGTCGGAATTCCATTCAAGCTGTCTTGCATACACACTGTCACACCAAATTCCGACCGTCAAGAACGCGGTGACGTACAACACTACGATGAGCCGAGTAAAAGGAAGTTCAGTGCTTCAGAGCATGCATCGACTTGATTCTGAGCATGCGTGTTTTTTTCTCCGTCGGAGTTCCCTACAGAATTTCTGATAGAAATTTTTTCCGTCGGAAAAAAAGAGAACGTGTTCTCTTTCTAAATTCAGACGGAAAAAAGTCAGATGGGGCACACACACGGTCGGAATATCCGATGAAGAAAATTCCGTCTGACTTTTTCCATCGGAAATTCCGATCGTGTGTACAAGGCATAAGATGTCCAGGGGATATCCTGGAAGGAGGGGAGTACTCTCAGGACCTGGATCTGAACTTGGAACCTCTTCTGTGTCTTGCGGCAACTCTTCTTGCTGAGCCACCTGGGATGCTGGACAGACCTTATCTCTTAAGACAACCTTGCCTTGTGTCTTGAACTTTCAACCCTTTGCTCCTCCCCTTAACTTCCTATTAAAGCCTTGCCTTTGTATTTCATGTTTGCCAGATTATTGTGCTCTCTCCAGCCAATATCTCGCTCTTGCCACCCCTGCTACCGTCTGTATCACTACCACTCGTTACCAACCTTTGGCTTGTTCCTCGACTACGCTTCTGCTTAACCCCAACCTGAAACCACTTGTTACTGACCTTTGGCTTATATACTGACTACACTTCTGCTTGATTCCTACCTGCTATATCTGCTACTGTACCCTGGCTTGCTCACCACCTGGTGGGGTGATCCATAAAATGTGACCTGGAGCTAACACACAGCAGTACCCATCCCCACCATCAGGAGCTCTTGTGAATACCTGTTAGTACTTAGACCCCATACCTCAGGTGAACCTGCGTCATCTGTCAGGGTGACCTGCTTTTATATCTTACCTGTGGTTGGTGGGAGTTTCTCCACTGCTATAACTACTGGACCCTGTGCCTGACCCCGGTCTGTGACAGAATAAACTGGCCCAAACATGTAGGCCACTATAGCAATTGCTGTGGCTTCTTGCAGGCAGCAAAATGCAGAGCTGCAGTAACTGGGTGTTACTTACCAAGATAAATTTGGCAAACTAGAAAGTGTAGTGAAAGGACACCAGGAAGAAATCCATGCTCTGCAGGGATTCCCGAGATGATGCTAATCCAAGTATGCCACTACCACTTAGGTTACCATGACCATTACAGAGGTTTCCTTAACCAGGGTTGTATGCAGCTACAAGCTTACCTGTCCAGTAAGCCCGCGCATGCTCGATGAGACTTCGACGCATGCGCAGTAGCTTACAAGGGTAGTGTAGGGTGAAGCAAGATGGCGGCGACGGCATCGAATCTGACGAGCGCATGCTCATCGTAGTCAATGAAGTCACTGCGTTCTTGCCATTCAAAAGAATGGCGGTTCTTTTGAATGGCCATCTGTATGCACGGCTTGGCAAGAAAAGCTTGCCAGGAATCTCATCAGGAAAAACAACGTTTTTTTCCTGACGGGATTCTTGGCCGTGTGTTAGGCTTTACTCCTAAGGACATTAACCTTAAATACAAGAACGGTGTCTCTATGTACCTAAATCTGCTTGGGTTGAAGCCCTCAGGTTGGTTCATGACTCCAAACTTGCTGGCCATTTTAGAGATGCTAAGAAATAAGAACCTTTATCACGTTCCATTTGGAGGTCTGGTTACAGGAAAGAGTTTGTTTATAACAATTCTAAACATAGCTCTACTTCTCAAAGTCCTTTTTACTAAAACATAAGATATCATCCAGTTTTTATTCCTAAACTCCATATCTCAACTCCAGTTCCTAGTGTTACCAGCAGATTATTCAGGAGAAATGTATTGATACTTTGAAGAAGCCTCAGGAATGCTAAAGAGGCTGCTGACAGACATCGCAGATCACTTCCTACGTTTCAGGTGGGTAACAAAGTTTATCTACCAAAAACGTGAAGGTTACATTTGCTAAATTGGGCCAAATGTTTGTGGGACCTTTTCCAGATTTCTGCTCAAATCATCCTGATCACTTTTCGCTTAAAACTTCCTGACAGTATTAAAGTGGAGTTCCACCCAAAAATGGAACTTACACTTTTTGGAATCCTCCCCCCCTCCGGTGTCACATTTGGCACCTTTCAGGGGGGAGGAGGGAGCAGATACCTGTGTAACACAGGTATTTGCTCCCACTTCCGGGCATAGATCACCGCGGTGACCTACGCCATTTCCTATGCCTACACTGTCCTCCCCCGCTTTCTTCTGGGAAACACACAGGTCCCAGAAGACAGCAGGGACCAGTGAGGACGCGCAGCACGACTCGCGCATCCGCAGTAGGGAACGAGACTGTGAAGCCGCAAGGCATCACTTCCTGATTCCCTCACCGAGGATGGCGGCAGGGGCAGCCGAGAGCCGAGCGACTGATCGGTTTTGGCTGCTGACATCGCGGGCACCCTGGACAGGTGTGTGTCCATTTATTAAAAGTCAGCAGCTGCAATATTTGCGGACCTCCGCTTTAAGATTCACCCTGTTTTTCACATATCGCTACTGAAACCATTTAATCAAAATCCTTTTTCTGGAAGAATTCCTCCACCTCCTCCACCTGTTGAGGTTCAGAGTGAAGAAGAAAAAATCTTGATTCCAGGATCTTTAGGATCTTTAGGACCAAATTACAATAGCTGATTCAATGAGAAGCTTATGGACCAAAAGAAAATTATTGGGAGCCTGAGGAGAACATTCTTGCTTCTAGATTAACCAGAGAATTCCACCAGAGGTTTCCTCACAAACCTGACTCTTATGCCGCGTACACACGATCGATTTTCTCGACGGTGAAAACACAGTCGAGAAAATCGACAGGAAAAACGAGGAAACGGCTTGGTTTTTTCATGGTCGAGAAAAACGACCGTGTGTGGGCTCCGTGGCAGTGTTTCCCTATGGAAAACTGCCGCGGAAAAAAATGACGGGAATCACGACGAGAAAAATTAGAGCATGTTCATGACAAAAAGCCCACACACGGTCGTTTTTCTTGACGGGAAAAATTATCGTGTGTACGCGGCATTATGCCGCGTACACACGACCGTTTTTAATGTCATTGAAAAAAACAGAATTTTTCTCGTAGTGATTTTTCGTGTTTTCTCTCAAGCCTGCACACTATTGTGTAAAAAAATGTTCGAGTAAAGCGCGGTGACGTACGACGGCACTATAAAGGGGAAGTTCCATTCGGATGGCGCCACACTTCATGTTAGTAAAGTTTGTTGAGCGACGATTCGCGCTTTTCAGCCTCGTGCTTTTCAGCCTCGTGCTTTTCAGTCCGTTACAGCGTGACGAATGTGCTATCTCCATTACGAACGCTAGTTTTACCAGAGCGAGCGCTCCCGTCTCATACTTGATTCTGAGCATGCGCATTTTTTTTCACGTCGTTAAAGCCCACACACGGGCCGGTTTTCATGACAAGAAAAACGACGATGTAAAAAACGACATGAAAAATTAGAGCATGTTCCAATTTTTCTCGTCGTGATTCTCTGCGTTTTTCTCGTCAGGAAAACTGCTGGAAAGCCCACACACGATCATTTTTAATGACCATTTAAAAAAATTTAATTTTTCTCGTCATTAAAAACGGTCGTGTCGGAATTCCATTCAAGCTGTCTTGCATACACACTGTCACACCAAATTCCGACCGTCAAGAACGCGGTGACGTACAACACTACGATGAGCCGAGTAAAAGGAAGTTCAGTGCTTCAGAGCATGCATCGACTTGATTCTGAGCATGCGTGTTTTTTTCTCCGTCGGAGTTCCCTACAGAATTTCTGATAGAATTTTTTTCCGTCGGAAAAAAAGAGAACGTGTTCTCTTTCTAAATTCAGACGGAAAAAAGTCAGATGGGGCACACACACGGTCGGAATATCCGATGAAGAAAATTCCGTCTGACTTTTTCCATCGGAAATTCCGATCGTGTGTACAAGGCATAAGATGTCCAGGGGATATCCTGGAAGGAGGGGAGTACTCTCAGGACCTGGATCTGAACTTGGAACCTCTTCTGTGTCTTGCGGCAACTCTTCTTGCTGAGCCACCTGGGATGCTGGACAGACCTTATCTCTTAAGACAACCTTGCCTTGTGTCTTGAACTTTCAACCCTTTGCTCCTCCCCTTAACTTCCTATTAAAGCCTTGCCTTTGTATTTCATGTTTGCCAGATTATTGTGCTCTCTCCAGCCAATATCTCGCTCTTGCCACCCCTGCTACCGTCTGTATCACTACCACTCGTTACCAACCTTTGGCTTGTTCCTCGACTACGCTTCTGCTTAACCCCAACCTGAAACCACTTGTTACTGACCTTTGGCTTATATACTGACTACACTTCTGCTTGATTCCTACCTGCTATATCTGCTACTGTACCCTGGCTTGCTCACCACCTGGTGGGGTGATCCATAAAATGTGACCTGGAGCTAACACACAGCAGTACCCATCCCCACCATCAGGAGCTCTTGTGAATACCTGTTAGTACTTAGACCCCATACCTCAGGTGAACCTGCGTCATCTGTCAGGGTGACCTGCTTTTATATCTTACCTGTGGTTGGTGGGAGTTTCTCCACTGCTATAACTACTGGACCCTGTGCCTGACCCCGGTCTGTGACAGAATAAACTGGCCCAAACATGTAGGCCACTATAGCAATTGCTGTGGCTTCTTGCAGGCAGCAAAATGCAGAGCTGCAGTAACTGGGTGTTACTTACCAAGATAAATTTGGCAAACTAGAAAGTGTAGTGAAAGGACACCAGGAAGAAATCCATGCTCTGCAGGGATTCCCGAGATGATGCTAATCCAAGTATGCCACTACCACTTAGGTTCATTGGAGACCATGACCATTACAGAGGTTTCCTTAACCAGGGTTGCATATATTTCAAAATGCAACCTGCTGCATTTACTTCTGAGAGAAAAAGGGTATTGTTTTTTTTATCAGCCTCCTGACTGAGGAAGCCCTAGCTTCTTTTTTTGTAGAACAAGATATGGTAACTAAATAGTTTTGAGACCTTTGTGACTGTGATGAATCAAGATTTTGATGATCCCAATTGCTGTGCTACTGCCGAAGCAAAGTTGCACAGTTTGCGGCAGGGTAGATGCTGTTGCTGAGTGCACAGCTGAATTCAGACATTGGACCTAAGGTGCCACTTGAAACCCAGCAGCACAAAAATGTCAGTTTCGCCAAGGGCTCTCTGAACAGGTAAAAGATGAGCTCACCAGAATACAGACTCCTAATGATCGTGAGGCTTTCATCCAATTATGTGTCTGAATCGATCAGAGACTGTAATAGATTGCCTCTGGTCCAATACCAGAATACTATTCTTTATTCTGCCGCTAGTCCAAATTTATGCCGGAACAAATCACACTGGAATACACTGATCAGTGTAACCTTTTCATCACCAAAGAGAATTTATTCTGGGTCTCAGCCCCTTATACTAAGTGACATAAGCAATCGTCATCACAAATGTGTACATATGATTGGCTGATTCCATATATGGTCGTCTTCCTCTTGAGTCTGTTCTTCCACGTGTCAAGCCACATGCTGTTTATGCTTCAGCTCGGCGCCATGTTTCAATACACGATGGGGGGAGGAATTGAAGGAGTAAGTTGAAGAGTGGGGTACTGCAAGAGACATCTGTTTCTCATCTTCACTCTGGGATCAATATCTCTGTTACAACTCTCAATCATGGAAAATAATACTAAGGTTTTCTCATTTTGTTACATGAATACTAGAACACACACACATGATAATACTCTTCGGGTTCCCAATATGAACATCAATAAGTTTCTTATTGTATAAATATATCTTAGTGTGTGTGTGTGTGTGTTTGTCCCTATTATTCCTTACAAATATATCCCTCAGAAGGGTGGGGGCTATTTACTCTAAAATTCCTAACGATGGGGCTGTGAACCATGTGAGCAGCTGACATGAGCTCTAAATCTTAGAACCAATACACCAAAACATAATGAAAGAAAGAAATAATAAAAATAATAAAGAATAAAAGAAAATACCAATATTTGAGTGGATAATAGAGAGATTAATCATAGACATAAAATAATCATTTTATCAACTCCATCACAAGTCTTACAGTATAAGTACTGTATACAAAGACTTGAGGGAGTGTACAGAGAACTCAAGGAGTCCTGTATTCTCACCTGTATACTGTACAGAGAGCTGAGAGAGTCCTTTAGCCTCACCTATATACAGAGAGAGATGAGGGAGTCTTGTATCCTCACCTGTATACAGAGAGAGATGAGGGAATCCTGTGTCCTCACCTGTTTACAGAGAGAGATGGGGGAATTCTGTGTCCTCACCTGTGTACAGAGAGCTGATGGAGTTCTGTGTCCTCACCTGTATACAAAGAGAGCTGAGGAAGTCCTGTATCCTAACCTTTATACAAAGAAAGCAGAGGGAGTCCTGTGTCCTTACCTGTATACAAAGAAAGCTGAGGGAGTCCTGTGTCCTTACCTGTATACAAAGATTGCTGAGGGAGTCCTGTATCCTCCCCTGTATACAAAGAGAGTTGAGGGAGTCCTGTGTCTTTACCTGTATACAGAAAGCTGAGGGAGTCCTGTTTTCTCACCTGTATACAGAGAGAGCTGAAGGAGTCCTGTATCCTCATCTGTTATCACGTTAGGTACTTACTGAGGCCGAGATGCCGAGAGCGGTTCACCCTTGCAACTTGACGCACTCCGCCCCCTGGAAGTGAGACAGGGAGAGAATGGCGAGAAGAGGCACTGGTGACCAGCAGGTGGAGTAGACTTGAAAAAGCAGGCTGAGATAGCTTGAGAAGTCCGTGAAGGTGCTGGAGGTTAGACACCAGGCGGTGGCAGGGTTAAACTGGAACTTAGTGGTAACAGTCCAGATAATCAGATCCAGCAGGGGTTGTAGGAAACCAGTCGCGGCTGGAGATGCAGATCCAGGGTTTTAAAGCTGCTGATGGAAGAGTCCAGATAGGTATAGGGATCAGATCAGAGTTGAGGATTACAAGGAGGATCCAAGTGTAAGCAGAGGGGGTCAAGGGCTGGAGAAGACAGCAGATCCGGGTCACAAGCCAAGGGTCAAACACAGGTAGAAGGCAGAAGTCCGTAAAACAAGCAGAAGGTCGGGTCCAGGAGAGATGAGAGAGGTAGTCAGGCCGATCCGGGTCACAACAGGGTTTTCAAACAGGTTTTCAGGAAACAGGATTCACAGGAAAGCTGACAACAAACCAGCAACCTGTCAGTGGATTTGTGCCTCTTTAAATATACCCGCCTGTAATCTGATTGGCGCCGCAGCGCGCACGTGCACGCGGCGTTGCGTTGGCGCACGCACCCGTGAATGCCGGAGTACTGATCCGTGCGCGCGCATGCGCCAAAGCGTCGTTACACCGCGCGTGCGCACTGGGCGCTGACTGGTACGGCTGGGTTGAATGTTTCCCTGACAGTGCCCCCCCCGAGGGGCGGGCTCCGGACGCCCAAACTAGACATCAATTCGGGATGCTCTAAGTGAAAAGTTCGGATTAAACGGGGAGCATGGAGATTTACAGATGGTTCCCAAGAATTGTCTTCAGGGGGGTACCCCTTCCACTTGACCAAATACTGCAGTTGCCTACCTCTTTTTCTACACCCCAGAATAGATTCCACTTCAAACTCACATTCACCATCTACCTCTACTGGTAGAGGAGGTGGAGCCTCTCTTCCTGGAAAAGAGTTGGGGACAACAGGCTTCAACAAGGATGTGTGGAAGACCGGGTGTATCCTGTAAGATTCGGGTAGTGCCAATTCGAAGGCCACAGGGTTGATTGCCCACTTGATCTTGAAAGGGCCAATGAATTTTGGTCCCAACTTCCGTGAGGGGATTGGTAGTTTGAGGTTGGTAGCGGAAAGCCACACTTCTTCCCCAGTTTTGAAAACAGGATTTTCTTTCCTTCCTTTATCATAGTATTTTTTATAGGCATTCTGAGCGTTCCGCATCATTTCTTGCAATTTTAGGAAGTTAGATTGGACAGAGGCTATCCGGTCCTGAACGGCAGGGACGGGACTTTCAGGAATGTCATCAGGGAGGAAAGGAGGGTGGAAACCGAAGTTGGCCCAGAAAGGAGTCTGGCTGGTGGTCGAATGGACGGAGTTATTGTACGCAAATTCAGCGTATGGAAGCAAAGAAGACCAGTCGTCCTGGGAAGCAGAGCAGAAGCAACGGAGATATTGCTCCAGGGTCTGGTTGGTTCTCTCTGTCTGGCCGTTGCTCTGAGGATGGTACGCAGAGGAAAAACAGGTCTTAACTTCCAGGGATTTGCAAAGTTCTCTCCAGAATTTGGATGTAAACTGGGTGCCTCTATCAGAGGTGATGCTCTTGGGTACCCCATGGAGCCTGATTACTTCTTTAAAAAAAATCTTAGCAGTGTCAGCAGCCGAGGGAGTACCGATCATTGGCAGGAAGTGGGCCATCTTGGAGAGTCGGTCAATAACGACCAGGATTGTAGTAAAACCCCCAGAGGCAGGTAGATCAACAATGAAGTCCATTGAAACGTCTGCCCATGGACGTTCAGGGATGGGTAAGGGTTTGAGCAAACCCCAGCTTTTGGTGTTCGGGCCCTTATTGCGTTGGCAATGGGTACAAGAGGTAACATAGGTTTTGCAATCCTGTCTCCAACCGGGCCACCAAAAGGAGCGAGAAACTAACTCTGTAGTTTTCCGAGTTCCGAAGTGGCCTGCTAATTTGTGATCGTGAAAAGTCCTTAGAACCAGTTGTCTGGTTTCTCGAGGAACGAAGATTTTACCTCGAGACCAAAACAAATCATTACGTTTTTCTAAAGAGGAGGTTTCTTGGTCAGAGCAGCGTCTGGAGGTGGTCTTAATGGAGGTTAATAGATCGGTCTGAGAAACCAATAGAAAGTTTTGTGCTGATAGAATGGAACTGGTTTCTCCTGTTTGAGATTCTTCAGAAAACATCCTGGAGAGTGCATCCGCTTTTCCATTCTTGGAGCCGGGCCTATAAGTGATGTGGAAATTAAACCTGGTAAAGAAGAGCGCCCAGCGGGCCTGTCGGGGTCTTAGATGTTTCGCCGTCCTCAAATATTACAGGTTTTTATGATCAGTGAAGATCATGACCGGATGCGATGCGCCCTCCAGAAGGTACCGCCATTCTTCCAGAGCAAATTTGATGGCCAGTAGTTCTCTGTCTCCCACATCGTAATTTCGTTCCGGCGGGGTTAATTTCCGGGAGGCAAAGGCTACTGGATGTAGAAGGGATTTGGGACCCAGCCTTTGAGAGAGAATGGCCCTGTCATGGATATGCAGTAGTGTTTGTCTGTCAGCTTACCTTCCTTCCCATGTGTTCATCTTAGAGGCCTGAGCCCTTTCACCTGGCTTCCTTTATAATCTCCTCCCAGCCAGACTCCACCCCAGGCCCTATCACAGAACACTATATTAACCTGTGCACTGCAAGCCTGCTTTGCTGATCAACGTGTTTGTTAGGCATTGTGTGTTTGGGTTCCTGTCTGCCGTGTGCTACGTCTGTCTCTCTGTTACATATTTGGCTTGTCCCCGACTATCCCTGTCTGCTCGTGACCCTTGACCTTCGGCTCGTTCTTTCGTTATCCTTGTCTGCTTGTGGCCCCTGACCTTCAGCTTGTTATTCGGTTCTCTCATATCTTGTGCTGCTGCTTCCCCTCTTTTCCCCTTATCCTACGGGGCGTGAGCTAGGAAACTCCAGGGGCCGCGACCTGGTCCCAGCCTGCAGCATAACATCCTCACCACTAGAGGCCCTGGAGAAGACCTGCTGGGTCTTAGACTCCGCGCCCTGGGGAATCTTGGCTCTAGCTTCCGTTAGGATCCCGGTTGTGCTCCTCTGGTCCCGCTTTCCACAACCACCCAGTTTCCTATCCGCAGCAGTCAGCCATAGGGTTCACTACCTTGCGGTGCACTCCTGTCCCCCTACGGTGTGCATCTGTCACCTGGCCACAGGTGACCTTGACAGTTTGATCAGCCATGAACCCGGCTGACATCCCGTTACCCGTGGATGATCCGTTGCAGGGCATAGTTTGCAGACTTGAAACCCAGGAATCGAATCAGACTCAGGTGATGCGATTCCTCCAGGATCTGGCTTCTCGCTTTGAGCAGCTTCAGGCCTCCTTGGGAACCCTGAATCCGCAACCTCAAATACAACCAGCGGCTGCACCTATTGCACCAGTCGCAGCCACACACTCACTACAACTGCCAGCTCCGTCCCGTTTCTCTGGGGACTCCAAGGCTTGCAGGGGGTTCCTTAGCCAATGCACAATTCATTTTGAGCTCCAGCCCCAAAACTTCCTGTCTGATCGGGCTAAGGTAGCCTATATCATTTCCCTCCTCTCTGGTGAAGCTTTAGCCTGGGCAGCCCCTCTGTGGGAACTGAATGATCCAGTGGTTTCTAGCCTGTCTGGCTTCTTGAAACTTTTTCGGAATATCTTCGAAGAACCGGCTCGTGTCTCTTCAGCGGCCAGCGCCCTTTTACGTCTCCGCCAAGAGTCTGCTTCTGTGGGACAGTATGCCCCTCATTTCCGCATACTGTCGGCTGAGTTGAGCTGGAACAATGAGGCCTTAGTCGCAACCTTTTTGCATGGCCTGTCTGATAGAGTGAAGGATGAATTAGCAGGAAGAACCATCCCCACTGATCTGGCCGGCGTTATCTCCTTGTGTAACCAGATCGATATTCGCTTTCAGGAGAGGACCTTAGAAAAGCAACGCCAGCACTCCTTGGTTCTTAGTCAGCCTGAGCTCCCCTCTCTTCGACCCGTAGAGCATCTCCTACCAGCTGAGGAACCCATGCAGCTGGGTCGGACCAGGCTATCCCCCGAGGAACGTGCTAGGCGCAGAACTCTTGGTCTGTGTCTTTACTGTGGGGGCAAAGGTCATTTTCGTGACACTTGCTCTCTTTGTCCAGAAAAACGTTCGGGTCCACTTCATCTGGAAAGTGGAGTATTGGACCCAGAAATATCACCTTCCCCTTCTCGTCTTCTGCTTTCTGTGTTCCTTCATGTTGGTGCTTCTTCTCATTCGGTCTCAGCATATCTGGATTCCGGAGCCGCTGGTAATTTTATGGACTGGGAAATCGCATCGTCCATGAGACTTACTCTTTTGCCCCTCACCACACCATTGGTGGTCTTGGCGATTGATGGTACTGTTCTCCCAGGGGGACCTATCCGCTTCCAGACCCTCCCTGTTAAGATGTCGGTAGGGACACTCCACCAGGAGTGGATATCCTTCCTTATCTTACCCAAGGCCTCAACGCCTATAATTTTGGGTCTCCCATGGTTACAGCTCCATTCTCCTCATGTGGACTGGACTACTGGACAGATCCTGGCTTGGGGTCCCTCCTGTTCCTCGTCCTGCCTACCCAAGGTTGCCCCCTGTGAATCTGAGCCGGTCATTCATTCCAGGTTGCATAACCATTTACATTTCTCTGTCCCTAACCAGCCTTGGACGCACAGCCAGGCTAGCTTGTCTACAAGTCCTGCAGTCGCTACGTCTTGCGATGCGATTCAGGTAGTCGCTACACCTGACTCAGCTATTCACTCTGCCTCTGTACTAGTTATGCCAGTCCAGCCCATGCCCAGTGAGCCTCCTACTTTTTCTTGTTCGGGACATTCTGCTTGTCCTTCAGCTATTCAGTTTGACTCCGGCGACATGTCACCTTCTAACCAACCTGACTTCAGGGTTCCACTGACATCTGCCCAGTCTGATGGTCCTGTGCAAGATGACCAGTTCCCCTTTAAGGGTCTAGGGGACCCTCCTCAGATTCCTGTTGATCCTCTCATGCCCTTGCTTATTCCTAGAGAGCCTTTGGTCCTCAATAGATCTTCTTGTCATCTCCCTACCTCGTTTTCGGTCTCTGAGGATAATCTTAAGTACGAGGTTAGACAAGTTCTGGATTCTCGGCTCTGCAGAGGCATTCTTCAGTACCTTGTGCATTGGAGAGGTTTTGGTCCTGAGGAGGCGTCTTGGATTGCTGCATCTGATGTCGCTGCACCTCATCTGTTGAGAAGGTTTCATCAGAGATTTCCCTTTAAGCCTGGGCCCAGGTGGGGGAGGGCCCATAAGAGGGAGGGTACTGTCATGGATATGCAGTAGTGTTTGTCTGTCAGCTTACCTTCCTTCCCATGTGTTCATCTTAGAGGCCTGAGCCCTTTCACCTGGCTTCCTTTATAATCTCCTCCCAGCCAGACTCCACCCCAGGCCCTATCACAGAACACTATATTAACCTGTGCACTGCAAGCCTGCTTTGCTGATCAACGTGTTTGTTAGGCATTGTGTGTTTGGGTTCCTGCCTGCCGTGTGCTACGTCTGTCTCTCTGTTACATATTTGGCTTGTCCCCGACTATCCCTGTCTGCTCGTGACCCTTGACCTTCGGCTCGTTCTTTCGTTATCCTTGTCTGTTTGTGGCCCCTGACCTTCAGCTTGTTATTCGGTTCTCTCATATCTTGTGCTGCTGCTTCCCCTCTTTTCCCCTTATCCTACGGGGCGTGAGCTAGGAAACTCCAGGGGCCGCGACCTGGTCCCAGCCTGCAGCATAACATCCTCACCACTAGAGGCCCTGGAGAAGACCTGCTGGGTCTTAGACTCCGCGCCCTGGGGAATCTTGGCTCTAGCTTCCGTTAGGATCCCGGTTGTGCTCCTCTGGTCCCGCTTTCCACAACCACCCAGTTTCCTATCCGCAGCAGTCAGCCATAGGGTTCACTACCTTGCGGTGCACTCCTGTCCCCCTACGGTGTGTATCTGTCACCTGGCCACAGGTGACCTTGACAGGCCCCAGTGGCTGTTTCGGAAGCTTCTACTTCCAATGTGAAAGGTAGTGAAGGATCGGGATGTCGTAGCACAGGTGCTGAGGTAAAAATGTCTTTCAACTTGGTGAAGGCTTCCTGAGCCTCTTGTGTCCAATGGAACCGTTTACCCTGACGTGTCAATTAAGTGATAGGAGCCACCACAGAAGAGAAACCAACAATGAATCTTCTATAAAAATTGGCGAAGCCAATGAATCGTTGTACCCCCTTCTTGTCAGTTGGAGCCGGCCAGTCTTGGATGGCTTTGACCTTCTGCGGATCCATTGCAACCCCATCGGTAGAGATGATAAACCCCAGGAATTGTACCGTGGTCTTCTCAAAGTCGCATTTCTCAGCCTTGAAATAGAGCCTATGTTTCCTGAGGATGGTAAGGACCTTTGTGACGTGAACCCAGTGTTTTTCCACAGAGGCAGAAAAAATGAGGATGTCATCCAGGTATACCACCATAAAGTCATCCAGATGTTCGCGAAAGATATTGTTGACTAGGTGTTGGAAGGTGGCTGGAGCATTGCAAAGCCCGAATGGCATGACCAAATACTCATAGTGCCCGAATCTGGATCTGAAAGCAGTCTTCCACTCGTCTCCAGCCCTGATCCAGACAAGATTATAGGCCCCCCGAAGATCCAGTTTGGAGAAGATCCGGGCAGTTCGGAACCTCTGGAACAACTCCGGGATAAGGGGCAACGGGTATCTGTTTTTGATCGTAATTTTGTTTAACTCCCTATAATCGATGCAGGGTCTCAGGGATCCGTCTTTCTTTTCAACAAAAAATATTCCTGCACCGGCTGGAGAAGAAGAGGGACGAATAAATTTATTTTTTAGGTTCTCATCAATGTAGGCTTTGAGAGCCTTTAACTCAGTCTTGGATAAGGGAAAAATCCGGCCTAAAGGAACTTCAGACCCGGGTAGAAGATCGATGGGGCAATCATATGGCCGATGAGGTGGCAGTTGTTCGGCATGTTGCTTGTCAAAAACGTCCCGTAATTCCAAGTATGCAGGGGGAACATTTCGTAGGTGGTCCGAGAGGGTTGCTATGGTGGCACAAGTGGTAGGAGCTGTGGGAAGACAGTGCTGGGTACAATATGATGAGGTGAAGTCGACTTCCTTCCTGGCCCAATTTATAAGGGGCTCATGCGCCTGTAGCCAGGGGAGGCCCAAGATGATGGGGAACATAGGAGAGGGAATGAGATCCAGGCGCAGAAACTCTTTGTGGCCTGAGTCCGTAACAGCAAGGAGGGGCTTGGTTTCTTGTGTGATTAGTCCTGAACGGGGCAGTGAGCCATCTGCCAGGTGCACTTGAAGGGAGTGGTCCTTAGGTTGCAGGGGGAAGTGAAGCTTGGAAGCTAGTGCAGAGTCCAGGAAGCAACTGCAGGCTCCGGAGTCAATAATCGCTGGTAGGCGGGTTGTTCCTTCCGGTAGCTGTAAGGAGAGAAAAAGGACAACATAAGTTTGTGGGAAGCCAGAAACCTGGTAATTCAGAATGTCTTTAGGAGGAGGCTTACTAGGTCTCACTGGACAGCTGCGAAGGAAGTGACCGGCGCTCCCACAGTAAAGGCATAGGTTGGCTTGACGCCTGCGCTGCTTTTCTTCGGGAGAGAGAGGAGGGTGGACTAATCCGAGTTGCATAGGCTCTGGTTCAGGAAGGGATGAAGCTGCAGGAGTCTGAACGGGTGGATGAGCCGGGCCTGATCTGGGAAGGGTCCAGTTGGGACGGGTGGTCTGAAAACGCTCAGAGCGTCGCTCACGCAAGCGCCTGTCAAGTTGTGTGACAGATTGGATCAATTCTTCCAGGGAAGAGGGAGTGCCGATCCTAGCCAACTCATCCTTGAGAGCTTCGGATAGACCCTGGCGGTACTGGTATTTGAGGGCTGCTTCATTCCAGCCGGTATCAGCTGACCACTTCCGGAATTCCGCCGTGTAGTCTTCCACTGGTCTTTTTCCCTGGAGTAGGTTGTGAAGAACAGACTCAGCTGTGGCTGTGCGTTGGGGGTCGTCATATAACTGAGCCATATTCTCAAAGAAAGTGTCCACAGTGTTCAATACAGGGCTACTTTGCTCCATCAAACTGTGGGCCCAGGCTTGTGGTTCATCGGTCAAGAGAGAAATGACGAATCCTACCTTTACCACCTCAGAAGAAAAAGTCCTGGGCTGAAGAGCGAGGTAAAGGGAGCAAGCGTTTTTGAACGCCCGGTATTTTTTGCGGATGCCCGAGAACCGTTCCGGCATGGGGAGCCTGGGTTCAGGGGTGGTCATCAGTACAGTGGGGCTCACTGTGGCTTGTGAGGTGGCGGCAGCATTGGTGACGGTGGCGACTGGGGATGCTAGACCTAAAGACCCGGGGAGTTGCTGCAGGCGGCCATCCATCTGGGTATATCCCTCTTGTCATTTTTGAACTGCGTCGGTCAGTGCGGACACCTGCTGGCAGAGGTTCTCGAACGGGGAACGCACTCTGTCGGCCTCAGACATCTGGCTGGTTTGTACTATCACGTTAGGTACTTACCGAGGCCGAGATGCCGAGAGCGGTTCACCCTTGCAACTTGACGCACTCCGCCCCCTGGAAGTGAGACAGGGAGAGAATGGCGAGAAGAGGCACTGGTGACCAGCAGGTGGAGTAGACTTGAAAAAGCAGGCTGAGATAGCTTGAGAAGTCCGTGAAGGTGCTGGAGGTTAGACACCAGGCGGTGGCAGGGTTAAACTGGAACTTAGTGGTAACAGTCCAGATAATCAGATCCAGCAGGGGTTGTAGGAAACCCGTCGCGGCTGGAGATGCAGATCCAGGGTTTTAAAGCTGCTGATGGAAGAGTCCAGATAGGTATAGGGATCAGATCAGAGTTGAGGATTACAAGGAGGATCCAAGTGTAAGCAGAGGGGGTCAAGGGCTGGAGAAGACAGCAGATCCGGGTCACAAGCCAAGGGTCAAACACAGGTAGAAGGCAGAAGTCCGTAAAACAAGCAGAAGGTCGGGTCCAGGAGAGATGAGAGAGGTAGTTAGGCCGATCTGGGTCACAACAGGGTTTTCAAACAGGTTTTCAGGAAACAGGATTCACAGGAAAGCTGACAACAAACCAGCAACCTGTCAGTGGATTTGTGCCTCTTTAAATATACCCGCCTGTTATCTGATTGGCGCCGCAGCGCGCACGTGCACGCGGCGTTGCGTCGGCGCGCGCACCCGTGAATGCCGGAGTACTGATCCGTGCGCGCGCATGCGCCGAAGCGTCGTTACACCGCGCGTGCGCACTGGGCGCTGACTGGTACGGCTGGGTTGAATGTTTCCCTGACATCTGTATACAGAGAGCTGTATCCTGTGTAATTGCTGTATACAGGTAATGACATACGACTCCCTCAGTTCTTTGCATACAGGTGAGAATACAGGACTCCCTCAGTTCTCTGTATACAGGTGAGGATACAGGACTCCCTCAGTTCTTTGTATACAGGTAAGGATACAGGACTCCCTCAGTTCTCCGTATACAGGTGAGGATACAGGACTCTCTCAGTTCTTTGTACACAGGTGAGGATACAGGACTCTCTCAGTTCTTTGTATACAGGTGAGGATACAGGACTCCCTCAGTTCTCTGTATACAGGTAAGGATACAGGACTCTATCAGTTCTTTGTACACATGTGAGGATACAGGACTCTCTCAGTTCTTTGTACACAGGTGAGGATACAGGACTCTCTCATTTCTTTGTATAAAGGTGAGGATACAGGACTCCCTCAGTTCTCTGTATACAGGTGAGAATACAGGACGCTCTCAGTTCTTTGTATACAGATGAGGATACAGGACTACCTTAGTTCTCTGTATACAGGTAAAGATACAGGACTCCCTCAGTTCTTTGTATACAGGTGAAACAGGTGTACAGAGAGATGAGGCATTGGTGTGCTCTCACCTGTGTACAGAGAGGTGAGGTAGTGGTGTGTCCTCACCTGTGTACAGAGAGGTGAGGGATTGGTGTGCCCTCACCTGTGTACAGAGAGCTGAGGTAGTGGTGTGCCCTCATCTGTGAACAGAGAAATTAGGTAGTGGTGTGCCCTCACCTGTGTACAGAGAGGTGAGGTAGCGGTGTGCCCTCACCTGTGTACAGAGAGCTGAGGTAGTGGTGTGCCCTCACCTGTGTACAGAGAAATTAGGTAGTGGTGTGCCCTCACCTGTGTACAGAGATGAGGGATTGGTGTGCCCTCACCTGTGTAGAGAGATGAGGGATTGGTGTGCCCTCACCTGTGTACAGAGAGATGAGGTAGTGGTGTGCCCTCACCTGTGTAGAGAGATGAGGGATTGGTGTGCCCTCACCTGTGTACAGGGAAATTAGGTAGTGGTGTGCCCTCACCTGTGTAGAGAGATGAGGGATTGGTGTGCCCTCACCTGTGTAGAGAGATGAGGGATTGGTGTGCCCTCACCTGTGTACAGAGAGATGAGGGATTGGGGTGCCCTCACCTGTGTACAGAGAGATGAGGTAGTGGTGTGCCCCCACCTGTGTTGAGAGATAAGGGATTGGTGTGCCCTCACCTGTGTACAGAGAGGTAATGTAGTGGTGTGCCCTCACCTGTGTACAGAGAGGTGAGGTAGTGGTGTGCCCTCACCTCTGTACAGAGAGGTGAGGGATTGGTGTGCCCTCACCTGTGTACAGAGAGATGAGGGATTGGGGTGCCCTCACCTGTGTACAGAGAGATTAGGTAGTGGTGTGCCCCAACTGTGTTGAGAGAAAAGGGATTGGTGTGCCCTCACCTGTGTACAGAGAGGTGAGGTAGTGGTGTGCCCTCACCTGTGTACAGAGAGGTGAGGTAGTGGTGTGCACTCACCTGTGTACAGAGAGGTGAGGGATTGGTGTGCCCTCACCTGTGTACAGAGAGGTGAGGGATTGGTGTGCACTCACCTGTGTACAGGGAGGTGGGGATTGGTGTGCCCTCTCCTGTGTATAGGGAGGTGAGGTAGTGGTGTGCCCTCACCTAGGAACAGAGAGGTGAGGGATTGGTGTGCCCTCACCTGTGTACAGAGAGATGAGGCATTGGTGTGCTCTCACCTGTGTACAGAGAGGTGAGGTAGTGGTGTGCCCTCACCTGTGTACAGAGCGGTGAGGTAGTAGTGTGCCCTCACCTGTGTACAGAGAGGTGAGGTAGTGGTGTGCCCTCACTTGTGTAAAGAAAGGTGAGGTAGTGGTTTGCCCTCACCTGTGTACAGAGAGGTGAGGTAGTGGTGTGCCCTCACCTGTGTACAGAGAGGTGAGGGATTGGTGTGCCCTCACCTGTGTACAGAGAGGTGAGGTAGTGGTGTGCACTCACCTGTGTACAGAGAGGTGAGGGATTGGTGTGCCCTCACCTGTGTACAGAGAGGTGAGGGATTGGTGTGCACTCACCTGTGTACAGAGAGGTGGGGATTGGTGTGCCCTCTCCTGTGTACAGGGAGGTGAGGTAGTGGTGTGCCCTCACCTAGGAACAGAGAGGTGAGGGATTGGTGTGCCCTCACCTGTGTACAGAGAGATGAGGCATTGGTGTGCTCTCACCTGTGTACAGAGAGGTAAGGTAGTGGTGTGCCCTCACCTGTGTACAGAGAGGTGAGGTAGTGGTGTGCCCTCACTTGTGTAAAGAAAGGTGAGGTAGTGGTTTGCCCTCACCTGTGTACAGAGAGGTGAGGTAGTGGTGTGCCCTCACCTGTGTACAGAGAGGTGAGGGATTGGTGTGCCCTCACCTGTGTACAGAGAGGTGAGGTAGTGGTGTGCACTCACCTGTGTACAGAGAGGTGAGGGATTGGTGTGCCCTCACCTGTGTACAGAGAGGTGAGGGATTGGTGTGCCCTCACCTGTGTACAGAGAGGTGAGGTAGTGGTGTGCCCTCACCTGTGTACAGAGAGGGGAGGGATTGGTGTGCACTCACCTGTGTACAGAGAGGTGGGGGTTGGTGTGCCCTCTCCTGTGTACAGGGAGGTGAGGTAGTGGTGTGCCCTCACCTAGGAACAGAGAGGTGAGGGATTGGTGTGCCCTCACCTGTGTACAGAGAGATGAGGCATTGGTGTGCTCTCACCTGTGTACAGAGAGGTGAGGTAGTGGTGTGCCCTCACCTGTGTACAGAGCGGTGAGGTAGTAGTGTGCCCTCACCTGTGTACAGAGAGGTGAGGTAGTGGTGTGCCCTCACTTGTGTAAAGAAAGGTGAGGTAGTGGTTTGCCCTCACCTGTGTACAGAGAGGTAGGGATTGGTGTGCCCTCTCCTGTGTACAGGGAGTTGAGGTAGTGGTGTGCCCTCACCTGTGTACAGAGAGCTGAGGTAGTGGTGTGCCCTCACCTGTGAACAGAGAAATTAGGTAGTGGTGTGCCCTCACCTGTGTACAGGGAGGTGAGGTAGTGGTGTGCCCTCACCTGTGTACAGAGAGGTGAGGTAGTGGTGTGCCCTCACCTGTGTACAGAGAGGTGAGGGATTGGTGTGCCCTCACCTGTGTACAGAGAGGTAAGGTAGTGGTGTGCACTCACCTGTGTACAGAGAGGTGAGGGATTGGTGTGCCCTCACCTGTGTACAGAGAGGTGAGGGATTGGTGTGCACTCACCTGTGTACAGAGAGGTAGGGATTGGTGTGCCCTCTCCTGTGTACAGGGAGGTGAGGTAGTGTTGTGCCCTCCCCTAGGAACAGAGAGGTGAGGGATTGGTGTGCCCTCACCTGTGTACAGAGAGATGAGGCATTGGTGTGCTCTCACCTGTGTACAGAGAGGTGAGGTAGTGGCGTGCCCTCACCTGTGTACAGAGAGGTGAGGTAGTGGTGTGCCCTCACTTGTGTAAAGAAAGGTGAGGTAGTGGTGTGCCCTCACCTGTGTACAGAGAGGTGAGGTAGTGGTGTGCCCTCACCTGTGTACAGAGAGGTGAGGGATTGGTGTGCCCTCACCTGTGTACAGAGAGGTGAGGTAGTGGTGTGGACTCACCTGTGTACATAGAGGTGAAGGATTGGTGTGCCCTCACCTGTGTACAGAGAGGTGAGGGATTGGTGTGCACTCACCTGTGTACAGAGAGGTGGGGATTGGTGTGCCCTCTCCTGTGTACAGGGAGGTGAGGTAGTGTTGTGCCCTCACCTAGGAACAGAGAGGTTAGGGAATGGTGTGCCCTCACCTGTGTACAGAGAGATGAGGCATTGGTGTGCTCTCACCTGTGTACAGAGAGGTGAGGTAGTGGTGTGCCCTCACCTATGTACAGAGCGGTGAGGTAGTAGTGTGCCCTCACCTGTGTACAGAGAGGTGAGGTAGTGGTGTGCCCTCACTTGTGTAAAGAAAGGTGAGGTAGTGGTTTGCCCTCACCTGTGTACAGAGAGGTGAGGTAGTGGTGTGCCCTCACCTGTGTACAGAGAGGTGAGGGATTGGTGTGCCCTCACCTGTGTACAGAGAGGTGAGGGATTGGTGTGCACTCACCTGTGTACAGAGAGGTGAGGGATTGGTGTGCCCTCACCTGTGTACAGAGAGGTGAGGTAGTGGTGTGCCCTCACCTGTGTACAGAGAGGTGAGGGATTGGTGTGCCCTCACCTGTGTACAGAGAGGTGAGGGATTGGTGTGCACTCACCTGTGTACAGAGAGGTGAGGGATTGGTGTGCCCTCACCTGTGTACAGAGAGGTGAGGTAGTGGTGTGCCCTCACCTGTGTACAGAGAGGGGAGGGTTTGGTGTGCTCTCACCTGTGTACAGAGAGGTGAGGGATTGGTGTGCACTCACCTGTGTACAGAGAGGTGGGGTAGTGGTGTGCCCTCACCTGTGTACAGAGAGGTGAGGGATTGGTGTGCACTCACCTGTGTACAGAGAGGTCAGGGATTGGTGTGCCCTCACCTGTGTACAGAGAGGTGAGGTAGTGGTGTGCCCTCACCTGTGTACAGAGAGGTAGGGATTGGTGTGCCCTCTCCTGTGTACAGGGAGTTGAGGTAGTGGTGTGCCCTCACCTGTGTACAGAGAGCTGAGGTAGTGGTGTGCCCTCACCTGTGAACAGAGAAATTAGGTAGTGGTGTGCCCTCACCTGTGTACAGGGAGGTGAGGTAGTGGTGTGCCCTCACCTGTGTACAGAGAGGTGAGGTAGTGGTGTGCCCTCACCTGTGTACAGAGAGGTGAGGGATTGGTGTGCCCTCACCTGTGTACAGAGAGGTAAGGTAGTGGTGTGCACTCACCTGTGTACAGATAGGTGAGGGATTGGTGTGCCCTCACCTGTGTACAGAGAGGTAAGGGATTGGTGTGCACTCACCTGTGTACAGAGAGGTAGGGATTGGTGTGCCCTCTCCTGTGTACAGGGAGGTGAGGTAGTGTTGTGCCCTCCCCTAGGAACAGAGAGGTGAGGGATTGGTGTGCCCTCACCTGTGTACAGAGAGATGAGGCATTGGTGTGCTCTCACCTGTGTACAGAGAGGTGAGGTAGTGGCGTGCCCTCACCTGTGTACAGAGAGGTGAGGTAGTGGTGTGCCCTCACTTGTGTAAAGAAAGGTGAGGTAGTGGTGTGCCCTCACCTGTGTACAGAGAGGTGAGGTAGTGGTGTGCCCTCACCTGTGTACAGAGAGGTGAGGGATTGGTGTGCCCTCACCTGTGTACAGAGAGGTGAGGTAGTGGTGTGGACTCACCTGTGTACATAGAGGTGAAGGATTGGTGTGCCCTCACCTGTGTACAGAGAGGTGAGGGATTGGTGTGCACTCACCTGTGTACAGAGAGGTGGGGATTGGTGTGCCCTCTCCTGTGTACAGGGAGGTGAGGTAGTGTTGTGCCCTCACCTAGGAACAGAGAGGTTAGGGAATGGTGTGCCCTCACCTGTGTACAGAGAGATGAGGCATTGGTGTGCTCTCACCTGTGTACAGAGAGGTGAGGTAGTGGTGTGCCCTCACCTATGTACAGAGCGGTGAGGTAGTAGTGTGCCCTCACCTGTGTACAGAGAGGTGAGGTAGTGGTGTGCCCTCACTTGTGTAAAGAAAGGTGAGGTAGTGGTTTGCCCTCACCTGTGTACAGAGAGGTGAGGTAGTGGTGTGCCCTCACCTGTGTACAGAGAGGTGAGGGATTGGTGTGCCCTCACCTGTGTACAGAGAGGTGAGGGATTGGTGTGCACTCACCTGTGTACAGAGAGGTGAGGGATTGGTGTGCCCTCACCTGTGTACAGAGAGGTGAGGTAGTGGTGTGCCCTCACCTGTGTACAGAGAGGGGAGGGTTTGGTGTGCTCTCACCTGTGTACAGAGAGGTGAGGGATTGGTGTGCACTCACCTGTGTACAGAGAGGTGGGGTAGTGGTGTGCCCTCACCTGTGTACAGAGAGGTGAGGGATTGGTGTGCACTCACCTGTGTACAGAGAGGTCAGGGATTGGTGTGCCCTCACCTGTGTACAGAGAGGTGAGGTAGTGGTGTGCCCTCACCTGTGTACAGAGAGGTGGGGATTGGTGTGCCCTCTCCTGTGTACAGGGAGGTGAGGTAGTGGTGTGCCCTCATCTGTGTACAGAGAGGTGGGGATTTTTGTGCCCTCTCCTGTGTACAGAGAGGTGAGGTAGTGGTGTGCCCTCACCTGTGTACAGAGAGGTGAGGGATTGATGTGCCCTCATCTGTGTACAGAGAGGTGGGGATTTTTGTGCCCTCTCCTGTGTACAGAGAGGTGAGGTAGTGGTGTGCCCTCACCTGTGTACAGAGAGGTGAGGGATTGATGTGCCCTCACCTGTGTACAGAGAGGTGAGGGATTGGTGTGCCCTCACCTGTGTGCAGAGAGGTGAGGGATTGGTGTTCACTCACCTGTGTACAGAGAGGTAAGGTAGTGGTGTGCCCTCACCTGTGTACAGAGAGGTGAGGTAGTGGTGTGCCCTCACCTGTGTACAGAGAGTTAAGATAGTGGTGTGCCCTCACCTGTGTACAGAGAGGTGAGGGATTGGTGTGCACTCACCTGTGTACAGAGAGGTGAGGGATTGGTGTGCCCTCACCTGTGTACAGAGAGGTGAGGGATTGGTGTGCCCTCACCTGTGTACAGAGAGGTGAGGGATTGGTGTGCCCTCTCCTGTGTACAGGGAGGTGAGGTAGTGGTGTGCCCTCACCTGTGTACAGAGAGCTGAGGTAGTGGTGTGCCCTCACCTGTGAACAGAGAAATTAGGTAGTGGTGTGCCCTCACCTGTGTACAGGGAGGTGAGGTAGTGGTGTGCCCTCACCTGTGTACAGAAAGGTGAGGTAGTGGTGTGCCCTCACCTGTGTACAGAGAGGTGAGGGATTGGTGTGCCCTCGCCTGTGTACAGAGAGATGAGGGATTGGTGTGCCCTCACCTGTGTACAGAGAGGTGAGGGATTGGTGTGCCCTCTCCTGTGTACAGAGAGGTGAGGTAGTGGTGTGCCCTCTCCTGTGTACAGAGAGGTGAGGGATTGGTGTGCCCTCACCTGTGTACAGAGAGGTGAGGGATTGGTGTGCCCTCACCTGTGTACAGAGAGGTAAGGTAGTGGTGTGCCCTCACCTGTGTACAGAGAGATGAGGGATTGGTGTGCCCTCACCTGTGTACAGAGAGATGAGGGATTGGTGTGCCCTCACCTGTGTACAGAGAGGTGAGGTAGTGGTGTGCCCTCACCTGTGTACAGAGAGATGAGGGATTGGTGTGCCCTCACCTGTGTACAGAGAGATGAGGGATTGGTGTGCCCTCACCTGTGTACAGAGAGATGAGGGATTGGTGTGCCCTCACCTGTGTACAGAGAGATGAAGGATTGGTGTGCCCTCACCTGTGTACAGAGAGATGAGGGATTGGTGTGCCCTCACCTGTGTACAGAGAGATGAAGGATTGGTGTGCCCTCACCTGTGTACAGAGAGGTGAGGGATTGGTGTGCCCTCACCTGTGTACAGAGAGATGAAGGATTGGTGTGCCCTCACCTGTGTACAGAGAGGTGAGGTAGTGGTGTGCCCTCACCTGTGTACAGAGAGATGAGGGATTGGTGTGCCCTCACCTGTGTACAGAGAGGTGAGGGATTGGTGTGCCCTCACCTGTGTAGAGAGGTGAGGGATTGGTGTGCCCTCACCTGTGTACAGAAGGTATCAGGGGGGCAGAGAGGAGGTGAGCACAGTCCCTCCAGTGTCTCTCTATCCCCCAGTGTCTCTCTATCACACCCCCAGTCACACAGAGACATGCCTGCCCCCAGCTGACTGTCCACTAACAGGAAGCGCCTCCACCACAACAATTGCCTTCCCCAACAATCAGCAAGTTGTAAGCGAGGGCGTCGTTTGGCTGGCAGAGCCGTGTCCTCCTCCTCCCCCTCCTCCTGACATGGCTCACACACACACCATGGAGGGCACCAGCCGCCCGCTACCCCCGGACCAGGAGGGCATCGAGTCGTGGCTGGACGACCACCTGGACTTCACTCACTCCTACTTCGTGCGGAAAGGGACGAGGTGAGGAGGTGCGGGCTGGGATGGGATAGGGGTGGTGGGTAGTTGGAGGGCACAGTCTGTATAGCCGGGGATAGTGGACACAGGTGAGAGCCGTCCATAGGGCTCCAGTGATGGGAGGACGGAGCCCGCCCATTGTCCTCCGCAGTGTCCGGGGACCTGTCCCTTCCTCTCTCCGGGGTGGGTCCGACCACACTGTCAGCATTGTCTGGGCTCCCCCCACCCCCGTCCTGTGCTTTCTCTGCCTCACTCCGGACTATGTGGCAGGGGAAAGCCTCTGCTATGCCTGAGCCGGGGGACAACCCAGGGGCCCAGCCTAACCTCTGGGGCCACACAGCACTGCTCACTGCCGACAGCGACTCGCTCACTCTACAGTAAGTTCCCCGCCACTATGAGTACCTACCTCTCCGCCTCTGTCAGGGAATGGGAGAAAAGAGGAACTTCTACTCATCTCCTCACTGCAACTCCTCCACTGTCACTGCAACTTCGCTACTGTTACTGCATGCGTCTCTACTGTCACTGAAACTCTTCTACTGTTACTGCATGCCTCTCTACTGTCACTGCAACTTCGCTACTGTTACTGCATGCCTCTCTACTGTCACTGCAACTTCGCTACTGTTACTGCATGCGTCTCTACTGTCACTGAAACTCTTCTACTGTTACTGCATGCCTCTCTACTGTCACTGCAACTTCGCTACTGTTACTGCATGCCTCTCTACTGTCACTGCAACTTCGCTACTGTTACTGCATGCGTCTCTACTGTCACTGAAACTCTTCTACTGTTACTGCATGCCTCTCTACTGTCACTGCAACTTCGCTACTGTTACTGCATGCCTCTCTACTGTCACTGCAACTTCGCTACTGTTACTGCATGCGTCTCTACTGTCACTGCAACTTCGCTACTGTTGCTGCATGCGTCTCTACTGTCACTGCAACTTCGCTACTGTTACTGCATGCATCTCTACTGTCACTGCAACTCTTCTACTGTTACTGCATGCGTCTCTACTGTCACTGCAACTTCGCTACTGTTACTGCATGCATCTCTACTGTCACTGCAACTCTTCTACTGTTACTGCATGCCTCTCTACTGTCACTGCAACTTCGCTACTGTTACTGCATGCATCTCTACTGTCACTGCAACTCTTCTACTGTTACTGCATGCCTCTCTACTGTCACTGCAACTTCGCTACTGTTACTGCATGCATCTCTACTGTCACTGCAACTCTTCTACTGTTACTGCATGCCTCTCTACTGTCACTGCAACTTCGCTACTGTTGCTGCATGCGTCTCTACTGTCACTGCAACTTCGCTACTGTTACTGCATGCATCTCTACTGTCACTGCAACTCTTCTACTGTTACTGCATGCGTCTCTACTGTCACTGCAACTTCGCTACTGTTACTGCATGCATCTCTACTGTCACTGCAACTCTTCTACTGTTACTGCATGCCTCTCTACTGTCACTGCAACTTCGCTACTGTTACTGCATGCATCTCTACTGTCACTGCAACTCTTCTACTGTTACTGCATGCCTCTCTACTGTCACTGCAACTTCGCTACTGTTGCTGCATGCGTCTCTACTGTCACTGCAACTTCGCTACTGTTACTGCATGCGTCTCTACTGTCACTGCAACTTCGCTACTGTTACTGCATGCCTCTCTACTGTCACTGCAACTTCGCTACTGTTACTGCATGCATCTCTACTGTCACTGCAACTCTTCTACTGTTACTGCATGCCTCTCTACTGTCACTGCAACTTCGCTACTGTTGCTGCATGCGTCTCTACTGTCACTGCAACTTCGCTACTGTTACTGCATGCGTCTCTACTGTCACTGCAACTTCGCTACTGTTACTGCATGCCTCTCTACTGTCACTGCAACTTCGCTACTGTTACTGCATGCCTCTCTACTGTCACTGCAACTTCGCTACTGTTACTGCATGCGTCTCTACTGTCACTGCAACTCTTCTACTGTCACTGCATGCATCTCTACTGTCACTGCAACTCTTCTACTGTTACTGCAACTTCACAACTGTCACTGCAACTTCGCTACTGTTACTGCATGCATCTCTACTGTCACTGCAACTCTTCTACTGTTACTGCATGCCTCTCTACTGTCACTGCAACTTCGCTACTGTTACTGCATGCGTCTCTACTGTCACTGAAACTCTTCTACTGTTACTGCATGCATCTCTACTGTCACTGCAACTCTTCTACTGTTACTGCAACTTCACAACTGTCACTGCAACTTCGCTGCTGTTACTGCATGCATCTCTACTGTCACTGCAACTCTTCTACTGTTACTGCATGCCTCTCTACTGTCACTGCAACTTCGCTACTGTTACTGCATGCGTCTCTACTGTCACTGAAACTCTTCTACTGTTACTGCATGCATCTCTACTGTCACTGCAACTCTTCTACTGTTACTGCAACTTCACAACTGTCACTGCAACTTCGCTACTGTTACTGCATGCATCTCTACTGTCACTGCAACTCTTCTACTGTTACTGCATGCCTCTCTACTGTCACTGCAACTTCGCTACTGTTACTGCATGCGTCTCTACTGTCACTGAAACTCTTCTACTGTTACTGCATGCATCTCTACTGTCACTGCAACTCTTCTACTGTTACTGCAACTTCACAACTGTCACTGCAACTTCGCTACTGTTACTGCATGCGTCTCTACTGTCACTGAAACTCTTCTACTGTTACTGCATGCATCTCTACTGTCACTGCAACTCTTCTACTGTCACTGCAACTTCACAACTGTCACTGCAACTTCACAACTGTCACTGCAACTTCACAACTGTCACTGCAACTCTTCTACTGTCACTGCAACTTCACTACTGTTACTGCATGCGTCTCTACTGTCACTGAAACTCTTCTACTGTTACTGCATGCATCTCTACTGTCACTGCAACTCTTCTACTGTCACTGCAACTTCACAACTGTCACTGCAACTTCACAACTGTCACTGCAACTCTTCTACTGTCACTGCAACTTCACTACTGTTACTGCATGCATCTCTACTGTCACTGCAACTCTTCTACTGTCACTGCAACTCTTCTACTGTCACTGCAACTTCACAACTGTCACTGCAACTCTTCTACTGTCACTGCAACTTCACTACTGTTACTGCATGCGTCTCTACTGTCACTGCAACTCTTCTACTGTCACTGCAACTCTTCTACTGTCACTGCAACTTCGCTACTGTCACTGCATGCATCTCTACTGTCACTGCAACTCTTCTACTGTCACTGCAACTTTGCTACTGTCACTGCAACTTCGCTACTGTTACTGCATGCCTCTCTACTGTCACTGCAACTTCACTATTGTCACTGCAACTCTTCTACTGTCACTGCAACTCTTCTACTGTTGCTGCAACTTCGCTACTGTTACTGCATGCATCTCTTCTGTCACTGCAACTTCGCTACTGTTACTGCATGCCTCTCTACTGTCACTGCAACTTCGCTACTGTTACTGCATGCCTCTCTACTGTCACTGCAACTTCGCTACTGTTACTGCATGCATCTCTACTGTCACTGCAACTCTTCTACTGTCACTGCAACTTCACTACTGTCACTGTAACTTCACTACTGTCACTGCAACTCTTCTGCTGTCACTGCAACTTCGCTACTGTCACTGCATGCATCTCTACTGTCACTGCAACTTCGCTGCTGTCACTGCATGCATTTCTACTGTCACTGCAACTCCTCTATTGTCACTGGAACTCCTCTACTATCACTACAACTCTTCTACTGTCACTGAAACCCTGCTACTTTCACTGCATGCATCTTTCCTGTCACTGCAACTTCACTACTGTCACTGCATGCCTCTCTACTGTCACTGCAACTCCTCTGTTATCATTGTCACTCCTCTACTGTCACTACAACTCTTCTACTGTCACTGAAACTCTGCTACTGTCACTGCATGCATCTCTATTTCCACTGCAACTTCGCTACTGTCACTAAACCCTCTGCTGCTGTCACTGCAACTCCTCCACTGTCACTGCAACTCTGCTACTGTCACTGCATGCGTCTCTCCTGTCACTGCAACTTCGCTTCTGTCACTGCATGCATCTCTACTATCAGTGCAACTCGTCTACTGTCGCTACATGCCTCTCTACTGTCACTGCAACTCCTCTATTGTCACTGCAACTCCTCTATTGTCACTGCAACTCCTCCACTGTCACTGCAACTCCTCCATTGTCACTGTAACTCCTCTACTGTCACTGCATGCATCTATACCGTCACTGCAACGCCTCTACTGTCACTACATGCCTCTACTGTCACTGCAACTCTACTACTGTCACTGCAACTTCTCCACTGTCACTACAACTCCTCTGTCACTACATGCTTCTCTGCTGTCACTCCAACTCCTCTACTGTCACTACATGCCCCTCTACTGTCACTGCAACTCCTCTATTGTCACCACATGCCTCTCTACTGTCACTGCAACTCCTCTACTGTCACTCCTCCTCTGTCACTGTAACTCCTCCTCTGTCACTGAAACTCTGCTACTGTCACGGCATGAATCTCTACTGTCACTGCAACTTCGCTACTGTCACTGCATGCATCTCTACTGTCACTGCAACTCCTCTACTGTCACTGCAACTCTACTGTCACTACAACTATTCCACTGTCACTGCAACTCCTCTACTGTCACTGCATGCCTCCCTACTGTCACTGCAACTCTACTACTGTCCCTGCATGCATATCTACTGTCACTCCTCCACTGTTATTGCAACTCCTCTACTGTCACTACATGCTTCTCTACTGTCACCGGAACTCCTCTACTGTCACTACATGCCCCTCTACTGTCACTGCAACTCCTCTATTTTCACTGCATGCCTCGTTACTGTCACTGCAACTCCTTTTTTGTCACTGCAACTCCTCCACTGTCACTGCATGCCCCTCTACTGTCACTGCAACTTTACTATGGTAACTGCGACTCTACTACTGTCTCTTCAACTCCTCCACTGTCACTGCAACTCCTCCACTGTCACTGCAACTCCTCTACTGTCACTGCAACTCTACTACTGTCACTGCAACTCATCTACTGTCACTGCATGCCTCTCTACTGTCACTGCATGCCTCTCTACTGTCACTGCATGCCTCTCTACTGTCACTACATGCTTCTCTACTGTCACTGCAACTCCTCTACTGTCACTGCATGCCTCTCTACTGTCACTGCAACTCCTCTATTGTAACTGCATGCCTCTCTGCTGTCACTGCAACTCCTCTACTGTCACTACACACATCTCTACCATCACTGCAACTCTGCTACTGTCACTACATGCCTCTCACCTGTCACTGCACCTCCTCTACTATCACTGCATGCCTCTCTACTGTCACTGCAACTCCACTACTGTCACTGCATGCCTCTCACCTGTCGCTGCACCTCCTCTACTGTCATTGCATACTTCTCTGATGTCACTGCATGCCTCTCTACATCTCAGCTCATCATCAACCTCTACTGACAGAGAGAGACAAAGAAAGATAAATGGAGAAATATAGAAAGAGAGAGAGAGAGTGTGTGTGTGTGTGAAAGATAGAAAGAGGGAGATAGAATGAGGGAAAGTGTAAGAGAGGAAAAGAGAGTGTGAGAGATAGAAAGATGGAGAGAGGGAGAGAAAGAGAGAGTGTGAGAGATAGAAAGACGGAGAGAAAGAGAGAGTGTAAAGAATAGAAAGATGGAGAGAAAGAGAGAGTGTGAGAGATAGAAAGATGGAGAGAAAGAAAGAGAGAGTGTGAGAGATAGAAAGATGGAGAGAAAGAGAGAGTGTGAGAGATAGAAAGATGGAGAGAAAGAGAGAGTGTGAGAGATAGAAAGATGGAGAGAAAGAGAGAGTGTGAGAGATAGAAAGATGGAGAGAAAGAGAGAGTGTGAGAGATAGAAAGATGGAGAGAAAGAGAGAGTGTGAGAGATAGAAAGATGGAGAGAAAGAGAGAGTGTGAGAGATAGAAAGATGGAGAGAAAGAGAGAGTGTGAGAGATAGAAAGATGGAGAGAAAGAGAGTGTGAGAGATAGAAAGATGGAGAGAGGGAGAGAAAGAGAGAGTGTGAGATGGTGAAGGAGAGAGAGAGAGGGAGATAGATAGAAAGAAAGAGAGAGGAAGCGAGAAAAGGGGGAGATAAAGAGAAAGAGAGAAAGATAAAAAGATAGAGATAAAGAGATAGATAGATAGAGAAAGAGATGAGATAGATAGATAGATAGATAGATAGATAGATAGATAGATAGATAGATAGATAGATAGATAAATAGACATAGATGAATAGGTAGAAAAAATGTGCATTTTGAAGAGTTTATTGTGATGCTTTTACTGCTGAAGTCCATCTTCTGCTTGCTTCCAGCCTCCACTCTGTCAATAAGGATGAGATAGATGATCATTCTAGATAAATAGATGTATAGAGTAGATGGATCAGTCTGTGGATTTGAGTAGATTTGCAGAGTTTCCTCTGCTGTTGAGCTCCATAGAAGTGTTGTGATCAGACATTATGACATTGTGTCCTAATAAGGAGAGGAAAGTGAGTTGGGCTATGCTTTGTTTCCATATCCCCGTACAAGAAGCGCTCTCTCCTCACTGCCTGCACAGGGAAGTCACTGAGGAAGGGATTGCTCCAGGACTCCAATAATATAAATAACATGTGTGCATGGGCTGCTTCAAAAACACCTTTTGATTGTCATTAAAACTCCAAATAATAATCTGAACACGCTGCCAACATTTCACTTGTAACTATGCAACAAATATGTAACAGATTAACTGCTGGATACAAGTCGTTCCCAGACAGGAATGGCAGTATACTCCCCTTGTTTTCTGAAGGCTACACACCGAACATTGTAACATTGCTTATATCAAGACACAATGCCAGTCCTGGTTGTAGATACCCAACACGCATTGATAACAAGAGCTTTTGAAAAAAAGACTTTTTGGAAAAATCAGTCTGATGAATCTGAAGTTACTGTGCTATTTATAATGCATATTAGAAAGTGTTTTTAACTTTTCAGCGTAGTATTGTGTTGGAGATCACTAAATATATTTTCACCAGAGCGTAGCGCAGTGACTTCGGAAATGTCACATTTGAGACTGAGTGTCCCTTTTGGGGCCACGGGTGATTGAGAGCAATCAATGCAGTAAATCTCCCCAGGCAGTTACAGATTTTGGAAGAGACAGCTAATGGTTTTTAAATTGTTCTGCAAAAGCTTCTGTTCACTTGCTCATCTGCAAAAAGCAAAAACATGCACAGATCATTTTGCATGCCTGTGTAGTCTGTGAGATGAAAGATCAGATTGTCGGAGAGATTGCTCAGACAAGATCAGATTAATTATTGACTAACATTAGTAAAGCAGCCGTCTAAACCACCTGCTTCCCTAAAACCATCTGTGCCAGGCTCCAATACTACCTCTAAACATATGGAAAACATCCTATTGAGTTTCAGAGTGCAACCCCTACTACTATTCCTGAAGGAGAAGTCAGCAAATGTTTTTATACCTATCATGAGCAATGCTGTGCAGATAGGAAAGAGGCATATTGGAAAATACATTATTATTATTATATTTATTATTATTATTATTAATATTATTATGTGTTTCTTAGGTTGTTGACACAAAGGCAGCAGCAAATCGTCAGCTGCAGGATTGCTGAAAAATGGTTGCCTAATGCCGCGTACACACAATCGGAATTTCCAACAACAAATGTTCAATGTGAGCTTTTGGTCGGATATTCCCGAACCGTGTGTAAGCTCCATCGGACATTTGCTGTCGGAATTTCCGACAACAAACGATTGAGAGCTGGTTCTCAATTTTTCCGACAACAAAAGTTCTTGTCGGAAATTCCGACCGTGTGTATCCAATTCCGACGCATAAAAATCCTACGCATGCTCGGAATCATTGAACTTAATTTTTCTCAGCTCGTTGTAGTGTTGTACGTCACCGCGTTTTTGGCGATCGGAATTTCCGACAACATTTGTGTGACCTTGTGTATGCAAGACAAGTTTGAGCGAAAATCCGTCTGGAAAAAATCCACGGTTTTGTTGTCGGAAATTCCGATCGTGTGTACGCAGCATAAGTGTCCCTATGGAATTGCTGTCTCTGTAGCCAGATGCAGGGAGATGTTGCAACATCTTGCTGCCTCAGCTACGGAGGGATTGATTCCATAGAGACAAACAGGCAGACTCTTAGCGATCCTGCCACAGGCAATTTTGATGAATTGTCAATGGAAGGATCGCTAGCAGCAGAGTCGTCCTAATGTAATCAGCCTAAAAGGTTAGAGCCACAATGAAAAATACTAAATTTGTATGATGATGATGATGATTTTTTATTATTATTAGTAGTAGTAATAGTAGTATGTGGTCCTTGAAGAGTAGAAGCATATTGGAAAACCTTTTATTATTATTGTTTGTCCTAAAATAGTAGAGACATATTGAAAAACACATTATTATTATTATTATTAGTTCTTAAGGGTAGAGGCATATTTAAAAACATATTATTACTGTAAATATTAATTATTATTATTATGATTATGTGTTTCTTAAAGGGTGAAGACATATTGAAAAACACATTATTATTATTATATATTTTATTATTATTATTATTAGTAGTAGAAGTAGTAGTAGTAGTATGTAGTCCTTGAAGAAGAGAGGCATATTGAAAACATTTATTAATAATAATAATAATATTATTATTATTATAATTAAACAGATGATTTTGATTTTATTTTTTATGATAATATTATTATTTGTTGCTTAAAGGGTGGAGACATAATGGAAAACACCCTATTATTATTATTATTATTATTATTATTATTGTTATTATTTGTTCATTAAAAGTTTACTAGTTTTTCTAGCTAGTTTTTGTATAAGAGGTTTTTAAAATGTGCCCTGAATAAGAGCAGAACAATTTGTATGATGATGATGATTTTTTATCATTATTATTAGTAGTAATAGTAGTATGTGGTCCTTGAAGAGTAGAAGCATATTGGAAAACCTTTTATTATTATTATTTGTCCTAAAATAGTAGAGACATATTGAAAAACACATTATTATTATTATTATTATTATTATTCGCTCTTTAAAGGGTAGAGGCATATTTAAAAACATATTATTACTGTAAATATTATTATTTATTATTATTATTATTATGATTATGTGTTTCTTAAAGGGTGAAGACATATTGAAAAACACATTATTATTATTATATATTTTATTATTGTTATTATTATTATTAGTAGTAGTAGAAGTAGCTGTAGTAGTAGCAGTAGTATGTGGTCCTTGAAGAGTAGAGGCATATTGAAAAAATATATTAATAATAATATTATTATTATTATGATTAAATAGATGCATATTGTTTTTTTTTTTCTTATTCTTATTATTATTATGATTATTATTATTATTTGTTGCTTAAAGGGTGGAGACATAATGGAAAACACCTTATTATTTGTATTATTATTATTATTATTATTGTTATTATTTGTTCATTAAAAGGTTACTAGTTTTTCTAGCTAGTTTTTGTATAAGAGGTTTTTAAAATGTGCCCTGAATAATATATCAAAGATTAGTAGTGAGCATCATTTTGAAATACTGTACACAGTTGACTTCCTGTCCAGTAGACAGAAGAAAACTGACAACTGTTATTTTAGCAACTGTTATTTTCTTCGCTTTGCCCAGAATGGAAAATAACAGAGAAATAGGATGCTCAGCAAAGTTTTGTACATATCAGATGTGTCAGTTTGCAGGTGTGAGCTCACATACACAGTTGTAAAAGTTATTGGTAGCCTTTTGACATGTTTGAATCCCTTTTTGTCTAGGTTTTATGGTCTTTTAATTATATTGTCTGGAAACATAGGCTTTGAATTTGAACACTATATATTTTAGACCAGTTTTATGAAATGTGTACGCAATAAAAATCTAGTTAGAGTGGAAATTAAAAAAAATATATAAATAACACAGACCTTGATTGAATGGTTGAAGGAGACAACTTTGGTGCTGTTTGTACCTCCCCCCCCCCCCCCATCTTCTAGTTAGTTTAATGTAGGGTTGTATTGGACCGAATAACTAGTATGTTTTATCAGTGGACAGAAGTTGAAAATCATAAATGTCATGCCTGTTATTCTCTGATTGACATAAAATAGTATTGCCAATAGAAACTGAAATAGATATGTTTAATTGTAGACTACAATTTGTAGTACAGCTTTAAGTGCCATCACTACTATGTTAACCACTTAAGGACCGAGCCTCTTTCTGAGATTTGGTGTTTACAAGTTAAAAACATTTCTTTTTTTTTTTTGCTTGAAAATAATTTAGGACCCCCAAACATTATATATATATATTTTTTTTCTAACACCCTAGAGAATAAAATGGTGGCCGTTGCAATACTTTGTCACACCGTATTTGTGCAGCGGTCTTACAAGCACACTTTTTTGGGGAAAAAATCACTTTTTTTAATTAAAAAATAAGACAACAGTAAATTTAGCCCAATTTTTTTTTTTTTATATTGTGAAAGATGATGTTACGCCGAGTAAATTGATACCCAACATGTCACGCTTCAAAGTTGCGCCCGGTCGTGGAATGGCGACAAACTTTTACCCTTAAAAATCTCCATAGGTGACATTTAAAAAATTCTACAGTTAGCATGTTTTGAGTTACAGAGCAGGTCTAGGGCTAGAATTATTGCTCTCGCTCTAACGATCGCGGCGATACCTCACATGTGTGGTTTCAACACCGTTTTCATATGCGGGCGCTATTCACGTATGCGTTCGCTTCTGCACGCGAGCTCGGCGGGACGGGGTGTGTTTAATTTTTAATTTTTTCTTATTTATTTTACCTTTTATTTAAAATTTTTACACTGTTCTTTTAAAAAAAATAATTGTGTCACTTTTATTCCTTTTACAAGGAATGTAAACATCCCTTGTAATAGAAAAAAAGCATGACAGGTCCTCTTAAATATGAGATCTGGGATCAAAAAGACCTCAGATCTCATATTTACACTCAAATGCAATAAAAAAATAAATAAAAATGTTATGTCATTTGAAAAAAAAAATGTTCCTTTAAGAGCTAGGGGCGGAAGTGACGTTTTGACATCGCTTCCGCCCTGCAATGATATGGAGACGGGTGGGGGCCATCTTCCCCTCACTCATCTCTATGTTAAGCCAGGGACACGATCCGACCGCCTCCGTCACTGCCGGCAGAGGGCACTGGAGAGCATCGGGAGGGGGCGGCCCTCTCCGGCCACCGATAAAAGTAATCTTGCGGTGAATCCGCCGCAGAGACCACTTTCATCTTGAAGCGGACCGCCCGCTCTTGAAGAGGATACCAGGGTTATTGTAGATAGCTGCTGCCATAACAACTGTAGTCCTCTTCAAAGTACCAATGTAAAACGACGGCGGGCGGTCCAGAAGTGTTTAAAGTTAGGCCACTTCTAGTTTGTAAAGTTAGTTCGATTTAACTAAGAAGATTTACTAAAGTGACCTCCTCTGTGCCAACATTTTCAGTATTCTTGGAATCAGACGTGGGGAACCATGTAGAAGAACTGTTGCTGTACTACCAACTGGAGCCTCTTCAGTACATAAAGCTAAAAAGAGATGAAAGATTTTTTTTTAATTTATACAAAATAAAAAAAACATTTACATTTGGTCTCCACCAACTGTCCTGAAATAAGGATTAATTCTCTTTTTTTATGTGATATGCGATGGAATGAGATATAAATACTTTCTGAAGATAATGATAGAGCAGTAATTTTCTGTGTTGTGTGTAGGATATATCTTGGCACAGGGTGAGATCAGGAGATACTTTAGATCAGGGCTTGACAAATTTGCTTGGAATCTAGGAGCCAGTTAAAAAAGTTAGGAGCCAGGTTTTTTTTTTTAACGACCGATGCGTGCAGAAGCGAACGCATACGTGAGTAGCGCCCGCATATGAAAGTAGTGTTTAAATCACACATGTGAGGTATCGCCGCAATCGGTAGAGCGAGAGCAACAATTCTTTCCCTAGACATCCTCTGTAACTCAAAACATGCAACCTGTAGCATTTTTTAAATGTTGCCTATGGAGATAAAAGTTTGTCGCCATTCCACGAGCGGACGCAATTTTGAAGCGTGACATGTTGGGTATTAAATTTACTCAGCGTAACATTATCTTTCACAATATAAAAAAAAAATTCGGCTAACTTTAATGTTGTTTTATTTTTTAATTTAAAAAAAGTGTATGTTTTTCCTCAAAAAAGTGCGCTTGTAAGACCGCTGCGAAAATACGGTGTGACAGAAAGTATTGCAACGATTTTATTCTCTAGGGTGTTAGAATAAAAAATATATATAATGTTTGGGGATTAACTTCTAAGTAAAGGGAAGGAGATTGGCGGGCAGTGAAACAGGCAAGCATTGCTGGTTGTCTTGTCATACCAACGGCCACCACAAGATGACGCCAGATTACAGAATGAAGCCTAGGCCTGCAGAAGGCCACAAAACCGCAGCCTCAATTACTGGCCGGCGCGGCCCGACGATATCACGGGATCGCGCACGCGGGGGGGGGGGGGGCGCACAGAGATACAGGTAACCTCAGCTGTGCTGCCCCAGGCGCCAGGTCGCTAATTCTAGTCGCATTTGCGACCTGGCGCCCAGGGATTGTCGAGCCCTGCTTTTGATGACAGTTACTTAGGGCTTAGGGTGTTGATTTTAATGGCGGGTATTTTCCCTCTCTCACTAAAAATCATATCAGCAAGCAGCTCTGCCTGCTGATATAAAATAATCTTACATTCATTTGTTAAACAAACCTTTTTTTTGCTTTTACTTATAATGACTTTTTTTAAACTTTCTGGCAGGGTGGATTTGATTTAAATCAAGTTGATTTAAATCACGTTTTAAATCATGATTTTAATCACTAGCAAAAAGGCTTGATTTAAATCAACTTGATTTAAATCATAATTTTTAAGGAGCAACTGTCATCTGTCCCCCAGCGGCTCCTCCTCTGACCCACTGTTGACTCACCGACAGTCCCATTCACTTTAATGGGACGACTGGTGATGCGGCAGTGACACAAAGTGAGGGATGTGGCGGCAGCAGGTGAGTGGATGGTGATGCAGTGACACAAGGTGAAGGACGTGGCGGCAGCAGGTGAGTTGATGCTCGTTAACAGGCGCTGCCACGATGGATCTGAAATGACAGGTGCTCTTTAAATGTAAGGACTTATTCTTGCTGGTAGTTAGAATCTTTAAAATCTGCAAACAAAATGAAGGATTCCCATTTAGAATAATAAGCTGTCAGGTTAGTAAAACAGTGATATCAGAATAGATTCAATCATACAGTTTGTAGTGTACATAGATTTGCAAAACAATGGGATAAAGGAATATTCCTGAACTTTGTTTTATCTCATTGTTACTGTGAAATTGTGTGAATGCATCAATGCAGTACATGTTATCTCAGATTGCAGAGCTTGTATTCATTGAATGAGTTTACCATAAAATTTAAATATTGCAGAATATACAGACTCATGCTACATAACTAAGCTCCATTTCATGCTGAATAAACTAAATTATTAATGTATTTTAAATATAAATCTATAGATAGATTTTTACTCCAAAAGCATAGTATTAAAATAAATTTGATAAAAAAAAAAAAAAAATCAGATTAACCACTTCAACCCCGGGCTTTTTTTTACCACCTCATTACTGGGCCTATTCTGGCACTTCTCTCCTACATGTACAAATCATCATTCTTTTCCTAGAAAATTACTCGGAACCCCCAAACATTATATATGTTTTTTTAGCAGACACCCTAGGGAATAAAATGACGGTCATTGCTTTTTTCTTGCACGGTATTTGCGCAATAATTTTTCAAACGCCTTTTTTTTGGAAAAAAAATGGTTTCATGAATTAAAAAATAACAAAACAGTAAAGATAGCTCAATTTTTGGGGAAAATATAAAAGACGATGTCACGCCGAGTAAATAGATACCTAACATGTCACGCTTTAAAATTGCACACACTCATGGAATGGCGCCAAACTTCGGTACTTAAAAATCTCCATAGATGACGCTTTAATTTTTTTTACAGGTTACCAGGTTAGAGTTACAGAGACGGTCTAGTGCTAGAATTGTTGCACGCGCTCTAACGTACGCAGCGATACCTCGCATATGTGGTTTGAACGGCGTTTACTTATGTGGACGGGACTTACGTGTGCGTTTGCTTCTGATCGCGAGCTACCGGGGACAGGGGCGTTTAAATTTTAATTATTTTTTATTATTTTATTTTTTTTACACTTTTTACATATTTTTTTTTTTTTATCACTTTTATTCCTATTACAAGGAATGTAAACATCCCTTGTAATAGGAATGTGTGTGACAGGTCCTCTTTATTGAGAGATGTGGGGTCAATAAGACCCCACATCTTTCCTCCAGGCTGTTTACTAGCCGCAATGGCATCTGAGGACCCGGGCGTGACATCATCACATCACGCCTGGGCCTCCGACGGTCATAGAGATGACTGGTGACCATCTGGTCACCAGTCATCCCTATGCTTCCTATCGTGCGCCGAACGATTCATTCTCCGGGCCCCCGATGGCACGGGAGAGCCCGGAGAAGCACCGGATGGCGGCGGGAGGAGGGGATGTCCTCCGCTATGATTGTTCTTATGGTGCCCAGAATCGCCGGCAGAACAGAAGGAAATCTGAATGACGCCTCTAGCTGCAGGCATCATTCAGATATTCCCCCACAAAGCCCAGGACATCATATGACGTCCACCCAGGATGGGAGATCCCATCTGTGGATGTCATTTGACTATGGCTGGGTAGGGAAGTGGTTAAAAAAAAAAAATCATTGATTTTTATTCACCCTGCTTTCTGGTTTAGTGAGGCACTGGTGATGTAGATTTCTCCAGATGCATCTGTGAGACCAGGGCCTAACTCAGCCAGGGTGCATCCTGAGAAGGCTACATCACCAGTACTTTCCCCCTCAGATGTTGTGGACTGTCACATGTTCCAGTAGGCAGACCCAGTGTTGCAGACAGAGTCCCAGGAAGTAAAGGGAGATGAATTAATCTGCCTATTGTGAAAATGGCCACCATGAGAAGAATGGGAGGAAAATAAAAAAAATTGCATTTCTAAATCTTCTAAGGCCCGGTTCTCACAGGGGCGGCACGACTTCGGGGGCGACTCGGTGGCGCGATCTCAAGACGACTTGAGACGCCCGCCTGAGGCGATTTGCATAATGACTTCTATATAGAAGTCAATGCAAGTCGCCCTGAGTCGCCCCCAAAAGAAGTACAGGAACCTTTTTCTAAGTCGGAGCGACCTGAGTCGCTCCTATTAGAACGGTTCCATAGTACAGAGCGGGACGCGACTCCTCAGGCGACCGAGTCTATGTGAACCGGGCCTTATTGTGCAATTGTTGTAATTTTTAAGATTAGAGTGAAGTTCCTCTTTAAGTGGTTAGGTTATTTTTTAGGGCTAGCGGTTAAGCTTCAGTGTTAAACAGTAGGTTTATTATTCACAGTTTAATTTATGGGGTAGGTAAAAGTTCAGGTTGAGGGATAGAAAGATTTAAGTGGGTGAGAATAAGTGCCAGAGAGAGGCAATACTTAGCAGAGCATTGGTGATTACAGTGAAATGCACAAAGTGCCATCCCCTGCACCCATAGCACCACCATTGACCACTCTAAGTAAAGGTTGTAAATATGAATCCTCTCATCTGGAAAAAATTAGATTTTATAGTGTAACATCCTCTGATTAGAGAAAGGTAATTCTTTTTGCGTACTGATTCGTATTCTGAGGATAATCATACAGTTCACATAATCGAGAATGGTATATTGAATGACCCCAACAGATCAGATAAATCTACTTTTGTATTCAGGCAAACTAAAAATTGAGACTCTGCAATAAGTTTAATTTTACCAGATTTACTCCTTATGCACACGATCGGAAATTCCAACAAGAAATGTACGATGTGAGATTTTGGTCGGAAATTCCGACCGTGTGTAGGCTCCATCGGACAAACATTTGAGAGCTGGAAAACATTCTGTAGTCTGTAGCAATTCCGACGTGCAAAATTCTGACGCATGCTCGGAAACAATTTGACGCATGCTCGGAAGCATTGAACTTCATTCTCTCGGCTCGTCGTAGTGTTGTACGTCACCGCGTTCTTGATGGTCGAAAGTTCAGAGAACTTTTGTGTGACCGTGTGTATGCAAGCCAAGCTTGAGTGGAATTTCCATCCAAGGTTTTTCCGATGGAAAATCTGATTGTGTGTAACACCTTATATGTTTATAATACACCTGATTTACATCTTAAACTATTTAAGGGATAAGTGACGCATGATTGGAGTACCTCAGCTCACCCTCATCTGCTGTGCAGTATAGTCCTGTTAGAGGTATCTCAATAACACTCAGAGGCAGCAGTGGAATAGTATATTTATAGTTCGAATTTGAGCAAAATCTGAAATCTCTAACACAGTCTCCATGCAAAAATGGAAAGCAGTATAAGGCTAACAGCCTAATAGGTGGTGATTTAAATTGAAGAGGACAGGAATTTTAATTTAATTTGAACGAGTTACAAAGTTCCATTCTATATGGTATGAGTAATTCTAAAGTGTTTCAACAGATTGTTGACAATGTCTTCGTTCATGGGATTGGGGTTTATTTCGCTCTCCTGCTCTCACTTTATAATGTGCTATATAAAATATATATATATATATATATATACAGTGGATATAAAAAGTCTACACACCCCTGTTAAAATGTCAGGTTTCTGTGATATAAAGAAGTTAGACAAAGATAAATCATTTCAGAACTTTCTCCACCTTTAACGTGACATGTAAACTGTACAACACCTTTTGATTTTATTACAGCACTCAGTCTTTTGGGGTATGAGTCTATCAGCGTGGCATATCTTGACATGGCATTATTTGCCCACTCTTCTTTGCAAAAACATTCCAAATCTGTCAGATTGCGAGGGCATCTTCTGTGCACAGCCCTCTTCAGATCACCCCACAGATTTTCAATTGGATTTAGGTCTGGGCTCTGGCTGAGCCATTCCAAAATTTTAATTTTCTTCTGTTGAAGACATTCCTTTGTTGATTTGGATGTATGCTTTGGGTCGTTGTCATGCTGAAAGATGTTCAGCTTTCTAGCAGAAGCCTGAAGGTCTTTTGCCAATATTGATTGGTATTTGGAACTGTTCATAATTCCCTCTACCTTGACAAAGGCCCCTGTTCCAGCTGAAGAAAAACAGCCCTAAAGAATCCTGCCACTACCATGCTTCACTGTGGGTATGGTGTCCTTTTGGTGATGTGCAGTGTTGTTTTTGCGCCAAACATATCTTTTGGAATTCTGGCCAAAAGTTCAACATTGGTTTTATCAGACCATAACACATTTTCCCACATGTTTTTGGGAGACTTCAGATCTGTTTTTGCAAAATTGAGCTGGGCTTGGATGTTTTTCTTCTTTCCACTTTATCCCATAGCCAAGACATATAAAGAATATGAGAGATTGTTGTCACATGTACCACACAGCCAGTTTTTGCCAGATATTCCTGCAGCTCCTTTAATGTTGCTGTTGGCCTCTTGGCAGCCTCCCTGACCAGTTTTCTTTTTGTGTTTTCATAAATTTTGGAGGGACGTCCAGTTCTTTGTAATGTCACTGTTGTGCCATATTTTCTCCACTTGATGACGGTCTTCACTGTGTTCCATGGTATATCCAATGCCTTGGAAATTCTTTTGTACCCTTCTGTTGCTGATACCTTTTAACAATGAGATCCCTCTGATGCTTTGGAAGCTCTCTGTGGACCATGGCTTTTGCTGTAGGATGTGACTAAGAAAATGTCAGGAAAGACCTACTAGAACAGCTGAACTTTATTTGGGGTTAATCAGAGGCACTTTAAATGATGGCAGATGTGTACTGACTCCTATTTAACACAAATTTGAATGTGATTGCTTATTTCTGAACACAGCTACATCTCCAGTGTTAAGAGGGTGTGCACACTTATGCAACCACATTATTTTATTTTTTCAGTTTTACCCCCCCTAAAATATTTCAGTTTGTTTTTCAACTGAGTTGTACAGTTTATAGGGTCACATTAAAGGTGGAAAAATGTCTGAAATTATTTATCTTTGTCTAAATTCTTTACATCACAGAAACCTAACATTTTAACAGGGGTGTGTAGACTTTTTATATCCACTGTGTATATATATATATATATATATATAAACTGTCAAAAAAAAACCAATTTAATTCAATACAATCATGTACCTTTCTGTCAACCAGTACAACATACACAATTTTTATTGGTACAGTGCCTTCAAAAAGTATTCATACCCCTTGAAATTTTCCACATTTTGCCATGTTACAACCAAAATGTAAATTTATTTTATTGGGATTGTATGTGATAGACCAACGCAAAGTGGCACATAATTGTTAAGTGGAAGTAAAATTATAAATGGTTTTCAATTTTTTTTTTACAAATAAATATCTAAAAAGTGTGGCGTGCATTTGTATTCAGCCCCCTTTACTCTGATACCCCTAACTAAAATCTAGTGGAACCAATTGCCTTCAGAAGTCAAATTATTAAATAGAGTCCACCTGTGTGTATTTTAATCTCAGTATAAATACAGCTGTTCTGTGAAGCCCTCATTGGTTTGTTAGAGAACCTTAGTGGACAAACGGCATCATGAAGGCCAAGGAACACACCAGGCAGGTCAGGGATAAAGTTGTGAAGACGTTTAAAGCAGGGTTAGGTTATAAAAAAATATCACAAGCTTTGAACATCTCATGGAGCACTGTTCAATCCATCACCCGAAAATGGAAAGAGTATGGCACAACTGCAAACCTACCAAGACATGGCCGTCCACCTAAACTGACAGGCCAGGCAAGGAAAGCATTAATCAGGGAAGCAGCCAAGAGGCCCATGGTAACTCGGGAGAAGCTGCAGAGATCCACAGCTCAGGTGGGAGAATCTATCCACAGGACAACTATTAGTCGTGCACTCCACAAATCTGGCCTTTATGGAAGAGTGGCAAGAAGAAAACCATTGTTGAAACAAAGCCATAAAAAATCCCATTTGCAGTTTGCGAGAAGCCATGTGGGGGACATAGCAAACACGTGGAAGAAGGTGCTCCGGTCAGATGAGATAAAAATAGAACATTTTGGCCTAAAAGCAAAACGCTATATGTGGCAGAAAACTGTCCTTCACACACCATCCCCGCCGTGAAACATAGTGGTAGCAGCATCATGTTGTGGGGATGCTTATCTTCAGCAGGGACAGGGAAGCTGGTCAGAGTTGATGGGAAGATGGATGGAGCCATATACAGGGCAATCTTAGAAGAAAACCTGTTAGAGAGTGCAAAAGACTTGAGACTGGGGCGGAGGTTCACCTTCGAGCAGGACAATGACCCTAAACATTCAGCCAGGAATGGTTTCGATAAAAGCATATTTATGTGTTAGAATGGCCCAGTCAAAGTCCAGACCTAAATCCAATTGAGAATATGTGGCAAGACTTGAAAATTGCTGTTCACAGATGATCTCCATCCAATCTGACAGAGCTTGAGCTATTTTGCAAAGAAGAATGGGCAAAAATGTCACTCTCTAGATGTGCAAAGCTGGTAGAGACATCCCCAAAAAGACTTGCAGCTGTATTTGCAGCGAAAGGTGGTTTTACAAAGAATTGACTCAGGGGGGCTGAATACAAATGCACGCCACACATTTCACATATTTATTTGTAAAAAATTATGAAAACTATTTATCATTTTCCTTCCACTTCACAATTATGTGCCACTTTGTGTTGGTCTATCGCAGGGGTGCCCAACCATTGACCCGCGGAGTTCTCTGATGTGACCCGCGACCTCCTGCTCTGGGATGGTGGTTTGGCAAGCCCAGATCGCAGGTTGCCGATCCGCCATCCCAGAGCATCAGTGTTGTGAATGAAGTTGGCAGTAGAGAAAGCAAGCAGCTGCAGAGCAGAGCCGCATAAGCTGAGGCTTCCTGTATAGCGCCAACTTCTGTCACAATCGATACCAAATGCACTCTGCCTGGGACAGCAACAGCCTGGGAAACCTGAATAGAAGACTGTTACTAAAAGTAAGTTTATTAATGAAATCACGGTGTATATATGGGCATATCAGTTTTGCAGTGGTTACTAGGCTGCTTTCAAACTAATCCTGCACCTGCGGGTTACCTGCGCTGAGCCATAGACTTCTGGTATTACCTGTGGGTTTGGTGCGCTTTCAGAAAGTGCACTATACCATAAGGATATAATAGAAGTCTATGGCAAAGTGCAGCTAACCTGCAGGAAAGCCACAGGTGCACGTGGCGCATCAGTGTGAAAGCAGCCTTAGGACCTAATCGGACCCTCCATTCGACTCTATGTCCATTTACCCCCGCTAACCTCCAAACCGATACGCTAAAAAAAAAAAAAACAGAAGGGGATCCATCCCCTTCTCTCTGGGCAGATTGAATTGGAGGGCCCATAGAGTAGCGTGGGCTGTGTAGGTATACGTTCTGCATATGCAGCGTGGATACAGACCTGTCATCCGCCCATTCCACTTATTTTGGCATGCGACCGGTTACCAAGTCACTTCGATGGCCCTCACTCTTTTAAAAGATTGGGCACCCCTGGTCTATCACATAAAATCCCAATAAAATACATTAACGTTTTTGGTTGTAACATGACAAAATGTGTAAAATTTCAAGGGGTATAAATACTTTTACAAGGCACTGTAACTTGCAGACTAAATCATTCTCTAATTTGAGGAGGATTCTTGCAGATATGTGTAGAAGAAAGAAAGTGGCTGCACACTGGAACCAGAAGTTTGCTTGACAGGAATCTTTATTGTTGCATGCCAGACAGATGATACAGGACCAAAGTTAATGTTTCACACGGCTATACCTTGCTTGTTCACAACCGCAGCTTGCAGATAGCTGGAGGGAGCAGCTATCCTAATCCGTTTGATTAGTAAACATGGGAAGGGATGCTACTGTCTTTTATGACAATATTCAATATGTAGGACGCATACATTTACACAGGCAGAGGCAGGCTGAGGCAGCAGCCAATCACGGAACAGCCGGGTCACAGACAGTGATGTTAAGCAGAGGCCCGAGCAGCAGAGCCAATCCGATGCTCGGGCCGGGGGTGAGGAGGGAGGGAAGGATGTGTAGTCGGAAAAGACAGAGCAGCCCCAGCCCCCAGGCCAGCAGCAGACTTAGAGACAAAAAGTCCACGGCTGCCGTGGAGGCGGCCATTGCAACACAGAGGGCAAGTGTCTTCACTCTGACTTCCGATTCCAGGAGGGGGGCAAATGACCCCTCTTGCCCTATGGAGCGGACGCCCATGACCAGGGCTGCTGACAACCCTCTTGAACCAGGCAGTGGCTAACCTCAGGCTATTTATGGCCAGGCAACGTCACGTGTCACAATGGCACTAATCTACTGGCCATCTTCTATCCAGAAAAAATCATACATGTAACTTGCCTGGCACATGTCCTCAACCTAGTGGTGTAGTTGTTCATCATGAAGTACCCTGGCTTCCTAGAGGTCCTTTGTAAGGCTAGAGGAGTTTGTGGCCACATTACCAGCAGCATGCCATTAATGAGTACCTGTGTGATTATTAGTATGAGGACAGGCTCTGGGGAGATGGGTTTTTTTCCCACCAGGTTAGTGGCTCATCATTTGGACACATGCTGCATTTCTGGCATCTTTTGAAGAGGCTAACAAAATGGTAATGTGACAATTAGTGCTGCAATCCTCTTAATTTTTATTTCAAGCAACAAGGCACAATGTCCTGTAACGCCAAGCAAGGAGGAGGAGTCACTATGTGTGACCTTTGTGATTGTCACCTACTGATGTGGAGGAGCACTGAGGCGATGTTTGCATATGGACACTCTGTCCTTAGTGCAACTGCACTTTCTCCCTGCCACTGCAGCTGTCAAACTGTAGAGTTTTAGAGTTTTGAATCTGGGGGGGGGGGGGGGGTGATTGGTCAGACCCTGATGGGGATAGTTCTACATCAGGTCCACTCCCCTTGTGTTTTAAAACAGGAAGTGGGTGGATCCTTAGCCAATAAATGGCCTGCTAGTGGCTATAAAATCTTCCCACTGCCTGCAGTCAATTACAAGTCAAAAGTGGATCTAATAGGGAACTAGCATCTCAGCTTTGATTTTAGGCTCCGCCCATTGCAGCAGCGTCAGTTGCTGGGAGGCTGTCAGCTCCAAGCAACAAACTACAAAATGCATGAACAAAAGAAAAAACATACTAAATCAAATCACTATTTTATGTGTCTGACCTTTACATTTAAAACATCATCAATTCTCTCAGATACACTAGCGGCTAGCGCACTGGATTTTGCAGACATATGGTCCAGTGCGTGATTAGACAATTATAGCAAACAGTTGCTAATGATCAAAAATAGGTTCACATACAGTCTTTTAATCAAACAGAATCAACTGTGTAGGAGGAATGAAAGTGGGTAAAGAAACCCCATGCTTCACTAACAAGTTATATGTCCTGAAAGCACTTCCGTGTAAAAAAATCTTACATAACAGCAAAACTGGTCCAGGTCTCTCACAGGCAGAAAATTCTAGGAAGACAGATGATTCTGGATGTGCTCTCCTAGCTCTTCTGCAGAAGCACAAAGAAACAGGCATTGTTGAAGACCAAAAACAAAGTGGTTGACAAGGGAACCGTGGTGCAGCAGATGAAAGACACATCATTCAGACTTCCCTTCACAATCAGAAGACCCCCAGTGCCACCATCAGCTCAGACTTGGCAGAAACCAGTGGGACCCTGATACACCCATTTAAGCCTAGAGAAGTCTGGCGAGAACTGGTTTTCTTTGATGAATGGTGGCTATAAACTATATCTTTGGTGCAGCAAAAAGTCCAAACAACTTGCCTATGTGTAAAAACACACAAATTGGTGTGCAGCTGCTCTGGACTAATGAGTTCAAATTTGAATTGTTTAGCTGTTTGTTTGCCGAAGACTTGGAGATCAGTACAAGGATGAGTGTCTGCCAGAAACAGTGAAGCATGGTGGAGCTTTCTTGAAGATAAGATGCTGCATTTTTAGACATAAATGTGGGGATTTGGTTAAGATTCATGTTGCCCTCTATGCTGAAAAGTACAGGCATCTGATTGGTTTTAAATCCATTCTACAGCAGGACAATGACCTAAATGTTTGGAACAACCTATCTTCCTTAAAAAATTGTGTGCAAATGTACCTAAGTGCGTGCTTAAATGTACCTAGGAGAATTGATGCTGTTTTAAAGGAAATTCTGAAAGGATGATGACCTCAAACATAAAGAGCTATCCTTAGTAAAAACTGCACACCCCTGAGCTCCGCACTCTGTACACTGCGCACCCCTGAGCTTCGCACCCTGTACACTGCGCACCACTGAGCTCTGCACCCTGTACACTGTGAACCCCTGAGCTCTGCACCCTGTACACTGCGCACCCCTGAGCTCCGCACCCTGTACACTGTGCACCCCTGAGGTCTGTACACTGCACATCCCTGAGCTCCGCACCCTGTACACTGCGCACCCCTGAGCTTCGCACCCTGTACAATGCACACCCCTGAGCTCTGCACCCTGTACACTGCGCACCCCTGAGCTCCGCACCCTGTACACTGTGCACCCCTGAGGTCTGTACACTGCACATCCCTAAACTCCGCACCCTGTACACTGCGCACCCCTGCGCTTCGCACCCTGTACACTGCGCACCCCTGAGCTCCGCACCCTGTACACTGTGCACCCCTGAGGTCTGTACACTGCACATCCCTGAGCTCCGCACCCTGTACACTGCGCACCCCGAGCTTCGTACACTGCGCACCCCTGAGCTCTGCACCCTGTACACTGCGCACCCCTGAGCTCCGCACCCTGTATACTGCGCACCCCTGAGGTCTGTACACTGCACATCCCTGAGCTCCGCACCCTGTACACTGCGCACCCCTGAGCTTCGCACCCTGTACACTGCGCACCCCTGAGCTCCGCACCCTGTACACTGCGTACCCCTGAGGTCTGCACTCTGTACACTGCACATCCCTCAGCTCCGCACCCTGTACAATGCACACCCCTGAACACTGCGTGCCCCTTAACTCCGCACTCTGTACACTGCGCACCCCTGAACCCTGCACTCTATGCACCCCTGAGCTACGCACCCCTGAACTCCCCATGGTTGAGTTACTGCACCTGAGGAAATATATATATAGCTTTTGGGGTGCACACCCTAATGCACTTGGCTGCGCACACCTATGGATGTATACCTTATATAGTTGAGGTTACGTACAGTTTATACAGCGAACACAGTGGACACATCTAGTAGTAAAGGCAATAGTTGGTTTGCACCAGCTTGGTCCAAACTTACTTTTTAATCTTCACTAAAAGTTGATCAGTTTTAATAATTCCTTTATATAACTTTTTTACCTTGTAAGATAATTAGAATGTAACTCATGTGCTGCTACAGTTATATCTCTCCGACACCTACTATTACCTGTTTGGCCTGCAGCACCTCCTGCACTTGGAATTGAGTATTGCAAATTTAGTCTGCTGTTATAATGAACCATTCCACTATAATGATGACCCCTATAAATCATGCTGGGGGTTCACTTGGGGTCAGAAACAGTGATGACATTTTTGGCTAGCTTGGAAGAAATCTTAATGAGTTGGAAAGAAATTGCAGAAACAGTTTTGAATTTGCAGTCAGTTTTGTTTGGTAAAAACATTCTGTTTTTTATGAGCATTTCCTTTTAATTTCGTTGATTGCTAGAGGAAATGACTTGGGTGTTGTATTTTTTTTTTTTTTAATCTGTGACTCCCTTATGTGCATTTTAACTTGGATTATTCATGGTTTTAACTGTAATTTTGTTTTACTGATTCATCTCGACTTAGAGCAGTGCAGTCGTCTTTACCCCAGTACCCTGTGTTAGTTTTAATATTGTATGCTGTGGCTAGACCCAGCAGATAAAACCTATTTTACATCTAATATGATGAATAATGCTCCCTTGTGGACGGCTAAACATTTATTGCTGTGTTCACATTTTTTTTCAGTGTGTAAATAACTTTAAATAACCTTCTTCAATGTGTAACCACAGGGAACGTATTCTAAAAAAAGCAGACAAGCACAAACAACATATTATCACAGCTTTAGCAAATGATCATTTAATTCCTGTCTTAGACAAATGTGACAAATTTTATTTTGGCATAAAAAATAAATGACAGTGACTGAACAACTGTTGCATAAATTGCTTTAACAAATATACTGAAAACAATGTCCACAGTGTTGCTTTGCAAGGTCCGTGACAACAAATATATAGACCATTTATTTGTGAACATATTGGAGTTTATGTAGAAAAAAAAAAAGACGAAAAAAATTGTAAGTACTGTAATAAAATGTAATCAATTAGCCAAATGAAACCGTAATGTAAGGGGTCAGATTGCTAAAGGAGTATTTTTATGTCTGATTAAGCAAGCAAGTCATTACACCCATAGTAAATCAACTCCAAATTATGTAACATTAGCTAAGAATGCTTTAGTTGCTAATTTGAATATTTAATTTTCTTTGCTTTTTTTTGCAGTACTAATAAACAGATACAAATTCAGATGAAATTAATGAGGGTGAAGTAGAAAATGTTATTTATTTTTTATTTTTTTATGGACATACAATTATATTTTATTTTACAAATAACTCATATAATACATTTTAAGTGCAGCAATCCTTGTTTGGATTTTTCTATATATGACCAGTGGGACGGTCTCATTGTTTTGCACTTTATCTGAAACCGGTGTGCTGTTTACCGCACCTGTCTTGAATACACAGTGTGTGTGTATATATATATACATATATATATATATATATATATATATATATATATATATACACACAGTATCTAACAAAAGTGAGTACTCCCCACACATTTATGTAAATATTTTATTCTATCTGTAGCGGGGTCTCCTTTAAGACTCTCAGGACTACCTTACCCAGAACCCCATTCGGCACCCAGGATGCAATGTTTCCACCCCAGAGACTCATGGGTGGGGTTATATAAGGAGGAGGCGAGGCTGCGCTCGGCCTCTTTTGGATACGAGACTTTAGTGGAGAGATCTTGCTGTGGTGCAGGGCCTGAAGCCTGGGGCCTTGCGCTGTTATCCAAAAGAGCCTTCCACCCCCATCGCAAGCCTGGGTGGCATCTGACTTGGACATCCTCAACCGCTGCTGTGCCGGAGACCAGACCGCTGCAGACGCTGTGTGTGGAGACACAGCAGTTGGAAGTTCCCGGACTGGGATCGCGTCCGGAGGGGTGAGCGAGCACATGCTCAATCCACATACTGTATACTATTGTTAGGCCTACAGACTGCCGTGGCCCACCAGTTCTATTTAAGCCCCACTGGAGATCCATAGCAGAACTGAGTCAAACGGATCTCTAGTGGAGTGTTCTGTGTTGGCACTTTTACCCTTTGGATTACAAATGTGTTCCTGAAATGTGCACCACCGTTTAAAGACTTGCATGCAAAGAATTCATCCCCTAGAGACTGAGTTATAGGGTCAGGCCTGGCCATCTAGATAGTTTATTTAGTTGCTGTGCCATAGGGCGCATAGTGAAGTACTGTTACACGTGGCGCGTGTGCGCCATATCTTACTAGTTATAGTGTGTTTATTGCTGCAGGGCTCTGCAAATATAATCCTGTGATTTGTTATAACTGTTGATTTTATTGCCAGTAGAAGTAAACTCGTTATTCTTCTATCATTGCATTGGTGTCTGAATTTAACCATAGAGCATAAGAGATATTTATTACCCTAGACTAACTGTGCCAGGGGGGGTTGAGTAAATTGCCGGGGATTGGCGGAGCTGTCTTCAGGGCCCAAACTAAATCTGCGGCCCTCTTAGCTAAAGGTATCGCTACACGTGGGGGTTCTCGTCCGGGATCCTGATGCAGCAGGTGAACGCCAGAAGTGCCGGCATGGACCCCATGGACCCGCAAGCAGTAGAAGAGTGGTGCAAAGCCTCTAGGGCAGAGCCAAACCGCTCAATAGTCATCAGCCTCCCTGGGGAGGAATGGTCGACTGAAACGGTAGAGGAGTTAATGAAGTCAGTGTCCCCAGATCACACACCGTGGGTGACGGAGATAAAGTCAGACCCAGACACCTCATATCAGTATGCACTAGTGGAGTACTGGGACGGGATGCCAGAGGCTTGCAAGCGCAAGTGTGTGCGGACGCCAGACAACAGAACCTATAGGTTGGCGCACTCAGTAACTGTAAAGAAGGAACCATCACCAACGGGATCACCGCAGGCTGCGGCCCGTACCTCACCAGAAAGAGGAGACAGGGTGACGCCCCCGGTGGCGCCTGCACCTGCCACTGCTATATCACTAGAATTGATAAAGGCAATAGGGGATCTGCTAACCAAATGTCAGAAGACAAGCACGGTGCATGTAGAGACTAGCTACCGGAGACTAAAGACATTCTCAGGGAGGCTCCCTGTCCCTGCAGGGGAGGAAGACTTCGATACTTGAGTGGAGCAGGCATTACAGGCAGTGGAGGCATGGGAGGTGCCTGAAGCGCAGAAGAGGCAATGAGTGATAGAAAGCCTTAAAGGCGCAGCAGCAGAAGCGGTGAAAAGTTTTTGGTTTGGAAATACAGTCTGCACGGCTCAAGACTGTCTAGCTATGCTACAGGAAGAGTTTGGTCAGCTAGAAAAGGTGACAGAGATGGTCTACCAATTTGAACATACTTTCCAACAGCCGAATGAAAAGCTTTCAGAGTATGTCAGAAGACTGAACAGGTTGCTGTGTAAGATTGTATTGAAGAAGGGAATGATGCCCCAAGATACAGATGCGGCAAGAATGAAGCAAGTCTTAAAGGGAGCGTTACGCTCAGATCCAGTCTGGTTGCACTTGAAAACCTCAGGAGGAGGAACGTCACTGACTTACTCTGATTTGATAAAAATCATCAGAGATGAGGAGGCACTGCAGAAGGATCAGGCAATGATAAAGACAAGTCATGTCCCTACACCAGTGATGGTCAACTCGCTCATGACTCCAGAAAGGGACTCAGAAGTGGACACTTTGAAATCACAAATGTCTCAGGTGTTAGAGATGCTAACCTCTCTGATGGCGAAAGACACACAGGGTCCAGAGAAAGAGGTAGCGAGAAAGGAACTGTTCCCAGCTGTTTCGGCACCCGCATCTCTGCAAGACTGGGGGGACATAATCAGTTTTAACTGTGGGGGAGTTGGCCACATTGCAGCTACATGTTCCAGTCCCAAGAAGAAGAAAACAGATAACCGCAAGCCGGCGGGAAACTCCAGAGGGCCCCGGTGAAGGAGTCAACCGGGTGCCCATCATCTTCAGTGAGCTCCAAGCTGAATGCGAAGCAGAAGAAAAGAGGAGACAAAACCCCTCAGAGGAAACATAACATTCCTCAACAGAGATACACCCCAGAGAAAGGGGGCAAGACCCCTCAGAAGAGGCACAGCATTCCCCAGAGGGGATGCACACCTAAGAAAAACAATAATATCCCTCAGCGGGTCTGTACACCCATTGAAAGGAGGGAAATCAATGCATACCAGGCTCAAGAAAGACTAAAGGCCAAAGGGAGTTGGACGAGAGAGAGTCCGAAGGGAAAGGATAAGAAGAAGGCGACCCCTGCCAGGCCATATCCGGAGAAGCTGGTAGGCCCATCTCATATAGTGCCCATTCAAGTGGAGGGAGTCTACACCAGAGCCATCTTGGATACTGGGGCACAAGTGACCCTATTATACCGGGATTTCTACGATAAGCACTTGAGTCACCTGCCCATCCAGAAGATAGAGGAACTGGAAATATGGGGGATTGGAACCCAGAGCTTCCCCTACGATGGCTATCTGCCCATCAAGATGACCTTTGACCCATCTGTGGCTGGGAAGGCCGAAGTGTTTGACACCCTGGCAGTAGTGTGCCCTCGGCCGCCAGGAGCCAACAAGAGTTCCCTTATAATAGGGACAAACACGGACCTAGTCCGAAGACTCCTGACCCCTCTAGTGAAAGAGAAGGGGCAAGCGGCCACCAAGATCCACCCCATGCTGAAGACGGCCTACCAACGGCTGGTCCTAGAGCAGAAGACCCCTGGAGAAGGGATAGGGAAGGAGTGGAGACTTGGAAGAGAAGGGGTAGTGTTGCAGCCCGGCAAAGTAACCTGTCTCAGAGCCACTGTGAAGCTTACTTGGGAACAACCCGGACCCTTTGTCATGCTGGAGTCCGACCCAAGGGAAGAGTCCTCCGGTCTGGAAGTGATACCAGAAGTGATTCCGCTGAAGGCCCTGAAGAAGGCCCATTGTAGAGTTCCGGTGAGTGTTAGGAACACTACAGGTGGCCCCATGGAAATCCCAGCCAGGATGCTGCTGGGCCAGGTGAGCCCTGCTGTCCCAGTTACCCTGTCAGAAGTCAAGGGGACGGGTGAAGGAGGAGATGTTTGGGAGAAGCTGTCCATGGAAAACCCGAATCTGCCCAGGGCTTGGAAAGAGAGAGCCAAGGCCCAGTTGACCAGATGGGAGAAGATCTTCTCCAAAGATGAGTTCAATGTGGGGTGTGCAAGGAGTGCCACCCATCAAATCCGCCTCCAAGAAGACAAGCCCTTCAGAGAGAGGGTCAGGCGGGTCCCACTAGCAGATCTGGAGGATCTAAGGGAACAACTCGCAGAACTCAAGAGGACTGGTGTGATCCGGGAGTCTAGAAGCCCCTATGCCTCCCCGATAGTGGTGGTCAGGAAGAAGAATGGGTCGTTGAGGCTCTGTATAGACTACAGGACTCTCAACAGGAGAACTATACCTGACCAGTACACCACTCCGAGGATAGAGGACGCTTTACAGAGTTTGTCTGGAGCCAAGTGGTTCAGCGTTATGGATCTCAAGAGTGGATACTACCAGATCCCTATGCATCCAGAAGACAAGGAGAAGACAGCCTTCATAACCCCAGTGGGGTTCTTCGAGTTTGATTGAATGCCTCAGGGACTGTCTGGAGCTCCTGCTACCTTCCAACGTCTCATGGAGAAGACTGTAGGAGACATGAACCTTATTGAAGTCCTTGTATACCTGGACGATGTCATTGTCTTTGGGAGAACCCTGGAAGAACACGAAGAGAGGCTGGAAAAAGTGTTGAGAAGACTCAGTGAGGAGGGACTCAAGCTTTCGCCTGAGAAGTGTCAGTTCTACCAGTCTTCTGTGAACTATCTGGGGCACATAGTGTCTGAAGAAGGGGTGGCCACAGACCCTGAGAAATTGGAGGCAGTTACCTCCTGGCCACGACCCACCACAGTAACAGAACTCAGATCCTTCTTGGGGTTCTGCTCTTATTACAGGAGGTTTGTGGAAGGATTCGCCCGAATTGCCAGACCATTGAATGAACTACTCAAGACCGAGGGGGAAGAGGACGACTCAGGGCCCAGGAAGCCGGGAGAGTCAGTCAGAGATCAGTGGAACCAAAAGTGTGAAGAGGCCTTCCAGGCGTTGAAGAAGAGCCTAACCACTGCCCCAGTCTTGGCCTACGCAGACCCAACCAAACCCTATGAACTACATGTAGATGCTAGTCATGACGGTCTGGGAGGAGTACTTTACCAAGAACACGAAGGACAACTGCGGCCTGTTGCCTACGTGAGCAGGAGCCTGACCCCCTCTGAGAAGAACTACCCCACTCACAAGCTGGAGTTCCTGGCCCTTAAGTGGGTGGTAGTAGACAAGCTCAAAGACTACCTGTATGGGGTGGAGTTCACTGTGAAGACCGACAACAACTCCCTTACCTACCTTTTCACCACTGCAAAGCTGGACGCCACTGGACACAGGTGGCTGGCCGCACTGTCTGGATTCAATTTCAGCCTAAAGTACAGGCCGGGGGCTGGAAATCGAGATGCAGACGCTCTGTCCAGGAGATCTCATGCCCCCACCAGTGACACAGAAGACTGGACTCAAGTGGCACCTGACGGGGTGCGGGCCCTTTGTCAAGGGGCTGAATTGCAAGCCAGAGGAGGATCGAGGGCGGAAGAGATAGGAGTTACCATGGTAGGAGTCCCCAAACAATACTGTGGAGTAACCCAACTGGAGGAAGACAATCTGCCAAAACTGTCCAAGAAGGAACTGAGATGCGACCAATTAGAAGACCCCATGGGGAAATTGGTTCTGGAAGCCCTGGAGAATCAGGATCCAAATAGACTCCTGCGCCACTCCTCAAAGGAAGCTCGCCTGTTGAGGAAAGAGTGGGACAGCTTGCAGGTGCATCAGGGAGTGGTCTACCGAAGGGGCCCCTCTGATGACCTGGAAGATAAATGGCAATTGTTCCTTCCGGAAAAACATCGAGAGACTGTTCTGACTGCCCTACATGACAATCATGGCCACCTAGGGGCGGAAAGGACCTTTCAACTCGTCAGAAGTCGGTTCTATTGGCCCTGCATGAGGGCAGAAGTAGAAGAGTACTGCCATTCATGTGCACGCTGCATCCAGAGGAAGACTTTACCCCATCAAGCTGCCCCAATGGGCCATCTACAAAGTCAAGGCCCAATGGATCTGGTATGCATTGATTTTCTCTGCCTCGAACCCGACCTGAGTGGACTAGGAAATGTTCTGGTGATAACCAATCATTTCACCCGATATGCCCAAGCTTTCCCAACCAAAGACCAGAAGGCTTCCACAGTAGCCAAGGTACTTATGGAGAAGTATTTTGTCCATTATGGGCTGCCACAGCGACTCCATTCAGACCAAGGAAGGGACTTTGAGAGTCGGCTGATCCGGAAACTCCTGGATTCCTTAGGAATCAAGAAAACCCGAACCACACCTTACCACCCACAGGGAGATGCTCAGCCGGAGAGGTTTAACCGAACCCTGCTCAACATGTTGGGAACTCTGAATAGTGAGAAGAAACAACATTGGAGCAAACACATAGCAGCTATAGTACACGCTTACAACTGAACCACCAGTGATGCTACAGGCTACTCCCCATATCGACTCATGTTTGGGAGAGAAGCAAGGTTACCTGTGGACCTGGCCTTTGGCACCTCTTTAGACCATTCCTCAGCCACATCCCACAAAGGATATGTGGACAGGCTCAGACACAGCCTGAAAGTAGCCTATGAACAAGCTCAAGCGGCCTCAGATCAAAGGGGAGCTCGAAACAAAAGAAACTTCGACTTGAAGGTCCGGGTGCAAGACCTGCAGCCCGGGGACCGAGTACTGCTACGCAATCTGGGGGTCCCTGGAAAACACAAACTTGCAGACAGATGGAGATCTGAACCCTATGTCATCTGTAGGAAGCTGCCGGGCCTACCTGTCTACAAGTTGAAGCCAGAAGGAAAGGTAGGACCACTGAAGACGTGGCATCGAAACCACCTGCTCCCACTTGCTGAAGCAGTCAGGATACCTCCAGTGAGGGACTCCCCTGAGCCAGTCTCTATTCTGGATACCCCCAGGCCAAACACTCGGTCCCAGACCTCTCGGGCTGAAGATGGAGAGGCCTCTGAACTTAGTGGAGATGAAGGAAGAGAACTTGACTGGCTGTGGCCTTCCCCAACTCCAGGAACTTCTGCTATAGATCTTCCAACCACTGAAGACACTATAGATGGACAACTGAATGCAGAAGCCACTGAGTTCATCCCATCTAGTCCTTCATCAGATTACTGGGAAGATGCCTGTGATACTTACTCTGAAAAGGACCCTGGAGACTCTATTTATCCCTCAGCTCCTGAAGCAGATGTTCCAGAGCCCGCCGTGTTGCCCGAACCTGCTACAGAAGAAGAGCCTGTGACGCCAGAGCCAGAAACCCCAAGAGAGCAAAGGGCTCGAAGAGTCATAAGGCCTCCCAAAAAGTTGACTTACCCACAAATGGGGAAGAGCTCGGAAGATTCTGTGGTCACTGCCAGGAGGAGTGCAGAGAATCCGGATCCCTCCACTGTTCATTTGGTGGAGGGCAACCCCCACTCACTCTCTGGCACAGTTAGGCAGGCCACTCATGATAGTGTGACCTGTGGGCAGGGGAATTCAACCCCTCGGTTTTGGTGGGAATTCCCTATGCCAACATCATACGCAACGTTGTCTAGGGTTGTACGCAGAATGTTAGGATTATCTTTGGGGACCAAAGAGTTTAAGTGGGGGGAGTGTGTAGCGGGGTCTCCTTTAAGACTCTCAGGACTACCTTACCCAGAACCCCATTCGGCACCCAGGATGCAATGTTTCCACCCCAGAGACTCATGGGTGGGGTTATATAAGGAGGAGGCGAGGCTGCGCTCGGCCTCTTTTGGATACGAGACTTCAGTGGAGAGATCTTCATGTGCGGATCCGCTGTGGTGCAGGGCCTGAAGCCTGGGGCCTTGCGCTGTTATCCAAAAGAGCCTTCCACCCCCATTGCGAGCCTGGGTGGCATCTGACTTGGACATCCTCAACCGCTGCTGTGCCGGAGACCAGACCGCTGCAGACGCTGTGTGTGGAGACACAGCAGGTGGAAGTTCCCGGACTGAGATTGCGTCCGGAGGGGTGAGCGAGCACATGCTCAATCCACATACTGTATACTATTGTTAGGCCTACAGACTGCCGTGGCCCACCAGTTCTATTTAAGCCCCACTGGAGATCCATAGCAGAACTGAGTCAAACGGATCTCTAGTGGAGTGTTCTGTGTTGGCACTTTTACCCTTTGGATTGCAAATGTGTTCCTGAAATGTGCACCACCGTTTAAAGACTTGCATCCGAAGAATTCGTCCCCAAGAGACTGAGTTATAGGGTCAGGCCTGGCCATCTAGATAGTTTATTTAGTTGCTGCGCCATAGGGCGCATAGTGAAGTACTGTTACACGTGGCGCGTGTGCGCCATATCTTACTAGTTATAGTGTGTTTATTGCTGCAGGGCTCTGTAAATATAATCCTGTGATTTGTTATAACTGTTGATTTTATTGCCAGTAGAAGTAAACTCGTTATTCTTCTATCATTGCATTGGTGTCTGAATTTAACCATAGAGCATAAGAGATATTTATTACCCTAGACTAACTGTGCCAGGGGGGGTCGAGTAAATTGCCGGGGATTGGCGGAGCTGTCTTCAGGGCCCAAACTAAATCTGCGGCCCTCTTAGCTGAAGGTATCGCTACATATCTTTTCATGTTACAAAACTGAAGAAATTACACTTTGCTGCAATGTAAAGTAGCGAGTGTACAGCTTGTATCAACAGTGTAAATTTGCTATCCCCTCAAAATAACTCAACACACAGCCATTAATGTCTAAACCACTGGCAACAAAAGAGAGTACACCCCTAAGTGAAAATGTTCAAATTTGGCCCAAAGTGTCAATATTTTGTGTGGCCACTATTATTTTCCAGCACTGCCTTAACCCTCTTGGGCATGGAATTGACCAGAGCTTCACAGGTTGCCACTGGAGTCCTCTTCCACTCCTCCACGATGACATCACAGAGCTGGTGGATGTTAGAGAACTTGCGCTCCCCCACCTTCTGTTTGAGGATGCTTAAAGGGATTGTAAAGAATTTTTATTTTTTTAAATAACAAACATGTTATACTTACCTCCACTGTGCAGCTCGTTTTGCACAGAGTGGCCCCGATCCACTACTTCTGGGGTCCCTCTGCGGCTGTGTCGGCACAGCCCCGCAATCACTCACCACCTATTTGCGAGCGAGCTCGCATGGTGGTGAGTGATTGCGGGCGGGCTCCAGTGATACAGCTATTGCCGCTCACTGTATCACTTGGCCCCGCCCCCCGGCGCGCCGCGTCATTGGATGTGATTGACAGCAGCGCCAGCCAATGGCTGCACTGCTGTCAATCCATCCACTGTAGCCAATCAACGGCCAGGCTGAACGGCGAGGAGGATGACGGGGCGAACGCGCGACTTTCAAGGGGTCAGGTAAGTAAAACGGGGGCTCGGGGGGCGGTATTGTCAGATGTTTTTTCACCTTAATGCATAGGATGCATTAAGGTGAAAAAACATTTACCTTTACAACCCCTTTAATAGGGTTTAGGTCTGGAGACATGCTTGGCCAGTCCATCACCTTTACCCTCAGCTTCTTTAGCAAGGCAGTGGTTGTCTTGGAGGTGTGTTTTGGGGTCGTTATCATGTTGGAATATTGCCCTGCAGCCCAGACTCCGAAAGGGAGGGGATCATGCTCTGCTTCAGTATGTCACAGTACATGTTGGCATTCATTGTTCCCTCAATGAACTGTAGCTTCCCAGACATTACCACCACCATGCTTGACTGTAGGCAAGACACACTTGTCTTTGTACTCCTCACCTGGTTTCCGTCACACACGCTTGACACCATCTGAACCAAATAAGTTTATCTTGGTCTCATTAGACCACTGGACATGGTTCCAGTAATCCATATCCTTATTCTGCTTGTCTTCAGCAAACTGTTTGCGGGCTTTCTTGTGCATCATCTTTAGAAGAGGCTTCCTTCTGAGAGGAGACCAATGCAGGCCATCTTGATGCAGTGTGCGGCATATGGTCTGAGCGCTGACAAGCTGACCCCCCACCCCTTTAATCTCTGCAGCAATGCTGGCAGCACTCATACATCTATTTCCCAAAGACAACTTCTGGATATGACACTGAGCACGTGCACTCAACTTCTTTGGTCAACCATGGCAGGCCTGTTCTGAGTGGAACCTGTCCTGGTAAACCACTGTATGATCTTGGCCACCCTGCTGCAGCTCAGTTTCAGGGTCTTGGCAATCTTCTTATAGCCTAGGTCATCTTTATGTAGAGCAACATTTTTTTTTTCAGATCCTCAGAGACTTTTTTGCCATGAGGTGCCATGTTGAACTTCCGGTGACCAGCATGAGAGAGGTGAGAGTAATAACTAGGGGTGCAACGGATCGGCAGTGATCCTTGATCCGAACGGGCCACCCTGTTAGGATCGGATCACCACGCGATCCGCGGAGCGCTCCGGAGTCTCGGCCGTAGGAAAGGCCGCGGCTTCGGCCTAGCTCCGGAGGACACTTGTCTACCGGCCGCTGTGTTCACGGAGGACATTGAGCAGTACTACAGCGGGAGTGATCACCGGAGGGCAGCTCCATCATCCTCCTGGGATCCGGCGAAATTTTGTGGCCTGCGGACCCGGCTGCAGCCACCCCTCTCAGGTACTGTGAATCCCTGGCCACTTACCCATCCCTCGCCCTCTTCCTCGAGCTGATTCCTGTGTCGGCGCCTCCATCCTGTCTGCTGGGATCTGTCACCTATCCTTAGTCTTGAGGCTGTGACCCGAGCGGAGAACGGCGGCCATCTTGCTACACCCAGGAGTTCTAACTCCCCACGATCCCAGCTCTCCTGTGGCGGCCGCTCTAATGACGTTTCGCCACTATCTTGCTCCACCCCACACAGTAATGAGAGAAGGGGACAAGCGGACATCTTGTTACACCCAAAGATTACACACAAAACGGGAGCTTATCAGCTTTAATACAGTATTTGGAAATCCATCGGACTGTTTACATTTTACATTTTAAAAGCAGCAGCAAACCTTACATGCTTGCTAATGTGACTGAACACCTCTGATTTTCACATTTAACATTTAGTTAAATGTGAAAATCAGAGGTGTTCTGTCACATTAGAAACCATGTAAGGTCAGCAGGTTTGCTGCTGCTTTTAAAATTTAACATGTAAAGAGTCCGTTGGATTTACAAATACCGTATTTAAGCTTATAAGCTCAGTTTTGTGTTGAAAATAACTGTGAAATTAAAAATTTAACATTAATATTTTTTTTTTTACTTTTTTTTGGTCGATCCGAAAATGATCCGATCTGTGACCCCTGATCCGAGGATCGATCCGATCCGTGAGTTTTTTGATCCGTTGCACCCCTAGTAATAACACATCAAATTTAACACACCTGCTCCCCATTCACACCTGAGAACGTGTAACACAAACGAATCGCGTGACACCGGGAGGGAAAATGGCTAATTGGGCCCAATTTGGAAATTTTCACTTAGGGGTGTACTCACTTTTGTTGCCAGCGGTTTAGACATTAATGGCTGTGTGTTGGGTTATTTTGAGGGGACAGCAAATTTACACTGTTATACTGTACACTCACTACTTTACATTGTAGCAAGGTGGAATTTCTTCAGGGTTGTCACATGAAAAGATAGAATAAAATATTTACAAAAATGTGAGGGGTGTGTGTGTATGTGTATATATATATATATATATATTAGGGCTGTGGAAATTAACTATTAATTCCTCGATTAATTGATTAATTGTTTTGATCGATCAAAATTCTTTTGATCAATTAAAATTCTTTTGATCGGTACTTACCTCTCCCCCAACTTCTGGGTCTTCAGGGAGATCCGGTGATGTCACGGACACCGGCGGGGCTTTCCGTGTCCATCTGAAGGGCTCCTTTGCTGTCCCTTCATATCTGCATGCGGGCGGGACCTTACTATCTGCCACACGCAAGGGCTGTTACACTTCCCTCTATCACTTCCCTCTATCAACCTGGGATTCTACAGCCATCCACTGGGAGTTGTGATAGTTCCCTTCACGAACATCTACATGCCGACGGACTGATGTTAGCCCCTCCTCATCTGGATTCAGCAGTGATATCGTTGTACACACTTTTATACCAGTATCTTACTTAGCTACATGTTTTTATGACTGCTTTTGCTACCGTTTGGTATTACTCGCACCATTTTTACAGTTTATGTAGCTATTTTATCTCCAGTGCAATATTTATTTTGTTATCTACTTGAAGACTATAAAAGTTTTAATGCTATTCCCATCGAGCGCTGCCTTTGTGTGTTTTTTGTATCCTGCTATCCATTTTTCCAGTGGTTGGTAGCTGCACTGGGAATCGGCCTGCAAGGAGATCAGCTAAAAGTAGTTGGATCTGTATGTGCGTTATAATTAATCGAAATTAGTAGATTAATCAATAAAAAAAAAAAACGATTAATCGAACACGAAAATTTTAATCAGTAACAGCCCTAATATATATATATATATTATATATATATATATATATATATATATATATATATATATATATATTTATTTTTTAAAGGCTATGTTGCAAATCAGTATAAAAATTTATGTATCATAAATAAGCCAATGAGCAAAAAAAATTGTTGTTTTAAACTTCCCTGCATGGTTGTGTATTGAGCAAGGTTTAGTAGAGTATATGTCCATTTACACAGTAAACAAAGATGGCATGGTCTCTGAATGCCAGATACATTGCAGATGGGTGACATCATTAGAGTTTATTGCTTCAATCAGACAGATCTTGCCAGGATCAGCAGGAAGCTAGACCTGCTTATCTAATGATCAAATATGATGTCCCTCATGTACATATGCAATTGCAAAATGCATTAAAACTAGGTTTTTAAACATATAGGTGCTGGGTTGACTGTGTTTATGTTTAATTGATGATGTTCCATGTTTATCTAAAAGAAAACGTTTAACAAATTATAGTTCCTCTTTAATGTTTCCAAAGGACAGATTCACTTTCAGCAGTAGAGTTTGTGCAGTGAAAGGGTTAAATGATGTCACAAGTATTTCTGTATGCAGTCTACTTTCCACAGAAATACGCTGTACACAGTGAAGTCATCTCTTGGAGAGAAGTCCGGATTTTTCATGATTAGTACTTTTGTCCTTTAATACTTTAATATCCCCATGGGAATTGCAAAAACCTAAATAACACTGTTATTATATAAACTTAACTGGGACACTGAGCTGAAAGACACCAGTGCAGTCATAGCCAGAACCGCATTCCGAGTTCATGCGACCCTATGCACACATTTTTAATGACATTTTTTATACATGCCATATCCCATTTTTTTTGTCCACATTACATAATTATCATCACAGAAAATAAAACCAGAATGTCTTTCTATAGGCAGCAAACTGTCTGCCTTATGTAGCGGGGTGCCACTTTGCAGTGTGTTAAAGACTATTGTTATCTTGAGAAACAACCCCAACTCCCTCCGGAGTCTCTTTAAGATATTGCAGCAACTGTTGTTTGACTGTATTGGAACGATGCATTATGGAACTTATGATACAGGGAGAAAGAGACTCCATTGCCATGGGTATCAAATAGACTAAGGCACCCACAGTGCAGCTGTACTCCCAAAGTGCATTGCATCTTCGCACAGCCTTCTGGGGGAGGTTTCTGGGGGAGGTTAAAGCAAGGGAGGAGCTACGCTCGCTCTCTCTGGACCCTGCCATCTATCAAGCAGGAAGTCTGTGTTGAGGCCTGCTACTGGGGCTTCTAGGCCAAAAAGCCTGGGCCTACAGCTATCGAGGAGGATCGCTCAGCCTAAAGAGGGATCCTTTTCCGTGTGACCAGACTTTGCTTCCCAGAGACCGGGGTCATCCATCCACCGACATCCAGTGCGGCTGTAAGAGGAACCGGAGACTGCAAGTTGCGGGGAGGCCGCGGATCGAGGCACCGACAGCGGAACGTGCCAGTGGGGCGAGGCCTGTTTGGTGAGAAGGGCACCTGCCCGGAATTCATTAACTGTTTGTGTAAGCCTGTGACTTTTCAAGGCCCACCATTAGTAGACTAGTGCGCCACACGCCAGGACATCTCGCAGGTGCATCTCGCAGTGGCCACGTGGTTTAAAGTTTGGTGTTTGCACCGCCAGAGAGGTTCGTCTTCATAAACATTGTGAAAGTTCAGTTTGCTTTCTTTTAAAACCCCTGTGGATTACAAATGTTATGTGCACCAACGATTGCTAGCGAAGACTCCTACCGCTGAAGGATCAGTACACTGAACTTAGTCAGGCCTGACTAGAACTGATAGTGACAGGACACAGGTACAATATTGCCCATTAGAGGGAGCTTGCGAGCATAGGTCTGTTACTTATGTAGAAAGTGCGCATTTTTTTATTTCGGTCATATATATTTACATCATTGACTTTGCACAAGTCAACTGTGCCTCTGTTTAATTTTTCTGTCTTTTACCACTGAGTAAAATTGATTCTGGTTAAGCAGGAAACTGTGTGGAGTTCTCTGTTACTCATTGTGGACAAGTGGCTATATATATATACATACCATTTTACTGTTGTGTAGTATTATTGTGTTCCCAATCATCATTGGGTTCCACAATCATTGTGCAGACTAGTTGTGCCAAAGGAGGGTTCAAGCCAAGTTCTTGGGGTTGAGAGCCAGAGTACAGAACCAAAACAAAACCAGCAGCTCCCTTAATCTGGGGGTAGTGCTACACTTACATGCAAAATTATTTCTGGTCTGTAAAGTTTATCAATCAAGAGACTTCAGAGAAAAAAAACAGGACAGCTGCATGTTACATCGGCCACAGAGAGTCTTGTGACTCAGCGGCACCCTGATAATTCTGTCAGTAACAGTTCCTGGCCTGACACCACTCACTCCCATAACTATATTCAGTGGCGGCTGGTGTTTTTTTTGGGGGGGCAGCAAAAACAAAACTGCCCCCCCCACCCGCGGAAAGTTGGTCAGACATCCAGCCCCGCACTTACCCCATCTAGGTCTAAGTGGGCAGCATTCCTATGGGCGGAAGCTTCCATCGCGTCTTCTCCTCTGCATCATAGCGGCTTCCGCCGTGCGTCTCCTCCCTCCTCCTCCTAGGCGTCCAATAGGATCGCCTCTCCTTTCAGGCAATCGGGTGACGGGTCTCAGGACCCACTTCCTGATTGGCTGGGAAGAGGATCAGTTTGACAATAGCGAATATTCATTCGCTATTATCACACAACAGGGTGGGATCAGGGTACATTACTCTGCACCCCGAGCCCACCCTTTTTTGAAGCCTATTAGAGCCTCAAAAAAAACACATTGCAATCCATGCATCTGGCGCCCTGCATGTGGATTAGGGGGTCGCATGGATAGGGGGGCGGTGCCCGTGCCCCTCTAATGGATGGGCCGCCGCTGACTTTGCAGGACCAACGTTGTCACCCTAGGAAAAGCAATGTGTTGTGACTACAGAACACCTCCTCTTCTCCCCATCTGCATAACATAGGAAGAGGTGTTCTTTAGTTCACAGAGGTGAACTGGGAGAGATGGTTAAAATACAGAGTGCACTGCACAGCACTGGATTTCTGGGAGGCTCAATGATACTTTATACGTTTAAATTACTGTATACATTAAATATACTTACTGTATACATTAAATGTATTTGCATATTTAGAATTTTGAGATTTTGTGTTTATTTAACCACTTCAGCCCTGGAAGAATTTACCTCCTTCCTGACCAGAGCACTTTTTGCGATTCGGCACTGCGTCACTTTAACTGACAATTGCGCGGTCATGCGACGTTGCACCCAAACAACGTCCTTTTTTCCCCCACAAATAGAGCTCTCTTTGGGTGGTATTTGATCACCTCTGCGGTTTTAATTTTTTGCGCTATAAACAAAAGAAGAGCGACAATTTTGAAAAAAAAGCAATATTTTTGACTTTTTGCTTTAATAAATATCCCCAAAAATATATAAAAAAACGAATTTCTTTCTCAGTTTAGGCCGATATGTATTCTTCTACATATTTTTAGTAAAAATAATCGCAATAAGCGTATATTGGTTGGTTTGCGCAAAAGTTATAGCTTCTACAAAATAGGGGATAGTTTTATGTCATTTTTATTATGAATTTTTTTGATTAGTAAAAATCGGCGATTTTTATTGCGACTGCGACATTATGGCAGACACATTGAACACTTTGGACACTATTTTGGGACCATTGTCATTTATACAGCGATCAGTGTTATAAAAATGCACTGATTACTGTGTAAATGACACTGGCAGGGAAGGGGTTAAACACTAGGGGGCGATGAAGGGGTTAAGTGTGTCCTAGGGAGTGATTCTAACTGTGGGGGGGCTGGGCTACAAGTGACACGATACTGAACACTGCTCCCGATGATAGGGAGCAGTAGATCACTGTCTTGTCACTAGGCAGAACAGAGAAATGCCTTGTTTACAGTTCTGCAGCTCTGCGACACGATCGCGGGACACCGGCAGACATCGAGTCCGCAGGTCCCGCGGGCACGGTCACGAAGCTCGCGGCGGGCGCGCGCCCACACGGCAGCAATTTCAAAGCAACATACCTGTGCGTTGCTTTGCACAGCCGTGCCATTCTGCCGACGTATATCGTCGCTAGATGGTCGGCAAGAGGTTAGAGATGTTATTGCTATATTAATGTTGCTACAATAGAGATATCATTTTCAGTATAGTTTGTGTTAATATAATGTTTCAGTGCATACATAAATGTGTGAACTGCCTTTTTGCCTTTATTTGTATGTGTCCTGGTTTGATTGCAAAGTGGTGCCATTCAATGATAAATTATAACATTTTATTGAGTTTAATTATTGACTAAAAATACGTGGGAGTGTCACTATGCAACATATTTCCAGCTTAAAGTGGTTGTATGCCTTGAAAAAAAAACAAAAAAAACCCCGTAAGAAAGCTCATTATGAAACACTTACCTTAGAACAAAGTGCCTATACCACCTCCCGGTCACTGCGGAGGGAGCTGACATGTTCCCTCTGCGACATGTTCCCCAGGGCGCTGTGAGTGGCCGAAGCCGCAATGACGTCATTCCCACACATGCACGCGGGAGTCCCCTTTCCGGCAAGGTCCGGCAGCATCCGCCAGGCCTTCAGAGCATCAGCGGCTGCATGCAACGTGAATATCTCCTAAACCATGCAGGTTTAGGAGATATTAATTTTACCTACAGGTAAGCCTTCACACCTTTTACGTTATTTTATATTTTATTTTCATAGAACATTGAATAACTGAGGAATATTTTTTACACTAAATGGCAGAAATAGACTCTTTCATGTCAAAGTGAACAGGTCCCTACCTGTGATTGAAATACGATTCTGTTTCCATTGACCAGACAAAATTTAAAGTGGTTGTAAAGGCAGAAGTTTTTTTTTTTTTTTATCTTAATGCATTCTTTGCATTAAGATAAAAAGTCTTCTGTGTGCAGCAGCCCCCCTCAGTCCCTTTAATACCTGAGGTCAATGTAGCTCCTGTCCTCATTGGCTGAGACAGACGTGTGGTGCAATTGGCTCCCACTGCTGTTAAAGTGGATGTAAACCCGAAAAAAAAAAATGAGTTAAGGCTTGCACCTTGTACAGTATAGGATTTCATATCATCTGTGCACAGTCTTGCCAAAAAGAGTTAATCCATCTCTGAGCAATCCTCTTATCTTTTTTCAATGAGATAAAAATGGACAGACAGAGAAATAGTAGTCAGTTTCTCTCCCTTTGCTGTGAGTGATGGGTGATTTACATATCTCATGCAGAGCCCGAGAGAGACATTCTGTGTACTTCAGATCCCCTCCTTCTTTCTTCTCCAGCTCTCTCAGGATTGGCTGCTCCACACCTCAGCATGATTTGGCATGCTGAAGTCATGTGATAACTTTTCTGGGTTTTGACTGGATGTTAGTGACCATAGCAGAACTTAATTGTAAGAAAGACACAGGAGAAAATGCATGTTGACAAGGGGAGTGTAGAGGTGGGGAGTGTAGAGGTGGGCGGGGAGTCTACTGACATCATGACTCCACACACCGAGCTCCGGACAACAGACCCACCCACAGAATCTGCAGTTTTTCCGGTCTCATAAAAGACAGAGGGGAGACATTTGACAGGTAAGGATACATGCAGGAGGCATGTATATCCTTATAGATAACCACTATGGCAGTAGTTTAGAAAGGATGAAAGTGGGTTTACATCCACTTTAATCAAAGTCATTCAGCCAATGAGAGAAATGGGGAGCGGGCTGGACCGCGGCTCCGTGTCTGAATGGACACACAGAGCCGCAGCTCGGCTCGGTGCCCACATAGCAAGCTGCTTGCTGTGGTGGCACTCAACAGGAGGGTGGGGCCAGGAGCACGAAGAAGCACCCGAGAAGAGGAGGATCTGGGCTGCTCTGTGCAAAACCACTGCACAGGTATAACATGTTTGATATTGTTGTTTGATTTAACCAGATAAGCTTCATAGACTGTCTTTAAAACACATGTATATTCCAAGTCACCTGAAGCCAAACGCCTGAAGCACAAAAAAGTTCTGGAGCTGTTTTTGAAGCTCGAATGGGGCAGATTTGAGCATTTTGTCACATTTTTTATTCCAATAGAAACGAATGGAAACGCGCCATTGGCGCATTTTTGTGCGCATTTTGCGGGATTTGTCACGTGTATTTGCACGATTTTCTGCTCAAATTAAAAAAATGCAAACGTAAATTAGTAATAATATATGAATAAATAAATGTAAAATAAATACAGAATGAACAAAAATCATCATAAATAATGAATAAATAAAATAAATGAATAATATGTAATAATACATAAAAGATAATTAACTCCTACCCATAAAAAATTATAAATAAATTATTATTGTTAATAATAATCATAATAAAAATGATACATACACACCCAACCCCCAAAAAAAAATCATAAATTATTTTAATAATAATAATTTATTTATTTTGTGTTAGGGTTAGGGTGTGTAACGGCACCCCAAATACAAAAGGGGGTAACGCGCCGTTTAAAGATATTCCCTCTCCTGGACACAACTTCCCTGTCGATTCTCCACAGCCAGAAGACCACTTCCCATAGGAATTATTCCTTCCAAAAGAACGAGACAACACGCTCTGTATCTTTCCAAAAATAGACTCCCTTTATTGCCAAAAACATTGAAACTCTTATACACATCCAAAACTGCATTAATCTGAATGAACAATGGTCCAGCTCCACCCACAACATAACAAGCCCCAATACACATTATTTTGACATCTGCTAGGAGACAACAGGTTCTAATCCCCTTTATGTTTAAATAACTATGCATGACCTTTATATTCACCAGACTGTCTGTTACTTTACAATACGCACAAGGACACACTTAATTTCCCCAATCCACATCACCACAAACAATGAACAGGTCTTCTAGAAGCTGGAATTCATTAGCATTACACTAGGCAGACAGGTGATTGAGGCTGAACACCTCAGTATCTCTCAATTAACCTGTTGAGTTCAGAATAAGTAACTAGTCCTTTACAGATTTCCTTGGGAATATGGTGGATAAATATTACAGACCCATTTTAGGTAGTCCAAGATATATTCCTTAATGTCCATTATTTCCTGGCTCACCCTGTGTCCAAAGTGACCCCCCTGTCACACATCTCCCCTTTCGGCAGGAGACCAACACAGGAGGTGACCCCAGACGGGTTGACTCCGAAGTTAGTCCATAGGTCCATTCTTCTAATGCCGGTATCCACACAGTACCCCAAACAAATTGCTCCAAACAGAGCATCACCTACCCAGCCAACCTCTGCCTCTCTCAGAGAACATACCCACCGCTGGGGAGAAGACAGGGTGACTGGGCTCAGTCCGTCATGCTGTTGGGGATCCGGGCCGACTGCCCAGCATCCCTGGGGTATACAAGTGGAGACTGAAGTCCCCTCCACTTGTGGTAGGTGAAAATCCCCCAGTGCTTGCAAAGCAAGGCTGACATCCTCCTGTCTGTGTCACACCATTTTCTGGGGTTGGGTCAGTGAGGACCGAAGTCCCATCCGGTACCACAGGAACTCCCTCTTCTGTTAGTTGAGAGCAGAGGCCCGCGGCACCCTGCTCTGTTGCCAGCTCTTGTGCTGGGTTGCTGTAAGTGGAGACCGCAGTCCCATCCACCGATATCCACTCAAGTGGCAGTTGTGTGCAGCGGCCAGTAGCATTCTGCCCTGCTGCCAGTGATTCAGCTGGGAGTAAAAGCTTTACCACCTCAGCTTGTTGCTGGAGAGATGGGCCAACTGCCCCGGCTCCCTGAAACTCCACAGTTGTTTCCGGTGCTGGGCAGAGGTTGCTATCACTCTGCCCTGTTGCCAGCACTTCTGCTGGGGACTCCACACCATCTGCTCTGGCTAACTGTTGGGGAGGGAAAAGAGCTGCTTCTCCCCCCTGCATCTCTGAAATCCCCTGGGAAAGAGGAACCATCACCTTCTCACCTCGGGCCTCCAAAACTGCCACGGGTGTAGAGCAGGGGTCTGCAGTACTCTGTCCTTCTGCCAGTACTTGGGCAGGCGATGCATAATCCCTAACATCCTCTGAACAGTCACTTAAATCCATACCTTCTGTAATCTGTGGCTGGGGAGATGAGCCAAATGCCCTAGCTCCCTGGAACTCCATATCATCCACTTCGGCTTTAGGGCTGGCAATCTTTAGATTTTCCACTGCTGATTCTTCAGCCAGGCTAGCTTCCTGGAACTCCATATCATCCACTTCGGCTTTAGGGATGGCAATCTTCAGATTTTCCACTGCCGATTCTTCAGCCAGGATTTCAGAGTTGTCCACTGGTATTTCCTGATAGTCCCAGGCAAAGGTAGCACCACCCTGCTGCTGAGCAGATTCTAGCAGCTGTCTGTAGGCGATCTCCGATTGTCGTATTACCACCATTCTCCACTCCTGTTGCCGCTCTAGTTCTCTCTTTTGTCGCGCATCCTGCAGCTGGATGCCTCTAATGGCTTCCTGTATGGCGGTCTCTGATGGGTTAGCACCATATAATGCCAACCGCTGTCGCACTCGTTGCTGGAACAAATCTTCAACTGACCGGGGTCCTGCATCACCGTCTCTCTGGTCCATCTCGGCTAGCTCCCTGATCAAGGTGGCCTTGTTCTTTGTCCCACTGGTCCCTTCACGGCTCTCAAGTAGGTCCTTCAGCGTGGCTTTCCCGCAGGCTGCATAGCTGGTCATTCACTGTGGTGGCTTGGAGTGTCCCAGGAACTGGAGGGAAAATCCCGCTGCTGCCAACCAATGTAACGGCACCCCAAATACGAAAGGGGGTAACGCGCCGTCTAAAGATATTCCCTCTCCTGGACACAACTTCCCTGTCGATCCTCCACAGCCAGAAGACCACTTCCCATAGGAATTAATCCTTCCAAAAGAACGAGACAACACGCTCTGTATCTTTCCAAAAATAGACTCCTTTTATTGCCAAAAACATTGAAACTCTTATACACATCCAATACTGCATTAACCTGAATGAACAATGGTCCAGCTCCACCCACAACATAACAAGCCCCAATACACATTATTTTGACGTCTGCTAGGAGACCACAGGTTCTAATCCCCTTTATGTTTAAATAACTATGCATGACCTTTATATTCACCAGACTGTCTGTTACTTTACAATACGCACAAGGACACACTTAATTTCCCCAATCCACATCACCACAAACAATGAACAGGTCTTCTAGAAGCTGGAATTCATTAGCATTACACTAGGCAGACAGGTGATTGAGGCTGAACACCTCAGTATCTCTCAATTAACCTGTTGAGTTCAGAATAAGTAACTAGTCCTTTACAGATATCCTTGGGAATATGGTGGATAAATATTACAGACCCATTTTAGGTAGTCCAAGATATATTTCTTAATGTCCATTATTTCCTGGCTCACCCTGTGTCCAAAGTGACCCCCATGTCACAGGGTGTTTAGCTATTTAATATTATTATTATTTTATTTTATTTTTTTATGGGTTAGAGGTTTAAGTTAGGGGTTAATTATTAATTATTATTACTTAGTATTAATTTATTGAATTTATTATTAAATATTTATGATTATTTGTATTTATTTGTGTATTTATTTTACATTTATTTATTTATTATTGTTATTATTATTAGTAGTAGTAGTAGTATTAACACCATAACAAAAAAATAATAATATATATATATATATGTATGTATATATAACCCTAACCCCAACTCCTAATCCTAACCCTAACCTAGCCTTAACTCTAACCCCTTATCCTAACGAAAAATAATAATAATAAATTAATAATAATAATAAAAAAAGAAATCAAAGCTAATGGAAAATCTAAAAAAACTGAAATTCCTAGCTACAAATGATGGAAAAGATGATAGTTTTCTCTATTGGCTAATAAAAAAAAACGCCAGAGCTCAAAAATGCTGTGTAAAACCGCGCAAGTCGCGCATATAATCGCATCAAAATCGTGCATAAATACGCTCAGGTGTGAATGCAGTCTTTTGGGCCTATATCTGCCTAAGAGGGGCTTTATGTGGTGAACCTTGGGCTCAGTGATCCATGTTGGGAAAGAGACCTCTTGATGCTGGTATCCTTTTTTTGTCTTTGTATTATCTTGGCATTGGAAGGAACATGCTGATTTTGACCTTTGTAGTGGGGGTCGTTTAACCAAGGTGAGAATACGCCTGAGTGGGGCTGGTGAAGGTGCACACTCGAAAGGAACCTTTGATGACTTCACAAGGACATTTGGAGATATCATTTGGCTTTTGTCACACATATTATTTTGGACTGAATTGCACAATTTTTGGGGATTTTAGTTTACACTTTTTTCACTGTATATACCTATTAGGCATGATTTTGTGTATAACTTTGCAACTAATTTATTGAAGTTTGTTGAGCACAGATATTTTGCATACACATTTGTTCGATATCCATATTATTCTGATATCTATGATATTCTGCATCATACATTCCCTATGTCTGCTTTGCAAAGTCATTCCAAATTCCTTGTAATAATTATATAGCTAGGCCAGGAAACGCGTTGAAATGGTTGTGGTATTGAAGATGCTGAAGTAGACAACACAGGTTGTGCTTATAAACTGTGTCAATAAATCTGAGAATATGAAAATACTGATCACAGATCTTCCTTCTTGGCTGCCACTTATAGCCAGAGCAACACCACTGAGTGTACAATGAGTAAACTTCAGGTCTTCTGCAGTTCTGTGAATCGGGAAGATGATTTTTTGCAGAAAAACAGACGTGTCTAATGTAGATTGTCTCCGATCCAGTTGGACTGATATTACTAATGTCCAAGCATGGAAATTAAAGTGTCCATAAGTGCTGGGCAAACTCGTCTGGACCTCTTTGGATTAGCTGGGCATATGTTTCTTGTCTTTCACCATGGTAAGTGGCTTGCTTTCTCGAAGGGGCTTACCTGATTGATCTCAATGCATGTTTAACCCCTTCACGCCAACATAACACGCACATGAACTTTAATGGCATCCCAGTCTTAGTCCATAGGATTCAATATTGAGTTGGCCCATTCTTTGCAGCTATAACAGCTTCAACACTTCTGGGAAGGCTGTCCACGAGGTTTAGGGGGGTGTATATGGGAATATTTGACCATTCTTCCAGATGCGCATGTGTGAGGTCAGGTGCTGATGTGGACGAGAAGGCCTGGCTTGCAGTCTCCGCTATAATTCATCCCAAAGGTGTTCTATCGGGTTAAGGTCAGGACTCTGTGCAGGCCAGTCAAGTTCCTCCACCCCAAACTCGCTTATCCATATCTTTATGGACCTTTCTTTATGTACTTGTCCAAATCATTTGGTGGAGGGGGGATTAAGGTGTGGGGTTGTTTTTAAGGGGTTGGGCTTGGCCCCTTAGTTCCAGTGAAGGGAACTCTTAAGGTGTCAGCATACCAAGACATTTTGGACAATTTCATTTTCCCAACTTTGTGGGAACAGTTTGGGGATGGCCCCTTCCTGTGTCAACATGACTGCGCACCAGTGCACAAACAAGGTCCATAAAGACATGGATGGATGGAGGAACTTGACTGGCCTGCACAGAGTCCTGACCTCAACCCGATAGAACACCTTTGAGATTAATTAGAGCGCAGGCTGCGTGCCAGGCCTTCCCATTCAACATCAGTGTCTGACCTCACAAATGCGCTTCTGGAAGAATGGTCAAAATTTCCATAGACACATTCCTAAATCTTGTGCACAGCCTTCCCAGAAGAGTTGAAGCTGTCATAGCTGCAAAGGGTGGGCCAACTCAATATTAAACCCTAAGGAATAAGACTGGGATGCCATTAAAGTTAATGTGTGTGGAAAGGCAGGCGTCCCAACACTTTTGGTAGTATAGTGTATATGCGGCCTCTCTGGACTGGGCTTTTTGCCGTGGGGCTGCATATATGCGCATCTGTCTTTGTGCTGGAAGCACACCGCACAACGCATTCGTACTAACCATCAGGACCTGGAGCTCCTGATTCTGGGTCATCTGTTCGCTGTCATAGCCTCTGATTGGCTACCACAGTGATAAGTCACTGTGAAGCCTACCCCTGTGTTTCTCTGTCTGTGAATGGAGAGGAAAGATACATTGTATTGTTCTCTCTCCTTGCAGGTAGAATAAAAAGTGTGTGTAAGATAAATAAATAATATAAAAAATACCTAGATCAAGGCTTGAGTGTAAGAGCCCATTCACACAGGGGCGACTTTGGATCCGACTTCAAGTCGCCCCAAGTCGCCTCAAGTCGCGCTGCATGAGAAAATCAATGTAAGTGAATGGAACCGTCTTAATGCACACTACTGCAGTCGCTCCGACTTCAAAAAAGGTTCCTGTATTACTTCAATCCGACTTCTAGGCAACTGCTAGGCGACCTGTACCCATTGATTTCAATGGAAGTCGCCTCAGAAGTCGGATCCCCTGTCTTAATAGAAGCAACTTTCCAGGAAGAGAACATACATTTCTCAGGCAAACCCCTCCCTCCCACAGAGCTGATTCTTGTTTGATTGGCCACTGGAAAGCCTCCTGTCCTGGAGGCGACTTCAGTCGTGCTGTAAGTCGCCCCAAGTCGCGCTGTGATTCAAACTCAAGTCGTGTCCAAGTTTCCTCCCAAAGTCACGCTGAAAGCCATGTTGCCCCTGTGTGAATGGAGTCTAAGGGTTAGTGTTTGGGTCAAGTAATGGTCAAAAGTCAGGGTCAGTATATTTTGGACAGAACTCTTTTTAAAAAAACATTTTTTAAAATTAGTATCAGTGTCAGTGTCAGTGTGTTTTAGGTAGGACAAAAAAAAAAGAAGCAAAATACACGCTATAGTTTCTGGGCTGTACTATGGGTATGAACAACAAATAACATGTATATATGTGTATCGCTGTGATCGCCAGGAGCAGGAGAATATATTTTCGATTGTTATTTGATGGTAGGTAATGGTAGTGACAAGAAATATACAGCTAAATAAAAATAAAAAAATCCTCTACTATTTTAGGCCAGTTTTCCTTTGATAATGAAACAAAAATCAGGAGATATCCATTAACATTAACCATCAAATGAAAGTCCAATTTGTCCTGAAGAAAACAAGGTATAATCCACCTGGATGCACAAATTTGCAATGATATGTATGGTTTTACTAACACAAGTCAAAGTTGCAAAATTGTGCTCTTAGGCATTAAGATTTGTTTTTCCCTTAGGCCTAAAGGTGTTAAGACCGTGTTTCCCAAGACTGAAGGAAATATTGGGCATTCTGGCAATTTATGTAAAAGCTACTGACTAGTTTTTGATTGGATGTACATCCTTTTTCTTATCTATATGATAACCAAAATTACACTGGATACTGTTACTCCCTTATAGGGATCTTTTGATTTTTTTAAATGTGCGTCTTTCTATTTTTTGCTCTAAATTTAGGAATAAATAGTTGAGAGAGATATATAGTTTGCATTAGTTGATTTGTCCTGTAAATCTTCCTGTATACATCTTCTCTGTTTACAGACAAAATGTAATCACTGGAGATTTAACTCCTTCCCGCCGAGCGTACGCATATATGCGGCCTCAGCTTTCAGGGATAATACTGGGATGATGCCTGCAGCTGCAGGCATCATCCCAGTACAATTTTTTAGAGCGGGCGGTTGGCTCTTCAGGGATAACAACCGATGTGGCTAAAAGCCGCTCGGCTGTTATACAGGAGGAGCGAGAGGGGACTCCCCCCCTCTCGCCACCTTCTGCCGCTTTTACCGAGCCTCGTGTCCCACCAGGAGACCCGGTCCGCGATCTGGCACTTCCGCCGGCTAGAGAGAGACTGGCACAAAGCCGGAAACGGCTTTGTTCTAGTCTTCTCTCTGTAAACACGGAAGCAACATCGCTTCCGGTTTACTCGGCTGCCAATGGCGCCGTTTTTAAAAAATTTACAGTATTCGGAATCGCCGTTTTTGGCGATCTGAATACTTTGAAGTGCAAAGGAGGGATTTAGACCCCCAATCCCTCCATAAAGAGTACCTGTCACCACTTAATACTGTCACAAGGGATGTTTACATTCCTTGTGACAGCAATAAAAGTGATCACATTTTTTTTTTTTATAAAAGTAACAAAAAAAGAAAAAAAAATTTAAAGCACCCCCAGTCCCCGCAAGCTGGCGCAGCAAAGAAAACGCACACGTAAGTCGCGCCCGTATATGTAAACAGTGTTCAAATCACACATGTGAGGTATCGCCGCGATCGTCAAAGCGAGAGCAATTCTAGCACTAGACCTTCTCTGTAACTTTAACTTGGTAACCGTGATTTTTTTTGTTTAAAGCGTCGCCTATGGAGATTTTTAGGTACCGTAGTTTGTCGCCATTCCACGAGTGTGCGCAATTTCAAAGCATGACATGTTGGGTATTTATTTACTCGGCGTAAAATTATCTTTCACATTATACAAAACAATTAGGCTAACCTTACTGTTTAGTTTTTTTTAATTCATGAAAGTGTATTTTTTCCTAAAAAATTGCATTTGAAAGACCGCATCACAAGTACCGTGTGACATAAAATATTGTAACGATTGCCATTTTATTCTCCAGATTCTCCTTCTAACAAAAAATACAGATTTTAACTTGCAAGCAACAAATGTCAGAAATTGGCTTAGTCATGAAAGGGTTAATATTGTGTGATAATAAAACCTGAAAACTTCTAAGGGGCCAAATACATATCATAGAAACTGTAGGGATCTAACAAGCTATGCCGTCAGAAATGCTGGAAAACACTGATTAGAAAGCATTTTTTTTTTTAATTGTGGCTCTGACCAATTTGTACCCCAATTATTGTTCATTTTACAGTGCTCAAAACATGTTTTAGCAAGCAGCTTTTCGGGAAGAAGCGTCTCTTTTTTAACACAGTAATTATTATTATTATTTTACAAAAAAATGTTCCTGAGAAACTCAGTTTCATTGAGTTGTATTGAATATATGCTCTATTTCTTCATTGTTTAAATGACCCCAGCCAAGTTACAGGCAGTACAGATGCCATGCATTGGATCACAGTTCTTTTCTGCAAAGGTTAAGGGATTAATGATCACTTTAAATATTTCATGCTGACACTTTACATCAATCACATGCTTCTGCGTTGTGAAATATTTATCAGTTTTCTCTCCTTTTCAGAGAAATGGTCAATGCATGGTTTGCTGAAAGGGTTCATACAATACCAGCATCAAAAGAAGGAGGCAAAAGCAATACAGAACATAACCAGCAGGCCACTTCTTCTGAACTCACCAACCAAGTGGCACCAGTAAGAAAGATTTCAGCTTCGGAGTTTGACCGGCCTCTTAGGCCCATCGTGGTTAAAGACTCTGAGGGAACGCTGACATTTCTTGCCGATTCAGAAAAGAAGGAACAGATGCCTCTGCAAACCCCCATTATATCGACTGCAAGCGATCAGTGCGCAAGGCTTTTGGAACTAGTGAAAGATATATCAAGTCACTTAGACGTTACTGCCCTTTGTCATAAGATTTTTTTACACATTAATGAACTTCTATCTGCCGACCGATACTCCCTTTTCTTAGTGTGCGAGGATAGTTCCAATGAGAAGTTTCTTGTCAGCAGACTTTTTGATGTAGCTGAAGGCACAACACTGGAGGAGGCTTCAAATAACTGCATTCGTCTGGAGTGGAGTAAGGGCATTGTAGGCTATGTTGCAGAGTATGGACAGCCTTTGAACATAAAAGATGCATATAAGGTAAGATAAAGAATTCTGGGACTAAAGCAAAACTATGGAAAAAAAATCACAAATTACATATATGATGCAGTCTGTTAATAGCAACAACAAAGATGTATTTGTTTTTCTGAGTCTCCCATGTTACATCGTTTTTTTGCCTGTTGATCCTGCTAATAAGTTTGTTATTTTTCAACTTCTTTCAACAGAGCAAGCTGTCCAGGCAAAATAGCAGTTAGAGGGTTGAGACAAACCATTTACAGCTAACAGGTGCTCACAGTGATCATCTTTTATAGTTATAAATTTTATCCTCCAAAAAAAAAACAGAATTTGTAAGTCACTTATTTAAAAGCCATCTACATATACTAGTCCATTTAACTCTACCCTCTCCACAGATAGATATTGTGTTTTCTCTTTCTCAGCGCGGGGGTTGGGGAGCCATCCCAGCCGGGAGAACACACAGTGATTAGCACCAGAGGCTATAGCCGCTGGCAATAGTCGCATGAAAGATATGACAGGCTGTTGTACCCAAGTTGATTGATCGATTAACTTGGGTACAATCAGCCTGCCCATACTTGGTTCGAATCTCGGCCGTTTCAGCAGGGATTTGGACCGTCTATGGCCGACTTAAGTATGGCTACTTTGCTTCTTCTTAGATACAGTAGAGAAGCAAGTGTAGCCACCCTAAGGCCCCATGCACACGAGACGCAGGTGCAAACTCTGCTGAACACACGTTTTTAAACGCTGAAACCGGCGTTTAAAAACGCGCGTTTTGCCGCGTTTGCGGCCCCGTTTAGCGGCGTTTTACCGCGTTTGCGTTTATAAGCGTTTCATCATAAGACCCTCCCTAAGCTCAAAAAACAGTACATTTTAACCATTTCAGCCAGTTTGTGAGACCAGAGTGAGTAGCAGCAGCTGAGAGAGCAGCAGTGTACTTGTATTTAGCGTATCACTTGCCACATCACCTACCACAAGTTGTGGATTGTCCACTTGCCACGTCACCTGCCACATCACCTGGCCACGTTACCTGCCACATCACCTGCCACAAGTTGTGGATTGTCCACTTGCCACGTCACCTGGCCACATCACGTGCCATGTCACCTGGCCACGTCACCTGCCACAAGTTGTGGATTGTCCACTTGCCACGTCACCTGGCCACGTCACCTGGCCATGTTGCCTGCCACGTCACCTGGCCACGTTACCTGCCACGTCACCTGGCCACGTCACCTGCCACAAGTTGTGGATTGTCCACTTGCCACGTCACCTGGCCACATCACGTGCCACGTCACCTGGCCACGTTACCTGCCACGTCACCTGGCCAGGTCACCTGCCACAAGTTGTGGATTGTCCACTGGCCACGTCACCTGGCCACATTACGTGCCACGTCACCTGGCCACGTTACCTGCCACGTCACCTAGCCACGTCACCTGCCACAAGTTGTGGATTGTCCACTTGCCACGTCACCTGCCACGTCACCTGCCATGTCACCTGGCCATGTCACCTGGCCACGTTACCTGTCACGTCACCTAGCCACGTCACCTGCCACAAGTTGTGGATTGTCCACTTGCCACGTCACCTGCCATGTCACCTGCCATGTCACCTGGCCACGTCACCTGGCCATGTTACCTGCCACGTCACCTAGCCACGTCACCTGCCACAAGTTGTGGATTGTCCACTTGCCACGTCACCAGGCCACATCATGTGCCACGTCACCTGGCCACATTACCTGCCATGTCACCTGGCCATGTCACCTGCCACAAGTTGTGGATTGTCCACTGGCCACGTCACCTGGCCACGTCACCTGGCCAGGTCACCTGCCACAAGTTGTGGATTGTCCACTGGCCACGTCACCTGGCCACATCACGTGCCACGTCACCTGGCCACGTTACCTGCCACGTCACCTGGCCATGTCGCCTGCCACAAGTTGTGGATTGTCCACTGGCCACGTCACCTGGCCACATCACGTGCCACGTCACCTGGTCACGTTACCTGCCACGTCACCTGGCCATGTCACCTGCCACAAGTTGTGGATTGTCCACTGGCCACATCACCTGGCCACGTCACCTGGCCAGGTCACCTGCCACAAGTTGTGGATTGTCCACTGGCCACATCACCTGGCCACGTCACCTGGCCACGTCACCTGGCCAGGTCACCTGCCACAAGTTGTGGATTGTCCACTGGCCACATCACCTGGCCACGTCACCTGCCACAAGTTGTGGATTGTCCACTGGCCACGTCACCTGGCCACGTCACCTGACACAAGTTGTTGATTGTCCACTTGCCACGTTACCTGCCACAAGTTGTGGATTGTCCACAATGCAATGCAAGCAATTACAGTTTTCTTTTATATTTTTTAATAGTTTTTCATCATTTGCCATCATTTTTGAGATTTCTAATGTTAAAAAATAGGTCACCTTTAAAAACGCTTATAAACGCAAACGCGGCAAAACGCCGGTACCGCGTTTAGCCGCGTTTACCCGCGTTTAGCAGCGTTTAGCGTCTGAAACGTGGAAAACTTTTGCGTCTCAACCCATTTTTTTGCTTCTGGAAAAACGAGGTTAAACGCAACTGCTTGTAAACGCCAAAAAACGAGAGTGTGTGCATGGACATATAGGATAACATTGAATGGGTTCAGGGGCAGTTGAAAAAAGCGTCCAACTGCCTCTGAACGCGCGTTCAACAGCAAATAACAGCGTCTCGTGTGCATGGGGCCTAAGGCAGGAAATGTGTTGCTGGCCAGATCACCAGTTAAAAATAAAGGACAAAAATAAAACAAATTCAGCCACCACATCTAAGGACTGGAAAGCTGAAATAGTAGGATTTTTAAAACAGCTTACCTGTAAAATCCTTTTCTTGGAGTACATCACGGGACACAGAGCAGCATAGTCATTACTATGTGGGTTATATAGAATTACCTTCAGGTGCTGGCACTGGCAACTTCCAAAACAGGAAGTACCCTCCCCTATATAAGCCCCTCCCAACCGGGAGTACCTCAGTTTTGTAGCAAAGCAATACGTGTCCCCAAAAGAGGGGTTGGAGCTCTGTGTCCCGTGATGTACTCCAAGAAAAGGATTTTACAGGTAAGCTGTTTTAAAAATCCTACTTTCTTGTTCATACATCACGGGACACAGAGCAGCATAGTCATTACTATGTGGGACGTCCCAAAGCAATGCCACATGAGGGGGGGGGATACACCATACATAAGCTGGGCGCCATCAGGCATGAGGATCTTTTGCGGCCTGCAACACACTGCGCCCAAAGGCGACATCCTCCTGACTTCTCACGTCCACCTGGTAGAACCTAGTAAACGTGTGTACTGAAGACCATGTTGCGGCCTTACAAATTTGCGCCAGGGAGGCCTGGTGATGCACTGCCCATGAAGTTCCAACTGCTCTCGTGGAGTGCGCCCTAACTTTGAACGGAGGCGGTCTACTTTTCAAGCCATAGGCTTGTATTATGACCTGTCGAATCCACTTGGCTAAAGTAGATTTTGATGCTGCCTGACCCTTTCTGGGGCCTTCCGGCAGAACAAACAGAGAATCCGTTCTACGAATCTGAGCAGTGGCTTTTAGATAAGCTTTAACTGCTCTTACTACATCCAAAGAATGCAATAACTTTTCCTCTACCGAGCTTGGTTTGGGGAAAAAAGAAGGAAGAACCACATCCTGGTTCAAGTGAAACCTCGATACCACCTTAGGAAGAAAGGCTGGGTGAGGACGTAATACTACTCTGTCCTTATGGATAACCAGATATGGCTCTTTACAGGACATGGCGGCTAATTCCGACACTCTTCTAGCCGAGCATATGGCTACTAAAAATATCAATTTCCTGGTGAGTAGAACCAAGGAAATGTGCCGCAAAGGTTCAAATGGCTGCTTCTGCAGAACCGACAGAACCAAATTTAGATCCCATGGGCATATGGGAGCCTTAATCGGTGGAATAATACGAGTCACACCTTGCATAAAGGATTTGACAAGTGAATGCATAGCCAGGGGCCTTTGAAATAGTATTGACAAGGCCGAAACCTGGCCCTTGATAGTACTTAAGGCAAACTTCCTGTCTACAGCCCACTGCAGGAAGTCCAGAATTCTGCCTATAACGTACTTACGTGGATGCCATTTTCTGGCCTCGCACCAAGTGATGTACGCCTTCCAAACTCTATAGTAGATCTGCCTGGATACAGGCTTCCTGGCATTGATTATAGTTGATACCACAGAGTTAGAGAGACCTCTCTTCTTTAGGATGTGGGACTCAATAGCCAGGCCGTTTAACTTAGAGTTAGTAAGGAAGGGTGGTATATCGGTCCTTGCGAAAGCAGGTCCGGACGACGTGGAAGGGTCCAAGGACTCCCCACAGACATTTTGATGATCTCCGCGTACCAGGCCCTTCGGGGCCACGCTGGAGCCACCAGGATCACCGGCTTCTTCTCCAACCTGACTCTGCGAAGGAGTCGAGGCAACAATTGTAGCGGAGGGAATGCATATATCAGTCTGAACTGATCCCAAGGGAACACCAGAGCATCCGAGCCGCAAGCGAGGGGATCCCTTGTCCGGGAGACAAACCTGTCCACCTTTGCGTTGAATCTGGATGCTAGCAGATCTACATCCGGTGTTCCCCACCGCTGACATATTGCTCGGAAGACCTCGGGATGAAGGGACCATTCCCCTGGGCATAACTGTTGGCGACTCAGAAAGTCCGCCTTCCAATTCTCCACCCCTGGAATGAAGACAGCTGATATACATGGGACATGCTTTTCTGCCCATTCCAGGATGTGACTTACTTCCCTCTGGGCTGCACGACTCCTGGTGCCTCCCTGATGATTGATATATGCCACTGCTGTGGCATTGTCTGATTGAATTCTGACAGGGGACCCCTTGGAGTCTGGATGTCCAGGCTACTAGGGCGTACCGGGCTGCTCGTATCTCTAAGAGATTGATGGGCAGGGTTTTTACTACATTTGACCATCTGCCCTGGAGAGACCATTGCTCCAGTACTGCCCCCCAGCCTGTAAGGCTGGCATCTGTAGTGACCACCTTCCAAGATATCGGGCTGAAGGGTTTTCCCTTCTGGAGATTCTGGGGGATCAACCACCAGCAGAGACTCTTCCGAAGTCTAGAGCCTGAACTTTTCCATTCCAGGCTGACAATATGGCCCTTTGTAAATTCCTTGAGTGGAATTGGGCGTATGGCACAGCTTCGAATGATGCTACCATCTTTCCTAGCAGCCTCATGCACAGGCGTATGGACGGCTGTCTTTTTGCACAAAGCAGACGGACCAAGCCCCTCAAAGAGGATACCTTGTCTAGAGGTAAGAAAATCTTCCTCTGGTCTGAATCCAGCCGTAGCCCTAGATATACCAGGTTTTTCACTGGCTGTAGGGCTGACTTGTCCAGGTTGATGACCCAACCGTGAGATTCTAGATACTTGATTGTATCGATAATTACCACTTCTAGCTTGGCAACTGAGTGGTCCATCAACAACAGGTCGTCTAGGTATGCCATTATCGTTACACCCCGTGTTCTTAGATCGGCCAACAGTGGGGCCAGAATTTTTGTGAACACTTGTGGTGCTGTGGCCAGACCGAATGGTAAGGCTCTGAACTGAAAATGGCGCCCTTCTACTGCAAAGCGTAGGAATTTTTGATGACCTGGAAAGATGGGAACATGCAAGTAAGCATCTTTGATGTCGATCGAGGCTAACCATTCCTCCCCTTGTAGGGCAGCGGTGACCGATCGGATCGACTCCATCCGGAAAGACCGGACGTTTAGAAATTTGTTTAGACTCTTTAGGTCCAATATGGGTCTTATGTCCCCGTTTGGCTTAGGGACTGTGAAAAGGTTTGAGTAGAAACCCAACCCCCACTCTTCCATAGGAACCTCCATATTTACTCCTTGGAGCAATAGTTGTTCTAACGCCAATAGGAGAGACCGTCTTTTCAGAGGGTCTCTTGGCATGCCTGACCACATAAAATGGGACGGAGGAGACTCTTTTAACTCCAACTTGTATCCCAGATTTACTGCGGAGAGCACCCATCTGTCTTTGATCGTCTCCCGCCAGGTCTCTGCGAACAACTGAAGTCTTCCCCCCACCCGTTTGAGTGGGGGCAGCCCTTCATAGGCTTGACTTGGAGGCTGGTTTAGTACCTCTTCGGATCCAGGGTTTTTTATTACCCTGTGGCTGTCCCTGATTTTTACCTCCTGAGTTTGACCGAGGAGGCCGTCGGAACTGCTTAGTAGCAGACGTCGCAGGGATAGGAGAGGTAGTCCTCTTAAAAGATGGACCCCTAGACCTCTTCTTACTCGGTAAGAGAGTACTTTTACCACTGGAAATCTTCTGGATATACTTATCCAGGTCTTCGCCAAAAAGGCGTTCCCCATGAAATGGGAAGCTAACTAAGAGCTTCTTACAGGGAGCTTCATCAGACCAGTTTTTAAGCCACAGAAGCCTACGCATATGTACCAAAGACAGCGTGAGGCGGGAGGCCTGATGGATAGAATCCTTGATGGCGTCAACCGCAAAGCATAATGCTCTAGGCAGATCAGCCAGAGCCTGGGCCTGTTGGTCTGGCAAATCCCTCAGGACCATTTTCATTTGATCCTTTAAAGCTTGGCAGACCCCAATAGCTGCCACTGCTGGCTGTGTAACAGCCCCTGCTGTGGAAAAAGCAGATTTTAATAAAGATTCCAATTTTTTATCCACTGGATCTTTGAACATTTGAACATTATCTACTGGACATGTCAGTGATTTGTTCACAGAAGAGATGGCTGCATCCACCGTAGGAACATTCCATCTCTGGGTGAACTTTTCCTCCATGGGATAGATCACCGGAAACCTTTTAGGCGGAACAAATAGTTTATCAGGATGTTCCCAGTCCTGGTATATAAGTCCTTCCAATAATGGATGTATTGGAAAGGAGCAATTAACCTGGGGAGCTTTTAGCGACCCCAATGAGGAGACAGCAGTAGTTGATGGTTCAACAAGAGGCATTTTAAATGCAGATCGAACCATGTCAGTCAGGGTCTGGACCCACAATCTTTCAGTCTGTGATGCTGAAAATGGTTCATCTACTGTCGATTCCTCAAAAACAGAGCTAACCTCCTCCTGATCCCCTTCAGGTAGGCCGGTCCCTTCCTGGGACTGTTGCTCTGCCAACAGGCACTCTAATGGAGGTGATGGAGATCTGGCGCGCTTTCTTTCCTGTAGAGAAGAAGCGATCAATGCAGCCAATCTCTGCTCCAATCCCTCCAGAGTTGAGGAAAAAACCTCCTCTGTTATATATGCAGGAGCAGGTGGACTGAGGACAGCCGCAGTACCTGGCACTCCCGGGGGTTCCTTATGGGTATTAACCTCTGATTTCTCAGGGGAGGAGGGTGCAGATGACTGCTCCAGATCCTCAGAGCCCGATGGAGACCCCCTACACTTCCTGAGAGGTATATCTCGGAGTTTTTTAGGCGGCATATTCCTTAGTTCAAAGCTGAGGTATTCCAGCCGCAATACACCCCTTACTGAAATAGTCTAATGCAATCTGCTGCTATGTACATCAGTGGGTGTCTACTAATGCGTCTTTCTGGGGATGCCTGTATCAACCGCCCGCTGTAAGCCCCTATACCATGCTACCAGCTCCTTTTCATGCTCTGTGTCCATAGCAAGCAGCGTGGACTGAGTCCTTTTATCTTGCTGGGACGCCCGCGCATGCGCAGAAGCGCTGGGCGCACAGAGCGCGTCATCCGCCAGGCTCCGCCCCCTTTTTTGAAGCTAAACCTTATAAAAAGAAAGCATGTGTGTGTGCGCGTGCACGTGTGCGCTCTTGGCGCCATGTAGGGAGAGGAGCCAGGGTCCCTGTTTTACCAGGACTCGGGGATGGAAGGAAACTACTTGGCAGCATGACAGAGGAATGCAGCTTCCCTGATAGAGAGCTCACTCATCTGCCTGGACTTTCACCATGGAAGGAATAGTCCCAAGAAAAAAGACGTTCCACAGCGGCCTCTAGTGGACAAACACAGGTACCGCACTTTTGTCTTTTTTTTTAAAACCTCCTTTATGAAAAACATTTCCAGGTTTACAGTTTTTTTAAAACTTCCCTTATGAAAAAACATTTCTAGGATTTCTTAGGCATATACAGCTACTAGCGGGAATACCCTTCAGGTAACAGGCAGAAAGACATATTAGGCTTGGGGGTCCCCTCAATAGAACCAAGTTCCTGAGGGGCCCCCACTTACCTTTTCCCCGCCGCAGGACTTTGTTTGGTCCACAGAAGCCCAAACTTCACCTCTCACGGCAGGCATTGTACTAGACCTTCAGGGACCGGGTTCCCAAGGATTCCACTCCCCTGGACCTGTATAGCACCCTGCACAGATAGCCTCTTGGTTTTGGGTATGACCAGAGCTCTGGATCCCAGGGTCCAGCCCTCCTAAGAGAGGCATTACAGGCAAAACCCTGCTCTTCTCTGCAAGGCCCGGGTACCGACCGTTTAGCTATGAAGCTTTTTTGGTCGGATCCGGAATAGCTTGCTAAGGCCCAGAGAACCTGTACACAAGCCCAGATGAATACATGTTAACCTTGGCCAACACCTTAGACACTGGCAAAAAAACTGAGGTACTCCTGGATGGGAGGGGCTTATATAGGGGAGGGTACTTCCTGTTTTGGAAGTTGCCAGTGCCAGCACCTGAAGGTAATTCTATATAACCCACATAGTAATGACTATGCTGCTCTGTGTCCCGTGATGTATGAACAAGAAATATTACATTTTTGTTCTTGTGTTCTCGGCACAGCTCTCTTTACATTCTTGTACACATATATGCGGCCGCTCGGCCTTAAGGCCCATCTGCCAAGAGGCCACATATATGCGTACCACCAGCGTGAAGGGGTTAAAGTAAAGAACAAGTGCAGAAAGTTATAGAGCTTGAAAAGTAAAACCTAAAGTAGATGAAAACCCCAATTGAATGACATTTATCATTTTAAGCACTGTGTATCATAAACAGTTGCCTTGTGTTTTAAATATAAAACACATTTCACCTTTTTTAACCCTCAATGCTGCTGATCTCCTGCATCATATTTGTCTACATGCATGCACTCCAGCAGCTGTTTCACATCATCTACAAGGGTGGATTTCCTGATGCATTATACCAGAGGAACATGCCTATGTTATGTGTATTGACACAGCCTCTTGTATTCTTTATTGGAAGAGTGTGGAACAGGGTGACAATGCAAGGGAAACACTAATGCCGTGTACAGGCGACCGTTTTTAATGACGAGAAAAATGACATTTTTTAAAATGGTCATTAAAAATGATCGTGTGTGGGCTTCAGAGCATTTTTCACGACGTGAAAAACGGCCATGAAGAAATTGGAACATGCTATAATTTTTCACGTTGTTTTTTACATCGTTGTTTTTCTCGTCATGAAAAATGGCCGTGTGTGGGCTTTAACGACGGGAAAAAAAATGCGCATGCTCAGAATCAAGTATGAGACGGGAGCGCTCGTTCTGGTAAAACTAGCGTTCGTAATGGAGATAGCACATTCGTCACGCTGTAACGGACTGAAATGCACGAGGCTGAAAAGCGCAAATTGTCGCTCAACAAACTTTACTAACATGAAGGGTGGCGCCATCCGAATGGAACATCCCCTTTATAGTGCCGTCGTACGTGTTGTACGTCACCGCGTTTTACTCAAGCATTTTTTTCCACGATAGTGTGTAGGCAAGGCAGGCTTGAGAAGAATCACGTCGAGAAAAATGCAGTTTTTTTCAATGACATTAAAAACGGTCGTGTGTACGCGGCATAAGGAAATGGGCAGAGCAATGTCACCCTATAAATGGAAATTGTCTGCACAAGGGTATTCATGGCAGGATTGCCTAGTATTATATTAATAAAAGCTGTAGATGTAACATCACTTTAAAATGACATTAACCGGTTAAAGTTTATGTGAGATTTTAGGGATTGGGATTATGTTTACTTTATTTTCCAGTATTGGAGTTGCTACATTATTATTTTTCAAGGTGTTTGTGTTAAAGAAGCCCTCCAACTAAACTAAAGCAATAATGTTCTTCTAAGTGAAGCTCTCTTTTGATCAATAAAATACAACTATTGAAATATTTTATATCTAAATATGTTTTCTCACTATGCTGGTATATTTCATATGGAAGTGTAAAGTGCCATGACTGTGTGAAGTGCAATAATCTATGCACTTTGTACTGCTTTATTAAATAGCCCTGTATGTGATATGTCTGAAACATGTCTGATATATACATTTTTTTTTACTGTGAGGTAGGTTATGTATTGTTTTTAGCACTCTTGCCACATAGTTTATGTGCTATTTGCCAGTTATATTTTGGTACAGACATCTAGTATTCTTGTATCTCTGCCATGTAATTCATCTTGTTTAGTGCTTCAGTATAATGATATGAACGCGATATTAGCTCTTCTGTGGGTACATATAAGGGTAAAGGATAAGGACTGATAACAAATTCCTCTGAATAACATTACTCACAAAAATATATTGATACGATCGTTCAGTTTGCCTGACCTTGGCAATTTTCACTTCTTAATAGGTAATTGAACAGTACTGACTGGCATATTTGAAGCTTTGGATATCTTTTTATATCCTTTTCGATGTTTATAAAATTCTATTACTTTGTTGCGCAGGTTATTTGACAGTTCTTTTATGCTCTCCATGGCTCAGTATCTAGCCCGCTCAGTGCATCCACGTGAGAGCTAACAAACTCATTGACTATTTATACAGGGACACTAATTGCAATTTAAAAAGCCACAGGTGTGGGAAGTTGACCTTTAATTGACATTTTAACCTGTGTGTTTTACCTTGTGTGTCTGTACCAAGGCCAAACATCCCTGACAACGATCAGGGCCATCTGTGTGATTTCTGTTATTACCACTTGAAGACCAGGCCTTTTCTGGAACTTTTTTTGTTTGCAAGTTTAAATTAGTATTTTTTGCTAAAAAACTACTTAGAACCCCCAAACATTATATATATTTTTTTAGCAGAGACCCTAGGGAATAAAATGGCAATCATTTCAATGTTTTATGCCACACAGTATTTGCGCAGCGGTCTTTTAAATGCAATTGTTTTAAAAAACTACACTTTAATTAATTTAAAAGAAGCTAAGCACAATAATTACCTCAATATTTTGGTATAATATTAAAGATGAGGTTACGCCAAGTAAATGGATACCTAACATATCATGGTTTAAAATTGCGCACGCTCATAGAATGGCTAAAATTTAAGAATCTCCATAGGCGACACTTTAAATATGTTTACAGGTTACCTATTTTTAAAAAGACCCCAGATCTCTCATTTACCTTTAAAAGACAAAATTGAATTTTTTTTGCATTTTGACTTAAAAAAAATATATATATATAAAATTTGTTTTAGACCGAGAAACGGAAGTGATGTCAGACATTGCTCTGGTCCCCCAAAGGCATAAAGACGAGTGGCAGCCATCCTGGCCTCACTCAACTTCTTGTCCAGCTGCATCAGATGGGGCACTCCCCCCTGCCGCTTCTAAAAGTGATCCCACGGCGAATCCGCCCGCGGAACCGCTTTTATCCGATGCAGAACCATCCATAGAAAAAAATGATACCAGGGTTTTGGCAGCTTGCCATAGCTGCTGCCATTACACCAGTATTAAACGTCAAAGTAATGACATATTTTTACTATGAGCCGGTTGGCAAGTGGTTAAAAAGGAGCCAAACAACTATGTGATAATATATGGCTTCATATGATTACTATCTTTAAATAAAAAACATTTTTTTGGCATGGTTAGTCATATTTTTTAATATCAATGCCAAAATTTCACAATTTCTGCCAGGGAGTGCAAACTTTGCAAATGTAGAGCTAGAGCAGCCTTTTTCAACCAGGGTGCCTTGAGGATTCTTCAGGGGTGCCTTGGTAAAATGCCTAACAATTGGCCCAAAATTGTATACAAGCTGGTGGGTGGATGAAACCTGCCTTTTAGTTACACAAAGCCACAGGTTTTCATTGTGCACCATTAAAACCTTCTAGCTGCCAACCTCCTAACGACCAACGGCATCATCAGTTGATAAGGAGGATGTCAGTTGCCTGCATTTCATCCTTGTTTGACACTCCCTTGCCTCTCTCCATCAGCTTTGGTGTCTCATTAGCTGAGTGATGGAGAAAAACTGAGGAAAGAAACATTGGAATACAAGTCAGTACCAGTTTGCAAAAGTGTATTTGCTTTGGAAGAATAAATCGCCTCTAAAGTTGGGTATCATACATGTGTGGATGTTGCTGCATTACGTAAAACTATTAGAACAGTTTTTACATGTTAGAATGGTGTCCCTCGAGATTGTCCATGATTTTAAAGGGTGCCTTGACTGAAAAAAGACTGATGTAGAGAACAAGCTATGGGTATAATTAGCATCCCTCTTTATGGGCTAACTGCAATATCTCTTCTTTATCACCTCTAGTGAAATACTTAAGAGTCTATACAAATTACAATAAATGAATATACAACAGTTGATATAATTTCTCAACGTGTTTCACTGTCTTCTTCAGGAGATTTGACCAACTGAATTTCTATCCAGTTCAGTTACTCACTATTGGCTTTGACAGTTTAGACTCCATACCAAGTGTTATGTTACTCCATAACAGATGGGGGTGTTAGCAGGGTTGCTGCTAATTCTGAATTTCACATAGTTTACCTGCTCTTGGCTGTGAGGACCCTCATCCTGACATGTGGACAAGGCAGTGGCGTGAAGTAAAATGAATCTCAATCCAGTTATGCTGGAGAAGTTTGTTTTCTTAAAATTTCCGCAAACATGATTAGATTGCACATAGGATTAGATGTTTGAAGTGAACATTGGTTCACTTCACTTTTCAGAGTAAAATTACTACTAGTTTACAGATCAACTTTCCTAATTGTAGGGAAAAAAATAAATGATACACATTTATGTATAGACACTAGCAGTTCTTCATAGCACTCATCGTACACATGATCTTTTAGACTGGAGCTCTTTAAAAAGTAAGTTTCAGATACTGTTGTCTTGCTCTCTTTAAAAGACCACTGCCAGGTGCCAACATCATACAAAGAACAGTCTTATTTAATAGACTGCTGTTTATTGAGGAATTTGATGTACAAACAGCTGTGAATGAACACATTACTTTCAGCCTATATATGAAAAAGTATTCACACCCCTTGAAATTTTACACATTTTGTCCTGTTACAACTTAAAACGTAAATGTATTTTATTGGGATTTTAAGTGATAAACTAACACAAAGTGGCACATAATTTTGAAGTGGAAGGAAAATGATAAATGTTTTCCCAAATGTTTTAGAAATAAATACAGTGGAACCTCGGTTTACGAGTAACGCGGTTAACGAGCATTTTGAAAGACGAGCAACTTTTTTTTCAATTCTGACTCGGTTTGCAAGTGTTGTCTAGCAAAACGAGCAGAATTAAAGATAATGGGGTGTGCAGTACCGCATTTGGCCTGAGGTGCGGAGCCGTTCGGAAATGCTTGGCAATACTCAGTTCCCGGGTGTTTCCGAGCCTTTCCGAAGTCAGCCGAGCTGTCCTCGGGCCTTTCTGAGTGTTACCGAGGCTCTCCTGCGCACCCCCCACCTCTAGTCACATGCGGAATTGCATGCCATTGAAGTCAATGCGGAACAAATTATTTTCGTTTCCATTGACATCTATGGGGAAACTCGCTTTGATATGCGAGTGCTTTGGATTACGAAAATTCTCCTGGAACGGAATATGCTCGTAATCCAAGGTTCCACTGTATGTGAAAAGTGTGGTGTGCATTTGCATTCAGCCCCACTGAGTCAATACTTTGTAGAACCACCTTTCGCTGCAATTACAGCTGCAAGTCTTTTTGGGTATGTCTCTACCAGCTTTGCACATCTAGAGAGTGACATTTTGCCCATTCTTCCTTGCAAAATAGCATATTTCTTTGCAAAATAGCCCAAGCTTTGTTAGATTGGATGGAGAGCATCTGTGAACAGCAATTTTCAAGTCTTGCCACAGATTATAAATTGGATTTACGTCTGGACTTTGACTGGGCTATTCTAACACATGAATAAGCTTTGATCTAAACCATTCCATTGTCGCTCTGGCTGTATGTTTAGGGTTGTTGTCCTGCTGGAAGGTGAACCTCCACCCCAGTCTCAAGTCTTTTGCAGACTCTAACAGGTTTTCTTCTCAGATTGCCCTATATTTGGCTCCATCCATCTTCCCATCAACTCTGACCAGCTTCCCTGTTCCTGCTGAAGAAAAGCACACATAGCATTTTGCTTTTAGGCCAAAAAGTTAAATTTTGGTCTCATCTGACCAGAGCACCTTCTTCCACATTTGCTGTGTCCCCCCACATGGCTTCTCGCAAACTGCAACCAGAACTTCTTATGGCTTTCTTTCAACAATGGCTTTCTTCTTGCCACTCTTCCATAAAGGCCAGATTTGTGGAGTGCACGACTGACAGTTGTCCTGTGGACAGATTCTCCCACCTGAGCTGTGGATCTCTGCAGCTCCTCCAGTGGGTCTCCTTGCTGCTTCTCTGATGAATGCTCTCCTTGCCTGGCCTGTCAGTTTAGGTGGACTGCCATGTCTTGGTAGGTTTGCACTTGTGCCATACTCATTCCATTTTCGGATGGTGGATTGAACAGTGCTCCGTGAGATGTTCAAAGCTTGTGATATTTTTTATAACCTAACCCTGCTTTAAACTTCTTCACAACTGTAGCACCCTGCTCCCAATGACTGGGCGCTATGTCAAATTTAGTGGGTGTCTGAGCTGGTAGTTATCTCAGACTCTGTAAATAATTATGCTAAATCAGCCTCTGTTCGGGCTATGGCTGTGTTGGAAGACTTCCCACTGTTTGCCTGCAGGTGGCGTTACCACCTCAGGCCATTGTGGAAGACTGACAAGCCAGAGTGCATTGGGTACCTTCCCCCTGGAACAGTTCAGTCGGCGTGGTCTACGCGCTGAGCATGCTGGGGAAGGGTATTAAGGGGCAAACGCCATTTTGTGGGTCCGTCCTTCATCCCCTCGTGGCCCTCCTGGCGTGAGGAGTGTGTTATGTGATTTCGGCCCCTTCTACTATAAAACCTTTATTTTTTATAACCTAACCCTGCTTTAAACTTCTTCACAACTGTAGCGCCCTGCTCCCAATGACTGGGCGCTATGTCAAATTTAGTGGGTGTCTGAGCTGGTAGTTAGCTCAGGCTCTGTAAATAATTATGCTAAATCAGCCTCTGTGGCGTGAGGAGTGTGTTATGTGATTTTGGCTCCTTCTACTATTCTTCAAATGTTTTATGCAAAGGAAAATAAAACCTAACAGCTTAAGGTTTTACATCTTGCGTGGACAGTGGAGTTCTTACAGACTTTCTTCCCCTAGACAACGAATACTGAGGTAACGTGCAAGGCCCAAATTTAAACCAGCAGCTTCTACGGGGGTGTACTACACGTGGGGGCTCGAGTCCGGGATTTGCCATTACCTCTTGCAACGGTAAAAAGGATTTTTGCTTTATTGAAAGTCTTCAAGAAGGTGTTGGACTCTGCTTTGAACTGAAACTAAAGGGGTAAAGGTACAGATCACTTGGCTAAATGCGTAGGCCGTGCGCGGAGCCAGGAAAGAAAGGCCTGCAAGCTACGTGCAAAAAAGAACTTAAAGGGGAGGAGTTCCCGCCAACTGCGTGAGACACGTGAGTGTGTTTGGCGCCAAAGACCAGAAGCTGCCAGATCAAGTGAGTGGATCAGAAAGCAGCATGTCGTTAACTTCATGGGCACCACCCAGTCCAGGGCCTAGAATGTTTTGTATGCCCGCCGCTGTGGGTGCTACGCCATCTGGAGCCTTGCTCACAGATACAGGGATCCAATTAAAGCCATGCGGACGCTTCGTGCTATACACAAGCAGAGATGTAGAGGCGCTGGGCATGCTGTGCCCTGGATGTGAAGGACTGGCAGTTCAATTACATCCATTTGCCCAGTGCCCATCCTGCAGGGAATACTTGTTTGAGGTGGAGCAACCCACTGCGTTGCCCCGCGCCTATCGGATAGACTGGGTGGGATACAGGCACCGCTACGTTGGAAGATATCGCATTCGCCCCTGCGGTTCAGCCTGTGCACACCACCTCTGCTGCAGAAAGTGAGTCTGGAAGAGATGTCGCTACCAACACAGAGGTACCAGCGGAGATCGCAGTGGATACCACATACACAACATGTGCCCCTGTCCCACCCGTGAAATGGAAGGTGGGGTACGTGAAGGCTTCCCGCGGCCGCGGTCGAGGCCTACCCCAATGTTTACCGGAACCGGACCCCGCGAGCGATGATATTCCCGGGACGTCCACGTCAGGAGCTGGTAAGAAACCTGGGGGAAAAGTGATCGGGACTTTGCTAACTCTTCTGTCGGCAAATAGTTAACCAGACTCTGACTTAGACTCTTTGTCGGATGCCGGTGATGACTATTTGTTTGATCCCATGCCTAGAGAATTGTTATGGAACAACATGGGAGATGTTATCTCAACACAAAGCTGTTCAGAGTGGACAGCTATGGACTCCAGGGAAACTATCTCCAGGGAGGGAACCCCGGACATTGCTAAAGTGACTTTGCCCATTAAGAGGACTGTTCCTAAACCTACCAAGTCTATGGTAAATAAGTCACCGGATTCGTGTGTGTTGCCCGGGACGGGGAGTTCTCGGACATTGCCTAGAATCACCCGTCTACAACGAGTGATAATGAAAAGGGTAGCCATGGAGTACGGCCTGGAGTTCCCGTACATGCCGAAAGAGATGATGCAGGAGTTTGAGCCAAACAGGGAGCAGTGGTGCAGTGAAGCCATCTGGGACTATTTGAAAGTGCCAAAGCCATTTAGAAATCTGGACTATTCGTTCATCATGGCTGATTGGTTCAAAGGGTGCCAGTTAGATTGGAGCTACGGGCTGTATATCCATGTCGATCGGATAGTCATTTGCAAGCCAGGGAAGGACAATATTACCTATTTTATTACCACCCTGGACAAACAAGGAAAACCTCTGACTTTGCCGGACCCCAGGTTTTACCTATGGGGATTCAAAGTAACTCTTTTGTCTTTTATTCCATTTTATTTCTTTTGTGCAAGAAAAAAAAAAACTTTCAACTGAGAGAAGGATTTTTTGTTTACCTTCTCATCTTTGCTATGCTAACTGGACTTTGGGGAAGCTAGACAGTTAGGAATAGGGTTGCTGAGGACGTCGGGATCAAGATGTCAACTGTTACAGCCCCTGTTTAAAGAACTTTTGTGTGTTACCTCTGACACTAGGTGGCAGTGGTCGATAGAGTAGGGAAAGACTTTTCTATGTTTATCATATAGGCTTTAAAAATAAAAGAAGGAAAGTTCCACCTCTAAAAGAGGTGTAGCTCTGCTTCTGTAAAAGTGTTTTAGGATTGCTATAATTATTTTGCTGTATATATCTGTGTTTTGCTTTCTCTTTTAGACAACCAGATCTTCTTTGAAGACCTCCGGAGAATGGGGAGGGTTAGATAGGTAGAGATGGGTAGTAATGTAAAATGTGTAATATGCTATTATCTCATTGAGAACTTATGTCATTGTTGCATCTTTGTCTTTTTCCTTCCTTTCCCTTCCCCATCCAAGTTTTTTTGGTTCAGGTACCAAAACCTCAGGCTTGAGGTGTTGGTTTTTTTCCAGACACTGGCCAATGTGGAAAACTGACAAGCCAGAGTGCATTGGGTACCTTCCCCCGGGACACAGTTCAGTGGGCATGGTCTACCCGCTGAGCATGCTGGGGAAGGGTACTTAAGGGGCAGACGCCATTTGGTGGGGTCCGTCCTTCGTCCCCTCGCGGCCCTCCTGGCGCAAGGAGTGTGTTATGTGATTTCGGCCCCGGGACCATATTGGCCCGAGGCTGCAACTTTACTAAGTAGGCCCAGTTATACTGACTGGGTCTACACTTTGAAGGTGATCCTGTGCTGTCCATCCTGTGGGAGGAAGCCACTCAATGGAGGAAACCAGGGGAGGATCTGTCCTGGAAAAGACCGAGCGGAAGGCTGGTGTCTTGAGGAGGGCCTGGTAATTCTATTGGAGGATGCACCACAGCTAAAGTTCACCTTGCAGTCTGCCGGGTCGGCTTAAAGGCTCTTGACTGTTTGGCTGGAAGTTCGGGTGTTAAGTCCTGTGGCAGAGGATCCCGGTTTATCCAATTTTGTGCACAACCAGTCTGTGGCAGAGACTGGTCCTGATCATTGCCCGTGCATCATTCCGGCTGCTAGGCCAGGTGAGAGGGGCCTATCCGGGTGAGCAATACCCACTTCAGGAAGAGTGCTGAATGACTGTATAGCTGAGGAGATTTTTTTTCAGTGATCTGTACTGTGTGCCTGAACCTACCCCTTCCCTTCAACCTTCTACTGTTCTTCAAATGTTTTATGCAAAGGAAAATAAAACCTAACAGCTTAAGGTTTTACATCTTGTGTGAACATTGGAGTTCTTACAGACTTTCTTCCCCTAGACAACAAATACTGAGGTAACGTGCAAGGCCCAAATTTAAACCAGCAGCTCCTACAGGGGTGTACTACACAACTTTATCCCTGACCTGTCTGGTGTGTTTCTTGGCCTTCATGATGCTGTTTGTTCACTAAGGTTCTCTAACAAACCTCCGAGAGCTTCACAGAACAGCTGTATTTTTAGTGAGATTATATTGTACACGGGGGACTCTATTTACTAATTAGGTGACTTCTGAAGGCAATTGGTTCTGGATTTTAATTAGGGATATCAAAGTAAAGGGGGCTGAATACAAATGCACGCCACACTTTTCACTTATTTATTTGTAAAAAATATTGAAAACTATTTATCATTTTCCTTCTACTTCACAATTATGTGCCACTTTGTGTTGGTCTATCACATAAAATCACAATAAAATACATTGACAATTTTGTTTGTAACATGACAAAATGTGGACAATTTCAAGGGGTATGAATACTTTTTCAAGGCACTGTAGCTAAATTGCCATTTTTGTTACTAACTCAATTTAAACTTTATTTGGGAATATGAGTTTCCAAGCTTTTCAGCATGTTTTACTGACATCATTATTACAGAATTTCATAATTTTAACTCAGAAGTGCCTTTATCAAAATTACACAAGTAGTGGATGGAACATTTTTTTGCCACTTGGCTGTTTTACTTATCTTGAATAAATCTGAGAGTAATTTGATACAGAGCTTGATGTAAATGTGGAATAACATTCCAGCGTGAATCCAGTGGATTTACAGTGATTGCTCTTTTGAGACCTATACACTAATTAATTCACAGAAAGGTCATGTTATGTATGTGTAAGTAGCATTACAGTTAAATACACAGGATTGATTTTTAAGTAGCAGTTTGTTATGTTAAAGTCAGAAAAGCCCAGAAGCAGCTCAGTACCTCGCCCTGCAGGTGCTCAAGCCATGTACCTACTAATTAACACATAAACCCAATCTAATTGGCCCGAAAGGATTTAAATCAAGCTGATTTCAGAGTTGTTATGCCTAGGAACATTTCTCAGTGGTCCTAACCCCTGGGGTGTCAGAAGTGAGTCATACTTCGCATATGGATCGGTTAGGTAGAAGCAGATTTTACAGATTAAGACGAGTAATGTACATGCTCGTCAATCATCAGCCAATATTTAAAGAGTAGTTCACTGTCCTTAACAGATATAAAACTATAGAGAAGAAAAGGGAGAAGTGTGTTCCAAAGAAACCAATTAGATTTAAGCTGTCAAATTTGTGAAACAAGTTTAAAAAATGTAAGAAACAATATTAAATGTAGTTTGGTTTATGCATTATGCTGCTTTTAAAGAATACAATATTTAATGGCAGAGCTAGACAAATTTCTGCAGGCAAAAGGCCCTTTTTTTTTTTACCATTTAAAAAAAAAATTTTGGGGGTAGAAATACTTTTTTCTGGCTCCTTAAGGCCCCTTTCACACTGAGGCATATTTCAGGCGTTTTTGTGCTAAAAATACCGCATAAATAACGCCTGAAATACTCCTGCCCCAGCATTCTCAATGTGAAAGCCCTGAGGGCTTTCACACTGAGGCGGTGCGCTGGCAGGAGACAAAAAAATCTCCTGCAAGCCGCATCTTTGGAGCGGTGAAGGAGCGGTGTGTATACCGCTCCTTCCCATTGAAATCAATGGGACACCGCGGTAATACGGCCCGCAAACCGCGGCTACAGCCGCGGTTTGCGGGCAGTTTTAACACTTTTTCGGCCGCAAGTGGGGGTTAAAACCGCACCGCTTGCGGCCGAATATCGCGGTATACACGACGGTATAGGGCGCTGAAAATCGCGCCGCTATACCGTCACCGCATATGCCCGCCCCAGTGTGAAAGGGGCCTAAATCTAAACTCAGCAGTGACCTTTTTTGCAGCAAACTTCTACATAGAGGCAAATTGCATGAGTTGTTTTATGCTAGATTATTGCACAGATCTGGAACAAAAACACAAAGAATGACTATTCATTTAGGAATACAGATATCCATTTATTTAGACATTTGTTTATTTAGCTCAGGCTTCTGCTTTAACGTGACCAACTTGCCATTAATGTGCCCTAACTTGCTCCTATAATCTATTACGATTTGTCCTTGTTTAATGTGCAGTGAAAATATGCATTATTTTGTTGGCCTGTGTTGGCATTTATCCCTCATTACTTGTTGTGGGCGTTGGGTTCCACCAGTCTGTTTGGCTCCCTCACGCATAACAACTTTTATTAATCTGATTTTAGAAAGAAGATTGTTTGAAAGCCTTTTTTTTCAGATGCAGTCATTGCATTATTGGGCTGATAATTTTCCACCCAGCTCAGGTGGTTTTTGACATGCCTTCTGTCTGGCCAGGTGGTGCTCGCAGGGCCACACATGGTTTAGATTTTAATTTAAACTATTTATGGGGGCCTTAACGTGATACTGAACTGTGGTTTAAAAAGAAAATAAAATCCTTTCAAATAAGTTTACCCAACTAAATAAAAATATCTTCTATTGCTCTCAGTCTCTTCCAAATTTCCAGATGGACTAGGGACTATGGACTAAGGACTATAGATCTAAGTCTATCTCTGGAGCATAGGATGGCTTTGTTCTTACTTACAGTGGGACCATGGAGAATGAACGTAGCCACTCTCTAACACAGCTACAAAAAAAGTTTGTATAGAAGAGGTCGACAATGTTGACATGTTGACAATGTTGACAAGGTCGACATGTTGATGGGGACAAAGGCCTCTTCCTGACAACCCTGGACGGTGGTTGTTGGGGTCTGTGGGCGGGGGGCTTATTGGAATCTGGATGATCTCTCCTCTCCAGGTCCAGGCTCCAACGATGATGTCCAGCGCAGCGAGGAACAGCAAGCATCCTGTCTCTACCGGAGACACCTGGGAATCCCGGCAGCCTGACAGGTCTCCGTTGCATCAGAGGGGGCGGGGTCACCTGAACGTCACTGGGGAAGCCGGAGTTTCCCCTTGCATCAGAGGGGGATGGGGTCACGTGATGGGTGGCCCCACCCCGATTCCCTGGGTGTCTCCGGTGGAGACAGGATTCTTGCTGTTCTTCGCTGCGCTGGACATCATCGTTGGAGCCTGGACCTGGAGAGGAGAGATCATCCATCGCTGGACCCCGGAGAGGAGAGATCATCCATCGCTCGACCCCGGAGAGGAGATCACCCATCGCAGGATACCGAGAGTGGTTTACCACCGCTGGAATTTTTTTTTTTTTTAAAAAAAGGACTTTTCCCAACGGTGTCTGTGTGTTTTTTACAATCTTTTCCACTTTCTTTGTGAAATGGTAGGGGTACAATGTACCCCTTACCAATTCACATGGGGGGGCAGGATCTGGGGGTCCCCTTTGTTAAAGGGGTCTTCCAGATTCCAATAAGGAATATTTCACTTTTATTGTTTCACTTTAAGCATTACTAAAATCACTGCTCCCGAAAAAACGGTAGTTTTTAAAACTTTTTTTTGCATTGATACATGTCCCCTGGGGCAGGACCCGGGTTCCCAAACACTTTTTATGACAATAACTTGCATATAAGCCTTTAAAATTAGCACTTTAGATTTCTCTCATAGACTTTTACAGGGTGTTCCGTGGCTTTTCGAATTTGCCGCGAGCACCCCAAATTGTTCGCTGTTCGGCGAACAGGCAATGTTCGAGTCGAACATGAGTTTGACTCGAACTCGAAGCTCGTCCCTAGTCAGGAGTTATTCTTCTTGATTTATTCTGTGATATTTGGTGTTTTTTGGTGTGTGAGTATAGAATAGTGATGTTACCCTCTGAATTTTCGGGAATTAAATTTTTATTTCTGATGTTGGTACACATATCAAATTTTTGGGGCTCAAATTATAATCATTTGGAAATACTAAACAACACACAAAATTGTGACTAATTTTAAATTTGCATCAGCAATGGTATTGTTTGTGGTTTGTAAAGACACCTGTGTGTGTTTGGGTAAAGATTTTTGTGAGATGGACAGCAACAACTGAGAGATGCAGAGAAAAATATATTTTACCAAAACATAAAAACGTTACACATTCTAGCGTTCCTAAAAACAAAATAGATGAAGAAGAAGCAACATTGTTGCAAGGACAATTTATTTGAGCAAAACATACAGTTCATCTCAATATGAAGGCCTCATGCACACTGAACGTTTATGGACATTTTTACAGCTGCTGTTTTTTGGCTTCAGACATTTTTTTTTACAGTCAATAAACTCTCCAGCATGTTATCCTATGTGTCATGCACACATAGGCTGTTATCAACTGTTTTTGACTGGGGTGTTTTTTGGCTGTAAAAAAACCCCCACAACTAGTGGGTTCTGAGAGGCAGTTTTCAGCTGTAAAAACGCTCTAACGTCAAAAAAAGTAAAGGCAGTAAAGCTCCAATGCATATAGAGCAGCCACTAGGCCTACAATGGTTATAGTCAAAACTTGGCAAAGCTCTCACCTGACACTTTCTTTTTTTGTTTACAAACTTTTTATTGCATAGTAACAATATAACTGAACAAATAGCAATGATAAAGCAATATTGAATTTAACAATAAAATATGTGATTAGAAAATATAATCACAATTTACAATATGTGACAAAAACCAATGGTAACCAAGCAAAATCCGCCCCTCTTGAGTTCCCACCACTGCGCTTACAGAACAATGTGATTATCTACTGAAGCGGCCACTTTAAATAAGGAAATGTGAATAGTATTTTTAAACTCTACTAAATAAATAGTGTAAAAAAATATAAAGAAATAAGCGGCTCTTAAAATAATATGGTAAATACCTGTTTTCAAAGACCTACAATATGATTAAAGTGCTAATATATCACATAAATCACCCCGTGACACTTGTGAGCAAAGTATATATAACACAAAGTCCATAAATTCAATTCAATCGTTGATTGTGTGTAGTTATCTTCTAATCATCCACCACACCCGAGTGCCAGTGTTTCATCTCCCGTCAGATAAAACATTCACCAACTCGATATGCCTTACACTCTCGTGCTTGGCAAACAGACGTGAAAATCCTCACAGAAAGATTTACCAGATACTCCAAATTCCAACCGTGTAAATACCGGATCTCTCCGCATGTAAATAATAAAGAGTACACTTCAATCATTACACTCACATGAATCTCTTTAAAAACGAGCAACAAATATCACAGAAAACTTCCAGTATGTGCCCAAACCAGTGTATTGCAGGCGCTTCAGCAGTGCTGCCCATTCATTTCAATGGGCAGGGCGTTTGAAATGAATGGGCAAAAGATGCCGCCCCAAAGATGCTGATTGCAGAACTTTTTTTCTCACCCTGCAAGTGCACCGCCCCAGTGTGAAAACATTCACGCTTTCACACTGGGGAGGCATTAGAGGCGATTTACAGTCGCTATTTTTAGTGCTAAAATATCTGAAAAGTGCCTCAGTGTGAAAGTAGCCTTATAATTCCCGTATGTGTCAGTATCTTACATTATTTAAAGAAAAGGCCACCTTGATTGTGTTTTTGCTTTGATAAGTTAAATAAAAAAAAATCAACTTAAAGTGATTCTATGGGTTTGTTCTTTTTTGTTTTTTAACCACTTGACAACTGGGCACATAACCCCCTTCCTGCCCAGGCAAAATTTCAGGTTTCAGCACCGTCACGCTTTGAATGACAATTGCGCAGTCGTGCGACGTGGCTCCCAAACAAAATTGACGTCCTTTTTTTCCCACAAATAGAGCTTTCTTTTGGTGGTCTTTGATCATTTCTGCGGTTTTTATTTTTTGCGCTATAAACAAAAATAGAGCGACAATTTTGAAAAAAACACAATATTTTTTAATTTTTGCTATAATTAATATCCCATTTTTTTTTAAAAAAAACTATTTTTTTCCTCAGTTTAGGCCGATACGTATTCTACATATTTTAGGTAAAAAAAAAAAATCGCAAAAAGCGTATAGTGATTGGTTTGCGCTAAAGTTATAGCGCCTACAAAATAAGGAATAGAATTATGATTTTTTTTTATAATTTTTTTATTTATTTTTTTACTAGTAATGGCGTTGATCTGCGATTTTTTTTTTTGTGACTGTGACATTACGGTGGACACATCGGACACTTTTGACACATTTTTGGGACCATTCACATTTATACAGCGAACAGTGCTAAAAATATGCACTGATTACTGTATAAATGTGACTGGCAGGGAAGGGGTTAACCACTAGGGGGCGATCAAGGGGTTAATATGTTCCCTGCTAGATGTTCTTACTGTGGGGGGGAGGGGACTGACTGGGGGAGGTGACTGATGGTTGTCCCTATGTACAAGGGACACACCATCCGTCTCCTCTCCCCGACAGGACGTGGATCTCTGTGTTTACACACAGAGATCCACGTCCCTGGCTCTGTGACAGCCGATCGCTCGTGCCTGGCGGACATCGCGGCCGCCAGGCACGCGCATCGGCACTCGCCTGACACGGCGGGCACAGTTTTTCCCCGACGCTCGCCCGCGGTGGCGCGCATCGCGGAAGTAAATAAGAGGACGTCCATAGACGTCCTATCAGCAATTGACGACCGCTTTGCGGACGTCTTTTGCTTATAGCCCGGGCGCGAAGTGGTTAAATAACAAACATATCATACTTCCCTCCACTGTGCAGTTTGTTTTGCACTGAGTGGCCTTGAACGTCCTCTTCTGGGGTCCCACGGCAGCTGTCTCGGCTCCTCCCAGCAAGAGCTAACCCCCTCTGGGAAGCTCTCTCCTGAGGGGGTTACCTTGCGGGCGCGCTCCCGTGTTATACACTCAGCGTGCATAGCCGCCGAGTGTATGACTCGGCCCCGCGCCCCGGTGGCCGCGTCATTGGATTTGTTTGACAGCAGCGGGAGCCACTGGCTGCGCTTCTATCAATCTATCCAATGAAGAGCCGATCAGCCATGGAGAGAACATCGCGGGATCGCATCCACGGAAATTCGGGGCTCAGGTAAGTAAAACGCGGGCTCGGGAGGGCCGGACACACCAAGGTGTTTTTTCACCTTTAATGCACCTTAATTGAATGTTCAGACACCATGCATTCATTACTGGCTCCTCGTGGTCTCCAAATTGCATTACCCCTGCCCCCCCCCCCCAATGTATGCCATCTTGCAGTCAAGACCCTAAATTCTCTTGACATACAAGGAGATACCAGAGATTACTTGCTTTATTTGTTGTTTGTACTTGTAGAAGGGCTCAGAAACAATAGCGAATACTGTATGTGTCACAGAATTAAAAGAAGTACAGTATGTGTGTGGGATTCCTTAAAGATACGTTTACAAACTTCAAGATTGTACAGATTATAAGGAGTAAGCTAGAAATAATTGAAATACAGTATGGAAGTATATATGTGATTTTACATTTTGACCCAAGATACACTTTTAACACATTACAACTTTATGAGATTTTAGTTATTAGGTTTCCATACATTTTAAGTATGTATATAGTCTTTTGTGTTGCTCAGTTCTGGATTTTAGAAATGTGACTTGTCAAATTCATATGTGGATATTGGGCACATCATTATTTTAATGAGCTTTGCCAATTCCTCCTTTTTTTCGTTTTATACAGATATTGTCCTTTTGATCCAGCAATTGAAATTATTTGAACAAATCACATTATATCTTACTGATTCTTTGGAGAAATTGCATTATTTAAGCTCTCAATAATTCCACAATCAGATTATTTCAGCAAAAAAGTATACTAGCATATAATGCAATTTGCACAATGACTCGCTTCAAAGAGTAGAAAAAGTAAAAAAGTACAGTAACTGGTGACCTCCTCTTCAGTATACGGTTAGATTTGGGTACATCTGTGACTTCATAATTATAGAAATCCAGATGGCTTTCACTTCACACAAAAAAATATTTGGCACCCTTAGTGCAATGTATGCATTGGCTGCCTAAAATATAGGAATCAGCTATATATGTTGTTTGGAAATGCAGTAAATAGAACAGTGCTACCAACCTTCATTCTCAGCCACTTAAATGAGAAGGCTGATTTACCAAAAGAGGTGAGAATCTTTACACAATAAACTGAGTGAATATTCACTTCAATGGTCAATCACTTGAAAAGACAATTTCCGTTTACCTATTTTATCTGCACATGCAGGAGGAATTTGGCTCATACAACAGAATACAACTTTATGTAAAGTTTCCCAACGCCTTTAGTTAGCCGAGTTATGTTTCATTCGCTAGAACACATTGGCATATGGCGTTTTTTTTTACATGATCCACCTTGGACCAATGTAACTATGCATATACCATACCTGTGTGGTCCCTCTAGAACGGGATTCTCAAACTGGTGGCCCGCCAGCTGTTGGCGGAACTACAAGTCCCATGATTCATTGCAAGGCTGACAGTTACAAGCATGACTCCCACAGGCAGAGGCATGATGGGACTTGTAGTTTCACAACATCTGGAGGCCGCCAGTTTGGGACCCCTGCTCTAGAAGCCGGAAATCACTGTAATAGACACCGTTACTCTAATAATCCCATCTAGTTTCAGGGATCCTATGCTGAGCAGCTGCATTCTCATCACATAGTTACTTAGTTAGCCTGGTTGAAAAAAGTCCATATAATGCAACCAATAGAAAAAAAAAAAAACATCCGCATACAAATAGAAAACCTCCATTCACACAATCCTATACCCATAGTTGATCCAGACGAAGGCAATAAAAACCCTAATAAAGCATGATCCAATTTTCTCCAGTGGGGGGAAAAAATTACTTCCTTATTCCCCAGGAGGCAATCGGATATTCCCTGGATCAACTACCCCTGGTTATATCCAGTTATATTTTGTGCATTAAGGAAAGAATCCAGGCCTTTTTAAAACCTGGAATTTGTCTTTAAAGCAGAGCTCCACCCAGAAGGGGAAGTTCCCCTTTAAGGCCTCCTCCCCCACTCCTGTTTGTAAAAAAGGAGCTTTTGGGGAGGGGGGGGCGGTTACCCAATTTTGAGAGGTACCCACTCCCACTTCCGCTCTGACCGCCTAGACAATCAGAAGGGTAAGTTCTCCTTCCCCCTCCCTCACAAGTCTTCTGGGACACATGACAGGTCCCAGAAGAATGCAGGACCATTCACAGTGTGCAGCACCGCTTGCACAGTAGGCATCCAGGCTGTGAAGCCACAAGGCACACCGCTGGATCGTGGGACAGGTGAGTGGCAAACCGCTGGATCGTAGGACAGGTGAGTAGTTGTTTATTGAAATTCAGCAGCTAAGTTCCTCTTTAACCGCTTGCCGACCAGCCACCGTCATTATACGGCGGGAGGTCGGCACGATCCCACGAGCCATCGTAGCTGTACGTCGGTCCCTTTAGGCGGGATAGCAGGCGCGCGTGCGCCCGCTGCATAGCGGGGGGTGCCGATGCTCATGGCCGGCACTCGCAATGACCGCCGGCCATGCGCGTTCGCAGGCACGAGAGGCAGAACAGGGACGTGTGTGTGTAAACACACACATCCCAGTTCTGTGAGAGCAGAGAGAGATCGTGAGTTCCTATGAGCTGGGAACCACGATCTCTCATCTCCTATAGTCAGTCCCACCCCCCACAGTAAGAACACACGCATAGGGAACACAGTTAACCCCTTCCCTGCCAGTGACATTTACACAGTAATCAGTGCATTTTTATAGAACTGATCACTGTATAAATGCCAATGGTCCCAAAAATGTGTCAAAAGTGTCCGATATGTCCGCCATAATGTCACAGTTCCGATAAAAATCACAGATCGCCGCCATTACTAGTAAAAAAATTAATAAAAATGCCATAAATCTATCCCCTATTTTGTAGACGCTATAACTTTTGCGCAAACCAATCAATATACACTTTTTGCGATTTTTTTATTACCAAAAATATGTAGAAAAATACATATTGGCCTAAACTGAGGAGAAATTTTGCTTTTTAAAAAAGAAATTGGGGCTATATATTACAGCAAAAAGTACAAAATGTGTTTTTTTAAAAATTGGCGCTCTTTTTTCGTTTATAGCGCAAAAAATAAAAACCGCAGAGATGATCAAATGCCACCAAAAGAAAGCTCTATTTGTGGGAAAAAAGGACGTCAATTTTGTTTGGGTACAGCGTTGCACGACCGCACAATTGTCAGTTAAAGCGACGCAGTGCCATATCGCAAAAAATGGCCTGGTCATTGGGCAGCCAAACCTTCCGGGGCTGAAGTGGTTAAGGGTCGTACACACAATGAGAATATCAGATGAATGATCGTCTGTTTTTTTTCCAAGCCAGTCTCCATATCGAAAATTAAAGCTGCGTACACACGATCGGTTTTACCGATGAAAACAGTCCGATGGACTGTTTTCATCGGACGAACCGATCGTGTATGGGCCCCATCTGTCTCTTTTTCCATCGGTGTGAAAAAATAGAACATGTTTTAAATTTATCCGATGGGAAAAAAAAACGATAGCAAAATCCGATCGTTTATCCATCGGATAAAAAACCCACGCATGCTCAGAATCAAGTCGACGCATGCTCAGAAGCATTGAACTTAATTTTTCTCGGCTCATCTGAGTGTTTTACGTCACCGCGTTTAAAACGGTCCGTTTTTTGACTGATGGTGTGTGGGCAAGACTGATGGAAGACAGTTTCATCGGATTTCCAATGGAAAAAAACATCGGATTAGAATCCATAGGATATCCGATCGTGTGTACAGGGCTTGAGTGGTTACTGAATTTACGAAAATCTCATACGACAGAATACAACTTCGCAAGTGATGTCATGTATTGTATTGTATTGTATTTGTATTGTATTTTCAGACTAAAAACTGTACTGATTAAATGAAAATCATATGATCTGGTATCATACAAGAAAAATGTTTGTGCTTGTCCTTTCGGATAATTTGGGAGGAACTGTCGTGATCGACTCTCAAAAGCTAACGATCAGATTATTGTACGATCACTTTGAAAGCGTCATTTTTCGTACGATTTTCTTATCGTGAGTACTAGGCTTTACTTTTTCCATAGTTACATAGTTAGTCTAGTTTAAAAAAAACACAAGTCTATCTAGATTCTAGTTTAACCAATACACAAGTCCATCTAGTTCATTACAGGAAAATCAGGCTATGAGACTATCTAACTTGTTTCTTTTATTCTATATTGCAGTTCACAGCTATTGATAAGGAAAGCATATACAAAATACTGACTTTAAATTTCTATTACTTGCATGGGTCACTGCAGGAATACCATAACAACATGTTATCCTGTCTGTTGACAATGTTTTTCAATCCAGTTTGCGTTTTTTCCCAAAGATTTAAACAGAGAGAACAAAGAGCTCAAACAAAATCATAGTTGCACAGTCAGGTTGGAAAAAAGACATCATGAAAAGAGGAAAACTGCGGGACTTTAAAGGTGTCAAATAAATGAATAACTGAATTTTTTAGAAAAATATAGAAATGTTATTAACGTTAAAATTCATAAAAGTTCCTTGTTGTACCATTAGATCAATTCATATGCAAATACAGACACTACCGCTCTACATGTTCCACTTCGAATGAGTTTCTTCAGTAGCCTTTAAAGTGCTGTATAGAGTGAATGCTAAAAAATATAACAAAAGAACAACAAGGGAATAATTATATAGAGTTTTGGAACAAAACATTTTTTTATTTGTCATATCATAGGTGTTGCAGAAGTACACATTTCATTAATTCGAAGTAGTGTTGAATAATGTAATCTTGAATATTATGCAAAATGAGGCATAGAGTAAACTTACCAAAGAATTGGTATATGAATGGACCAAAATGAATAAAGGAGATATTGAAATTCTGATTGCTAACAAAGGACGCCCTGTCCTGTAAAATGAGGTGATCACAGAGAGGGGATAAGAAATATTGATTTCTATTTCTATGGGACCTAGACACCTGGCATAGAGCCTTCGCAAAGTCCTTTAAGGGAATTATAAACGTCTCATTGATGGAGGCTAACATTAAGGTTTTAACCAGGTGGTATTTAACTCCCTCCAAACTTGCATCCATTTATCCTACAGTGGATCCAACTTGCTTTAGGGGCTGTCAACTCTTAAGCCCCGTACACACGATCGGATAACCTATGGATTTTCGTCCGATGGATTTGTCCATCGGAAATCCGATGAAACATGTTTTTCATCAGTCTTGGCCACACACCATCAGTCAAAAAACCGACCGTTCCAAACGCGGTGACGTAAAACACTCCGATGAGCCGAGAAAAATTAAGTTTAATGCTTCTGAGCATGTGTCGACTTGATTCTGAGCATGCGTGGGTTTTTTAACCAATGGACTTGCCCATAGACGATCGGAAATTCCCATCGGTTTTTTATTCATCGGAAAATTTTAAAACAAGTTCTATTTTTTACAACCGATGGAAAAAAGACCGATGGGTACCATACATGATCGGTTGGTCTGATGAAAACCATCCATCGGACGGTTTTCATCATTCAAACCGATCATGTGTATGGGGCTTCAGGGTCAATGACCCATATCTGGTGGGAATGTCTTAGAATCCGGCCCTTTTGGAGCAAAATTTTCTCTATGATTTTCAAGGTGACAGGATGCCAGGTCTCTAGGTCCCTACCAATAGCTCTCCTGAATGCGCATATACCACAAATTCCGAAAATTCCTCAGAAATTAATCCATTTTATTCTCACAGGAGCTAAGCTCACAATTGCCAAAGCTTGGAAGAAACCTAAACCCTCTTTCTTGAAAGCTAAAAAAAAATCTGTTGGATAATGACTGAAGAAAAGTTAGCTAGTATTCTGAATGATACTGTTTTGAAATTTGAAAAACTATGGGAACCTTGGGCCAGATATGTAGGTATCTCATTTACCCAGGGTGTCCCTTCGGTTCCCATAAATACCCTAAGCTAGGCATATATCCTACCTTCTTCCCCTCCTCCTCCCTTCTCTGACCTTTTTTTTCTCTTACTTTTCCCCTCTTCTTTTTATTTTTCCCCTTCTGCAGGGGTTCCTAATGATGTTTGGAAGGGGATTACCTCCCTTTTATTACTTTTTTTGATAATTAAAAGGGTTAGATAAATTAACCTTTGTTTTAGATACCTTGGCCATTTTCTTTTAATCTGGCGGCCTAAGGACCTTTAAAGTGTGTACATGAGTATGTTGAGAGGTTCCCTCATCTGGTGCAGTTAGAACCCGATAGATAGTTAATTATTAGTTAGCTTATATAAGGGAACTTCTCTCTCTTTTACATTAATTATATCAATTGTTTAAACTCTGATATTCTCATATCTCATTATATTGCATAACCTTTTTTTTCTTTTCTCTCCTTTTTCAAACCTGAAGGGTATTTTTTACTTTTTCTTTTAATGTTCCCAGCTGACATCTACTAGGTTATGTCAATATCGATATGTATTGCAAAATACTGAATTGTAATCTTTTATTTCTGAAAATAAAATAATTTGAAAGAAATAAAGAAAAAAAAAAACAAGAAATTTAGATTTCTCTCTTTAATAATTGGAAAAAATAAATACGCACTGAGTTCATCCAAAAGTTAAAATGTATCTGTAGTCTGAAGGTTTTTCTATCTGGTTTTGGATACACTAGGAACAATTAGAACCTTGGTTTTAGTTTTTTCTTGCTGTCTGTCCACACTGATAAGATTTACCCCTATCTATTTGTCCTTGTCATTATTGTCAAAGGGACAGAAAATCAGTGATCCAACATTTTAAAGCTCTATCCACAGATGGTGAGTGAATATATTTCAAAGGGGACATATGTTCTGTTGACAAATGCCACCTTACTCACTATTGTGCCTCTGATAGGAAGTGTAGGGAAAACTCCCCAACGTGACACAGATGGAAAAAAATGGACAGGTGTTGTAACCATTTCCTATTCTTAGGCCTCATTTACAATGGCTGTCCTACTTTTAGAAAAGCTATAGTTATCTGGAACTGCTTATGCTCCTCAGATCACTTTTTCCAGCATGTAGAGCAAGAGCTTTAAAGCAAGTATGGCCATGATTAGCTGTGTTTAGACACATTTAAAGTTTCCAATTGGATCCTGGACGCACAGAATTCTAAACACAGCTAAGCTGAGCACACCTAAATGCAATAAACACTCAGTGTGCATGACACTATTGAAACCACACTACCTTCATACTAGAAGTGTTCTCTAAATGCAGGTTTGACAGTGCTAGTTTGAACGAGGCCTTATTTTATCTACAAGGAAAAAAAAAAAAAAAACTTTTGGCTATCCATTTACTTAGTGTTACAGTTATTGTAGATAAAAACTTAAAAGTAAATAGCAATCAGAGGATCCTGTTGGGTGCATTGTTTGTGTAGTGCTTCCAGTGATTTCCCTCCTAGCTAGAAACTGTGATAAAACATGATGCAAGCTCCCTCTTCATCTCTCTCACAGAAGCATGTGTTTATCAGCAGAACTAGAACTGATTTATTCTCCAGGCACCAAAGCTGTAAAAGTCTCACTTGAAGCCTTTTCTATAGTGCCAGCCTAGTGCTGTAAAGTAGTTCTCCCGCAATTTCACTTTCATTATCCCGATATGAAATTGTGCCATTTGCAAAGCCGACATTTTCTGAAATATATAATTTGCCTCATGTAGAAATACTGATGTGCACTTAGTGGAGCACTCTTGATACAGCACAAAAATGGCATTACAAATAATTGATACTAGCTTTTTCTGCTTGTTATATGCCTTTGCTGTTTTACAGTGCATTAGGCTGCTATTTTAACATATTTTCATACATTATAGGCTTCATCAGAGAATATTTTTCCAAAAAATACATGTTTTCTTTCCACCTGTGCGCTATAGTGTTTGTGTGCTGTGTGATTCAAGAAGACTGGAAGACTAGAAAAGTGGAGGTGTTACCCATATTAACCAAACTCGATTTTTCTGTCTCTATTTGGGCCTGGAAAGACTCATGACAGAATCTTGCTGGGCAACACAGATGTTTTCCAGCCTTCAGTTTTTGATGAATTACCGTATATATTCGAGTTTAAGCGAGTTTTTCAGCACATTTTTTTGTGCCGAAGATGCCCCCCTCGGCTTATACTCGAGTCACCTTTTTGCGCCTGATCTCCCGGACTTTGGGGACCCGGTACCGGTACTTGGCACACACTTTAAGTACTTGTCCATCTTTACCCACTTCTCCACCGGGCCTATTCTGGCACTTCGCTCCTTCATGTAAAAATCATAATTTTTTTGCTAGAAAATTAATCAGAACCCCCAAACATTATATATATTTTTTTAGCAGACACCCTAGGGAATAAAATGGTGGTCATTGCAACTTTTTATCTTGCACAGTATTTGCGTAATAATTTTTCAAACGCCTTTTTTGGGGAAAAAACAGTATTAATTAAAAAAATAACAAAACAGTAAAGTTATCCCAATTTTTTAATATAATGTGAAAGATGCTGTTACGCCGAGTAAATAGATACCTAACATGTCACGCTTTAAAATTGCACACACTCATGGAATGGCGCCAAACTTCGGTACTTAAAAATCTCCATAGGCGACGCATTCTTTTTTTTTTACAGGTTACTATTTTCGAGTTACAAAGGAGGTCTAGTGCTAGAATTGTTGCTCGCACTCTACCGCACGCGGCGATACCTCATGTGTGGGGTTTGAACAGCGTTTACATATGTGGGCGGGACTTACATGCGTGTTCGCTTCTGAGCGCGAGCTACCGGGGACAAGGCTGTTTTACATTATTTTTCTTTTTTACAGTTTTTTTTTTTATTTTGACACTTTTTTTAAATTTTTTATTTTTTTTGATCACTTTTTATTCCTATTACAAGGAGTGTAAACATCCCTTGTAATAGGAATCATTGTGACAGGTCCTCTTTATGGAGAGATGCGGGGTCAATAAGACCCCACATCTCTCTTCCAGGCTGGAAAGCATGAGATCGGTGAAAAAAAATTCACCGATCTCATGCTGACAGTCGCAATTGCGGCTTTGTTTACTTCCGGGTACTGGACGTGACGTCACAACGTCACACCCGGGACTCCGACGTCATAGAGATGACTGGTGACCAACTGGTCACCGGAAATCTCTATCGCCGTGAGCCGGCACCGGCCGATTTGTTCTCCGGGCCCCTGATGGCACGGGAGAGTCCGGAGAAGCACCGGATGGCGGCGGGAGGGGGGGATGTCCCCTCCCGCCACCTATAAGAACGATCAAGCGATGGAACTGCCACTATGATCATTCTGAATGATCTCTGAATGATGCCTGTAGCTGCAGGCATCATTCAGATATCCCCCCTCAAATTAAGCGCCGTCATATGAAGTCCTTGGTGGACAAACTTGGCACACATGTAGCCCCTCTCTTCATTTATAAGGGTGCAAAGTTTGTTGTCCAGGGGACCTACAGCCGGGGAGCACCGATTTTTCAAAGCCGGGCACCCCTTCCATAGACTCCCATGTTAAATGTCAGTCTAGTCACACAGCACCGGAGATCAGGTAGGGAGATTGGGCACAATGAGGCATGGACACAGTGAGGCATGGGCACAGTGAGGCATGGACACCATGAGGCATGGGCACAGTAAGGCACAGTGAGGCATAGACACAGTGAGGCATGCACATGGACAAAGTGAGGCACAGTGAGGCATGCAGATGGACACCCTAGGCTTATACTCGAATCAATACGTTTTCCCAGTTTTTGGTGGTAAAATTAGGTGCCTCGGCTTATATTCGGGTCGGCTTATACTCGAGTATATACGGTAGGTTCAGTCTGTTGCTGGATAAAATCCACATGAATCCTTACCTGTACAATGGACATCTTGAGGGGATAAGATTTAGGAAGCAGATAGTCTAATTAAAATTAGCCTGTGTTTTTACCGCTTAATGCCCTGTAGACACGATCTGAAAATCTGACAACAGATCATCTGACTTTTTCCGCTTGCTAGTCGCATCTTGAAAAGGAATAGGTTACTAAAGTTATGAAAATTCTCGTACAACAGAATAAAAAATCAGAAGTGATGTAATGTGTTGTATTGTATTGTTTTGTATTTGTATTGTACTTTCGGACAAAGACTGTACTGTTTTAAGGAAAGTCACACAATCTGGTATCATACAAGAAACATTTTCGCATTTGTCCCTTTTGGATAATATCAGATTAACTGTCGTGGTCGGCTCTTGAAAAGAGTTACTGAATTTACGAAAATCTCATATGACAGAATACAACTTCAGAAGTGATGTAATATATTGTACTGTAGTGTACTGATTTAATGAAAATCGTACAATCTGGTATCATACAAGAAAAAATAGGATTTTTTTGTACTCACCGTAAAATCCTTTTCTCTTATCATCCATGGACTGACACGGTGTCTCTTTACACTTTACACGTGGGATGTCCCAAAGCAGTGTCAAGAGTGATGGGAGCAGTATAAATGGAAAAACCAAAAACTTCACTCCAAGAAGGCAGAGCTCCTCAACGGAGGAGTCACAACTTTAAACAGCGGCCTGCAGCACCCTGCGGCCGAAGGAAGCATCCGAAGATGCAGCCACATTAACCTTATGAAACTTAAAAGGCATGAACAGATGACCAGGTCGCCGCCTTACACACTTGTGCAACCGACGCTTGATGTCGGAAAACCCAGGAAGCACCAATTGCCCTGGTGGAATGCGCCGTAACCGGAGAGGGAGGTGCCCACCCTTTGATAGGCTTGAGTGACGGTTTGTCTGATTCCCCTAGAAATGACGGCAGACGAAACCGCTTGGCCCTGTTATGGACCAAAGACAGTCACAAACAGTGAGTCGGACTTCCGAATAGAAGCAGTAGCAGACAGGTACACCCGTAAGGCTCGTACCACATCCAATATGTGCAGCACAAACTCTCTGGGATGCGATGGGTGAGGACACAAGGACGGGAGGACAATGTCCTCATGTAGGTGAAAGGTCGACACCACCTTTGGCAAAAAGGAAGGTCGCGGATGCAACACCGCCTTATCCTTATGGATGACTAATAATGGCGACTTGCAGGACAAGGCCGCCAACTCAGACACTCGTCAAACAGAAGTGATTGCCACTAAAAGGCCACCTTCTGAGACAAGACAAGAGGGGAATATCCCGGATATTCCCAAAAGGAGGTTCCTGGAGGACCGAGAGCACCAAAGTCAGATCCCACGGTGGGAGAGGAGGCTTGACAGGAGGGAGCACATGGCGAACCCCCAACACAAGGTGCTAACCAAGAAATGACCCGCTAGAGGTCGCTGAAAGAAGACGGCCAAGGCCGAAATCTGATCCTCGATGGTACTCAAAGCAAGCTTTTGGGTCACTCCACACTGCAGAGGACGCAGGATTCTGGGGACGGAATACGTCCGAGGACGCCAGTCCAGCGCTTCGCACATGGCGATATAAGCTTTCCAGGCACGGTGATAGATCTGCCTGGAGGAAGACTTCCGTGTCCTTAACATGGTCAAAATGACCGAGTCCGAGAGACCTCGGTCCCTCAACACCTGGCTTTCAACAGCCCTGCCATTAAAGCCAGAGACTGTAAGCCGGATAAAACATAGGACCTTGAGACTGAAGGTCCTCCCTCATCGGCAACCGCCAGGGAACGTCTGCGACGAGACGTACCAGATCAGCGTACCAGTGACGCTGAGGCCAATCCGGAACAATTAGGATCACCGGAGTTTATATCAGGTGATAAGGACCCTATGGGGCCACCAACGCATCCGAGGCATCGCCCAAGGATCCCTGGATCTGGCCACAACCTCGACACCTTGCGATTTGAGTCGAGAGGCCATCAGGTCCACCTCCGGCGTGCCCCACCATCCGCAAAGGAGTTGAAATATGCAAGGACCACTCTTCTTGGTCCGGCGTCCAGCGATTGGCGACTCAGATAGTCCGCCTGCCCATTGTCTATGCCCAGAATGTAAATGGCCTACAGAGCCGGCACGTTTCTTCCGGCCCACTTCAGGATACGGACTACCTCGGAAGCCGCAGCTGAGCTCCGAGTCCCCCCTTGATGGTTTACATACGCCACCGCCGTGGCGTTGTCCGACTGGATCCTGATGGAGCGACCCTGTAATCTCTCCGACCTGAGGAGAGACACAGTCTGATGGCCCGTATTTCCAGAACAGTGATTGGTAAACGGGCTCGTCCGGAGTCCAAGGCCTTGAGCCGACAGGACTCCCCAGACTCCACCCCAGCCCGTCAGGCTGGTGTCCGTCGTGACTACCGTCCATTGGATGGGAGGGGAACGACTTTCCGGACCGAAGAGCCGAGGATCTCAACCACCATGTCAGGGACGCCCTGACCAGGTGACTCACCTGGATCTGAAGATCCAAGGACAACGAGGATTTGTCCCAGGTGGACAAGATCTCCTTCTGCAATGCCCTGGTGTGTGATTGGGCATACAGAATGGCCGCTAAGGAGGCCACCACGAGTCCCGGGACTCTCATGCAAAAAACGGATTGACAACCATTTTCGGGATGTCAGCACCCGCACCGCAGACTGAAGTGGCAGCAACTTCTCCAGAGGTAGGATACCTTTGCCTCCAAGGAGTCCAGAATCAGACCTAGATACTCCAGACACTGAGTCGGGACCAGGACTGAATCCTGAATGTTCAGGAACCACCCGAAGTCCCTGAGGGTCTAATTGACGATAGTCACCTTTCTTCTAAGTCTGAGTCACTTTCTGCTGTTAGCAGAAGATCGTCCAGATAGCCCACGACAGCAATACCTCACTGTAACAGAAGGCTAGAACCGGAGCAAGCACCTTGGTGAACACCCTTGCTGCCGAGGCTAGGCCGAAAGGAAGAGCCACAATCGATAGTGGACTTTGCTGATCGCAAAGCGCAGAAACTTCTGGTGACTTGCGTAGATCGGAACATGCAAGTAGGCATCCTTGAAGTCCAAGGACGCCAGAAGAAAATCCCCTTGGTGGAGTGTAGCGATCACCGTGCGAATGGATTCCATGCGGAATTTCTACACCTTCTCGAAGGCATTCAGGGCCTTGAGGTCCAGGATAGGTCGAACCACGTCCTATTTTTGGGACGACAAACAGATTCGAGTAGAATTCCTGAAAACTCTCCTGTGACGGAACCGGCACAATCACTCCGGACCTGATCAAATCCTGTACAGCCCCCAAGAGGGCTGCCCGACGGGTAGAAAGGAGAGGAAGATTCGAGGGAAAGAATCTGTCTGGGGGCCAGGATCGGAATACTATCCTGTATCCTGAGGTGACCACCTCGCACACCCACCAGTCAGAGATTCGGGAGGTCCACCGATTCGTGACCTGCGAAGTCGTCCCCCCACCCCAGAGTCGGGCGGAGGCAAGACTTCACGTGGAGGCGGGCTTGGGAGCCGCTTGTTTGGCTTACGCACCCAGGGGCACTTGTGCCCACCAGCCGCACTGCCGTCAGTCTGAGAGGGCCTACCCATGGACTCTGACGAAAAAAACCTGTTTTGCTGGAAAGGAAGGCCCTTGTTTGCGGCGGGCCTCCTCACCCTTGCTAGTCTAAGGAAGAAGAGTGCTTTTACCTCCCGTGACATCCATGACAATGTCATCCAGAGCAGCACCGAAAGGTCTACCACCTTTAAATGGTAGATCCGTCAGGAGCTTCTTAAGGCTAGGTCAGCAGACCAGCATTTCAACCAGATAAGACGACGCAATACCACCGCCGAGACAGAGGCCCTGGATATTAAAGGGGCCGCGTCCAACGTGGCGTCGCGCACATAAACCAGGCCCTGAACCAGTTGGTGGGCCAGAGCAACTGTGTCTGGAGGAAGATTATGCTCCTGTACAGCTAGGTGCAACATTTTTGCCCAACCTGTAAGTGTTTGAGACACAAGGGTCGCCGCTACCACAGGCCGTAGGGCGGATCCCAACAAGGCAAACATGGCTCTGCTCACCACTTCTGACCTCCTGTCAGTGGGGTCCTCAAACGTAGGAATCCCCTCCATCGGGAGAGTGATGGCCTTGTTAAACCGGGCGACTGGAGGGTCGACCACTGGGGGAGAAGCCCACTTTTTAAGTAGGGCATCTTCAAGGGGGCATCTGATAGACAAAAGCCGCGGGACCATAAAAATCTTCTGCGGCTTTTCCCAGACCTTATCAATGAGCTAGTCAAAGAAAGTCACATATGGAAAAACCTCTTTAGAAGGCCTGGCCTCAAAAGAACCAAAGGAGACTGTATCCGCCTGAGGTTCTGCATCCGCAGCATTCAGCTTGAGAGTGTCCCTCACCGCAGTCATGAGTACACTAACAAGCGCCCTGTCATTTACTGACTCAGAACTGGAGTCTTCCTCATAAGGAATGTCCTGTTCAACACCATCAAACATATTCAGAACTAGGGTCCTGAGCGGTAGTGGCTAGGCCCATATCTGAATCAGCGCACACCCCTTGCATAGAAAAAGTGGGGAGAGGGCACTTTTTTGCTCCTTTGCGCTTGCACACAGCTCCCATCCTGGTCAGAAAAGATTCCAGGACTGCCCACAACTGGTCCATAGGGACCGCAGGTGCTGAAGCACTGCCTATTGCCACTGACATGTTAGGGGAAGCTGGTGACACAGACTCCATATTGTCCCCCTCTGAGACTCCTCAGATAAAAATCCACCCACAGGCTGTGCTGACTGAGGAGGGGGCGCCCAGGGGACTCACCAAACCGGATCAGGGACCGCTCAGTTCCGCTGTCTGTATTGCGCTGTGTCAGCGCTGGTGAGCTGTGAGGGGAATGTGAGGAGATTTGCGCTGTTACAGCAGCGCTAGAGGCCAAAACTAGTGCTGAAAAGCGCGCAGGCTACAAGAAAATGGCCGCCGCACTTCACTGAGGCGATCCGCGGCAAGATGGCCGCCATGACGCAGTTAATGTGAAAACAGCACACACACAGCGCCACTCGGTGCTCAGGCCCCAAAAACACACAAAAAAGGCCCCAAACATATCTGCAGACCAGCATGAGCCCCTCCAAGAACAGTGTGACCCCCCAGAGACAATGAAATACAGGGGGAGACAGGGAAAATCCCCCAGAGAAACACACAGCCTTTTGTACTCACCTGCAGGCAGGAGAGACTACTTACCCGTCCCCTGAGGGACACACTGGTGTGTTTCTGACAGGACTATCACAGTGCAGTACAGAGTAGCTGTCGGCCCGGTCCACCGCGAAAGATACAGTCAGTCAGGAGCTGTTCAGTCTTGAGAGGACCGTGGGAGCATGAAAGCAAACCCGGCCACCCCTGGAGTCATGGGGTATGTCGTGAACTGAGTCTCACGCACACAAGGCGAGGATCAGCACGCTCGATGGTCGGACAGGGAAGACTACGAGGATATCTTGTACCCAACCTGTTGCCCAGCCGACAGTTGATAGAAGATTCTCAAAAATAAAATAAAAAAGAATTCCAAAAAAGGAATAAAAATAGGTCAGGAGACTGGCTCCTGAGAGCCACGTCTTCTCCTTCTGCTAGGCAAGAAAAAACTGAAGTCTGCTGACTGTAGTGGGAGGGTTATGTCCGGAGGGACCGCCCCCTGGGTGGGGCTGTTCAGCTCTGGCTTTTAGAATGTATGTATAACATCTCACATTCTGCCTAGGTCTTCTCCTGCAAGCAGGGACATAACCCACGTGTAAAGTGTAAAGAGACACCGTGTCAGTCCATGGATGATAAGAGAAATATTCATGCTTGTCACTTCGGATAATTCCAGATGAACTGTCGTGATTGACGCTCGAAAGCTGTGTACTAATGGTCAGATTATCGTGCCATCACTTTGCTCTATCCAAAAAATTTAAGTATATAAAAACCTACTCCCTAAAATATCATATAAGCTTTAACATGTTAATGCAATATTAAAACTCATTTTCAGTATTTCTTTTTTTTTTTAATCTGGCAATTGCATTCAAGGAATCATCCCATCCCTATATGCAGATGTACCCATGTACAGCCATTCATGTCTACGGGCATTTGTGCGCATCACCTATGCTTCTCCAACAGTGAAAAAAGCCTGAATTTTTTGTTATATGCCCCTAATACATCCATATATATGGGCCTAAAAGTGTAGGTATTGCAAAAAGTTTTGTTTTGAATATAATAGGGAAGGATTGAAACCCCTGACAGTTATTCTATGCAGTCTGTGTCCCATTGTAGGAATTTCCCTTAAAGTGGTTGTAAACCCTTACATATACCCAGTGAAGTGACTCTCTACATCTGTTCAAAGTCCAGAATTTATAAAGCTTGTCTGAGCTGTCAGAAAACAGGGGGTGGGGAGCTGAAATTACACACTGCAGAGCTCAGTAAGGAGAGCTCTGATAGGTGATTGGAACAAAGGGACACACCCCTCTTCAGCATACAGGAACAGAGCAGAGGCTGTCAATCAGCTGGAGATCCCTCCCTGTCAACATTTTTCCTTGGTGTCAGGAAAACTTGTCAAAACTGATTAATGCAGTTAGCAGAGGAATGAGGCAGCAGACAGAAATGACACATAGTGCTCCTAATTGAGACAAGTACACACTATAGAGGGAAATGCTTTGTTCATATTTCATGTCTGAGGTTTACAACCACTTTTACTTTGTGTCCTGGTTACATAACAGAAAGTTAGTGGAAATCCCTGAAAGTGAGCAGAGGATCCTGCTCATTAGAGCTCACAATCTCTTCCCCTTACCTTTTGTTCTGAAGACAGCTCTAAAATTTTGGATTTCACCTTACTTTCTGTTTCAGTGAAACTAGTCGTCGGTATACATAGAGGGGTGAATCACACAAATGTGACTCAGACAGCAATAAAAACTTTCAATTATAAATGCAGTCAATCCCTAGCTTTTTACTTGTCTCCTAAACTCCAACAGCAAGATTTAGCACTATACAATACTATAATATTTTTCTGTGGTCTTGTCCATCCTCAAGGTTCTGGGTGTTCCGTCCCACCCTTGTGTCTTCCAGTTTCTCCTGTTGCATTCTCCATAAAAAAAAAAAAAAAAATCTAACAGTGAGCTTAAAGTGGTTGTAAACCCGGAAATTGTTTTAAAAAAAAAAAAAACACCTGCAAGACAAAGCCATAATGAGCTAGTATGACTAGCATACTAGCTCATTATGCATCACTTACCTTAGATCGGGGCCCCCGAAGCCGTCCTCGTCTCCCCCTCCAGCCGCAGCCATCGCTCCACAGATACCCGGAAGGTTACTTCCGGGTATCGCCGCTCCGGCCAATCACAATGCCGCTCCGGCGCTGTGATTGGCCGGAGCGGCAAAGACGTCACTCCGCACATGCGCGCGGGAGCCGTCAAATCCGAATTTGTGAATGAGGATTAACCCTGTGAATGCACCGTTGTCTATGGCGTGCATGCGCCATAGACAACGTTGTAAAACTTTTTGGCAAATATCTCCTAAACCGTGTAGGTTTAGGAGATATTTCTTTCATCTACAGGTAAGCCTTAATCTAGGCTTACCTGTAGGTGCAAGTTGCATAAGTGGGTTTACAACCACTTTAAGATACCATTTAAGGCTGGATTCACACCTATGCATTTTTAATGCTTTTTGCATTTTGCAGATTTGCACTACAGAACGTGTTCCATAGGAAACCTTGTGAAAAGGACTGTAGTGCAAATCTGCACAATGCAAAAAGCACTAAAAATGCATATGTGAGAATCCAGCCTAACATGGCATTCGCAGGTGTGCAGACCCAGAAAAGCAGAGATCTCCTGAGAGATATACAAAATTGTCTGGTGGTCTACTTCTCTAGCATTTGCCATCAACTGAAATATCAGTTTGAGATAGATTGACCCTTTAGTGATTTAGTGAACTACTACATTCAATATCTGATTGATTTGCACTATCTGCCTAGATTATTTTAAATTTCTGACTAGTATTTTTGGAATTAGTGTGATCAGCATACTTTATTTTCAAAGGCTAAAGCTGGCCATATACTCAGTAAATTTCATATGGTTCCCAATGAACCAGCCAAAATTCACTTCATGGGAAGCCCCGTTGTCACCCTCCCACCCAATATCATTCGCTTTAAAAATTGGATAAGCCAGGCCAAAAATTGTCACACTGTTTAGGCATTCTGACAGCCGCTGGTGCCAGCTGTCAGGAAACAATACATGACACTGCAGATTCATCCATCTGTGCAAAGTAAGAAGGTTTATTCTAGCTGGTCTGGTGATCTCCCATACAGTTTATAAGGGTATTGGATGTTTTCATTTGGACAGTCCGTGTGCAGTGAAGTCTGCAAGTTCAGGAATATTAAATGTCTAATGCTATGCTTCTGCAGTTGGATTTAAGAAATGATTTTGCCTGTGACTGAATGCAAATTGAAAATAACATCAATAAACAGAATAATGATAAATTGAGGTCATATAAGGCCTATGTTGTGTATTGATTTCTCTACTGCAATGTGTCATATTTTTGTGAATTAAGCACAGCTGCATTATTACGTTACACCACTATTATCTTTGCATTTGCTCTAATGGCTGCTGAGGGAAACATAGTGAATATTATCTCCTCAGTTTTGTGAGCCACTGCTTGCATTCTATTCTAGCTTTATTTGCTTTTACATTTCATATTAAAGTATAACTAAAGGCAAACCATTATTTTTAAAGATTTGAATAGAGTGGCAAAGGGTTAGAACCACTGCTGTCTGTGTCTTTGTTAGGAAAGCTCACACTTTCTAATTGTTCTGACCATCAATGTCACCAAGGAAAGAGAGGACAAATCCCAAAATGTTAAGTATCTCTCGCATTGGAAAGATCGCCTCTCACTTTCTGTTGAGTCTACAGGAAAGGAAGTGAATGGAAATCTCTGTAATGAGACACAGATGGCTAAAAATAAATAAATAAATTGAACTCAGTTTTAACCCTCCCCTGATCTATTCAATTTTTTTTTTTTTAAAGTGGCTTTATGTTGCAAGTAAAGTAATATTAAAGGCTACTATTTTTTAAGCAATATATAATGCTGATATAAAGACTTGTTCACTGTTGCTTCTTCTTTAAAGTTTTCCTTACCCATGTTTTAGCTTAAAGTGCAAGTAAAGGCAAAAACATAACTACCGTATATACTCGAGTATAAGCCGAGTTTTTAAGCACAATTTTTTGTGCTGAAAATGCCCCCCTCGGCTTATACTCGAGTCACCTTTTTGCGCCTGATCTCCTGGAGTTTGGAGAGCCGTTACTGGCCGGCCGTAGGTTCCCTGGACCCCAAGCTTGGCACACATATAGCCACACTCTTTCTCTACAAGTGTGCAAAGTTTCTTGTATGGGGGACTTACGGCCGGGGAGCACCAATTTTTCAAACCCGGGCATCCCTTCCATAGACTCCCATGTTAAACTTCAGTCTAGTCATGGACACAGTGAGGCTTGGACACAATGAGGCAAAGTGAGGCACACCCTAGGCTTATACTCGAGTCAATAAGCTTTCCCAGTTTTTGTGGTAAAATTAGGTGCCTCGGCTTATATTCGGGTCGGCTTATACTCGAGTATATACGGTAACTCTAAAGCCCTGTACACACGATCGGATTTCCTATGGTTTTTAAACCGATGGATTTTTCCATCGGAAAACCGATGAAGCTGACTTCCATCAGTCTTGCCTACACACCATCAGTCAAAAAACCGACCGTTCCAAACGCGGTGACGTAAAACACTCCGATGAGCCGAGAAAAATGAAGTTCAATGCTTCTGAGCATACGTCGACTTGATTCTGAGCATGCGTGGGTTTGTTCCCCATAGACGATAGTAATTTGCTATCGTTTTTTTAACCATCGGATAAATTTAAAACATGTTCTATTTTTAAACACCGATGGAAAAAAGGCCGATGGGGCCCATACACGATCGGTTTATCCGATGAAAAAAGTCCATCGGACTGTTTTCATCGGTTAAACCTATCGTGTGTACAGGGCTTAAAACTACTACTGTCCACATCCTCAACCTAATCTATCTAGCCCTGTAAAGAAAAGATTGCTATAATTACCTTTTTTTAAGCTGCTCCGGTTTTCAGCGGCACCCTCTGTGTAGGAGAAAGCCGACAGCCGGTTGGGAAGTGATGTCACCCATAGACTTACTGTAGGGCTTCTGTTGTCGGCTGCCCCTCCTACACACGCATGCTGCCGCTGACAGCTCAGCCTGGGACTGGACTGGAGCGACTGCAAATGTGGATGGGAGTAGGTGTAAAGTTAGTTAGGTTTTGCTTGTACTACCGCTTTAAGTGGTAGCCCCGCTTTCCATTTTAGGGTGGTTCTGTTATTTTATAGGGTCCTCTGCAGCCACCCTTTCAAATGAACTTCTTCCAAGATCAGTTTTCACAGGTATGCCTACACACAGAATCAACCAGAGATTACTACATAAAAAAGACACGACTATGCATTTGTACTGTTGCAAGGCTGGGTCCTGCTGAGTGAGACATGGCAGTGATGAAATATGTGTGCTGTCTGCAAGAGGGAGTTTTTGGGAAGTGGCATGCTGTAAACAGTAGCATAGGGTATTAACGTGATTGTAAACTCACACCATGTAAAACAAGCCATTTAGTTTAAAACATAAATGAAAGGCAAAACATTTGTGTATAGATATAAAGAACATTATAAATATATTTTTTCCCTTTTTTTATAAATGATCACATTCCCTCTCTTCTTAGCTGCATACGAGCTGGGGAAGGAGAAACAGCAGTGCACTGAGCTTCCCAGTGAATGGCTGTGTGGGAAGGCGTGTCAGGACAAGTCTGATCAATGGAGGAGAGCGGGCTGAGTTCCCAGCACAGCTAGAGAACTGACCACAGTGTGCTCTCTTACTTGTGGTTAGTTTTTAATAGGAAAGCAGAGGGAATGGCAGGATTACCAGGGATTTCAAACAAAGGAAGCAAAACAAAGAGCACAGGATACTTTTTCATGCAAGTACATGGTACAGCAGGTACATATCTTTAGGCATAGAAGAAAGTAAGTGTTTATGTATTTAAGCTATTAATTACTGATAAGTTACTGGTAAAAATGAAGAAATGTTGTCCTACTCAAAAGATGAACCACAATTAGACATACATGGTGGTTGCTATTATTGAACTCTTCTGAAAAGCTGATTGCCTGTTAGTCATTTGACCTTCGTACTTTAATATTTTAAGCTGGAGTACCAAAACAAGTATATGGGGAAGGCCGGCAACACACGGTTTGAATCTCGGCCGGTTCAGCAGGAACCGGCCCAGATTTATACCATTAATGGGCAGGCTGCATGTACCAAGTTAATCGATCGATCAAATTGGGTACAACCAGCCTGCTGGATTTGCCTACGATTATCGCAAGCAGCTGCAGCTGGCGGGTACCGCTTCCCCCGCACGCCCCCGCAGGGGGAAGACAATTGCTCAGCAGGAGGGATTCCCTTTATCCACACTGTGTTGATGGGGGAAATCTTGCATATTTCTTTCCTGCAGTCCGTGGTTGCAGGAAAAAAATTTGCACCATCTATGGGCTAAGCTTTTGTTAATCTTTCCTGACCTTCATACTTATTCTGGGTCAATACCTCAAACAGTATTTGGCCCCTTTCACACATACAGACCATTCATCCGGTTTTCATTCATCCATTGAAGGATGAAAAACGGACATCAATGCATTCCTATGGAAAAAAGGGATGACAACGGATGATCATCCATTTGCATCAACATCCGTTTTTTTGAACGGATGAAAGTCCTATTTTTCATCGGATCAGATGAAAAACAGATGTTAACTGACAAATGGTCAGTTTTTCATTCGTTTTTGCATTGGTAGTGGATGTAAGAAAATACTGATGAAAAACTGATGAGCACGGATGAAAAACTGATTAGCACTGGTGAAAAACAGGTAAAAAACTGATGAAAAATTGATGATCACTGAAAAAAACCGGATGAAAACTGATGATCACTGATGAAAAACTGAAGAGACGAAAAGTTCACCCGTTTTGATGTGACTGAACTGATGAAATGAACGGTCCGTGTGTGTGAAAGGGGCCTTAAAACCAGTGTTTTTCCATAACTGTCAGCTGATTGAAAGAAGACCCCTCGTTTTTCTCACATGATAGGTTTACTTCAATTGTTCTTCATGGGATTATGTCTAAAACCTTAAAATAAAGTACTATATTTACCTTCTTAATCACCTGCAGTCTTAATTCCCCTCTGCAGTACCCAACTCCCTTTCATATTACTAAAGTGGGTTTCCCATTGGATCCTGTTTCTTTGTATCATCTGTAATTATGTGTGTACAAGGGTGCCTATTAGATATGCAGGCTCTTATCCCTTCTTATAAGTGCTGTACAGGGTGCATCTATTTCAGTACAAGTCTATCAGAGAATTCAGATTTGCTGAAAACAATACACTGTCAATTAGGACAAGGCTGATGGGTGGACAAAATGGATGCATGCCTTGGGTGTATCAGGGAGAGAAGGCAACTGGGGTCAGATCTTTGTTCTTTACATTTCTGTAGTTGTCTCATTATGGGGTTATTGGGGAATGGTTGTATTCAGATTGCTACCTTCTACCTAGGAGCTAGCACTGAAGATGAGAAGCAGAGTGTGGGGGTTTTAGACACAAGTCATTACGACTCTAATATGTCATCCTTTCCCTTCACAATCAGTTGATCTTTCAGTGTACCAAAAATAATAAACACATGGAGCCCTCTTTCCTCTCTTTGGCTTCTGATCGCCTGCCAAGGCTTGTTTACATAGTGCTTGTGGATCAGGGAAAGATGTCATTGATGACTGGTGTGATGTCAGATATTGGTTGACGAGCAATTTGCAGAATTAGTACTTGGCTTTCAAGTTTCTGTTCACCCTTCAACCTTCCACCAGAGATTTCTTAAAGCACGAAAATACAACAGGAGCACCAAGCCAAAGGTAAAGAGTCCAAGATACTTTAATAGTTCTGTAGTTCTCTGTTAAGATTGGTAAAACGTCACTGTTTTGAACGTTTATTATACATCTGAATACAGATTTTATGTTCTAAAGAGGTTTATTGAGCCCATGTAAGTTTGCGTGACACTTACGCCCTGATAAAAGGGGAGCATGTGAACCCTGAAATTATTTGGCTGTGTTTTATTATATATAAAGAACTCTTTAAGCATTTTGGATGCTTTACCTTTGGATTGGTGGTCCTGTTGTATTTTCATACTTTGAGTTGCTTCCTTAGTACCCAGTGGAGGTGACCCCTGTTTTATGTGAGCTCACTAAATTTAAATTTTTTTCTTCACTCCTAGTAAATATTTACTTGAGGTTACAGTGCTGCTTTGGTAATTAGTCTCTCCACAGAGATTTCTATCCAGTCCAGATCTGTTCACAAATGAAAGGTGAAAGTTGAAAAGTAGCTGTATGTTTTCAAATGGAGTGTGAGGAGAGGGGCTGTAAAAACACTTGATAAGGCAGAGAGGAGCAGTACAGGAGGAAACACTGGAGGAGAAGGAGAGGGACAGTACAGGATTGAACACTGGAGGGGGAGTAGTGGGACAGAACAGTAGGTATGCTAGTGTAGCAGGAAAATTGTAGTTTTGGAGGAAACACATGAGGAGAGGGACAGTACAGTGGATACACTAGAGGAGGAAAATGTCAGTAAAGGAGGAAAGGAAACACAGGAGGAGGAGAATAGGGACAGTACAGAGGGGGGAAGAGGTCAGTACAGGAGGTGGAGAGGAGGGGAAATACAGGGGGGTATGCTAGAGGAGAAGGATGAAAATGGCAGCACAGGAGGAAACACGGGAGGTGGCGAAGAGGAGCAATATGGAAAAGGGGGGGGTGAATGCTAGAGAGATAGAGAAGGAGGAAAATGGCAATACAGGAGGATACTCTGGAAGAAAAAAGGGACAAGACAGAAAGGTACACTAGAGAAGCAGGAAAATAGAAGTACAGGAGGGAATACTGGAGAAGAGGGATCGTACAGGAGGGAAAACCAGAAAAAATGGAAAGGGGTGGTGCAGGAGGAAGCATTGGAGGAGAGGGGCAGTACGGGAGAAGGGGGTATACTAGACGAGTAGAATGAGGACAGTAAAGGAGGAACACTAGTTGAGGAGAAGAAGGGGCAGTGGAGGAGAAGAAGGGAGGAAACAATGGAGGGGGGGAAAGGGGCAGTACAGAAAAGAACATTGAAGGGGCAGTGCAGGTCTAAACTCTGGAGGGGAAGAAGGATAGGGGCAGTACAGGAGGTAATACTAGAGGTGTAGGAGATGGACAGTTTCAGGGGGACACTAGAGGAGGAGGAATGGAGCTGTACAGGAGGTAACACTGGAGGAGGAGAGGAACACTACAGGAGGGAACACTGGAGGAGGAGTAGGACAGTAGAGAGTTAACACTGGTGGATGAGTAAAGAGGCAGGGACAACGGAAGGTGAGAAATTGGGTCAATGGATGACAACACAGCAGCAGTACAGCAGCAGGACTGTAGAGGGGAGACATGACATTCAAATATACATTCAAGAAACTGGCAAAAACAGAGTAGAGAGGTATACTTTGGCATCCTCACTTTGAGTTTTGAAGGGTTTCGTCTCATCCTGTTCAGCAGTTGAGGAAAGCAACTTCACTGGCATGGAGATAGCCAGTAGAAAGAAAATCTGTACAGCGTTGTATACTAGAAAAGGAGGAACTTGGAAGTACAGTAGGGAACACTGGAGGAGTAGGAAAGGGACAATATATGGAGTACAACATGACATTCAAATATACATTCCAGAAACTGGCAAAAACAAGTTAAAAAGGCATACTTTGGTGTTTTCACTTTGATTGCTATACAGAGTTTTGTATTACTCTGTTGAGCATTTGATGATAGCAGTCTAACTGGCATGGAAATAGCCAGTAGAAAGAAAATCTATATAGGCTCATATGAAAAGTAGTCAGTGAAATAGGCAACAATGTGCAAGCAAAATGTGAAATCAAAATCAAAATGACTTTCATGCAGTTGTTACAATAATGCCCTGTACACACAATCGGTTTTTCCGATGAAAAAAGTCTGATGGACTTTTTTCATCGGAAAAAACGATCGTATGTGGGCCCCAGACTTTTTTTCATCAGTGTTAAAAAATAGAACATGTTTTAAATTTTTACGATGGAAAAAAACCGATAGGAAATTCTGATCGTCTGTGTGGAACTCCAATGGAGAAAAAACCCACGCATGCTCAGAATCAAGTCGACGCATGCTCAGAAGCATTGAAGTTCATTTTTCTCGGCTCGTCTGAGTGTTTTACGTCACAGCTTTTTGGACGGTCAGAATTTTGTCTGATGGTGTGTAGGCAAGACTGATGAAAGTCAGCTTCATTGGAATTCCGACGGAAAATTCCATCAGATTTTATTCCATCGGAAATCCGATCGTGTGTACAGAGCATTAGAATTGAGAATGCATAGTCCCTGAAAATGAATGACTTTCCCTTTAAGTATGCCTGTTCATGTAGCTTGTGTTTGATGTAATAGCAAAGTCTGTCCTTTGCTGTGGCTGCTGCTGCTGTATTTCTAGGTTGGAATGTCCATCGTCAAATCAGATTATTACATCGAAATTCATCTGTAATCTTTTATCTAATTAGACAATGTCGTTTGCCTTTTCAGGATTCCAGATTCAATGCGGAAGTTGACCAAATTACTGGGTACAAAACACAAAGTATTCTTTGTATGCCAATAAAGAACCACAGAGAAGAGGTAAGCTGTGCAATTTTCCCCTAAATATTCCCACTTCCTGAGTTGAAAGGTTAACAAGGGCAGTGTTTTTGTAACAAAATATAAAGACTGCCTTTCAGCTACAAGAAGACTGTAGAGTTTAGTGAACTTTAGTTTAAACCTTGCATTTCCAGAAACATATGTTGTTTTTCAATACCTTTTTTTTTTTTTAACAATAAGAAGAAATCAACACCAACCCTTTGAACTGAGCCTACAACTGTACCAAAGGTGCAGCTCTCCCTTAGTCTATGGGGTTTGATAGGGCCTTAGCTGTCATTCTTATTGCTTTGAGGCCTATATTTCAAAGCCTCCTCTTAATATCGCTGTTTGTAGCTGGAGCAGAAGGCAGCCTCCCAGTTCACAGGAAAATTTGTGCGAAGCTATTGTTGCAACATGGGGACAATGGCAGTGTGATGATATCACATTATGCAGTTGTATTCTTCCTTGGCATGGACAAGGCAAGATATACTCCAGAGGTACCGTATTTATCGGCATATAACACGCACAGGCGTATAACTCGCATCTTCATTTTAAGAGGGAAGTTTCAGGAAAAAAACTTAAATTTTAAATAAAGAACTTTGAAGCAAAATAAGGGTCAGTGCCCATCGGTGCAGCCTGATCAATGCCTATTTGCAGCCTCAAAATTGCCCATCAATGCAGCTTGATCAATGCTCATCTGCAGTTTCACAATTGCCCATCAATGCAGCTTGATCAATGCCCATCTGCAGCCTCACCATTGCCCATCAATGCAGCTTAATCAATGCCCATCAGTAGCCTCACAATTGCCCATCAATGCAGCTTGATTAATGCCCATCTGCAGCCTCACCATTGCCATGAATGCAGCCTGATCAATGCCCATCTCAGGGAGGGGGGGCGGGATGAGCGCTGTCAGATTACATACAGCGAAAATCTCCTGTTTACTCGGCGGCCTCTTTAATACAAAGTCCCGCCTCCTGGACTGGCTTCTATGATAGACAGAACACTGGTCCAATGCCGGCCCAGGAGACAGAACTTCCTATTACAGAGACCGCTGAGTAAACAGGAGATTCTCGCTGTATGTAATCTGACAGCGCTCGTCCCACCCCCCTCCCCGTTCTCTCTGAGGCAGCCCAAATTGCAGTATCGGCACACACTATTTGAAACCAATTTGCAGGGTCAAAAAGTGAGTGTTATACGCCAATAAATACAGTACTTAATGCCATTCTTGTTTGATATTGAATTGATTTGCTGACATATGGAAAATGTTTAATATGTAATAAAATGCACATAAATGGCCTTTTCCCATGTTGCAGGGCAACGTTCAATGATAATGTACAATGTGAAGTAAACTATAGTGACCACTCAGATTATTTACTGCTCTCACTACAGTAAACTGAAATGTGATTGGTTACTATAAATTACTGTCGGCTGGTATGCTTTGGCAATTTTCACATTTCACAAATGATAAAAAAAAATATAAGCAGGGGACAGACACTCTCAGTAAAAACTGCATGCCAAAACAATTAGTGCCTCAAAACAATTAGCAAATTCTATGCAAATCTTGACTTTTCCTGTTTTGATGAAACTTGACTTCACATTCCTATCTAATAACCATCTCTATTAGTAAAGGAGACCCCTCATCATTACAGTAGCAATAAGAAGGCGTGGGAGGTAGGACAAGCTTTACTTCCATAGGATAATTGCATATACTGTATGTAGCGGCCTCACCCCCTCTTCTTTGTCTAGGGGTATTTCATATGTGAGGGTGAGATGCGCTACGGCCATGTCCTCCCCATGGCAGTGGGTGAGGTGAAGGCCAGTACCAGTTACTTTCCTCGGGCCTGTGCGCTTCAGTTAAGGACCAAGTTTTGCTGTGCTGACACTTCCCTTTGCTCCCATTAACCAGAGTACCACACACCGATAAAGGTCCAACTCTTGCTTTATTGTCACACTCACAATAAACAGTGCTTTAGCAGCCAACTGGTTGAGACCCAATAACAGTTCAACACGGTGGGATGAGCAGGTCGAGGCACTATCCTGATTGTACGCTAAACCACTGTGGTTTCACCAGCGGTTACTATAGCTATAGGCTAGAGAGAGAACTTAGAACTTGTGAATCTCTACCAGCGACTCAAGAGAATGTAGATAGGAGTACCTTCGCTGCGTTGTGGCCCCTGTCAGGGGAAGATGTCCCTCCAAGGGAGTTACCGGAGGCCCATCCGTCACCGGGTTGATGCTGCTCCGGATTCTCCGGACGGGTGACCTCTCCAGCCTCCTCACCTCAGACATGGGCCCCATCCACCTCAGGGACCCTCGGACTCCTCCACCCTCGCGGGACCCAGTCGAAGTCACCGGGCCCCAGGCCTCTGGTTTAGTACCTCACCCCAGGCTGAAGGTGCCTGGGATGGACGCCAACTCCGCTCCGGCCAGGCCTATGGCGCCTGGGCCGAAACTCCGGACCGCCCGCACCCAGGCCTAAGGTGCCTGGGCGCGTGATGAAGAAGATCCCGAAGACCTCGTGGCCAGGGCGTCTCCCCCTTTTATCTCCTCCATTGACGTCACGGCAGGTTCCCCGCCCTCGCCGTACCATCTCCGGAAAGGGACAAAAAGGACAGCACTGTGGCAGCTAATCTACCTTGAGCCTGCGGGTACCTCGCCACCCACAGGCCAAGGAGAATAATACACCACCCAGTCCTCCACGAATACAAATGGTCCAAATCCTCTCATGATTTACACACCTGGATCATACTATTACCCAGGTGTATCCCACCTAAATTTAGAGACCCCGCTACATGTATCTTTAGCTGTCTAAAATATTGATAGAATAATCAGAAATCCATTACTTCAACATCAAATCAGCAATCTAAATCACACATACCGTATACTGTAATTACTTGTACTCTATGATGTAAGGTGCTAATAGATATATACAGTAATTGTGTCTTAAAACCATGGATAACTGGAGATTACTGCAGCTTATCTCGAACACTCAAACCGCTGTTCTAACACACACCTCATGCATACAGCACCAGAATTAAGATGAATTATAACTTTGACAACATTTCCTACATGGCAAAAGCTAGATGTGACATATATAGATTTTATGGTTCCAAGATTATAAATCTTGTGGTGTGTATAGATTCCATAAGCTAAATTATATAAACATGGATGTACCTTGCATAAGGTCCAAGGGGTATAGCTGAACTATTTTTAGTGTTAGAGGCCAAGAAAATGTATTTCATCAAAACAATTCAAAAAGCCAACTCATTTAGGGGATTCTACTGTATGAGTCACCTAACAGAATGCAAAAGATCTGGTGAATTACACATTTAATTAAAAACAACAATAAAAACTCATAGAAAAATGTAATGATCAGTTGCCATACATGTGGTGGGTATGTTCCTATACAATCTATTCTAGGGTTGGAATGTGAAATAAAAGTCTTAGTAGTAATCGTATACCTAATAGGTGTTGATACACTCAAAATAAAAAAGTTATACATTTTCCATGATTTCTTTTGTTGTTTTTTATTTAAAGCGATTGTAAAGTCTGTTTTTTATTTTAGTTTGTTTTTTAAATAACAAACATGCTATACTTACCTGCTCTGTGCAGTTGGTTTTGCATAGAGCAGTCTGGATCCTCCTCTTCTCAGGTCCCTCTTCGCTGCTCCTAGCACCTCCCTCCTATTGAGTGCCCCTACAGAAAGCAGCTTGCCATGGGGGCACCCAAGCCGAGTCACCGCTCCGTGTGTCCATTCAGCCCTCTTTCTCTTCTGATTTGCTAACTGACAATGGCGCCGTTGCTGTGTCTCAGCAAATCAGGAGGAGAGTCCAGGATGGCTAAGAAACTCGTAGACATTACTGGAGAGAGATAAGGCTCAGGTAACTATTAGGGGGTGCTGGGGAGGCTTCTAAGCATTAAGATAAAAAACATTCTGCCTTTACAACTCCTTTAAAGCGGAGGTCCGCCTAAAAAAAATAATATTAAAAGCCAGCAGCTAAAAATACTGCAGCTGCTGACTTTTAATAAATGGACACTTACCTGTCAAGGGTACCTGCGATGTCGGCCCTGCCGCTATCCTCGGTGAGGGAATCAGGAAATGAAGCCTTGCGGCTTCATTTCCCAGTTCCCTACTTCGCATGTGCGAGTCGCGCTGCACGATCCCACTGGTCCCCGCTGTGTTCTGGGACCTGTGTGTTTCCCAGAAGACAGCGGGGGACAGGACCAGAAAGGGGCGTGGCTCCCGTGGGAGTCTTATGCCCGGAAGTGGGTGCAAATACCTGTATTATACAGGTATCTGCACCCCCTCCCCCTGAAAGGTGCCAAATGTGACACCGGAGGGGGAAGTGTTCCGAAAAGCGCAGGTTCCATTTTTGTGTGGACCTCCGCTTTAAATTAATTTTCCACATCCTTCACATTTGTTAAAAGTTGAAGTCCAGAATCAATCTAACTAATCTTAAATCTTCTCCCACCCTCTTCTAAATCTTATACTAACTACCCTGTAGAAGGAAGATAACTTGTACTTACCTATTCTGAGGGCTCTCCAGTCCTGTCATGTGATCGGCTCCCAGCAGCTTCAGGGGAAAGGAAGGATATCCAACAAAGGCTACCCAAGTCTATTGGGTGATGTCACTGCCCAGGCATTTCAGCCATTAATGGCAAACTCTGCTCTCCCCTGAAGGCAGCTGCTGGGGAGTCCATGGCCAGACTGGAGTGTCCTCAGAATAGGTAAGTATAAGCATTTTCTTTTTAAACGGGTAGTTAGTACAGTGGAACGTCGGATTGCGAGTAACGCGGTTACAGGCGTTTCGCAATACAAGATTTTTTTTTTAAATCCTGACTCGGTTTGCGAGTGTTGTCTTGCAAAACGAGCAGGATTCAAGCCTCTGCAGTGTGCAGTACCGGATTTGACCAGAGGTACGGGGTCGCGGGTGACACTTGGAGCCGTACGGAAATACTGGGAAACACTCAGAAATACTCCGTTCTCAAGTGTTTCCGACTGCATCTGAAAGGTCTCCGAGTATTTCCGAGTCTCTCAGGCGCCCCCCACCTATGGCCACATGCGGTATTGCATGCAATAAAAAAAAAATCCCAGCACACTTACCAGCTAACCTGCAAAAAAAAACGAAATAGCCCTGTCTGACAGTGGGTTTAGTTGCACACATTTGCAAATATATGTGAAAGCCACAGTGCCTCACCAAGGCTCCTCTGTATACTGTGGTCCTAACTATATTGTTTTCAGAGTCTTCCAAGTTGGAGCATATATAGCAATGGATAAATTAAGGGCAGGTTTGCCTGTAGGGGACACACTCCACAGTTGTGAGTGGGGATGCATTGGATGCTTTCAGCTGCCATTGTGCTATTGCTGGGCATCCAATGTTTCCATGTGTCTTTAAGGAGGGGTGGGCTCCCTCCAGGCAAACCTGCTCTGAAAGGGGTTGTAAAGGTTCCTTTTTTTTTTTTTTAAATAACAAACATGTCATACTTACCTCCACTGTGCTGCTCGTTTTGCACAGAGTGGCCCTGATCCACGTCTCGACTCCTCCCTGCATCAGCTAACCCCCTTGTAGGAAGCTGTCTCCCAAGGGGGTTAGCTTGCGGGCACGCTCCCGTGATACAGTCGGCATCCATAGACGCCGACTGTATCACTCGGCCCCGCCCCCCGGCGTGCCGCGTCATTTATTTGATTGACGGCAGCGGGAGCCAATGGCTGCGCTGCTCTCAATCATCCAATGAATGAGCATAGAAGAGCTGAGAAGCCCAGCCAGAAGCCAGCACGTTCACGATGCGGGACTTTCGAGGGCTCAGGTAAGTAAACGGGGGGCTAGGGGGCCGCTAATCGTCGGATGTTTTTTCACCTTAATGCATAGAATGCATTAAGGTGAAAAAACATGTACCTTTACAACCCCTTTAACTACTTCAATACCAGGCACTTTTACCCCCTTCCTGCCCAGGCCAATTTTCAGCTTTCAGCGCTGTCACACACTTTTTTTTTCACACATATAGAGCTTTCTTTTTTTGGTGGTATTTAATCATAACTGGGTTTTTTATTTTTTGCTAAATAAGCAAAAAAAGGCTGAAGTTTCTGCTATAAAATTTTGCAAATAAATAAAATGTCTTCATAAATATAGGTCAAAATGTATTCTGCTACATTTCCTTGGTGAAAATTCCCCAAATCAGTGTTTATTATTAAGACCTGGTTCACACTTGTGCGATGCGAGAACCCTGCGAATCCACTGCGGGTTCCCACATCGCACCAACTCTCACTGCCATTCACACTGCCATATGCGAACTGCTGGGAAGTGTCATTATATGTTAACAACATCCCCATTTCAGCTTGTGTATCGCACTGCGACTGACAGTTCGGACATGAATCGGATCGCATATGTGTGAACACACATGCGATCTGATTCTGGTCCGAACAGAAAAAAGGGTCCTGTGCGTGTTTGGACCGAATGCGATGCGATATCAGCCATACTATCTGTATGGCTGAAATTGCACTGCACAGACATTGCATGTATTGTGAACAGCAGTGCGCTGCGAATTACATGCGATGTCTGGCATCGCACAAGTGTGAACCGGGCCTTAGTTTGCAGAAAAGAGTCCACAAACTATGATATATACAGTATCTCACAAAAGTGAGTACACCCCTCACATTTTTGTAAATATTTTATTACCGTATTTATCGGTGTATAACACGCACCCCAAGTTTAGGAGGGAATTTTAGGGGAAAAAACTTTTAGGAGGGAAGTTTAAGGAAAAATAACTTACATTTAAATGCAGCCTTATCAGTGTCATTTGCAGCCTTGTCACAGTGCAGCCTTGCCCCAGTGTCCATTGCAGCCTTGTCACAGTGCAGCCTTGCCCCAGTGTCCATTGCAGCCTTGCCCCAGTGTCCATTGCAGCCTTGCCCCAGTGTCCATTGCAGCCTTGTCACAGTATCCATTGCAGCCTTGCCCCAGTGTCCATTGCAGCCTTGTCACAGTGTCCATTGCAGCCTTGCCCCAGTGTCCATTGCAGCCTTGCCCCAGTGTCCATTGCAGCCTTGCCCCAGTGTCCATTGCAGCCTTGCCCCAGTGTCCATTGCAGCCTTGTCACAGTATCCATTGCAGCCTTGCCCCAGTGTCCATTGCAGCCTTGTCACAGTGTCCATTGCAGCCTTGTCACAGTGTCCATTGCAGCCTTGCCCCAGTGTCCACTGCAGCCTTGTCACAGTGCAGCCGTGCAGCCTTGCCCCAGTGTCGCCTTGCCCCCAGTGTTTATTGCAGCCTTGCCGGAATTTAAAATTGGCGCCGCCGAGATCGCCGCCGAGACTGGGCGGAGCAGGGCGAACGCCGCCGAGAACGCAGGGAATGCAGGGACTGGGCGGAGCCGAGATACACATAGCCGAGTGTACTCGGCTCTACTCGGCTCTTCTCGGCTCCCCTCACATTCACGCCGAGTCCCGCCCTATGATGGACATAACACAGGTCCAATGGCGGGACTGGGCATGACTGTGAGCGGAGTAGAGAAAAGCCGAGTACACTCAGCTATGTGTATCTCGCCGGCGATCGCTCCGCTCACAGTCAGCGGAGATCGACGGGGATAGGTGGGTATCGGCGTATAACACGCACCCACGATTTTCCCCTGATTTTAAGGGAAAAAAGTGCGTGTTATACTTTCGTTGCCAGCGGTTTAGACTTTAATGACTGTGTGTTGAGTTATTTTGAGGGGACAGCAAATTTACACTGTTATTCAAGCTGTACACTCACTACTTTACATTGTAGTAAAATGTAATTTCTTCAGTGTTGTCACATGAAAAGATATAATAAAATATTTACAAAAATGTGAGGGGTGTACTTACTATTGTGAGATACTGTATATCTAAAAAAATGATCAATCCTGATGTACTGATGGCCTATCTAATTTCTTGAGGCTTGAAAACGTCAGGAGAGTACAAATTTCCCCCAAATGACCCCTTTTCGGAAAGTAAACAGTCCAAGGTATTTGGTAAGAGGCATGGTGAATTTTAGAAGTTGTAATTTTTTGTCACAGTGTTTGGGAAAATGAAGAAATTGTCCACAATTTTTTTTTTCATACGGTCACTAGTGCATTACAGTGTTATCATATAACTGGTGTGGCGGTGGTCAGAGACACCGACTAGTGAAGGTATGTAAAAAAAATATGTATTTTAAGAGGCATTAGGACCACAGTATACAGAGAAGCCTTGATGTAGGCACTGTGACTTTGACATATACAATGTTGTGAAAAAGTATTTGCCCCCTTTCAGATTTTTTATCTTTTTGCATATTTGTCACACCTAAATGACTCAGATCATCAAACAAATGTTATTATTACACAAAAATACAAAATGCAGTAAATACAAAATGCAGTTTTTAAATGTTGGTTTCATTAAGGCAAAAAACTGTCCAAACCTGCCTGACTTCATGTGAACAAGTAATTGTCTTCTAAACCTAATAACTGGTTGTGCCACCCTTGGCGGCAACAACTGTAAACAAGCGTTTGTGATAACTGGCAATGAGTCTTTCACATTGCTGTGGAGAAATTTTGGCCCACTCTTCTTTGCAGAATTGTTTTAGTTCCGCCACATTGGAGGGTTTTCCAGCATTAAGGGCCTGTGTAAGGTCATGATACAGCATCTAAATTGAATTTAAGTCTGGGCTTTGACTAAGCCACTCCAAAACCTAAATTTTGCTTTGTTTGAACCATTTGGAGATGGACTTGCTGTTGTGTTTTGGATCATTGTCCTGCTGCATAACCCAAGTGCACTTGAGCTTGAGGTCACCAACTGATGGCCGGACATTCTCCTTTAGGATTTTTTGGTAGAGCTCAGAATTCATGGTTCCATCAATTATGGTAAGTCGTCCAGGTCCTGAAGCTGCAAAGCAGCCCCAGACCATCACGCTACCTCCACCATGTCTGACTGTTGGTATGATATTCTTGTTATGAAATGCTGTATTAGTTATGCCAGATATAACGGGATGCACACCTTCCAAAAATTTAAATCATCAGTCCACAGAATATTTGCCTAAAAGTCTTGGGGATAATCAAGATGTATTTTGGTAAATGTGAGATGAGCTTTTGTGTTCTTTTGGTCAGCAGTGGCTTTGGCCTTGAAACTCTCCCATGGATGCCATTTTTGTCCAGTCTCTTTCTTATTGTTGAATCATGAACACTGATCTTACCTAAGGCAAGTGAGGCCTGCAGTTCTTTTAGATGTTGTTCTGGGTTCTTTTATGACCTCCTGAGTGAGTTGTTGTCATGCTCTTGGAGTAATTTTTGTAGGCCGGCCACTCCTGGGAAGGTTCACTACTGTTCCAAGTTATCTCCATTTGTGGATAATGGCTCTCCCGGTGGTTCACTGGAGTTCCAAAGCCTTAGAAATGCCCTTGAAACCCTTCCTAGACCGATACATGTACATTACTTTGTTTCTAATCTGTTCTTGATTTTTTTTTAGATTGTGGCATGATGTGTGGCTTTTTGTGATTTGTTAGCATGCTTCACTTGGTCAGACAGCTTCTATTTATGTGATTTCTTGATTCAACAGGTCTGGCAGTAATCAGGTCTGGTTGTGGCAAGTGAAACTTAACTCAGCTTTCCAAAAAAATTTTGTTAATCACAGTTCATTCGTGATTCAGCATGGGAGGGGGCAATTACTTTTTCACATAGGGCCAGGCAGGTTTGAACAGCTTTTTTCCCTTAATAAATAAAATAGTGCGAGAAATGTGTAAAAATAAATAAAAAATCAGGAAGGGGGCAAATACTTTTTCACAGCACTGTATTTGCAAATGTGTGCAACTACACCCTCTAAATTTGACATGTGGGTTTTATTTACTAAAGCTAGAGAGGGCAAGATTAGTTACAATTTCTGCAGAGAAACCAATCAGCTTCTAACTTCAGCTTGTTTAATTAAGCTTTAGCAATAAAACCTGGAAGCTGATTGGTTTCTCTGCAGAATTGTGACAAATTTTACCCTCTCTAGTAGAGGTTGACCAATATATCGGCCGATTTTTGGCACTTTTTAATTAATCGGCATCGGCCGATTATTCTGAAAACAAAAGCCGATTTAAAAAAAAAAAAAAACTTCAGCGCGGCTTGCAAATAACGTCTTTCATAGAAATCAATACAAGTTGCCTGAAGTTTCCCGTGGAGTGACTCTGGGCAGCCTGTTAAGTGAGAGAAAAGATATACAATGTTTCTTCTTATCAATGAACTGAACTGTGTAGAAGTTCTCAGTTTAACCATTTAAAGACTAAATCTTTTCTGACACTTGTAGCTTACAAGTAAAAATCCTGTATTTTCTGCTAGAAAATCACTTGGAACCCCCAAACATTATATATTTTTTCTTAGCAGAGACCCTAGGGAATAAAATGGCAGTTGTTGCAATATTTTATGTCACACGGTATTTGCGCAGCGGTCTTTCAAAAGCAATTTTTGGGGAAAAAATACACTTTAATGAATGTTAAATAAAACTAAACTTTTTTTTTCCGTCAAAGTTTTGATTACCTGTTTTTGTGCCTGATTCCTATACCGAAGATGGCGGCGGCAGCACCCGAGAGCCAAGAGAAAGATCGGCTTCGGGTGCCGACATCGCGGGCGCCCAGGACAAGTGTCCATATTAGTGATGAGCCGAACACCCCCGGGTTCGGTTCGCACCAGAACCCGCGAACGGACCGAAAGTTCGTACGAACATTAGAACCCTATTAAATACAATGGATGCGAACGTTCGAATTCTAAAGTGCTAATTATAACAACTATTATGCATGTTATTGTCCTAAAAAGGGTTTGGGAACCCGGGTTCTGCACCAGGGGACATGTATCAATGCAAAAAGAAGTTTTAAAAACGGTCGTTTTTCGGGAGCAGTCATTTTAATGATGCATAAAGTGAAAAAAAAAAAGTCAAATATTCCTTTAAATATCGTACCTGGGGGGTGTCTAAAGTATGCCTGTGAAGTGCCACGTGTTTCCCGTGTTTAGAACTGTCCCTGCACAAAATGACACTTCTAAAGGAAAAAAAAGCCATTTAAAACTGCTTGCGACTTTAATGTAATGTCTGGTCCCGGTAATATGGATGAAAATCTTTAAGAAAAATGGCATAGCTACCCCATGACCCCCCCCCCCCCTACCCCAGCCCATTACCAGCCCCTTTGGGTCTTGTATGGATATTAAGGGGAACCCCGCACATAAAATAAAAAAGGCCCTATATACTCTGAACAGCCGTATACAGGCGGTGCATACAAGACAGGGACTGTAGGTTTGTTCTTATGTAGAATCTGTTTGTAATTTTGAACAGGTACATTGTTGAAGTGTAGCTCCAGCCCAAAAATCTATTTTTAAACTTTTTGGAAAACATAGGTAAGGGTTATCACCCCTGTAACATTTGTTTTGCTGTCTGTGCCCCTGTTCAGAACATTTCACCTCACTTTCCGTCCCAATGACAACTGTTTTTGAAATGTGGTGTTTTTCTTGAAACAAGGATTGCTGATAAAGCATCAGTACAGAGGAGACACCTTTCTCCCATATTTATTCTTACAGGAGAGAATTTTCCTTCCTAGTGGTAGATTTCCTCTCACTTCCTGTTGTCTTCTTGCGTTTGCAAGTAGGAGTCGTTTGTAAGTTGGATGTTTGAAAGTAGGGACCTGCCGTATATACTCTGCAGAAATAGGCCCCTTAGTTGTTGGTGTTGGCACAACACTGTAAGCACTCACAGTTACTCTTGGTTGGTGCTGGAACGCCCTGCTGTCAACTATTATATCAGGAATTTTAATTACATATAATTGTTGAACAGTGGTAGTAAAAATTGGGCCTTTGATGGTGGTGCTGGTGCCACAACACTGTAAGCCCTGACAGTTACTCTTGGTGGGTGCAGCAATGGGCCCTGCTGTGAATTATTAGATCAAGAATTGTAATTGCATGCCCCTGTTGAACAGGGGCTGAAAAATTGGGCCTTTCGTGGTGGTGGTGGTGGTGGCGTTGCCACAACACTGTAAGCCCTCAGAGTTACTCTTGGTGGGTGCAGCAATGGGCCCTGCTGTGAATTATTAGATCAAGAATTGTAATTACATGCCCCTTTTGAACAGGGGCTGAAAAATTGGGCCTTTCGTGGTGGTGGTGGTGGTGGCGTTGCCACAACACTGTAAGCCCTCAGAGTTACTCTTGGTGGGTGCAGCAATGGGCCCTGCTGTGAATTATTAGATCAAGAATTGTAATTGCATGCCCCTGTTGAACAGGGGCTGAAAAATTGGGCCTTTCGTGGTGGTGGTGGTGGTGTTGCCACAACACTGTAAGCCCTCAGAGTTACTCTTGGTGGGTGCAGCAATGGGCCCTGCTGTGAATTATTAGATCAAGAATTGTAATTGCATGCCCCTGTTGAACAGGGGCTGAAAAATTGGGCCTTAGGCACTGGTGGCACAACACTACAACCCCTCACAGATACTGTACTTGGAGCACAGCAATGAGCCCTGTTGCAAAGTATTGCTTCAAAAATTGTAATGACACGCCCCTGTTAAACAGGGGCTGAAAAATTGGGCCTTAGGCACTGGTGCCACAACACTCCAACCCCTCACAGATACTGTACTTGGAGCACAGCAATGAGCCCTATGGCAAATTATTGCTAAAAAAATTGTAATTACACGCCCCTGTAAAACAGGGGCTGAAAAATTGGGCCTTAGCCACTGGTGGCGGCACCCATAAACAAAAATGATCTTCCAAGCTATCATCATCAATCGTATCATTGAGGACTCGGAGGAGGAGGATAGCCAGTCAACATAACAGCACAGGCACTCAGCATCAGCATCAGTCTTGAAGGGATGTGACATGTTAAAATCAATTAGTCTGTTATATCAGCATCAGGTGTGTGGTAGCTGGTGGTGATCCAAGACTGGTTCATCTTGATGAAAGTCAGTCGATCAACCGAGTCGGTGGACAGGCGCACCCTGTGATCCGTGACAAATCCTCCAGCAGCACTGAATGTGCGTTCCGAAAGAACGCTGGATGCAGGACAGGCCAGTAGCTCAATTGCATACTGTGCAAGCTCTGGCCAGTGATCCATCCTCAAGACCCAGTAAGCCAGAGGATTTTCGGTGGGGAAGGTGTCCAAGTCTGACCTTGCCCCTAGATATTCCTGCACCATGTTTATCAGACGCTGGCGATGGTTGCTGGAACCGATCATACTTTGGGGCTGTGGACTAAAGAATTGTCTGAACGCATCGGTCAGACGGCCACCTTCCCCACCGCTCCTTCTTTGACTGGCCGAAGCCTCAGCAACTCGTTGTCCAGGACCAGGAGTTTGTAACCTCCCAGTCTCTGGGAACGCGTTGCACAGACCTTTCTGCAAGGCCTCCCGGAGTTGTCTCATCCTCTGCTCCCTCTGCGACGGTAACATAAGGTCCGCAACCTTACCCTTGTACCGTGGATCAAGGAGAGTGGCCAGCCAGTAATGGTCCCTCTCCTTGATCCGAAGAATACGAGGATCCTTCCGCAGACTTTGCAGGATCAGGGAGGCCATGCAGCGTAGGCTTGCTGAGGCATTCGCTCCGGAGTCCTCTGGGTCACTAAGGACGACATGATCCGCAGCCACCTCCTCCCAGCCACGTACAAGTCCACTGGTTTCTTGGGACTGTAAATCATCCCTAAAAGACTGCTGCTGATGATGCTGAGTGCCAGCCTCCACCTCCATGCTGACACAATCCTCCTCCTCCTCCTCCTCCTCCTCTTCCTGTGCGATGGGTGGGACAGAAGGAACACTGTCTGGGTAAAGGGGGCCTTGAGAGGCAAGGAAGTCCTCCTCTTCCTGCCTCTGTTCTGCCTCAAGTGCCCTGTCCATTATTCCACGCAGCGTGTGCTCCAACAGGTGGACAAGAGGTACAGTGTCACTGATGCATGCACTGTCACTGCTCACCATCCTCGTGGCCTCCTCAAATGGTGCCAGGACAGTGCATGCATCCCTGATCATGCCCCACTGGCGTGGAGAAAAAAAACCAAGCTCCCCTGACCCTGTCCTGGTGCCGTAGTCGCACATGTACTCATTGATGGCCCTCTGCTGCGTGTGCAGCCGCTGCAGCATGGCCAACGTTGAGTTCCACCTGGTGGGCATGTCACATATAAGGCGGTTCTTGGGCAGGTTCAACTCCTTTTGCAGCTCAGCCAGGCGAGCACTGGCATTATAAGATCTGCGGAAATGCACACAGACTTTCCTGGCCTGCCTCAGGACATCCTGTAAGCCCGGGTACCTGCCCAAGAACCGCTGCACCACCAGGTTAAGGATGTGAGCCACACAGGGCACATGGGTCAGTTGTCCCTGTCGGAGGGCGGAGAGGAGGTTGGTGCCATTGTCGCAAACCACCATTCCTGGCTTAAGCTGGCGTGGCGTCAACCACCTCTCGGCCTGGCCCTGCAGAGCAGACAGGACCTCTGCCCCAGTGTGGCTTCTGTCCCCCAAACACACCAGCGCAAGCACGGCATGGCATCTTTTTGCCTGCGTACTTGCGTAGCCCCTTGAACGCCTACGGAGCACCGCTGGTTCCGAGGACAAACCACAGGAAGAGGCCATGGAGGAAGAAGAAGAGGAGGGGGTGGAGGAGAGAGGTGTGTCACAACCAGTAGTAGCATTTTGGAGGCGTGGCGGTGGAACAACCTCCAACACTACTGCACCTTGTCCTGCATCCTTCCCAGCTGCCAAAAGAGTGACCCAATGGGCCGTGAAAGAAAGGTAACGTCCCTGTCCATGCCTGCTGGACCATGAGTCAGCGGTAATATGCACCTTACCACTGACCGCCCTGTCCAGCGAGGCCAAGACATTGCCTTCCACATGCCGGTAGAGAGCCGGAATAGCCTTCCGTGAGAAAAAGTGGCGTTTGGGAACCTGCCACTGAGGAACCACACATTGCACAAACTCACGGAAGGGGGCCGAGTCTACCAACTGAAAAGGCAGCAGTTGAAGCGCTAGCAATTTAGCCAAGCTAGCATTCAACCGCTGGGCATGTGGATGGCTGGGAGTGAACTTCTTTCGACGGTCCAGCAGCTGGGGCAGGGAAATTTGCCTGCTAGAATCGGACGTCGGTGTACTGCTAGCAGAGTGGCCGCAAGTACTTGGCTGTGACACACCTAATTCTACACCTTCATTCCTCTCAGTGCATGTTTCAGAGAGGACTGAAGTTATAGTGGGGTTGGAGATCCCAGCTGATGCGGTGCAAGGAGAGGTCCGCTTTGTTCTTTGGTGTGGGTCTTTGAGGTAGGCTTGCCAACGAGCTGCATGGCAGGTCAACATATGTCTGGTCAGGCATGTGGTACCCAAGCGGCTGATGTTTTGGCCACGCGATATACGCTTGAGACATATGTTGCAAACAGCAGCTGTGCGATCTGATGCACTAGCCTCAAAAAAGGCCCACATCAAAGAACTTTTTGAATGACGGGCAGAGGCAGCGCCCTGCACAGGCGGAGCTCTGCGGTGTGATTCCGTCGGTGTACTGCCCTTACGCTGGCCACCAAAGGGCATCCTGCCTCGTTGGAGATGTGCCTCCTCCTCATCCTCCTCCTCCTCCTCTCTCCTATTAGGCACCCACGTGGAGTCAGTGACCTCATCATCCCCTCCCTCCTCATCACTGGAGCCAATCTGGCAGTATGCTGCAGCTGCTGGAACATGACTGCCAGATTGGTGTCCTTCTTGAGCATCCCCTCTGTCTGCTCTCACGCTACTGCCTTCCTGTAGCTGGGTTTCATCATCAGACCCTTCGAAACGCTGGGCATCCTCCTGGAGCATGTACCCAACACTGTGCTCAAACAGTTCGGGGGACTCCTCAGGAGGAGGACATGGTGGGTCTAGGGAAGGAGTGACTGATGATGAGTCTGACATTGATACCAGGGAAGAGGACGCTTTGGCAGCTGCTTTTCCAGTACCCTGAGCCTGGGTGAGAGAGGATGAGGAGGAGGAGGAGGGCTTGGTCATCCACTCTACCAAGTCTTCGGCATGATGTGGCTCAACATGTCCAGCTGCCGAAAAGAAGGACAAGCGTGTCCCATGGCCATGTGCTGATGACAATGCACTGCGTCCACGACCAGCACTGTTGCCCCCAGACACAGAGCCTGCTTGCCCTCTTTTATTGCCTCCTGACTGTCTGCCTCTCCTTGTTTGCCTTCCAGACATTCTAATAGATGGCCTGCAGGGAGATGGGAAAAAAGCAATAAGGGCTACCTTCAGGTGTCCTTCTCTGTCCCTTTACTTAAGGATTTCTAAATATGGTTGAGGATGATTGCTTTTGCACAGAATAGCACAACGACAATTTCCCTGACTGTCCAAAAAAACAAGGATTTCAAAGATGGTTGATGAGGAATGCTTTAGCACACTATAGCACAAGGAGAATTTCCCTCACTGTCCTTCCCTGTCCCTAGAAACAAGGATTATCACAGTGAAAGAAACTGACACTCTTCCTACCTATAGTTTTCTGTCCCTAGAAAAAATGTTTTTTTAAAGCACACTATAGCACAAGGAGAATTCCCTCACTGTTCTTCCCTGTCCCTAGAAACAAGGATTCGCACAGTAAAACACACTGACACTCTCCCTACCTATAGTTTTCTGTCCCTAGAAAAAATGTTTTTTTAAAGCACACTATAGCACAAGGAGAATTTCCCTCACTTTCCTTCTTTGTCCCTAGAAACAAGGATTATCACAGTGAAAGAAACTGACACTCTTCCTACCTATAGTTTTCTGTCCCTAGAAAAAATGTTTTTTTAAAGCACACTATAGCACAAGGAGAATTCCCTCACTGTCCTTCCCTGTCCCTAGAAACAAGGATTCGCACAGTAAAACACACTGACACTCTCCCTACCTATAGTTTTCTGTCCCTAGAAAAAATGTTTTTTTAAAGCACACTATAGCACAAGGAGAATTCCCTCACTGTCCTTCCCTGTCCCTAGAAACAAGGATTCGCACAGTAAAACACACTGACACTCTCCCTACCTATAGTTTTCTGTCCCTAGAAAAAATGTTTTTTTAAAGCACACTATAGCACAAGGAGAATTTCTCTCACTTTCCTTCTTTGTCCCTAGAAACAAGGATTATCACAGTGAAAGAAACTGACACTCTTCCTACCTATAGTTTTCTGTCCCTAGAAAAAATGTTTTTTTAAAGCACACTATAGCACAAGGAGAATTCCCTCACTGTCCTTCCCTGTCCCTAGAAACAAGGATTCGCACAGTAAAACACACTGACACTCTCCCTACCTATAGTTTTCTGTCCCTAGAAAAAATGTTTTTTTAAAGCACACTATAGCACAAGGAGAATTTCCCTCACTTTCCTTCTTTGTCCCTAGAAACAAGGATTATCACAGTGAAAGAAACTGACACTCTTCCTACCTATAGTTTTCTGTCCCTAGAAAAAATGTTTTTTTAAAGCACACTATAGCACAAGGAGAATTCCCTCACTGTCCTTCCCTGTCCCTAGAAACAAGGATTCGCACAGTAAAACACACTGACACTCTCCCTACCTATAGTTTTCTGTCCCTAGAAAAAATGTTTTTTTAAAGCACACTATAGCACAAGGAGAATTCCCTCACTGTCCTTCCCTGTCCCTAGAAACAAGGATTCGCACAGTAAAACACACTGACACTCTCCCTACCTATAGTTTTCTGTCCCTAGAAAAAATGTTTTTTTAAAGCACACTATAGCACAAGGAGAATTCCCTCACTGTCCTTCCCTGTCCCTAGAAACAAGGATTCACACAGTAAAACACACTGACACTCTCCCTACCTATCCTTCTCTTTCCCTAAACTAAAGGAATCCAGGTTAAGCAAGAAAAAAATAAATGTCACTGTCCCTGCCTATGCTTCTCTTTCCCTGCTCCGGAACACACTACACTAGGCCGCCGTGGTGGCGGCCTTTTATAGTGTGGGGCGTGTACTAAACACCCTCAGCAATAATTGGCCACAGGCATCCTGCCTGTGGCCAATCATTGCTCTCCTCGCTGCCGGCGCTGTGATTGGCCAAGCATGCGGGGTCACAGTGCATGCTTGGCCAATCACAGCGCCTGGATGACACTGCGATGGCGTAGTGCATTGTGGGCCGTTCGCGTCACTCGAATTTGGCGCGAACGGCCCAAATCGTTCGATCTTCGTCGAACGATCGAACAGCCGATGTTCGAGTCGAATGTATGTTCGACTCGAACACGAAGCTCATCCCTAGTCCATATATTAAAAGTCAGCAGCTGCAGTATTTGTAGCTGCTGACTTTTAATATTTTTATTTTTTTGGCGGAACTCCGCTGCTTTCACACTGGAGCGGGCAGGCGTTGGCAGTAAAACGCAGCTAGTTTTAGCTGTGCTTTACCATCATTTTAGCAGCGATATTCGGCTGCTAGCGGGGCGCTTATAACCCAGCTAGCGGCCGATGAGGTTAAATGCGCCCGTGTAGCCTTTGCAGGCGCTTCGGCAGCAGTGCCCATTCATTTCAATGGGCAGTAGTGGTGGAGGAGCGGTATACACCGCTCCAAAGATGCTGCTTGCAGGACTTTTTTTAACGTCCTGCCAGCGCACCGCCTCAGTGTGAAAGCACTCAGGCTTTCACACTGAGACTGCAGGGGAGCTGTTTTGCAGCCATTTTTCCAGGTGCTATTTTTAGCCCAAAAGTGCCTGAAAAACGCCCCAGTGTGAAAGGGGTCCAACTGTTTGTTTTTTTTCCCCTACATCTCATAAAATCTAAAAAAATCGGCCTAACATATCGGCCCAAAAAAATTGGCATCATATATCGGCCATCGGCTGCAGCGATTTCTAAATATCGGCATCGGCCAGAGAAAAACCCATATCGGTCGACCTCTACTCTCTAGCTCTTGTAAACAAATCCCACAGACAGGGCTAATTTGTTTTTTTTTGTTTTTTTTTGCTGGTTAGCTGGTAAATGTGCTGGGAAATGTTTTGTTATTTGTAAAGTGTTTGTATTCTATCCTATCAGCTTTATCTGTGTTTAAGGCTTTTGGCCTTTTGTGATCACGTCAAACGGAAATAGAAAAATTATTTGCACCCGTTATGTAAGGCATGGCCACAATATGGAATGGTGGATGTGACCAAACAGAGTAGTATTTTATTTGGTATAATATGTAGGACTCTGGTGTGTAATTTAGTTTATACATTTTTAGCATACTATCAGTATAGTTTATCTTATTTTTGTGCCTTTGCTCTTTGAAAAAGATGGTAATATAAACAGAATTGTCTATCATGAGAATGTTAGCGGTAAAACGGCCTAGATTTTAGCTAAATTGTTTTATTTCCCAACATAAGTGCAGCATCTCCAAAAGTCCTTCAGATAAGACCGATGTTAATGTCGATGGATATCCTAAAATAGAGCATGCACAAATTGTTTATGGATATAAAGTATGTTAAATGATCACTTTGGGGCAGCACAGTGGCTAACATTCCTGCCTTGCAGCTCTAGTTCCTGGGTTCACATTCCACCAGGGTCACAGTCTGCAAAGAGTTAGTATCTGACTGTGTGTTTGCTGGATACCTGTAGATGCTCTAGTTTCCTCTCCTGAAAAACTTCTGGCAGGTTAATTGACACCTGACTTAACTTTAAGTGTGTATAGATACTAGAGGTCGACCGATATGGGTTTTTCTCTGGCCGATGCCGATATTTAGAAATCGGGGCGGCCGATGGCCGATATATATTGCCGATTTTTGCGGCCGATATTTTAGGCCGATTTTTTTTTTCTTCATCTCAGCAAATCTAGGGTGGAGAGGTGGGGAGGAGGTTATTGTTTAGGGTGGAGAGGGGAGGTGCAGCCTATTAGTGCCCACCAGTTCAGCCTGTCAGTGTCCATCAGTGCAGCCTGTCAGTGCCACATCAGTGCCCTCCGGTGCAGCCCATCAGTGCCCACCAGTGCAGCCTATCAGTATCCATTATTGCCCACCAGTGCAACATCAGTGCCCACCAGTGCCACCTCAGCAGTGTCCATTAGTGCCCAACAGTGCAGCCCATCAGTGCCACCTTATCAGTGCCTACCAGTGGAGCCTATCAGTGCCCACCAGTGCCACCTCATTAGTGCCCACCAGTGCAGCCTATCAGTGTCCATCAGTGCCACCTCACCAGTGCCCACCAGTGCATCACATCAATGCCCACCAGTGCATCACATCAGTGCCCACAAGTACAGCTCCTCAGTGCCCACCAGTACAGCTCCTCAGTGCCCACCAGTACAGCTCCTCATTGCCCACCAGTACAGCTCCTCAGTGCCCACAGTACAGCTCCTCAGTGCCCACAGTACAGTTCCTCAGTGCCCACAGTACAGCTCATCAGTGCCCACAGTACAGCTCATCAGTGTCCACAGTACAGCTCCTCAGTGCCCACCAGTACAGCTCCTCAGTGCCCACAGTACAGTAGCTCCTCAGTGCCCACCAGTACAGCTTCTCAGTGCCCACCAGTACAGCTCCTCAGTGCCCACAGTACAGCTCATCAGTGCCCACAGTACAGCTCAATAATGTCATTCACTGCCAGTCTGCCACCTCATCAGTGCCCATCAGCGGTGCGGTTGGCTCCGTTCCGTCCCCTCGCCTGGCCAAGGAGAGCTCCATTCGTCCCCTGATGTGCTGCGCGCCCCGCCTCTGCCTCCACACTACAAACCCCAGAATGCAGCGCGGCCAGTAACAACCAATCGGCGGCCGCCGCAGCCGACTTCCTCCACTGGGAAAAAAATAAAAATCAGCAGACAGCGGCCGTGATAGCAGCCGTTTAGAATAAACGGTGGGTGGCCGGGGGGATTTCCACCCAGCACGCCCCTGCTTCTGATCCCTCACAATCGGCCTTTTTTCACATAATAATCATTCGATGCCGATTTCTTTAAAAAGGCGAAATATCGGCCGATATAACGGTCGACCTCTAGTAGATACTGTATGTACTTATATCACAATTCAAAAAACGTAAATGTGCAGCGCTAAAATTGAGACTACCTACACCATTGCAAATATTTTAAATTAACACATGTTGCAATAAAAAACTTTTCATCTGTTACTCTGTTAGAACATCAAAAACATACAATATACAGCACTATGAGCGAGACCACCCAAAAAAGCATTCCCTTATATACTTATTTTTCGTGATCAAACACACACACCATCTATAGTGAAAAAAGTCCTTTAATCCTTTCGCTGCCATGTTCATACAACATACGGACCTGCAGCACTGCTTCTAGATGGCCAGGTCTGTACGCCATACAGACCTACAGTATCTCTCAAAAGTGGGTACACCCATCACATTTTTGTAAATATTTTATTATATCTTTTCATGTAACAACACTGAAGAAATTACACTTTGCTACAATGTAAAGTAGTGAGTGTACAGCTTGTATAACAGTGTAAATTTGCTGTCCCCTCAAAATAACTCAACACACTAATGTCTAAACCGCTGGCAACAAAAGTGAGCGCACCCCTAAGTGAAAATGTCCAAAGTGTCAATATTTTGTGTGGCAACCACTATTTTCCAGCACTTCCTTAACCATCTTGGGCATGGAGTTCACCAGAACTTCACAGGTTGCCACTGGAGTTCGCTCCCACTCCTCCATGACAACATCACGGAGCTGGTGGGTCTTAGAGACCTTGCGCTCCTCCACCTTCCATTTGAGGATGCCCCACAGATGTTTAATAGGGTTTAGGTCTGGAGACATGTTTAGCCAGTACACCTTTACCCTCAGCTTCTTTAGCAAGGCAGTGGTCATCTTGGAGGTGTGTTTTGAGGTCAGTATTATGTTGGCCCAGTCTCTGAAGAGAAGGGATCATGCTCTGCTTCAGTATGTCACAGTACATGTTGGCAATCATGGTTCCCTCAATGAACTGTAGCTCCCCAGTGCCCGCAGCACTCCTGCACTCCCATCACCCTGCTTGACTGTAGGCAAGACACACTTGTCTTTGTACTCCTCACCTGGTAGCCACCACACACACTTGACACAATCTGAACCAAATAAGTTTATCTTGGTCTTTTCAGACCACAGGACATGGTTCCAGTAATCCTCATCCTTAGTTTGCTTGTCTTCAGCAAACTGTTTGCAGGCTTTATTGTGCATCATCTTTAGAAGAGGCTTCCTTCTGGGATGACAGCAATGCAGACCAATTTGATGCAGCGTGTGGCATATGGTCTGAGCTCTGACAGGCTGACACCCTACCCCTTAAACCTCTGTGCTCATACATCTATTTCCCAAAGACAACCTCTGGATATGCTAAGCACGTGCACTCAACTTCTTTGGTCGACCATGGCGAGTCCTGTTCTGAGTGGAACCGCTGTATGGTCTTGGCCACTGTGATGCAACTCAGTTTTAGGGTCTTGGCAATCTTCTTATAGCCTAGGCCATCTTTATGTAGAGCAACAAATATTTTTTTCTTATCCTCAGAGAGTTTTTTGCCATTAGGTGCCATGTTGAACTTTCAGTGACCAGTATGAGAGAGTGAGAGTGATGACATCAAATTTAACACACCTTCTCCCCATTACCACCTGAGATCTTGTAACACTAACGAGTCACATGACACCTGTGAGGGAAAATGGCCTATTGGACCCAATTTGAATATTTGCACTTAGGGGTGTGCTCACTTTTGTTGCCAGCGGTTTAGATTTTATTGGCTGTGTGTTGAGTTATTTTGAGGGGACAGCAAATTTACACTGTTATACAAGCTGTACACTCACTACTTTACATTGTTGCAAAGTGTAATTCTTCAATGTTTATTCTTTTATTCTGACCACGAAAATCAGGGCTGCTCAGCCCTGATCATCATGGTCAAAGTACGTCCCTCTGTCATATGCTACCTGCTCTGCTCTCCTCTCTCCCCCCTCGCCCCCTCCTTCCTGCCTGTCAGCTGTGTCTCTGTCTCCACCCCGCCCCCCCACCGCTACTACTATTAAAATAAAAGCCTACAATTGTCACTGCCAGCGCCTCTATTAGAGGCTGGCATAGCATACTATGTACTTAGTTTTAAAGAATGAACAGTCTAAATAACGAATTTCAGCTGTCTTCAGGCCAGTCACGTGATCTCAATCAGAGCTGTAAAGAGGCCGCGAGTCATGTGACCGGCCTAAAGACAGCTGAAATTATATTGAGGTATTTAGACAGCTCGTTTTTTAAAACTAAGTACATAGTGTGCTATGCCAGCCTCTAATAGAAGGGCTGACATAGTCTTATAGAAATGCCTTAACAAATCCTTTAACTCTGATCGCTGTATAAATGTCATTGGTCCCAAAAAAGTTTCAAAAGTGTCCCATCTGTCCGCCACAATGTCGCAGTCCTGCTAAAAATCGCTGATCACTACCATTACTAGTAAAAAAAATATGTATTTTGTAGATGCTATACATTTTGCGCAAACCAATAAATATATGCCTTTTTGCGATTTTTTTTTTTTTTTTTTTTTTACCAAAAATATGTAGAAGAATACATATTGGCCTAAACTGATGAAGAAATTATATTTTTTTAAATTTTTTGGGGGATATTTATTATAGCAATTTTTTTTCCAAATTGTCGCTCTTTATTTGTTTTTAGTGCGATAAACAAAAAACGAAGAGGTAATCAAATAACACCAAAAGAAAGCTCTATTTGTGGGGAAAAAAAAGTAAATAAATTTTGTCAGTGCTGTATCGCAAAAAATGGCCTGGTCATTAAAGCAGTGTTCCAGCCGCAAAATTTCTTTTTTAAAAGTCAGACGCTACAAACACTGTAGCTGCTACAAAAGTTTATAGTGTTCTCAGCTTTACCGAATTATTAAAACAACATGTATTACATACTCACAAGTAATACAGGGGTAGCGCTATAGAAAGATGTGTATATACTGTATGCTTACCTATTCTAAGGGCACTTTGGTCCGGTCACGTGATCTCCTCAGTGTCCGGCTTCAGGGCAAAGGAGATAGCAGTCACAATGCCTGCAGTGCCTGGGCCATGATGCCACCCATAGACTTACTATGGGGCATTCATTGGTGGCTGTTCCTCCTCCCCCCTGAAGCTAGCACTGGGAGCCGATCACTTGACCGGACCAGAGCACCCTTAGATTAAGTAAGTGTACACATCTTTCCTTTACGCTCTCACCTGACAGGCAGGAGTCTGCCTGTCAGTTTCACACACAATCCCGGTGACTGCAGCCACCGGATTGTGTGCAATACCCCCCCCCCCGCCGTTAGGTCAGTATGATGTACACATCTTTCCTTTATAGGCTCTTTAGAATAGGGCTTAGAATGGGGGTGGGAGCAGATTTAAACTATGATAGGTTTAGAACGGCTTCTACTATAACCCTTTCGCTGCCAGAGCCATTTTTGCATTTTTTGCACACATGTTTAAAAAATTCTTTTAGGCCTGAATATTACACAAAACCCCAAATATGTTATATTTTCTGAAAGCAGATACCCTAGAGAATAAAAAAAAATGGGGACATGGATTTTATGTGCTTGGGTGTAAATTTATTATTTTGCAAGATTGACTTAACTTTTTTTTCAGATTTATATATATATATATATATATATATATATATATATACCGTATTTATCGGCGTATAACACGCACCGGCGTATAACACGCACCCCAAGTTTAGGAGGGAATTTTAGGGAAAAAAACTTTTAGGAGGGAAGTTTAAGGAAAAAAAAAACTTACATTTAAATGCAGCCTTACCAGTGTCCGTTGCAGCCTTGTCAGCAGTGTCCATTGCAGCCTTGCCCCAGTGTCCAGTGCAGCCTTTGCCCAGTGTCCATTGCAGCCTTTGCCCAGTGTCCAGTGCAGCCTTTGCCCAGTGCAGCTTTGCTCAGTGTCCAGTGCAGCTTTGTCCAGTGCAGCCTTTGCCCAGTGTCCAGTGCAGCCTTTGCCCAGTGCAGCCTTTGCCTAGTGTCCAGTGCAGCTTTGTCCAGTGCAGCCTTTGCCCAGTGTAGCTTTGCCCAGTGTCCAGTGCAGCCTTTGCTAAGTGCAGCCTTGCGCCAGTTTTCAAAATTGGCGCCGCCGAGATCGCCGCAGAGACTAGGCGGAGCGGGGCGAACGCCGCCCAGAACGCAGGGACGCAGAGACGCAGGGACTGGGCGGAGCCGCCGCCGAGATACACATAGCCGAGTGTACTCGGCTATACTCGGCTTTTCTCGGCTCCGCTCACAGTCACGGCGAGTCCCGCCCTGGGCGTGACTGTGAGCAGAGCCGAGAAAAGCCGAGTATAGCCGAGTACACTCGGCTATGTGTATCTCGGCGGCGATCGCTGCGCTCCGCTCAGTCAGCGGAGATCGCCGGGATCAGTGGGTATCGGCGTATAACACGCACCCGCGATTTTCCCCTGATTTTAAGGGGAAAAAAGTGCGTGTTATACGCCGATAAATACGGTATATATATACACACAGTCAGGTCCATAAATACTGGGACATCGACACAATTCTAATCTTTTTGGCTCTATACACCACCACAATGGATTTTAAATGAAACAAACAAGATGTGCTTTAACTGCAGACTTTCAGCTTTAATTTGAGGGTATTTACATCCAAATCAGGTGAACAGTGTAGGAATTAAAACAGTTTGTATATGTGCCTCCCACTTTTTAAGGGACCAAAAGTAATGGGACAAAAGGCTGCTCAGCTGTTCCATGGCCAGGTGTGTGTTATTCCCTCATTATCCCATTTACATGGAGCTGATTAAAGGTCCAGAGTTCATTTCAAGTGTGCTATTTGCATTTGGAATCTGTTGCTGTCAACTCTCAATATGAGTTTCAAAGAGCTGTAACTATCAGTGAAGCAAGCCATCATTAGGCCCCATGCACACAGGGCGTTTTTACAGCCGCGTTTTTTACAGCTTAAAAACGCCTGTCCATGTTTTGTAAACATTTTTTGACCTTTTTAAAAAAAAAAAAAAAAATCCCGGAGCTAAAAAACGCAAATCGCAGCGTTTTTGCTGCGTTTTTTTTGCGCGTTTATGTGCGTTTAATGGCGTCGGGCGTTTTTGCAGCTCAAACCTGGAGCTCCAGAACGCACTGGAATTGGGTTTTTTTTGCAGCTGGAAAACGCCTATGCCACTTGGAGCTCATAAAAGCTCTATGTGTGCATGACACAAAAGAATAACATGGATGGCCGTTTTGCAGCTGTAAAAAAAAACGTCTAACGCTGCTGTTAGCAGCTGCAAAAACGCCCTGTGTGCATGGGGCCTTAGGCTAAAAAAACAAAACAAACCCATCAGAGAGATAGCAAAAACATTAGGTGTGGCCAAATCAACTGTTTGGAACATCCTTAAAAAGAAAGAACGCACTGGTGAGCTCAGCAACACCAAAAGACCCGGAAGACCACGGAAAACAACTGTGGTGGATGAGCAAAGAATTCTTTCCCTGGTGAAGAAAACACCCTTCACAACAGTTGGCCAGATGAAGAACACTCTCCAGGAGGTAGGTGTATGTGTGTCAAAGTCAACAATCAAGAGAAGACTTCACCAGCGTGAATACAGAGGGTTCACCACAAGATGTAAACCATTGGTGAGCCTCAAAAACAGGAAGGCCAGATTAGAGTTTGCTAAACAACATCTAAAAAAGCCTTCACAGTTCTGGAACAACATCCTATGGACAGATGAGACCAAGATCAACTTGTACCAAAGTGATGGGAAGAGAAGAGTATGGAGAAGGAAAGGAACTGCTCATGATCCAAAGCATACCATTTCATCAGTGAAGCATGGTGGTGGTAGTGCCATGGCGTGGGCATGTATGGCTACCAATGGAACTGGTTCTCTTGTATTTATTGATGATGTGACTGCTGACAAAAGCAGCAGGATGAATTCTGAAGTGTTTCGGGCAATATTATCTGCTCATATTCAGCCAAATGCTTCAGAACTCATTGAACGGCGCTTCACAGTGCAGATGGACAATGACCCAAAGCATACTGCGAAAGCAACCAAAGAGTTTTTTAAGGGAAAGAAGTGGAATGTTATGCAATGGCCAAGTCAATCACCTGACCTGAATCTGATTGAGCATGCATTTCACTTGCTGAAGACAAAACTGAAGGGAAATGCCCCAAGAACAAGCAGGAACTGAAGACAGTTGCAGTAGAGGCCTGGCAGAGCATCACCAGGGATGAAACCCAGCGTCTGGTGATGTCATCGCGTTACAGACTTCAGGCTGTAATTGACTGCAAAGGCTTTGCAACCAAGTATTAAAAAGTAAAAGTTTGATTGATGATTGTTAATCTGTCCCATTACACTTTTGGTCCCTTAAAAAGTGGGAGGCACATATACAAACTGTTTTAATTCCTACACTGTTCACCTGATTTGGATGTAAATACCCTCAAATTAAAGCTGAAAGTCTGCAGTTAAAGCACATCTTGTTTGTTTCATTTAAAATCCATTGTGGTGGTGTATAGAGCCAAAAAGATTAGAATTGTGTCGATGTCCCAGTATTTATGGACCTGACTGTGTGTATATATATACCGTATTTATCGGCGTATAACACGCACTTTTTTCCCCTTAAAATCAGGGGAAAATCGCGGGTGCGTGTTATACGCCGATACCCACTGATCCCGGCGATCTCCGCTGACTGAGCGGAGCGCAGCGATCGCCGCCGAGATACACATAGCCGAGTGTACTCGGCTATACTCGGCTTTTCTCGGCTCTGCTCACAGTCACGCCCAGGGCGGGACTCGCCGTGACTGTGAGCGGAGCCGAGAAAAGCCGAGTATAGCCGAGTACACTCGGCTATGTGTATCTCGGCGGCGGCTCCGCCCAGTCCCTGCGTCTCTGCGTCCCTGCGTTCTGGGCGGCGTTCGCCCCGCTCCGCCTAGTCTCTGCGGCGATCTCGGCGGCGCCAATTTTGAAAACTGGGGCAAGGCTGCACTTAGCAAAGGCTGCACTGGACACTGGGCAAAGCTACACTGGGCAAAGGCTGCACTGGACAAAGCTACACCGTTCACCTGATTTGGATGTAAATACCCTCAAATTAAAGCTGAAAGTCTGCAGTTAAAGCACATCTTGTTTGTTTCATTTCAAATCCATTGTGGTGGTGTATAGAGCCAAAAAGATTAGAATTGTGTCGCTGTCCCAATATTTATGGACCTGACTGTATATATAAATCAAAACCATCATGATGGAACATAAAGACCCTCGGCTTTAGTCTCCCCTGTGACTCAAGCTCCTCTCGGGCTGCCTGCCCCTTGACTCTAGCCCCATCAGGTTGACTCTGGCCCCATCAGGTTCACTCTAGCCTCTCAGGCTGACTGCCCATGACCCTAGCCCCCCTTAGGTTGCCTCCAGCCTCTAGATTCTGGTGGACTCTGGCCTCTCTGCTCCTGGTTGATGCCAGCCCCTGATTGTCTCCTCTGTTTTTCACTGAATGTTTTGCAATGCAGATCGCATTGCAAAACATCCCACACCGGCAAAACGAGTCAGGGACACCGAGAAAGTGATCTGGAAGTGACGTCAGAGACTTCGCTTTCCAGGTCACTGCAAGAAGGGGAGGAGAGCGGACGTGTATCCGCTCTTCTCTTTCCCCCCTACACGTCGGCACCCACCATGACTGTCCCGGGCCCGCCGATGGGCAAACAGAGCCCGGTAAGAATGGCGGGAGCACGTGAGTGGGGGCGGGGGCGCTGGTGTGAGAGCGATCGGGTGGCAGAGCCACCGCCCGAATGCTCTGCCCGGACAGGCAGGCGTCTGCCTGTCAGTTTCACACACAATCCCGGTGGCTGCAGCCACCGGGATGTGTACAATACCCCCGCCGTTAGGTCCATATGATGTACGGACTTGGTGGCGAAAGGGTTAATACTAGGACAGAAGGAACATGGATGTCCTTGTTTGGAGGAAGAACATTAAAATGATTCAAGAAAAGCTCAGATAAAGAAAAACCTTTACCCTGCAGTAGGTCCCCATCCCCACTACAATGGTTAAAGCCTGGTACACACTATTATTCTTTTTTTGTTCAACGGAAAAAATCTGAAGAGCTCGGGAGGAGCCGCTGTACTAACTATGCAATGTTAGTACAGTGATCTCCAACACTGAGCAATTGTGTTCTGACACGGGGAGCACCCCACCCGCCAGAACACCCCGGTCAGTGCTCTTAGCCATTGGCTGAGAGAGCTGATAGAATGCTAATAGGTAGACTTAGCAGCCGGCTTCTGTTCGACCTGTGTGTATGGCCCTTAACTGTTAATTTTGCCTAGGGGATGATGAATAAACTGATATACGTACCTTATTCTCCACTCCTCTAGCAGCCAATGATCTCCCACACTGTTCAGTGATCCCAGGCTGTGAGTGGACCCTCAGCATCTTCACATACAGTATAATACAGGACTACTGGTCCTGCATGGCACAATGTAACGTCAGAGAGCTGCGATTGGTTGGGCATGAAGGTAAGGGTAGAGGCATCGGGTTATTATTTGCATGGAGCAGAAGTCTGTGGAAGCAAAGATTTAGGGAACGTTTATTAAAATTATTCATCATTCCTTTAGCAATACAAGCAGTTAACCCTTGCAGTGGGAGGGGGGGGGACTGGAGTTCAGCTTTAAACTAAGAACAATAATTCTGTTTGATACAGGATAATTGACTCTGTGTTGATCTTTATTTTATTTTTTTAAAGATTGATCAGATACTTTTATGGCAAGTCTCACTCCTGCAACCCAACCTCCCCATTCCTCAGCCCACTGTTCTGTATTATGGCTCATTCCTATGTGTACATTTTCATTGTTTCCTAAAGGTGTCTACAGGAATTTGGGAATGCTTGCCAGTGAATGTGAAACTTGCATGTTTGTAGAAAGATTTTTTGATCAAGAAATTGTTCAGCGGCCAGGTCATGCATCCACAGTCAGCAATCATCCAGTGTTTGTAGGCGGCTTCAATTTCACTGATTGCTATCTAAATTGTCAAATGTGTTTTTAATTTCTCTTGAACTTTTGCAGATCAGAGGTACTGTGACTCAGAAAAGAGAAAGTATTTCTCGTATGTTTGTCCTGAAAGCTGAAACGTTAGCAAAAATAAAAAGAAGTACCACTTACAGCGCCCAGTGAAAGTAAATCTTTTTAGGTTTTAGGTTGAGTAGGGAGCAGGAATGAGCTCAAGCCAGTTCAGATCCTAATCCAAACCTACTTGAGCTATCCTACAAGGCAGCTGTCACTGCACAAAGGCAGGGAATTATCTGCATGTAGCTGCACATATACAATGGGATAAATAATTATTTAATCCCCTGCAGATTTTCTAAGTTTGCCCAAATTAAGGGTCTATAATTTTTATCATAAGTGTATTTTAACCACTTGCCACCCGCCCTATAGCGGATTGACGGCGGCAAAGTGGTTTCAAAATCCTGACTGGACGTCATATGACGATTTTGAGCCGCTGCGCGCCCCCGGGGGCACGCATCGCGGCGATCGTTGTTGCAGGGTGTCAGTCTGACACCCCGCAACACCGATCTAGGTAAAGAGTTTTAGACGGAGGCTCTTTACCACGTGATCAGCCGTGTCCAATCACGGCTGATCACGATGTAAACAGGAAAAGCCGGTGATCTGTCAGACGCGAGTAGAGGAGAGCCGATCGGCTGCTCCTCTGACAGGGGGGGGGTTTGTGCTGATCGATTATCAGCGCAGCCCCCCCGAGGATGCCCACACTGGACCACCAGGGATGCCACTGGACCACCAGGGATGCCACCAGACCATCAGGGATGCCCACCACCAGGTATACCTCCCTAGACCACCAGAGGAATGCCAATCAGTGCCCCTAATGGATGCCAATCAGTGCCCACAATGGATGCCAATCAGCCGATTGGCTGCTCCTCTGACAGGGGGGGGGTTTGTGCTGATCGATTATCAGCGCAGCCCCCCCCCCGAGGATGCCCACACTGGACCACCAGGGATGCCACCAGACCACCAGGGATGCCCACCACCAGGTATGCCTCCCTAGACCACCAGAGGGATGCCAATCAGTGCCCCTAATGGATACCAATCAGTGCCCACAATGGATGCCAATCAGTGCCCACAATGGGCATCACTGATTGGCAGGCATTATTGTTTGGCACCTATCAGTGCCCATTCATGCCACCTATCAGTGCCCATCCGTGCCACCTATCAGTGCCCATCCGTGCTGCCTATCGGAGCCCATCCGTGCCGCCTATCTGTGCCCATCCGTGCCGCCTATCGGTGCCCATCCGTGCTGCCTATCGGTGCCCATGCGTGCCACCTATCGGTGCCCATCCGTGCCATCTTATCGGTGCTCATCCGTGCCACCTTATCGGTGCCCATCAGTGTCGCCTTATCAGTGCCCGTCAGTGAAGGAGAAAACATACTTGTTTACAAAGTTTTGTAACTGAAACAAAAAAAATAACGTTTTTTTTTCAAAATTTTCTGTCTTTTTTTCATTTTTTTTGCAGAAAATAAAAATCGCAGAGGTGATCAAATACCACTAAAAGAAAGCTCTATTTGTGGGAACAAAATGATAAAAATTTAGTTTTGGTACAGTGTAGCACAACCGCGCAATTGTCATTCAAAGTGCAACAGCGCAGAAAGCTGAAAATTGGTCTGGGCAGGAAGCTGTATAAGTGCCCAGTATGGAAGTGGTTAAATGACATAGACAGAATATAAACCAAAAATCCAGAAAAACACATGATACAAATGTTATAAATTGAATTGCAGTTCAGTGAGTAAAATAAGTATTTGATCGCCAAGCAAAACATGACTTGGTGGAGAAACCCTTGTTGGCAAGCACAGAGGTAAGACATTTCTTGGAGTTGGTTACCAGGTTTTCACACATCTCATCCACGACCCAGCTTCAGTGTTCTGGCTGAGGGAGGATGGTTCTCATCCAAGATTTTACAATACATGGCCCCATCCATTGGCCCCTCAATGTGGCAATGTCGGCCTATACCTTTAGCAGAGAAAGCTCCAAAGCATAATGTTTCCAACTCCATGCTTGACTATAGGGATGTTGTTCTTAGGGTCATGGTCATCATTTTTCTTCCTCCAAACACGGTGAGTCGAGTTAATGCCAAAGAGCTCAATTTTGATCTCATTTGACCACAGAACTTTCTCCTTCTCTGAATCATTTAGATGTTCATGGTCAAACTTCAGACTGGCCTTTATGTGTGCCTTCATAAGGAGCGGGAACTTCAATCCATGGCCGCGTATTGTGTTACCAATGGTTTGTTTAGTGACTGTGGTCCCAACTGCATTAAGATCATTCACAAGCTCCTCCCGTGTAATTCTGGGCTGATCCCTCAGTTTTCTGATGATCATCCCTACCCCATGAGGCAAAATCTTGCATGGAGCACCAGACCAAGGGCGATGGATGGTTACTTTGTATTTCTTCCATTTGCGAAAAATTGCTCCAACAGTTGTCTGCTTCTCACCAAGCATGTTGCTGATGGTCTTGTAGCCTGTTCCAGCCTTGTGAAAAGGCTACAATCTTGTCCCTGATGTCCTTTGACAGCTCTTTGGTCTTGCCCATGATGGTGAGGTGTGAATAGAAGAAAGAGATTCTGTGGACAGGTGTCTTTTATACACATAATGAGTTTTCATTAGGAGCACCTTCTTAAATTGACAGGACTAATCTGTGTACCACATGAGAACATACTGTAGCCAGTATGTGGGATCCAGAATACTTGTTGGTTGGTAGGGGATCAAATACTTATTTTACTCAATGAACTGCAACTCAATTTATAACATTTGTATCATGTGTTTTTCTGGATTTTTGGTTGATATTCTGTCTCTATCATTTAAAATACACCTATGATATCAATTATACACCCTTCATTTCTTTGTTAGTTGGCAAACTTACAAAATCTGCAAGGGATTAAATAATTATTTTCCCCACTGTACAAAGGGCTGGCCTGCGAGCAATGCGGGGTGGGGAATGCCTCTGCCATTTATGCTTGGCTTTTGTACAGATTCCTGGCTGCATAGCTCAGGTGAGTTCAGACTAGGATCTGAACACACCTAGGTTAATTCCTAGTAGGGAGTTGTTGAAATCCCTGTCTTTTTTTTATTTTATTTTTTATTTTTTACTGCATTGATCCTTTTTGGTAGATTTCATTTTACTTCCTGTCTCAAGACACAACAGGAAGTAAGAAGATCTGTCCCCAAAGGAAGGGAAATGTGTACATGCTCTTGAGTGGTGCACCAGGGAAATACACTGTATGGTGTACAGGTGCAGGTAAGCATTGATGCAGAAGCCATTCTTCTTTATGGGCAGCTGTTCTCCGGGTGTAGAAAAGTACTTTAAGTGTGTATGTTACATGACTCAAGAACAGGTAAACTTTCTTGTGCATGAGGCCTTAAGCCTCGTACACACAAACTAGTTTCTCGGCAAAAACCAGCAAGAAACTTGCTGGCAGAGATTTCTTGCCGAGAAATTCGTTCGTGTGCATGGTTTCTCGTCAAGAAAAGCGACAAGAATCTCGACGAGAAAATAGAGAACCTGCTCTCTATTTTCTCGTTGAGATTCTCGTCAGCCTGTTTCTCGACGAGAAAATTGTGTGTGTGTACACTTACCTTTTCGCCGGGAAGCCCGCGCATGCTCGAAATGACTTAGACGCATGCGCGGTAGCTTCCTAGGCATAGGTAGGGTGAACAAAGATGGCGGCGACGGCATCGAATGTGACGAGCGCATGCTCGTCGTATTCGATGACGTCACCGCGTTCGCTCCATTCAAAGAACCGTGGGTTCTTTGAAAGGAGCGTGTGTACACTCATGTACACGACATGTTTTTTTCGACAAGAATCTCGGCCGTGTGTACGAGGCATTAGACATGAGTTTCCATTGAAAGATTTCCTCTCTTCTCCTGTTTCAGAGACAACTCAAAATTTTCATTTCTGTCCTGGTGAGAAAAGTCATCAGGAAAAATAGAGAGGGTGAATCTCCTCAAGCCTAGTACACACGATCAGAAAATCGGACAGAAAATACCGCTTTCAAAGCGATCATACGATAATCTGATCGTTAGTACACAGCTTTTCGGGGGGCCGAATTCAACAGTTCATGCAAAATTTTCCGCCAGATGCCAGAACATATGATTTTCCTTTAATTGGTACAGTATTCGTCCAGAAAAAAAAAATTGGAAGACCAAGACCACGCAAAGGAAAGAATAAATCAGAATACAACACATTACATCACTTCTGAAAAAACGAAAAAAAATAAAAACATTCCGATCATATGTCCGATATTCTCATTGTGTGTACGAGGCTTTAGTCCTCCACAGATAGACATAAAGCCTGACAGAGGTTCGAACTTACTACTTTAGGAAAAAAAAATTGATATAGATACACTTGAATTTTTTTTATTTTTTTTTACAGTGCATTAATACATCTACATACACTACTGAAATGTAATCTTGAAATTATGGTGTTGATGGTTTTTACTTGAAAAGACAGTCAGGAAACTGGCTGACTGACATTTGGTTTTCTGGAGAGGCTGCAGGGAGACATTTTTATCTCTGGTCTTAAAACATGGCTGATATAACATCTTTAGGGAAACCACTGTATCCAGTCAACACATTCATCCCCAGCAGTTCCCATTTTCAAATAGTTTCAGACCCATTCCTTTTTACACACTGGGGATAGTCAAAATATAATTATATAAAGCATGAGCCAAGATTATTGAGCACGTACTATGCTGTCTAAATCCCTTTTGCGCTGGAGCAAAACGTTGATGTAAATTGTAAGATATCCTGTTCAGGCTTTTTCAGTCTGGTTCTTTGCACAGCTGCCTTGCATGTTATCAGGCTATATCTCCAAATACCGCTGACAGATACGAGGCACGAGCTTCACTAAACTAAACATCACAGGCTGCAGGAAGTATAGAAGGAATGCAACGCCACTGAAAATCTAAAATCTAACAGGATGTCCTCATGATTTTATGGGCGTAAAAAAAAAAAAAAACAGCAAGTCGAAATTTGTTTTGGAGAAAGGGACCAAAACGAAGTTCCAGCAGAAGGTTTTGACTTAACCATACGGTTTTCATCAACTCCACTGTAGTGTTCAGCTGACACATTCTTCTATTTGGGCTTTAATTCAAGAAATCAGCCACTAAATTACAATCTACTTTTTACTGCTGTCAACTGCTTAGCCTCAAAAAGGCAAAGAAAAACACTCTGGAAAAACATGGCCTGAACTGAGCTAACCCAACTGCTAATAGGGGTATGGGAAGCTGTTTTGTTGTGGTATTGCGAATATTAAGGCCTCATTTACACCAGGTACAGTCAGACACATTTTTAGACACCAGTCACACCTGGGCATTTTGGGATCGCGGCAGAATTTCTGTGATTCTGCCCGCAATTTTAAAACGCAGGTTCCTGTGCCATTATTTTCAATGTCACCTAAAACGCGGTGCGGTTTTGCCGCGATTTATCATGCGCCAGTCATGGCACGCAATGAAAATTGCCAAATGATCAATCCCGCGAAAATCGCATCAAAACTGCACCACATTTTAGGTGCCTTTGAAAATAATAGCACCTGAGCCTGCATTTTGCGATTGTAGCACATTTTGAGATTGCGGACAGAATTGCAGCGATTTTCTCGCAATCCCAAAATGCCGAGGTGTAAATGGATCCTAAAATGTACTGCAAATGCATATGTAACACTTACCCTGGAGGGGTCGCTAAGAATGTGCTCAGGTTTCTCATAATAGTACAGAGGCTGCCAGTCACAAAAGCTCAGTCCCACACACACTGACAATTCAGGCCCAGTCTAGGGGAAGTCATTTTAGTATTTATTACTGAAGATCTCCAACAGGTGGACACCAATCAGTTGGAACAATAGAAGGACACATTTCTTTCTAAACTTCCAATAGCAGCTTTTCTGGAGATAAGAGGGAATGGCCAGTATATCTAGGACCCTGCAGCAGCAATCTATATAGCAACCTTGGGCACTTGCACAACTAATAGTCCAGAGCAAGGTCTTTACTCAAAGTGCTCCAGGAGCTGTCTGCCACCAGTATCCATAGGTAGATCTTTGGTGAGGGAGAAAACAAGATCCTTCTCCACACTAGGACTAAAAGACAGACCTTTAGCACATCAACTGCTAAGGCCCAGACTGCAGTCTGTTGTCTCAGTGATTCTTCTCCTATGGGCAACAGCCCCAGGAGCACTGGAGCCCCCCTGACAAGGAAAGTACACTCTGGCCAGGCTTCCCAAACATTTATCACCTCACTTTCTGGATGCCTCCTTTCAGGGATTGGCTGGGGCATGATAAATATTCAAAATGATCATTTGAATCTCCCTGCCCTATACTCTGGAAACTTCTTTGAAAAGCAGGTGTGAAGAATCCAACACTCAGCTCAGGAAACCCTGAACAGACCCAAACAATCAATCACTACTCACTAAATTTGAGTAAAAAATTCATTGAACCTAGTTGCCTAACTAGCGGAGGACAATACACATATGAAATAAAAACAAATGTATTTCAATGAGCCCAGTGTACACAATTGCAGTGATTTCATGTGCATTTTAGGAAAGCACATGAACACAGAGCAAATACTTGCATATGCAACTCCAACTGCCAAAAACCACACCAGAAATGTGCTATAAACATGCCACAAACCCACCCAGATGCATGTAAATGCCCACTGAACATAGGGATTGTGGTGTAAATGAGCCCTAAAACTACCAAAACAAAGCAGCAGTTTTAGTCACCAGATTAATCTTAGTTTTAGGTTAATGACAAAAATCACCACTGGCAAGATCCCTACAAAAGCTACCTGTTTGCCCCTATGATATTGTTCTTTCGGTAGCCATAAGTAACTAGATGTTGCTTTGTCACTGTCTCAAATGCTGCTGAATCTTGATAGCAATAGGTGCAACCTCTTGCTGCCTCAGCTACAAAGGAAGCGATTCCACACGGACCAACTGGCAGCCTATTAGCAATCCTGCCGCTGGTGGTTTTTGAAAATTTGCCAGCAGCTGGCTAGCTAGCAGCAGAGTTGCCCATGTGTCTTTTGTCCTAGGATGGCTTAACACCTATGTGTTGTGGTAATGCATGGTAAAATGTGAATGTTACTGTGGGTTATCTCAATGCACATTAATGCTCAATATTGTGTGCATCGGAGTGCCATTCATTCAGAACGTATAAGCACAATAGCTGGTAGCGCACGAGTGGTACAGCACACTGCAACCCACTCTCTAGAATAACTAAACCTAAAAACAAAAACACTTTTAGCGAGTACAGAAAATACCTTAACAAAATGATGGCTGTCTGCACACTCCCTGTTTCATAAATGTGAGGCCTCTACGATTAAGCAAAACGAAAAGGGCGAAACGGGTCTGAGGAGTTCCCTACAGGTGAAGAACAGGAGCTGAAGCCATCTTTTACCTATCTCACTCACATTTATGCAACAGTGAGTCGGTGCCTGTGTGCAGATGGCCACAATTTTGTTAAAGTCTACTAAACCCTGACAAGCCCATTCTGTCTGTCTTCACCAGTCTTATCACATGCAGATCCAACATTGAGCGGTACTATTTTCATTGTTTTGGGCTACATACAGAAGATACCTGTTGATTTTACCAGCAATGTAGTGTCCTTTTCACTTTCTGTGAAATGAACTGGAAGCAAAAACAATGTTATCTATTTTGTGCAAACTCCTAGTTCCTCCCTTTACTCCCATGTAATGAACATGAACAAAGGTAGACATGTTCCATGTTCAGCCTGGTTCCCATGGCGCCATTGAGAATTAATGGCAGTCCTACGTGTCTGCTAAAGAGCAGCATATTTTGCCTGTGGGTTGGGAAAATGCGTGATTTTGCAAATCTTCCCCCAACCTGTACAAGTGTGAAAGTAGGCTTGGCTATCGATCTTGATCCTTTCAGTGAAAAATCTATTTTACTTGTAAAGTCAATTAGCATGCTTTCAAGTGCTGCTGCAGTCTCTACCACTAGTGGTCATGTTATCCACTAGCACCATCATCTGCTTCCCAGAGTCTATAATATGAGCAAGTATTTTGTAAAGATGGGAAAAGAAGTCTGAACTGCGGGAGCTGATCCTGTATGTGAGCCTTTTCATTTATGTAAAAGGGCATTCAGGGAGAAACATGCAAATCATCAAACTGAACTAATGAGTTCACAAATTTCACCAGCATGCAAATTCAATTTATAAAATTAAATATTTTTTTAGTCCTGTAGCCCTGGATATTATGATTTGTGGCTGCTAGGAAAGGCCTTCTCTCAGTGAAAATGCTGATTCTTGTCCTCCCATCCCATTGCTTTATGCTGGCAGAGCTGAGTAACAGCCACACACCTCATCATACACTTCCTCACCCAGGCTTGTATTGCAGAGTGAGGGGAGACTATAAAAAAATTCTGTTATTGAGCGCTGATTACTGACAACATACGGTCTAACTGCCAAGTTATATTCATACATCAGCACAACTGCTGTGGCAGGGTAATGAAGGGGAGACTATACAAATTGATATTTTTATATCTCTATATGGCTGTAAATCAGTTTTTTTTACTTTGGTTGGGTTTTAACAGTAATTCTACTGTATGTTACATAAATAACAAATCATGTTTAAAGTAGATGTAAACCCTCCATACATCCAGTGAAGTGAACAGCCTCAGATGATACACAGGGATGAACCAAATCTCCCTACATAGGTTTTACATGTATATCTGCTGTCTTCACATTTATATACTGTTTAGAAAGTTGAGATCGTGTTAGGAGATTTTCTCTTCCTGGTTAACTCAGAGTGTGATGTCTGGTCATACAGCCAAGATAGCTAACATTGCTGATTGGAGAAAAGGCACACACCCCTTCTCATCATAGGCAGTAGGGATGAGCTTCGAGTTCGAGTCGAACATTGCCTGTTCGCATGTTCGCCGAACAGCGAACAATTTGGGGTGTTCGCGGCAAATCCGGAACACCCTGTAAAAGTCTATGGGAGAAATCTAAAGTGATAATTTTAAAGGCTTATATGCAAGTTATTGTCTTAAAAAGGGTTTGGGGACCCGGGTCCTGCCCCAGGGGACATGTATCAATGCAAAAAAATGTTTTAAAAACTGAAGTTTTTTCAGGAGCAGTGATTTTAATAATGCTTAAAGTGAAACAATAAAAGTGAAATATTCCTTTAAATTTCATACCTAGGGTGTGTATATAGTATGCCTGTAAATTTGCGCTTGTTTCCCGTGCTTAGAACTGTCCCTGCACAAAGTGTCATTTCTGAAGGAAAAAAAGTCATTTAAAATTCGCTCGCGGCTATAATGAATTGTCGGCTCCCGGCAATACATAGAAAAGTCATTGATAAAAAATAAAAAATGCGTGGGGTTCCCCCCAAATTCAATTACCAGGCCCTTCAGGTCTGGTATGGATATTAAGGGGAACCCTGCCGCAAATTAAAAAAAAAATGCATGGGTTCCCCCCAAATATCCATACCAGGCCCTTCAGGTCTGGTATGGATTTTAAGGGGAACTCCACCCCAAATAAAATAAAAAAAATGGTGTGAAGTTCCCCCAAAAATCCATACCAGACCCTTTATCCGAGCACGCAACCTGGCAGTCCGCAGGGACGAGAGAGCGCCCCCCCCCTCCTGAACCGTACCAGGACACATGCCCTCAACATGGAGAGGATGTCCCCATGTTGATGGGGACAAGGGCCTCATCCCCACAACCCTTGCCCGGTGGTTGTGGGGGTCTGCGGGCAGGAGGCTTTTCAGAATCTGGAAGACCCCTTTACCAAATGGGACCCCCAGATCCCGGCCACATCCTCCCCATGTTGAGGGCATGTGGCCTGGTACGGTTCAGGAGGGGGGGCGCTCTCTCGTCTCCCCCTCTTTTCCTGTGGCCTGCCAGGTATGGATTTTTGGGGGAACTCCACGCCATTTTTTTTCAAATTTGGGGTTGAGTTCCCCTTAAAATCCATACCAGACCTGAAGGGTCTAGTATGGATATTTGGGGGAATCCCACGTCATTTTTTTTTTATTTGATGCAGGGTTCCCCTTAATATCCATACCAGACCTGAAGGGCCTGGTAATTGAATTTGGGGGAACCCCCACGCATTTTTATTTTTTAATCAATGACTTTTCCCTGTATTGCCAGGAGCCGACAATTCATTATAGCCGCGAGTGGTTTTAAATGGCTTTTTTTCTTTCAGAAATGAAATTTTGTGCAGGGACAGTTCTAAGCAAGGGAACCAAGCGCTGCTTTACAGGCATACTATACACCCCCCCAGGTAGGAAATTTAAAGGAATATTTCACTTTTTCTTGTTTCACTTTATGCATTATTAAAATCACTGCTCCCGAAAAAAATTGCCATTTTTAAAACGTTTTTTTTGCATTGATACATGTCCCCTGGGGTAGGACCTGGGCCCCCAAACCCTTTTTAGGATAATAACTTGCATATTAGCCTTTATAATTAGCACTTTAGATTTCGAACGTTCAAGTCCATTGTATTTAATAGGGCTCTAAAGTTCACGCAAACTTTAGGTCTGTTCGCAGGTTCTGGTGCGAACCGAACAGGGGGGGTGTTCGGCTCATCTCTAATAGGCAGAGACTCTCAGAGGTATTTTGTAATAGGACTTGCTCCCTGCTAATATATTCTAGCAACCTCCCCAGACTGAAGATTCAGGCTGCTTTTGTCTAAAGTGTCCAAGAATTTGTCAGGAGTTATCAGGCTGATAACAGAGGAACAATTCAGAAGAGAGCTATGGGACTTAGCTCATTGAAGAGAGATAACAAAACACTGCAGATTTATGTGCCCAGCTCAAATTTCATGAATCCGGTTTACATCCACTTTAAGGTTTGTGTCCTGTGCAATTCACACGTGATTCATTGCAGTGCGATTTAAGCCCATTCATTTTGAATGGACGCAAATTGCACCGCACTGCACTGCATGCACTACTTTTGGAAGCCCAGTGCAACCGGATCGCATGGTACTGGTGTAGGCAAACTCACTGTTAACCTAACATTGACGACCGCTGCAAATCGCAACTAGAGTTTGTTTTGAAAGGTGTGCGGGAACTGTGCATGGATCGCGGGTTTCCTGCTCCAATTTCTAGTGTGAGCATAGGCTAAGTGTTATAAAGGAAAGCATTTTTTCTACCTACATATAGTAGCACTGTTCTGTTCTCTATTAAATTGTTTACATTACTATGGTGATTTTAAATAAGTAGCCTAAACCATTGTTACTCACTATATTGGCTTTGGGTCATTTCTAAATTGTGAGCAACCATCGTTACTTATTAGCTTATCTTAATAAAGACAATATTTGGAAATTCTTCAAAAAACTGTCAAAAAGACCAAATACAGTAAAAAAACATTGGTTGAATGCAATACAGCATTGTGGTAACACATTGCCATTTATTGTACTACAGTATGGTAAAGCAGATGTTTTCTGTACAATCTTAATAAAAGTTTTAAAGGGTCATAAGGGAACAGCTTAAGAGCCTATTGAGAAAAATGTTGCAAAAATTAGTCTAATCAGATGTGAGACTATGGTGGGAAATGTACATCGTCACACTTGCTAAGGGAATTCACGTACACATAATTTCATCTTAATGAGAGAAAAATATTGGGTTAAAGAAATGTTTATTATGTCTTATTTTCCTACGCAGATGCTACATGCCTGTGTGACTGAGTTCAAACCTGTGGGTGCGTGAGATTGATTTAATGAGCTGCTGAGACATCACAATAACAGAAAAACAAACCATATTTGTTATTATTTAACTCCGTTATGGCTGTTTAAAATTTATTTTTTGTCCACTTAAAGTATTCCCTACCTTGATGTCTTTTCTGGTCTTCCATTATACATGGAGGTTTTCTGCTTTTCTTTTCTGAATAACAAGGCCAATCTTCACTTCCTCTCCTCTGGTGACACCTTCTCATTATTATAAGCATGGCTGTCACCTATGGGGTGCTCATTATTGATATAATCTACAATGTAGCCTGCTGACGCAAGTCTCACAGGTTCAGCTAAAGGTTATAACGGGCACAGAGTTAGTTTAGAGAACTAACAATCATAATTGAGAATTGTTTTTTTTAAGAAAAAAGCTGAGTGATGAAACTATAGGAGACATTTAGTGCAATAATCTTCATTTTGTCACCAGAGTTTATTTTGACTTTAGGGTGAACTCCAGGCACACATAAAAGGCAAAATGTTGCTAAATATTAATTATCAAAGTGATTGTAAAGCTTTTTATTTTATTTTATTAAAATCACAAACATGTTATACTTACAGTGGGGCAAAAAAGTATTTAGTCAGCCACCAATTGTGCAAGTTCCCCCACTTAAATAGATGAGAGAGGCCTGTAATTGTCATCATAGGTATACCTCAACTATGAGGGACAAAATGTGGAAACAAATCCAGACAATCACATTGTCTGGTTTGGAAATAATTTATTTGCAAATTATGGTGGAAAATAAGTATTTAGTCACCTACAAACAAGCAAGATTTCTGGCTTTCACATACCTGTATCTTCTTCTTTAAGAGGCTCATCTGTCCTCCACTCATTACCTGTATTAATGGCACCTGTTTGAACTTGTTATCAGTATAAAAGACACCTGTCCACAACCTCAAACAGTCACACTCCAAACTCCACTATGGTGAAGACCAAAGAGCTGTCGAAGGACTCCAGAAACAAAATTGTAGACCTGCACCAGGCTGGAAAGACTGAATCTGCAATAGGCAAGCAGCTTCGTGTGAAGAAATCAACTGTGGGAGCAATAATTAGAAAATGGAAAACATACAAGACCACTGATAATCTCCCTCAATCTGGGGCTCCACGCAAGATCTCACTCCTTGGGGTCAAAATGATCACAAGAACGGTGAGCAAAAATCCCAGGGACCTAGTGAATGACCTGCAGAGAGCTGGGACCAACGTAACAAAGGCTACCATCAGTAACACACTACGCCGCTAGGGACTCAGATCCTGCAGTGCCAGACGTGTCCCCCTGCCAGACGTGTCCCCCAGTACATGTCCGGGCCCCTCTGAGGTTTGCTAGAGAGCATTTGGATGATCCAGAAGAGGATTGGGAAAATGTCATATGGTCAGATGAAACCAAAGTAGAACTGTTTGGTAGAAACACAACTCGTCGTGTTTGGAGAAGAGAGAATGCTGCGTTGCAACCAAAGAACACCATACCTACTGTGAAGCATGGGGGTGGCAACATCATGCTTTGGGGCTGTTTCTCTGCAAAGGGAACATGACGACTGATCCGTGTACATGAAAGAATGAATGGGGCCATGTATCGTGAGATTTTAAGTGCAAACCTCCTCCCATCAGCAAGGGCATTGAAGATGAAACATGGCTGGGTCTTTCAGCATGACAATGATCCCAAACACACCACCCGGGCAACGAAGGAGTGGCTTCATAAGAAGCATTTCAAGGTCCAGGAGTGGCCTAGCCAGTCTCCAGATCTCAACCCCATAGAAAACCTTTGGAGGGAGTTGAAAGTCCGTGTTGCCCAGCGACAGCCCCAAAACATCACTGCTTTAGAGGAGATCTGCATGGAGGAATGGGCCAACATACCAGCAACAGTGTGTGACAAACTTGTGAAGACTTACAGAAAACTTTTGACCTCTGTCATTACCAACAAAGGATATATAACAAAGTATTGAGATGAACTTTTGATATTGGCCAAATACTTATTTTCCACCATAATTTGCAAATACATTCTTTTCAAATCAGACAATGTGATTGTCTGGATTTGTTTCCTCATTTTGTCTCTCAAAGTTGAGGTACACCTATGATGACAATTACAGGCCTCTCTCATCTTTTTAAGTGGGAGAACTTGCACAATTGGTGTCTGACTAAATACTTTTTTGACCCACTGTACCTGCTCTGTGTATTGGTTTTGCACAAAGCAGCCCCAATCCTCCTATTTTGGAGTCCCCTGCCAGCACTCCCTTATAGAAATCAGCTTGCTATGGGGCACTCTAGCGTGCTTGCTCCTGAGCCCCGCTCCTCATCACTGGCTTTGAGTGACGGCCAATGGCTCAAGCTGCTGTATCTGAGCCAATGAGGAGCGAAAGAGCAGAGAGAGCATCGGCCCTCGTAAACATCACTGAGTTGAGATTGGGCTCAGGTATGAATTGGGGGGAGGGGGGGGGGGAGCTGCATGCTGTAAGGTAAAAAAACCTTCTTCCTTTACAACCACTTAAAATCATTAAATCTATTTGTATTGCAACTAGTGTAAGTTTTTACATTTGAGTTAATATTAGCCTCTAACATTGAAATAGAAAGAAACACTCAGAGGAGCAGGAGGGGCAGCACTGCCAGACAGTTAGGTATGCTGTATGCAAATGTGCTGACTAGGAATAAATCGACAGGAGAGATTAGTGTGAACAGAGGGATGACCTAATTTCTTTGCTGCTGCTCCTTCACCTGACCATTCAGCAGGTTGGGAGTAGAGAAATGACGCCACTGTAATCCTAAAGCTGCCTAGTAATGGATCAAAGTTCGGCTGTTTCAGCATGGACCAGATGAATTTCGATCCATCCTATGGCTGTTCCCACGCGAAGCATCTATGGCCAGCCTTACTGTAAGAGAGCAAGTTTTCAAATCTACCTGGCTGTGCTGCATAATGGGACTTTGTAAATCTCATGACTGAATGAACAGAAATGCAAATGTCTTTCCAGGTAAAATAGCTCCCATGTGTGTATTTTGCATGCGTATTTAGATGTTTGCCTGGAGCTCAGTTGTAAAACCCTGAATAAGTCTAGACAAGCCTCCTGGATGTTCTACACAAATCTATAGCATTACCTTTTAAAAATGTATCCACTTATTTTTCGTCCTACCGTAAAGCAGTCCATGATTCAAGTACATTCATGTGTCCATGTACACAAAGGCTTCTACAAGAGTTTAAAAGCTGCTGCGATTAGGGGAGGTTCAACCTCCCTCAACTTCCCTCTTCTCAATGCAGAAGATTTGTAATCAGGATAGGAACGTTTTGTTTGCCGCATTTTGCGTTTTCCCGCGGCTGGCGGTCAAACTAGGTTATGTGTACATGAAGCCTTATAACTATGTCTTGTGTTTAGAATTTAGAGCACTGACTATACTGTAGCCTGAGTACTGTCAATGGGTTTCATGCATGAGCTGGCTGGTCTGTGGCCGTTAGTTTTAATACTTGTATATATTGGTCTCATTGGGTGGCAGGCAGATGACATAAATAGGCTGATTTTCCATAGTTGCCAATTTCTTGTTTCATTTTCAGTTAAGGATTAAGACTGGATTAACACTGTTGCATTGTGGTAATGTATGTGTTACTGCAAGGGGCACATTGGTACGCTGAGATTCCATTCATTCTTCCCAATGTACCTGATATGCAGTACACTGCAACATGCAGTAACACACTGCCATGCCTTGCTAAAAATGGTTCATATGCTTTTTTTGTGTGTCATTTGAATGGTCTGCCTTCACGCAATGGGGGTTATTTACTAAAGGCAAATTCACTTTGCACTACAAGTGCACTGAAAGTGCACTTTCAAGTGCAGTTGCTGTAGATCTGAGGGGTGTAATAAATTTATCCCTGGTCCAATTCCAGGATGTATGTTCTATTCTGCCTCTGATCAAGGTGATGTGAATGCATGCATGCAAAAAGGATCACACTGGGACACACTGGTCAGTATGAGCTCTTCTCATTAACAGAGAGTTTATTCAAGGTCACAGCCCCTTATATAAACAAAGTGACATAAGCAAACGTCATCACATGTGTGAGTATATTATTGGTTCATCTGTATATGGTCCTTTTCCTGTCGACATCTGTTTTGGCCACGATGCTGCATTTCTTAGTTCAGCGCCATCTTTTAGTACATGATGGGAGGGGCAGAAAGGAGGGGGTAAGGAGTGAAGAGTAAGAAAACATCTGTTTCTCGTTTTTATGTAAGGAAATTACTACTGGCTGGTTAAAAGATTACTAAAACACACATACACACATATATATATATATATATATATAATTATACACACATATATATATATATACATATCGCAACAAGAAAGAAAAGAAACAATAAAAATAATAAAGAAGAAAATAACAATATTTGAGTGGTTAAAAGAGAGAGATAACATAGACATAACATAGTCATTTTATCAACTCCATCACAGTCCCCCCTTAAAATGACTATTTTATCAGTACTGTCCCTATGCTGTATGGCCTTACTTGGCCCTCCCGATATCAGGATCTTTTTTGTATTTCGCATAGAAGTCAGACATGGCTTGCCCAGTGTCCTCTTTTGACGAAATGGTCAGGAGAACAGTCAAGCACTATTCTTTCCCTTATCATTTGAGAATGTTACATGTATTATTAACAGGCAAGGACTGCAATGGAGCATATGGTCCCTCTTCCTCCTCCTTCATTGAATCTCTAATATCACCCAATTTCAAAAAGTTAGGGGTTACCTCTTTAGCCGCCTTTCCTAACAGCTTCTTCATACAGGACAGAATACAGCAAACCACTATCGCAACTAGTGTAAGCAGCATCAAAATTGCTATGCCTATTTGAGTACAAATGCGTTGCCACCCACTCATCCACCCAAAATACTGATCCCAGTGATCGGTCAGCCCCGAATTTCTTTTTAACTCTTTTGAGAGATCCTCTAATTTCTTTATAGCCAAGGTTACCTTACCATTTGGGCCTGTATTGTCCAGAATGTACGTACAACATGTACTTGTCCCAGGAAACATTTTACACACACCCCCCTTCTCAGCTAAAATCATGTCTAAGGCCATACGATTTTGGAAAGTCATTTGTGAAGTGGCCTCTAGTTGTTCAGCTACACCCTGGAGTGCATCTCTGGTATAGTTAATGCAGGGCTTGACAAAGTTGCTTGGAATCTAGGAGCCAGCTAAAAAAGTTAGGAGCCAGGAACACACCCCGTCCCGCTGAGCTTGTGCGCAGAAGCGAACGCATACGTGAGTAGCGCCCGCATATGAAAGCAGTGTTTAAACCACACGTGAGGTATCGCCACGATCGGTAGATCGAGAGCAATAATTCTAGCCCTAGACCTCCTCTGTAACTCAAAAGATGCAACCTGTAGAATTTTTTAAACGTCACCTATGGAGATTTTAAAGGGTAAAAGTTAGTCGCCATTCCACAAGCGGACGCAATTTTGAAGCGTGACATGTTGGGTATCAATTTACTTAGCGTAACATTATCTTTCACAATATTAAAAAAAATTGGGCTAACTTTACTGTTGTCTTATTTTTTTATTAAAAAAAGTGTATTTTTTCCCAAAAAAGTGCGCTTGTAAGACCGCTGCGCAAATACGGTGTGACAGAAAGTATTGCAACGACCGCCATTTTATTCTCTAGGGTGTTAGAATAAAAAATATATATAATGTTTGGGGGTTCTAATTAGAGGGAAGGAGATGGCAGTGAAAACAGACAGGGAAACTCCATTAGCATTGCTGTTTGTCTTGTCATACCAACGGCCACCACAAGATGGCGCTAGATCACAGAAGGAAGCATAGGCCTGCAGAAGGCCGCAAAGCCGCGGCCTCAATTACCGGGCGGCGCGGAGGGGGGGCACGGAGACACAGGATACCACAGCTGTGCTCCCCCAGGCGCCAGGTCGCTAATTCTAGTCGCAATGGCGACCTGGCGCCCGGGGTTTGTCGAGCCCTGAGTTAATGAACCTCTGTTGGTTATAGTAGATATAATTAATCCAGTCTATATTCTTATTTATAGTGATTATGGGAATCAGGGACTCAAAACCTGCCTTTACTTGGTCTCGGGCTTTAAACTCATCTGGGACCCTCCTTTGGGACTCCTATGGGATCTATATATACATGGGGGTCAAAACTACCAGCTGGGGCACTTCTGCGCTTCCTGCTGGATTCGGATGAGTGCTCCCCTTCTGCTACTGGGTCACCGCCCCGAAAAGATGTGCAGGGGCATTATGACTTTGGCAAGTGCACATCACATGGACACATGCAAAGAAAATAAAAAAATAGCATTTTAGCTTGCAAATGATTGGATGATAAAATCAGCAGAGCCTCCCCTCATTTCAGATCTTCCCCTCAGATCTACAGTGACTGCACTTCCAAGTGCACTTGTAGTGCAAAGTGGATTTTCCTTTCGTAAATAACCCCCAGTGTGTGTTAATATGCATTTGTTAACACACTGCACAAATGTAATTGGATCACTGTAGGCAACAACTCTCTATTTCCTTTTGTCCAGTATTTATACTGGGAATATGGGCAAATGTTCACTGTGTCATTTAAAAAAAAAAGAAAATGATGCATAGGAAAGAAGAGGGTCAGAAATCAAGTAGGTGGTTGTGTGGACTATAAGAAAATTTGGGGAACAGTGAGATTGCACAGGTTTTAAAGTGGGAAAAGAATAGTAAATAATAGAAAAATCCATAATATATTTTATTATTAACCACTTCCTTACTGGGCACTTAAACCCCCTTCGTACCCAGACCAATTTTCAGCTTTCAGCGCTGATGCACTTTGAATGACAATTGCGCGGTCATACAACGCTGTACCCAAATTATATTTTTATAATTTTTTCCCCACAAATAGAGATTTCTTTTGGTGGTATTTGATCACCTCTGCGTTTTTTATTTTTTGCGCTATAAACAAAAAAAGACAGAAAATTTTGAAAAAAAACACAGTATTTTTTTACTTTTTGTTATAATAATATCCCAATTTTTTTTTATAAAAATATTTTTTTTCTCAGTTTAGGCCGATACGTACTCTTCTATTTATTTTTGGTAAAAAAAATTGCAATAAGCGTATAGTGATTGGTTTGCGCAAAAGTTATAGCGCCTACAAAATAGGGGATAGAATTATGACATTTTTATTATATTTTTTTTTTACTAGTAATGGCGGCGATCTGCGATTTTTGTCAGGCCTGCGATATTGCGGCGGACATATCGGACACTTTTGACAATATTTTGGGACCATTAACATTTATACAGCGAACAGTGCTATAAAAATGCACTGATTACTGTATAAATGTGACTGGCAGGGAAGGGGTTAACACTAGGGGGCGAGGAAGGGGTTAAATGTGTGCCCTATTTGTGATTCTTACTGTGTGGGGGAGGGGACTGACTGGGGGAGGAGACCGATCTGTGTCCCTATGTACAAGGGACACAGCATTGGTCTCCTCTCTCCCTGACAGGACGTGGATCTCTGTGTTTACACACAGAGATCCACGTCCTGCCTCTGTAACTGCCGATCGAATGTACCTGGTGGACATCGCGGCCGCCAGGCACGCTCCTCGGCATCACGTGATGCGCGCCGCACAGCTGTTCCCCGCCGCGCGCCCTCGGCGGCGCGCGGCGGGATGTAAACAGAGAAGGACGTCCTGGGGACGTCCTCTCGGCACTTGAGAGCCGCGCTGCAGCCGTCTTTCGGCTATAGCGCGGGTCTCAAGTGGTTAATTTGTTTATATACAGTATATATTCTGGAATGTAAAACAGATGAGCAAATAGTGACAAAGGTGGGGCAGAAAGGAATAGTAGCTGTGTAGAGGAACATGGCTAGGCATAGAAAGTGGCTGAGTTGGTTCACAGGATAAGCTTATTCTGGCTAATTAGTTAAAACTGTATTGTATTTCTATTGTAATAGAAAGATATAAAACAGTTTAAAAACTTAATATGCCTAAAAAAAATGACCAAAACAATTATAGGTCCCCTTTAAACATAATCACTAGATCTATACAATATACAGTATATATAAGGAATAATTACTTTTAAAATAAAAATAAAAAGCAAAAACTTAAGGGACACTGCTATGTAAAAATCAAAATCTAATGCTAAATATTAAACTGCCCAGACATCAGTTTGACACTATTTTTCATTTAAACCCGACACATTTAAGACCAGTTTTCATGTTTTATCCATGGGCTCATGCATTTGGCAATAACGTGGTTATTAATACAACAAAGAAGAAAAAAAACATATATTTGTTGTTTTCGTTTTAGGTGGGAGGGGGCAAACAATGTAGCACTGTGTTCCACATTTTTTTTTTTTTTTTAAAGAAATCAAAAAATTACCATAATTAAAAAAATATAAACTATACAAATTGATTGACTGGTAATATTTTTAAAATGACTACATTTCTTTTATGTTTAAACTACAAAGTTATTTTGTGATTTACCCAGTTTTTATGATACAAAAATTATGTTTCTGGTACAAAGTGTGGCAAAGTTATTTACAAACAAAATAAAAGCAATTTTAAATGTTTTGCATGTGTTTTTTTTTATTCTGTCATTAAAAATGGTCCAATGAAACAGGTAAAACATAAAAAAAAAACTTACATACAAACAGTATAAAAATGTAAAAACAAAAAGGAAAGGCATTTATTTTTGAATTTTTTTTTGCTTCGGTGATTCATCTGTGTAAAACAAATTATTTATTTTATTACAGGTACTTACAGTATATATAACCATCAATTTACGTATATATTACATTCACATCAGTCCCTGCCCTCAAGGAGCTTACAATCTAAAGTCCCTAACTCACATTCATGCATACACATACTAGGGCCAATTTAGACAGGAGCCAAATAACCAACCAGCATGGAGTGCGGGAGGAAACTGGAGCCACCCCACACAGGCACAGGGAGAACATGCAAACTCCAGGCAGGTAGTAACGTGGCTGAGATTAAAACCCAGGACTCCAGTGCTGCTGGGCGGAGTTGCTAACCGCTTAGCCACTAATATCTTTAATTAGCTGCACCTGACAGGTAGCTTTCTTATTAACATCTATGAGGCTGGGTTCACACTGGTACGACACGACAGTCATACAACTTTCATCCTACTTTGCTCTGCGACATCAGTCCTACATTGATCCTACATTGGTCCGACATCCATCCGACATTCATGAACAGGATACTACTTTGATCCGACTTTGTGCTAGTCTGACTTGTCCTTTGACCAATCAAAACAATCCCAGGGTGAGATAAATTCCTTTTACTGCTGCTGTAATCACCATGTCGGATGTCAAATGTCGGATGGTTAGGACAAAGATCCTACTTTGATCCGACTTCAATGATATTCAATGGGCTGAAGTAGGACCAAAGTCGGACCAAAGTAGTACAGGGAGCATTTTCAAAGTCGGACCGACTTGTGTCGGACCAGTTAAGACGGCTCTCATAGGGAAACATTGATTTTCACACGTCATGCGACATGAGCTCCCAATGTCGGAACGTTTGTCGGACCAGTGTGAACCCGGCCTTAGGCCTGGTTCACACTGGGGCGACAAACGCTCCGACATTGGGAGCTCATGTCGCATGACGTGTGAAAATCAATGTTTCCCTATGGGAGCCGTCCTAACTGGTCCGACACATGTCGGTCCGACTTTGAAAATGCTCCCTGTACTACTTTGGTCCGACTTTGATCCGACTTCAGCCCATTGACTATCATTGAAGTCGGATCAAAGTCGGACCGCAGTCTTGCATGGTCCGACTTTGGCATGCGACTTGTGCTGTACTGCTCTTGAGGGGGGAACTCCAGGCCAAATTTTAAATAAAAAACCGGCGTGGGTTCCCCTCCAGAGGTATACCAGGCCCTTGCGTCTGGTCTGGATTTGAACGGGCGCCCCTACGCCAAAAAAACGGCGTGGGGGGTCCCCCCAAAATCCAAACCAGACCCTTATCCGAGCACACAACCTGGCAGGCCGCAGGGGAAGAGGGGGGGACGAGAGAGCGCCCCCCCCCCCCTCCTGAACCGTACCAGGCCGCATGCCCTCAACATGGGGGGTTTGGTGCTCTGGGGCAGGGGGGCGACCTGCGGCCCCCCCACCCCAGAGCACCCTGCCCCCATGTTGATGAGGACAGGGCCTCTTCCCGACAACCCTGGCCGTTGGTTGTCGGGGTCTGCGGGCGGGGGGCTTATCGGAATCCGGGAGCCCCCTTCAATAAGGGGGTCCCCGGATCCCGCCCCCCCACCCTATGTGAATGAGTATGGGGTACATCGTATCCCTACCCATTCACCTGGTGGAAAAAAAATTGCAATAAAAAAACACTACACAGGTTTTCAAAGTAATTTATTGCACAGCTCCGGGGGTCTTCTTCCGACTTCCGGGGGTCTTCTTCCGACTTCCGGGGGTCTTCTTCCGACTTCGAGGGTCTCCGGTGTCGTCTCCCGCTCTCCGGTTCTTTCTTCCCGTTGTCTCGTCCGGCTCTCCGTTGTCCTTCTGACGGCCCCTCCACTAACTTCTTTTTAGCTCTTTCGCTAGTGGAGGGGCCGGTCTTCCCGTCGCCGTCGGCTTCTTCTTCCCTCTTCTCCTCCTCGATGTTGACGCGTCGCTTCTTCCCGCTGTAATACTGGCTCTCCGCTCCGCTCCGCATTAATATAGGCTTCTCATGACGTCACAGTCACATCTTCCGGGGCACATGGCCCCGGAGCATGTGACTGTGACGTCATGGGAACATGTGACTGTGACGTCATGAGAAGCCTATATTAATGCGGAGCGGAGCGGAGAGCCAGTATTACAGCGGGAGGAGGCGACGCGTCAACATCGAGAAGGAGAAGAGGGAAGAAGACGCCGACGGCGACAGCGACGGGAAGCCCGGCCCCTCCACTAGCGAAAGAGCTACGAAGAAGTTAGTGGAGGGGCCGGCAGAAGAACAACGGAGAGCCGGACGAGACAACGGGAAGACCGGGCCTCTGTTAGCAAGAGAGCTAAAAAGAAGTTAGCGGAGGCCCGGCGGAAGAAAGAACCGGAGAGCGGGAGACGACACCGGAGACCCTCGAAGTCGGAAAAGACCCCCGGAAGTCGGAAGAAGACCCCCGGAGTTGTGCAATAAATTACTTTGAAAACCTGTGTAGTGTTTTTTTATTGCAATTTTTTTCCACCAGGTGAATGGGTAGGGGTACGATGTACCCCATACTCATTCACATAGGGTGGGGGGGCCGGGATCCGGGGGCCCCCTTATTGAAGGGGGCTCCTGGATTCCGATAAGCCCCCCGCCCGCAGACCCCGACAACCAACGGCCAGGGTTGTCGGGAAGAGGCCCTGTCCTCATCAACATGGGGGCAGGGTGCTCTGGGGTGGGGGGCCGCAGGTCGCCCCCCTGCCCCAGAGCACCAAACCCCCCATGTTGAGGGCATGCGGCCTGGTACGGTTCAGGAGGGAGGGGGGGCGCTCTCTTGTCCCCCCTCTTCCCCTGCGGCCGGCCAGGTTGTGTGCTCGGATAAGGGTCTGGTTTGGATTTTGGGGGGACCCCCCACGCCGTTTTTTCGGCGTAGGGGCGCCTGTTCAAATCCAGACCAGACCCAAGGGCCTGGTATGCTCCTGGAGGGGAACCCGCGCCGTTTTCTTAATTTAAAATTTGGCCTGGAGTTCCCCTTCAAGATTCATACCAAACACAGTGCCTGATATTGGCAGGGATCCAAGTCGGATCCCCGTTCATTGAAAGTCGGACATATGTCGGCTTCATGTCGCAGGGCAAAGTCGGATCCAAAGTAGGACAGATGTCGTGTCGCACTAGTGTGAACCCAGCCTTACTGCTGCTGTAATCACATGTCGGATGTCAAATGTCGGAAGGTTAGGACAAAGATCCTACTTTGATCCGACTTCAATGATATTCAATGGGCTGAAGTAGGATAAAAGTCGGACCAAAGTAGTACAGGGAGCATTTTCAAAGTCGGACCGACTTGTGTCGGACCAGTTAAGACGGCTCTCATAGGAAAACATTGATTTTCACACGTCATGCGACATGAGCTCCCAATGTCGGAGCGTTTGTCGGACCAGTGTGAACCAGGCCTAAGATGGATGTCGGACCAATGTAGGATCAATGTAGGACTGATGTCGCAGAGCAAAGTAGGATGAAAGTTGTATGACTGTAGTGTCGTACAAGTGTGAACCCAGCCTGTGGCCTCATGCACACTGGATGTTTTTTGACGTTATTACAGCAGCTGTTTATGGCTGTAGACGTTTTTTACTACAGTCATTAAACTCTCCATCATGTTATCCTATGTGTCCATGCACACAGTGGCGTTTTTGAGCAGTAAAAAAAAAAAAAAAATAGTGGGTTCTGAGAGACGTTTTTCAGCTGTAAAAACGCTCTAACGCTGATAAACGCTCAAAAAGGTCGCTCGTCAGCATTTTTTTATGTTTTGATTCATTGAAAAAAAAAATTTCTCTTAAAAAAAAAACACAAAAAAACGCTAACGCGGAAAAACGCAAAAAAAAAGCTAATAAATTCAGAAAAACGCTATTGCAAAAACATTGAAAAAAGTTGAAAAACTCTCTGCAAACCTACTGGCGTTTTTATGACATTATTTTAACATCCAGTGTGCATGAGGCCTCAACTTTTAACAAGCACTGACACTGTAAAGCTGGCCATTGACAGTTTGAACCTCGATTCGAATCATTATAGCCACAATAATTCAATATTCACTGCTCAGCTCCCCCCCCCCCCCCCCACGCCAAGAGAACAGAATGTAGTGCAAAGTGGATTTGCCTTTCGGAATCGTAAATAACCCCCAATGGCTCCGATGGCTCAGCAGGAGGGATTCCCCAGTAAACACTGTGTGAACCTACAACCCGTGGTTGCAGGAAAGAACTTCGCTCCATCTATGGTCAGCCAACAAGTGTTAAAGTGATCAGTGCCAAAATCACAGTGGCTTTGCTACGCAAACCGAGACTTCAGCAGTCATAAATTATAGATAGTTAGTATTTTCACTCATGGATATATTCCAACCAGGGAGGTAATTTGAAATGCACACAGTTTGTTTCAGGTCCTGGTTAATAGCCTATGTACATGTAGAATCAGTAACTAGTTAAACTATTATTTGATGTACTTGACCTTCCTTTCCTTTAACACTTGGTTTTCAGTGTACACAATAAGCTATGTGTTTGATGTTTATGCAGATGCATTTCCTGTAGGAAGAATACAGTGATCACCAAAGCTGTTTGGTTTGAATACATTTGCTATGTAAATTGTGCAGCCGCTCATGTTTCCTTGGTTTTCTTTGTGTCGGTCCTTCACTGATGTGCTGATGTGTATATTCATTTACTTATAAATGTATTAATTGCTTCTTTGTTTATTGATTTATTCAGGTGGTTGGGGTGGCACAAGCAATCAATAAGAAATCTGGAAATAATGGCACATTTACTGAGCAAGATGAGAAGGTAATGTTTATTGTTGTATAGTGTATATATGTATTACTTATAGATAACCAATCATTTTGAGTCTGTTGTAAGTGATAAAGAGCCTGTCACACACACTCACCAGCCACTTTATTAGGTACACCTTGCTAGTACCGGGTTGGACCCTCTTTTGCATTCAGAACTTTTTTAATTCTTCTTGGCGTAGATTCAACCAGGTGTTGGAAACATTCCTCAGAGATTTTGATCCATATTGACATAATAGCCTCACGCAGTTGCTGCAGATTTTTCGGCTACACATCCATGATGCGAATCCCAAAGGTGCTCTACTGGATTGAGATCTGGTGACTGTGGAGGCCATTTGGAGTACAGTGATCTCATTGTCATGTCCAAGAAACCAGTAGTGAGATGATTGGAGCTTTGTGACATGGTGCATTATCCTGCTGGAAGTAGCCATCAGAAGATGGGTACACTGTAGTCATAAAGGGATGGACATGGTCAGCAACAATACTTAGGTAGGTCATGGCGTTTAAACTGCATTCAATTGGTATTAAAGGGCCCAAATCGTGCCAAGAAAATATCCCCCACACCATTACACCACCAGCCTGAGCTGTTGCTACAAAGAGGATGGATTTATGCTTTCATGTTGTTTACGCCAAATTCTGACCCTGCTATCTGAATGTCGCAGCTGAAATCGAGACTCATCAGAAGTGGAAATGCTTTTCCAATCTTCTACTGTCAAATTTTGGTGAGCCTGAGCGAATTGTAGCCTCAGTTTCCTGTTCTTAGCTGACAAAAGTGGCACCCAGTGTGGTCTTCTGCTGCTGTAGCCCTTCTGCTTCAAGGTTCAACGTGTTGTGTGTTCAGAGATGGTATTCTGCATACCTTGGTTGTAACGAGTCGTTATTTGAGTTACTGTTGCGTTTCTATCATCTCAAACCAGTCTGCCCATTCTCCTCTGACCTCTGACATCAACAAGGCATTTTCGTCCACACAACTGCCGCTCACTGGATATTTTTTCTTTTTCGGACCATTCTGTGTAAACCCTAGAGATGGTTGTGTGTGGAAATCCCAGTGAATCAGCAGTTTTTGAAATACTCAGACAAGCCCACCTGGTACCAACAACTATGCCACGTTCAGTCACGTAAATACCCTTTCTTCCCCATTCTGACGCTCTGTTTGAACTTCAGCAAGTCGTCTTCGCCGTGTCTAGATGCCTAAATGCATTGAGTTGCTGCCATGTGATTGGCTGACTTGTGTAACCAAGCAATTGAACAGGTGTACCTAATAAAGTGGCCGGTGACTGTATATTACCAAAAAGAAAAAAAAGAAAATGTTATACTCAAACGCACATTATATACAATAAAAATGAATCAATGGCTAAACTTATGCATCTATCAAAGGAAAAATATTGAAGTGGTTAGTATTATCCTACCCACACCTAACAACTGTATTTTCATTTTTGTCCATCCGATCATCCCCCACAGCTACTATTCTTTGTTCCACGTGACCCTCCCTTCTAGACTGTAAGCTCTAATGAGCAGGGCCCTCTGATCCCTCCTGTATTGAATTGTATTGTGACTGTACTGTCTTCCCTGATGTAAAGCGTTGCGCAAACTGTTGGCGCTATATAAATCCTGTATAATAATACTAATAATATTATACTTAAAACCGCTGCATGTTTTCTGTGATGCATTTTCCTTATAAATAAATTTGATACCAGTATATTTTACAAATTAGGCTGGCCATACATGGTCGAATTTCGAACAAATTTTCTTTTGAAAATCAGAAATTTTGTGCGTTTTGTGATCCGATGGTGCCACCATTGATTTCGAAATTCGGCCAACCAAGCCTTCAATTTCACCTCCTGTTGCTACAGAAAAGAATTTTCTTGGCCGGGAATCTTCTTTTCTTTCCGGGAATTTTCTTTTCTTGCGCATTTCTTTTTCGATTACATTTCTCTCACAATTCTCCCATCACTGATTAGAAAATCTTTTGCTTTTCAAAAAATTTCCAACATACCCGATTACTCAAATTCAATGACCACATGAAAATCGGCTATTCCTGCAGCCCACTAATGGTGTGCAATTTGAATGAAAATTCAGAGATAAGATTTTCAATAGAAAATTATTTCGAAATTCGACCCATGTGTGGCCTGTCTTAGACTTAGATTATAAACCCTTGTTTTTTTTAGCTAAAATAAGAGGTTTATACTTCCTTGAAATGGTATTGCACAGAGCGGCTGCTTACCTCCTCTTTTAGGGCCCCTGCTGGCACCTTTGCTCCTCCTCTTCTATGTGTGCCCCCATAGCAAGCTGCTTGCTGTGGGGGCAGATGTGTGGGCTTGCTCTCTAGCTGGGCTGTGTACCTCAAATGAATGGGCTGCATAATTGCACTGTACAGGAATGCGAGACGCGTGTTCACGGTGTAAACTGTCCCAGACTCAAAAGGTATTTGGGTCTTTGGGTCTATCTAGCTTTTTTTAAAAGGACGCAGCAATGGCAGCCCCCATATTTTTTTCCACAGACGTTTCCTTTAAGTAGTTGCTTTAGTGACATGTTCTGTTTATGATGTTTCAAAAAGTCATCCTTGGCGTTGGTTTTCCATGAAACAGTTTGAGTCTTTCATTACTTTAATTGCACCTGTGCAATTAGAAAATGTAAATGCATCTTTTCTTGCTAGTGTTGCATAATGAACATCTGTACTTATCAAATTCAATGCATATTCACTTATCTAATGCTGACTTTTCAGCTGCTAGGATACGAATTTCAAGTATGTATTGCTTGTAAGTTATTAACTGAGGCCAAAACTCAAGCACAACCATTTATTTTCACAAATGACTTAAACTGTTTCCATCGTGTAGATGTTACATAACTACCAAATACCGTCTGCACATCTTGCTTTGTTATTAGCCTGCAGTATTTGTCAGTTTTTTGTGAGAGTGTTAGAAGAATTCGTCTACATTGGGGAAGGCAAGGATGGGTAGGCATATTTGTGTTTTATTGCTGCTATGGTGTGTTTATAATTACTGAATATTTCAAAATGTAAAGTACCCCAAAATGGAAGCAGAAGTGATATGCTCTGTCAAAGAAGACATACTAAAGCAGTCAAAGGGATTTTCTACTTTGACGTAGATTTAGCTAACCCCAATTCGACTTTTTTTTTTGTGATTAAAGTAGGACTATGGGCAAAAATTTTTTTTTTCCCATTTGGGATAGCGTAAGGAAGGGGTTATAACCCCTGTCAATGTTTAAACCATCTGTGTCCCCATTGGTTAGATTTCCCTTCACTTCCTGACCCATAGCAAAAACAGAAATCGAGAGGAAATTCCTGCAAAGTAAGGCAATCTCTGGTTGTCACCAGGGTCACCAGTACTAGTGTCCCCGTTGAAAGATTTCCCATCTATTCCTGCTCTGGTGACAATCCAGAATTCCAGAATAAAACTATCCAACCTTAAAACTGCTCCCATCCCCCTTCGAACAACTACAGTTGTGCTCAAAAGTTTGCACGTCCTGGCAGAAATTGTGAAATTTTGGCATTGATATAAAAAATATGACTGATCATGGCAAAAAACTGGCTTTTATTTAGGGTTGTGATCATACGAAGCCATTTATTATTATTGTTTGGCTCCTTTTTAAATCATAATGATAACAGAAATCACCCAAATGGTCCTGATCAAAAGTTGACATACCCTGGAATGTTTGGCCTTGGTACAGACACAAAAGGTGACACACACAGGTTAAAATGGCAACTAAAGGTTCATTTGCCACATCTGTATAAATAGTCAATGAGTTTTTAGCTCTCACGTGGATGCACTGAGCAGGCTAGATACTGAGCCATGGAGTCATGGAGAGCAGGAAAGAACTGGCAAAAGACCTGCATAACAAGGTAATGGAACTTTATTAAGATGGAAAAGGATTTAAAAGTACAAAGCCTTGAATATACCAGTCAGTACTGTTCAATCAATTATTAAGAAGTGGAAAATTCAGGGATCTCTTGATACTAAGCCAAGATCAGGTAGACCAAGTAAGGTTGCAGCCACAACTGCCAGAAGAATTGTTAAGGATACAAAGAAAAACCCTCAGGTAATCTCAGTAAAATACAGGATGCTCTGGAAAAAGACGGTGTGGTTGATTTTAAGGAGCACAATACGACGATACCTGAACAAAAATAAGCCAATGCCACAAAAAACCCAGTTACAATATGCCTGACAACAACTTGACATGCCTCTCCGGGCTTTTTTGTGGCATTGGTGCAGTAAAGGCTTCTTTCTGGCAACTCGACCAGGCAGATAATTTTTGCTAAAGTATTGTATTGTGCTTCTTAAGGGCAGCCTGTAATTCTCCTGAGGTTACCTGTGGTAACCTAAGGACTTATTCTTATTCTCAGGCTGCTTCGGGCTGGTCACCAGTGTTAATTTCGTAGACAACAATATTTTCATCAACATTTTTGTCAGCTGCATGTCTTCAGTGACAAAAAAATAAACAAAAATAAAATTTGAATTAAGTCAATTGACGAAAACTATGACGAAATCAATTCCAATTTTCACCAACGAACGAAAACGGAGCAAAAATGTGAGGGAGGGGCGTTTACCCACCTGAACTTTCACTTTCCTCGGAGCTCCGCCTGTCTGTTAAAGCCCCAGCCCCCTGACAAGCTGTATTGACTGAGAGACGCAGGCTCCCTCTTTCTGCCTTCTGCCTGGGAGTTCTAGAACAATGCTCTGCAAAGCATGTAGCGAGTGTTTCACCTCCCAGCAAGGTAGTAATGCTTAGCACTGTGTACAATAACAGCCTCCCCAGCTCAGTTCTCTGCCCTGTGCACACTCTCACTCCCATTTACCTCCCCATCCCCACTACATGTTATTCGATTTTTACTCCAGGAGTACATAATGAGTTTGGCAATTCTAGAAAAATGCTTAAATAATGCATTACAATTTAACTAAACCCATTCAATTTTAGTTGACTAAAATATGCTAGAGTTTAGTTGACTAAAATATGACTAAAACGAAAACAATTCATATGACTAAAATACGACTAAAACAAAATCGAAATGTGACGCCAAAATTAACACTGCTGGTCACTTGGTCTCTCCTGTGTCAGTCAGTGCCCGCTACAGGGGTGAGCAGAAAGCATTTAGAAAACGGCTTGAAGGTCAGAGTGGCGACATCACTCATAGGCTTACTATAGGCCTATGATTGTTGACACTCCCACTTCTACCCCTGCTAGCCGCTGCCACGGCTAGCTCAGTGGGAAACCGATTATGTAACCGGGTGGCCTGAAAATTGGTAAATATATGCATCTTCCTTCTACAGGATAGTTAGAATAGGTGTTAGAAGGGAGCAGTTTTACATTTTTATCCCTGAATTCCACTTTAACTCTCTGTGATAAACATGAGAAACAAAGAGGGTGAATCTCCCTAATGAGAGCACAGACAATAATAAATTACTGACGCGTTCTGATTCCTCTTCACTCTTTATAAAAAAAGTTTTCCTGCAGTTATAGAAAAAATCCTGAAGACTGTAGATTTTCATGCCGTTTCCAAACGGAATCCCTGCAGTCTTTACATATTTCCTGCATGTGTGTGGTCAGGCAGCGCAAGCAGGGAGCAGCATCTGCCACCTTTCCCGATGGTTTAGCAGCCAAAATACAACACTGATCATGAAGTTATATATTGAGAAGTTAGTAAGGCTGCTCCAACATATAAATCCCATCCCCTTATATCCCCTTACAGGCTGAATTTCTGTTTTACTTATACAATACCGAATGCACATTGTCTGAAAATAATATATATAAGCTGGAACACCTTTTGTAACTGCTTTACAGAATCCCCTTGGTTTATGGTCATTTAAAGTATGGGCACACACATGTGGTTATTTGCAAGATAGTTTGCTTTAAAATAATAAAGAAAAACAACAGTATATGTTGAATCTTAATATTTTTTTTAAAATTTAATTATGTGATATAATGCCTGTCTATTCTTCTTGTTTAATATTTTTATTAGATTTTACAAGTAAATAGCAAGTATAATGAACATTACATTCTGATCAAGAATAGAATTGTAAATAAATACAGCAATCACTAAAAATACATATTGAAAGAAAGGTAGTAGAGGATAAACCTCATTAACAATTATATCAATACAAATAGAGGTATAAAAGATTAGAGCAATGAAAATAAGCAATACTCAGGATAGAATATCATGCCTCCAGACCATCCACTCACCCCCGAAGGGAGCAAGCTGTGAGCAGATGGGGGCTCGATTAAGTATGAGAGAGTATGCTGGGTTATCCAGAAGGATACACCAGATGAACGTTGTCATACCTCAATTGTTTAGTGGAGACCTTCCTAACAAATCTTTAAGACACAAAGATATTAGTGATTGATAAAGTGAAACTTAAAAGGTATATATATAAGTCATGCAATGGACATCGCATGTGTATAAAATCCGTATTACACAAGTAACAAAACTAACCAGAGCAGAAAGACAGAAGAAGTACAGAGAGAAGAAGAAGAAATATGGGAGAAAAGTAAAATATATAGAAAAGAAGGTATGGGTATAGAAAAATAGAGGTAAGGTAAAGGTTGTCTCCCCGGGTGGCGGTCCAGTCAGATCAAGGCCCCGTTTAAATATTATATTAATAGATAAATATTAAAGTATTTCAAAAAGGCATCAACAATAATTGATCAAAATCTGGGGGTAAGAAGTGTTTAATCCATGGTTTCCATATTTTATTGTATGTAGTAATGTTGTTATCTTCAATAGCAGACATTATGGAAAAGATAAGGGCTCTGTTAATTCTATGTTTAGTTTCAGCCACAACTAAAGTTTGGGTTTTCCAGGCCTTAGCTATAGATTGTTTAGCCGCCGTGGTGAGATGTAGTAGTAATTTGAATTGTGATTTATTCAATTCAGGAGGTTTGAGGTTGAGGAGAGCCAGTGCCGGGTCTGGCGGGATTGGTATTTCCAAGGCCGTAGAGGCCATGTTAAATATTTTACTCCAGAAGGATTGAACGATTGGACATTGCCACCAAATATGGAACTGCGTGCCCGGTTCAGAACAGCCTCTGAAACATAAATTTGGGTACAAGGGGGCAAATTTGGCAATCCTGGCCGGAACCAGGTACCATCGAGAAAGGACCTTATAATTTGTTTCCAACGCAAAACAGTTTGGCGAGGAATGCTTAGTAGCTGACCATATATTATCCCAGTCACTTTTACTGAATGTTCTATCCATGTCATGTGCCCATTTAGTCGTATAGGATGGTAAAGTATCGTCGGATGTGGAATTGATGCGTTTATACAAAAGTGATATTAATCCTCTAGTATGGGGATCACTGTTACAGATACGTTCAAATTGAGTCATTTGGGTAAGAGGGGATCCCGTATCAACGAGGGGTGTATAAAAGTTCTTAATTTGTAGATAGCGGAAGAGCTCCTTCATGGGGAGTTTGTATAAATCACATAATGTTGGGAACGTAAGAATATCATTGGAGGAAACTAGATTGTGAAATTGAAGTAGGTTTCTTTTGGACCAAGCTGCAAATGATAGGGGGAATTTCCAGGCGGGGTAAAATGAGGGATTTCGAAGAAAAGAGAGTAGAGGGTTATGAGTGGATTGTAGGCTTTTTGTGGATCTATATTTGTCCCAGATAGCTATAGAATGTTTGGTTACGGGGTTAGATAAGTTTAGTCTATCTTTAGGAGCTAACCAGAGCAAATTATTCACAGAAATGGGGTCAATATCCACTGATTCAATCGCTACCCATAGAGGGGATTCTGTTGTAGAATGGTATTTGGGGAGTTGTGCTAGCTGAGCAGCAAAGTAGTATGAGGAAAAGTTAGGAATTCCCAGACCACCTTTCAATTTATCAAGATAAAGAGTCGATCTGGGTATACAGGGTTTTGTAGAGCCCCATATAAAAGACATCACTCTCTTTTGAGTGAGCCTCAAGAAGTAAGGAGGTATATGTATGGGGAGAACTCGGAATAGGTAAAGGAACTTTGGTAAGATTGACATCTTAGTAGCGTTAATCCTCCCAATCCAAGATAAAGGAAGAGAAGACCATTGTTTCATCAGATTAGTAGTTGACTTCAATAAGGGTAAGTAGTTAGCTGAAAATAAGTCGGATATAGAAGAAGTGAGTTGGACTCCAAGATATGAAATATGGTGCAATTCCCAATTGAAAGGTAAAGACGTTTGAGCTTGTTGTAACTCAGATGGTGAAAGGGAAATATTAAGGGCATTAGATTTGGCATGATTAACACACAATCCAGAAATCTTTGCAAACTTGTCCAAAGTATTTACTAGATTTGGGGCTGAGACATGGGGATGGGATAAAAAAATCAGGATGTCATCTGCAAAAAGACTCAATTTGTGGTGATGTCCACCTAATTCTACTCCTTTGATATTAGGATTATTTCTAATAATACATTGTGAGGGGGTTAGCTCGGCAGCGGGTGTGTGTGACCCCCGGGATGGGCTCCCCACACAAAACAGGCCCAGCAAACGGAGGTTGTGGTTTTCAAAATCAAAAAGGTGCGGTTTATTTTCTATTTACAGTGACAAAACACAGCAAAGCAAAAGAAACATAACCAAAATAAATCCTGGTCAAGTTGACCTCTGACTAAACATACAGGTTTCCTAACTAACAACTGGGATCAGCCTAGTGCTGTCCTAGTCCCTAAGTCCCTGGTTTTAAATGTCCAAGCAAATAGCCACACAGGCTTTGTCTCACCGCACAGGGGTTCACTCTCCCTAGACAGTCCACACAGGTCTGGTTCCAGGCATGAGCTAACATCTAATGAAGCTGGGAGTTCTTATAGAGGCCTAAATGAGCTGACAAGCTTCAGCTGGTCTCATCAACTCCCTGTCTGCACGACGCCCAGCCCTCTCCCTAGAGGTATGAGTCATCCATGAGCCCACTAGCCTTATACAACTCTCCACCTAGTTGTATAAGTCGGCGTAAAGCCTGAATCTGGGCGAAATATATCTACCCCCCTGGATGCAACCAGGTGACTTTACCTTCCTGCTGTCACATACCCCCCCTCTTGTTTTAACCTCGGGGTTGGAACACCAGCAATCAGGCATTCATGTACTCGAGACAAAGCATCCACATTCCCCATTTGAACGCCAGGGCGATGCTTTACTGTGAAGTTGAATTCCTGGAGGGCCAGGAACCACCTATTCACTCTTCTATTTGTTTCCTTGTTTTGAGCCATCCACTTTAACGGAGCGTGATCCGTAACCATGTCAAAGTGCCTACCTAGCAGGTAGTACCGAAGGGAATCTAGAGCCCACTTCACCGCTAAACACTCCTTTTCAACGGTGGCGTAATTTACCTCATGGGACTTCAACTTCCTGCTGAGGTAAATGACTGGGTGCTCTTCCCCGTTCCAGACCTGGGACAATACTGCTCCTAACCCCACATCTGACGCATCACTTTGTACGACAAAGTCTTTAGAGAAGTCGGGTGAGTACAACACTGGCTGGCTACATAAGGCTTGTTTCAAGAATTGGAATGCTGCCTCAGCCTCGGGGGTCCATTTAATCATGACCGACCCTTTCCCCTTCGTCAGGTTGGTTAGGGGCACAGCCTTAGAAGCAAAGTGGGGAATGAATCGCCGATAATACCCAGCGATTCCCAGAAAGGCTCGTACCTGCTTCTTGCTGTTGGGACGTGGCCAACTCTGGATGGCCTCGACTTTGTTGAGTTGGGGTTTTATTACTCCCCTCCCAATGGTGTACCCAAGATATTTGGCCTCCTCCTGCCCAATGGTACACTTCTTGGGGTTAGCCGTAAACCCCGCTTCCCGAACAGAGTCCAGGACTGCTTGCACTTTTGGCAGATGTGAGGCCCAATCTGTGCTATGGACAATTACGTCATCCAGGTAAGCCGCAGCATACTTCCGATGGGGCCTCAGCATCTGGTCCATTTTCCGCTGGAATGTGGCCGGCGCATTCTGTAACCCGAACGGCATTCTTTTATATTGGAACGCCCCGTCTGGGGTTACAAATGCGGTTTTCTCTTTGGCCGACTTGGCCAGGGGGATTTGCCAATACCCTTTTGTGAGGTCAAGAGTCGTCATGTATCGGGCTGTTCCCAGCCGGTCGATCAACTCATCTATACGTGGCATGGGGTAGGTGTCAAATTTTGTAACTTTGTTCAACTGACGAAAATCGTTACAAAATCGCCAGCTCCCATCCGGTTTAGGCACCAACACAATGGGACTAGACCAATCACTTTGGGACTCCTCTATCACCCCTAAGTTCAGCATTTTCTGTACTTCCTCCCGTATTGCCTCCCGTCGAGCCTCTGGGATCCGATAGGGTTTTAACTTCACCCTTTCACCGGGCGGGGTAATGATGTCATGCTCTACCCCAGATGTTTGTCCCGGCAGCTCAGAGAATACCTCCTTGTTGCGAAGCACAAACTCCTTAACCTCCTGTTGTTGGGGTTGTGACAAGGTGGCTGCTATTCCAACCTCAGGAATCACGCAACCAGTTTGAGCTGGTGACCAAGTGTCTGCGACTAGGGACTCTCTATCCCTCCAGGCTTTCAACAGATTAACGTGATAGATCTGTTCGGGCTTTCGCCTTCCTGGTTGTCTGACCTTGTAATTCACTTCGCTCACTTTTTCCATTATCTCGTAGGGGCCTTGCCATTTGGCAAGGAATTTACTTTCAACCGTAGGGACAAGTACCAATATCCTATCCCCCGGGGAAAAGGTACGGGTCTTGGCTCCACGGTTGTACACTCTCTGCTGTGCCAACTGCGCTTGGGCCAAATGTTCCTTCACGATGGGCATTACCTGTGCAATTCGATCTTGCATCAGGGCGACATGCTCAATCACACTCCTGTGGGGAGAACTCTCACTTTCCCAAGTTTCCTTGGCAATATCCAACAGCCCTCTTGGGTGTCTCCCATACAGTAACTCAAAGGGGGAGAATCCCGTAGAGGATTGGGGCACCTCCCTAATAGCAAACATCAAATAAGGAAGTAAACAGTCCCAATCCTTTCCATCTCTATCCACCACTTTCTTCAACATTTGTTTTAGGGTTTTGTTGAATCTTTCAACCAGCCCATCGGTTTGGGGGTGATACACAGACGTACGCAATTGCGTCACTTTGAACAATTTACACAGCTCTTTCATAACCCGGGACATAAAGGGTGTACCTTGGTCCGTAAGCAGTTCTTTACAAATACCCACCCGGCTAAAAACAAGAGATAGCTCTTTGGCTATGGTTTTGGCCGAGGTATTTCGGAGAGGGATCGCTTCTGGATAACGGGTGGCATAGTCCATTATAACTAATATGTACTGGTGCCCCCTAGCGGACTTGATTATAGGACCTACCAAATCCATGGCGATCCTCTCAAACGGGACCTCAATGATGGGTAGAGGGACCAGCGGGCTACGGAAATGTGGCATCGGGGCCAACCTCTGACACACAGGGCAGGAGGAACAATAATTTTCTACGTCCTTCATCACCCCCGGCCAATAGAATCTCTGTAATACCCTCTCTCGGGTTTTCTCTGTCCCCAGATGACCTCCAAGAATGTGCCCATGGGCCAACTCCAACACCAACTTCCTGTAAGGTTTGGGCACCACAAGCTGCTCAACGGTTTCTTCTGCCCTTTTTGCCACCCGATACAGTAGGTCCTTCTCTACGCTGAAGTATGGGTAAGTGCAGGTATTATCTGGGTTCACTAACTCGCCATCTATTTTCACTACGTTTTCCCGTGCCTTTATTAGGGCGGGGTCTTTCAACTGTTCTGTGGCAAAGTTTTCCCTGTGAACCTCAAGATCAGAAAACTCCACAGACGGTAGGTTTTCGTCTGAGGAGGTGGGCTCCTCTCCAGTTTCTTGAGTCTCCCCTGCCAATACTGATAAGGGAAATTCCGGAGAGTCCTCACCACTCTCAGGGGAGTTCTGGCTATCACATTCCTGGTACATAGGGGCACCAGTGAGGGGCTCAGGATCATCCCACAGTTCCCAGAACTTCGGAAAATCCCTTCCCACAATGGCGTCATGCGGTAACTGAGATACTAAGCCCACTGGATGAGAGAGGGTACCTTTGGGGGTCTCGAAACACACTGTAGTCACTGGATACTCTCGGGTGTCCCCATGCACACAAATAACAGCTACCTTGCTATTCCCAGAGACCTCTGTTTTAACTAACTCAGCCTTTATCAGGGTCACAAGGCTACCTGAATCCAGCAATACCACAACATTTCTACCATTAACACACATTTTGCATAAATGTTTCTCAGTTCCTCGAATGGCAGTGCATGCGACTGTCGCACACAGCGACTGACGTCTGCCCGTCAGAAAGTCACACTGCATGGGTTCCTCCACAACCGGGCAATTGGCTGCAATATGTCCCGCTTGCCGGCAGCGGTAGCAAACGATCCTTCTTGCCGCCTCTTGAGCCGCTGATTTCCCAGGCTGTTCTCGCCAAACTTGGGGTAGAGCTCCCACCCTCTCACTCTCTCCACCCTCACCCCTTGGAATCCTCTTATCCGCCCCTGGGGATGGTCTGGTCTTAGGGTGGAAAGTCCGAGTGTCTCTGGAAGAGGCCGTCAGGTTCTCTGTAGCCAAGTATTTCTCCACACGATCCACAAGACCATCGGCCGTCTCTGGGTCTCCATGGCTTACCCACTTTTGGATGGCAGTAGGAAGAGCTCTCAAAAACCGATCCATTACAACACGTTCCACAATCTTTGGTGCGGACAAAGTCTCTGGCTGTAGCCACTTTCTGCTCAGGTGAATGAGATCATACATTTGAGACCTGGGGGGTTTTCCAAGCTGGAAAGTCCAGTTATGCACACGCTGAGCCCGGACAGCCTGGGTGACACCCAGCCTTGCCAATATTTCAGCTTTTAGCATCACATAGTCTTTTGCTTGGTTAGGCTCTAGGTCATAGTAAGCTTTCTGCGATTCACCAGTTAACAGAGGAGCCACCAGTCCAGCCCACTGCTCCTCAGGCCACTTTTCTCTTTCAGCAGTCCTTTCAAATGTGGTCAAAAATACCTCTGGATCATCCTCTCCAGTCATTTTTGTCAATAAACGACTCACCCCAAAGGACGCGGTATTAGTGGGACGGCTTTCCTCACTGGTCTGCGGACGTTGCTGCATTACTGCTTCCATCTGTTGTTGTAGTCTCTGCTCTTGCTTCTGCAACAGGTCTATGAAGCGGGCCTCAGATTGCTGCTGGGCTCGTTGCTGAGCCTCCAGACTCTGTTGCAAAGTTGCGTTTGTCTGCTGCTGGGCTGCAAGGCTCTGTTGATGAGCTTGCTGCTGGGCTGCGAAGTTCTGTTGTTGAGCTGCAAGGCTCTGTTGATGAGCTGCAAGGCTCTTTTGCAAACCTGCATTTGTCTGCTGTTGATTGGCATTTGCTAGAGCCAGCTGCTTCAGTATCTCCTCCATGCTGGCTTAAAAAAAAACTGCCACTGGTTCTCCACCAACTGTGAGGGGGTTAGCTCGGCAGCGGGTGTGTGTGACCCCCGGGATGGGCTCCCCACACAAAACAGGCCCAGCAAACGGAGGTTGTGGTTTTCAAAATCAAAAAGGTGCGGTTTATTTTCTATTTACAGTGACAAAACACAGCAAAGCAAAAGAAACATAACCAAAATAAATCCTGGTCAAGTTGACCTCTGACTAAACATACAGGTTTCCTAACTAACAACTGGGATCAGCCTAGTGCTGTCCTAGTCCCTAAGTCCCTGGTTTTAAATGTCCAAGCAAATAGCCACACAGGCTTTGTCTCACCGCACAGGGGTTCACTCTCCCTAGACAGTCCACACAGGTCTGGTTCCAGGCATGAGCTAACATCTAATGAAGCTGGGAGTTCTTATAGAGGCCTAAATGAGCTGACAAGCTTCAGCTGGTCTCATCAACTCCCTGTCTGCACGACGCCCAGCCCTCTCCCTAGAGGTATGAGTCATCCATGAGCCCACTAGCCTTATACAACTCTCCACCTAGTTGTATAAGTCGGCGTAAAGCCTGAATCTGGGCGAAATATATCTACCCCCCTGGATGCAACCAGGTGACTTTACCTTCCTGCTGTCACAACATGCTAAGGGTTCAATAAGTAGGGCAAAAAGCAAAGGGGATAGAGGGCAACCCTGTCTAGTACCTCTCCTAATATCTATCATAGCTGATTTGTAACCCATATATTTAATATAAGCTTTCGGAGTGCTGTATAGTGAGGAGACCCAAGTTAAGAAATTTTCCCCAAAACCCCATTTTTGAAGAATATATTGTAGATATGGCCAGCTGATTGAGTCGAACGCCTTCCTAATGTCTAATGATATAAGGCAAGTTGGGATACGTCTTTTTTTGGCGGCATGAATTAATAAAAGTGCTCTTCTGACATTATCCCCTGCTTGACGCAAGGGAATGAAGCCAGTTTGGTCACGATGGATAAGTTTACCTATAATGCTATTTAATCTAGTTGCCAAGATCTTAGCTAATAACTTAATGTCTAGATTTAAAAGAGATATGGGGCGGTAATTAGACCAAGAGGTAGTGTCAGATTTAGGTTTGGGAATCATTGCTATGATGGAAGTTAGTGTTTCGGTTTTGAACGAATGACCAGCTAACAAAGAATTGAAGGCTCTAGTCAATAGAGGCGTTAAAATCGAATCAAATTGTTTGTAGTATTGTGCAGAAAACCCATCGGGGCCCGGTCTCTTGTGAGGCTTCAATTCTTTAATAGCAGCTTTAACTTCCAAGGCCGTTATGGGACTCTCCAAATATTCACACTGTTCTGGTGTCATTGTGGGAAGTGTAACATCTGAGAACAAAGTGTCTGCTTTGTTTTTATCAAAGATTAAGCCAGGGTCATAGAGCTTAGCTAATTTAGATTGAAAGATTTCCAAGATCTTTAATGGGTTACTAGTGTATGCATCTCTGGAGGTTCTAAGTCGGAATGCAGCTTGTGAACTATCAATAGACTTGAGGCTGCGGGCCATTGGGGTATCGGGCTTATTGGCTTTGCGGTATAGGGTATGTTGCCGCTTGCGTAAGAGTTTGTCTGCCGAATCTGTCAGAAAAAGATCCAACTCAAGCCGGGCCCTTTCCAATTTAGTGTTAGTGTTTGCATTCGGGGTAGCTTGATGAGCCAAATGACAAGCGTTAAAATTTGCTTCAAGTTTGGTGAACAGAATCTTGCGATCTCTTTTAATAGATCTCGCCTTTTGTATCAAGCTGCCCCGAATGACAGCTTTATGGGCTTCCCATAGTGTAAGGGCAGAGACATCAGTAGTGTCATTAAATGAGATATAATCATTAAGAGCCAGTTCAATATCTGAACGGTGTGAGGGGTGAGTTAGGATGGAGTCGTTAATACACCAAGTGGTGTCATGTGACCTAGGTATTGGAGAGGTAATTGTAGCAGTGACCGCACAATGGTCTGTCCATGGAAATGGGATTATATTAGAGGATATTACTTCAGGGAGCATACTAGAGGGGAGGAAAATATGGTCTATTCGTGAAAAGGATTTGTGTGGATAAGAATAATGTGTAAAATTTCTGGAAGTTGGGTTAAGTTCCCACCAGGTATCAACAAAATTAAAAGAAGTAAGTAGAGATTGGAAGGACCGTTTATGGGTAGGAGAGTTAGGAGATGACGGGGATTTATCCAAGAAGGGATAGATGGTAGTATTGGAGTCGCCACATAATATTATTGTTCCAAATTTATGTGATTCGATTAGTTGGAAAAGATGTGATAGAAAAGCTTCAGGATGCTTATTTGGGGCGTAATACGAAACTAATGTGACTTCAGTATCAGCAATAAAGCCTGTTAATAAAACATATCTACCCTCAGGGTCACATATTTGTGTATTAAGGGTAAATGGTGTAGAGCGGTGGAATCCAATCAGGGACCCACGTTGCTTAGTTGTAGCTGATGCTGCGTAGAATTGAGGGTAGGAGGAGGAAAGAAATTTAGGGGAGGCGTTATTGATAAAGTGCGTTTCTTGAAGGAAAATGATGTGAGCTTTTCTAGCTGAAAAGGAACGTAGAGCTTTAGTTCTTTTTTGTGGAACGTTGAAGCCTTGTACATTTAAGGACAAAATGTTTATGGGGGCCATGACATAGTAAGGGTAAGTTTTATATAAGGGTTAATGAAACCCATATTATGAGTTAGAACCGCCACCAAGGGAGACAGAAGAGGAGAAGAAAGGAAAGACAGAAAAGAAAGAATAAAGAAGAAACCAAATAAATAGGTAGCCCTAATGACTGCAATTAATGTCATAAAATAATGATGTACTAGTAGGGCGCAGGAACATCTCGGAGAGATAACAAAAAAAGGGAAGAAAAAAAAAAGGGGGGGAGGGGGAGGGAAGAGGATAGTCTATCTATATCAATGACCATATAAGTCAAGGAAATAAACTTATTTGTCTATAAGGAGACAAATAAAGAAAACAAGAAACACTCGTCTCAAGAAGCAATAATGAAATTTTAGCTTTCTGGCTGACAAAAACATAAATTAAATACATAAATTTATATTACATATATAAAAAACAAAAAAAAAAACACTTGTCTCAAAAATGTAAATGTAATATAGACCTTCTGGCTGACTAAAACAATAAATAAATACCTAAATTTATATTTCATAAGTACAATATAATATGCATATAAATTACTAAGTAGACATATTTGTCAGTAAGGGGACAAACACAAAAAAAAAAAAAAAAAACCCTAAAAACACTTGACTCAAAAATGTAAATGAAATATAAACCTTCTGGCTGACTAAAACCCTAAATAAAAACCTAGATTTATATTTCATAAGTACAAATTAATATGCATATATAATGTGCATATAGATTAAAGAAATGGACATATTTGTCAGAAACAAGACACCACTAAAAAAAAAAAAAAAAAATGGAGAACAGGATTCTAATTCTTCAATCATAGATAGTGCAATGCTTTTCAGAATAAAGCAATGGGGCTAGTACCCTACAAAAGGGGAGAAACATGGATAAGATTAATGAAAGTTGAACAATCAGTCCATTGAGTCGACATTTATCGGTGCCTGACTATCAAAACGTCCTCTTTTATGAAGATTCTGTCTGGTATAACCAGAGGGGTTTGGGTCCAAGTCGGTTTCATTTGGAGGTGATCTAGAAGCCGCACGTCTACGAGGTTGCTCCTTAGAATTGGTGTGATCCATCAGGCCTAGATCAATTAAGGCTGACCGTAGTTCATCAGACGTGCGACAGGTATATCTAGTTTCCAAGTATGTAAAGTGGAGAGAGAATGGAAACCCCCAGTGGTATATGATTTGGTGCTTTTGAAGTACTTGCAGCAATAGTTTCATAGAACGCCTCTTAGTAACAGTTAGAGGGGAGAGGTCTGTAAAGAGCTGATAGATATTGCCCTGGAACTCAAGAGTGTTTTTACCTCTAGCAGCAGCAAGTATTTGCTCCTTTGTTTTATAGTAATGAAATTTAACTATAATATCTCTAGGGGGTCCATTGGGTTTGCGTTGAGTTAGGGCCCTGTGGACTCTGTCCATTTCCAATCTCTCAGGTGAAATACCTGGTAACAGTTCCTGAAACAGTGCACATATAGTTCCCTGTAAGTCTATGATTGATTCAGGGAGACCTCTGATTCTTAGGTTGGAGCGACGGTCCCTATTCTCCTGGTCTTCCAAACGGTTTTGTAATAAAGAGTTCTCATCCTTAAGCTGTTCAATAGTAGCATCATAATGCTGTGTGGTAGTTTCTATATCATCTACCCGCATTTCCAATTCAGCTGTTCTATGCCCCAGCTCCCTAATCTCCCTTGTCAGCTTCTCTGTTATCTGGTCAGAAGTTTGTTTCAAAGCTTTCTGAAGCATTTTCTCAAATTGTCTAAACATGTTAGACTGAATAACATTTTCAGGTGTTTCATAGTCAGAATCAATCTCACCAGCTGTGTCCAGAGTTTTGACATTGTGTGACAGGGATTTAGGAACCCGCTGTGTGCGAGTCTGTGAGGTACCAGGCGCCGCCATCTTGGATGTCTGCCGGGCTGGTGTATCTTTAGAGATACCAATCTTATACTTCGTTTTTGGCCCCCTCGTGACCATCCTCAATATGCCAAAGTGTACCTGGTATGGATTCGCGGGAGCTGGTGCCGTTTGCGGTGAAAAACAGCGGTCGGTTCTCCGGTTTGTTTAACCCGGGAGCGGAGCTCTAAGGGGATGCGACTTCTCCCTCAGGCATCCGCGCATGCGCCCCCATGCCTGTCTATTCTTAGTATTCTTTCAAACAGATTTGGATTGTAAAGCTCTCTTTACAGCAGTTTTTTTCTTTATTTTAGAGGAGTTTTCCATCTTTGACTGAAAAAGTACACCTTTTTGCTTAACAGCAGCCTCCCAGGAGATACCCCTTAACCTTAGCCAAATGTTCCAATATTATATTTCTCTTGTTGCAATGCCGCACCGTCTGGTGAAATAATATATAATATGGTAGGATAAGGTGTTCAAGAGGGGAGACCCCAGTATATTACTGTACAGAAGGGGCCTGAAGAAGGGGTGTCTTGCCATTTGCATATATTTCCACAAGTCAGGTTACACATTATTGTGGGATGTAGGGGTGTATCAGGGTTCTGACTTTGGAGCAGAAAGTCACTTATATTACAGTACATATAACAGCCTTGGTTGGCAGCCTGCTTGTAACATTTTAGTTTTTTCAGCTGAGACATTTGATTAGGATTATGCATTACATTGCAAGAAGACAATCATGCAATCTCAATTAAACCAACAAGAAATCAATCTAAAACCAAAAATAGTGATGTTTACATGAGCACCCATTTCCCTGTGTTGTCTTATCTGTGCAGAAACAAATAAATACAATAATACACCAATCATTTTTCTGATGCTCTTTTATTTCCTGTGATATATAGATTTAAACTTTTATTATTTCAGGACTTTTCTTCTTACTTGGCATTCTGTGGCATTGTACTGCACAACGCACAGCTGTATGAGACCTCGCTGCTAGAGAACAGGCGAAATCAGGTATGTTTGCTGCATTTAGTTATTTCCTGAAATGTCTTATCAAAAAGAAGCTCATGTTATATATAATATGGGTCTGTAGCTTACCATTTTTTATGTGAATGAATACTTCAAGTGGACCTTTTTTTTACTTTACGTCTGCATAAATACATTCCTGAGTACAGGCCTGTATATACCCGTTCGTTACCAGGCTATTTTTTGTTTTCAGTGCAGTGTAAGTTTAACTGACAATTGTTTAGCCATGCAACCATGTACCCAAAAGAATGTCTCTTATCAAACCTAAATAAAAAAGCCACAACAGTACAAACACCCCTGATAATGACCCCTTTTTGAAAATTAGACCCCCTAAGATGATCACATTTTTTGTCAAAATCTTTTGGACATGAAGAAATATGCTGGTATTGAAGTTGTTAAAACATGGAGTTGGTAATAGTGCGCTAGATACATTGAATGTACATGAGGAGGAAATAAAGGGGTTAATGTGCAGATCACATACAGTGGGAGGATGGAAGTGAGGAGGTTAATGTGCAGATGTGGAGGATAAGGGATGTGAATGGGTTAACATACGGTCACATACCAAGGCAGGATGAGGCTGGGATGTGCAGGAGAGAAAAGTGGTGTAAGGGTTAAGAACAATCCCACAATCTAGTAAAAGTCTCTACAGTATTCTGCTGCCTGTGATCTCCTAGTAATGAAATATAGATTTATTAATCATTGCTCCTACCTAGGCCCCTTTCACACAGGCTTTCCGATCAGGTCCGCTTGTCAGTTTTTTAGGCGGACCCGATCGGACCTTCCATTCTCTCCTATGGAGTGGCGGATGTCAGCCGTGAGATGTCTGCTGACACCCACTGCTATCCGATCCTGTCTGTGAAATCCAGACAGATGGTGACCCTATTTTCCATCCATCTTGCGGATTGGATCAGATCGGATAAAAACGGACAGGCAGTCTGTTTTTATCCGCTTTCTCCATAGAGGAGAGCAGGGCTCTAACAGGTCCATCTCTGTACAGTGAGTGGAGATGGACCTGTCATCTGCCTGCTCAGCGGGGATCAACGGATCAATCCTCTGCTGAGCAAAGCGGAGTCCGCCGGGCGGACCACCTGTGTGAATGGACCCTAACACTTCTTCTTCCATAGTAACAGGAAGGGGAGAGCTCTCCAACATAAATACTAGTCTGTTTACATTGGTGATTACTGTGATTGGTTAATACAGAGATTACATGGTACAGGGCCACCTGGCTCTGTAGAGTCTCTCTGTAATGTGAGTCATCCACTGACAGCTCAGCTCACAGCACTTAGCAGGGGCACGTAGTCCAGACAAGTGACTACACCTAGGTTGAGAGGATGAATATGGGAGCACAATGTGATAGGTCTGCTGCAGGCATGGAGAAGCAACATCTGTGAACACAGGTATGTAGGACCAGTAAAGACAAAGAGAAATGTATGTTGTACATGATGGTGTCATCTTCTCTTATAGAGTGGCGGATGTCAGCCGTGAGATGTCCGCTGACACCCACTGCTATCCGATCCTGTCTGTGAAATCCAGACGGATGGTGACCCTATTTTCCATCCATCTTGCGGATTGGATCAGATCGGATAAAAACGGACAGGCAGTCTTTTTTTATCCGCTCTCTCCATAGAGGAGAGCAGGGCTCTAACAGGTCCATCTCTGCACAGTGAGTGAAGACGGACCTGTCATCTGCCTGCTCAGCGGGGATCAACGTGTCGATCCTCTGCTGAGCAAAGCGGAGTCCGCCGGGCGGACCACCCGTGTTAATGGACCCTAACACTTCTTCTTCCATAGTAACAGGAAGGGGAGAGCTCTCCAACATAAATACTAGTCTGTTTACATTGGTGATTACTGTGATTGGTTAATACAGAGATTACATGGTACAGAGCCACCTGGCTCTGTAGAGTCTCTCTGTAATGTGAGCCATCCACTGACAGCTCAGCTCACAGCACTTAGCAGGTGCACATAGTCCAGACAAGTGACTACACTTAGGTTGAGAGGATGAATATGGGAGCACAATGTGATAGGTCTGCTGCAGACATAGAGAAGCAACATCTGTGAACACAGGTATGTAGGACCAGTAAAGACAAAGAGAAATGTATGTTGTACATGATGGTGTCATCTTTGTGCCACTTTAGGAAGTAGATGCAGATCCTGAATAGTATTCAATAGCACACCCTTCTGTCCTTCCAAAGAGAGGGACAAGCCAAGTCATTGGGATTACTGTGATCTATAACACAACATTTAGCATGCATGCATTTATCATGACAGCAACTCTAACCCTGGGTTTAATTTTAGTTTGAAGAGGACACAATGGGGGTTATTTACGAAAGGCAAATCCACTTTGCACTACAAGTGCAAACTACAAGTGCAAAGTGCACTAGAAATTGCACTGAAAGTGCACTTGGAAGTGCAGTCATTGTAAATCTGAGGGGTAGATCTGAAATGAGGGGAAGCTCTGCTGATTTTATAATCCAATCATGTACAAGCTAAAATGCTGTTTTTTATTTTCCTTGCATGTCTTCCTCGGATCTACAGCAAATGCACTTCCAAGTGCACTTTCAGTGCAATTTCAAGTGCACTTTGCACTTGTAGTGCAGAGTGGATTTACCTTTAGTAAATAACCCCCAATGGGAGTTACAGCAAATAACAGTTTGCATGTCTGCAAATAACACATTTGCAATTAAAGATATAAAAAAAATTACGAGGTATAAAAGAAGCCTCCATACCTTGCCCAGCCAGGAAAGATTGACAAAATGCTATGTTCTCTTTAATAATTTGCATGTATCTGATTTTGGGTGCGATTATGTAGTGCAACTATTGCCCTTTGCTTGTTCTCTGGTCAATTAGCATTAATTTCCAGGTATGGTTTTATGAAGTTTTTTAAAGTTTGTAGAGCTTTTCTCACAGGATGCATCTGGATAGCTAAGGCCACGTATGACTAGGATCCAATTTGTTTATACTTATCTAGTACAATTTTTTATTTTTTTTCACAATCTGTTAAATTTTGGCTACGTTACTTTTGTTATGGTTTGCCCATGCATGCATGCAATTAGCAGGTGTATGCATGGAAGCATCATCATAGGTCAGGAGTAGAAAATAAAGGGTCATGAGCCATTCTATCAGGCAGCATGACATTAATTTGGGCTGAGCACAGACTCGTAGGCTAATATTTACTGAAGGAATTGAAAATGTTCACACAATAAATTGTGAATATTCACTTCAATTATCCAATCACCTGAAAATAAAATACTGGTTTACTAGTTTCATCTGTACCCAATTATTAGAATTTACCAAAAAGGAAAGGAAAAGAAAGTAGGCAAACATGTTAATGGGGTATATTTAAGCATCAGAGCATAACCACATTTTGAAACAATATACCGCTTTTCAAGAAAACAAAAGTTCTTTTACATAATGTAAGATTATATTGCAATAAATATGGTGAGTTGTGTGCATACTTTAAATAAAATAACTAGTACAAGTTATAAACTTGAAGGATCTATAGTGATCTCTTCCTACATTAAAGTCATGTCAGCTGAAATGTATTTATTCTGATAATATTGTGTTGAGAAAATATTTGTGTCTACAGCATTATATAACAGGATTTTTTTTGAAGAATAACCAAGCTTTTAAAAAGGCTGGCCAACACATGACTTGTCTTAACCTCACCTTGCTCACCCACAGCTTATACTGAATTACATTAGGTGCTGATGAGGTTAGTAGACTGAAATTCATTGGATCTGTGATTGCTAATTATTTTCTAAATTTTACTGATCACACCAATTTTCCAAACAATTCAAAATTAGACATTGTCTCAGAGTGTTGGAAACCAATGTACCTGAATGGTTTGAAACCAGAAAACTTTGATTACATGGTATATTGCATAGTAAACATTGGTACAATGCATTTCTTTCAACATACAATCAAGCTCAGCATGGCATGGAGCATTGTTATTATGGGACTGTTCACTATATCACTCAATAATACAGTAAAACATCCTAGTCTACAGTAGTTGTATAGTATTGTATTCTTGGTTGTCTTTTTTTTTTTAATTCAAGTAAATAATAACTATTCCAAATGTAATATTTGAAATTCACCACTTTCAGTCAGTAGTAGTAGTCAGGAGAGAGTATTCAATAAAAGCATTAGCCTTATGGAGGTTCAGATTACAACTGCAACTGAAATAGATGTGAATAGCAGGGACATCAAAATACATAAACAGCAGAATCTCTTTCAGAGAAGAAACACATTCCTCCACCTTTCTTTTTCTAAATATATGTAAAAAAAACATACAACAGATAGACACAGAGGGTTAATTTATTAAAACTAGAGAGTGCAGTATCTTGTGCAGCTGTGCATGGTAGCCAATCAGCTTCCAACTTCAGCTTGTTCAATTAATCTTGGACAATAAACCTGGAAGCTGATTGGTTTCTATGCAGAGTTGCACCAGATTTTGCACTCTCCAGTTTTAGTAAATCAACCCCAGGATGCTTTCAAATGTGTCGGCAGTGCTGGGCTTTCCTTATAGAAAGCCCAGCTTGCACTATAAACTGATTGTCAAAAAAAAAAAAAAAGAACAGCCTGTATTATATCTGTTTTTTTCAATTTTTTAAAAATATATGTTATTATATATAAAAGATAAAACTTTGCATTAAAATCACACTATAAACTTGTAAACTCTCTAAAAAAAAAATTGTACACAGTTGTACTTTCCATTTATGCACATATAAAGATAATCAACTTAAAAAAAAACGATTCCCACTCTAGATCACAGACTACATACAGTCTTCCAGAACCTAATATAGTTGTTTGGTAATATCTGGATTTTCATTTGGCCAAACACTACAGATTTGCTCAATGGGTGGCCCTGTTAGCTGTCTCCCACCATTTATCCCTTGAAAAATCAAAAAAGCTGGGATAAAAATTGTTAGCTGCAAACTGGCTGCATCCAATCAGATGCCACACTGTTTGGGTATTTTGATAGCTAGCAGAGTTTGTTTTTTTCCAGCCTGAAGTGTATGACCAGCTCAAGTCCACAAAAGAGTGAACCTCCATCCCTGTTGCACTGTCTTTAATGAATAAATATAGTGAGAGCTCATGATAAATAATCCACTAGGTGTGTGCCGCGCCATCATCTGCCCTAAGCAGTTTGGTGGAAATTAACATTTTGGTTGCATTATCTTGTAACTGAGAAATTTAAGATGACAACATAGAGTTCAGTTTGCCAGCAACCTCACAAAACTGTAACATCCGGTATAGGTAGAGTTGGTCTTTAAGGACTATATAGCACAAAGCTACCTTTCAGTAATTTTATTAAGCATATACAGCATTGGATTAGAATATACAAAATCATTTTTCTTGTAGCTATTCTGCAGGAGAAATAAAATGTTTTCCACATTGCCAGTTGGCAGAAGACAGTTTAGGTTTTTCTGGCATACTGATTAACTAAATGAGCACTTGGGAAGTGTTGCTCCCTTGCTGATTTTGCAGTCAATATATTGATATAACAAAACAAAAAAACAACAGCAATGGCTTTCAGTTTCACAATCTGATGTCGGATGAGCAGACTGAACTTTTGTTTTATTAGGGGAAATTCTTTTTTATCCCTTGATCTTTTCTATTGTATAATAATAATAATAATAATAATGTAATTGCAAAAGAGATATACAGTACATGCAGTCCTTTTTTCTTTCACGGCATTGGATTCTATTTACAAAACATAATAAAGTCTTGGGTCAAAGTTTGATGTTAGTTGTTTTGGCATGGGCCCATTAAAAGCGATTTTCTTGAATGCCACATTTGTGAGATCAGTCATTGCAAATAATTTGTTTTGCTGACCCAGACTAAGTCTGGTACTGTATATCAACATTTACTTGACTATTAATATTACTGATTGTTTGTAGCTTATTTTGAGATTAAGTGCTCCAGAAAGTGTTCTTTTTTAGGACTTTCTTCACTGCCTTATTTTATGTCTATATTTTATCCTTCAGCTGGATTTGTAAAATTTCCAGTACAGAGAACTTAGCCGACTTGGTTTTGAAAATCAATTGAATTTATTATTTTGGGGCTAAGTTTGAGGAGTGAATTGCATGCTTTGCATCAAATGTACCTAATAGGTAATTATTGTTGGAATTACACCTTATCCATAGGTGCTCCTTGATCTTGCCACCTTAATCTTTGAGGAGCAGCAATCACTGGAAGTTATTTTAAAGAAGATAGCAGCCACAATTTTGTCGTTCATGCAAGCTCAGAGATGTACAATTTTCATTGCGGATGAAGACTGCCCTGTGAGTAAACTGTATAAGTTCAATAAAAAAAACATCTGGAAAATATAATATTATAATTCACAAGGAGGTAGCAGTAGCCTAGCAGCTCTTTTGTGTTATGGATTGTGGAGTTCAAGCTGCTTAAAGTGGAACTGAACAGAAAAAGTGAAAATCTGCTATGCTATAAGGAATATCTAGACATGTTAATGGAGCCTAAGCAGAACTCTGAAAAATGTACCTTTTGCCTTGAAATCCGCCTGTAAATTAGCAGAGCTCTTCGTGGTATTTGAGGGTGCCTGGGCACTTAGCTGTATTTCTACAGCCTCATAGCTGTACATCTATAGTGTAAAGCACTGCTACCTCTGAATTGCTAGTCGTATAAGATTTGAAGTGAGATCTGGTGATGTAACGGCTGTTCCGCTCACCGTTGTTCTTGCTGGAGGCTCTGCTGTGAAAAAGCAAAGCCCTGCCTGTATCAAGATAGTCCTCCACATTGGGAAAAGCCAGTAATGGTGAAAAAGATAAGCTGCAGTGAGACAACCGGTAATATACAGGTGACTAGTTCTTTGGCAGCCTTAAGTCGGCCATAGATGATTGAAATTTCAGCCGGTTCAGCAGGTACCCGCCAAGATTACAACCATCTATGGGCTGGCTGATTGTACCCACATCGATCCATCAATGAACTTGGGTACAACCAGTATGTCAGATTTTATAGGATGTGATTATTGCCAGTGGCTATAGCCACTAGCAGTAATCATTGTGTTTTCCCAGCAGGGACGACTCGCTTGCGCACTCTCACCTCCTCGCCAACACAATAGCTCCGCAGGAAAACTGACTGTGTTGATGGGGGAATTAAGCTATTTTTGTTCCTGCAAACCATGGTTGCAGGAATGAAAATAGCATCATCTATGGCCTGCTTTAGTGAGTTGGAGCTTGCAAAGAGCTTCTTTTTCATGCTCCTGTGGAAACTGAAAGGTGGGAAAGACAGCAAAAAAAAAGGTAGTAAAAGCAGCTGGCGGGCAGCAGTAGGTAAGAACCGACAAGAAAACTGCTTGCAGAGCTTTCTTGCCGAGAAAACCGGCCGTGTGTACGAGGCTTTCAGGTTTCTCGTCAGGAAAACTGACCAGAATCTCGACGAGAAAAAAAGAAGTCCTGCTTTCTTTTTTATCGTCGGGATTCTCGTCGGCCTGTTTCCCGAAAAGAAACCCGAGTGTGTGTACACTTACCTGTCGCTGTGGAAACCTGTGCATGCTCGAAATGACTTTGACGCATGCGCGGTAGCTTCCTAGGCATAGGTAGGGTGTAGCAAGATGGCGGCGACGGCATCGAATGTGGCGAGCGCACGCTCGTCGTAGTCGATGACGTCACCGCGTTCGTGCCATTCAAAAGAACGGCGGTTCTTTTGAAAGGTACGTGTGTACACTCGGCCGGGACAAGATTCTTGTCAAGAATCTTGTCAGGAAAAACAACAGGTTTTTTCCTGACGAGATTCTCGACCGTGTGTACAGGGCTTTACACTGAACCAACCTATGACCTTTTCCCTGAATACAGTTGCCACGGGACTCTGACATATGCTCCCTGAGGGGTTATTTTTGACAAAATATTTCAGTGGGTTTAAGTAACACGGTGTAGTTGAAGAGGTGCATAGCAGTTCAATTCTCATGGGTGAAGTGGATTTCATTTCTTAGTAACTGTGTAGTTACATTTCTTTTCAGGAGATGTATAGATTAACAGTGATCTGGATGAAACCACCAGAGCTACTAATTCTTTATCGTAGATCTATTTAACAAAAAAGATCATGTGGATTTGTACAGAGAAGGGTGTGTAATTATCTCATACACAGATGTCCCAGACAGTTTATTTGAAGCTCCTTCATGAATCTCAAAATGTTACCTTAAAAATCACACCTTATGAAGCTTGTAGACCACTTGTCCACCTGCAGTTCATTTATTGACTGTATTGAACTGTTCTGAAATTAATTGGTTAAATCCTATTTGCTCATAACCCCAGGGCAGGGCCAGATTTATAAAGGGGCAAAAGGGACAATTGTCCTGGCCTTATTGACAGAAGGGGCTCCCCTCTATACAAAAATGATATATAAAATATTATAAGTAATATTTTGCTGGCCATCATCCATAAAACTCTGGACTGGTATATTGTAACATTTAAAAAAAAAGAATTTTGGTGGGTCAAGCAAACCACACATAGAGTACTATGACTGCATGTGTGGGCATGTGTGACCTCAGAATGACGTTGTGTCATGCATTTTAAAAATGTGTGACTGTCATTAAAAATGTAAACCATCACTGTGTATAAGGGGCTCCCCGAAGCTGAAGTGCCTTGGGCCCCCCAATGCCTACATTTGGCTCTGCCTTGGGACTGCCTTGGGTCATATAATGTATCCTTTATTAGCATAATATTCTACATTAGCCATTGCTATCTTGAGACTCTCTCTACTGCTAAAATATTACGTTGAACTGACGTCACTCAAGAATTTATTCCTTTATCAGCACCTCTTCTTTCGCTAATTTCTCTTGTGGATTACAGTGGTTCACAAAACAGAAAAACAATATGACACAATACAATAAGTGTCCAGTCACCATGATTTCATTGATTGATTATTCTACATTGTCATGGACTCTGAAATGGACTACAGGAAGTCCAGTCCTCCTCGAACAGTCTGGGTTCAATTTTGCAGTATATTTGCATACTATATGACATCCTTGAAACAGGTGCTTCTTGGCAATTATTTCAGACATTTTATGTGGAATGTATTCCTGGTTCAGATTATTAATCTGACACTTTAGCTTGTCCTGCAAGAAAAACTCCTTTCCGGTTATTTTTATGATCCATCCAGAAATGATATGATTTGAGATATGATATAGTGAGGTCTGAGTATTCTTAAATACAAATAGAAGACACATAGGAAAAACACACCCTATGTATACATAGAAAACATATACAAGGACTAAAATAACGTTCTGGTTTGGCCACATATGTTTTTTGGGTCACCTTGGGAGTACACATACCTACTATAATTATGAATGTCTATTTTTGCAGGATACTTTTTCCAGTGTATTTCACATGGAGTCTGATGAATTAGAAGAAGCTGCAGATTCCATAAAAAGGTACAAGCAAATAATCAAATATGTATTTTATCTTTATTCCAGCTAATAATTTCTGGGAAAACTGCTACAGGGTGCTGTTCAATATTTTTGACTTAAAGTACGCGTAATGATTCTAGGTTAAAGTGGAGGTCCACCCTAAAAAAAACAATTACACCAAAATGCTAGAAAAAAATAGAAAAAAACCCCAAAAGTTTTTACTTACTTAATCTGCCTCTTCCTAAACCGCGGCTGGCCTTCTTCCTCGTCCTCCTCGTGTTGTCTTCTGGGGAATGGGGCGTGCTTCCTTCTGGGAACTGTGTGTATCCCAGAGAGCAGCCGCCCATTCATACAGCGAGACTCACCCATGCGCAGTAGGAAACGGGCAGTGGAGCCGCAAGGCTCCACTGCCTGTTTCTCTTAGTGAGGATGGCGGCGCCGGGACCTGGCACGATAGAGGGATCGCCCTCGGGGGGCCGACATCGCAGGCACCAAGGACAGGTAAGTGTCCTTATTAAAAGTCAGGAACTACAGTGTTTAGAGCTGCTGACTTTTAAAAAAAAAATTGCGGGTGGAACCCCTCTTTTAACACTATGATAACATGTTTGTACTGTCAAAATATGTATTTTTATAGAAATATAGACATTTCTCGTTCTTAAAGTAAATAAGAAGTCATCTGAAACCTGCTAAACTGCTAGATCTGTGCCATAGTAGGCAACTGCATTGTGTTGCATATTTGTTTAGCTTTTCTATTGAGCCCACAGGAGCTTATTACATGACAATCTGGTATAAGTATATCAACCAGCTCCATGACTGCATCCTTTACCACCTCCTGTACCTTACTACTGGCCAGTAAGGCCACCTATTTCAGTGATGGGCCACTAGTGAAAAACAGGAGGAGGAAATAAAAAAGCAGGGCCAAAATCTCAACCAGAGGAGCTGGTCAAAGTTTTGTCCCCAGGGTTTGTGCCTCCCCAAAGGACTGAGGAGGAAAACTAAACTAACATTGGCACCCGGAGGTGCCAACTATGACATAGTACTGGTGCTTTAGAAACTCTGAAATATTTCAGGTATGTTTCAATTATTTCCTTCTTGCATACGTCTTTCAGTTTCAGCAAGTTGCTTGCTATAGGGGAACTCGTGCATGCTCACTCCCGAGTCCTGCTCTGCGTTTCCATAAGACACACAGAACTGGGCTCGGTTCCAACCCATTGACTGTGAGCTGTGATTGACTCTTGGCCAATCAGGAGGCAGAGACCCGGTAGAGCAGCCACTCCCACACACATCTCTGGTTCGCGATTGAGCTCTGGTATATATTAGGGGTCTGCGGGGGGAAGGGGGACTGCATAGTGAAGTTTTTACATTCATGCACAAAATGTATGAAGGTAAAATATTTAGCCTTTAGAACCACTTTAAACTCATGTATCCAGAAACCTAGGCATTTGCTCAATATATATATGATCCGGCTCCTCCAGGTAGCCGGATTGCATGCGCTCCACCGTGAGCGTGAGTACTGCAGACTCTATTTCCGTTGGCACCTGCCGATCCTTTGGTATGGAGGCAAAATGGCAGTCTGCTTATGTAAACAAGGCAGATTGCCATTCTGTCAGTAGGGAAGACATGGATCCTGTGTTCCTGCAAAGCAGGGACATGGATTCATGCCTTCCCCTGGTGAAAGCACCTCCTATAGTACACAGAAACTCCAGCTAGGAGCACAGTTAACCCTTTGATTGCCCCCGATGTTAACCCCTTCCTAGCCAGTGACATTAGTACTTTGACAGTGCATATTTTTTTGCACTGATCCATGTCACTGGTCCCCAAAAAGTGTCAGCAAGTGCCAGAATGTCCACCGCAATTGCAGTCCTGCTATAAGTCGCTGATCGCTGCCATTACTAGTAAAACATTTTTTTTTTAATTATCCCATGTAAACGCTAGAACTTTTGCGCAAACCGATCGATATACGCTCATTGGGATTTTTTTTTACCAAAAATATGTAACAGAATATATATTGGCCTAAATTGATTAAGATTTTTTTTTTCCAATTTTTTTATCAGCCATGTTTTATAGCAGTAAGTAAAAAGTGTTTTTTTTTTTGTTTTTTTTTAATTGTTGGTCTTTTTTTGTTTATAGCACAGAAAATAGAAAGTGCAGAGGTGATCAAATACCACTAAAAGAAAGCTCTATTTGTGGGGAAAGGACATAAATTTAGTTTGGGTAGAGTATCGCACCACTGCGCAATTGTCGGTTAAATTAATGCAGTGTGGTATCGCAAAAAATGGCCTGGTCAGGAGGGGGGGGGTGAAGTGGTTAAATGTTTTTTTTCCTAGAAACTCCAGCACTGTAACATCCTACTAGTTCTCTTTGTTTATGAGGGTGTTACACAGCACTTATACAGCGCTTTACAACATTAGGGCAGACAGTACAGGTACAATTCAATACAGGAGGAAACATGCATACAAAAGTGGAAAAAAACCTTTATTTTGAATATATGTGTCTGCTTCAGCTACATTTGTATCTTCATATTCATACTGATGTTATTACTGATGCATTAACCTTAGCCTGGAATCTCAAGAATAGTTACACTTTGCATAGTTTTAATTATATCGAAATAATCTGCACTACTACCACCTATATGATTATAGCAGCCAACAACCTTATGCCGCGTACACACGACCGTTTTTCATGACGAGAAAAATGCCATTTTTTAATTTGGTCATTAACCACTTAACGACCGCTCACTGTATATGTACGTCGGCAGAATGGCATCGACAGGCACAATCACGTACAGTGTACGTGATCGCCTTTGTACAGTTGGGGGGTCCGATCGGACCCCCCTCCTATACAGTGAGCGGCCGTTTATCGTTGGGGAGCGATCTGAGATGAGGGGACGGCCATTCGATTCCGGCCACCCCCTCGCGATCAGTAGAAAAAACCAGACAGCGCAAAACCTATCCTAACAAAATGCAGCTGAACACTGAAGGTCAAAATATAAATCCTTAAATGTAACATGTATAGAAAAGCAGTGCAGCGCTAAATACGTATATAACACAAAAAGAGTCCATAGGTGTATAATTCAGAAAAATAGATGTTCTCCAAAGCACCAACAGGGGGATAGAAGGATCCTCTAGCTGTGAAACAGAGTGCTTGTATATGATCACAAGTGCAACCACTTCCGTGTAATTCCACCACCAAGTGTACAGGCCGCTCACCTCAAAATGTGGACCTCTGTTTTACCAGAAGGTCACATAAGCAGTCCCTTTAACAAGGGTAATGTAAAAGATGAGAGGGCTGTCTTCATACGGCACTTTAACCGAAATCCTCAATCACTCTATACTCCCAGTAATGAACTCATATGTTTGACGTGGTTACATGAAAAATGTCAAAAAAGAAATACATAGTGCTCTCCATAGAAAAAAACACTTGATTTATTGGTATAAAAAGTTACTCACAAACAAAGCACAGATACCCTGTGCTCGGATGGCAGTCATGTAACTTAGATGTGGAACCAGGTAGATGGCTGTCCTGACGTCGTGTAGCCCCTCGCACGCGTATCGTCCGTGGGTAAGGACTTCCTCAGCGATATTTAAATGGGGACAACATGTCAGTTCGTTTATATAGGCCATATTCCTGGTGTGTGCTGTGTATGGGAAAGAAATCCCGCCCCCCCATAATTAGGGGACCATGTATCAAGCGCCCTCATAGGTAGCTGAAAGCCATGCCAAAATGACAGACCAGCGGTCATTGGCTAAAGAAATATAGTGGTCAAAGAGTTTCCGGGTCATGACCCTTACCTCTTGTATTGCTGCTCCCATTGGCGGCGGACTCACAGGAGGTACTGCCTCCCGGTCTATGACCTTCCGGGTCGGCGCTCCCCACGTGATCCGTCGTCATGACGACGGAAGTAAACATGCCTACAGAGCGCTCAGTTCTCCGCATCCACGTAAATCCGTGGGCGGAGCCGAGCGGTCACATGACACCAAGTGTCAACAAAGCACGCTAGGACTGATCCTCACTGTGCTAAGCATATAAAAACCTCCGGATAACCTATATCAGATCCACCATTTCTAAACCCATCCCTCCTGGCTAATACATGGTTGTCAAAAATAATAACATATGGCAATGATAACAGGCAATATTTTTAATGTTGCACAGCAACCGCTGTACCCCATAGAGTGCCACTCAGTGGCAGATACCTGTAATGCATGTCATACAGGAGTTCAAAAAAGTAAAAAGAATGGAATAAAATACAATATAAAATATAAATTTATAAAATAAAGTTAAAACCGCACCAGTGATCCCGCTATCTCAATGAAAGATATATAGAAGGGTACCAAGCAAACTCAAAAATGCAAAAATGCATATACGCTTGCTGGAGTCGCATATGCACAGATCAACAGATCTGACCATATAAAGGGCACAATGGTCACTATGTGCATAGACTTATTCCAGCACCCCCCTTCTTATTATAAATTTGTGGGCCCAATGGGTCCTAATAACAATAGCAATCTTGACACTAGACAGGGGCCAGAGATGCATAAAGGTAATCAAACAGTCATAAATGGACCTGTGAGATTAATATAGACGTCAGCACAACCATCTAACCTGTTAAACAAATATCACATACTAAATACATAGTAAACTATTAACCCTATAACAAAGAAAAAACGTAAATCTTAACGGTCTGATATAAAACAACTGAGATCGAACTCAACGTTCAACCCCAACAGGACCCCCACCTTCAATTCATATACCCAAAATGACTCACGTCGGCTGAGCTGCCGAATGAAGTGTCCTCCTCTCCAATGGTTCGTCACCTTCTCTATCCCCCAGAACTGCAACCCAGATGGGCTACGGTTATGGTGGAGCTGGAAGTGCTTCGAAACGTTGTGAGTAACCAACCCCTTTTTAATATTATTGACATGCTCCCCTATCCTTACATGAAGGGGCCTAGATGTCCTACCGACATATTGCAAACCACACTCACACTGTAGCATGTATACAACCCCTGTGGTATCACAAGTGATAAAACCCCCTCGCGATCGCTCCCGGCGAATGAAAATGCTCCCTCTGCCCGTGTAATGTAAACACAGGCAGAGGAAGCAGGAGGAAGTGATGTCATCTCTCCTCGCGGCGGTCTTTTCGTCCGCAGTGCCGAGGAGAGAAGACGCAGGTTAGTGCACCAACAGTCCACTGACACTTAGGTACACATAGGCACATATTTCACCCCCCAGTCACCCCCAGATCACCCCCCAGGTCACCCCCCAGCCCCCAATCACAGTGTCACTGATTGCAGTGATCATTTATTTTACTGATCACTGCATTTAGTGTCATCTGTGACAGTAAAAAGTGTCAGGGCAGTTAGGTTTAGGCCCCTTTAGGTTCAGGGTAGCCCCCTAACCCCCCCTAATAAAGGTTTAACCCCTTGATCGCCCCCCAGGTAACCCTTTCACCCCCTAACGCCAGCGTCACTAAGCGATCGTATTTTCGATCGCTGTATTTAGTGCCGGTGGTGCCCTAGATAGCCAGTTATTTATTTTTAGTTTCGCTGCAGGTTTTTATAGCGTCAGGTACCCCCATATAATATTTTAACCCCCTGATTGCCCCTAGAGTTAACCCTTTCACCAGTGATCACTGTATAAGCGTCAATGGTGACACTGGTTACCCAGTTAGTTATTTAGTTATTTAGGTAACCCGTCAGGTTTTTATATAGCGTCGGGTACCCCCATATTTAACCTAATAAAGATTTTAACCCCCTGATTGCCCCTAGTTAACCCTTTCACCAGTGATCACCATATAAAGGTTACGGGTGACGCTGGTTGGTTAGTTTGCTTTTTATAGCATCAGGGCACCCGCCGTATATAACCCAATAAAGGTTTAACCCCCTGATCGCCCGGCGGGTGATATCAATTAGGTTTTAGCGCCAGAGAGGGTCTGCGTCGCCCCAGGCAGCGTTAGGTTAGTGCCAGTAACGCTAACACCCACGCGCAAAGCATACACCTCCCTTAGTGGTATAGTATCTGATCAGATCTATACTAGCGTCCCCAGCGGTTTAGGGTTCCCAAAAACGCAGTGTTAGCGGGATCAGCCCAGATACCTGCTAGCACCTGCGTTTAGCCCCTCCGCCCAGCCAAGCCCAGCCCAGCCCACCCAAGTGCAGTATCGATCGATCACTGTCACTTACCAAACACAAAACACATAACTGCAGCGTTCGCAGAGACAGGCCTGATCCCTGCGATCGCTAACAGTTTTTTTTGTAGCGTTTGATATATTTGCTGACGAAAGTCAGGTGCTTTTTTTCCTGTGAATCTTACTAGTGTACCCCTAAATTTAGAGCCCAAAATGGCAAGTCGAAGGTACACTAGTAAAGAGGCCTACGAGATTCTGAGCATGACAGATAGTGAAGAGGAGGTCACGTATCTGTCAGATTCAGGCTCAGAATATCTTCCCGTAGAAGACAGTGACGTCAGCGGCCCCACGTCAGATAGCTCTGACGACGAAGTTGAGGTCCCTGCTAAGGTCAGGCGTACCCGATCCCGATCTTCTGAGGTTGTTGAGGAGCAAGAACCGCAGGGCTCTCGTATCATGGAGCAGAGTAGTACTAGCGCCGCTCTTCCTTCTGGTGAATTGGCAAGCACCAGTGGCCTAGTACAGCCTGGGCGTACATCCAGCACTGCAGTATCACTTGGTGACGTGGTGAGTCCCATAAGTGCAGTTCAAGCTGGCGAGGTGGCAAGCACAAGTAGTGTCCCGCTGCCACCAATAAGAAGACAAAGGCAGGCCCGTCGTACCCATAGTGCCCTTCCTGCAGAATTTGCCTATCCTGATTGGGTCCCCACCACTTCTGCAGAACCCGTACTTCCCCCATTCACTGCCCAACCCGGTATTCAGGTGGAAACAGCTGATTTTATGCCAATTGATTATTATTCGCTGTTTTTCACGGAAGATCTCTATAGATCTATTGTGGACCAGAGTAATTTATATGCTGGTCAATTCATCGCCGCTAATCCCCAGTTGCCTTCCATTGCCAAAGATTGGAAACCAATTACGGTTTCCGAATTTAAGACCTTTCTGGGCCTTTCCCTCAACATGGTCACACATAAATTCCCGTCATTGCGTGCTTATTGGTCCATGCACCCAATTGACCACATGCCTGTGTTCTCTGCCTCCATGCCCAGGAAACGATACGAGCAGATTTTGCGGTTCATGCACTTCAACGACAATGAACTTTGTCGTCCACGTGGGGACCCTGAATACGACCGGCTCTATAAAATTCGGCCCCTCATAAACCACTTCAACGAACGTTTTGCAGCCTTGTTTATTCCCGATCAAGTTGTCTGCGTTGATGAGTCCCATATTAAATTTTCTGGCCGCTTGGCTTTCAAGCAGTACCTCCCCAGCAAGCGTGCCAGATACGGGGTCAAGCTCTATAAGTTCTGTGACAGGGCAACAGGCTATGTATGGAGCTTTATAGTTTATGAGGGAAAAGATAGTCAGGTTGAGCCGGTCAACTGCCCGGATTACATAGGGAGCGCTGGCAAGATAGTGTGGAAATTGGTGTCACCCTTATTCGGAAAGGGGTACCACTTGTATGTGGACAATTATTACATGAGCGTGCCACTGTTTAGTCACTTGTTTGATCATCAGATTGGAGCATGTGGCACCGTGCGACCTAATCGCCGGGGCTTTCCCCAGCGGCTTGTAGATGCCCGTCTTAGGCTGGGGGAGAGAACCTGCGTAAAGTGTAATAATTTGCTCGCTATGAAGTGGAGGGACAATAAGAATGTTTTCCTTCTTACCTCCCTTCATGCAGACACGACAGTCCAAATTCCTACGGCGACTGGTGTTGTGGAGAAACCCCTCTGTGTCCACGAATATAACAAAAATATGGGAGGGGTGGACCTCAACGACCAGTTGTTGGCGCCGTATCTAATTGTCCGTAAGGTGAGACGCTGGTACAAAAAAGTGTCTCTATCCTTATTTCAATTGGCTTTGCTGAACGCGCATGTGCTATACAGAGCTTCAGGCGGGACTTTATCTCTTCTAAAATTCCAGAATAAGATTGTCACAGAACTCCTGTATCCAGGCGGTTCTGCACCTCACCATCCCCAACCAAATGCAGTAAGCCGACTGCATGAGAGGCATTATACGTATGTCCTCCCGAGTACCCCTACCCAACGAGCCCCCCAAAAAAGCTGTCGTGTCTGTAGCAAGCGCGGATTTAGGCGTGACACCCGTCATTATTGTCCACTCTGTCCTGAGAAGCCTGGTCTTTGCCTTGGTGAATGTTTTGAACGCTACCACTCAAAAGTGAAGTTTTAGCGTAGGGTACAGCATTTCACAGACTAGGACACACTTACACAGGGTCTCCCAAGATGCCATTACATTTTGAGAGACCCGAACCATTACAGTTGTTAAAGTTACAAAAAAAAAGTGTAAAAAAGAAAAAAAAATAACGTAAAAAACAAAACACAAAAAAAATATAAAAGAAAAAAAACAAAAATAGTTGTCGTTTTATTGTTCTCTCTCTCTCTCTCTCTCTCTCTCTATTTTCTCTCTATTGTTCTGCTCTTTTTTACTGTATTCCATTCTGCAATGTTTTATCATGCTTGCTTTTCAGGTATGTAATTTTTTGTTTTCAGGTGCGCCATTCAACTGCAGCGCGGAATTATTTATCTTGACAGCAACAGCGTTTGCTCCCACGATACATAAAGCCGTGACTCCAGTGCTGTAGGAGGTGATTTCACCACCACAGTTTAAAAAAAAGAGCATATATGCCGAAGCATGGGGGCAGCAGGGGCGGAGGAGCGATTTTCGACGGAGGCTTGCCCGTGGAAAAGTCCGACCGTGTGTACGCGGCATAACCTTTTATGCCGCGTACATACGGTCGAAATTCCGACAAAGGCTTGCCCGTGGAAAAGTCAGACCGTGTGTACGCGGCATAACTTTTTTGCGGGAGGATGCCCCCATGCTTCGGCATATATATATTTTAGGCACAGGTTGCGTTAAAAAAATGTTTTATTTTTTACTAGGTTTTGTTTTGGTATTTGCTTTGCAGGTATGGTATGGTAAGGTCTTACTGTTGTACTGTAATGTTACTTTGTTTTAATGTTAACCATCATTTGCTTAGCAGGTACACCATTCAGTTGCAGAGCGGATCTATTTATCTTGACAGCAACAGCGTTTGCTCCCACGATACATAAAGCCGTGACTCCAACGCTGTAGGAGGTGATTTCACCACCACAGTTAAAAAAAAGAGCATATATGCCGAAGCATGGGGGCAGCAGGGGCGGAGGAGCGATTTTGCTCCTAATGCCGCGTATATACGGTCGAAATTCCGACGGAGGCTTGCCCGTGGAAAAGTCCGACCGTGTGTACGCGGCATAACCTTTTATGCCGCGTACATACGGTCGAAATTCCGACAAAGGCTTACCCGTGGAAAAGTCAGACCGTGTGTACGCGGCATTACTTTTTTGCGGGAGGATGCCCCTATGCTTCGGCATATATGCCCATCATTAGAAGTGGGTGGATGAAGGGAGGTATTCTAATGGTGGGCATACCCACCGATCAATCTCTTTTTTTCGTTCAGCCAATAGGCTGCATGAAAAAAAAGATTACAATACATGTCCAACAAGGACCAGCAACGTACTGGTATGTTGCTGGACTTTGAATGTTTATACCAGAATGATGCCTGCAGGTTTAGGTATCATCTTGGTATCATTCTTTTCAGCCAGTGGCCGGCTTTCATGTAAAAGCAATTCTAGCAGATAATTAGCCTCTAGACTGCTTTTACAAGCAGTGGGAGGGAATGCCCCCCCCCCCCGGATATAAACAGCGCCATTGGGAAATTGGGAAAGCATTTTATCACACCGATCTTGGTGTGGTCAGATGCTTTGAGGGCAGAGGAAAGATCTAGGGTCTAACCCCACAATTTTTTTCAAAAAAAGAGTACCTGTCACTACTTATTGCTATCATAGGGGATATTTACATTCCCTGAGATAACAATAAAAATGGTAAAAAAAAAATATGGAAGGAACAGTTTAAAAATAAAATAAAAAAGCAAAATAAATAATAATAAAAAAAAAAGCACCGCTGTCCCCCCCTGCTCTTGCGCAAAGGCGAACGCAAGCGTCGGTCTAGCGTCATATGTAAACAGCAATTGCATCATGCATGTGAGATATCACCGCGAAGGTCAGATCGAGGGCAGTAATTTTAGCAGTAGACCTCCTCTGTAAATCTAACGTGGTAACCTGTAAAGGCTTTTAAATGCTTTTAAAAATGAATGTAGTTTGTCGCCGCTGCGCATTTGTGCGCAATTTTAAAGCATGTCGTGTTTGGTATACATGTACTCGGCCTAAGATCATCTTTTTTATTTCATCAAACATTTGGGCAATATAGTGTTTTTTAGTGCATTAAAAATAAAAAAAGTGTGTTTACTCTTTCGTCCATGGACCGACACAGCTTCTCTATTGACAAAGTGGGTATTATCCGTTAATTAGGAGTGACTAGGCAGAAAAACTTGTAAAAAGTGTTGCATCACACCTTCTACAGTACCGCCCAGGGGGCGGACCCTCTGGGTATACCCTCTCAGTCTGCATCTTCGCAGATCAGTTTTTTTCTGTCTAGCAAGGAGTAGGACATGGCTCCCTTTGGGCCCATTGGTCCGGGGAAAAAAGATATATATATATATTTTAATTTTTTTTGCTACATTTGTTGTTTCCTGCGATCTTCGATCAACTGCCGACTGGGTGACAGGCTGGATCCTCGATCCTTGTAGTCTCCCCAGTTTCGGCCATCGAGCGTGTGCCGACCCTAGCTACGCGCTGGGTTTTCCACGACATGCCCGTCGCTCCACGGGTGGCCGGTGAGCTTACGCTCCAGGGCCTGCATCGGACCGCTCAGCTTCGGCTGACCTTACGGCCGAGTCGCAGCAGCCTGGCCGGTGAGCTTACGCTCCAAGGCTTGCATCGGACCGCTCAGCTTGGGCTGACCTTACGGCCGAGTCGCAGCAGCCTGTCCGGTGAGCGTCATGCTCCAGGGCATACATATGATCGTCCCTTCTGGGTCCAATCACAGCATGCCTGGCCAACAGTCACCTTCCGTGCGCGGACGATGATCTGTTTGGAATGTCTTCCAGCAGAATACATGCAGGATAGGTAAGTAAAACTCCCCTGCCTCGGCTGGGTGATTTAGCTGGACATTCCTGGAGAGATCAAGTAAGTGGTTGTGGCCCCTTTCTTCCCTCTCTCCCTGCCTTTCCCTCCTCCCTGGGCTTCTAGCTAAAGGTTGCTGGGTGCTGGGGGTCACCTAGGGGGTCCCACTGGAGCGGGGCTGGCTGTAACTAACATTTAAAAGAAATGTAATTTTTTCTTACCTGTGTTTGTGTCATTCCTCATCCATGCTGTCGGCGGCCATTTTGAGGTGGTCCATGCCAAGTTTGGCCTCTTGTGACTGCCCGGCGGCCATCTTCCTGTGGTTCGGCCACACCCACTGGCCCCTATCAGCTGATCGGCGGCCATGTTTGTCCACCCTGTATGCAGATATTGCCGTTCGGCGGCCATCTTTTTGTGGGCTATGGCTGCTTGACCTCTATCTTCTGTTGCCGGCCATTTTCTTAGAGCCCACATTGTCTTCCATACAGACGTTTTTGGCAACCATTTTTCGAGAGCCTCCGGCCTCTAGGGTGCATTACACTGGTGCGAAAATTCACACAGGAAGTGCTGATAAAAGAAGCAGACTGACACAGCAGCAGCGGGACAGCATCACAGGCGCAGCATAGCAGTACCTATCCAGGGTGGTGAGTCCTCTGGGTGACCCGGCCTCTCTGCAGCACAGGAGGGTGGCCTATTGATATCTTGCCTGGAGCCCTGTGAGTGTCAGCGTGTGGTCAGCATGGCATCTGAGCCAGATGTCTTCTCCCCTGAAACACCAGATTTAGCAGCTGGTGCCCCTGAGGTGTCTATGAACGCTATGACTGCAATCCTAGAGGCGTTTGCTGCCAGGGTGGAAGCAGCACACAGGAATACAGGGGGTAGTAAACGCCCCATCCCCTGCAAGCTTCTGGGGATAATTCTGGTGCAGAACCAGGTCCAGCTACGGCTCGGGGCCCAGATTCTGACACATCAGAGACTGCAGACCGTGACCGGACAGTGAGAATGACTCAAAGTCCAGGTCAGTACGCGAGACGGCTTTGGTATCTGACCTTATTACTGCAGTGCGGGATATGCTAAAATTGGAAAATACTGCAGAAGCAGCAGAGACTCCGGTCCACTTGGGTTTCATAGACCTGCCCGCACTGCTAAGGTGTTCCCTTGTGTGTCTTTTGATAAACTCTTATACAAGGAATGGGAGAACCCACTGAGGGTCTTTACAGCCCCAAAGAGGTTTGCGGTACGGTACCCCTTTTGAGGAGAGTTTTCTGAAGAAATGGACCTCTCCCCCCTATAGTGGACCCTCCGGTGTCCAGACTTAATAGAGCCACCACAATTCCTGTAGAAGGGGCTCCTGTTTTCAAGGACCCTGTGGATAAGAAGGCTGAAGCACTCGCTTGCTACCTATACTTAGTGGTAGGCTCGGCAGTACGCCCGGAATTGGCGGGGGCCCTAGTGTCTCACACACTTACTGAATGGGCAAGATTGCTACTCCAGGGGTTAAGGAGCGAGATGCTCCTCCTGATGAGATAACATTGGCCGACCTGTTGGTCCAGGGCCTTAGGTTTGTCTGCGAGTCAGACATGAATACTATTCCCCTGCTGTCTAAAACTTCGGTTTATGCAGTAGCAATACGCCGCCTGATCTGGCTAAAAGGCTGGTCTGCGGACCAGACTTCCAAGAAAGCCCTGTTGGATCTGCCTTTTAAGGGCGACAGACTTTTTGGGGCTTCTCTGGATGACATCATCAAGGATGCCACAGGAAGTAAAATCACTTTGCTTCCCCAAATTAGCAAGGGTAAGGGGCCACGCCAAGGGCAAGGGCCCTCCTTTACTGCACACAAGTGTTTTTTTTCGTCCCCCTAGGGCGACAGGGAAAAGACCCCAGGCCGATAAAGCGCCTGCCCAAGGACAAAAGCGTCCCTGGTCCCGCATACCCAATAAGCCTGCGGACAAATTTGCGTCCGCATGAAGGTCCACCCCCACCCAGCTCTCGGGTGGGGAGACGTCTTCGCAAATTCGCGACTCAGTGGACAGCACTAATCTCCGACAGGTGGGTTTGCGAAGTAATCTCCTCAGGCTACAAGATAGAGTTTCTCTCTTGTCCACCGGACAGATTCAACACCTCCAATCTCCAGCTACTACCGACCCGTCGGGAGGCCCTGTATGGGGCGGTCCAGGGTCTACTGGAACGCGGGGTAGTTATTCCAGTTCCAGAACTGGAACAGGGTTTTTACTCAAATCTGTTCATTGTGCCGAAGAAGGAGGGGGTTCGTCCAAGCTTGGATCTCAGAGCCCTCAATTGCTTTGTGAAGGTACAAAGTTTTCGGATGGAGTCGGTTCGATCTGTAGTCACGGCTCTCCATCCGGGGGACTTTCTGGCCTCCTTGGACATCAAGGACGCATACCTGCATGTCCCCATATACTCCAGACACCAGAGGTTTCTGCGATTTGCTATCGGGAAGGACCACTACCAGTTTGTGGCCCTCCCGTTGGGCCTTGCCTCAGCACCCAGGACGGTCACCAAGGTGCTCGCTCCGATTCTGGCACTTCTAAGACAGCGGGGTATCGCTATCACAGGCTACTTATACGACCTTCTGCTGAAGGCCCCTTCAAGCTCAGAATTAGAGGTAAGCGTGTCCATTACCTGTCAGACTCTTCGAGACTGTGGTTGGATACTAAACACGCAAAAGTCAGTATTGGTGCCCACTCAACGCCTAGGGTACCTGGGGTTGATTCTGGATTCTTCAGAGGCAAAGGTATTCCTCCCTGTGGAGAAGTTGCAGACCCTCCGGGCTGCAGTACGGCAGCTGACTTCCAGGAATTGGTCGTCACTCCGTTTTTTGCATGCGAGTGTTGGGCCTCAGGGTAGCCTCCTTCGAGGCGGTTCCATATGCTCAATACCACACTCGAGTGTTACAGAAGGAAGTTCTGTCCAGATGGAACAGATGTCCATCATCTCTGGATTATCAAATCCGAGTGAGCCACATAGTCAGGAGATCCCTGGTATGGTGGCTGACAGCACCGGCTCTAATGGCCGGGAAGTCATTTCTTCCGGTTTACTGGATAGTGATCACGACGGACGCCAGCCTTACAGGTTGGGGGGAGTCTGGGGTGTTCAGTCGGCGCAAGGTCGCTGGACCCCAGAGGAAGCCCTCCTGCCGATCAATGTCCTGGTAATCCGGGCGATCAGGCTGTGCCTCTTCAAATGGTCTCAGAGGCTGCAAGGGCGTCCAGTCAGGATCCAGTCAGACAACGCCACAGCAGTGGCATATGTCAATCATCAAGGAGGAACAAGAAGCTCAGCTGCAACATCGGAGATCGCTCGCATCCTGAAGTGGGCAGAGAGGAGCGTACCGTAACTGTCGGCCGTGTACATTCCGGGTGTGGAAAACTGGCAGGCGGACTACCTGAGCCGCCAGATGCTGGACCAGGGAGAAGGGTCCTTACACCCGGAGGTGTTCCAACTCCTCTGCCAAAGATGGGGCACACCAGACGTAGATCTTCTGGCTTCCCGACTCAATCGGAAGGTATTGATTTGTGGCCCGGTCAAGAGACCCATGGGCAGACGCAACGGACGCATTGGTAGCATCGTGGGGTCAGTATCGGCTAATCTATGCCTTCCCTCCCTTAAGGCTTCTTCCTCTTCTGCTCCGCAGAGTGGAGGCAGAGGGAATTCCAATGTTCCTAATCGCTCCAGATTGGCCTCAGCATCCTTGGTACGACGATCTAGTACGTCTGGTAGCAGACGTCCCCTGGCGCCTACCACTACGGAAGGACCTGCTATCGCAAGGTCCCATATTCCATCCTGCTTTACAGTCATTGGCTTTAACGGCATGGCTGTTGAGAACCAGGTACTGAGAGACCGGGGCCTGTCAGACTCAGTAATCTCTACTATGAGAAGTGCTCGAAAACCGTCCTCTAGGAAGGTCTATCACCGCACTTGGAGGGCCTACATCTCCATGTGTGAGGAAATGAAATGGCATCCGCGTACCTATTTGGTTTCCAGAATCCTGCTGTTTTTACAGCATGGGGTGGACCAAGGGCTTGCCCTAAGTACGATTTAAGGGACAGATATCTGCCCTGGCTGTCTTTTTTCAGCGACCCCTGGCGACTCACTCTCTCATGAGTACATTTGTGCAGGGGGTCCGACATGTGGCCCCTCCGGTCCGTCCCCCGTTACCTCCGTGGGACTTGAACCTGGTCCTCTCGGTGCTTCAGAAGGCACCGTTTGAGAATATTAGAGATATTCCCCTGTTGGCACTTTCTCAGAAAGTGGTCTTTTTGGTGGCTGTTACGTCAGTTAGACGAGTCTCTGAGCTGGCAGCCTTGTCCTGCAAGGCTCCCTATTTGATTTTCCACAAGGATAAGGTGGTGCTGCGGCCACAGCCTTCCCTTCTTCCGAAAGTCGTTTCGGCTTTTCATCTCAACGAAGACATTGTACTTCCATCCTTGTGTCCTCAGCCGTCGAATCCTAAGGAGTCGGCGTTGCATTCCTTGGACGTTGTCCGAGCTTTGAGAGTATACCTATCTGCTACTTCCCTGTTCCGGAAGTCAGACTCACTGTTTGTTTCGGTGGCTGGTCCCAAGATGGGCCAAGCAGTCTCATCGGCCACCATCTCTAGGTGGATCCGACAGATAGTAATCCAGGCTTACGCCTTAAAGGGTCAGGCGCCCCCCTTTCCTGTCACGGCGCATTCGACCAGGGCAATAGGTGCCTCTTGGGCTTTCCGACATCAAGCGTCTGTTTCCCAATTATGTAAAGCGGCGACTTGGTCGTCCGCTCACACTTTCACAAAATTCTACAAAATTGATGTAGGTGCATCTTCGGATGCCTCTTTTGGCCGCAAGGTTTTGCAAGCGGCTGTTTAGAGTTGCAACTCCTCCGTTGGAGGAGTGCTGTTTTGTGTTTGGGGTGAAGTTTATTTTTATGCTGTTACCACCCCTCGTTTTTTCTCTGACACTGCTTTGGGACGTCCAACTTTGTCAATAGAGAAGCTGTGTCGGTCCATGGACGAAAGAGTAAATAGGATTTTTTACTCACCGTAAAATCCTTTTCTCTGAGTCCATGGACCGACACAGCACCCACCCCTCCTTTTAAGTTTGTACTGCTTTTTGACGAACTGATCTGCGAAGATGCAGACTGAGAGGGTATACCCAGAGGGTCCGCCCCCTGGGCGGTACTGTAGAAGGTGTGATGCAACACTTTTTACAAGTTTTTCTGCCTAGTCACTCCTAATTAACGGATAATACCCACTTTGTCAATAGAGAAGCTGTGTTGGTCCATGGACTCAGAGAAAAGGATTTTACGGTGAGTAAAAAATCCTATTTTTCCCCCAAAAAATGCGTTTGAAAAATCGCTGCGCAAATACTGTGTGGAAAAAAAATGCAACACCCACTATTTTAATCTGTAGGGCCTTTGCTTTAAAAAAATATATAATGTTTGTGGGTTCAACATAATCTTCTTGCAAAAAAAAATTTTTTTTCATGTAAACAAAAAGTGTCAGAAAGGGCTTTGTCTTCAAGTGGTTAGAAGAGTGGATGATGTGTGACATAAGCTTCCTAATGTTGTGCATAAAATGCCAGGACAGTTCAAAACCCCCCCCAAATGACCCCATTTTGGAAAGTAGACACCTCAAGCTATTTGCTGAGAGGCATGTTGAGCCCATTGAATATTTTTTTTTGTCTCAAGTGATTGAATAATGACAAAAAGAAAAAAAAAATGTACAAAAAGTTGTCACTAAATTATATATTGCTCAAACATGCCATGGTTATATGTGGAATTGCACCCCAAAATACATTCTGTTGCTTCTCCTGAGTACGGGGATACCACATGTGTGAGACATTTTGGGAGCCTAGCCGCGTACAGGACCCCGAAAACCAAGCACCGCCTTCAGGATTTCTATGGGTGTAAATTTTTGATTTCACTCCTCACTGCCTATCACAATTTCGGAGGCCATGGAATGCCCAGATGGCACAAAACCCCCCCAACTGTCCCTATTTCAGAAAGTAGACACCCCAAGCTATTTGCTGAGAGGTATGTTGAGTATTTTGCAGATCTCGCTTTTTGTCACAAAGTTTTGAAAATTGAAAAAAGAAAAAAAAAAATATATGTCTTTCTTCATTTTCAAAAACAAATGAGAGCTGTAAAATACTCACCATGCCTCTCAGCTTGGGGTGTCTACTTTCCAAAATGGGGTCATTTGTGGGGGTTTTGGGCTATCTTGGCATTTTATGGCCTTCAAAACTGTGATAGGTAGTGAGGAGTGAAATCAAAAATTTGTGCCCTTAGAAATCCTGAAGGCGGTGCTTGGTTTTCGGGGGCCCGTACGCAGCTAGGCTCTCAAAAAGTCCCACACATGTGGTATCCCCATACTCAGGAGAAGCAGCCAAATGTATTTTGGGGTGCAATTCCGCATATAACCATGGCATGTTTGAGCAATATATCATTTAGTGACAACTTTTTGTACATTTTTTTTTTCTTTTTGTCATTATTCAATCACTTGGGACAAAAAAAAAAAATATTCAATGGGCTCAACATGCCTCTCAGCAATTTCCTTGGGGTGTCTACTTTCCAAAATTGGGTCATTTTGGGGGGTTTTGTGCTATCTTGGCATTTTATGGCCTTCAAAACTGTGATAGATAGTGAGGAGTGAAATCAAAAATTTATGCCCTTAAAAACCTTGAAGGCGGTGCTTGGTTTTTGGGGTCCCGTACGCGGCTAGGCTCCCAAAAAGTCCCACACATGTGGTATCCCCGTACTCAGGAGAAGCAGCAGAATGTATTTTGGGGTGTAATTGCACATATGTCCGTGGCATGTGTGAGCAATATATCATTTAGTGACAACTTTGTGCAAAAAAAAAAAAGTTTGTCATATTCCCGCAACTTGTGGCAAAATATAAAATATTCCATGGACTGAACATGCCTCTCAGTAAATAGCTTGGGGTGTCTACTTTCCAAAATGGGGACATTTGGGGGGGTTTTGTGCTATTTTGGCATTTTATGGCCTTCGAAACTGTGATAGGTAGTGAGGAGTGAAATCAAAAATTTGCGCCCTTAGAAATCCTGAAGGCGGTGCTTGGTTTCCGGGGTCCCGTACGTGGCTAGGCTCCTAAAAAGTCCCACACATGTGGTATCCCCGTACTCAGGAGAAGCAGCAGAATGTTTTTTGGGGTGCAATTCCACATATAACCATGGCATGTGTGAGCAATATATCATTTAGTGACACCTTTTTGTAATTTTTTTTTTGTCATTATTCAATCATTTGGGACAAAAAAAAAATATTCAATGGGCTCAACATGCCTCTCAGCAATTTCCTTGGGGTGTTTACTTTCCAAAATGGGGTCATTTGGGGGGGTTTTGTACTGCCCTGCCATTTTAGCACCTCAAGAAATTAGATAGGCAGTCATAAATTTAAAGCTGTGTAAATTCCAGAAAATGTACCCTAGTTTGTAAACGCTATAACTTTTGCGCAAACCAATAAATATACGCTTATTGACATTTTTTTTACTAAAGACATGTGGCTGAATACATTTTGGCCTAAATGTATGACTAAAATTGAGTTTATTCGATTTTTCTTATAACAAAAATTAGAAAATATCATTTGTTTTCAAAATTTTCGGTCTTTTTCCGTTTATATCGCCAAAAATTAAAATCGCAGAGGCAATCAAATACCATTAAAAGAAAGCTCTATTTGTGGGAAGAAAAGGACGCAAATTTTGTTTGGGTACAACATTGCATGTCCGCACAATTTACAGTTAAAGCAGCGCAGTGCAAAATTCTGAAATCACCTCTGGTCCTTTAGCTACCAAATGGTCCGGGGCTTAAGTGGTTAAAAATGATCGTGTGTGGGCTCCAGAGCATTTTTCCCGACGTGAAAAATGGCCATTAAAAATTTGGAACATGCTCTAATTTTTCTCGTCGTTTTTCACGTTGTCGTTTTTCTCGTCATTAAAAATGCCCGTGTGTAGGCTTTAACGACGTGAAAAAAACGTGCATGCTCAGAAGCAAGTGATGAGAGGGGAGCGCTTGTTCTGGTAAAACTAGCGTTCTTATGGAGAAAGCACATTCGTCACGCTGTAACGGACTGAAGAGCACGAGGCTGAAAAGCGCGAATCGTCTCTCACCAAACTTTACTAACACAAGGATCAGCAAAATCAGCCCAAAGGGTGGCGCCATCCGAATGGAACTTCCCCTTTATAGTGCCGTCCTACGTGTTGTACGTTACCGCGCTTTGCTCTAGCATTTTTTTTCATGATAGTGTGTAGGCAAGGCAGGCTTGAGAAGAATCACGTCGAGAAAAACTATTTTTTTCAATGACATTAAAAACGGTCGTGTGTACGCGGCATTAGTTATAGAACCTCACACAGCTAATTTAAAACTTTTTTTAAACTTTATTAGCGCAGCAAAGTTTTTGTGACCCAACATGTAGTGCGGATCTGTGGGTGATGTTGCTGAAGCGAATAGTCTGGCTATACAGTATTTTCTATACTGGCAAAAAAGTGGTTCACCTTGAGGTGCATTTGTAAATGTGAGTTTTTTTTTTTTTTTGTCTTTTACAATTTTTTAAATAAAATGATGCATACACACTATAGATGGATTTACTAAAGGCTAATAGAATGTGCACTCTGCAAGTGCAGTTGCACTGAGTTTCCCCACAGCTTAGCTAATGTGCTAAAGCTCTGCTGATTTCCATCATCCAGTCATGTGCAACCAAAAAAAAAATTTTTTTTCCTTGCACCCGATTAAGTATTCTTTACAAAGTAAAGCTTTACTACTGTAGCGCCCTCCTCACTCCCCTCTTCACTTCAGCTCGTCTGTCTCTTGTCTAGGGGTACCTTAGAGGGGATGGAGCAGGGACACCACGCGGTGTCAGTGCGGTGTGAGCAAAGTTCTTGTTTTACCTTCGGGTCAGTGCTGTGCACCTAAGACCTCCACGTGAGATTACCTTGAACAATGTCCACCAGAAAAGAGCCCCACACCATTAAAGTCCAACACTCCTTTATTCCTCTCGAGTGAACAGCATAATCAGTTGGACTCCCTTAGAAAACAGAACAGAAAAGGAGGTGTGGATGCGAATAGGCCCAGACACAATTGGTTCTCCACTTTCCTCCCTGAAAGCGGGTTGCGGTCTCCGATCGAGGGGGAATTTCCTTCCAGGCAGTCTCCGGTGGGAGGCTCACCTGTCACCGGCAATATGCTGCACCGGGTCTTCAAGTGAGGGGCTCCCCCCGGTCCATTACGCCTAACGGATTGGGGTTCCCAATCCCTGGGTTCCCTAGGACCTCCTTCCCTCGCGGAACCCAGTGTTGGACACTGAGCTCCAGACCTCCATCCGAGTACCTCACCCCAGGCTAGAGGTGCCTGGGATGGAACACAACCTCCGACTGTCCTCTAGGCCTAGGCCGCCTAGAGGACCGACACGAACCACCGCCCACAGGCTGAAGGTGCCTGGGACTCGACCCTGTGACAAAGATGGCCGGCCCCTTTATACCCTCTCCCAGCAAGCACGGCGGGTTCCCCGCCCCACCATACTGCTGCCGAGGGAGGACAAAAAGGAGGCAAGGCACACAGTAATGGCTCAACCCCCAGCCCATGGCGACAGCGCCACCTGCTGGGCTGCAGGGAATTACACATCACTGGTGTCTCTGCCAGTTAAATTTACACCTGGGAAAGTACATACCCTCTACACTACATTTATATTTACTAAGAAAATTTAGTCAGAGTGCACAGTCCATTTGCCTGGGGCAAGGCCTAAAGATGGCACTGGGCGGCTGTTAAGCCTGGTACACACGATCGGATTTTCCTGCAGACAAAGCGTAGGACTTTTGTCCGAAGGGCGTTGGCCATGAACTTGTCTTGCATACAAACGGCAAAGAATTGTCGGCCAATAAACACAAAACGACGTGTTTTTTCAGCTCTTTAGTGCCACCCTTTGGGCAACTTCTGCTAATGTTGTGTTATGGTGAGCATTGCTTCCGAGCATGCGTGTTTGTACTTTGGAGTTTTGTCCGACTGACTTGTGTACACACGCTTGGAAAATCCGACAACACACAATTGTTGGCGGAAAATTTTAAAGCATGCTATCCAACAACAATTGTCCGATGAAGTGTACAAACGGTCGGATTTTCCGACAACAGCCTGTCATCACACAATTCCCGTTGGAAAATGTGATTTTGTGTACGAGGCTTTAGATTTCCAAGCTCCTCGTCACCCGGGATCTTCATTGGGTATTCTTTACAAAGTAAAGCTGTACTACATTTACTAAGCTCTGGGGAAAATGAGAGCAACTGCAGTGTTTTTAGTAAATCCACCCCTATGGTTGCATGTGTCACTGAAGGAATTGAAGGATTGCTTTCATGACACTGAGGATTTTAAGAAGATTGTTGGGACTTTTGAGCACTTTTTTTTCGCATTTATTTTTATATTTAATTATTTTCCTTTTTTTGGTGATATAAAATAAGATATTCATTTGATACTTGTACATTTTATTTAGCCATTTTAATGGATTGTTTGTTTATAGCTAATTAGTATTAATAATAAAAAGATAAGTTTTACTGCATGACTGTTGATTAGTTTAAAAAATATTTTTAGCACTGCACTATTTTAGTTTTAAAGTAAATTGCAACGTTTATCTAGAAAATACACCAAATGTATACATCTAATTAAAGATATAGAATAGAAAATGATATTGGTGAGCATTTTTCCGACTGATACAACTTTCATATATCAGCACAAATGAACATACATAGCCACAATAATTTGTTATTTACGTATTCCAAGGATTAGTAGAAACATTAAAAGATAAACAGACAATTCTATTGGTAAAGAATTTGCGGTTATAGTGAAATGTGTACATTTGAATATGAACACAGCTGGTCTCCCCACCCTTACCACAGTTATTCTGATCTGTTCCAGTGCATGAGAACATCATGTGCCTAAGCCTTGCTCTTCTGTTCCCAAGAACAGATAACAGTTTACTGCTGCCTTCCTTACAATAATAGAAGCTGGCAATCCTCTAGTACTGTAGACACTGTCCTGCAACTACTGAGGCCTTTAATATGCATCCCTGATACTGCTCTAACATTGGTCACTGTTACCTTAGGATAGACCATGCTGCTTGTTGCTGTGGCACGATTAGTTATCAGATTTGAGCGCAGGCCAGTCAGCGAAATTTTAGAAGCTCTGCTTTTTAGGCCAAGCCTGTAGCATGACAATTTAGACTTTTTTTTTTTACTGTTGCTTTGCAGACAGTCATTATGTTTGTGTGTTTTATGCATTAACTTTCTCCAGATGCCTTCAGTAATCTCCCCCATCTAGTTTCATCCCGTACTTTTCCTTAATAAGTGCACCCGTATGACTGTTGTACAGTAGATTGATGTCAATTGTATAGCTTTTGCATAATGCAAACATCATGGTGACTAATTTCCAGTTTCTTGTAACAAGAGTATTCTGACACTTCAGATGAGTGGTTCCTTCCTATGGCCCCTTTCTCACAGGGCAGACTCCGCCTGTAGTTCACTTGCTCAGTGGGGGATCTGTCCGCTGAACCCCGCTAAGAAGACAGATGGCTGGTCTGTTTATGTTCCACCTATGCAGATTGGATTGGATGTAGGCGGGTGTAAACATTACATTTGCCACTCCTTAGATGAGAATGGAGGGTCTGGTTGGGTCTGCCCGAAAAACTGACAAGCAGACCCGATCAGACCACTAGTGTGAAAGGGGCCTATTACTCACAGTTCTGTATGGGTTCTCTGCAAATTTTATTATGACCAACTCTTCCCCCCTTAGTTGGCTGAATTCTTTTAAATGGTCTTGTACACTGCTATTTTGTTAACCTCTTGCTGACCTCCCTATAGCACTTTTACTGCTACAGGGCAGAAGCTGTGCGCAGGATCACGTGTATATATATATATATATATGTGATTCTGCACTTCCGCCTGCAGGGCATGTGTGCACGCCACCGGTGGGCCGCTTCTGTTGTGATAAATGCTATGTAAACAATGCATATCTCAGTTCTGACAGGGGTGAAGGGACCGATCCTGTGTCTCTGCAAAGCAGGGACTAGAATCAACCTCTTCCCTTAGTGAATGCAGCACACTGTCTAAGCACACAGTTAACCCTTTGATTGCCCTAGATGTTTAACCCCTTCCCAGCCAGTGTCATTAGTACAGCATATTTTTAGCACTGATCACTGTATTAGTGTCACTGGTTCCCACAAAGTGTCAGTGTCTGATAGTCCGTCGCAATATCGCAGTCCTGCTATAAGTCGCCGATCCCTGCCATTACTAGTTTAAAAAAATAAAATGAATAAAAATTCCATAAATATATCCCATAGATTACAGACACTATAATGCATGTGTAAACCTCAATATACGCTTATTGGGATATTTTTTCTAAAATATGTAGCAGAATACATATTGGCCTAAATTTATGAAGAAATTTGATTTTTTACTGGATTTCTTTTTTTTTATTGGATGTATTTTATAGCAGAAAGTAAAAAATGTTGTTTTGTTTTTTCAAAATTGTCGGTCTTTTTTGGTTTATAGCGCAAAAAAGAAAAAACGCGTTGTTGACCAAATACCACCAAAAGAAAGCTGTATTTGTGGGGGAAAAAAATATGTATATTTTATTTGGGTACAAAGTTAAAATAACGCAGTGCCATATTGCAAAAAAAAAAATGACCTGGTCATGAAGGGGGGTAAATCTTCTGGAGGTTATTTAGCGTATGTTATTCATGTTCTTGCTTAGATAGTGACATCCTTGTATAAATGTATTTATTTTGTAATATATATATTACACATGCCCCTTCCCCTGAGGCCCCTTTCACACTGGGGTGGGCAGTTGCGGTGGCGGTATAGCAGCGCGATTTTCAGCGCTGCTATTCCGTCGTCCTTACCGCGGTATGCGGCCGCTAGGGGGGTGAATTTAACCCCCGCTAGCGGCCGAAAAAGGGTTAATACCGCCCGCAAACCACGGCTGTTGCCGCGGTTTGCGGGCGGTATTACCGCGGTGTCCCATTGATTTCAATGGGCAGTCGCGGTAAAGGAGCGGTGAACACACCGCTCCTTCACCGCTGTAAAGAAGCGGCTAGCAGGACTTTTGGAGCGGTCCTGCTAGCGCACCGCTTCAGTGTGAAAGCCTTCGGGCTTTCACATTGAAGGCTACAGGCACGAATTTTTCATGCGGTATAATAGCGCTAATATTAGCGCTAAACCACATGAAAAACGCCCCAGTGTGAAAGGGGCCTTACTGTCAAGATCAATGGCACATCTATCAGTCTGTCCTCACATGCCAGGGTGCTAGGGGTAACCTTATAGTCTGAACTGTCCTTTCAGGCCCACAACCAATCCCTGTCCAAATCATGCCGCCTTAGCCTCCGCAACATTTCCAGAATACGCCCCTTTTTAACTAATGACTCCACCAAGCTTCTAATTCACTTCCTGGTTATCTCTCGCCTCGACTACTGCAACTCCCTCCTCATTGGATTACCTTTACATAAACTATCCCCCCTTCAGTCCATAATGAATGGCGCTGCAAGGCTCATCCACCTTACCAACCATTCAGTGTCCTCCACCCCTCTCTGCCAATCGCACCACTGGCTTCCACTCACCCAACGAATAAAATTCAAAGTACTAACAATAATTTACAAAGCCATCCATAACTCTGCTACATCACTACCTAGTCCCAAAATACCAACCAAGCCGCTCTCTTCGGTCCTCCCAAGACCTCCTGCTCTCTAGCTCTCTTGTCACCTCCTCCCATACTCGCCTCCAGGATTTCTCCAGAGCTTCTCCCATTCTTTGGAACTCCCTACACCAATCTGTCCGACTGTCCCCTAATCTATCCATCTTTCGACGATCCCTGAAAACCCTTTTAAAGAAGGCTATCCTGCTTCTAACTAATACACTGTTTTACTTCCTCCATCAGCTCATCCCCCACAGCTATTATCTTTTGTATCAATTGACCCTCCCTTTTTAGATTGTAAGCTCTAATGAGCAGAGCCCTCTGATACCTTTTGTACCAAATTGTAATGTAACTGTAATGTCTGCCTTTATTTTGTTAAGTGCTGCGCAAACTGTTGACGCTATATAAATCCTGTATAATAATAATAATAATAATATATTTATACAGTATATTCATCTATAAAAGATGAAAAGATGTTTTTGAATTCCAACTGAATCCAGGCTGTATGCAGTTGGCAAACCACTAAACACACTAGCTAAGATTGGGCAGTTTGACAGTGCTAACCCCTAAACAAACAGGCTGGGGATCTGTCATTTAGTGGTGACACTACCACTGATAAATGACAGATTCCTGGCTGACTTTTTTTGCACACAAAACCAGCTGGGGGTCCCGGGTGATGTAATTGCCCAGAAGTAGTCAAGACCACATTTGGACGATGACCTCATCTAGCTTCCTTGGCCAGGGATGCTACCTGATGATCTTGCCCCTCCACACAGCAACATTGAAAATACACAAATCAATTAAATAACATGCTTGGGGGATGCCTTGGAGCCGGTTCACACAGGGGCGACTTGGGATCCGACTTGAAGTCGCCCCAAGTCGCGCGACATTAGAAATTCAATGGAAGTGAATGGGAGCCGTCTTAATGTACACTACTGAAGTCGCTCCGACTTCAGAAAAGGTTCCTGTACTACTTCAATCCAACTTCTAGGCGACTTGTATCCATTGATTTCAATGGAAGTTGCCTCCAAAGTCGGATCACTGTCTTGACTGGAGCGAAAATAGTTTTTAAGGGCAAACCCTTCCCTCCCACAGAGCAGATTATTATTTGATTGGCCACTGGCTTTGTCGCCTGTCCTGGAGGCGACTTGAGTCGCGTTGTAAGTCGCTCCAAGTCGCGCTGCTGTTCGCGCTCAAGTCGTCTCTAAGTTGCCTGTGAAAGTTGCGCTGGAAGTCGTGTTGCCCCAGTGTGAACCGGCTCTTAAAGATGTAACAGTATGAGTTAACCCTTTAAAATGAAAACCACATGAAAAGACTTTCTCCCTGCTTAATGTAATTTTTATTTATTTTTTACATTGGTCCATGTCATTGCCAATCTACCTATGCAGTTTTTTTAACAATAACTTGCAATTTCATCTTAAAAATACCAGAAAAAGACCAGAAAAAAATAACAAGATTCGACTCCCATAGGCTTCATCACAGTTCTGCAATGTGTTTGGGGTTTGTGGACTTCCTGCTGGGTTTGTGAAACCTCCAGAGATCTGAGGTTTGGTGTGTTTGCTTCTTCCCAGTCTATAACAAATATAAACAGTATAATAACAGTAATAATAACAGTATATATAGTATTTGTAAGTGTATTTAATTGTTATAGAATCAAAATTGCGATTCTACCCCCTTCCCGATCTTAAAACAACATTTTCTCTGCCCACTTCTGACAGCTGACAAAAAAAGTTAGCCCAATTTTTTGGTATAATGTGAAAGATGATGTTACGCCACGAGAATCGTGATCTTTATTCTAAGCAAAAGAATCGTGATTCTCATTTTATCCAGAATCATGCAGCTCTACCACAGTGACAGCCACAATTAGTATACTTCTTTTGTACAGTTCAGTGTTGGATATAGTGGATGTAGACTGGTAGAAAATAGTCTCTGTTTTGCTGATTTAATTTTCTGGCATAGTCCACTTTAATACATTTATAAAATATATATGTACTTACACTATTTACACGCTAATACTAAGCAATTTCTCTTATGCCGCGTACACACGAATTTACATTTTTTAATTTGGTCATTAAAAACGATCGTTTGTAGGCTCCAGAGCATTTTTCGCAACGTGAAAAATGGGCATTAAAAATTTGGAACATGCTCTATTTTTTCTCGTCGTTTTTCACGTCGTGGTTTTTCTCGTCGTGAAAAATGGCCGTGTAGGCTTTAACGACGTGAAAAAAAACGCGCATGCTCAGAAGCAAGTTATGAGACGGGAGCGCTCGTTCTGGTAAAACTAGCGTTCATAATGGAGATAGCACATTCGTCACGCTGTAACGGACTGAAGAGCACGAGGCTGAAAAGCGCGAATCGTCTCTCACCAAACTTTACTAACACGAGGATCAGCAAAAGCAGCCCAAAGGGTGGCGCCATCCAAATGGAACTTCCCCTTTATAGTGCCGTTGTACGTTTCGTACGTCACCGCGCTTTGTTCGAGCATTTTTTTTCACGATCGTGTATAGGCAAGGCAGGCTTGAGAAGAACGTAGTTTTTTCAATGACATTAAAAACGGTCGTCTGTACGCGGCATCAGTAAAGATGTTTTTTTCCCATCACTTCCATAAGTTTTCCATTAGTGTTTGCTCAACAAACTGGCATATTACTGCTAGTAGGATATATTAACAGCCTATTAAAAATATATGACTATTAAAAAATAATATATGTTGTGAGGGGGTTAGCTCGGTAGCGGGTGTGTGTGACCTCCTGGATGGGCTCCCCACACAAAAACAGGCCCAGCAGACGGAGGTTGTGGTTTTCAAGATCAAAAGGTGCGGTTTATTTCTCTATTTACAGTGACAAAAACACAGCAAAGCAAAAAGAAACATAAACAAAATAAATCCTGGTCAGCTTGACCTCTGACTAAACATGCAGGTTTCCCTAACTAACAACTGGGATCAGCCTGGTGCTGTCCTAGTCCCTAAGTCCCTGGTTTAGTAAATGTCCAAACAAATAGCCACACAGGCTTTGTCTCACCGCACAGGGGTTCACTCTCCCTAGACAGTCCACACAGGTCTGGTTCCAGGCATGAGCAAACACCTAATGAAGCTGGGAGTTTTTATAGAGGCCTTAAACGAGCTGACAAGCTTCAGCTGGTCTCATCAACTCCCTGCCTGCACGACGCCCAGCACTCTCCCTAGAGGTATGAATCATCCATGAGCCCACTAGCCTCAGCTGGGCTTCATCAACTCTCTCCCTAGTTGTATAAGTCGGCATAAAGCCTGAATCTGGGAGAAATATACCTACCCCCCTGGATGCAATCAGGTGACTTTACCTTCCTGCTGTCACATACCCCCCCTCTTGTTTTAACCTTGGGGTTGGAACACCAGCAATCAGGCATTCATGTACTCGAGACAAAGCATCCACATTCCCCATTTGAACGCCAGGGCGATGCTTTACTGTGAAGTTGAATTCCTGTAGGGCCAGGAACCACCTATTTACTCTTCTATTTGTCTCCTTGTTTTGAGCCATCCACTTTAACGGAGCGTGATCCGTAACCATGTCAAAGTGCCTACCTAGCAGATAGTACCGAAGGGAATCTAGAGCCCACTTCACCGCTAAACACTCCTTTTCAACCGTGGCGTAATTTACCTCATGGGACTTCAACTTCCTGCTGAGGTAAATGACTGGGTGCTCTTCCCCGTTCCAGACCTGGGACAATACTGCTCCTAACCCCACATCTGACGCATCACTTTGTACGACAAAGTCTTTAGAGAAGTCGGGTGAGTACAACACTGGCTGGCTACATAAGGCTTGTTTCAAGAATTGGAACGCTGCCTCAGCCTCGGGGGTCCATTTAATCATGACCGACCCTTTCCCTTTCGTCAGGTTGGTTAGGGGCACAGCCTTAGAAGCAAAGTGGGGAATGAAGCGCCGATAATAACCCGCGATTCCCAGAAAGGCTCGTACCTGCTTCTTGCTGTTGGGACGTGGCCAACTCTGGATGGCCTCGACTTTGTTGAGTTGGGGTTTTATTACTCCCCTGCCAATGGTGTACCCAAGATATTTGGCCTCCTCCTGCCCAATGGTACACTTCTTGGGGTTAGCCGTAAACCCCGCTTCCCGGATAGAGTCTAGGACTGCTTGCACTTTTGGCAGATGTGAGGCCCAATCTGTGCTATGGACAATTACGTCATCCAGGTAAGCCGCAGCATACTTCCGATGGGGCCTCAGTATCTGGTCCATTTTCCGCTGGAATTTGGCCGGCGCATTCTGTAACCCGAACGGCATTCTCTTATATTGGAACGCCCCGTCTGGGGTTACAAATGCGGTTTTCTCTTTGGCCGACTTGGCCAGGGGAATTTGCCAATACCCTTTTGTGAGGTCAAGAGTCGTCATGTATCGGGCTGTTCCCAGCCGGTCGATCAACTCATCTATACGTGGCATGGGGTAGGTGTCAAATTTTGTAACTTTGTTCAACTGACGAAAATCGTTACAAAATCGCCAGCTCCCATCCGGTTTAGGCACCAACACAATGGGACTAGACCAATCACTTTGGGACTCCTCTATCACCCCTAAGTTCAGCATTTTCTGTACTTCCTCCCGTATTGCCTCCCGTCGGGCCTCTGGGATCCGATAGGGTTTTAACTTCACCCTTTCACCGGGCGGGGTAATAATATCATGCTCTACCCCAGATGTTTGTCCCGGCAGCTCAGAGAACACCTCCTTGTTGCGAAGCACAAACTCCTTAACCTCCTGTTGTTGGGGTTGTGACAAGGTGGCTGCTATTCCAACCTCCGGAATCACGCAACCAGTTTGAGCTGGTGACCAAGTTTCTGCGACTAGGGACTCTCTATCCCTCCAGGCTTTCAACAGATTAACGTGATAGATCTGTTCGGGCTTTCGCCTTCCTGGTTGTCTGACCTTGTAATTCACTTCGCTCACTTTTTCCATTATCTCGTAGGGGCCTTGCCATTTGGCAAGGAATTTACTTTCAACCGTAGGGACAAGTACCAATATCCTATCCCCCGGGGAAAAGGTACGGGTCTTGGCTCCACGGTTGTACACTCTCTGCTGTGCCAACTGCGCTTGGGCCAAATGTTCCTTCACGATGGGCATTACCTGTGCAATTCGATCTTGCATCAGAGCGACATGCTCAATCACACTCCTGTGGGGAGAACTCTCACTTTCCCAAGTTTCCTTGGCAATATCCAACAGCCCTCTTGGGTGTCTCCCATACAGTAACTCAAAGGGGGAGAATCCCGTAGAGGATTGGGGCACCTCCCTAATAGCAAACATCAAATAAGGAAGTAGACAGTCCCAATCCTTTCCATCTCTATCCACCACTTTCTTCAACATTTGTTTTAGGGTTTTGTTGAATCTTTCAACCAGCCCATCGGTTTGGGGGTGATACACAGACGTACGCAATTGCGTCACTTTGAACAATTTACACAGCTCTTTCATAACCCGGGACATAAAGGGTGTACCTTGGTCCGTAAGCAGTTCTTTACAAATACCCACCCGGCTAAAAACAAGAGATAGCTCTTTGGCTATGGTTTTGGCCGAGGTATTTCGGAGAGGGATCGCTTCTGGATAACGGGTGGCATAGTCCATTATAACTAATATGTACTGGTGCCCCCTAGCGGACTTGATTATAGGACCTACCAAATCCATTGCGATCCTCTCAAACGGGACCTCAATGATGGGTAGAGGGACCAGCGGGCTACGGAAATGTGGCATCGGGGCCGACCTCTGACACACAGGGCAGGAGGAACAATAATTTTCTATGTCCTTCATCACCCCAGGCCAATAGAATCTCTGTAATACCCTCTCTCGGGTTTTCTCTGTCCCCAGATGACCTCCAAGAATGTGCCCATGGGCCAACTCCAACACCAACTTCCTGTAAGGTTTGGGCACCACAAGCTGCTCAACGGTTTCTTCTGCCCTTTTTGCCACCCGATACAGTAGGTCCTTCTCTACGCTGAAGTATGGGTAAGTGCAGGTATTATCTGGGTTCACTAACTCGCCATCTATTTCCACTACGTTTTCCCGTGCCTTTATTAGGGCGGGGTCCTTTAACTGTTCTGTGGCAAAATTTTCCCTGTGAACCTCAAGATCAGAAAACTCCACAGACGGTAGGTTTTCGTCTGAGGAGGTGGGCTCCGCTCCAGTTTCTTGAGTCTCGCCTGCCAATACTGACAAGGGAAATTCTGGAGAGTCCTCACCACTCTCAGAGGAGTTCTGGCTATCACCTTCCTGGTACATAGGGGCACCAGTGGGGGGCTCAGGATCATCCCACAGTTCCCAGAACTTCGGAAAATCCCTTCCCACAATGGCATCATGCGGTAATTGAGATACTAACCCCACTGGATGAGAGAGGGTACCTTTGGGGGTCTTGAAACACACTGTAGTCACTGGATACTCTCGGGTGTCCCCATGCACACAAATAACAGCTACCTTGCTATTCCCAGAGACCTCTGTTTTAACTAATTCAGCCTTTATCAGGGTCACAAGGCTACCTGAATCCAGTAATACCACAACATTTCTACCATTAATACACATTTTGCATAAATGTTTCTCAGTTCCCCGAATGGCAGTGCATGCGACTGTCGCACACAGCGACTGACGTCTGTCCGTCAGAAAGTCACATTGCATGGGTTCCTCCACAACCGGGCAATTTGCTGCAATATGTCCCGCTTGCCGGCAGCGGTAGCAAACAATCCTTTTGGCTGCCTCTTGAGCCCCCGACTTCCCAGGCTGTTCTCGCCAAACCCTGGGCAGAGCTCCCACCCTCTCACTCTCTCCACCCTCACCCCTTGGAATCATCTTATCCGCCCCTGGGGATGGTCTGGTCTTAGGGTGGAAAGTCCGAGAGTCTCTGGAAGAGGCCGTCAGGTTCTCTGCAGCCAAGTATCTCTCTACACGATCCACAAGTTTACCGGCCGTTTCTGGGTCTCCATGGCTTACCCACTTTTGAATGGCGGTAGGAAGAGCTCTCAAGAAACGATCCATCACAACACGTTCCACAATCTCCGGTGCGGACAAAGTCTCTGGCTGTAGCCACTTCCTGCTCAGGTGAATGAGATCATACATTTGAGACCTGGGGGGTTTTCCAAGCTGGAAAGTCCAGTTATGCACACGCTGAGCCCGGACAGCCAGGGTGACACCCAGCCTTGCCAATATTTCAGCTTTTAGCATCACATAGTCTTTTGCTTGGTCAGGCTCTAGGTCATAGTAAGCTTTCTGCGATTCACCAGTTAACAGAGGAGCCACCAGTCCAGCCCACTGCTCCTCAGGCCACTTTTCTCTTTCAGCAGTCCTTTCAAATGTGGTCAAAAATACCTCTGGATCATCCTCTCCAGTCATTTTTGTCAATAAACGACTCACCCCAAAGGACGCGGTATTAGTGGGACGGCTTTCCTCACTGGTCTGCGGACGTTGCTGCATTACTGCTTCCATCTGTTGTTGTAGTCTCTGCTCTTGCTTCTGCAACAGGTCTATGAAGCGGGCCTCAGATTGCTGCTGGGCTTGTTGCTGGGCTGCGAAGCTCTGTTGTTGAGCTGCAAGGCTCTTTTGCAAACCTGCATTTGTCTGCTGTTGATTGGCATTTGCTAGAGCCAGCTGTTTCAGTATCTCCTCCATGCTGGCTTTAAAAAAAAACTGCCACTGGTTCTCCACCAACTGTGAGGGGGTTAGCTCGGTAGCGGGTGTGTGTGACCCCCTGGATGGGCTCCCCACACAAAAACAGGCCCAGCAGACGGAGGTTGTGGTTTTCAAGATCAAAAGGTGCGGTTTATTTCTCTATTTACAGTGACAAAAACACAGCAAAGCAAAAAGAAACATAAACAAAATAAATCCTGGTCAGCTTGACCTCTGACTAAACATGCAGGTTTCCCTAACTAACAACTGGGATCAGCCTGGTGCTGTCCTAGTCCCTAAGTCCCTGGTTTAGTAAATGTCCAAACAAATAGCCACACAGGCTTTGTCTCACCGCACAGGGGTTCACTCTCCCTAGACAGTCCACACAGGTCTGGTTCCAGGCATGAGCAAACACCTAATGAAGCTGGGAGTTTTTATAGAGGCCTTAAACGAGCTGACAAGCTTCAGCTGGTCTCATCAACTCCCTGCCTGCACGACGCCCAGCACTCTCCCTAGAGGTATGAATCATCCATGAGCCCACTAGCCTCAGCTGGGCTTCATCAACTCTCTCCCTAGTTGTATAAGTCGGCATAAAGCCTGAATCTGGGAGAAATATACCTACCCCCCTGGATGCAACCAGGTGACTTTACCTTCCTGCTGTCACAATGTGTATATACAGTGCCTTGAAAAAGTATTCATACCCCTAGAAATTTTCTATATTTTGTCATGTTACAACCAAAAACTTAAATGTATTCTATTGGGATTTTATGTGATAGACCAACACAAAGTGGCACATACAGTTGTGCTAAAAATTTGGAACATGCTCTATTTTTTCTCGTCGTTTTTCACGTCGTGGTTTTTCTCGTCGTGAAAAATGGCCGTGTAGGCTTTAACGACGTGAAAAAAACGCGCATGCTCAGAAGCAAGTTATGAGACGGGAGCACTCGTTCTGGTAAAACTAGCGTTCATAATGGAGATAGCACATTCGTCACGCTGTAACGGACTGAAGAGCACGAGGCTGAAAAGCGTGAATCGTCTCTCACCAAACTTTACTAACACGAGGATCAGCAAAAGCAGCCCAAAGTGTGGCGCCATCCAAATGGAACTTCCCCTTTATAGTGCCGTTGTACGTTTCGTACGTCACCGCGCTTTGTTCGAGCATTTTTTTTCACGATCGTGTGTAGGCAAGGCAGGCTTGAGAAGAACGTAGTTTTTTCAATGACATTAAAAACGGTCGTGTGTACGCGGCATCAGTAAAGATGTTTTTTTCCCATCACTTCCATAAGTTTTCCATTAGTGTTTGCTCAACAAACTGGCATATTACTGCTAGTAGGGTATATTAACAGCCTATTAAAAATATATGACTATTAAAAAATAATATATGTGTATATACAGTGCCTTGAAAAAGTATTCATACCCCTAGAAATTTTCTATATTTTGTCATGTTACAACCAAAAACTTAAATGTATTCTATTGGGATTTTATGTGATAGACCAACACAAAGTGGCACATACAGTTGTGCTAATAAGTTTATATACCCTGGCAGAATTTATAATTTCTTGGCCATTTTTCAGAGAATATGAATGATAACACAAAAACATTTCTTCCACTCATGGTTAGTGTTTGGCTGAAGACATTTATTATAAATCAACTGTGTTTACTCATTTTAAATCATAATGACAACAGAAACTACCCAAATGACCCTGATCAAAAGTTTACATACCCTGGTGATTTTGGCCTGATAACATGCACACAAGTTGACACAAAGGGGTTTGAATGGTTATTAAAGGTAACCATCCTCACCTGTGATCTGTTTGCTTGTAATTAGTGTGTGTGTATAAAAGGTCAATGAGTTTCTGGACTCCTGACAGACCCTTGCATCCTTCATCCAGTGCTGCACCGTTTCTGGATTTTGAGTCATGGGGAAAGCAAAAGAATTGTCAAAAGATCTGCGGGAAAAGGTAGTTGAACTGTATAAAACAGGAAATGGATATAAAAAGATATCCAAGGAATTGAGAATGCCAATCAGCAGTGTTCAAACTCTAATCAAGAAAATGAGGGGTTCTGTTGAAACCAAACCACGGTCAGGTAGACCAACTAAACTTTCAGCCACAACTGCCAGGAAATTTTTTCGGGATGCAAAGAAAAACCAACAAATAACTTCAGGTGAAATACAGGACTCTCTGAAAACATGTGGTGTGCCTGTTTCAAGATGTACAATAAGGAGGCACTTGAAGAAAGATGGGCTGCATGGTCAAGTCTCCAAAAGAAAGCCATTACTACGCAAATGCCACAGAGACAAGCCTCAAACCTTCTGGCACAAAGTCATTTGGAGTGATGAGACCAAACTTGAGCTTTTTGGCCACAATTATAAACGCTTCATTTAGAAAGGAGTCAAGGCCTATGATGAAAGGCACACCATTCCTACTGTGAAATACAGAGGTGGATTGCTGATGTTTTGGGGATGTGTGAGCTACAAAGGCACAGGAAATTTGGTTAAAATTGATGGCAAGGTGAATGCAGTATGTTATCAAAAAATACTGGAGGAACATTTGCATTCATCAGCCAGGAAGCTGCGCATGGGACGTACTTGGACATTCCAACATGACAATGATCCAAAACACAAGGCAAAGTCGACCTGTCATTGGCTACAGCAGAATAAAGTGAAGGTTCTGGAGTGGCCATCTCAGTCTCCTGACCTCAATATCATTGGGGAGATCTCAAACATGCAGTTCATGCAAGACAGCCCAAGAACTTACCGAACTGGAGGCTTTTTGCCAAGAGGAATGTGCAGATTTACCATCTGAGAAGATAAAGAGCCTTATCCACAAATACCACATAATACTTCAAGCTGTCATTGATGTTAAAGGGGGCAATACACGGTATTAAAAACTGGGGTATGTAAACTGTTGATCAGGGTCATTTGGGTAGTTTCTGTTGTGATTATGATTTAAAAAGAGTTAACACAGTTGATGGATAATAAATGATAATGTGGGGATAATATTGTGCTAGTCTAAACAGATCATAAAAACTAAGTGAAAAACATGTGAAAGTGATAGAGCAGCTGAATAAAATGTGACCAATATATAGTAGAAATGTGAATAGGGATGCAGCGCTAAAATGAAAAACCCAATATGTGAAATTGAGAATAACCAAAAAGATAATAATAATAAGCAAACAAATAAATCCACATAAACGTCTTTAATATTAATATCCTATAAGTGAAGAATGAAATCGTGGAAAACATCCGCTACAGGCTAGGGTCTTGAAACCAGACGTGTGACTATGCAGGTCATTAGTGTACCAAAAATGGTAGACAGGTGGAGGAAACTCTAAGGGACAACACAAACAACCCCACATGTAAAAAAGAAGAAGGAGGTGCTCCAAGTGCAGGTCAAATGAGGGTTTTATTAAAACCAACATATAAAAGTGATCACAGTACATACAAAAATAGTTAAAAAAGGGGCAATAAGTGGGCAGGTAAGCCAGGGCCCGACGCGTTTCATACAATGGTACTTCAATTAAGTACCATTTTCCTCCACCTGTCTACCATTTTTCCATTTGGATTGTGATCTTTTCAACGGAGGAGGGGTCCTGCACCACTTGGGAATACTTGTTAAACCCAAAGTCTCCCCCCGAGGTTGTGACGTTTGGAGTGGCTTTTGGAGATCCGTTTGGTCCAGTTGGAGAGTTCTGAGAAGGAGTAACCATCGACCATCAGGATTCTATATGCCTTTACGATCTGCCTAATCAGCAGATCCACCAGCTCTGGTAAGAGTACTTCATTCTACTATTACTTCAGAATTTGTACACTGATGACCTGCATAGTCACACGTCTGGTTTCAAGACCCTAGCCTGTAGCGGATGTTTTCCACAATTTCATTCTTCACTTATAGGATATTAATGTTAAAGACGTTTATGTGGATTTATTTGTTTGCTTATTATTATTATCTTTTTGGTTATTCTCAATTTCACATTTTGGGTTTTTCATTTTAGCGCTTCATCACTATTCACGATTGATAATAAATGGCTAGTGAAAGAAAAGTTTTTGTGTTATCATTCACATTCTCTGAAAAATGGCCAGGAAATCATAAATTCTGCCAGGGTATGTAAACTTATGAGCAGAACTGTAGGTCCCCCTCTAATCCGCCCAATAGGCAGGTGACTGGAACAGGTTGCAGCTCCAAGCATTCTTACTTTACAGCATTTCTTCACACCTCTCTGTATAAGTATTATACTGCCTATATTAGATACACTCAGAACCCCTATATATTGGCTTATGGAAACGCATCTGCTGCTCTACAAATTTACTTATGAGGCGAGAGGGTGTCAAGGAAAGTTTTCTAAACTTTGGGGGCCATGGCTAGATACCCAAGACTGTAGTGACTCTTTGCTACATTTGGTCCTCATAGGTTCTCTCTACAATCCAATTGTGTCTTCTCCTATATATCACTTATTGTCCTTTTTTGTGCTTGAGGTCAGAGTGCTCCTATAACTTATTAGGTCAACCGATGTAATCGTACCATCCGTAGTATCTCAATTTGGTTTGAACTTCAGGTGAACAGTCTACTAAAAATCTCATAATTGTGCAGATATTGCCATAATCATTAATGTTTGTTCTGGTCTTTCATTTTCTATGTCTCTTTGGTTTTGTTATTTGTGAAACTTGTGTATATCTGCACTTATATAGTGAATATGGGATTTTTGAAACACATGTACTCTCTGATTTTATAGTTACTGTTGTTGGCTTCTGTGTATATTTTTGGTTCCAAATTTGGAAAACGCTTGTGTACTTGTATATGTCCTTCTTGTATACACATTTGTCTAATAAACCGAGTTTAACAAGAAAAATAATGGCAACTGCAACTACTGTACATCAGTGGCTTAGACATAGGGGTTGCAGAGGTCACAGCTGTGACTGCACCTGTGCCCATGGGTGGCCTAAGAAGGACCCCTGCTGCCAATTGGATTGTGCTTCAGCTTGGCAGCCTTGTTCTTTATTATTGATGAGGGGGTCTGGTACTCAAGCAAAGTCATGTAGAGAGAATGGTGCTAGCAGTCAAAATGTGGTCACTTTCAGCATCAGAGACAGAGAGTACATGGAAGTTTCTCCTTCCGCAGCCTAATATAGTACATAACATAACATAAGCTATATATATCAGTTTTGTTGTTTACTGGGGGTTTGGGTAATTAAAAAAATAAATAAATTCTGCAGCATTACTCCAAATCTATTTCTACAAACAGATAACAGATTTTCCCTGTGCCATAAAAATCAACACTGGTGTATATTTGTGTGGTGTAGGAAAACCTAATGCAGAGTGTTGTGGATTAATCTGCTGAACAAGGCTTTATGCACATGGGCACATTCACCCATGCGGTGTAAAGACGCTACAATTTTTTGGTGTACAGGATGTCCTGTAGCTGCGTACAGCTGCCCATAGACATTAATGGGTGAAGGAGGCTGTACGTAATGTTCCGAATACACACTGTCTGTGTGCATGGGCTACTTTTGCATAGATATCGGCGCATAGCTGTGTACAGCCACCTTCACCCATTAATCTATGGGCAGCTGTACACAGCTACAAGACGTCCCGGACACCAGAATGTGCCCATGTGCATGAAGTCTAATGCCGCGTACACACGATCGGTTTTTCTGATGAAAAAAGGCCGATGGACTTTTTTCATCGGACAAACCGATCGTGTGTTGGCCCCATCGGTCTTTTTTCCATCGGTATAAAAAAATAGAACATGTTTTAAATTTTACCGATGGGAAAAAAAAAACAATAGCAAATTCCGATTGTCTGTGGGGAACGCATGCTCAGAATCAAGTCGACGCATGCTCAGAAGCATCGAACTTCATTTTTCTCGGCTCTTCGGAGTGTTTTACGTCACGGCGTTTGGGACGGTCGGATTTTTGACTGATGGTGTGTAGACAAGACTGATGGAAGTCAGCTTCATCGGATTTACGATGGAAAAATCCATCGAATTTTAGTCCATCGGAAATCCGATCGTGTGTACAGGGCATTAGAGTGAAATAAACAAAAATGCACCATTTGTGAATGATATTAAGAGCTTGCTTAGAACATATGTTTTCTTATTTTATGTTTGCTGGACCTTTAAGAAAGGCCTTCCATACTGAATACTTTAAACACACCCCGTCACATTAGATATAGGTTTCTGATAATCTGATACATTAGTATTCCCTGGTGCCTTCATGGAAGCCGAGTGTTGGGATAATGATATTACAGATATGGGATCCAGATGCTACCATTGTGGGCTATTATCTCCTTATGAATGTTTTAGTGCAGGGGTTAATTATGTCCAACCAATTTGTTACCAGAGATGTTACTTAATTTTCCGTAACTACAATTGTCTCCAGCTGCCTTGGATTTCTTTCCTTAAACCAGATTTGTTACTAGTATAGAAATAATAGTGCAATGTGATCTTGGAAGGCTGAATGGGTTGTCTGCTGGGAATGACCTCTAACCTTTTTCAGCGTGTGAGTTTACTAAACTTTGTTGTAGACATGCATCCTTTGCCAGATAGAATTTGCACAATAGTGACACCCACTGGGCAAGTTAAACTTCTTCTGCTGTATGGTGGAAATGTTTTACTGATTGTCATAACTACGTATGTATAATGCTGATAGGTGGAATTCCTTATTTTCAGTTCTTTTCCACTAGTTACTAAGGATGCTTGGGACACACTTTTAACCATGGATTCCAGCAATGCACAGATATGTAACATGCACAAAACATGTACTGTAAGTTAGTGGTAATAAACTTCCAATCATGGTACAAGTTCCCAATTCAGCTCAAGTCTTTTAACCTGTAATAATGGCTGTATTAGCTGATGTGGCTACATCCTGCCCTTCTTGTTTGCAAGCTTTTAAAATCCTCCTTACGGCTCTAGGATATACAATTGGGCAGGCTGGTTTTTTTTTGTTTTTGTTTTTTAAGAGAGAGAGGTAGTGACCTACAGTACACTTCACATACACTGAGAGTTATGCAGATTAGGAAGAAATACTACTGCTGGGGAGATATGCTACTGGTAAAGGGACATACTGTTGGAGTTGGGATATGATGCTGTGAGAAGGATATCTTGCTAGAGGAGGGATATGCTGCTGGTAAACCAGGTAAAAAAATATTTTTTTTTTATAACAACCTGGAAGAGAAAGGCATAATGAGCTAATATGACTAGCATAATAGCTCATTATGCATCACTTACCTTAGGTCTGGGCCCCCGAAGCCGTCCTCGTCTCCCTCTTCAGCCGCATCCATCGCTGCGGCGATAGCCGGAAGGTTACTCCGGCGCTGTGATTGGCCGGAGCGGCGGAGACGTCACTCTGCGCATGCGTGCAGCATGCGCGCGAGAGCCATCACAATCGGCTACGCCCAGCTATTGCTGGGAAGTAGCCGATTTTGTGAATGGGATTAACCCCATGAATGCAGCGTTGTCTACGGCGCGCATGCGCCGTAGACAGCGGCGCCTGTCATTTTTAGTAAATATCTCCTATAGATATTTCTTGCACCTACAGGTAAGCCTTAATCTAGGCTTACCTGTAGGTGCAAGTTGAAAAAGTGGGTTTACAACCACTTTAAAGATGGAAGCTTTCAGGATGCCCTAGATGCCTTCTTCAGTCTAAATACCGTTTTGAAAATGTAAGTAACAAGAGTGGTAGCGCTAAATCATAATTACTAATGATGCAATGATGCATCTATATAACAAATACAAAGAAAGCGGCATGTGCTTAGGAATTCAGAGCTGTGTTGTCATGCCAAAGAGGAAGATGGAGTAATCCTGATGGGACACGTGCCTGATGCCTGGAGTTTTCCTGATCAAAGTGATTGAATTTGACCATTTTAAGAGATAGTCCATTGGATCCAGTAAGAGTCTCATCTATATGGTGTCAATCGGTGGTGGATGAACAAGAAATTGGGAATATAGGGACACTCATATATGAAGTGGAATGTGGATTACATTTTTGATCTGTATTACATAAACACACCTTTAGAACCTTTGCTGATTGGTTCTTCTGGACTAATTTTAATTTCACACATTTTCACTTTATTTGGTCATATTTGCACTTTGTACAACTTTTTCCACTTTTTTTGTATTTATTATATAGATGCATCATTCCCCTCCCCCTCCCCCCCTCCCCACGTGCTCGTGTACCAAAAAAAAACACATAAGTAAGTTGCGCCCGCAAATGTAAACGGTGTTAAAATCCCACATGTGAGGTATAGTCAGAGTGAGAGCAATAATTGTAGCAAAAGACCTCCTCTGTAACTCTAAACTGGTAACCGTCAAAAAATTTTAAAGTGTCGCCTATGGAGATTTTTAAGTACCGTAGTTTGTCACCATTCCACGAATTTTAAACCGTAACATGTTAAGCATCTATTTACTCAACGTAACATCATCTTTCACAATATACAAAAAAATTGGGCTAACTTTACTGTTTCGTTTTTTTTTTTATTCAGTGATGGTTTTTTTTTTCCCAAAAATTGCGTTTGAAAGGCCGCTGCTCAAATACTGTGTGATATAAAATATAGCAACGACCGCCATTTTATTCACCAGAGTCTTTGCTAAAATAAATATATATATACAGTGGAACCTCGGATTTAACGAGTTAACGAGCGTTTCGCAATAGGAGCACTGTATTTTTAAAAATCCTAACTCGGTTTGCGAGTGTTGTCTCGCAAAACGAGCAGGATTCAGGCCAAAGCGGTGTACAGTACCACTTTTGGCCAGAGGTGGGGGGCGCCGGAGCCGAACGGCACCGATCACAGCCAATCGTCGCCGTTCGGAAATGCACGGATAGGCCAGAGGACAGTTCGGCTGACCTCGGCAAACCTCGGAAAGGCTCGTGAACGGAGTTTCCGAGGCTCTCCGGCGCCCCCCGCCTCTGGCTGCATGCGGTACTGCATGCCATTGAAGTCAATGCGGAACAAATAATTTTTGTTTCCATTGACTTCAATGGGGAAACTCGCTTCGATATGCGAGTACTTTGGATTACGAGCAGTCTCCTGGAACGGATTATGCTCGTAATTCAAGGTTCCACTGTATAGATATGTATATAATGTTTGGGGGTTCTGAGTAATTTTCTAGCAAAAAAAAATGATTTTAACAAATGTCAGAAATAGGCTTGGTTCTTAACCACTTCAATACAGGGCATTTTCACCCCCTTCCTGCATTTTTATTTATTTTATTTTTTTTGCTAGTAATGGCGGCGATCTGCGATTTTTATTGTGACCGTGACATTGCGATGGACATATCGGACACTTTTGACACATTTTTGGGACCATTCCCATTTATACAGCGATTAGTGCTATAAAACTGCACTGATTACTGTGTAAATGTGACTGGCAGGAAAGGGGTTAACACTAGGGGGCGCTGAAGGGGTTAAATATGTTCCCTAGGGAGTGATTCTAACTGTAGGGGGAGGGGACACACAAGGGGAGGAGACCGATCTGTGTTCCTCTGTACTGGGAACACACATCGGTCTCCTTACTTCTGACAGGACGTGGATCTGTGTGTTTACACACACAGATCCACGGTCCTGCTGTAATCACGGGCAATCTCGGGTGCCCGGCGGACATTGCGGCCGCCGGGCACACGCATCGGGTCCCAAGCGATGCCGTGGGCGCCCCCTAGACAGCTGGGAAGCCCAGGACGTCATATGACATCCACCTAGGATGGGAGATCCCATCTGTGGACGTCATTTGACTATGGGCAGGTAGGGAAGTGGTTAAAGTGGATGTGAACCCGAATTCTTTTTTTTAATTAAGGCTTGCACCTTGTACAGTATGGAATTTCATGTCATCTGTGCCCAGTCTTTCCACGAAGAGTTAATCTAGCTCTGAGCAGTCCTCTTATCTTTTTTCAGTGAAAATAAAAATGGACAGAGAAATAGATGTTCTTTTCTCCCCTTTGCTGTGAGTAACAGGTGATTTACATATCTCATGCATGAGTGTGAGAGAGGCATTCTGTGTACTTCAGATCCCCTCCTCCTTTTCTTCTCCAGCTCTCCCAGAATTGGCTGCTCCACACCTCAGCATGATTGGGCATGCTGAAGTCATGTGGTGACTTTCCTGGGTTTTGACTGGATTTTAGTGATCATAGGGCATAATCCACAAGACCAGCAGAAGTTCAGTGTAAGAAATATTGATGCCTTGCCAAGGGGAGTGTAGAGGTGGGTGGAGAGTCTACTGAAATCATGACTCCACCCACCGAGCTCCAGACAACAGACCCACCCACAGAATCTGCAGTTTTTCGGTCTCATAACAGACAGAGGGGAGACATTTGACAGGTAAGGATACATGCAGGAGGCATGTATATCCTTATAGATTACCACTATGGCAGTAGTTTAGAAAGGATGAGAGTGGGTTTACATCCACTTTAAGTGGTTAAAAAAGACTCCATTTGCTGTGGTACTACAGCAAGTCAAAGCTTGCTACATAGTGCCTGGATACTTTTGTACTATCCAAGCTACAAATAGTAATAATCACCATCTGACTGCAATTTCTTGTCACAAAGGAATAAAGTTGCTCTCGTCATGAACTGGTTAAGATTTATCTGTCTGTAACAAGCACAGCTGTGCGTTTTCATACTTCCCATCGTCATCTGTTTGTAAAGTCCCATCTCTAGGATACATTAGATTTGCAGAGTTAGTAATTTATATTGGAGAGGATTTTTTTCTCCCAAGCAGAGGCGTATCATTACTAGCAATGGAGGCTTTCTGTCAGCTCCAGCAAGGCTCACTTATTAGGACACAGGGATGTTTTTTTGCTGACGCAAAGTGATTGCCATCAGTTATTAGCTATTCAAAAAGTCCTTCTCAGGCTATTCAGTGGAGGTTTTGTAAGAAGTGCAAAATAAGCAGAGATAAGGAAACAAGTTATTTAGGGCATCACAAGTCTTTCTGCATGTACCCTCTGCAATCTCCTGGAGGTCCTTTTCAAAGTGAACCTAGAAGTCTTAGATCTTCATAAGAAGATGTACGGTTCAAGTTTGTGTCAGTGATGTTTCCAAAACAGAAAGAAGCTTGCACTTCTGTCCTGTTCTTCTGAGACTTTGGTGAGGCATGATGTCAGTAACTTTTAATCAGAATGTAATTATTCACTTTGGTAAAGGTTCATTAACACAAAATATTTATCAAAAATTATAAAAAATCCTGCACATCTGAGGCAGTAGGGATTCTTTAAATTATGTTAAAATTTGTCAAATAGCTACATACTGTATAATTTCAAGTATACACCCAGCTTGGACATAAGCATAAATAGCCGTTTAGGCTTCATGCACTTGGCTGTAATAAAATCACTGATCATAGACTGCTGGCAGAAAGTTCTTGCATTAAAAATGACAGTATGGGCCATTAAGTGTATGCTTTTAAACATGTTCTTGCATTTCTACGTATAAAATTATTTTTTTTGCAGGCTAAAATTGCTGTGACAAGTTGGAGAATTTGTAGCTCATTGGTAGCGCCAAACAGCTTTTTCTGCCCACTTTTCTTTAAAAGTGACACAAAAAGTTCACATGGGTATCGTCTCACGCAGGGGGTGCGCACCATCAATATGATAAACAATATTCAGCCCCGTGGCTCTTTATGCAGCTTTACTGCTCAACTTAGTGGATTTGGTCTTCCTGACGATCAAACACATCCAGTGCTCGTGCACACACACTGTGTTTTTTGTGCAGTGTCCCAGCTGCTCCCTCCTCAAAGGCTCTTGACTCAATCTGTTCTGTCCCAACCTGGACAGTATGGTGCATAACAGCACCTCTCACGGCTCCATTCACACAGCCTTGAGCTCTAACCCTGGCTTTAAGATGAATGCAGCACACATCTGAGCCATTAGTGTGATTGCTACCCAGAAAACCTGCAAAACAAAAATGTGTAGCGCTAAACTAAATGAGGACTGCACTCTAATCAAGTGCAGTATAAAACAGTGATATGTGATTAAACAATCAACATGGCATCTAACACAGATAAATGAAAACATTCAAATAATCCACTGTGATAAAAATTGGTCAAACAGTCCACAATGATGTGAATTGTGTAGCATTGAAAGTCATCAGAAAAAATTGTATTCATTAATGAAAACAAAATAAATAAATGCTGATGAAAAAATTGTGAATAACAGTCAAATTAATAGTGCTCCCATAAAACTTGACGTGAAGTGACCACCACCAATCGATTGTAGAAAAGGCTTACCGGAGAGAGTGGACCCCAAAAACGTACATTCAAAGGGTCAACCAGGCAAGGGTAAGCCGCTGTGGACAACAAATCTTCAGCAGCAATTCAAACGGGAACCACAAGCTTCAATCCAGGATGGAAAAAAGTAATCGCTCCTGTCCGGATATGCGATGAAACTTACGGACAGTGTCCGGTTAGGGCCAGGTAGTGTTACCAGATGAATTGCGAAAAAGTAAAAGGAAAGAAGAGGCACATAGCGTAATACTGTATAAAAGGGTAATTTAATGTAGGTAGGAACACTTACATTTAGAAGAGTGTAACAGCGCTTGTCAAATGATCAAAATGGCAACAGTAAGGTCTCCCGACGCGTTTCGCATCCTAATGCATCATCTTTGTATTTGGTTTACCCAGAAAACCTGGCCCAGACCGCCATAATTAACCATGGCATGGGCTCACCCTGCCACTATGCGTATATTTATTTATACGTGTTCACACAGGCTTGCATGCAGCCATTTATTTACACATGTATGCACATAAATTACTGACTGAATGCAGTTTTATTGATATTTATGCATTGTGTCCATGGGCCAATAGAAAACAATAGAACTGCATTTAGATCTGTTAAAAAAAAAACTAAATCTGTACTGATGAAGACATGATTTTATTTATGGCCAAGAGCATGAGCCCAAACAGTTAGCAAGCTAGCAATCATGAAAGCCATGAACAATCAAAAACTTCCTGGCAGAAAGTTCCTGCCCAAAAAATGTGAGTATGACCCATATTGTATCCATGTTTACACACATATACAGTGTAAAAAATTCTTCTAGCTCCCGCAATACTAAATTATATATGGGAGGCATGATTTACTCACGTTTTTTTTTTTGTGATTTAAACATGGTGCTAGTTTACTGATATTCAAATAAAAGCATGGGCTGCATTCAGATCAGTATAAAAAAAAAAAAACACCTGAATATATAAAACCATGGCATTTTTGTGTTAGAAATACTAAATAGATAATGATTAACCGTAGTAGCTGGGTACATACTGACAGTTTTTTATTCATAAAAAAAAAAAAAAACCTGACCTGTCATCATACCAACAAAAGCGATGTTGGTGCGGTCATCTCCCCTGCTGTTCTATTAAATTCTGACAGTGGAGAGGCTCTCCCGCCAACCCATGCCTCCCATCCTGCCAGAATTCACAGATTACCGTATTTATCGGCATATAACACGCACAGGTGTATAACACGCACCCTAAGTTTAAGAGGGAAGTTTCAGGAAAAAAGCTATCCACAGCCTCCTGCGTATAACATACAGGTACAGTTTACCCTCTATTTTCTGGGTAAAAAGGTGAGTATTATACGGCAATAAATACAGTATATACTTACTTAAAGTTAAATAAGACAACAGCTTTTGTGTAGAAGATGTGTGGGTAGGTTGTATACTCCAGTATTTTTGGGGATTTTTTTACTAACTTGTATGCACAATATTTATTTGTCTTTTTCAGCTAACTTTGATTTGATTTTTATAATACAGGGAATATGCTGTAAACCAAATAAATTACATGTATGCCCAGTACGTGGCAAATACCATGGAACCCCTGAACATACCCAACGTGTGCAAAGACAAGAGGTTTTGTTGGACAGTAAGTTAAATACATTTTACTTGTTTAAAAAAAGTGTCTGGTGGTGTTTATTTTGGTTAAGTTTTTGTGTCATATATATTGTCCTTCTGTAATTAGAGAAATTACAGATGCAAAGTCGATAAAAATTGTTTCAGGTGTAAGAACAACCAAAAATGATGGTTTTGTTTTAGACTGACATGGGCTTTTTTTAACCTTTAGGCACTAAGTGGAGAGATCCAGCACTAAGATCCCAGTTCCACCACAACCATACTTGTAATTTCTCTACTCTCTGGTTTGGCTTTAAAACAAATACTGCAGTAACGTGATAATGCCATATTCTCAATTTATTAATGCTGGAAGTGTAGGGGAGGGGGGTCTGACATTTCACAGGGGAGCTTATATGGTTCTCTAGCACCCCTGTTGTGGGTGAATTTATGCTTTTATCTTTTGCACTTTTGTTTCCATTTGAACTAAGGATTAAATTGAATCATCTAAAATAAAGGGAGATTGGAAAACTCATGTTATAGTTTACAGTATACAATCATCTCTAACTCCAAAAACAAAAATATACTGCAGCTTACCAGTTCTTGTTGGCTGTGGTGGTTACAATATTCCTTTATTTTTTCTTGGTGATACTGCCAGTAACATATTTCCTGTTATAGGGTGACATCACTAACTCATCATACTGTATCAATGTTGGAGCAGCCTTGTTACACTAGGATGCTCCCCTGATTTGAACAACAAACATATCCTCCATCCCTCCTCTCCATTACATAGTGGATAGGTGTTTTGTAGTTTACAGAAGCCATCTAGCAACACTGATTACGTTGTTTGAGACTTCAGTTCAATGCACAGGAAGTTAGGACACTGGAATTCTGCTAGTATCATGCCTTAAGCAATATAGAGCTTGAAAGGTCCTTATAACTTGTGTGGGATGGGGGTAATAACCAGATCATCAACAGCCAAACTAGGGAACTTTGAACCAGGCACTAGTACCATACACATGGAAAACGAAAGCCCAATTTGGATATTCCTATGTAAACTCCACTTTAAGTGTAGGGAGCCAGTAGAGCTCCAACAGTGTTGAGGGCCAGAGCCAGTAAATGTAACAAAGACTTATTTATTTTTAATTTATTTAAATAAGACACCACCACTGTCTCAGATTCACTCTGTCTGGAGAGATACGGATGGTGAGCCTTCATTACATTTATTGGCTGAGTGTCAGGAGTGCAGCTATCACTAAATTTCCAGCGCTCTGACATAAGAGGTGTGCTCTGCTACAAAGTAGCCTCTCTGCCTACTCCTCCCTCAAGCTTTCCATTCACAGACTATTTTGTATTTTGTAAATGGGTTTGCATTATACAAAGCCTTTCTTGATTGAGCCAGGTGAGAGAAGGGGAAAGCAAAGGGGCTACAAATGACTTCAGCTGTTGTATCAGAGACATGAAAATCCATCAGTGGAGTGCCAGATGTATTCGATAACTGTACTCCTAGCAGTAAAATTGTAAATAGTAAATTAAAGAGATACTGTAAGTCCAGGAGTTGGCATATACCTTGTTGGACTTAACCTCTTATAAGCCAGCAGATTTTTTAAAGTGCTGCTATTCCTGGAGTTCTACATTGAGTAAGTGATGAAAAACAGCTTATTTTTCTTTTGGAAAAAAATGTTTAACCCAGATGAATAAACACTGACTTTTATAAGCTCCCCTGCCTGTGTTATAGTTTTTTCCCAACCCCTTGTAACTGACACATTTACTAGACAGCTTCCTATAAGTAAATGTGAAGAAAAACAGAAATAAAGACATGTAACAAAAAGGAATATATATATTGTTATCATTACGGGTAATAACCGCAAACAGTATAATTACCAGAATATTGTATTTTTTGCTGTAGTAGTACTTTACGTTTTTGATGAGGTTGTTCCAGTTATTGCCCATATTTAGATATGAGAACCAATACATTTGTTTCCCAGTTTTTATTAATTCGCAAGCCTTGTAAGCTCTTTGCAATTATGTCATTGCAAAAGACTTCCTGTCTTGTAAATTCCCTAAATTGACTGCGCTAGGGATATAGTACTTTCTCAGAGTTAATGTATTTGTTTAACGAGCATCCAGATTATTTAAAAGCTTAGTCTTTTGTGAATTGTGTCTTCTAGACTAACCATGCCCAATATTTACTTCCATTATTCACATATAACTCTGCCTTATCTATATAAACGCTTCTTGGTTAGTATTGAAAATGTATTTGGTAAAGCTGTACTTTATCTTTTCGTCCATGGACGGACACAGCTCCTTAAATCTTGACATGTGGGTTATGTTCCTGTTCATAGGAGAGGACTAGGCAGAACATGTTAGTTATCTTAAAACATGTAACTTTAACAGAGTTGAACAGCCCCACCCAGAGGGCGGTCCCTCCGGTCATAACTCCTCACCCTGCAGCTTGCAGCTCAGTTTTTTTCTGCCTAGCAGAGGAGAAGGACGTGGCTCCCTTTGGGCCCAGAGTCCTGAAGAAATTTAAAATTTTTATTTATTTTATTTTTGGGTTCTTCTATCTACTGCTGACTGGGCGACAGGCTGGATATTTTAGATCTATGTAGTCTTCCCAGTCCGGCCATCGAGTGTGCCAGTCCTTAGCTACGCGCTGGTTCTGCCACGACATACCCCATGGCTCCAGGGGTGGCCAGTGAGCGTATGCTCCGGGGTCCACATATGACTGGGCTGCTTGCTGTCTCACTCACAGTGGACCGGGCCGACAGCTACTCTGTACCATCGGTTGTGGGTCTGTCAGGGACGCGCCAGCATGTCCTCGCAAGGAGGGGTAAGTACGGGTCCTCCTGCCTCGGCAGGATGGAACAGCTGGGCATTCCAGGGATTAAGGGGTTCTCCTGTCCTCCCTTTCCCTGCTCTCTGTCGCCCTTTCCCCTCCTGCCCTAGAGCCCGCTGCGACCGGCATGTACATGTGGGGGTCCGCTTTCTGTGTGGGGGGGTCTGTCTCCTGGGAAGTCTCTGCACGGCCTTCTCGTCCACATCCCGGGGCTCGGGCGACATTTTCTTTCTCGTACATCACGGGACACAGAGCGACATAGTCATTACTAATGGGTTATATAGATACCTTCAGGTGCTGGCACTGGCAACTTCCAAAACCGGAAGTACCCTCCCCTATATAAGCCCCTCCCATCCGGGAGCACCTCAGTTTTTTGCCAGTGTCTAAGGTGTTGGCCAAGAAGTAACATGTGTTTTTCACTGAGCTTGCGTACAGGTTCTTTTGGGCCTCAGTAAGCTATTCCGGATCCGACTAAAAAAGCTTCATAGCTAAACGGTCGGTACCCGGGCCTTGCAAGAGAAGAGCAAGGTTTTGCCTGTAATGCCTCTCTTAGGAGGGCTGGACCCTGGGATCCAGAGCTCTGGTCATACCCACGACCAAGATGTTTTCTGTGCAGGGTGCTATACAGGTCCAGGGGAGTGGAATCCTTGGGAACCCGGTCCCTGAAGGTTTGATTACAATGCCTGCCGTGATAGGTGAAGTTTGGGCTTCTGTGGACCAAACAGAGTCCTGCGGCGAGGAAAAGGTAAGTGGGGGCCCTCGGGAACTTGGTTCTATTGAGGGACCCCCAAGCCTATTTTGTCTTTCTGCCTGTTACCTAAGGTATTCCCGCTAATATTCTGTGTATGCCTGTTACTACTGAGAAAATGTAAAAATTTTAATAGTAGGCAAGAAAAAAAAAAAAAAAAAAAAAAAAAATGTAAGACCGCGGTACCTGTGTTAGACACTAGAGGCCGCTATGGTTCTTTTTCTTGTAATGTGGATTTTTTTCTTCCAAAATCAAATCCAGGCAGTTGGTAAGTTCTCTGCTGGGAAGCTGTCTCCTCTGCCCTGTTGCTGCGCTCATCCATCCCCGGGCCCTGCGGCAGGGACCCCGGCTCCCATCTAGCTCCTTATTTTTTTCAAAAAAGGCGCACGTGCCCGCGCGCGTGCGCGTGCACGCGCCTCTATATATAGAGGCGATCTGGAAAAAGGGGCGGAGCGGGTGGATGACGCTCGGTGTGCGCCGCGGCGCTACTGCGCATGTGCGGGCGTCCAGCGTGTTTTAAAGCACAATCATAGCTGGCTATTGAAGTGCACAGACAGAGCTAGCAACAGTATAAAGGCACACAGAGGCGGTTGATGCAGGCTTCCCCTAGAAAGGCACTTTAGTAGACACCAACTGTTATATAGCAGCAATTGTGCTAGACTATTCTCAGTAAAAGTGGTGTATTACGGCTGGAATACCTCAGCTTTAGGCTTAGGAATATGCCGTCCAGAAACTCCGGAACTGAATCTTCCAGGAAGCGAAGGGGGTCTCATCGGGCTCTGAGGATCTTGGGCATGCTTCTGCTGCACCAGTCTCCCCTGAAGTTCAGAGGTAAGTGACCGTAGAGACCCCGCAGGGGTACTTGGTACTGTGGCTGTCCTCAGTTCACCTGCTCCTGTGTATGTAACAGAGGAGGTTTTTTCCTCAGCTCTGGGAGGATTAGAGAGAGATTGTCAACATTGATCGCTGCCTCCCTGTCAGGGAAAGCACGCCCGATCTCCGTCTCCTCCTTCAGAGTGCCTGTTAGCAGAGCAACAGTCCCATACAGGGATCGACCTGCCTGAAGGGGATCAGGATGAGGTTGATTCTGTTATAGAGGAATCAACAGTGGGGGAACCTTTTCTCAGCATCTCAAGCTGAAAGATTATGGGTTCAGTCTCTGACTAACATGGTCCGATCAGCATTTAAAAATGCACCTTGCGGAACCATCAACCACTACTGTATCCTCGTTGGGGTCGCTAGAAGCCCCCAGACTGTCTGTTCTTTTCCACTTCACCCTTTACTGAAAGGGCTCATTTACCAGGATTGGGAACATCCTGAGAAAATATTTATTCCCCCAAGAGATTTCCGGTGGTCTATCCCATGGAGGATAAGTTCATCAAAAAATGGAAGGTCCCTACAGTGGACGCAGCCATCTCTTGTGTGTATAAATCACTGACATGTCCAGTGGATAATGTGCAAATGTTCAAGAACCCAATAGATAAAAGATTGGAGTCCTTATGAAAGTCTGCTTCTTTCTACAGCAAGCTTGGTGACACAACCAGCAGTGGGGTCTGCTAAGCAGTGAAGGATCAGTTGAAACAGGTCTTGAGGGACTTGACAGATCAGCAGGCCCTTGCCCTAGCTGATCTACCTAGAGCCTTAGGCTTTGCGGTTGACGCCATAAAGGATTCAGTCCATCAGGCCTCCCGCCTTACGCTGTCTATAGTACATATGCGTAGGCTTCTATGGCTCAAAAAATGGTCTGCTGAAGCTCCCTGTAAAGAATGGCTGGTTAGCGTCCCATTTCATGGTGAACGCCTATTCAGGGAAAACCTGGACAAATATATCCAGAAAATTTCCAGCGGTAAAAATACGCTCTTGCCGGTTAAAAACAGAGTTAGAGGTCCCTCTTTAAGAGGCCTGCTTCTCCAGTCCCTGGGGCATCGGCTGTGTAACAGTTCCGACGGCCTCCTCGGTCAATTCCCAGGGGTAAAAAACAGGGACAATCGCAGGGTAATGAGAAACCCTGGGTCAGGGGAGGTACAAAACCTCCCCCAAAGTTAAATTCATTGAAGGGTTGCCCCCACTCAGTCGGGTGGGGGGAGGACTCCAGGTGTTCGCAAGAGACCTGGCGGGACACGATCAAAACAGATAGGTGCTCTCCGCAGTATGTTTGGGATACAGTTTGGAGTTAAAAGACTCTCCTCCTTCCCATTTTTGAGGTCAAACGTGCCAAGGGATCCCCGGAAGAGAGAGTCCCTCCTGTTGGCACTAGAACAACTATTGCTCCAAGGAGTAATTATGGAGGTTCCCCTGGAAGAATGAGGGTTCGGGTTTTACTCAAACCTCTTTACAGTCCCGAAGCAAACGGGGACGGGAGGCCCATATTAATTCTAAAAGGGCTAGACAAATTCCTGTATATCAGGACTTTCCGATGGAGTCGATCCGATCGGTGGCCACTGCCCTACAAGGGGAGGATTGGTTAGCCGCGATCGACATCAAAGATGCTTATTTGCACATTCCCATCTTTCCAGTCCACCAAAAATTTCTACGCTTTGCAGTAGAAGGGCGCCTTTTTCAGTTCAGAGCCTTACCCTTCGGTCTGGCCACAGCACCACAAGTGTTTACAAAAATTCTGGCCCTTTATTGGCCAATCTAAGAACACAAGGTGTAATGATAATGGCATATCTAGATGACTTGTTGCTGATAGACCACTCAGTGAAAAAACTAGACGTGGTCGTTCACAAGACAATCAAGTATCTGGAATCTCACGGTTGGATTATCAACCGAGACAAGTCAGCCCTAAAAACCAGTCAAAAGTCTGGAATACTTGGGGCTAAGGTTGGATTCAGGCCAGAGAAAAATATTCTTGCCTCGAGGAAAGGTGTTGTCTTTGAAAGAGTTGATCCACTTAGTGGGTACAAAAAAGACAGCCGTCCATACGCCTGTGCATGAGGCTGCTGGGAAAAATGGTGGCATCATTCGAAGCAGTACCCTACGGTCAATTCCATTCAAGGAATTTGCAAGGGGCCATACTGTCAGCCTGGAACAAAAAAAAAAGTTCAGGCCCTAGACTTACAATGTCCTTGTCCCCTTCCGTTCGCAAGAGCCTCCGTTGGTGGTTGGTTCCCCAGAATCTGGAAAAAGGGAAATCCTTCAGTCCGATTTCTTGGAAGGTGGTCACTACAGATGCCAGCCTTATAGGCTGGGGAGCAGTACTGGAGCAATGGTCTCTCCAGGGCAGATGGTCGGATGCAGAAAAGGCCCTGCCCATCAATCTCTTAGAGATACGAGCAGCCCGGTATGCCCTAGTAGCATGGACATCCAAACTCCAAGGGTCCCCTGTCAGAATTCAATCAGACAATGCCACAGCAGTGGCATATATCAATCATCAGGGGGGCACCAGGAGTCGTGCAGCGCAGAGGGAAGTAAATTACATCCTGAAATGGGCAGAAAGATATGTCCCAGCCATATCCGCGGTATTCATTCCAGGAGTGGAGAATTGGAAGGCGGACTTTCTAAGTCGCCAACAATTATGCCCAGGGGAATGGTCCCTTCACCCCGAGGTTTTCTGGACAATATGTCAGCGGTGGGGAACACCAGATGTAGATCTTCTAGCATCCAGATTCAACGCAAAGGTGGACAGGTTTGTCTCTCGGACAAGGGATCCCCTAGCTTGCGGCTCGGATGCCCTAGTGTTCCCTTGGGATCAGTTCAAGCTGATATATGCATTCCCACCGCCACAATTGTTACCTCGATTACTCCGCAGAATCAGGGTAGAAAAGAAACCAGTGATTCTGGTGGCTCCAGAGTGGCCCCGAAGAGCATAGTACGCGGAGATTGTAAAATGTCAGTGGGGAGTCCTTGGACTCTCCCACGTCGTCCGGACCTGCTTTCGCAAGGACCGATATACCACCCTTCCTTACCAGCCCTAGGTTTGACGGCCTGGCTATTGAAGCCCACATTCTAAAAAAGAGAGGGCTCTCTAATCCTGTGGTATCTACCATGATCAATGCCAGGAAGCCGGTATCCAGGCAGATCTACTATAGAATCTGGAAGGCGTACATCGCGTGGTGTGAGGCCAAGAAATGGCATCCACATAAGTACGTAATAGGTAGGAGTCTGGACTTCCTACAGTGGGCTGTAGATAGGAAGCTTGCCTTGAGTACTATCAAAGGTCAGTTTTCGGCCTTGTCAATATTTTTTCAAAGGCCCTTGGCTTCGCATTCACTAGTCAAAGCCTTTAGATAAGGAGTGATGCGTATTAGTCCTCCGGTTAATATTCCCATATGTCCATGGGATCTAAACCTGGTTCTGTCGGTTCTACAGAAACAACCATTTGAACCATTACAGCATATTTCTTTGGTTCTTCTCACCAGGAAATTGTTTTTTCTAGTAGCCATTTGTTCGGCGAAAAGAGTGTCGGAATTAGCAGCTATGTCCTGTAAAGAGCCATATCTGGTTATCCATAAGGACAGAGTAGTATTACGTCCTCATCCAGCCTTTCTTCCTAAGGTGGTATCGAGGTTTCATTTGAACCAAGATGTGGTTCTTCCTTCTTTTTTCCCCAAACCTACTTCGGTAGAGGAAAAGTTATTGCATTCTTTGGATGTAGTAAGAGCAGTTAAAGCTTATCTAAAAGCCACTGCTCAGATTCGCAGAACGGATACTTTGTTTATTCTGCCGGAAGGCCCCAGAAGGGGTCAGGCAGCGTCAAAATCTACTTTAGCCAAGTGGATTCGACAGGTCATAATGCAAGCCTATGGCTTGAGAAGGAGACCGCCTCCGTTCAAAGTTAGAGCGCACTCCACGAGAGCAGTTGGAACTTCATGGGCAGTGCATCACCAGGCCTCCCTGGCTCAAATCTGTAAGGCCGCAACATGGTCTTCAGTACACACGTTTACTAGGTTCTACCAGGTGGACGTTAGAAGTCAGGAGGATGTCGCCTTTGGGCGCAGTGTGTTGCAGGCCGCAAAAGATCCTCATGTCTCATAGCGCTCAGCTTATGTATGGTGTATCCCCCCCTCATTGGGCATTGCTTTAGGACATCCCATTAGTAATGACTATGTCGCTCTGTGTCCCGTGATGTACGAGAAAGAAAATAGGATTTTTATAACAGCTTACCTGTAAAATCCTTTTCTTGGAGTACATCACGGGACACAGAGCTCCCACCCCTCTTTAGGGACACTTATTGCTTTGCTACAAAACTGAGGTGCTCCCGGATGGGAGGGGCTTATATAGGGGAGGGTACTTCCGGTTTTGGAAGTTGCCAGTGCCAGCACCTGAAGGTATCTATATAACCCATTAGTAATGACTATGTCGCTCTGTGTCCCGTGATGTACTCCAAGAAAAGGATTTTACAGGTAAGCTGTTATAAAAATCCTATTTTTTGCTGCGCCGACGCCATTTTTATTGTGCCTGTTTTCTCTACTTAAATTTCCATTGGTTGCCATTTTGTCGTGGCCACGCTGTAGCACAGGTCGGTATTGCGGGTGGCCATTTTCTTGTGGTCCACACCCTTTTTATCTGAGGCATCTGGCTGCCATTTTGGAGTGGGTTTTTGCCTCTAGCACTGGCTTTCTGAACGGTGCACACCTCATTCTCCTTACAGTTTTTTTCCTCATACACACTGTGTATACAAGGAAGGCGGCGGGCAGTGGTGCTGAGCGGTCTCCCTCTGGGTGGTGAGTCCCCTGGGTTACCCCCCCCCCAGTCGGTGCAGCAAGGAGGGTGGACTTCTTAAGTGTTTCTCACTTGGTCCCTGAGGGCTGTCAATGGAGTCAGTATCTGGCCTTTCTTGCCCTAAATTGCCAGAGGCAGCTAACGGTGCCCCTGCACCTGCGGTCCCCATGGATGCGCTTTCGGCAGTCCTGGAATCATTTGTTGCCAGGGTAGAAGCGGCGTGCGGGAGTAAGGGGGGTAAAAAGCGCCCCCTCCCCCCGCCATCTTCTGGGGAGTGCAAAACAGGGCACTTGTGAGTGCACTTCTTGATGCTGTGAGGATCCGGAGGATTTTCTGGCGTCCCTGGACATCAAGGACGCATACTTGCATGTCCCCATCTGCAACAGCCATCAGAGGTTTCTGCGCTTTGCGATTTGACATAGCGTCAGCACCAAGAGTTTTTAACAAGGTGCTCACCCCGATCTGGCTTCGCAGAGACAGCGAGGCATTGCTTTCGTGGGCTACTTGGAACATGCCTATAGCCAGTCAGACCCTCCGGGAAATTGGTTGGGTCCTGAACATACAGAAGTCGGTGTTGGTACCGACTCAGCGTTTGGAGTACCTAGGCTCGATCCTGGACTCCTCAGAGGCGAAGGTCTTCCTTCCTTTGGAGCAGTTGCAGACGCTCCAGTCGGCGATGAAATTGTTAGCATCCCGCAAATGGTTGTCTCTCCGTTTTTGCATGCCAGTTCTGGGCCTCATGGTGGCCTCCTTCGAGGCAGTACCGTATGCCCAATTTCACACTCGAGTATTGCAGAAGGAGATCCTGTCCAAATGGAACAGATCTCCATTGTCTCTGGATTCAGGTAAATCACCTGGTCAAGGCTTCCCTGAGTTGGTGGCTGTGATCCCCGCCTCTTCAGTCCAGGAGGTCATTCCTTCCTTTCCATTGGACTGTGATCACGACAGACGCCAGCCTCACAGGTTGGGGGGGGAGTCTGGGGGGTCCAGTCGGCCCAGGGTTGCTGGACTCCGGATGAATCTCGCCTGACGATCAAGGTCATCGAACTTCGAGCGATCAGACTGTGCCTCTCCAAGTGGTCGCAGAGACTTCAAGGGCGTCCTGTCAGGATCCACCCGGACAACGCCACGGCGGTGGCTTCTCTCAGCCATCAGGGAGGAACAAGGAGCTCTGCCGCAGCATCGGAAGTCGTTCACATCCTAAGATGGGCCGAAAGGAGCGTGCCGGCTCTATCGGCTGTTTACATTCCAGGTGTAGAAAACTGGCAGGTGGACTATCTGAGTCGCCAGATGCTGGACCAAGGGGAATGGTCGTTACACCCGGAGGTGTTTCAACTCCTTTGTCAGAAATGGGACACACCAGTTGTGGATCTCCTGGCCTCTCGACTCAATCGCAAGGTGTCGAGATTTGTGGCCAGGTCCAGGGATCCCTGGGCAGACGCATCAGGCGCGTTGGTGGCTCCATGGGGTCAGTATCGGATAATTTATGCCTTTCCCCCAATGAAATTTCTTCCTCGTCTGCTCCGCAGAGTGTAGGCCGAGGGGATTCTGGTGATTCTAATCACCCCAGACTGGCCCCGGCGTCCCTGGTACGCCGACCTCGTGAGACTGGTAGCAGACGCTCCCTGGCGGCTGCCAATGCGGGAGGACCTTCTGTTTCAAGGTCTCATACTTCATCCTAATTTACAGTCGCTGGCTTTAACGGCATGGCTATTGAAAGCCAGGTACTAAGGGACCGTGGTCTGTCAGATTTGGTAATCTCCACCATGTTGAGGGCCCAGAAATCTTCTTCCCTGAAGATCTACCATCACACTTGGAAGGCCTACATCTCTATGTGTGAAGAGATGGCTTGGCGCCCACAGGCATATTCGGTTTCTCGGATCCGGCTGTTCTCACAGCGCGGAGTGGATCTGAAACTTGCCTTAAGCACTATTAACCACTTCCCTACCCAGCCATAGACAAATGACGTCCACAGATGGGATCTCCCATCCTGGGTGGACGTCATATGACGTCCTCGGCTTTGTAGGGGGATATCTGAATGATGCCTGCAGCTAGAGGCATCATTCAGATATCCTTTTGAAGTGCCGGCGATTCTGTGCACCATAAGAACGATCATAGCGGCGGTTCCGCCGCTTGATCGTTCTTATAGGCGGCGGGAGGGGACACCCCCCTCCCACCGCCATCCGGTGCTTCTCCGGGCTCCCCCGTGCGATCGGGGACCCGGAGCGAATCTTCCGGCATCGTTGGTGGAGTCACGTGATGAGCATAGAGATGACTGGTGACCAGATGGTCACCAGTCATCTCTATGATCGTTGGAGGCCCGTGCGCGATGTGATGACGTCACGCCCGGGTCTCAAATGTAAACAAAGCCGCCATTGCGGCTGTAAGTATGAAATCAGTGAAAAAATTTTCACTGATCTCATGCTTTCCAGCCTGGAGGAGAGATGTGGGGTCTTATTGACCCCGCATCTCTCAATAAAGAGAACCTGTCACACACATTCCTATTACAAGGGATGTTTACATTCCTTGTAATAGGAATAAAAGTGATCAAAAAAAAAAAAGAAAAGTAAAATCATTGTAAAAAAATAAATAAATAAGTAAAATAAATAAATAAATAATAAAAAAATAAATAAAACGCCCCTGTCCCCGGTAGCTCGCGATCAGAAGCGAATGCACACGTAAGTCGCCCACATATGTAAACGCCGTTCAAACCACGCATGTGAGGTATCGCCGCGTGCGTTAGAGCGTGTGCAACAATTCTAGCACTAGACCTCCTCTGTAATTCTAACCTGGTAACCTGTAAAAAAAATTAAAGCGTCGCCTATGGAGATTTTTAAGTACCGAAGTTTGGGGCCATTCCATGAGTGTGCGCAATTTTAAAGCGTGACATGTTAGGTATCTATTTACTCGGCGTAACATTATCTTTCATATGTTCCCAAAAAATTGGGCTAACTTTACTGTTTTGTTATTTTTTAATTCATGAAACCATTTTTTTTTTTAAAAGGCGTTTGAAAAATTATTGCGCAAATATTGTGCAAGAAAAAATGTTGCAATGACCGTCATTTTTTTCCCTAGGGTGTCTGCTAAAAAAACATATATAATGTTTGGGGGTTCTGAGTAATTTTCTAGCAAAAGAATGATGATTTTTACATGTAGGAGAGAAGTGCCAAAATAGGCCCGGTATTGAATAGGTACAAAAAGCCCTGTATTGAAGTGGTTAAGGGGCAGATTTCAGCCTTGGCTGTCTTCTTCCAACGATCCCTGGAGGCTCACTCACAGGTAAGTACGTTTGTACAGGGGGTCCGACATGTGGTTCCCCCGATTAGACCACCGCTTCCTCCGTGGGACTTGAATCTGGCGCTCTCGGTACTTCAGGTACTCCCCTTTGAGAACATCAGGGAGATTCCTCTCAACGCTTTCTCAGAAAGTTGCCTTTCTAGATGCCATTACATCGGTCAGAAGGGTTTCTGAATTGGCGGCCTTGTCTTGCAAGTCACCTTACTTGGTCCTCCATAAGGATAAAGCGGTACTACGCCCGCAGCCTTCATTTCTTCCTAAGGTAGTTTTGGCCTTTCACCTAAACGAGGACATTGTACTTCCATCCTTGTGTCCTCGGCCATCGCATCCCAAGGAGGTTGCGCTACATACTTTAGACGTGGTACGTGCCCTACGGGTGTACCTGTCTGCTACGGATCCATTCCGGAGATCTGACTCACTGTTCATGTCGGTGTCTGGTCCACAGAAGGGCCTGGAGGTCTCGTCGGCCACCATTTCTAGGTGGATCAGGCAGACCGTAATCCAGGCATATGCCCTTAAGGGGCGGGCGCCTCCCTTTCCTGTCACGGCGCATTCAACCAGGGCAATTGGTGCCTCCTGGGCTTTCCGACATGAAGCATCTGTCTCACAGGTGTGTAAAGCGGCGACCTGGTCGTCTGTTCACACTTTCTCAAAGTTTTACAAGGTTGATGTGAGTGCATCTTTGGATGCTTCCTTTGGCCGCGAGGTTTTGCAGGCAGCTGTTTCAGGTTGCTACTCCTCCGTTGAGGAGCTCTGTTTGTTTGGGGTGAAGTTAAGTCTTCTTTTGATTGCTGTTCCCACCCCTCGTTTTTTCTGGCACTGCTTGGGGACGTCCCACATGTCAAGATTTAAGGAGCTCTGTCCATCCATGGACGAAAAGAGAAAATAGGATCTTTTGTACTCACCGTAAATCCTTTTCTCTGTCGTCCATGGACGGACACAGCACCCACCCCTCCTTTTTAAGTTTGTACTGCTTTTTGACGAACTAAGCTGCAAGCTGCAGGGTGAGGGGTTATGACCGGAGGGACCGCCCCCTGGACAGGGCTGTTCAACTCTGTTAAAGTTAGATGTTTTAAGATAACTAACATGTTCTGCCTAGTCCTCTCCTATGAACAGGAACATAACCCACATGTCAAGATTTAAGGAGCTTTGTCCGTCCATGGACAACTGAGAAAAGGATTTTACGGTGAGTACAAAAAATCCTATTTTTTAATGTATTCATTTTTTGACCTACTTGATGTTCCTTAGAGCGTATGTGTACACAAATTCTTATGTTTTGCTGTCCTCTTTTGAGATGCCTATTCACATCCTGTTCTGGAGAAGCAACAGGAAGTGGGAGAACATCTCTACAAAGTAAAGCTAGCCATAGATGTCAGAAACCAGACGAATTTCGATTCACCTATGGTCAGCCTGGTTGTAGTGACGTTGATGATATACGTTATTGTCATTGTATACGTACAACAAAATTTTTCCGGGTACTCTTTACAGCAGCAATAAAACACTTCTCAACAAAACCACACATACATACTCCTAGCACATGCCCACATATCTATTTAAATATATCAAAATATAAAATGTTATTTAAAAATAAATACGTTTTTTTTTAGAATTCCACATAAAATTCCTAAAACACTGTACCTGATGGGATTATTGACAATACAGCCCTAGGAAAAAAACTATACTTTAAGCGATTAGTGTGCATTTTAAGTGTCCTATATCTTTTCCCTGGTGGCAGTGGGACAAACACACTGTAACCTGGGTGGGTTGGGTCAATACTAATAGCTTCTGCCCGCTTTTTTAATCGGCTGGCATATGCTGTGTCCAAATTCGGTAGCTCTGTTCCTATGATCCGCTGTGCTGTTTTCACCACATGAGACAGGTACTTCTTATCCTCCGCCCTGCAGCTGGCATATCACACTACAGCGCAGTGGAGAAGAATACTCTCAATGGTACACTGATAGAAATTGACCAGAAGCCTTAAAGACAATCCAGCCTGCTTCTATCTCCGAAGGAAAAACAGTCTCTGCTGCGCTTTTTTCACTAGAAAAAAAGTATTTTGAGACCATGACAACTCCCTTGTAATATGCACTCCCAAAAATGTAATAGTGTCCACCCTTTCCACCTCCTTGATCTGTTGAGCGATGTCAGTACAACCAGTGTGTCTGTTTTTTTCGTGCAATCACTGCTAGCGCTGATCATTGTATTATGATGGTGGGCAAACCTCCCGCTGTCAGTATACAATAATGCAGTGGGAGGAATTCTCTCATCAACACTGACTGTGTTAATGGGGGAATCATGCTTGAAGGAAAGAAAATTGCAAAAGCATAATCCCTCGCTTAGTTATTATTAACTCTTAACGCTTTGGATTTCCCATAATTTTTTGTCATGATGTCAATGGTCAGACACAGAAAACAGTAAAAACTATATTCAAAACGAAAAAATATATATATATATTTTTTTGGGCTATACATATACTTGAAGGGTATTCTGCTCCTCCAAAGAGACATGAGGGGGTGATTCTTTCCTGTGTCTTGAGTCAAGAAGAATCTTTGTTTTTACCTCCTGGCCTCCAGTTGTCTTATGTTTCAAGGATTACAAATCCGTCATGCTCAGTATCAGTGTACTGCTTTTCCAATCTTGTTAGTGTCTGGTACAGCCTAATTGGGAATAATGTGAGTTTTAGCCCCTCACCAACCTTCCAAACTATGCTCATATATTCATCAAAACCATGCCTACTACTAGTAAAGTGACACTAAACAATTTCCTTATTCTTGAAAAATAATCCATACACATCCAATACTTAATGGCCCTGAAATCAATTTTTTATAAAAAATATTTCTTACTGTCTTTTTCTGCCTCCTTGTAACATCCTCCATGAGATTCTGAATCTCTCCTTTTCCCCCACACCTCTGTTTCTTAACCAATTCCATACTGGGCACTTAAACACCTTCCTGCCCAGACCAATTTTCAGCTTTCTGCGCTGTTGCACTTTGAATGACAATTGCGCGGTCATGGTACACTGCACCCAAACTAAATTTTTATCATTTTGTTCCCACAAATAGAGCTTTCTTTTGGTGGTATTTGATCACCTCTGCGATTTTTATTTTCTGCTAAAAAATAAAAAAAAGACCGAAAATTTTGAAAAAAAAAAGTTTTTTTTTTGGTTTCAGTTACAAAACTTTGTAAATAAGTTAGTTTTCTCCTTCACTGATGGGCACTGATGGGGCTGCACTGACGGGCACGGATAAGGCGGCACGGATGGGCAATGATCGGCGGCACGGATGGGCAACGATCGGCGGCACGGATGGGCAACGATGGGCGGCACGGATGGGCACAGATAGGCGGCACGGGTGGGCACAGAAAGGCAGCACGGGTGGGCACAGATAGGCGGCACGGGTGGGCACAGATGGGCACGGATAGGCGGCATGGATGGGCACTGATAGGTGGCACGGGTGGGCATGGGTGGGCACTGATAGGTGGCATGGGTGGGCACTGATAGGTGGCACTGTACTGTACTAATGCCTGCCAATCAGTGGTGCCCATTGTGGGCACTGATTGGCATCCATTGTGGCACTGATTGGCATCCATTGTCCCTGGTGGTCTAGGGTGGCATACCTTACATGGTGTGCTTCCCTGGTGGTCCAGTGGCATCCCTGGTGGTCTAGTGGCATCCCTGGTGGTCCAGTGGGCATCCTCGGGGGGGCTGTGCTGATAATCGATCAGCACAAACCCCCCCCCTGTCAGAGGAGCAGCCGATTGGCTCTCCTCTACTCGCATCTGACAGACGCGAGTGAGGAAAAGCCGATGACCGGCTTTTCCTGTTTACACTGTGATCAGCCGTGATTGGACACGGCTGATCACGTAATAAAAAGTCTCCGTTGGAGACTCTTTACCTAGATCGGTGTTACGGGGTGTCAGACTGACACCCCGCAGCAACGATCGCCGCGATGCGCGCCCCCGGGGGCGCGCAGCGGCTCAAAATCCTGAGGACGTCATATGACGTCCTGTCAGGATTCTGCAACCACTTTGCCGCCGTCAATCCGCTATAGGGCGGGCGGCAAGTGGTTAAGAACGAACAGTACACGTTAGTTTTAGTCATGTGCACTGCTCTATGCACACTACAAATCCCATAGTCCATGGTCCCTAGTCTATTTAGGAGTGAACAAGAAAGTTTAGCTACGTTCCAACATACAGTGGGACCATGGAGAATAAATATAGCCATCCTTTAACAGGAAGTCAGATTACGGCATCAAAAAGTTATTTGAGTTGAGAGGTATCTTAATATAGAGCGGTCTTACCCCGAAGGGTCCCGACGCACTTATATACTAGGGCCAATTTGGACAGAGCCAATTAACCTACCAGCATGTTTTTGGAGTGTAGGAGGAAACCGGAGTACCTGGAGGAAACCCACGCAGACACAGGGAGAACATGCAAACTCCAGTCAGATTGTGTCATGGTCGGGATTCTAACCAGTGACCCTTTTGCTGCTAGGTGAAAGTGCTAACCACGACACCACATTTGGAGATGTGGAAAGCAATAGAAGCAACTTTTTGGACTTAAGAATACATACTTGTAAAGATTTTTTTTTTTTAATTAGAGTTTAGTGCCACTAAATTCTACCAATCCAGTTTTAGAAAATCTAAACTAGTACACAAAAGTATTTACAGTTAGGGTAATGTTAAAGGCGGAGCATTGTACTGCACAAACGCTATACTGTACTACTGGTATGTTCATGGCTATAACTTTGTAGCACACAGTCTGCTAATGATTTCTTTACTAAAAGCAAATAGATCCTTTTTTAAATTAACAAGGTTTTGAGGTCTGTGGAATTTAAAGATAATAGGTTTTTCTGTATTTTAATTTTCTGTATTAAATATGTAACTAAACCTATGGCCATAAAATTGAACTTTTGTTAAAAAATCAAAGCTGTGCTCATTTTTCTTCTTCTTTAACGCAAATGTCAAGAATTTATTAGAAAAGTGGTTTGCTTCACTTGGAAAACTGCACAGCACAGGCTGCACATTAATTTACAAAATCATCATTCATTCAGGCTTTTTAATTAGAAAAATGTCTCTCATTTTATCTTGTTGGGCGTTTGATGTTTGTAGTTTATATGGTATTTATAAATCCTACTAGCTATTTGTGGAACGAGTTTGAGTCATTTTGCTTACTCTGCAACAAACTGACTGTTTTTCCTCTTGGTTCCCTATATGCATAAAATATTACTGGTCTCTTAAGATCAGTTGTACACAATTAATCCCATGCAAAGAGATCATCCTTGTCTTAAAGCCAAACAGCATTACAAATTAAACATGGATGGTCAGGTTTAGGTATGTATAATTGTATCAACATACAACAATTTTCCATTCTGCTAATATTAAAACATTTGCTTTGGCTGGGGAGCATAGGGCTCAGTCAGTTATGCAAGCTGAACAAATATTTACACCCCCCAGACACCCTACTTAGAACAGGATGGAAGTTTCCTTTGTCATGTCAGCAATGATGGTCTCTCAAGATTCCCTATTTACAATGAATATAGAAAAGTCATTATCAGCTTGGTGCAGGCTGATGGGGTGGAAAGTTACAGAGAGTTGAACCATGATTTCAGAATCATACTTTGTGGGTTATTGAACAACTACAGCATGGGGAATTGTTAGTGCACAGCATTGGTTTCAGATGTGATTTGGTTATACTGCAAACAGGTTTTTAATGAGATAGTACAAAGCAGCGATGGGTAGTAAATCATAGAAATCAAACCAATTATAATCAGCATAGAGCTATCTTAAAGAAAATCTATGGTCACAGCATACACTTTCATTTAATAATATCAGCATTGTAATAACATTACAAACCATAGTTCATTTTTTACAATCCAATAAAAGCTTACCTCCTTTCATGTTGTGAGTGCTGCCTCTCTGCTGGCAATCACTTTCCACAACTTCCTGGATTCCCTACATGCTTTGCAGCTTCTCTTCTGCTGTTTACTTTCAATTTATAAGGACTATATATCCCATGGTACCTTGCTGCCTCCAAGAAGTCATTCCTGAATGACCTCCTGAATCCCCTCCCTTCAGCACCTCTGTAGTTCAGAAGGCAGGCTTTATGAAATATGCGCCACATCAGTGACTATAAATAATTGAAACTCAATGTGAAAATTAATATGTGCTTTAGATGTTGACTATAAATACACTTTAATGAATATTTAGTGCTTTTGAACAGTGCCAGCCAAGTGATTTATTTGGAAAGCTATGTGACTATGTTCAAAATACAATGCAAGTTATTATAATCCCAAAAATAGAGATACAGTCTGATTGGTTTGGAAAAAAATTAAAGAAATACAAGCAGTTAAAATCTCTCAAAGTATAAAAAATAAATTGCATTCAAATGACAAAATAGTTAAATGTGGGCACCCACATATCTTCTTGGAAGGTCACTCAGGAGCCTCATTATTCAGAACCTTTTTGCAAACTGGAGAAATCAGGTAGAAATGTGACGTGAAATAGGTAAAACCTTTATAATCAGTTCCCTTATAGTACCTCTGTACCGGTATGACCTGTAGCTTCATCTACTTCATCCAGTCACTTCAGGCTGCTGGACTTGAAAGGGGTTGTAAAGCTTCAATTATTATTTTTTAAATAACAAACATGTCATTCTTACCTCCACTGTGCAGTTCATTTTGCACAGAGTGGCCCCAATCGTCCTCTTCTGGGGTCCCTCGGCGGCTGTCTCGGCTCCTCCTCGCAATAGCTAACCCCCTCGGCAAGCTCTCTCACTAGGAGGTAATCCTTGCGAGCGCGCTCCCTGTCATACACTCTGTTTCCATAGACACAGAGTGTATGTCTCGGTCCCGCCCCCTGCGTCATTGGATTTGATTGACAGCAGTGCGAGCCAATAGCTGCACTGTTATCAATCTATCTACCTATCAACACTGAGAAGCAGTGGAGAAGAGGACGCCGGTGGAAGCACACAGCAGGTGAACAGGCTCAGGTAAATAAAACGGGGGGGCTGGGGGGGCCGTCATTGCCAGGTGTTTTTTCACCTCAATGTATAGGATGCATTAAGGTGAAAAAACACAAACCTTTACTACCACTTTAAAGGCTTGGTTGCTCTGGATGACACTGTGCTTGGTAATTTACAGACTTTTGGGCATTTGCTCTATACTGTGTTTTCTATTGGGGAGCTTTTATTTGTCGCCAAATTCTACCTGTAAATAACTGTATTTTTTTCTAAACCTGGGAGCGTGGTTAATATTTGAATAAATGTATTTTCTGAACCAGACACCCTGAATACTGTTCTGTCAGTGCCAGCCATGCTTTAAAGTTTAACTTTTTTGCCAGTTAGTGACAGAATAGATAGTATTTAGAAACATTACAAAAAGCTGTTAAACTTTCCTACACCGTTTGTCTTACATTACCTGTTTAATATTTTTTGTCGATTCTCAGTAAAATAGAACTTGTAAACTGGGATCTTTGCAGTTCCAGCATCCTTTGTGTAAACTGCATAACATTTAAAGCCTTAGTCCAAATTGACTTTTACTTTAAATAGTATGTTTTGGCCAGCTATACCCAAAGAAACTATTTAAGTGGAAGTAAACTTGGAGTTGGGCTTTATTCATGGAGACTATCGGACACTGCTGCCACAGTGGATTACTAATACTGAAGTTCTGTGTCAACCGTTCAGTCCCTTTCCATTTTTTTTCCATAAAGAAAATCCATTTTTTATGGCTGTCTATGTCCCCATTTTGGAGATTTCCCCTCACTTTTTTTGCCTCTGGCCACCACTTACTATAACACAAAGTGAGAAGGAACAATGAGGGTGCCAACACTAAAAACATGGGGGGGGGGGCTGGCTCACCCTTACTATTTCTATTGAAGGCTAAAATGAAAATAAATGTTTTGTCATTCCAGTTCAATATAACTTAGGACAGATATGATTTTCTGAGGAGTGGACACACATTAAAGCAGGCCTTCATCCTCTTTAGGAAATATTTTTCATCCTTACCCCATGCTGTAAAACAATCAGATATGGATTTTTTTTCTCCCCAAAATACCTGTTCAGTGGGTCTTGACCCCACACTTCTGGCTTTTCTCAATGACATCTCCCGTTTCCGGAGCCACCTGGGATACTTACATCATGCATTGGGGTTATCTTGGGCCCACTTTGTGCTAGGCAAAATCGGACACACTGAATATGTGCAGAGGCGTGTTATCAGGGGGTTGTGTGCAAGTATCCAGTAAAGACACCCAGTTCCCCAATGACATAATTGAAAATGTCAGTACAGGACCAGGTGTGTGGCAGCAGAGCAACAGGCTACATCAGACAACACTTAATTTGCTAGGCATGTATGTTTTTTGAGGGCAAACGGTTAAGAGGGAAGGAGGCTGCTGTTCTCTAGATATTTCTATGTGCAGATCTGTTAAGGGGATCCCAGTAAGAGCTGGTTCACCCTGGGGCGACTCGTCAGGCGACTCAGCCGCCTGACAAGTCGCGCTCCGCTCTATTCAATGGAACCATTCTAATAGGAGCGACGCAAGTCGCTCCGACTTAGAAAAAGGTTCTTGTACGACTTTGGGGGCGACTTGCATTGACTTCAATACAGAAGTCATTTTGCAAGTCGCCTCTCAAGTCGTCTTCAGATCGCCTTGCCGAGTCGCCCCCAAAGTCGTGCCGCCCCAGTGTGAACCGGCTCTTAAGCCCCGTACACACGATCGGTTTGACTAATGAAAACCGTCCGATGGATGGTTTTCATCAGACCAACCGATCGTGTATGGTACCCATCGGTCTTTTTTCCATCGGTTGTAAAAAATAGAACTTGTTTTCAAATTTTCCGATGGATAAAAAACCGATGGGAATTTCCGATCGTCTATGGGCAAGTCCATCGGATCAAAAACCCACGCATGCTCAGAATCAAGTCGACGCATGCTCAGAAGCATTAAACTTCATTTTTCTCGGCTCATCGGAGTGTTTTACGTCACCGCGTTTGGAACGGTCGGTTTTTTGACTGATGGTGTGTGGGCAAGACTGATGGAAAACAGTTTCATCGGATATCCGATGGAAAAATCCATCGGACGAAAATCCATAGGTTATCCGATCGTGTGTACGGGGCTTTAGTGTTGCTTTTTTTTTTTTTACAGATTGGGTTATTGTTTTAGTGAAATAACATTGAGGTTATTTTATGTCAGGAGTTTAGATATAAATAGTGCTTAGCAGAATGAAGCTTAGAGCCTTTCTTGGTAATCAGTTCATCACAACATCAGCAGGGGAATGAACCACGCAAGACCCCCTCCAGCTAAGACAGGGTTGCAAAGAAGTGCTAAATTTTTGCATGGGAAAAAGTAAAAGACAATTTTTTTTTATAAATTATAACTATTTGATTTACACGTATATGAAGGATATTGTGGTTGCAAGGAAGTGATGATTTTTTGCATGGGGAAAAAATAAAAGACAAACATTTTTTTATACATTTTTGAGTTACACTTATAGAAAGTATGACACAACTATGATGGGTTACCTTTTCCAAAAATAAATCCTGAACTGGCCCTATGTTTGCATCTGCCTTTGCTGTAAACAAATTGTTCCTGGCCAATGCAAAAAGGAGTTGTTTGGAGACAGGAGAGCTTGGCTGCATTGAGCGCAATGAGCAGTTAATCTGGCAGAAGCAGGTTTTTCATACCAGGTTATACTCAGAGCCAGGAGGCTGCAAGTGGATGCAAACAGGACTTTTTTTGTTCAGAAAAGGTGTTCCATCACATTGGTATGTTTTTTAGAGGCTGCTGGAACAAGGGCTCACATATATATTTTTAGTAAAAGTATATCCTTTAAATTTTTAAGTGCAGAATTATTTATTAACGTTTTACAGTCTCCCTAATATTATTATACAGGATTTATATAGCGCCAACTGTTTGCAGGGGGGGGGGCTCAGGGAGCCGTCGCTGCCGGAAGAGCACACAGTGATTATTGCCAGCAGCTATAGCCACTTGCAATAATCGCATGAAAAATCCAACATGCTGGTTGTACCCAAGCTGATCGATCAATCAAATTTAGTACAATCAGCCTGCTGATACATTGGTTCAAATCTTGGCTGGTCACTGCTGAACCAGCTGAGAATCAAACCGTTTATAGCCAGCTTAATTGTGTGGCACTTAGCTGTATTTTCTCTGACTATCTAGCTTGAGGGCCATGAGAAAAAGGTGATATTATCTTTCTAATCTGTCAATCACCTGACCACAAACTGAGGCTCATTTAGAAAAGGAATTGAGTATCTTCACAAAATAAACTGATTAAAGATTTTCTTCAGTTGCCCAATCATCTGAAAAGCAAATTCATATTTACTTACTATTTAGCACAAATTCACTCTATTTTTTGTTAGTATTACACATTATTGGGAGTTGAGGGGCAGTGGACAGGGCGTGAGGTCAGCAGCTAACAGACTTTGGGAAAAACAGACACAGACTAACTAAATAAAGCTAAATAAGGGGGTACATATAGATCTTTAAATCACAAGCTGCACATTCTAATAATATAAAGCCCAACACATACAGTACCATTTTATCTCTTTGTAGTCCTGTACACCCTTATGATTTGTGACGGATTTTTGCTTGAAAAGGCCTTGAACTGCATTTTCCTTATGCCACTTCCTGTCCTCCCACTCCGGTGCTTTGTGCTGGTATAGCTGAGTTACAGAAATTTGTATTTGAGGCTAATGGACTTTAATGGTACCGTAACAATTTTTAAATACACAGCATATTATATTATTTAATATCAGCATATTAAAACATACATATTTCTTTAAATATATATATATCTCTGTCTATTCATTCAAGGGGGGGGTACAACTAATAAAGATGGCAGTATCAGTTCACCCTGTGTCAGTTAAATTGGCATGATCCACATGTTTCACGGGGGTTTACTGCTTCCTCAGGAGCGTTTGTTTGCATACTATGGTGTTATAAGAACAGAGACAGTATATAATACTACAAAAATAAGAGAAAGAAAAACAAGTTAATCATAATATACATAAGACGTTACATATGTGCAGCCTTTTGGACTGCACATATTCTTAGACAACCTGCCCAATCTCTATAAGGCAAATATAAATCTATGAATCAAAACAGATGTTGTTAGTATAATGTCTATCTGACTGTATAACTATTTATGTTTCTTCAACAAGAATGTAAGACTAAAAATTCAGGTTGCTGCAAATCCAATTGTAATTGGTTATTTTTTGTGCCAGCTTGGATAGCTAAAATGTTTATTAACTTGATTTTGATATACTTTAGATTTCCCACCCATGTAACATTAGACCTTGTTTATGTACATGTGCGAGCAGGTTTCATCATATCTTCTATTCATTATTTAATGATAAATGTAAGCTAGATTTTAGCAAGATGCATGCATTCAAATTCTGTGTGTTTTTAACTAAAACAAAATGTGAAATGCTCTCTCTCGTATGTGATGCTACAGCTATTTCTTTCTAAGTCTGAATAAGTGAACGCTGTAATTGCCAAGACAGGAAACAGTGCTACATTGTACTGTGTTTGTGCATTATTCTGGATGAGTGGGTTACTACTGGCTGCGTTAGTTGTCTTTTAGTGGAAAGGTTTTGTGTGTGAGGATGGAGAATGTAGCTGGAATGCAGCCTGTGACATGGCATTTCCATTTTGTTGACAGAACGAAAATGAAGAAAATAACAGCAAGAACATTCAGAGTCTACTGTGTACGCCTATCAAGAATGGAAAGAAGAATAAAGTTATAGGTATTTATTCCATTCCTACATCTTATGCCAAACTTGAAAGAGATTTAAAGGTAAACCAACCATTAAAAAAAAAGAAAAAAACAAAACATGCAATTGGTGGTATTACCAAACACACCAGTCCCTGTTGACACCCAGTTTAAAATCCCAGTACCATCAGACGTGACACTACAGTAGGTGCCGCCGATATTGTGTCAATATCGCCGCTTCTAGCGGCGATATTGACACCCTATGAGCTCCGTCGCAAGAGCCAGCGCCGAGCTGTCTCGTCATCGGGAAAGGAAAAAATTTTCCTTTCACGATGAGCGACACGCATTGCCGATAGGCGGGGATCCGACGCGGATTCCCGCCAATACCAGGCACTGCGTTTGGTATGAATCCTGAGCGGGAACTCCACGCCAATTTTTAAAGAAAAAAACGGCGTGGGTTCCCCCTCCAGGAGCATACCAGGCCCTTGGGTCTGGTCTGGATTTGAAGGGGAGCCCTACGCCGAAAAAATGGCGTGGGGGTCCCCCTCAAGATCCAAACCAGACCCTTATCCGAGCACGCAACCTGGCAGGCCGCAGGGGAAGAGGGGGGGACGAGAGCGAACCGTACCAGGCCACATGCCCTCAACATGGGGGGTTTGGTGCTCTGGGGCAGGGGGGCGACCTGCGGCCCCCCCACCCCAGAGCACCCTGCCCCCATGTAGATGAGGACAGGGCCTCTTCCCGACAACCCTGGCCGTTGGTTGTCGGGGTCTGCGGGCGGGGGGCTTATCGGAATCCGGGAGCCCCCTTTAATAAGGGGGCCCCCAGATCCCGGCCCCCCACCCTATGTGAATGAGTATGGGGTACATCGTACCCCTACCCATTCACCTGGTGGAAAATAAATGGAAATAAAAACACAACACAGTTTTTAAAAGTATTTTATTGCACCGCTCCGGAGGTCTTCTTCCGACTTCGGGGGTCTCCGGTGTCGTCGCCGCGTTCTCCGGTTCTTTCTTCTGCCGGGCCTCCGCTAACTTCTTTTTAGCTCTTTTGCTAACGGAGGCCCGGTCTTCTCCGTCGTCTTCTTCTTCTCCCGCTCTCCAGTTCTTCTCCCGCTCTCCGGTTCTTCTCCCGCTCTCCGGTTCTTTCTTCCGCCGGGCCTCCGCTAACTTCTTTTTAGCTCTTTTGCTAACGGAGGCCCGGTCTTCTCCGTCGTCTTCTTCTTCTCCCGCTCTCCGGTTCTTCTCCCGCTCTCCGGTTCTTCTCCCACTCTCCGGTTCTTTCTTCCGCCGGGCCTCCGCTAACTTCTTTTTAGCTCTTTTGCTAACGGAGGCCCGGTCTTCTCCGTCGTCTCGTCCGGCTCTCCGTTGTCCTTCTGCCGGGCCCTCCACTAACTTCTTGGTAGCTCTTTTGCTAGTGGAGGAGCCGGTCTTCTCCGTCGTCGCCGTCGGTGTCTTCTTCCCTCTTCTCCTCCTCGATGTTGACTCGTCGCTTCCTCCCGCAGTAATGATAAATCTTCGGTCCGCAGAGATTAATATAGGCTTCACTTTCTTTTATGCTTTTGTTTTAAATATGGAAGCTGAAGCATTTTTTGTTCCAGTAAAAATTTGAAAAAAAAAAGAAAGTATTCTGTATTTTCTTTATATGACTATTTCCTGGCACGTGACAACGTAAAGTCTGCTCTCGGAAACCTTTTGTTTACTATGTAATATAGAATACTGTTCTCCATTACAAATACTAGTTCATGAGCAGATAACTTAGGGCTCATGCAAATGGACATTTACAGGTGCAAATCTCCTATAGCGTAAAAAATCCCTGTGTTTTTCTGCTCCTGGAGAGCCACAGGTGGCATATATAGGCAGAATTTTTGCATTCAGGGAATACGTCATACAAGCATGTGCAGGTAAACACTGATACAAGAAAGCATCAGCGTTTGCCTGAGTATGGCTGCATACATCCATTAACATCTTTGGTTTGCTGTGGTTTGCTGTGGGCGCCACCCTCGACTCGTTATACTCACCTAGGTGGATGCAACATCGATCCGATGCTGCATCTGTCCCATGCTGACTCTGTACAGAGAACTGAGCAATCAAACACCACAATCACTCAGTTCTCTCCCTTTCGCTGTAAGCAGAGAGCCGTAACTGTCAATCACCGGCTCTCTGCTCTGCCCCTCCAGAATTTATTGAAGCGCTGGGCTGTGGAGGGGGTGGGAGTGGCTGGCTCAGGTGTTGGTCCAGGCTTCTGAGAGGATCCCAACCATATGTTTGAAATATCTTCAGAGCCTCGACCGGGTCTGTGATGTCAGCAGACAGCGGTCTGAAGCCCGCTGTCAGCTGAAAACGAATCTCCTAAGACCCATAGGAGAGGTATAGCCAAAAAAACTTTGGTTCTACTTCCCCATTCAAAGTGCAGGCTTTGGCAGCCACATTGTATTAAATTAAAACCTTAGTCAAGCACAGTGCACAAAATGAGAAAACTTGCATTCAAAGGAATAGTGTAACATATACTGTAAAAAGTAAGGCAAATTAAATGAAATGGAGCACAGCAAAAGGACCTTGTCAGGATAGAATTACAGGAATTGCCACATAATACCTTAAGACCCATACACATGTGCCAAATATCGGCCAGTATGTCGGCTTGTTCAACAGAAACTGGCCAGCATTTGGTCTGTGTATGGCAGCCTGTCTGACAGATGCTACCCTAACGTCTGGCTTCTGTCGAAGGGGCTTGACAAAATAACATCTGTCAATTGGCATAAGATAATCGCGCTCAGCCTGAGCGTGCTAACGAGTGTGGTCTTGCAAAGGGGGTGGGGCAGTCCCCCATCGCCCAGTAAGAAAATATTAGCTCAGCGGAGAGATCGATGTACTAACATTGGATAGTTAGTACAGCGAGCTCTTCTCACGCTCCTCAGGTTTTTTTTTCGTTCAGCTCGCTGGGTTGAAAAAAAAAACTTGAACTGATAGTGTGTACCAGGCTTTAGTTACAGACAAGAGAACTACAATGACCTTTGGGCTAGGGCTAAAGACTGACAATTAATGCACATCAGAACCCAAAAACAAACATTTCATATTTTGCAGCTTACCAGTGCATAGACGTTGTGGTGGCTTGTTTTCTTTTTCCAAACTTTTGTCCCTTATTTTTACTTGGTGATTCTGCCAGTAACACACTTCCTGTCCTAAATTACATTGATCACTTACTGTACCTTTTTGGTTTTAGGACTTGATCAAGAATTGAGCTGAACCCAAGTTCATCCCTACTCTGCAGTATCTTCCTTTGCAACACATTTAACCACTTGACTACAGGGCCAATTCAGACACTTTTTACATACATTTAAAATGTGCATTTTTTTGCTAGAGAATCACTTAGAACCCCCAAACATTATATATTTTATGAAAGTAGAGACCAAAATGGTGGTTGTTGCAATATTTTATGTCACAGCCATTTTTAAAACACAGATTTTTAGGAGAAAAAAAACACTATAATTAATTTTAGTGCACACAAACACAACATTATACCCAATTTTTGGTAAAATATTAACCACTAGAGGCCCGCGCTATAGTCAAATGACGGCTACAGCGCAGACCTGAAAATCTGGGAGACCCTCAATTAGACTTCCTACCCTTTGCACGCGCAACGCGCGCCCAATCACAGAGTCACTGAGACTTGGTGGATCACAGATCCGTGTAAGGGGCCGGCCCCTTACCACGTGATCAGCTGTCAGCCAATGACAGCTGATCACGTGATGTAAACAAAGGATCGGTAATCGTTTTTTTTTCTCCTCACGCTGACACCGGCTTGTTTACAAGGGACATTGGTCCCGAAGAGGAAGGAGGCACATCTGCCTCATCAGTGTGCACAAGTAACGCCTGCCAGTGCCACCCGCCATTGCCACCTGCCAGTGCCCACAGTGCCACCTATCAATGCCCACAGTGCCACCTATCAATGTCCACAAGTGCCACCCATCAATGCCCACCTGTGATGCCAATCAGTGCCACCTAGTAATGCTGCCTATCAGTGTAACCCATCAGTGCTTATTATTGCCACTCATCAGTGCCCATCACTGCCACTCATCAGTGCCCATCACTGCCACCTATCAATGCCCATCACTGCCAGCTATCAGTGCCCCCTAGCAATGCCACCTATTAGTGCCACTTCTCAGTGCCCACCAGTGCCACCTATCAATGCCCTTCAGTGCCACCCATCAGTGCCACCTCTCAGTGCCACCTATCAGTGCCCACCAGTGCCGCCTATAAGTGCCCACCAGTGCCGCCTATCAGTGCCCACCAGTGCCGCCTTATCGGTGCCCATAAATGCAGCCCATCGGTGCCCATCAGTGCAGCCCATCAGTGCAGCCTCATCAGCGTCCTGGTCTGGGCAGGAGGGGGGTTTAAGTGCCCGGTAAGCAAGTGGTTAAAGATGATGCTACGCTGAGTAAAAAAGATACATAACTTGCTACTTAAAATTGCGGACACACATGGAAAGGCGACAAATTATGGTACCTATAAATCTCTATAGGCAACATTTTAAAAGCCGTTACAGGTTGCCAGTTTTGAGTTAATCAAGAGGTTTGGTGCTAGAATTATTGCTCTTACTCTGACGTTTGCTGCGATACCCCACATGTGTGGTGTGATCGCTGTTAATATTTGCATTAGCATAGGGGAATTGGGGGCACTTGAATTTTTTCTTTAAATGTTGTTAAATATTTTATTTAAAACTTTTTTTATACACTGTCCTTTTAATTTTTTTTTTTTAAATCAACGTTATCGCTATCACAAGGGATAAACAACATCCCTTGTGATAGCATGGGCAGTGACAGGTACTCTTTACTGAGAGATCTGGAGTTTATTTGACCGCAGACCTCTCCTCTGCTCTCAAAAGCATCTGAACAAACTGAGATTGGTTTGGTCAGATGCTATACAATACAAGCTGGTAACGGCTTGTACAGGGTAACAGCTTGTAGTGATTTAGTCTTCGTTGCTTACTGTTTCTCACATCACAAAGGGGAGGCAGGTACGGATGTACTATCCTCCCCTCTCACTTCACAAGGACACCAAACGGTGGCAATTCCAGGCTCCCCATACGTACATGAGATTCCTGGAAAATGCAGCACCACCTTCCACACCCTTGAGAGCCGCTCTGATCACTTCTACATTAAAGCTCATTGCCGTCTGAAAATTTGGTACTGGGATGATGACTGCAGCTGCCGAGAGTTGGAAGGAAAGAAAATTGCATAATGTATGGCCCGCCTAAGGCAGCTCATAGATGAAATTGTTCAATCCCCCATCAACACAGTCAGTGTTGATGGGGGAATGCCTCCACAGTGCTATTGTGTTCTGCTAGCGGGGGGAGCCTTCCTGGCCCGCAGAACACAATGATTACTGCTAGTGGCTATAGGTTATGGCAGTAATCGTATGAAAAAAATCTGATAGGCTGGTTGTACCCAAGTCGATCAATGGATCGACTTGAGTACAATCAGTATGCCCATGGATGGATCGATTCTCAGCTGGTCCCTGCTGACCCAGCTGAATTTCAATCCATTTATGGCCAGCTTAAGAGTTTTAAGTGTTTGTTGAGAGTTATCTCAATAGAATCAAATACATTTTAGTGTATGGCAAATAATGTAAGTTTTAACAAGTGGATACATATCTTATATAGGAAAGATAGTGTTTTGCTGGTATAGCCCTGGGCTCATTCATACCAGAATTATTGTGTTAAAGCGTATGTAACCCAAAAATGTAGTACATTGCAGCTTACCAACTCTTAGATGCTCCGTTAGGCCAGGTTCACACATATGGGAATTGGATGCTGGTTTCCCTATTTCCAATTTGCATGACAGGAGAGTGAGACCTGCTCTCAGTGAAAACGGTTCACACAGCTCCGGAGTGGCCGCAGTCCGCATTTCAAAAAGGGTCCTGTGCATCTTTAGTTCCGATTCAGGCAAAATTCAGGCCTGATTCGCACCTGAATCAGTGAACAGGTGTGAACCGGGGCCGCAGCATATGTAAACCCAGCCTTAGTCAGACTTGCCAGTAACACACTTCCTGAGACACTCTATACATGAGGAGCAGCGTTCTCACCCATGGACAGGACTACAGAACATCCCCCCATTTCCATAGCATGTGGGGTGTTGTAGTCTATAGTGATTGCTGGTAATAATGCTGATACCAGCACAGGCAGAGAGCACCGAATGTTATCAGTTATCACAACCTTTTGTAGCAGGCTCAACAGGTATTTTTTTTCCACTTATCAAACAGTTAAAACAAAATGCTTTGCATTTTATATTTAAAAGACTCAAAGGGAGCAAAAAAAAAAAGCGTTGGATACAGATGTAATATATAAATACTTCTTTACTTTAATAACTCTGGATCACTTAGTCTATAAACCAATTTGTACTGTCTTCTATCCAATATCAATTGATCATTAGCCGAAAACATCCATAGTGTTATTTATTATTAATAATATTTGAGCAGATGATATAGCATGTGTATACACCAGTTTAATTAACTAATAAGAAATAATTGACACTTTTCAGTTCCAATGACAAACATGGTCACATTTTCCTTTAGTTATAAAGTTTTCGAATGTAGCAATGTCTCTGGTGGTACATTCATTACAGGAGTTTGCCAACTTGTAAACAAGGTAGAAGAAAATTCTGGCAAAATCAAGACCTTCAACAGAAATGATGAGCAATTTTTGGAAGCCTTTGCAATTTTCTGTGGCTTGGGGATCCAGAACACCCAGATGTATGAAGTTGTGGACAGAGCAATGGCCAAACAGATGGTGACACTAGAGGTGAGTCCACAATGAAAGGATTGTTCTTGGCAGACTGATGCAATGCTGACATTTTGCTGAGGCATTAAATAATTATTGTCAAACACAAGCTTTTAGATACCCTCCTTAAGGATTTTCAATCTTCTGGCACTGCTCTGTAAAAAGTTGGCTTAAGTTTATATTCCAGACACCCATCTGTGTTCGCCTGATGCTGCATTCTGCACTGCCTAATATTAAACTTCTTAAAGCAGAGGTTCACCCAAACTGACAACATTATTCTAAAACAATAATTGCACAACGCACATACTGAATTGCCACAACATTTATTTTATTTTTTTAAATAAATACCTTTAGTATAGCCATCTAAACTGTGACTTCCAGGATTCCCCTCCCGCGGGAGTAGGTGTATCTTATCCTTTTCCCAGCGCCGCAATGCGATGTGGGACTTCTTTGCAATGTTTTATGGGAGCACAGTGTCGTGCTACCCAAAATGCAATGTGGAGCGCCGTGCCACGAACTCTCCAGAGATTTCACACACAAAGTGACACTACCTATACAGCTGCAGCTCTATCCCCATACTGAGCCGTGTCAGTTTTTTTTTTTTTGTGCATACCATCACAGCGGGGCGTGAACTATGAATGACGCCGCCCGTTGTAATGGCAACCATTGAGTTTACGGCGCTAGTCGCCGTAAACACTGCGCAGGCGCAAGAATGAGCGGTGAATGCTGGGAGATAAGCATTCACCGCTTCCAGGAAGTGATTGCTTGTGGGCTTCACAATGCCCACAAGCAAAATGGAAACTCCCTCAAACGGATTTTATAAGTCCTTCTTTGCCGAGAAAATGGACCGCGGTTATATACAGCGACCAAAGTAGTGAGTGTACCATCCTATGCTTATACCCCAGTGAATGCTGAAAAAAAAAAAAAAAGTTTGGCTGCGGAACCCCCGCTTTAAGAATGCATGTCTTGACCCAGGTCACACTGCAAAGAAGTGTTAAAGGATGGATCGTAATCCATACGAGGAATTGCAATCGATTTGTGTTATCACATTTATAAAGATTGTTACACACTTTTTTACTCAAAAAGACAAAAGGCAGTTACCCAGAGCCATTAATTAAAATAAATATATTTTTCTCTGAGTTGGCTACAGTAAATAAAAATGTAATTGAATAACATAGCATAGCAAATCACGTAACTGTTTTTTGTTTTTTTTAATCCACAGAAATTAGTGCAATATACAGTGCTGTGAAAGTACTTGCCACCTTTCTTTTATTTATTTATTTTGCATATTTGTCACACTTAAATGACTCAGATCATCAAACAATTTTTATTATTACACAAAGATAACCCGAGTAAATACAAAATTCAGTTTTTATATGATGGTTTCATTTATTAAGGCAAAAGAGCTGTCCAAACCTGCCTGGCTTTATGTGAAAAAGTAATTGCCCCCTAAACCTAATAACTGGTTGTGCCACCCTTGGCGGCAACAACTGCAATCAAGCGTTTGTGATAACTGGCAATGAGTCTTTCACATTGCTGTGGAGCAATTTTGGCCCACTCTTCTTTGCAGAATTGTTTTAATTCAGCCACATTGGAGGGTTTTCCAGCATGAACGGTCTGTGCAAGGTCATGATACAGCATCTCTGGATTTAAGTCTGGGCTCTGACTAGGCCACTCCAAAACCAAAATTTTGCTTTGTTTGAACAATTTGGAGGTGGACTTGCTGTTGTGTTTTTTGGATCATTGTCCTGCTGCATAACCCAAGTGCGCTTGAGCTTGAGGTCACGAACTGATGGCCCGACATTCTCCTGTAGGATTTTTTGGTAGAGCTCAGAATTCATGGTTCCATCAATTATGGTAAGTTGTCCAGGTCCTGAAGCTCCAGATCATCACGCTCTCACCATGTCTGAAGCCTCGTACACACGGCCGAGAATCTCGTCAGGAAAAAACTTGTCGTTTTTCTTGACGAGATTCTTGGACAAGAAACTTGTCCCTGCCGAGTGTACACACGCTCGATTCAAAGAACCCGCGGTTCTTTTAATGGAGCGAACGCGGTGACGTAATTGACTACAACGAGCGTGCGCTCGTCACATTCGATGTCGTCGCCCCCATCTTGCTACACCCTACCTATGCCTAGGAAGCTACTGCGCATGCGTCAAAGTCATTTTGAGCATGCGTGGGTTTCCACGGCAACAGGTAAGTGTACACACACACACTTTTCTCATCGAGAAACATGCTGACGAGAATCTCGATGAGAAAATGGAGAATCCCGACGAGAAAATAGAGAGCATGTTCTCTATTTTTCTCGTCGAGATTCTTGTCGGTTTTCTTGACGAGAAACCTGATACACACGACCGATTTACTCGGCAAGAAAGCTCTGCCAGCAAGTTTCTTGTCGTTTTTTGACGAGAAACTCGGTCGTGTGTACGAGGCTTGACTGTTGGTATGATGTTCTTGTTATGAAATGCTGTATTCGTTGCCTGATATATTTTTTAGAAGAAAAATTTAAAGTTGGAGAAAAAAAAAAGTTGGGACTTTAAATGAGGCAGTGACCGGGTAAGGTCAATTGCCTCCATCCCTATCTAATTGAAACAAACAGGAGGACTAAAGGTTGGGACTTTGAATGAAGCAGGCAGGTGTAAGCAGTTTAAATTTATTGGAAATCAGTGATAAGTTGCATGAGGGTAATCATGAGTAAACATAGAATATCAATACAATTCATTCAGTGGATAAACATACATCAATTACAATTTACCACTTAATAATACAAATCACATAATACACATAAATAGGTAAAGCATATAGTTGGCATAAAAACACGGAATATAATAGCTCTATGCATTTTGTGGATTTATCCATTTTTCAGGAGCATGCACGTGGAAAAATGAATACTGTAGTATAGTAAAAATAACAAGAATATCTGTAAGGTCTGACCCTGTCACGGGAAGGAGATTAAGATTGGTTATAAATCATAAGTGCTGGAAACAAAAGTGAAATTATAAAATAGACTGAGAACTCATATTATGTGATATCATGGGTCATCTGTCCTATACTTGGTAAAGGATAGGATAATGAGATGCTAATAGAAAAATCAGGAACCATATTTCCAGAGGAAATAGAAAGGAATCAAATGAAAGTGCAGCATGAATAATTAAAGAAGGAGTGAGAGTCAATTTACCTAATAAGCACTTGAATTTTAAGTGATCCACAAGGTGTGCAGGTAAGAAGCTGGAACCACCATGTGAGGCAAACCGCCCCAGAATGGCTTATAAGGGCTGGTCGGCCACACCCACCAAAGTCACGTGGGCGTGCACTGTGGAGCGTAGGCAACTGCAGCTGGGCGGGACCGCCCCCAAACTGTACACTGCCAAAATGTCCCTCCAACTGGCTGTTAGATGTAAAAGGCGATGGAAAGCGCTGGCACAACAGTTCCGTCGCATAGAGCATGACGTCGATGCGTAGTACAGGGCGGTCCACCCACCCTATGTGGAGAGGAGGAGGAAGACCCACAGTACGCGTCGCAGCCCCCAAAAGCGACTACTCTCTACTCTCACTAACCTTACCTGTACACTCATTAGCATCTCATTATCCTATCCTTTACCAAGTATAGGACAGGTGACCCATGATATCACATAATATGAGTTCCCAGTCTATTTTATAATTTCACTTTTGTTTCCAGAACTTTTTGGTCATTCATGACCATTATCTTTTGGAATTTCCTTCCTTGGAAACCATCCTTGTTGAGTCCCGGTCTGTCATAACCACCTCAGCTCCCACCAGTGATACCCCTAGGGGGTTTTCTGATTCATGTTGGCACACTGCTACTGCGTAGATACAAACAATGTAAGTACCGTTGAGAGTGGTTTTAGGGGGTTTATCCTAGGCAATATTACCTCTAATTATCTCATTTTAATCTCCTTCCCGTGATAGGGTCAGACCTTACAGATATTCTTGTTATTTTTACTAAACTACAGCATTCATTTTTCCACGTGCATCCTCCTGAAGAGTGGATGAATCCACGAAATGCATAGAGCTATTATATGCCGTGTTTTTATGCCAACTATATGCTTTACCTATTTAGTGATCACTTGTATTATGTGATTTGTATTATTAAGTAGTAAATTGTAATTGACAATAAAATAGGTATAGAGATATGAACGCTCCTAATATCCTGTACCACCACTGCGCCAATGAAAAAATAATGAAGAAAACTAAAGCTGCCACTTAAAAATATAAATGTGAACACAGAATTTAAACCTAAAAACAAAACCGTGAAAATAGGAAAAATTTGGCGCTAATATGACCAAATACCTGAGTACCAGTCCCTAAGTGTATAAATTACAATCACTAATAGTCCTGTGATCATTAAATTAAATCACACGTGACATGTGATAAACTTAAAATGAAAAAAGTCCATAAAGTGAAGTAATAATAATCCAAAGAGAGATGCAATCTTCTTAAATAACTTCTACCACACCGTGCTCCTGTCAGCTCCCCTCTGGAATTGCACTCACCAGCTGTTCATGCCTCCCACTCTCGTGTTCGGCTCAAAGGCTTGCTAGTTTAACCACTAGAGGGTCAACTGCAAACTTGTGTGTCAACACAGGATATTCCATACATGTAAAGATGAAGAAAGTGCTCCAATAGTGTAAAATAGTAATGACCAATTTATTAAAATACACATCCACACTTCAAATATTGCACTCACATGATGTAAAACTAAAATCAGCCTTGAAAAATATCACAGCAAAACCACAGCAAGCAAAAAGGTGTAAGATGGCTCCCCGGCCGTAGGTCCCCCAGGCAACAAACTTTGCACACTTGTAGAGGAGAAATGGGGCTACATGTGTGCCAAGTTTTGGGTCCAGGGGACCTACGACCGGCCGGTACCGGGTCCCCAAAGTCACCGGAGAAATGACCGTTTAACATGGGAGTCTATGGAAGGGGTGCCAGGGTTTGAAAAATCGTTTCTCCCCGGCCGTAGGTCCCCTGGACAACAAACATTGCACACTTGTATAGGAAGAGTGGGGCTACATATGTACTATGTTTGGGGTCCCGGAGGCCTACAGACGGCCGGTACTGGGTCCCCAAAGTCCGGGAGATCAGGCGCAAAAAGGTGACTCGAGTATAAGCCGAGGGGGGCATTTTCAGCACAAAAATATGTGCTGAAAAACTCAGCTTATACTCGAGTATATACGGTATATTGGTTTTCTATGTTTACTCATGATTACCCTCATACAACTTATCATTGATTTCCAATAAATTGAAACTGCTTACACCTGTCTGCTTCATTCAAAGTCCCAACCCTTGGTCCTCCAGTTTGTTTAATTTATGCCTGATATAACAGGACGCACACCTTCCAAAAAGTAAAATTTTTGTCTCATCAGTCCACAGAATATTTGTCTAAAAGTCTTGGGGATAATCAAGATGTTTTTTGGTAAATGTGAGATGAGCCTTTGGGGGTTATTTGCGAAAGGCAAATCCACTTTGCACTACAAGTGCAAAGTGCACTTGAAATTGCACTGAAAGTGAACTTGGAAGTGCAGTCACTGTAAATCTGAGGGGTAGATCTGAAATGAATGTGCAAGCTAAAATGCTGTTTTTTATTTTCCTTGCATGTCCCCCTCGGATCTACAGTGACTGCACTTCCAGTGCAATTTCAAGTGCACTTTACACTTGTAGTTTGCACTTGTAGTGCAAAGTGGATTTGCCTTTAGTAAATAACTCCCTTTGTGTTGTTTTTGGTCAGCAGTGGCTTTGGCCTTGGAACTCTCCCATGGATGCCATTTTTGCCCAGTCTCTTTCTTATTGTTGAATCATGAACACTGATCTTACCTTAAGGCAAGTGAGGCATGCAGTTCTATAGATGTTGTTCTGGGTTATTTTATGACCTCCTGAATGAGTCGTCTTCATGCTCTTGGAGTCATTTTTGTAGGCTGGCCACTCCTGGGAAGGTTCACCACTGTTCCAAGTTATCTCCATTTGTGGATAATGGCTGGAACTGGAGTTCCAAAGCCTTAGAATGGCTTTAAAACCCTTCCTAGACAGATACATATACATTACTTTGTTGCTAATCTGTTCTTGATTTTTTTTAGATTGTGGCATGATGTGTGGCTTTTTTGTGCATGTCATTTTTTTGGGAGGGAGCGGATACCCTCTTTTTAGAGGGATCCAGCTCCCCCCTCCCTCTCTGCAATCATCTGGGACACGTCACAGGTTCCAGATGATTGCCCGGCCAGTCATGGTGCGCGGCTCATGCATGCGCAGTGCGTGCCTGGCTGTGAAGCCACAGCTGGGTGCCCACAGTGACAATTCCGGCACCGCAGAGAGGAGGGGGAGACGAGCGGGGCTGCGTACGCCTGCATCGCTGGAACCTGGGACAGGTGAGTGTCCGATTAATAAAAGTCAGCAGCTACACTTTTTTAGCTGCTGACTTTTATATGGGTGGAACTCCGCTTTAAGTGCTGATGTGAGGCCTTCCATTCAGTGGATTTCGGAAATCATGGATAACAACAACGTTAGAGAAGGGGTAGTCTCCCTCTTCCAAAAGGACTGGAATACAAGTCCTGGCAGCATTGACCAAGTGGATGAGAAGGGTTTTTTTGTAGTGTTTCCTGGACAAAGGAGAGAAATAAAGTAGGTATCTGGCTGGATCAGTACCTAGGTCAACATCTGTCAATTGTTTGATGGTCAACCTGACAGTGGTCCAAAAAGGTTGGAGTTTGGTGCATGTCAATGCTAATCAATTTATGTCTCATCTTTGATGCTTTAGTTTGGGTATGTCCAAAAGATGTGAAGGAAAGTTCCTTCTGCTTCCAAGCATCTCCAACAGGTATTAGCTGTGCGAGAGAACACAGTGCACTAAAGAGACTCTGTACATCGGGCCAAGATTTTATACCCTAACTCCTGGTTGGCAATGCAGCAATAATGTGTAGTATAGGATATCTGCCTTTTGAGTAGGTGAAAAGGGGGTATGTAAGTCCCGTTCCCACGTCAAAGCAAATGGAGGGACGAAGTCTTCATCTGGAAAGAGTTAGGAACTTATATGCAGTGGGGACTGCATGGGCAGACGAAGAGGAGTCCACGCATGTATGTTCAAAGGACCAGGGCAGTAACACTAGGGTTGAGCCTTTAAAGGAAATGGTGAAGTTGTTGGAGTCTCCATGGGTCAAGGGGGGGGTCAAACACTGCTGAATGGCGTGAGTGGGTTTAAAGCCAGTGTCGGTAAAAAAATCTTGTATGCGAAAGATCCTCTGGGACAGATGTTGTTTGAAGTGATGGTCGGAAAGTCCTGGTGGGAACTCTGGGTTCCCTAGAGCAGGAGTAAGGCATGAGGCCAGAGGAAAAAACTTGCCAGAAGAATTAGCCTGTGAAAGTACCCAGAGGGTAGGGCCTACAAGAGTGTGGCACTTAAAATCTACAAGGTGCTTTTGGTGTAACCAAGGAAGGTAGCACAGTGGTATGGCATAGGTGGATTGCTCTAGGGCATTTATGGTGAACCTTGGCACCTCAGATGTTTTGGAACTACATTTCCCATGATGCTCATCTATACTGCAGAGTACATGAGAATCATGGGAAATTTAGTTCTAAAACATCTGGAGTGCCAAGGTTCGCCATCACTGCTCTAGGGTGATCCACAATTTATTTTTATTTTTTAATCAGATTTTATTTTTAATTTTCAATTTTTTTAATAAACACATAGACATAAGAAAATAAAAAATAAAAAAAACATTAGCCTAAATAAAAAATAAAATAAAAAAACAATACTAAGGAAAAAACTGCCACTAAATGCACAAAGAAAACAAAATCCACAATTTGTGTTCATAGTCTCTGCACCAGGTGATAACGGGTGCCACATGGCACTCTTGGTGGTATTTAATCGGATCTGGTAATGCAATGCCTCCAGATTGCTTAGGCATGAAGAGGTAGGCATGTGAGATGCGGGGGCGTGAATGCGCCCAGATAAATCTGATTAATTCACCCTGGTGAGCTTTTAGGTACCTTGGAGATATGAGGATCGGGAGCATATGGAACAAGTATATGTAGTACCCTGGGTATGACCATTACCTTCAAGATGGAACTCAGGCTGAACCAGGTATGGGTCAGGAGTTCCATTTCTGGAGGTCAATCTTGATGGAACGTAGGAGGGGAGAAAAGTTAGCCTTGAAAACCCCATCTAACTTGGGGGTAGTTTCAGTGCATAGATATGTGTTGTGGGATTTGACCCACTGAAAGGGGAATACTCTGTGCAGCTGTTCCACACAAGCATAGGATAGGGAGACATCCAAGACCTCTGATTTATGGTAGTTCATTTCAAAACTGGAAAGCTCACCAAAGTGGAGCAACTCATTGAGTAGATTCGGGGGAGGTAATGAAAAACAAAAGGACATAGGCAGACCATTAAAGCTGGGGTTCTGGCGTGACAGATTTTTTTAAACATAAAAGATTAGATGTTGGGTGGTTGTGCGCTACGTTAACTACTAAGGTTGAGTGGTGTCAATGGTTAATTTCATATTTTCTGTTTTATCATGTAATTTCAAGTCATTTTCAATCATTATAAAGTTGTAGTTTAATTGGTGTAAATTTTTCTTTCTGTGGTTCCTCACTCCTCATCAACATGCTGGTCAATTTTTTAAATAAAGCCTTTCTGTTTTAATTTCACATATTATTTTAGACCCAGTGACATCATCACAAAATGTCTTGATGGGTGGGTGTTAGTCTGAAGGAATGCGCATTCCTAGGCAGACAGCATTTGCATGCAGGCTATCCTGTGATGCTGAGCCTCCATGATTGAAAGAATGCAAATCTAATAAAATTGGGGGGGGGGGGGGAGTCGGCTAGGTGATGCTGAATGTCCTCCAGCTCAGAAATAGCTTGCTGTTGCCTCTAATGCACAACGTAAAAAGCTCACAATGTGTAGTGAAATCAGAGTAAGGCTGGGCTGGAGTTAAGCTTTTGCATGCCAAATTGGCGGCTATTTCCGCAATAGCACTATCCGATTCCCAAACGTAGTTCCTGCACTACTTTTTGAGACTTTGGGGGTGATTTGAATAGATGTCTGTCAAATCGCCCCCGGAGTCGGACTGCATTCCTGGTTAGAAATCGTGTTCAGCTGATTTCTAACCCGCATTCAGTGTGAACCTGGGCTTAAAGCCCAATTGTACCTTTCAAAAAATTACAGAAATCAGGTAAGGATGGACCAAAGAGTAAAGCCCCGTACACACGACTGGTTTTCCTGCCAGGAAAACTGCCAAGAGAGCTTTGGCCGGAAAACCGGACGTGTGTATGCTTCCTCGCAGTTTTCCCATCAGGAAAACAGCCGGGAATCCCGGTGGGAAAATAGAGAACCTGCTCTCTATTTTCCCGTCAGGATTCCCGGCGTTTTTTTTTTCCGCCAGATTTACTAATACTCTATGGCAAACACTGCGAGACAGTGCCCATGGAGCATACACATGGCCGGGATTCCCGTCCAAAGCTCCATTGCAGTTTTCTTGCTGGGTTCTCGGTTTTCCCCTCGGTTTTCACGGTAGACTTTTTACCACTGTAAAAAACCGAGCGTGTGTACAGGGCTTAAGTGATATTTGTCTCACTGTCCTTTATGTGCTTAAGGTCATATAGAGAGCAGCAGCTCTTATCTGAAGACTCCTGCCTGGCATAGGACCAAGGTAGCTTGGATCATTTAACAGTTTGCCTCTCTGTATACCTGTAAACCATATGTAATGTACAGTATGTTCTCATGTTTTTATTTTTCTTCCATTTTTGTTTTCTCAATCTAAAGTTGGTTAAACATATACAGATTTTGTTCGTTCAGCCTGTGGGCTAAACCAAAAAATCTAACAGATTCCTCTATCCACACTATACAGCAAGGATGGACTACTCCCCCACTGCAGCTATTGTATATTGACAGCTGGCTCTGCCTCTGATTGTATGCAGCCACTGTTCAGCCAACAATTTTTCAGTCTGCTGGAAGGGTCAGGGCCACCCACTAAGCAAATTTGGGACAGTGTATGGCCAGCCCAAGGAATGTCTTTTTAACTCCAATGCAGTAGTATCCCAAGTTCAATAAGGAACACAGAGCTGAATTACTAAATAAGTAAAGACTTAGTAAATTAAATGTTCCTTTTCTCCTCTTCTTCTTAGTAAATTAGCCCAACGGCTAGCTTGTTTTCTGCTGTGCTCGTTTAAAAACACAAACTTTTTTGTATGGCAGATTCTTTCATATCATGCATCTGCTGCTGAAGAGGAAACCATGGAGCTGCAGGTAACAGCGGTAAAAAACATTTTATTTCTCCAATAAAATAGTGTATTGGTATACATTGCAAAATGTTTTTTAATATTATGTTACTGATGATATTAATACTGCCTTGTTTAAAGAGTTGTTATTAATATGTGAAATGTTGGTTATTTAGATATGCTGTTCAGTGCTGATATATGACAGCAACGTACAGAAATCTATTCATTAGTCCATTCCCAAAAAATGACCTCACAATCTATGCTCCTACAGCACTCCAAGTACAATTTGGATGGAATGCCATTAGACCAGCCCTCAAATTTTCAACTCGCCTGCATTTGGTGAGTGGAAATATGCTGAAGGCGAGTATGGACAGGGCGGGCAGTAAAGTCTGACTCTCCAGCCACTTGCTGGGGATTCCATACTTGCTACTAACTCTCCCACCTTTTCAAGAGGCATCCTGCCTCAACTGTGATGTCCCGGGAATGTATAGCCAGTGCCCCCTGCCCCGCAAAGGCTCAAAGCGTAGGCATTTTAATGTGAACAGTTCAGCCACCTGGGATTGCCCCTCTCCACCCCCCTCCTGTCACATATCCCCGCCCTGCACAGGCTCGCAGTGCAGGCATTTCAATATGAACAGTACAGTTGCCTGGGACCGCCCCTCTCCACCCCCCTCCTGCTGTACATCTAAGGAGTGGGGTGGTTCATGTCTCCTGGCAGTCTTCGACAAGGCAGTCCTAAAAAGGCGGGTTCAAACCCTGTCGGCCTGCCTTCAGGGTGCACTGATGCTTGACTGCGGCTGCAGGTGAATGGTAACAATAATGACAGTGTGCTGTGACTGGAAGCAGTACATGTACTTGAGGGGGTTGGAGGCAATAGTTTGATGGGGGATTAAACTGAGGTGTGCTGGGAGGAAGGGGGAGGGGATTAAAAGCATAGATGTGGTAATTGGAGGCATAGGTATAAAGGATTTGGGGGTGGAATTGGAAGCATAGGTCTGAATCATACCTATGCCTCTAATTCCACCCCTCTCCCCCCCAATCTATCATACCTATGCCTCCATTTCCACCCCCCAATCCATCATACCTATGCCTCCAATTCCACCCCCCTTCCCCACTTCCACCACCTCCTGCCACTTATATCTAATGCAGGCTTGTAGTGGCAAATATGCAAGTAGAGACAACCCAGGGAGAACACATATGTTTAATTGTTTTAGAAGTTACATTACCAGTTTTCAAAAAAATATCCCTTGCAGCTATGCTATTCTAATGTTTAGGATCTGGCATTTGTTTCAAAGTGGTTTTCAGCACAGTAACTTGTCTTCATCCATTGAGATATTTCATAAAGTAACTGCTTTGCAGCCTTTACTCTTGCAGTTAGTGTTAAAAAAAAATCATATTCAGGCTTGTTTAAAGGAGACACAATTTATTTATTTTACCAACCCACAGTAATCAATCAGCAACAATCTTTTAATGCTCTGCTCCAATCAGCAATCATCTTTTAATGTTCCGCTCCAAATTGATGACTGGTCACTGGGGCTGGATCAGTTTGCACATTATCATTTATCATTGCATTGGTTTATTAAAGAAGCCTTCATTTGACTTTAGTTCTTAAGTTGTCTGTGTACAAGAGAAAATGTATAATTCTCTTAGTTCATATTATAGTTCATTTGTTATTGTAAGTGTACAGATGCAATGGTAAGATTCAGTCTAATAAAAAACCCAGAGTTATCCAATAAAGGATTAATTCCTCTGACTCATTCACTCCTGCAAAACAAGCTTTTTACAATAGAGCAGCAAAGGAGAAAGAGGAAAATGTGAAAATAACCCTACAGCTCCACCTAGGGGCTGGATAAAAAAGTACATATGCAATCTTTTTTATTTACCTGACTAAAATATACTGTATATAAAATATATGTTTTAGCCTTGACCATATTAAACAAATTATGTACAAAGGACACTATACAAACCATTTAAAGTGAAGCTGTGAAAATAGAAATAAAGGATCTCCTGACTTGTATTTAAAGATGCAGGCGTGGGTCGGTCATTCTGATTCTGGTTTCACTACCTATTAAGTTACTGCCCTTAAACAAGCATGCGGTCAAAGTGTAAAAATTCTGAACTCCTGTCATGCATAATTACTTCAGGTCAGAAACATTCTGGTATCTGAAATCATAATCAGAATGACAGTCCTGAAACCTGAATCTTTAAAAAAAAAAGTCTACAGTTCCCTCTAACTGTGCACCCAGGTACACAGTCCAGGATACAAAAATGCCAAATATCTTAATTTCCACAAAAGCATATCAATAGTAACATATACATTCATTAACTGTTTTTGAGTGTAGTGTTTATAAGGCATATAAGGCAAAACAGCTTTTAGCTATAGCAGAAAGACAGCTGGTAATGTCCTGGGGCAAAAACGAGAACTTAATTAGCAATGGGACTCCATGAACCACATGGAGGACACCATATGGGATTTTACATGCAGTTAGAAGCTTTTGGTATTTAACTCTATAGCAGCCACAGCACTTATTCAGTACTTATTAGTCTAATGCCCCTATAAAAGCAGCGTCAGGATGGATAGCTGTAACTCTTTCTAGCACTGTTCCACTTACATTGTACACATACCTAGGGTCCATTAACACTCTCTCTTTATGATACAGCTGGCTCTTCAGACTTTCATTTCTGGCAGAATATCTTTTGACCTCTATACATAGCAGTATGGAATGTGACCCAATTCTACATACTAAGCTGTAACTGTGCTTATGTAAACGTGATGAAAATAATACAAATTTATTGAACAAAAAAGGAGTGCCAGACTCGCTGTGAGTCGTGTTTTACAGGAATAAGCAGGTTATTCCTAGCTAGAAAAGACATGTGGGGTTAATTTACAGACATCCCAAGTCTCCCGCGAGTTGCAGGAGTCTCCCGCATTTCTACTGCGGCTCCCGGACACCCGCAAGCACCTCCCGATATCCTGGCTGCAAGGCCGATCCTAGATGATTCCCTGGTTCACAGTGGAGAATGATCGGTGTGGTGGGAAGGGCAACTGTAAATACCGATCTACCTGTATAGCTTTTTAGCCGACAGCTGCTTCTCCTCCTTTCCCTCCCGCGGCTGTCGTCTAAAAAGCTATACAGGGAGATGGGTGTTTACAGCTGTCCTTCCCACCGCACTCATCATTCCCGGTTGTTCCCTGTGTCCTCCTCCGGCCACTCCTGGCCCCCTGTCCTTCTCTGACCCCCCTCCGTGTCCTTGTCCGGCCCCCCTCTGTTTCCTTCTGCACCCCCTCCATTTCCTCCTCCCCCTGTGTTATCCTCCGGCCCCCTGTCCTCCTCCTCTGCCCCCCTCACCCCCCGCAGCTAGCTTTCCTCCTCTCCCGCCGGCTGCTGTCAGGATGAAGAGCAGAGGAAGGGACCAGTAAATCGGCCCCTTCCTTTTCTGAATTGGACACAGTGAGCAGCACTTGCTCCTGTGTCCTGTGAAAACTGAGGAGAGTAACCTGTGTTTACTCTGCTTCAGTTTATGAATGGACAGGAGCTTCTGTCTTCTGACCATTCACCTTCAATGCTGAGAAAAGGAGTGGGGAATTTGTCCTTAGTCCCTTTATCTGTCTCAAAGGGGAGATGTCAGGGGTATATTTAGTAATTGTAAAAAATTTAATTGTAAAAAAAATATATAAAATAAAAAACTACTGACACCACTCCCTCCTGCCCTACCAATACTGTCCACTGCGCCAACCCCCTCCCCCAAAAAGCATTGTGAAAAAAAATAGATAAATTGTAAAAAAATCAATATGTACAAATAAAAACTACTGACACCATCCACTGCCTTTCTGACACTGTCCTCTACCCTACTGACACCGTCCACTGCCACATACACCCCCACCACCCCCTTCCCCAGAAGCACTGTGAAAAAATATTTTTTTTTAAATTGCCACAGGGGGGCTGGTGGATGACGCAGAGCGCCACCTCCCTGAAATGAGTTTGCCACCTCTATGAAAAGAGTTTTTGCAGGTTGGGATGTCTGCATTTACTACAACAGGAATTTTCCCCAAGAATATGTTCACTTCAAATATCCATTCAGGGAATTAAACAAATGGGTAGAGAATAAAAATTTACCCTATATCTGATTGGGAATTCCAAAAATTAGCACAGGCTAGGCTATAATAAGATTTTACTGCAGTAGATAATCCCAATACTGTGTAATCTAGAGGAGAACTGTAACATTACTGCTATTCCATCTTATTGTGCTTCATTATTTGTAACATAATCAGTTAGCCTCAGAGAAACAAGGTAACATTTTAATTTCCGAGCGAGGAAAGAGAGGCAATTTTAGTGCTCAAAAGTAGACAAACCCTTTCCCCCTTTCTGCCCATCAAGTCAAATCCACGGTGTTTTAGGGCAGACCATTAAATACTAATAAAGATATTATTTATAATAAATATAGGAAGCATGGACAGAATCATCATTACATTGAGCACTGCAGATACAGGAGTTCCTGTTGGTACAGGGATGCATTTACCTTTTCCATCTAGAGGGATTGCTACTGAGTTCAGTAGCAATTTTCTAAACCCCTGGTTAATCCATATGTTAGTTCTGTCTAGGCTTCCTTATTTTGTACATCTGTAAGCAACCAAAACGTGTCACTGTGAAGAGGAAGGTATAACAAGGAATCAGCATATCTTCTGCGATTTTATGCAAATGATAGAATTCATTGTAATTTAACAGGACTTTAAAGGAATTGGTGTGAAGACCACTATGTAAAATATTTAGTAAGATGCAAAAAAATTGTCAACAGGACTTCTTGCTTACATTCACCAGCTCAGAGAAGAGGTTCATTTAAAATTATCAGGAAGAATCACTTTAACCCTACTGATGGTTGAATCAAACACAGGATAAATGTGAAAGTGTACAAATGCTGCATGACTTCATCTCAATTTAATATGTGCAGGGTTTTCCAAAATTCAGCTCAATAGGAGCAGTAATATTACAGTGATGTATATTGTTTGCAGTGGATTCAGAAGTCAGTAGCAGACGCTCTGGATTATTTTCCTATTCCCTGCTGTATAGAGATCACCTATGGTTTTTGTGATGTGCCTCCAGCTAATTGACGTTTCTTGTCTTTCAAAGGGAGCTGTCGTGCCATCTGCACAATCACTTAAATTAACGGACTTCTACTTCAGTGACTTTGAGCTCTCTGACATAGAAACCACATTAGCCACAAGTCGAATGTTCACAGACCTCAACCTTGTGCAGACTTTCCAAATGAAATACGAGGTAGGAACTCTGTGAAAAGCATACTGAACCGGACTAATTTTGGACTAGTTAAATGATTTTTAATTGCAGCGTTCTGTTTATTCTGGACTCTATAGTTTAGCAATGACTTAACTGAGGAAACACTTCCAGAGCCAACTATGGAACACCCTGTGCGTTCATGTGAAATAATATCTTTGTTTGTGTGATTTTTATTATTCTATAATTTCATTACAATTTGTGAACTATAAACAGAGTAAAGTGGTTCCCAATAATATTGGATTAATGCCTGGTGGCAGTATAGTGTTGGTGCTGGTGTTTCTTTTGGACTGCATTTAGTGTCTGTTTCAGCCAGGCACATACAGCCATCCTCATAAGATCAACTGTAGATATAAATATGGGCTTTGAATACAGAAAGGCAGCCAGCACTCCTGCAGAAATCCTCAACACCATACTCTCCTGGGCAAGGGGGCCTATTCAGACGACCAGTATGAATCAACACGGAAGGTAGAGCCACAGTCTACAGTCTGGTCCACATAAATGTTAATTCAACTTGAAGCAATGATTGTATGTATTGAGCATTTGAATTAATGTATGTTGATACACAAGGTACTGTAGAGCATTTCCTTTTGGCAGGGGTAATATAAACCATAACTGTGTTAAAGGATGATTACAACAAAATTTTATTTTTTGTTGTAAAATAAAGCGTGAACATATTACTTAATGGAGAAGCCAGTTAATAAGGTTGTGAGGGGGAAGTGGAAGGTTCATTGATATCTAGACCACTGTTCTGCCTTTCCTTGTTTCCAAGCTCCAGCTCCAAACTCCAGTTCCATGCACTTCAAAATCCAAAAAACCCTGAAATTCCCTCTGCCTGGGTTAAGCGGCAGGCCAATAAAGAGCTTTATTAAATATTTGATATCTTGTGTGGTGACTGACCCTGAAAGTGTATGGCAGGGGACTTCAGGGACAAAACTACATCAAAATATTTCCTTGAGGGCAGGGACTGACGTGAATGTACATCTAACAAAACCCAAAAGAAATGCCAGCTCAACTCACTCAACTCAGCCAGCCAACTAAATTCTCCCGTCCAACAATTTGTATTAAAAACGGGGGTTTAGTTAGCATACATTTGCAAATACATGTGTAATCTGCAGAGCCACTCCACGGCATCCCAGTATTATCTGTAGTCCTAACCCTGTAAATGTATAAGAGCCCCCATAGTAGAATCACATGCATTCTAATGGATAGGTAGAGGGCAGGTGAGCCTGGACACCTTTGCTGCCAATGTGCTGGGTGTCCAGTGTGCCCCTGTGCCTAAGGAGGCGTGAGCTCCCTCCAGTCTCACCTGCCCCCTATCTATCCATTAGAATGCATGTGCTTCTGCTATGGAGGCTCTTATAAATTTACAGCGTTAGGACTGCAGAAAATACCCTGAATGAGGGTGCATTATTTTTTTGCCTCTTTTTTTAGGTACAAATTGCACCCACGCCAGGTTGGTTTGCCTCCATCTTGTTTAGTAATAATACATCACTTTACATACATAGTCTTGAGTAATGTACTAAAAGAAGGCAAAAGAACTCTAGAGTGATGTCAATGGCAGTCAGTCAGATGTCAGTTTTCATTTGCTAAATTTATTATGTAATTATAAAAGAGGGAATCTGATTACTTGCGATATTCTTATTTTTATAATTTTATTAGTGTGCAGTGTTTTAATATTTATTGACTGTTGTTTACTACCATTATCATTACAGACTCTCTGTAAATGGATTTTAAGTGTAAAGAAAAACTATAGGAAGAATGTAGCCTATCACAACTGGAGACATGCCTTCAATACAGCACAATGTATGTTCGCTGCACTGAAGACTGGCAGGATTCAGGTACTGAACTGACATTGCATCAAGTGGTATAGAAGATGCCTTTAATGGCCACAAACAGTTGTCACATTTTACACCAACACATTGCTTTAGAGCAGGAACAGGTAATACAATAATACAGAAAATGGCTGATCACAGTTCTGCAGTGGTGGTCAATTTTCCTAATATAGTGTACTTGAGGTGTGGCCCTGGAAATCACCTAAGGGCCGCACATAATATTCACTGAATGTAGTACTGCAGATACCTGTCAGAGACTGCAGACATGCAGAAGGGAGATACTACAGGAACTACGAGAGGTGGGGATGTGTTGAAAACTGGTGGCATTCTTCCAGAGACACATTGGGGTTGATTTACTAAAACTGGAGAGTGCAAATACTGGTGCAGCTGTGCATGGTAGCCAATCGGCTTATAACTTCAGCTTGTTCAACTAAGCTTTGACAAAAAAAAAAAAGCTTGAAGAACTGCACTAGGTTTACACTCTCCAGTTTTAGTAAATCAACCCCTTTGGCTATTCCTGCCCAGAAATGCATGTTTTAGCATCCCCTGGTACACTTTGCATGATATGAAATAAAAAATCCGGCAGAGTGAGTATGACCCAACTTATAATGGCCCACAGCAGGAGTGCAGACCCAGGAACTCAACTTCAGATGTTTCTCCCTGAGAGTAGTAGTGAATTATCAGGTGGTTTATTACTTCTGGATCCTATAGAAGCTATAATATCAGTTTTAAAGAGACTCACTTTTTAAAGCTAAAGTGCAAGCACAAATAAAATGGTTCACAAAGGCAGGTGTATAGTAAAAAATAATTGTGTCTATTTTTAAGTACCTGAATCTGACCTGGTATCAGCCTACTTACTCAATCCCCTGTATGGCAGAACTCTGACTGGGAGAGGGAGAAGCAGCACAAGGAGATTGCCAGGCATGTGCTAAACAGAAGCATGCTAACAGGAGGAGAGAATTGAGCGACAGAAAGATGAGCTAATCAGTCTGCTGCATCTCCCTCTCTATCAAGTCACAGGTCAGGGTCAGGCACAACCTTGTTGTATTAGTTATCTCCAATAGAAAAGGGTTAGGTCTTCAGGCTGGCTGTGTTGTGTTCATTTTAGGAATAAATGGACAGGAAAACATATCCTTTTGGCAGATGAAATAACTCTATGTATTTCATTTGTTTATTTAGCTGTTTACCTGAAATTCAGCTTTTTAGTAGGAAAAAAAATCAATTTCGTCCTTTCTTCAATGAGATGTTGACCTCACCACCACCTAATGAGAGGAAAGACGAACAAAGCATGTTCTCGAGATATCCATCTGATGTTTGATGTGTCACATTCCACCTTACCTGAAGAACATCAACTAATGCAGAATCCGCCAGGCTACCGAAACCGGTTTAAAAAATGCCATCTTTCACTATTCGAATAATTTCCAAATCTGAGATTGTGAAGTGCTTCAGCTATTTTGTAAATGCTAGATTCAGAAGGAAAATGTTACATTTCATTGATCTTTCAGGAAGGAATATCTGTTTCATATTTTGATTTCCCCTTTTTCTTTTTAACACTGATTTTAAACATTTGTTAACTTTTAATAATACTTATTATTTCCCTTAGAGTAAACTAACTGATCTGGAGATTTTATCTTTGATGATTGCCACATTGAGCCATGATTTGGATCACAGAGGGGTCAACAACTCCTTTATACAGAGGTAAGAGTATACGTTATGAAGAGTACAGATATACCATTCTAAGCCCAGGTTCACAATGGGCTGCGAGAGTGAAGCCGTGCGAGTTCAGCTGAACTCGCACGATTTCACTCTCGCTGGTCAGTCCCGATTTTGGCCGCGATTACAGAGACATCTGTACAGGTTTCTGCACAGATGTCAATGTAAATCGCGGGTCAAAATCGCAAAAAGTAGTACAGAAACTACTTTTTGAAATCGTTGCAGCGCCGCAGATGCGACGTTGCACCGATTAGGACGGTGCCATTGCTGGCAATTTGCGGTAAATACCGCCGTTTTGACATGCGATTTGACATGACAAATCGCATGTCAAAACGCACCAGTGTGAACCAGGGCTAAAGCTCATTCACACTAGCAACAAGAACTACCGCTCCTGCATTTGACAGATCGGGGGAGGAGGCGATATGTCACCTCCTTTTCACCTGTTTTAACCGCTGTAAATGCAACATCACCACACTGCATTGCAGGTAGTTGTGGGGCAGTTGCAGCATGGTCCTATTCACTTGAATGGGCCATGTTCGGCTGGCAGTAGTGCCCATCAAACATGACAGGGGTATAATTCCTGACGCAGCATGTGTACAACCCTGGCCAAAGCATTTTCAGCTAAAGTTTTACCCCCCTTAAACCACACGTGTGAATGAGCCCTAACAGTCGTTTGGCCTAAATGATCTGTGTGTCTGTGAATTTGTAAAGGGGATCCCCAGCACACTTTCAAGCTAGGCAGCAAAATAAAAACTTTATTGTCATATATAATAAAGCCTAAATTTTTGCTCCCTGCCAGGGAGCCCCCAGGTACTGCGCACAGCCATGCGCTTCAAACAAGCATATGCGTACTGTGTACAACTCTGAACTGTTTAATTTGCATCCAAAGTCGTACGCCGCTATACACTTATTTGCTTATGCAACTACCTGCATGTACATACGCTTCAACTACTCAGGTTAAAAACAGTTGCATACATTTGCAAATTCATGTGGAAGCAAGCCTTCAAATTTGAAGATTTATAAGGAAGGTACTTTGTCACATGTTTTGGGTCAAAATTTCTATGCTGGATCGCCATACTTTATAACCAACCAAGAGCAGCTTTAAAAATCGGTCATACGCTCTCCCCCTATTTCTAAATTCAAAAAGGCTGCATTTTACCAACTTTTTTTATTTGCCCTGATGATGTAGCCTATGGCGATTGCAATTCGTTCCTCAAACAAGGTGAAGGCATTAGAGGTGGGTGATATTCAGAAATGTTTGACCCTATATGCCGATGACGTACTTATTTTTTTTAATGATCTGGGTCCCTCGCTATGTGCAGTACTTTGGACTCTAGATGATTTTGCCCGCTACTCTGGTCTGAAAGTCAAATGGACTATGCCCTCCATCTTGGATACTGGGACTATAAAAAGGGCAGACCCTGATCTCCCTTTGCAATAAGTATCCATTCTGACCTATTTGTGGGTACAAATCACATCTAAGGTCTGGACTACATGGCCCTAAATATTCTGCCCCTTCTTAATATGTTGAGACAAAAAATTGAGGCCTGGAAAAAATTGCTGTTGTCTATACTTTGCAAGGTTAATCTTCTAAAATTTAAGAACTGTCATCTCACCCTCAGATAGGGATCAGGGCCTTGCAGGAACCTATGAGTCAGGGGGACTTGGAGCTTCCTGATGTACATAAATATTATTGGGCAAGCCAATTTGTTTGCTTGTAGGTGGTTGGTTGGAGATGGCAGTGATGCTGCTACAATATTAGAGGCTGCACTAGTGGAATCTTACAAAGGTATAAAATTCCTGATTTACAGGGGCCTCGGGCACCATAACTTTCCAGTGGCGCAATGAAAACTACTATGAGGGCACGAGGGCAGGCCCACAAACTTTTATCTTGGACACGGGCTAGGGTTTCAGCCTATTCAACTTGGTGGCTAAACCCACAATCTCCTTTAATAACTGTCCCCGATCTGTGAGCCACTTGGGGAATAAAAACAATTGTAGATGTAATATCTGAAAGCAAGTTTCTAACTTTTGATCAATTAAAGGGCAAATTTACACTGTCCAATTGGTACTGTTTTAGGTAATTACAATTACATCAAACCTTTGTGTCGCAGTCACACTTGCTCATTTTGGCTACTAAGCCCCCACTATTAGAAAGGCTATTGTTTGCTGATGCATTTGTAAAGCCACTGTCTGAAGTGTACAAAGAAATGTTTCCAATCAGACCACTTTCAGTTGAGCATTGTAGAGAGAAATGGGTGGTTGATGTACCTGATTTACAAGGGAATGATTAGGATGATATGTGGGACTATCCATTTCAACATTTAGTGTCTTCGAGAGATCGTTTGATTCAGTACAGATTTCTCCATCATACATCTATTAAACGGCTGTCAAATTAGTGGGTATTTCCAAGCCCCTTAAAGCAGAATGCTGACGATGCACTTTTTCCCAAGTCGATTTATCCCATATCTTTTGGCATTGTTCTTTGATTTAACAATATTGAAAGGTAATGGAGGTCACTGCTCTTCCAATTCTGTTGACCATCCCAGTATGTATGTTGGGACTGCTACAAGGGCTTGCTGCCACTGTGGCCCATACTGCTATATTATGCTCGTAAACCAATCATATTACATTGGAAAAAACCTGTGGCTCCTACATTACAGTTTTGGAAAGGACTGGTGGATACTGTGCTGACATTCTATAAAGCTACATATTTGAATCAGGGTTGTCCAAAAATATTTGGAAAGGTCTGAGGTAGTTGAACATCTGTATCCTGAGACAAATGGCTAGTCTTGCTTTTGTATCTTGTTACTTGAATGCAAGGTGGGGTTGAGCAGTGATGCAAGCCTTGGCAAGGACCCATGTATATTCCTCTGACTGGAATATACGCTGTTGCTCTTATTTGTGATCATTCCATGTTGCTTTCATACGGTTGGGGGATATAATTGTTGGGGGTTAGGAGAGTTCTGCCATGGTATATTGATTATATAACCATTGTATTTTCCACTGGTACACATTACTTTAATGCTGAGTGGGAATGATATTGTGCAGAGAGGGATGGGTGGGGGAGTGGGTATTGTTTAGAGGTCGACCGATATGGGTTTTTCGCTGGCCGATGCCGATGCCGATATTTAAAAATTTGGGCGGCCGATGGCCGATTTTTGTGGCCGATTTTTGTGTGGCCGATTAAAAAAAAAAAAAAAACCTCACCCACTCCACTCCTTCCTGCTTACTCCCGTCACTCTAGCACACACTTGTACAGATGGCACTGGCAGGTGGCACTGGTTTGGAACTGGCAGGTGGCACTGGTGTGGAACTGGCAGGTGGCACTGATTGGCACTAGCAGATGGCGCTGGTTTGGAACTGACAGTTGGCACTGGCAGGTGGCACTGGTTTGGAACTGGCAGGTGGCACTGGCAGGTGGCACTGGTGTGGAACTGGCAGGAGGCACTGATTAGCACTGGCAGGTGGCACTGATTGGCACTAGCAGATGGCGTTGGTTTGGAACTGGCAGGTGGCACTGGTGTGGAACTGGCAGGTGGCACTGATTGGCACTAGCAGATGGCGCTGGTTTGGAACTGACAGTTGGCACTGGCAGGTGGCACTGGTTTGGAACTGGCAGGTGGCACTGGCAGGTGGCACTGGTGTGGAACTGGCAGGAGGCACTGATTAGCACTGGCAGGTGGCACTGATTGGCACTAGCAGATGGCGCTGGTTTGGAACTGACAGATGGCACTATTGGCACTGGCAGGTGGCACTGATTGGCACTAGCAGGTGGCACTGGTTTGGAACTGACAGATGGCACTGGTTTGGAACTGACAGGTGGCACTGGCAGGTGGCACTGGTTTGGAACTGACAGATGGCACTATTGGCACTGACTGGCACTAATTGGCACTAGCAGGTGGCACTGGTTTGGAACTGACAGATGGCACTAGTTTGGGACAGATGGCACTGATTGGCGGTGGCGCTGGCTGGCGGTGGCGCTGGCGGTGGCTGGCGCTGGCTGGCGGTGGCGGGTAGCGCTGGCTGGCGGTGGCGGGCGGCGCTGGCTGGCGGTGGCGGGCGGCGCTGGCTGGCGGTGGCGGGCGGCGCTGGCTGGCGGTGGGTGGTGCTGGCTGACGGCGGGTGGTGCTGGCTGGCGGTGGCGTTGGCTGGCGGTGGCGCTGGCTGGCGGTGGTGGGTGGCACTGGCTGGAGGTGGCGGGTGGCACTGGCTGGCGGTGGCGCTGGCTGGCGGTGGCGGGTGGTGCTGACGGTGGCTGGCGGTGGCGGGTGGCACTGGCTGGCGGTGGCACTGGCTGGCGGCACTGACAGATTGCACTGATTTTGCAGACCCAGCAGCTAAATTACATCAGCCAATGATTGGGCTGCTTTAGAAAGGGGGCGGGGCCACATACACATAGCGACCCGCCCAGATACCATCCCATTAGCTGGTGTAATATAGCTGCTGGGTCCCGCCCACCCCGGCCGGGTCCCGCCCACCCCGACATCGAGCTGACAGCTCCTCTCTCTCTCTCCTTTCTGCTCACACACTCAGCGGCTCTGGCTGCATCAAGCGCCGCGCTGAGTGTGTGAGCAGAGAGGAGAGAGAGACAGAGAGGAGCTGTCAGCTCGATGTCGGGGTGGGCGGGACCCGGGCTGGGGTGGGCGGGACCCAGCAGCTATATTACACCAGCTAATGGGATGGTATCTGGGCGGGTCGCTACGTGTATGTGGCCCCGCCCCCTTTCTAAAGCAGCCCAATCATTGGCTGGTGTAATTTAGCTGCCGGGTCCCGCCCACCCCGGCCGGGTCCCGCCCACCCCCGACATCAAGCTGACAGCTCCTCTCTGTCTCTCTCTCCTCTCTGCTCACACACTCAGCGCGGCGCTTGATGCAGCCAGAGCCGCTGAGTGTGAAGAAGGAAGAATGAGCGGAGGTCAGTCTGAAATATCGGCCTAATCTTGATAATAAATCGGCCGATGCCGATTTATCAAAAATGGCCAAATATCGGCCGATATATCGGCCAGCCGATATATCGGTCGACCTCTAGTATTGTTTATAACAGTTTGGTCCTCTGAGACCGGTTTTGCTGTCAGTTGGTTGTATTTTTGTATTTTATATTTTTGCTTCCGATTTATTTATTTTATATTTCAAAAATCAATAAAACCTTTTTTTTTTCAAAAAACCTCTGATGGTTGCTAGTTTCAAAAAGATCAGAAAAGCTGCCAGTATTGTGAATTTGTACACATTGTTGACAGTCAGCTAAAAATATATATCTAGCATTGAGGCCTATTGAGGCCTAGTCTTTTCACCAAATACGAATAATTCTACACCACTTATAAGCTTTGGGAACGACTGTTCTTATATTATTTAATTATTCTACTCTAAAGGCAACGTTCATCTGTTATTGAACATGTAGAATGGATGAACATGGATGAATTTACAAATTAGAGCAAGATTTAAGTGGCTGGAGGAGGCCCACATACTTGTTGTGGTTAGCTGTGACTTATATTCTCAGTAATTGGACCAAGAAAATTCCACATAACAATCCCTGCAAGTAAGAGTGTGATTACACAACCAAATATATGACAACCACTGCAAAATAATTACAAACCATAAAACTGCCTCAGAGTCAAATAAAAAGTTACAGGCTTTTGTGGCTTGGATTTCTATTTACTGTATGGTTCCAGACATCTGTCAGTGGAAGAGGAGATCACATGTGTGGTAGTCATTCGGTGTGTAACACAAGCTCCTCCATGGTCATTATGGCTGTATGGAAAAGGAAAAGGAGGAGATGCTTTGCCATTTGTGAAGAGGAACAGAGCTGGATGGAATTTTTGGCATATTGATGAAAAACCACAATAGTTTCCGGTCTTAATTTAAAACCCAGAAACGTAAGTAACATGTGGCTGGAAAATTTTGTTACCATTAGGGCATGAGTACTAGAGACATTTTTATGTCCCTCATAAATAACTAAAGAGGCATGGATATACAACAAAATGCAGATTCTGTTGTTAAATGAAGGTCTGCTTTTCAGGTTAATAATTCATATTTTAGTTGACTAAACTTCATGTGTGTGCAAAATGTTCTACTAGTTTGTCATGTGCATCAACCTATGGCATCTAATCATCGTTTTTTATGCTGAATGTTTAAGCAGCAAAAAATTATTTTTAAGAAGAACTTCAGGAATGCTATTATGTTAAACACTTAATCCGGGCCAGCTTGGCTTAAATTAATTATGCAGATGTCATCAACCTGTGGCCAATGGTGAATCTGTAATTTGCTGTTCTAGCCTATGCTATGTACAGGAAGCGCCATCCTCTTACTGTAGGGGCATCAGCAACTTCTCCTATGTGTACTAAATAAAGAGAACTGCTTGCTGCGGCACCTCTACCACTCAGGAAAAGCCTTGATATTCTTTCAATGAATACAACGCTTCCTCTGTCTGCCCCTCCACCTCGGCCACTTTAGAGAAAGACTTGTATGTATTGAAAAAAAATAGAGGGCTTCTCCTGAGTGGCAGAGCAATTGACTCTTTGATTAGTACACAAAGGGGAAGTCGCTAGTGCACCTGCTAGAAGAAGATGCCACTTCCTGTATGTAGCATTGGCTACAACAACAAATTACAAATTCACCATCAGCCACATGGTGGTGGCACCTGCACAGTCATTTTGGCCATGCTGGCCCAAATAAGTGTTTAAAGTAATATAATTCTTGGAGTTTATCATTAATTCCTAAAGTATATGTAAACCAGGTTACTAAAACCACATACAAGCCTCTTGCACAAGTCGGCTTTTCTGTCACAACCACATATAACCAGCCTGTACAAATCAATGACAGGCTGGCAGAAGCTGTGGCTGTACAGGTATGTATATAAGCAAATCCCATTGTTTATTTGCATACCAGGACTTACACACTGCCCCAAATGCAGAGCGTCTCTCACCCAGTCCCATGAGGTTCTAGTGGAGACTACAAGTGGCTATTTGAGAAAACATTAGAGGAGCAGGTGCCATTGTTGTCAACATCAGGAAACCTTCCTTGGGATTTGCCATACATATAAAGAAATGAAATGACCGCAAAGAGACAGCAGGAGATTAGCAGCACAAGATGTAACAAAGGATGAATAAAGGTTATAATATTTATTTATTTTTTTAAAAGGTAATTGTTCTTGATACATGGGATTCATAGACTGAAAACTATCTTTACAAGTATTAAAGCGTATACAGTTATCAAAATAGAATATTTTTATGATTGTGTTCCTTAACCACTTCACATCCGCCATATATCGATCATCGCTGTGGCTGCAGCAATGATTGAGATATCATTTTTTACAGCCCGCTACTTCCTACGAAATAAAATTGATTGAACGGCTATACATCCATACCCTTCTCTCTTCTGTGATGGTAGCGGACCCCAGATCTCTCTATAAAGCGGACCTGTCAGTGTCCAGGTTATCACAAGGGATGTTGTTTATCCTTTGTGATAGCAATAAAGTTCAGTCCAAAAGTACAGTGTAAAAACAAATAAAAAAAAATTATTAAATCAAATAATAAAATAAACAATTTTTTTTTTAAAGAGCTCCCCATGCAAATGCGCATGTAGGTCCCACCCACACACATATGCAAACGATGATCGCACCATACATGTAAGGTATCACCATGAACAGCAGAGTTATGCCCTGTACACACGAGCGGAATTTCCGTCAGAATAAAAGTTGGATGGTTTTTCCAACGGAATTCCGCTCAAGCTTGGCTTGCATACACACGGTCACACAAAAGTTCTCTGACGTACAACACTATGACGAGGCAAGAAAAAGAAGTTCAATGCTTCCGAGCATGCGTCAAATTGTTTCCGAGCATGCGTGTTTTTTTCCTGTCGGAATTGCATACAGACGAACGGATTTTCCGATAGGAATTTGTTCCTTCGGAAAAATTGAGAACCTGCTCTCTATCTTAGTCCGCCGGAAATTCTGACAGAAAAAGTCAGATGTTGCATACACACGGTCGGAGTATATCCGCCGAAAAGCTCCCATCTGACTTTTTCTGTCGAAAAATCCTGACCGTGTATACGCGGCATAAGAGCAATAATTACAGCACCAAACCTCCCTTATAACTTCAAACTGGTAACCTGTGTAGTCTTGTAAAGCATCACTTATGGAGATTTTTAGGCATGGTAGTTAGGTGCTGTTCCACAGGCATAAGCAGTTTTAAAGCATGACATGTGTGGTGTCTATTTACTTGGCCTAACCTAATTTTTTATGTTTTTTAAAAAAAAAATGGGTATTATATTGTGTTTGTGTGGACTAAAATTATTTTGAGTATATTTTTTTTTTTGCGTTTGATAAAGTGCTATGCAAATATCGTGTGACATCAATTGCAACAAAAAACAATTTAATTTTCTGGGCTTCTGTGTAAAAAAATAATAATCATAATAAAACAAATATATATATATATATATATATATATATATATATATATATATATATATATATATAATGTGTGGGGGTTCCGAGTAGTTTTCTAGTAAAAAGATTTTTACATGTATGAAAGAAATGTCAGAATTCTCCTGAAATGGAAGTAGTTAAAATCAGTAAGGAACAAAAAAAAACGTATCTTTTACAAGTTGTTGATAAGAAATTACATGACCTGTTCTTAGCTTCTCTATCCTTTATATTCTTCATATTGACAGGCAATAGTGCAAGTAAAGCTGGATAAAAACCCATTACTATACGACAGAAAGCATTATAGTAGACTGCAGTTGAAAATAATAAGGAATGTGCAGAGATAACGGAGCTGGGCAGTCTGCCAATCCCTACAGTTTTGCCTCCCTAGGCTCTGACCTGTGTGGCTTTTTTCAGCCAGCACTTGGGTAGTTCTAGTTGTGTTTCTGCATCCAAAAGTCATATTGTGTTGAAATGTACTCAGAAATATCTCAGTGAGCCTAGGTTCACACTGAGCTGCGTGAATGAAGCCGTGCAAGTTCAGCTGAAGTTCACGATTTCACTCCCGCACGTCAGTCCCGATTTCAGCGGCGATTTCACAGACATCTGTGTGGGTTTCTGCACAGATGTCAATGGAAGTCGCAAGCTGAAATCGCAAAAAGTAGTACAGAAACTACTTTTTAAAATCGATGATTAGGACGGTGCCATTGCCGGCAATTGCCACCAACTTGACATGCGATTTGACATGTCAAATCGCACCAGTGTGAACCAAGGCTGAAACTCCAGTCTACGATGCTGAAAATGACTGTTGAATTATACATACTATACTGTAAATGAAAAGAAGGAGCAGTACATGGAAATGTTGATTTGTGTCTAAATTGCATTTGTAAAGTGATAGGATAAATATATCTGATTGTAAGGTAGAGAACCTCCCCTGCCTTTACATTCGATTTTTCACCCAGGCCAAAGTATTATCATTATTATTGCTTTGTATCTAAAAGATGAGCTCCTCATTAATATAAAGATGCATATTGGAAGGGGGGCAGGTTAGTAGATTAAGGCCGGCAATAGACAATTTATATCGTGTTTGGTCAGGCTGAATGTACCAAGTTGATCGAGTGCAAACAGCCTGCTGGATTTACTTGCGATTATCACTAGTGGCTGCTATAGCTGCTAGCAATATTTACTGCCTTTTCCCGATGGATATGCCCCCCACCAGGAGAACACATTGTCTCAGTAGGAGGAATTCCCCTTTCAGCACTGTCTGTGTTGATGGGGGAATCGTGTGAATTTCTTTCCTGCAACCGAAACAAATTTCCACCGTCTATGGCCTGTATAAAGCTCAACTCTAGCAATAACTGTTCTATAGTTTTACATATAGTAACTACTATGTAGCGCTGCACCAGATTTTGCACTCTTCAGTTTTAGTAAATCAAACCCTATGTGTACACAAATAGCCAAGGTGCTGGATCAAGAAAAAAGTCAAAGTTTATTACAAATTCCACTGGAAGACTTATATAACAGTCTCTGGGAAGTACTTCAGAGGTGAAATAGTGAAGCTGTAAACAGCAGACAAGATCCAGCGACCGCTGAGCTCGATGGCAGTATGCCACACCGCTGTGGATCAAGAAACTGTCAACATGTGCACAGAGCCCTTCGCCCCACTCGGTGAGTTGGATTCACAAGGACTCAGAACAGCAAGGTGAATGGGGGATCCACTCAACAGCAGTGTGAGATGTAGGACTGCTGGGCCAGGAGGTGGAATGCCAGACCTCCAGGGGTACAGACCGCTGTCAGCGTTTGAGGCTTCCCTCTGAAACGCTGGAAGAGACCGAAGTCAGTTTGAGTGGGCGGACAAACATGTTTCAGGGACCCGCCCCTTTGTCAATGTCATGCCACAAACAAGGCTATTTATTTTAATCTGCAAACGAGAGAAAAGATAAATGACAGCTGCAAAACCCATTGAACTTTTGTTTAAATAGGCTGACAAAAGGAAATGACAGGGACTGTTAATAGAAATATAAAGATAGGCTCAGATACCAAAAAATTATTATATAAAATGAATGTATATAGGAATAAATGAAAAGCCCTATGTGTCAGAGGGATAAGAAGTGATGGGAAATCTCTCCAAAGGGACAGATTCCGCAGCAAAAACCTTTTATTCTACGAGAGTTGAGGAAAGGTTACAGCCTCTGTGAGGTTTTTATTTGTGTCTGCGTCTTTTTGTTTTGGTGTAACCTGAGCCCTTGATTTATTTTCCTGGTCTCAGAGTAACAGAAAGTGAAGTGGAAATCTCACAAACAGCTAAAAAAGAAATAAGGAGTCAAACCCTTCTCTCCTTTTTTAGTGTAGTACCAATCCCTTGACCTGTTGCTGTTAAGTTTTTATGGGATACAATTCTGTGACCTTCAGCCTGCGTCTGTGTTTTATTTGTTGTCCCCATAAGTGCCTGTGACATTTTGAGAGATGTTAAAGACTGCAGGTCCCAGAAGGGGATCCCATGGAGAGATGTTGCCAGCAAATTGGGAGATCAGAACTACACAGGAGAATGATGCCCAATTGCCACTGCATGCCAAATTAGGCTTTGTTATTCACTAATGACTCAAAAACATATTGATCATGTTCTGCGCCTGTTCTTTAAATACTTTATAGCTGTCTCCGTGTGATACAATAGAACAAACTTAGAAATTTATATTATCTTTGTGAATCTCTTTATATTTTACTTGTATTGTCAATGTATTCATTTTCATGTTTGTATAAATCTTTATGGGGATAAAGTGACCCCTAGTGGTGTATGAGAAAATGATATCACCGTCCAGTTTCTGTGAGCAAAGGAAGATTTGTCAAACCCAGGAGAAATATCTATGACATTTTTCTCTTCAAGCAGAACCTCCATTTAAATTATAAATCTTAATTATTTGCTGCACACCTTACTCTTATAGCTGCAATCATCAAACAAATACACATTTTAACACTCTTACCCCATGAAAGCTTGGTAATGATTCTCCCCATCAGATAAGTGAGTACAGGGAAAAAAAGCACTGCTGAAGTTCCACTTTTTAAGTCAATTCTCCATCCTTAGTTTGTGACTGGACAGTGAAGGAGGAGCAGCAAACTGATGAAGTAATTTGTCTGCTCTCCCCTTCTATATGCATGTTTTATTTATTTTTTATTTTATTTATTACAGGTTCTTATATAGCGCCATTAATTTACGCAGCACTTTACAGGTACATTGTACATTCACATCAGTCTCTGCCCTCAAGGATCTTACAATCTAAGGTCCCTAACTCACATTTATACATTCACATACTAGGGCCAATTTTACATAGGAGCCAATTAAAACTCTTTGGAGTGTGGGAGGAAACCAGAGTACCCGGAGGAAACCCACACAGACACAGGGAGAACATGCAAACTCCAGACAGGTAGTGTTGTGGATGTTCACAGCATAATGACCATAATGGGCTTTGAGCTTGTGTCGAAGTACAAATACAGCGTTTGTTTGAAATCAATTTGAAACTTAGAGATTGTTCAGAATTCATTGACAGGAGCATTTGATCTTCAATAGACCTCTTTCTGACCTGCATTTGATCTGCTTCAAGCTTCTTTTGCAATGGTGTTAACGTATTGGGAGAGAAGCAGTTTTGAAGTTGGTTTACAAAGCCCCTTAGATTGACAGTGCTGTGTAAAGCCCTAATAGGGAAATAGAAAATCTGTTTGAGTATTACAACTCCTGAACTTTATTTACAACTATACTTTTCAAATGTCATATGCTGTGCCACCTGCTGGTAAAGTCTGTCAGCACTGTGCATATATAAAATGCAATGATTATGTATGGAAATTGTTCAATTTTTATTGACAAGCCAACATCTGCTGCAAACAGTAGTGAGACTGAGATATTCTTGTTTCTTACAAAAATTAAAGTTGATGGCACCTCTGTGTTACTACATAGATGACTTCCAGTCAAACAGGAACTTTTTTTATACTAAAATACTTTTTTATTTTACAAGTAAAAATAACTAAGTAACTAAGAAAAAGGTCAGCAGTAGCTAACTGCACCACCATATGGGGTCATAGAGAGCAGGGAGGAGATGTTGGTGTGTTTGCTATTTCTAGGGCAGTTTGAGTGGCATAACTGAGTTAGAACTGGTATGCAGTGTAGGAGTCAGAGAATAGAAACTTCCAGCTGATGCTTTCCACATATATTTTGCTTATGGTATACATCAGACCCTACTGCAGCCAGTGAGGAAGTGAGTCCAAAAACATTATACTTTATCAGCTAACACTTGTCTTCCTGATGGTGTAGAGAAATGACTGCAGGTTAAGATCTGATGACAGGTATAGTATAATAATAGCAGGAACCGTGAACACCGCCTTTGCTTTACATACCTATTGTGTATACCCTATACACTGATGGTAAGGGTCAGTTATATCGGGTGTTGATGATGGCTTTTACCTTCTTCGTCTTACTGAATCTTTTCAATTGTGGATTATGTTATGAACATTCTGGCATCTTCACATTATTGAATTTTTATATATGAACTTTTTGTTTATCACTACCAATTTCTAGCGCTACACCTTTACCCCATACAGTATAATCATAGAATATTAAAATGATGCAGATATTCCCAAAATTGGTAGGAAAGTTTTCAATCGAAAATCTAAAAATAGCTCCAATGCAAATTTTCATTCCAAAGAAACATTAACCACTCTCTCGTACCTTTATACCCCCTATGGACCACACTGTGATACTCAACCCCAGATACAAGTTTATTCAAAAATTGTTTACAAAGTCAATGTATTTTCAATGTAAACTGTCTGCGCCATACGCATGGAACCCCTTGGATGTGCGACTATACTGTTAAGTTGATTATTGCCATATTTCTATAGAGCAGCCTTTTTCAAACTTTTTAACATGGAGGAACCCTTAAAATAAAATTAGGTCTCAGGGAACCCCTGGTAGTAAATACTTTATCCACAGCTCATGGCACATTAGAGTAAGTTGTAGATATTGGAATAAATAAAATAAATAAAAGTACCATGACACACAGGACTGCTCTCTACCACAAGATTATTTTTAGTAAACATATTTAAATGAAACAATAATTATGGCCAGAAAATACCATAAATGGTGATCAGTGAAGAAATTCACATGTGCATTGATGGTCAGTGAAAAAGTGCACCCTTACATTGGTGATCAGTGTCATATCCCTTTACACTGGTGGTCAGAAGAGAAGGGACCTCTTTGATTGGTGGGCAGTGAAATGTTCCCTTACATTGTTGGTCAGTGAAAAGGGGCTTTTCTTAGACCAGTCATCAGTAGATAGAATGTCCCCCTTATACAGCAAATAGCTAAAAAAGATAATTGGTGCCAGTGGTTACTTATTGGAGAAGCAAAGTGCTGATTGCTCAAAAATCCCGAACAACCTCTGGAGGAACCCTAGAGTTCAATGGAACCCTGGTTGAAACGGGCAGCTATAAAATATAGTGTGATTAACAAATGGGGGGAATGAGTTTTGAGGCAAATCTGTACTCCAGTGTTAATCTAAGGCTTTTTTATTGCTTTTTCTTTTTCAAATATTTTATTGTAGATAATAATACATATTTTATACATACATTTTTTGTATAATAGTGATATATCGTATATTATGTTTTTAATTCTGGAATAAAATAAGATGAACATAAGACATCTAATGCCGCATACACACGATCGGTTTTTCTGATGAAAAAAGACTGATGGCCTTTTTTCATCGGACAAACCGATCGTGTGTGGGCCCCATCGGTCTTTTTTCCATCGGTATAAAAAAATAGAACATGTTTTAAATTTTTCCGATGGAAAAAAAACCGATAGAGTTCCACACAGACGATCGGAATTTGCTATCGGAGAAAAAACCCACGCATGCTCAAAATCAAGTAGACGCATGCTCAGAAGCATTGAACTTCATTTTTCTCGGCTCGTCAGAGTGTTTTACGTCACGGCGTTTGGGACAGTCTGATTTTTGACTGATGGTGTGTAGGCAAGACTGATGAAAGTCAGCTTCATTGGAATTCCGATGGAATAAAATCTGATGCATTTTTCCATCGGAAATCCGATCGTGTGTACAGGGCATAAGGGCTTCTCAAAAATTTTTCAAAAATTTTGCAAAAGTAACATCTGATTTTTCAATAAGCATGGAAAGTTTGGGGCAAATAAAAGGTAACATAAGTGGTGTTCATATTGTTGTTAAATGATATATTTCTAACAGGGGCCAAGATCCTGCTTTCTAAGGCTTTTGTAATAGTCTTGCTAGGATGGATAAAGGATAGGATGGCTGAAATACTTAAAGAGTATAAAGAAAAAAACACATTTATAAGTAAAACCTTTTTCCTGTTTTACTAAAAATGTTACAGCTGTGTCTCCAATAGAAAGATTTTTAATTGCCTTTTGATTAAAAAATAAGGCCCCTTTCCCACTAGTGGACTGGAGTCTGCCTGTCAGTTTTTCAGGAGGACCCAATCGTACCCTCCTGTCTCCTCTATGGAGCGGCGGGAGTCCGTTGACACCCACCGACATCTGATCCTATCCGCTAAAAAGAGACGGATGGGGATCTGTTCCCCATCCATCTGATGGATCGGATTGGATGACACTCAGGTATAAATGGACAGGCGGACTGTTTACATCTGAACGCCCATAGAGGAGAGCGGGCTGTGTCTATGTCCACTCGGCAGAAGCCGAGTGGACACAGAGCAGCCATCCACCTGCTCAGTGGGGATTAATGGATAGATTCCCAGCTGAGCAGGATTATTCCAACGAAGCAAGAAAGGAGGGGTGACCCCTGGAAGTTGCACATCTATGGTGTCCTGCTGCAATGAATGGAGTGGCAACCTCAGCCTGGACTCTGACCAGGCCACGCCCCCAACATGTTTCACTCTGTCCCCCAGAGCTTAGTCATGGGGATGTCACGGATTCCACCCCTTGTGTAAGGAAACTAAGAGGGAGAACCTCCCCAAATTTTTGAGAGAGCAGAGAATGGTTAGTGTCTCTAAAATAAAATAAAAAATGTTGGCTGGGATTGGGCTATAGGATGAAACTTTTAAACTTGATGCAAATTTTGTGGTTAAAAGCACCATTGTAGCTATCATACTAATTACCAGTAAAAAGATCAGATATACTTTGAAGCTGACTGTGTGCTTCCATTTTTCAGGAGTGAACATCCATTAGCACAACTCTACTGTCATTCTATCATGGAGAACCACCACTTTGACCAGTGCCTCATGATACTGAATAGCCAGGTCAGTGCATACTCTGTGGTAACGACAGTTTCTTAGAAAAAATATAGGAGCAGACTTTTCATTATTGATTCATGGTGGAGCAGAGAATGAAAGTATACTGACAGAAATGTGGTTAAATCACCTCAAGAACAAAAGGGATATTTGCAAAAGTAACATGCTTGCAATTATTTGTTGAAATGTTTTGGTCAAAACTGACACATACTGTATATATGAGATTGGATTAATGGACAAGTGCCACCAGTACAAATTAGGCTCTGTTCACACTAGCCGACTCCAAAGTTGCGTGATTTGCAGTGCAACTTTGGAGTCCGACTTTGATACGACTTTGAAGTGACTTTGATTAGACTTTTACACTCTTCGACAGTCACGTCAGTCGGATCAAAGTAGTACAGAAACATTTTCTGAAGTCGCAGCCACTTCAGTAGTGTCAATTGGAATGTCTCTCATAGAGATACATGGCATTTCCTGCAATTCCTGCTGCAATTTTGGGTCTCACAAGTCGGATCCTAAGTCACACTAGTGTGAACCGAGCCTAAGAGGGGGGAATCTCCCCAGAACAAACAGACACCAAAAAAACTTTGACAGAGGGTCTAACCCTTCCCCACTCTATCCAAAACTTAAAACAATGTTTTGCCTAGATCAGGCATGTCCAAAGTCCAGCCCGCAGGCCAATCGTGGGCCGCGGTCCGGTTTTGACCGGCCCGCCTGGTTATCTAAACCAGTCTTTCTCAACCAGTGTGCCGCAGGATCAGGGGAGATAAGGGCTGTCAGATGAGCCCGATCTCCCGATCCCCTGCCGAATTGTAAATCGGCACTGTGAGAAGCTCAAAAGTTAAAGTGGAAGTAAACCCTCCTATCATTTTCAGGCAAGGAAGCTGCCATCTTGGCCTCTGTTTAATCTTCAACTGCTATGATGCTGCACATGTGATCAGTTATGACACCAGCCATTGGATGGTTCGACAGTTTGGTTGAGAGCACAACCAATGTGACAGTTGGCATTCCCGGCATTCCGGGAATGTAACTGCTTTTTGAAACTGTTAAATCGATGGGTTTACTTCCGCTTTAAAGTAATGTGCAGGGGAGTGTGCTGTGCTCTCTGCTTCCCCCTGCAATGCAGTACCCAGCTGAATGAGTAAACTGGAAGGGTACAGTACTGTGCTAGAAGCTAGATTCGTTTTAAAAGGGCTTTATTCATGTATCTGTGCATGTGTGTGTATGTCTGTATGTGTGCATGTGTGTGCGTGTGCATGTGTCTCTGTATGTATGTGTATGCATGTGTCTGTATGTGTGTGTGTGTGCGTGCAATTTGTATGTATGTATGTGTGTGTGTATGGACCCCCCCCCATTCCTGTACCATCAGAACTGCTTTTGTAGGGCTTGTTTGTGATAGGGCTTGTTTGTGATAGCAGCCAGGACTGCTGCTCCTCTGAAAAGCAATCCATGCACAGATCGCTTTTCAGAGGCATTTGACAGGCGGTAAAGAGGCATTATGTTGCCTCCTCACCACCTGTTTTAAGCCCGTAAATGCAGAATCACTATAAATGCAATGCACACAGTTGCGGGGTAGTTGCAGTGCAGCCCCATTCAGCCATGTGTACACCCCCAGCTGCTGCCTCTGCAGCTAAAGGGGGAGAAGTTGGGGGTGGTAAAAACAGCTCAACCATGTGGTTTTACTGCCCCTCCAACCTGACATGTGAACAAGCCCTTGGTTCACATCTGTGTGGCTGCGTGTAAGGCAGCCCATTCATTTCAATGGGCTTCCCCACCCACAAAACTGCAGGGAAAGTAGTCCGTGACCTTTTTTTTTTTTAAATTGCACTGCACCAAAAGCACCCCACATTTTCCAATGTGTGGGGTACCGTTAAGAATTAACGGTACCCCTAAAGAGCAGAGCATTCGTCTGTGTGTCAGGAACGAGCGCGACAAAGGCAAGAGAATTCTTGTTGGGCAGTGTATTAGTGCTCGAATGAACACAATTAGGGCCCTTTCACACATGCGGACCGTATGTCCGTTTTTCATCCATCCGTTTTCGGATGAAAAAACGGACATACATGTATCCCTATGGGATGTGGATGTCAGCGGATGAACATCCACTGACATCCAATCTCATCAGTCCCCGTTATGGTCCGTTTCTGCAGTCGGAGGAAAATCCTATTTTTCCATCCATCTGCGGATCGGATCGGATGAACGCGGACATGCGGTCCGTGTTTATCCAATCCCCCCATAGAGGAGAGCGGAGATCTGACAGGGCGGTCCCTGCACAGTGTGCAGGGACCGCCCTGTCATCTGCCGGCTCAGCGGGGATCAACGGAGCGATCCCCGCTGAGCAAGCGGATGTTAAAGGATCTGTACGCGTGAAAGAGCCCTTAGACCGAATTTTAATGGTTCAAAGAATGTCAGGCGAAATGGTTGGCCCTCACGCATGTTCACTTCATCAAATCTGGCCCTCTTTGAAAAAAGTTTGGACACCCCTGGCCTAGATATATACTTTAGAGGCTCAGTCCATAAAAAATATTTTTATTATGTTGTTAGATGATAAAGTTTGTCTTTAGTGGGCTTTTATGCTGAGGTCTCTGCTCTTGAGTTCCAAGGTCTGTACACTTCATGAGGAATTCTAAGGGGGGTCGACTCTCCCTATTTTTTTCATTCTGGAAAGAACTATGCTTGGGATAAATCACTGCTGATTTCCTTCAAAGACATACTGTACAAAACCAACTAACCACACTCAACAAAATATTACTTGCGTGTAATAACATTCTCATTTCTGATACTTACATTTTTGGTGGAGCCTGGTAGGCTGAATCAGCCCCTGACATCAAAGCCTGCCATTAATCCTGATGATTTTCCAATTATCTGGGAGTTTCGGGTGTTCCTGCCCACTTTTTTTATTCTTCATCTCCTCCTGTTGCATCTTGTGATCTAAAAAATCTAAATTCAATAGGGAGAGTGGGAACCCCTCACAATGTCAACATTGACATGCAGATCCAGGAACACAAGAGTATACAATAGATCTCATACTAGGGGATAAAAGTAATGGGTGATGTCATTCTCCAGCATCTACTAAAAACAGTAATATCAGTTTGGAGCTCTTCGACTCTATGACTCTAATGTAAGACTATCACATACATTTGAAACACTTTTAACAATATGAAGAGATTACTAAATCACTATTATTTCTGAAATATGATTGCAAAAAGTAATATAAAATACTAATGTCCTTTTGTTCTCAGGGTAACCAGATTCTGAGTGGGCTTTCTGTTCAGGATTACAAGGCTGCACTGAGGATGATAAAGCAGGCAATCCTTGCTACAGATTTGGCACTTTATATAAAGTAAGTTTTCAAAGACCAGCAAAGTATCCTCTGACTGTTCTATTATTTTCTGCTCCCTCTAGTAAGATCATATTTGATTTATTATTTTTTGGGCATGGCTCAGTCTAACTGACCATAAAAGGAAGGGCTAAGTTATGTCTTTTTGGCAGTACTCAGTTTTTATGTGCGTCACAAATAATCTGTCTTATACCATCAAGTTTCGTATAGGTAACCATCATAACACAGCCAGAAGCACTGGTTGGTTTACTTAATACAGTCAGAGAGAGTTTACTGCTGGTCATAATTAGGGTGCAATCTATCAAGTAAAACACTGTGTTTGCTTTGCAGGAGGAGAGGTGATTTCTTTGAACTTATAAAAAGAAAGCAATTCAGGCTTGATGATCCAACACAAAAAGAATTGTTTGTGTAAGTATGAAAAATTAAAAAAAAATTCATAGGGTTGTTGCCTTGATACATTATCTTTCAGCATTGGGAGATGAGCACTAGTTGTCTGGGCATGTATCTTCCTACACTTACACTAACTTTTATTAACCTTTCTCCTAACCCATATTCTTACCCTTTTTTTAACTGTTACATTAATTTTCCCTGTAACCCTTGCAGTATCCCTCCCTGTAACCCTTTATACTAACCCTCCATATATCTCTTCCACTACCCCTCACTGTATCTCTTCCACCAACCCTCCCTATATCCCTTAATCTAACCTTCTCTCTAAGGTATCCCATACATTAGTCAGTTTTTTTTGTTCAACCGGTGGGTTGAACGAATAAAAGTGACCTGATTCCCTCATCTACACATTCAATGTGGATCGGGAAATTCTCCCTGCTGAACTATTGTTTTCTAACAGCGAGGAGAATTCCTCGCCATCAGAATACATTGATCAGCGCACAGGCTACAGAAGCACTGATCGAGCGAGGTGAAACCAGCAAGACGATTTTATAGAAGTCAGTCAGGAGATTTGACTTTTGTACAACCACAGTGCCCATACATGGATCAAAATGTGGCAAGTCCCTGCTGAAACACTTGCACTAAACCTCACTATAACTCTATATCCCTTGCACTAACGTTCCATTTATCTTACACAAACCCTTCCTCTATCCCTTACACCATCCCACCCTGTAAACCTCATGCTAACTCTCCTTGTAACCCTTACATTAACCTTTGCTGTAATCCTGAAACTAAGGTGTTAATTTACTAAAGACAAATAGACTGTGCACTTTGCAAAGTGCTGTTGCTCCAAATCTTAGTAAATGGTGTAAAGCTTCACTTTGCAAAGAATACCCAATCACATGCAAGGAAAATAAAAAAAAACAGCATTTTTGCTTGTACATGATTGGATGATGGAAGTCAGCAGAGCTTCTGCTCATTTACTAAGCTCTGGAACAACTGCACCTCCAGAGTGCAACTGCACTTTGCAATGTGCACAATCTATTTGTCTTTAGTAAATCAACCCCTAACTCTCCCTGTAACTCTAAAGCTGGCCATAGGCTAGTAGAATTTTGTGAACTTAGTAGAGTTGGTGGAGTCAAATGGACGTTCGTTTTCAACCACAGAGGCGAGAAAATTCAAAGGAGCAGAATGGAAAAAAAATCAGTGTATGTGGTTTTTGTTTGGGAAAGTGCATTCACTTTTTTGAAATGCTTTTGATTGACATTCCACAAGCCATCAAACGTACTGAGAATTTTTGTAAGAATTTTTGTAGGAATGTCCGTGTGACAGTGTATGGCCAGCTTTACATTAACCCTCCTTTATAACCTTTACACTAACCCTCCCTGTAATGGTTACACTAACCCTCCCTGTAATGGTTACACTAATCCTTCCTGTAAACCCTACACTAACCCTCCCTGTAACTGTTACACAGACCCCCCCCATCCGCTCCTATAACCTTTTAAACAAACCCTCCTAACTATTACCCTAACCCTCCCTGTAAACCTTATACTAATCCTGCCTGAATCCCTTATACTGACCCTCCCTATAACCCATGTACTAACCCTCTATATAACCCTTACACTAACCCTCACTATAAGCCTTTACACGTAACTCTTCCTGTAACTAGTACACTGTATCCTTTACACTAACTCTTCAGGTAAACCTTACACTAAAGCCTGGCACACACTATCAGTTTTTTATTTTTATTTTATTTTAATTTTTTTCGTTGAACCCAGCGGGCTTAAACAAAAAAAAACTGAAGAGCTCTGGAGGAGAACATGTACTAACTACGTATCTGATGTTAGTACATCGGTCTCCCCGCTAAACTATTGTGTTCTGACAGGGGAACCACCCCCCCGCCCGTCCGAACACACAGCTCTCAGCCTATGGCTGGCCTTTTTTGTCATGCCTGTTTGACAGAAGCCGGACGTTCCGCCAGCTTCTGTTTGACCGGCTGCCATACACATGGGCTGAATGTTGGACGATTTCTATTAAACTGGCCCATGTGTAGGGCTTTATCCTTCCTGTTCCTCTTATACTAACAATCCTTGTGAGCCTAAAGCCCTGTACACACAATCTGTTTAACCGATGAAAACCCTCCAATGGATTGTTTTCATCAGACAAACCGATCGTGTATGGGACCCATCGGTCTTTTTTCTATCGGTTTTAAAAAATAGAACATTTTTTAAATTTTTCCGATGGATAAATAACCGATCGAAAAATCCGATCGTCTATGGGCAAGTCCATCGGATAAAAAACCCACGCATGCTCAGAATCAAGTCGACGCATGCTCAGAAGCATTGAACTTAATTTTTCTCGGCTCATCAGAGTGTTTTACGTCACCGCGTTTGGAACGGTCGGTTTTTTGACTGATGGTGTGTAGGCAAGACTGACGGAAGTCAGCTTCATCGGATTTCCGATGGACAAAACCATCGGATTAGAATCCATAGGATATCCGATCGTGTGTACGAGGCTTTACACTAACCCATCCTGTAAACTTTACACAAATTCTCCCTGTATCCATTAAACTAGACCTGCCTATAAACTCTATACTAACCCTGCCTGGATCCTTTACACTAATGGTACCTTCTTGTATGTGAAGCGGGGGGGGGCACCTGGTTCAAAAGTTCATCATCCTTGAAGGATTCTTTGAAACATTTAATGGTCAAGGGCATCAAATACAGCTGACACATTTCGATGTTAATAATATCAGAATGCAGTATGGGTCTGTGTTAAAACTTGATGAAGACTAACTTCTCCTGACAGCACTGAAGGCAGATTTTTGCTCTTAACCATTTAATGTTTGAAAAAGTCCTTTAAGTGAAATTAACTTTTGTACCAAGCACTCCTCAGTACACATTCAAGAAATTACCATCTGGCGAGCATTTCCTTTGTTACTTTCAGAAAGGTAGCAGCCTAGGGCCAGAATAGGGTTCACCTATACTTCACCTATATTTCAACCATGGATCTGCTTCTCTGAAGGAAAAATCACTTTAGATTAGATCCATTAGAACCAGCATTTACTTCTATCAGTCCTTTGCTATCGCACACACATCAGGCACTAACAGTACCTGTAATCCTTACATTTAACCTCCCTGTAAACCTTATAACCTCCTCTGTAATCCATACACTAGCCTTCCTTGTTAACCTTTCACTATTCTTGTAACTCCTACACTTAACCCTCCTTGTAACCCCTATGCAATCTCACAATAACCCACAACACAATGTGGAGGCAAATCAGATTTTGGATATTAGTTCATAATGCTATGTGGAGTTTCTTTTGATGTTACTTTTAGTAGCCCTTTAGCACCTACCTGTTGGAACACTTGCTGCACTATATCCTTCCCAAAAGGGGTGGAACCAAGCAGAAACATTCCAATGTTTAAAGCCCAACTCCAGCCAAATTGTATTTGTCATGGATAGAATAGAGAAAGGTTTGAACCTCTATCAATATTTTTATTTCTCTCTGTGCCTCTCTGATGAGGTTGTCTCTCACTTCCCGACCAGTGCACACAAAGAAAGTGAGGGCAATCCTCACATCAGGTATATAGACTACAACAAAACCCTGACGGTTAAAAACATTCTCCCCTCTTTCTAAACCTAGATGTTTATATTTTGATTTTTTTCCATTAACAGATCACAGTATGATAAGATAAGATAAGATAAGGTAGAGTGGAATATGGGGACTTTCTATGTTTTTTGGGGTTTTCCAGTCCTATCAACAAATGCCATTGTTGCAGGACTTTGTCTCCACGGCAGAAGTTCCAATCCCAAACATAGGCATATGCAAACGGGCCTCAGAGCTACTTTGTTTTTTAGGTGCGCCTCGAAAGCTCATTGCAAGCAATAATGAAAAATCCATAATATGATCTTTTAACAGCCTTTTTCTAAATTAATCTACATTGTTTTTTTAAGTAGGGTTCAGTTATGTGGTCATTTTGGATGCAGACAGTTAGTGGATTTTTTGTAAAGCATTTTTTTTAAACCGAATGTGAAAAGTTCAGCATGTTTGTTAAGATATCTTGTGTATGTGTGCTCTGAGTGAAAATTATTTTCTCTGTTTTTAGTTTAGTGGTTTCTTCTTTATTGAAATTCTCCAAACAAAATGCTTCATGCGTGTATTACTGTATTTATTGGCGTATAACACTCACTTTTCTACCCTGAAAATAGAGGGTAAACTGTGCCTGCGTGTTATACGCAGGGGGTTGTTGTACGTTTTTTTCCTGAAACCTCCCTCTTAAAGTTAGGGTGCGTGTTATACGCCTGTGCGTGTTATACGCCGATAAATACGGTAGTTAAAGGAGATTATTTTCAGTAGCAACAGTTAACTGTCTTTTTACTCCAAAATGCAGTGAAATACAGTTGAAACTTGGTATGCCTGCCATTTTTGGGGGGATGTGCTGCATTTTTTTTATAGCTCTTACAGATCAAAACTGTAAAAACTCATGGACCTACTTTTTTATAATGATAACAGGTGTTTGTTTGTTTTTTTACTGTTTAAAACACATGAGTAAGGATTCTCCTGGGACCGAGGATTATAAGAGATATTCGTTTCCAGGCCCCCATTTCTTTGGCCAATGAAGAAAGTAAAGTCCCTTATAATATTTGGGGAAAAGTATTTTATTCAGTTTTCTCTGGCAAATATAATTCCTTGTTAGTTTCCATCAACATTATTTTCTTTGAATACGGCAGTATAATGTTCATCAATGTAAGTTGATGCAGTTTGCAATTACTCACGTTGTACATAGAGGAATATTGTACCATGTTGGCCATCGATTTATATGGAAAGTTTGGCGTTTAAAGTGGTTGTAAACCCTTCCCTAAACCCAGTGATGTGACTAGTCACAGAGATTAAAAAATAAATAAAAAATCCTGTACCTGTTTATATGCAGCCATCTCTTTTCTACAGCTATTCAATGTGTGGAGTTCATACAGCTTGTCTGAACATTCAGAAAGCAGAAGACAGGGAGCTGAAGTTACACTCTGCAGAGCTCAGTAGATGATTGGAGGGAAAAGGACACACCCTCCTTCACATAGCACAGATGAACAAAGCTGAGGCTTCCACCGTCACCTTTTTATCTCTTGGTGTCAGGAAAACCTGTCAGAAGTGACTCATGCATATAGCAGAGGAATGAAGCTGCAGACAGAAATGACACTTGGTGCTCTGGATTGAGACAAGTACACACTAGAGAGAGATATGCTTCTTTAATATTTCATGTCTGAGGTTTACAACCACTTGTGATATCCTTTATTAGCTAATTTAAGTTATCTAAAAATGCAAGCTTTCAGGGTAACTTAGATCCCTTCTTCAGGCTTTATACAATTCATTGTAATAAATCTGAATTGTATAAAGCCCGAGAAAGGAATCTAAGTTACCCTGAAAACTTGGATCTTTAATAACTTAAGTTAGCTAATAAAGGATATTACTTAAACTCTAAACTATCAGCAAGTTTTACATGAATCAAAGTTTCAAACGTGTGATTTTGTGTTCTCTGCAGGGCAATGTTGATGACTGCTTGTGATCTGTCTGCAATAACAAAACCCTGGCCAGTTCAACAGCGGGTCTGTATCTAACTCAACCAAGCTCATTCCTGTATATTTATTTGTAATCTGATAATTAAAGTTGAACTCCAGGTATGAATTTTGTAACATAGTTACATTGGTCCAGGTTGGACCAATGTAAGTATGCATATAAAATACCTGTGGGATTCCTGTGGAAGCTGGAAATCAGTCTCCACTACTACAGTGATCACTGCTATCTTCCAGGTCCCATGCAGAGCAGCTGCCCTGCTGCATTATAGTAACCAGCGAGGGTCGCCTGCTCTTCACAGGCACCATTCACAGAGCTCCTTGCATTTTTCTTAATCAATACAAGCCATTCTCTGATTGGACAAGGTGGAGAGGTAGAACAGTGACATCATAATCTCCACCTAATCCATTTTGAGGACACCTTGTACTCAATGAGAAAAATGCCCCGCACCAAGTGAGTAAGCTTGTGTGTTCACTATGCAGCAGGGCAACCTGACCCAGACGATAGCAGCAATCACTGTAGTAGTGGTAACTACTACAGTGATTTTCAACTTCCACAGGTATCCCACAGGTATGGCATATGCATAATTACACTGGTCCAAGCTGGACTAATGTAACTACAGTAAGGGACAACAATATTTGATCCCCTGCTGATTTTGTACATTTTCCCCATGACAAGGAAATTATCAGTCTATAATTTTAATGGTAGGTTTATTTTAACAGTGAGAGACAGAATAACAACAAAAATATCTAGGAAACCACATTTCAAAAAAGTTATAAATTGATTTGCATTTTAATGAGTGAAATAAATATTTGATCCTTTATCAATCAGCAAGATTTCTAGCTCCCAGGTGTCTTCTATACAGGTAACAAACTAAGATTAGGAGCACTCTCTTAAAGGGAGTGCTCCTAATCTCAGCTTGTTACCTGTATAAAAGACAGCTGTCCACAGAATCAATCAATTGATCAGATTCCAAGCTCTCCACCATGGCCAAGACCAAAGAGCTGTCCAAGGATGCTGCCTATGACCCCAAGAACACCATCCCCACCGTCAAACATGGAGGTGGAAACATGATGCTTTGGGGGTGTTTTTCTGCTATGGGGACAGGACAACTTCACTGCATCAAAGTGACGATGGACGGGGCCATGTACCGTCAAATCTTGAGTGAGTACCTCCTTCCCTCAGCCAGGGCATTGAAAATGGGTCGTGGATGGGTATTCCAGCATGACAATGACCCAAAACACATGGCCAAGGCAACAAAGGAGTGGCTCAAGAAGAAACACATTAAGGTCCTAGCGTGGCCTACCCAGTCTCCAGACCTTAATCCCATAGAAAATATGTGGAGGAAGCTGAAGGTTCGAGTTACCAAACATCAGCCTCAAAACCTTAATGACTTGGAGAGGATCTGCAAAGAGGAGTGGGACAAACTCCCTCCAGAGATGTGTGCAAACCTGGTGGCGAACTACAAGAAATGTCTGACTTCTGTGAGTACTAAGTCATGTTTTGCGAAGGGGTCAGATACTTATTTCACTCATTAAAATGCAAATCAATTTATAACTTTTTTGAAATGCATTTTTGTTATTCTGTCACTGGTAAAAAGAAAAACAACCAGTAAAATTATAGACTGATCATTTCTTTGTCAGTGAGCAAATGTACAAAATCAGCAGGGGATCAAATACTTTTTCACTGTATGCTATAAAATCCATATCTATAATTCTGTAAAGATGACATGAGAAATTTGGGCTATTCTGGACTCTAAATGCTAGTTTCCTGTCTGTTATGCTGATCTACTGGCCTCAATACAGACAGGAAAGTCGTGAAATGGTTCAGCAGTCCTGCTGATTCTGGTTGACAGCACAGAATTTTTTGGAAAATCTCTTTAATGAGGACAGAGATAGCAGTGAAAGCACTTCCTGTTTTGATGATCCCTGTCCTAAGCCCTAAGCATTGCCTCTTTATTCCAAACCAAAAAACAAAATCTTTTGTGGCAAGTTGGAATTTTAAAGGAATATTCCATAATGAATACAAATTGTACTGGCACTCTCTTGGTTTAAGATCCCAATCAGTAACATAATTCAAGTCTGCGATTGTGTCTCCTTTTCCTGGCAATAGGGTGGTGGGAGGGAGGAAGCCTTCCTGTTAACGGACCCATAGGCAAATCATTTTTAAATTTCTACTGTATCTGTACATGTGAGCAATATTTGCAAGTCAGCATTTCTGTGGTGGCATTGGAGCACATGTACAGGTATGAAAATCATCCGAAATGTCTATGTGACCATACACTTCTATACATATACATCTACACTTTTTGAAAGCAGGTGTCTCCATTCAAAAGAAACTCTGAACAGTGATATGTAAAGTGAGGATATTTACAGATATGAGTTAGAAAAGCTACTTTTCCTGTCTAGCCAGTTGCAACCAGCTGTTATTAGTTATTTCAGTTTTAAGCACTTCTTGTATTTATGTTCATGTTTTCATTACTTGCTGATAATAAAGGGTAGATTTAGACGTGCGTCTAAATCTTCTTTGCCTCTGAAGCCCAATCTAGATTGCACATGATTGTGGGGTGTTTGCGGCACTTCCTCATTAAATTGCATGTGTTGTGTTCAGCAGGCTTGCCGCCCATAATTACTACATGACGGGGCAACTTAGCTGCAATCGCAAAGAGCTGCAGCATGTATACATCCTCCTTCGCTGCCTATTGCACCTTAAGAGGGGGCGGCTGGCGTTTTGCCATCTTCCAAACTCAAGTCTAAATGAGGCGTTAAAGCAAATTCAATACAAGCCAAGTAATTAAAGCTAAGAAAAATAGATAATGGAATTTGAATTCCAACCTTACCACGTTCAAAAGACACTTACCAGCCTGCCACCAAAATAAAATACACTGTCTAACAATTTTCTTAAAACAGATTTTAGTTTCACAACTTATATAATATTATATATGTGGAAACCCCCCTCGTCAAGGTCTTTTGCATAGTGTGATCCTAACTCCAGTCTATGAGATAGAGCACTTTAACAAGGGGATTTAGTGAGAGGCTGTGCACCTTCTACATGTTTTTAATAATTGCAAATTATTAGACAGTGTATGTCTTTTCGCCAACTAGCTGGTGTTGGTAAAAAATTTTTTTTGTTTGTTCTATTTATGTGCACCTTACTTTAAAATCGAATTATAAATTGGGGTGGCTGCTATTTTTGTTTAGCTAGCATGTTCAAAGGAGACTTCTCAATGTATTTAAAGTGATACAAATAAACTGTGCAAAATATAAACAATCCTTTTCCTGTACATTCAAAATTTGTCCACAACAACCAATGAATGTTTTGGTTGTACATTCTGGTTCTCGTAAATCCAGGGAGCTGTAGGGGGACGTACCATAACATAACTTAACAAGAAGTGCAAATATTGAGTCTATTTGGTCTATATGATATACAAGATGTGAATCCATGAATGTATCCCAACATAAGCAGATTTATTTCTTTGAAGCACAGAAAATATTTACAAAGAGATCTTAACATTGGAAATAGAAACAAATAAAAAGACAGTTAAACAATGTGGATGATGTGGCACCAGATGGAGCCCTGGGCCTCTGGCCAGAAGCCTGAATTCCTGGAAAACAGATAATAATGCAAGAGGAAAGCAGAAACCATGGATATAATTATCTGAATTGCATGGGTCAATTTCAGAAGGTCAAGTGAAAGCGTCATTATCTGTCTTGGCTGCTCACATTATGGGTTAGATTGTTTGGGGTGTAGACAAGTACATTCATGAGAATCTTCTGGCTGTGAATGGCAATTGTGGTTTTGCCTTTTTAACTGTTTCTAAGGTCTTCCTTCTATTGTAAAAGTACTCATAGCACGTGGATATATGGCTTTTGTGTGCAGCTCCTGTACTAAAACTCCCATGTTTGTCTAAGCTTTCATATAGTGAAGGTATGGTGTTGGGATGATGAGAAAATCAAATGAACCAGACTGAAGTGCAATTTCAGCTAGATTCTTTGATCTACAAGATGCAGCACAGTGCTGCGTAAAGGTAATATCTTTTAGGACACCTAGGAACTAAGACTGGGATGCATATGTGTCGGTCCTATCATTATAAGAGAACAGCCGCCAGTGGAGACATTATTGGACTCTGGAAGCCCCATTGGATTTGTCCATGTCATTGTTGTGGACCCTGTCAAGCTTTGCTCCTACCAAATGGGAGTACTCTGTAATCATGGCGATGCTAAAGACTACCCTAATGCGCTGCTTGTGTGCACTGAGTCTCTAATGCCGCGTACACATGGCCGGACTTTGCCACGGGCAAAACTCCGTCGGAATTTCCAACAGAAAAATAGAGAACCTGTTCTCTATCTAAGTCCATCGGAAATTCCGACGGGAAAAGTCCGATGGGGCATACACACGGTCGGAATATCCGATGAAAAGCTCCCATCTGACTTTTTCCATCGGAAATTCTGGCTGTGTGTACGCGGCATTAGACTTTTAATATTTTCTGTTTCTGCATTTGGAAATCTTTCAGCTAAACTCCAGCCAAACAGCTAAATACACAGATGAAATACTTTTGTATTTTTATCCATCCAGTTGTGAGATATACACAGCGTTGCCAGACATCACAGCCAGGGAAAGATACAATTTTCTCTGTAACAGTTATAGACTGTAGAAGGGAAACAGCGGGTGTCTTCTCTCCACCTCCAGCCTTCTGGCTAGACCAGTGTTCCTCAACCATTTTTCAATCAAGACACCCTTTAAAAATTTTCAGGATCTCAGAGCCCCATCTGGAGATACAGTATGTATGAGTGTACGTGCCTTTTTGCACATTTGCTTTGCGAATTTATTAGGATGCTCTATATCAGTGGTCATCAACCCTGTCCTCAGGGCCCACTAACAGGCTGGGTTTTATGTATTACCTTGGGAAGATGCAGACTAGAATACTGCAATCACTGTGCAGCAAATAATATCACCTGTGATTTATTTCAGTTATCTTGCAAACCTGGCCTGTTATTGGGCCCTGAGGACAGGGTTTATGACCACTGCTCTATAGGAAACATGCAAAAAAGCTGCTGGCATGATTTTTAAAATTGCACTGCGCCAAAATGCATGGTACAGTGTGGTTTAGCGGGCATGAACGAACACGCATTTTGTAGATCTGTGGGGGTACCATTAATAATTAATGGCAACTGCGCGCATCTGCAAAATGGAGCGCAGGAAAACTTTTCCCCTTAATTACCCTGCTAGTCCAAGTCTCCCCTGCTAGCAGAACCCCCCCAACTCCTCCCACCACATCCCTTTTATCACTACAGGAATACAGATAGCGGCAGAGAGGAGGAGAGAGCTGTGCTCTCCCCCACTCCAGCTTCTCTCCCTGTTGTCTGTATAACCCAGAATGCTCTCAGCTAGGAAATGTATAGGGTTTGATTACCGCCCCACTGACAATTTCTGCTGCCGGGACAGGAGTATTGTGTGGAGGAGAATGGTGGGGAGTAATCAAAGTCTGTATAGTCCAATGCACTCTGTTTTAATTCCTGTATACAGACAGATGGGAGAGAGCACAGTCCGCACCTCCTCCCGGCTCGTTCCACCTCTGTGCTCCTATCTATATTCCGACATGTCCTTAGCAACCAGTGGCGTCATCAGTTGGTAGGACATTGGCACCCCAGTTGAGAAACGCTGGACTAGGCTGTGAAGGAGCAGCCAAACACTGGTGAGGTCATCTCTCTGCTAAATCTGCATTCTACTCCTATCAATGCATTCCTTGTCGGGGGGGCTATGAGGAAGAAGCTTTATTGTTGGAGTGATCAAACTGAACCTTTATGAAGCTAGTATTATATGAGCAGCATACAAAGTGACAGCTGCAAAGTTGTCTGCAAACTGGTAGCTGTAACTTCACAAGTCCACAAACTTCCAGTTGTTGCTTTGTATGAGAAGAATAGTCTAGCTCGCACATCTGTGTGTAGTGATAGCCCCGTAGGAGCTGCTGGTTTAATTTTGGGCCTGCCGTTACCTTACTGTTCCATAAGCTCGTCTCAGGAGTTCTCCTTGAAGAGTTGTCCAGAAGAAAGTTCGCACCAAAACAAAGTCTCTTTCAAGGCGTTTTATTGATTAAAGTTTCCAGCAGAGGGGGGGAGAAGGGATGGGGAGGACTCAGGTACCTTACTTGCGGATCACAGGTATTTTCTTAGGTCCAAAGGAACAACTGTCTCCACGCTGGACTCAGCAACCACCGGATAGGCCCACTCTCACTGGCCTAGCAATCGGTGCGTAGCTCGATCACAGATAGTCTCTGCCACAGACTTGTGAAAATAGAAGTTGCTCAATAGTCTCTGCCACAGACTTGTGCAACCACTCACTGGTTTACCTTCTGATGAAAAGAACACAGCTCTCAGTGCCAGGATCATTCATGCCGTTCTGGAAGGACTGTGAGGTAGATTTTTATCAGGATACATCCTCCAATTGAGTCCTCAATTGCTCGGTCCCTTCCCGCAGGCAAGGCGACACAGGATCATCCCTGGATCAGTAGGCCCCCAGTGACTCCTGGGCCTACATCTCAGTAACGGAACCTCAGGCCAACGTGGCCCCGAGGCGGAAACTGCCAGCGCATCCCTGAGGCCAGGAGGGCCCTCAGGTCGGGATCGGGAGGCGCCCACCGCCAACCAACGAACGACCCCACAAAATGGTGTCTGTCCCTTAAGTACCCTCTCGCAGAATGCAAAGAGATACCCAATGCATCCAGCCTGTTGCCTTTCCAACCCTGACCAGTGATGACAGCGACACCCACCGTCAGGGGGAAAATCATGCAACCAGCTGAACTGAAACAGAAGTATAATTTGGACACAATCCTTCTGAGCCAAACTATTGCTCAGACAACTATAATTTTAACACATAGCGCCCACTCATTGGGAGCAGGGCACTACATGTGTGTATAATGTTATGCATTGTAGCAGGTGTGGAGTCTACTTTTCACCTGTTTACATTGATCTTGACAGTAACTGTAATGTCTACAGTGAGAAGCATTTTATGTTTTGTTGAGAAAATAAAATGTTATGTTTTCAGATAGCTGAACTTGTCGCTACAGAATTTTATGACCAAGGGGATAAAGAGAGGAGAGAACTGAATATAGAACCAATTGTAAGTATCACCCCCACTGTCCCGTTTGTATTCTTAAAGTGTCCTGATCAAATTGTAATGTGAAAATATGGAAAGAAAACGAAAAATGACATATGATGCAGTCTGTTACTAGTATTAATACTCAAGAGTCTGTAATATATTACCCGTTGATCCTGCTAGCAGCTCCAGCTAACACTTTTAAGCAAGTAAAACAACAGTTTATTGTTTCCTTTTGGCGAAAGAGGCTTAAACCACATTGATAAAAGTTGACTGTTACAGGCACCCTTGTCAATGTTATATGGTTTGTCCTTACCCCTCTAACTGCCTGTTTTGCCAGCTCTGCTGGCAGAATCACTCACCATATTTGGAAATGAGTATCAGTCTTGAAAACAGACCATCATGACATGATATGCTTATGTTCCAGGATCTCATGAACAGAGAGAAGAAAGACAAAATACCCAGCATGCAGGTTGGATTTATTGACGCAATCTGCTTAGAGCTATATGAGGTTGGTTGCTTTGTGCTTGCTGTATCTGTTTATGCTTTTCTCTTAACAATTAAATGTAATATTTTTCCCTATTACATTTTTTTAATACTGAGTGGCTAAAGTAAAGAATGGCACAGTGCAAAAAATAACTACTGTCCATAGAGACCAGTCACATTTTATGTTTATTAAAGCTGAGTTCCACCCAAAAGTGGAACTTCAGCTGATTTGTCACCTCCCCCCTCAGGTGCCTCATTTGGCACCTTTCGGGGGGGGGGGAGCAGATACCTGTCTTTGACAGGTATCCTGTTCCCACTTCTGGGAGTCTGGGCCACGGCCCATGACATCACCGCTCGGCTCCCTCCTCCTCCCCCTGCCGCCAGGTCAGTAGGAGAGAGGAGCGGAGCGGAGCACATAGCCGGGTTCCCTTACCCGCAATGGCGGCGGCATGCACCCGACAGCTGATGGAAACAATTTTTGCAGCGGTGGGCGGAACATCGCTTTAACTATTCTGTTTTGTTGAAATTAATGCAAGCAGAGGGATATACCTTGATTACCTTTTCTCTATATGCTTTTTAAGCATTCTGTCATTGTTGCCAGCCCTGCCCAGTTTCCATTTGTGGACTACATAACCCTCCCCCTTCCTTCCATTATGGAGAAGACGAAAGGGGGAGGTGTTCTGTTGTCCAGATCAGGATCAGAATCTAGAACTACTCTGATTGGCTCCAAATTGTCATTGGGGACCAGAATTAGTGACAGACGAAATTAAGAGCCATCAGCTGTGGCTGATGTCTTGCTAAATAAGGTTATTTTTTAACATACCTCAGCAAGCGGCATAATGCTGGGGAATGTTAATGTACAGATTGTGAATGGAAAAGGGATGGGGTTAAGATGTTGCATTCAGACTTTAAGAGGAACTTAAATCACTTTCTGTAATAGACCTCTGATCTGTTCATAATGACATTCATAAAGAGGACCTGTAATCTGCCCAATGCTATTACCTAGGGAGGCTTATTAGCCCCTTTGTGATAGCAATAAAATGAAATATTGAAAAAAAAAAAAAGTTCTAATAAAAATAGGATTAATTATTTTTTTTTTAAAAGCAGCCCTGTTGTTCTGCACACACCTACAAATTCAAACGCTTGCATAGGGCGTGCACATGTTGGGATCCACCCAGATACCTGAACCAGCAGCCATCTCAGCCTCTTATCGAGACATTGGGAGACTGAGGCAGAGCAGAAAGCAGGTGACTGACAGCTGTGGTGTTTGATCTCTCAATTCTTAGTGAAGAGTCAGCGGGGGAACGATGCAGCATCGAATCGATGTTGCATCCACCGAGGTGAGCATAAATGTTTTTTTTTTCCAACCCCATACTTTTCTTTTAATCGAATCCTCATGAGTATATGTTGATTCTTTAACAAATAGAAAGGTACAGTGATACTAACTTCTCATTCTTTCTGCCTTGGCCATTTATGTAGGCCTTAACGCAGGTTTCTGAGTCATGTTACCCCCTACTTGAGGGCTGCCTGAGGAACAAGCAGAAGTGGCAAGTTTTGGCAGAGCAGCAAGAGAATGGTCTGATGAATGGAGATAGCAGTCAGTCTAAGCTGAACTGTGACATTGACTAAGCAACACCAACAGCAGGTCTCTACTTTTGTGGTACAAATTAGTATTACACTGTTTGAAATATGAAATGTATTTTGCCACTGTTATATTTATTAATTTCACATTTTCGTTTAAGGAAATAATAAGCAAATGTAAATGAAATTACATTGTAACGTTTTCTACAGAAGCAATATATTTTCAGATGTATATAAGGTTACATCCACAATTTGGAGGTCCTTGGGGGTGTCACTGTATCGCCCCTTTGGAATCAGTGCCTTAATGCATGAATGGGTGCCATTTTATCTAAACAAGTCAGCTTTGGTGACCAGCACATTACTCTTTCAATAACACAGCACAATATGAAGTATGTCTAACATCGCACTGGCTGGTTCATGTAAAGACTGATAACGGTCACAGTTATATATCTAAAAGATGTACTAAGAAAAACATATAGAGGCACACAAATGGTTTGCAGTAAACCAGTGTGAGGGCAGGGGGGGTTACAGTTCAGGCAGCCTGGATGTAGCTGTATCCCTTGTTCTTTCATAAAGAGTTTTTTTATAAATGCGTGCCCCTGGCAAATTTTCTTTTCTTTTACACAAGTGACTTACTGTTAAAAATCTTATTAGAGGTACTCCTGTCTTTTTCTTGCCTGACATGTTTTATAATAGAGCATACAGGAACTGATATAGAAATAAATGGAGCTAATGAACTGATGGAAGTTTACTGAAGAAAACATTTGGAGGTTTACTTTAATTTCCTGGCCTAAAATGGATGGAATATAATTGGTTGCCATGTGCAAAATAGTTTTCTTTACTCCAGTCAAATTGGTGCTGATATGTTGCCAGCTTTGATATAAAAACACTAAGCACCTAAGCACTAAGACCTCCACGAAAAGTTATATCTAGACTTTAGTGGTGGCGTTTCTTCAGTAGTAAAATGTAGTCATGTGTTTTTTGAATAAAGCCCAAGACAAGATGGTGTAAATCCATAACTGTAAAAATTGCAAGATTTAAAAATATTTAAATTTTCGCCCATCTTAGTGTCAGGTGGTTTAAGGACAGCAAGTAGTCTAAAGACTTATGGTTGTATTATATTGAGCAACAGTGGAATCTCTGGTCATGATAAATTCTGAGAATATACAGTCAGGTCCATAAATATTGGGACATTGACACAATTCTAATCTTTTTGGCTCTATACACCACCACAAGGGATTTCAAATGAAACGATGAAAAGATGTGCTTGAACTGCAGACTTTCAGCTTTAATTTGAGGGGATTTACATCCAAATCAGGTGAACGGTGTAGGAATTACAGCAGTTTGTATATGTGCCTCCCACTTTTTAAGGGACCAAAAGTAATGGGACAGATTAACAATCATAAATCAGACTTTCACTTTTTAATAATTGGTTGCAAATCCTTTGCAGTCAATTACAGCCTGAAGTCTGGAATGCATAGATATCACCAGATGCTGGGTTTCATCCCTGGTGATGCTCTGCCAGGCCTCTACTGCAACTGTCTTCAGTTCCTGCTTGTTCTTGGGGCATTTTCCCTTCAGTTTTGTCTTCAGCAAGTGAAATACATGATCAATCGGATTCAGGTCAGGTGATTGACTTGGCCATTGCATAACATTCCACTTCTTTCCACTCTTTGGTTGCTTTCGCAGTATGCTTCGGGTCATTGTCCATCTGCACTGTGAAGCGCTGTCCAATGAGTTCTGAAGCATTTGGCTGAATATGAGCAGATAATATTGCCCGAAACACTTCAGAATTCATCCTGCTGCTTTTGTCAGCAGTCACATCATCAATAAATACAAGAGAACCAGTTCCATTGGCAGACATACATGCCCACACCATGACACTACCACCACCATGCTTCACTGATGAGGTGGTATGCTTTGGATCATGAGCAGTTCCTTTCCTTCTCCATACTATTCTCTTCCCATCACTCTGGTGCAAGTTGATCTTGGTCTCATCTGTCCATAGGATGTTGTTCCAGAACTGTGAAGGCTTCTTTAGATGTTGTTTGGCAAACTCTAATCTGGCCTTCCTGTTTTTGAGGCTCACCAATGGTTTACATCTTGTGGTGAACCCTCTGTATTCACTCTGGTGAAGTCTTCTCTTGATTGTTGACTTTGACACACAATAACCTACCTCCTGGAGAGTGTTCTTGATCTGGCCAACTGTTGTGAAGGGTGTTTTCTTCACCAGGGAAAGAATTCTTCGGTCATCCACCACAGTTGTTTTCCGTGGTCTTCTGGGTCTTTTGGTGTTGCTGAGCTCACCGGTGCGTTCTTTCTTTGTAAGGATGTTCCAAACAGTTGATTTGGCCACACCTAATGTTTTTGCTATCTCTCTGATGGGTGTTTTTTGTTTTTTCAGCCTAATGATGGCTTGATTCACTGATAGTGACAGCTCTTTGGATCTCATATTGAGAGTTGACAGCAACAGATTCCAAATGCAAATAGCACACTTGAAATGAACTCTGGACCTTTTATCTGCTCCATGTAAATGGGATAATGAGGGAATAACACACACCTGGCCATGGAACAGCAAATTGTCCCATTACTTTTGGTCCCTTAAAAAGTGGGAGGCACATATACAAACTGTTGTAATTCCTACACCTTTCACCTGATTTGGATGTAAATACCCTCAAATTAAACTTGAATTCTGCAGTTAAAGGACATCTTGTTCGTTTCATTTCAAATCCATTGTTGTGGTGTATTGAGCCAAAAAGATTAGAGTTGTGTCAATATCCCAATATTTATGGACCTGACTGTATGAAATTTCTACTCAATGATTATAACCAGGCCATCCATTACTGTAGTTTAAAGCAGCACATGGATAGTCTTTCATTGATGCACACACTCCCACTATCTCACAGAGTTCAAGCGCAGGCTGAAGGGGAGCCGTCCCTGCTCCAACTGTATCTTGAATGAAAAGCAAAATAGTCACACTCTGATGTACAAAAGATCAAGGTTTATCCCAGCAATGACCACAGCAATAGTCTCCACCTGGAAACCCAATTCCAAAACAAATCTCAAGGGGTTTTTTTTAAGTACATTTTAAAGGGAATTTATAGTGGCTATCTGTTTTCTTTCATTCTTGGTTATGGTTTGGAATATTTTTTAACAAAAGGGTCTCTTCTTTATTTTGAGTCAGTTGAATATAAAATATTGTTAATATTTTATATTTCCCTTTTTAGTCAGCAGGTGGAGCTTCATTGTACTTTTCACATCCTTTTCAGACTACTTAGCCTCTGTAGAAAAAAATCCTTTTGTTTAGCATAGGCTGAAATTTACAGGAATCTGAAGAGCCATTCCTTACTTCATCCTAGGCTTCAATCAGATAAAACCACAGCTTGGTACCTACTGCTGTTGTTATTCTGATAACCTATAGTGGTCTGGGAGTCCTTAGTATTAAATATTTATTTATTTGACATTGTTTGTCTAAAAAGACAGATGTAACACCTAAGTTTAAAAACGTATAAATATATATAAAAAAAAATATTGACCCAAAGACATTTATATTCTTTTATGAAATGTGAGGTTTAAAATGATTTGACAGGTATACGTGAGTCCCACCTCTTGTTGGTTTGAAAATCCAGACTGAGATGAATTTGGACAAGCAGAAGGTTGCTTTGTGTAAATGTGTTTCTTTGTATACAGCATTGCATTCAACCAAAAAAAAAAAAAAAAAACCTGCCACTGATCCACAGGAAGGTACAAAAAGGTCATAAAGCATAGGGTCCAGTTTGTTCTAACAGGAAAAAAATCCTTTCTGGTCGCAAAGAAATCAAATGCTCCCTGGATTAACATTCTACTTTGTTTCTTACAAATATTATTCGTTATTTATATTTTGCGCATTTAGAGACACATCAAGACTTTTTGAAGCAATCTACTGAGTTGGTTAGACCTAGATTCTATGGAAGAAACATAAAAAAGTTTTTTGTTAACTTTTTTTGTCTGGGTAAAGATATGTGTTTGTCCCAAGCATGATGGAAGCAATTTACTGTTCACTACCTCTGCTGGAAGTCTATTGTAAGACCGTTTTATAATTTCACAGCGCTCATTGTAAAGAAACCTTTTTCTATGCGGATGTTAAACCTCTTTTAATCCAAGGGCAAAGTGTGCCCCCTTGTTTTTTTGTGATGACCGTAAAGTGTATGTTACCCAAAATGTCATATATTTTGTATGTTGTATGTTAACTATGTTGTTGTGGGTAAATGTTATTCTTTACTGGGAGCCTTAGAGACATAGGTCCCTTTGCCCACCCACAGCATGCCTGTATCTCCTATAGTCAGTTTGCCCACCACACTCCCCATAAAGCCCTGCTGTGTTGATTGAGAGCAGCTCCCAGCAGAAACCATGTTGTCAACACAGCAGCTGCTGGAACGCAGCACTCACAGCTGAGAAAGGTGCTTCCCCGCTGTGTGTGGAGACATCCTCTGCCCACACACTATACAGATACATCTCCCCCTATGGTGAAGAAGTAAGCAAAGGAGGCTGTGAAATCATGTGATCACAAAAGAATACAAAAAAAGTACAAAATGTTTATTTTTTTAAATATTAGAATAAAATCACATAATATTGTGTTTATACAGAATTGTTTAAAAGCAAAGGAGTATAAGCTCTATGCCGGATAACATATACTAGACATAAACATATACTGCAACCATCTGTATTTGGATTGATAGCAAAAAGTGTATGGATTGATGTGTTTTGCCCTGAAGAAGGGCTTCTTCAGGATCCACCTTATAGTATTTACAGAGCCTATAACTCGAGCTATGACAAAAAAGCATCAGACATACTATGTAAGAATATACTGCATGACCAATAGCACACTAGGCAGAGTTGATATGTATAGTCTAAGTTGTATGAATAAGAACAAGAAGAAAAAGTAGCCACCAAAAAAGAGGGTCATCACACACATACCTGTATATTGATAGAGTGAGGACATAAGTTGGATCTAGATCCCCTTGATATAATGTGATTCTATATGTTTTTGCTATAGTGACTTATTATTTCTGGGTAATTTAAAATACCCATCTCCCATAGTCTCCCCCTTTGGAGAGGCATGGGAAATATTTTTTCTCCTATTTGTTATGCCTCATGTTCACTGGTTGCTAAAAAACGGACGTTTAGGAGCAGTTGGGCATTTTTTTCAACTGCTCCTGAACTCTCCTCTATGTTATCTTATTAGTAGTACATGTACACAGGGTCATTTATACTCGTTTAGAGGCTTTTTCTGAAACCCAAAAAAATGCGTTAAGAAGCTGTGTTAAGAGGCATTTCAAGCGCCAGATGTGGCTAAACGCAGTAACTCACGTTTAGCAGCATTTCATTTACAGGCGTTTTAAATTTTAACCCAAACAAAAAAATATTTTTTTTTTTCAAACGCTACTAGACGCAAACGCGGCTAAACTGCCGTTTTTAGACGCCGGTTGCTAGCTGTCAAGTTAAATTGTTCAGGAGAGGTTGACCAACTTCCCGTGTACATGAAGCCTTAGAATTGTTTCTCCATGGCATGCAGTTTACAATTTTCAATGCTGTGGGTTCCCGCTGTCCCAATGCTGCTTCCCTAATTTCTGTATGCCTGCTTTCTCCTATTCATGTTCCTTGCACCACAACACAACCGTTTGGCTTCTCATGCTGCTTTTCCCTCGCCTAGTCTGACCTCTGCTTTGCAGAGGACTGCAAGAGGCTGATACGAAGTCAAATTATTGCTTAAAGCGAAGCTCCACCCTAAAGTGGAACTTCCACTCATCGGAACCCTCCCCCCTTCGGTCTCATATTTGGCACCTTTTAGGGGGGAGGGGGGTGCAGATACCTAAGACAGGTATTTGCACCCACTTCCGGGAGTCCTCTCTGCGGGTAGTCTGCTGGTAGTACGTCACTTCCCGCAGAATACCCGTTGTGTTCTGGGAGACACTCTGCTTCCAGAACACAACAGGGACCAGTGACCAGGGACTGCAAGGCTTCACTTCCTGGTTCCCTCACCGAGGATGGCGGTGGGGGCAGCAGAGTGACGAGCGATTGCTCGTCTTCTGCTGCCGACATCGCTGGACTCCAGGACAGGTAAGTGTCCTAATATTAAAAGTCAGCAGCTGCAGTATTTGTAGCTGCTGGCTTTTAATAATTTTTTTTCGGCGGAGCTCCACTTTAACCACCTCAATACAGGGCACTTTCACCCCCTTCCTGCCCAAGCAATTTTTCAGCTTTCAGCGCTGTCACACTTTGAATTGCGCGGTCATGCAACACTGTACCCAAATGACATTTTTATAATTTTTTCCCCACAAATAGAGCTTTCTTTTGGTGGTATTTGATCATTACTGCATTTTTTTATTTTTTGCTCTATAAACAAAAGAAAAGCGACAATTTTGAAAAAATGCAATATTTTTTACTTTTTGCTATAATAAATATCCCCAAAAAATATATAAAAAAAAAAAATTTTCCTCAATTTTGGCCGATACGTATTCTTCTACATATTTTTGGTAAACAAAATCGCAATAAGCGTATATTGATTGGTTTGCGCAAAAGTTATAGCGGCTACAAAATAGGGGATAGATTTATAGCATTTTTATTATTTATTTTTTACTAGTAATGGTGGCGATCTGCAATTTTTATTGTGACTGCGATATTGCGGCGGACACATCGGACACTTTTGACACATTTTTGAGACCATTCACATTTATACAGCCATCCGTGCTATAAAAATGCATTGGTTAGTGTATAAATATGACTGGCAGGGAAGGGGTTAACACTAGGGGGCGATCAAGGGGTTAAATGTGTTCCCTAGGGATTGATTCTAACTGTGGGGGAGGGGACTGACTGGGGGAGGTGACAGATCGGTGTCCCTATGTACAAGGTACACACCATCGGTCTCCTCTCCCTGACAGGATGTGGATTTGTGTGTTTACACACACAGATCAACGGTCCTGCTCAGTTACTGGGCAATCGCGGGTGCCCGGCAGACATCGCGGATGCCGGGCACGCACATCGGGTCCCCAGTGACGCGACGGGCGCGCCCCCTAGTGGCTCGGGAAGGCAAAGACGTCATATGACGTCCGGCTAGAACGAGAACCTCATCGTCCCGCCGTCATATGACGGCGGACGGTAGGCTAGTGGTTAAAGAAAGCATCTCACAAAATATCTGCTTTTAAGTAATGTTGTCTTGCAATAAGAGATACCTTTACTCCAGATTCAGGGCATCCTTTAAGGCTGGATTCACACCTATGCATTTTTAGTGCTTTTAGAATTTTGCAGATTTGCACTACAGTCCTTTTAACAAGGTTTCCTATGGAATACGTTCTGTAGGGCAAATCTGCAAAATGCAAAAAGCACTAAAAATGCATAGGTGTGTATCCAGCCTTAAGCAGTTTAGTGACAGGTGGGGTGATGTGCGGAAGGGATGGGGGGGGTCTAACAGCTCTCTTCACTGTTCTTACAATTCACCGTTTTTTTTTAAAAAGTACATTGCCTTACAATAAGAGATACCTTGACTCTAGTTCCCTTAAACCAGTTTAGTGATGGTTGGGGTAATATGGGGACATCTAACAGCTTTTGTCCCTGTGCTATTTTCTTTAAAGCTACATTGTCTTATAATTAGAGATACCTCTACTCCAGACTCCAGCTCTTTTAAACCAATTTAGTGATAGTTGGGGTAATGTGAAGGGTGGGGGTGGATTCTAAAAGTTCTCATCCCTGTTTTTACAATTCATCATTCCAGTTCTATTTCTTAAATCTCTGAGGTCCCACCAGTTTTATTTGGGTGGAAAAGAAGCAAGACCTCTGTTTAGAAAAGCAGGTAAAAAAAAATTGGCAAGCTGCTGTAAAAACAAGGACAAGGCAGAACATTTGTTAACCTATTTTGAATTTGTCTTAAAGAGGACCTATAATCTTTATACAGTTTTTTGTCATATGTTAACTTAATTAAGCAGTTGTTATTCTGTATATATGTAGTTTGTAAGATCTAAATACATAAACATAGTCACATTTGGCTGTGTTTCCTTCAAAGTAATACTGTACAATCAGTTTGTGTCACTGCTTCATTCTTTATGTGTATGTTTATAGGCCAATTCAAATCAACAAGCTCCATAAGGCTAACTGAGCTGACCTAAGCTGTCCTAGAAGCAAACTTGTCAATGCTGTCAAAAACAAAACCAATCTTTCAATTGAAGCCTGTCAATGCCTACATCTTGTGAATCTATTTTAGGGCTCTCCTGGAACCCTCAGAATGTGGGAGCATCTGCAGTATGCAACTTCCTACATCCCACAGTGTAAAGCCTCTCAATAGGGTGTGGAGTGCTGTAGTGTAAACAATGCCAAACACTGGAATTTGTATACCATGGACACTCATGTCTCCCTAGGTGACCTCTAGCAACAGATTCACAATTCAAAGGCACCAACCAAACCTAGAGGTTTGTACTGTCCATTTGGAGGTTTGACAGGTACAGTTTAAGCAGGCGTGCTTACACTAGTCTCCGATATACAGATGGCATATACAAATCTATGGATTTAATACAATAATAGAGCAAGATTATTTTTTTTAAATACTCGCCAACCCCAAATGTGAGCAGCCAACACAACAATAAGACTGATTGTGAACAAATATGTGAAATAGAAAGTGTAGCGCTGAAAGTATGTTGGGTAAGATAACCCAACCAAACCTTAAAGAAGGCTAAGTGGTAAAACAATGAAGTGAAAAAATGTATGTACATCAAACCATGAACACAATGACATGAATAGTAGTAATTATATTAGAGAACCACAACCTATGTGTGGCTATGGGTGAACGATAGAAACCAAACACAATCAAACACTGACTTGAGAGACCGGCACAGATTGGTGATCCAAATAGAGGCTTGGTCATAGCGGTATACGTTGGCACGTCCACTTCTTACGTAGATCCATTTTACATTGGGCTACAACTTTTGGAACGCATACGATAGTTACAGGGAGATGTCACATAGTGTTACGTCATGACGTTTTTAACACGTCAGGACACCGGAAGTCAGATTCCAGGCCGGCCACACAGGCTTACAATTTAGTAATTAGTATTCCTATATAAATAAGCACAGAGGGTGGTTAGCCAGCGTATACCCCAGTTGAAGTCTTTGCGGACTAAACGCGTGGGGGTTAAAAACGCTAGCCCAAGCTGCCCTATATTGCGCTTTCTATTTGTTCAATTGAACTGTTTTTTATTTAATATTCATTTGTTTGAATATTTTTATCTCAATAAATTCCATCATTTGGATTTACACTATGTAGAGGCCCTTTTCTCTCTTTTTTATACTTTGAACATAATACCAATATACATCTCAGAGAGCTGCTCACGATCATTCACTGTTCAGAGCACCATCTACTTCCGAAACAGTTGGCCCTTTGGATCCATCCTCTGCTTGCAGAGGAGGAGATTGAAGTATTCGCCCTTGGAACCTGATTCCACGCTTCCGCATATATGCTTGGCAGATCCACCGCTGTATGGTGAGTTGGATCCACTATTTCGGGTAAGAGTACCCTTTTCTCTCCCCCTCTCCCCCATTCCTGGAAGGTGAAGGCACTCCCGGGTGTAATTATCTACTGTGCCGCACATCCACTCAAGAGACGGTCAGACATCTCCCGCAACAGTGTGTTGTCCTCAGACATCACTTTTGACCCCTGATGTCTCAATTTTATGGACTGTTACGTTTTTAGTCATCTTTAAAATCAGTATTGTGTTTGGTTTCTATCGGTCACCCATAGCCACACATAGGTTGTGGTTCTCTAATATATTTACTACTATTCATGTCATTGCGTTCATGGTTTGATGTATGAATAATGACCACACATGAGCCTATATTATAGTTTTTTGATACTGTGGTTCTAATAGTCACCTATTATATTATTCACCGTTAGCACTTTGTTTTCAGTATTGATTATTCTCCTGCGACTTCACATTGCATGAGATCTTTTTGTATACACTCACTGTGTGTTACATTTATATTGTGCCCTTTCATTAGGAGTTACATACATTTTTTCACTTCATTGTTTTACCACTTAGCCTTCTTTAAGGCAGGGCTAGACAAATTTGCTTGGAATCTAGGAGCCAGCTAAAAAAGTTAGGAGCCAGTTTTTTTTTTTTAACGACCGACAGCTTTATTTTCAATATAAAAATTAACCAATCTTAAATTTACACAGAAAGACGACTAGAACCAAACATTATATATATGGTATATATACTGGAGTTTTTCTTTATTTTATTTTTTAATACTAGTAATGGCGGCGATCAGCAACTTAGAGCGGGACTGTGATAGTGCGGCATACAATCTGACACTGGGTTGCAACTAGCTGCTACTGACATCTCAAGTGACACTAATACAGTGATCAGTGATAATAATATACACTGTCACTGTAATAATGACACTGGGTAGGAAGGGGTTAACACCAAGGGCAATCAAAGGGTTAACTATGTTCCTAGTAGCGTGTGTTAGGAATGTGACTGCTTTTATTTCCTGCCTTGCAGGGACACAAGTCCGCCATATCCCCGCTAAGGGTCCGATCAGGTCCACCTGAAAAACTGACAGGCGAACCTGATCAGACAGCCCGTGTGAAAGGGGCCAAGCAGGGAGATAACAAATAATAAATTCATTTTAATTAAGAAAAAAATAAACAGTTTTTACTTAAAAAAATTTAATAAAAATCAAAGCTATTAAAAAAAAAAAAAAAGGCTATTTGAACCAGCCACCCCACACTCACCATTAGGCAAAAGGTGCCAGATGACGCCCGCAATCACTTCCTTCTCTTCTCCACTTTGTGAAGGAGATGGGCGGGAAGTAAAAACAGGCAGGAAGCTCCATTAGCGTTGCTGGTTGTCTTCTTGTCATATCAACGGCCACCACAAGAGGGCGCCAGATTACAGAAGGAAGCCTAGGCCTACAGAACGCCGCAAAGCCGCGGCCTCAATTACCGGCCGGCGCGACGTGGTGGGGCGCACGCAGACACATGATACCCCAGCTGTGCCTCCCCAGGCGCCAGGTCGCTAATTATAGTCGCAATTGCAACCTGGCGCCCGGGGTTTGTCGAACCCTGCTTTAAGGTTTGGTTGGGTTCACTTACCCAATAATAGAGCAGGCAAAAACAAAATGAGTAGTACATTGGCATATTACATATAATGTTTTCATATTTTGTACTGCTTCTATTCCACTTACAAGAGAGCTAATTGAAAGGCACTTAAATCACCCATTCCAAACTGCTACCACTGCAGCTAAAGGAGTCTCAGTATGTACCAAGAGCTGTACTCCGCAAATACCAAAGTCATACCACTTTACTTCACAATGAATTTGAGTAATCAACCTTTTCTCAGAGACTGCCTCCAGCCTGTCTGCTGGCCATAGTGGGAAGAGATTCCTAAGTAATTCACTCTGTGTATCCAGGCTGAGGGCAAAGGACTAGTTACTAGCATTGCCTGTAGGCTCCATGCATGTCTCTGTGTGGAGGCAGTCATTTTGGTAGAGAAATAGGGCTACCCTTCCTTGTGTCAGAGCTGCCCCTGGTGATGACTAGTGATATGAAGACCAGTCGGGTGATAATCAAAAAACAGCAGGACAGGTTAGAAAACACAGTCCACAGAATGAATGAAACGTAATCAGGGAAATTCTTGCACTGCAGGTCCTCAGGCACAGCTTCTGCTACATGAATCTTTTTTAGGGTACTCCTTAGGCACATTTAGGCACATTTCTAGATTTTCCCTATTGGGTACCAAATCTTTATTTTTTGAGTTAAGGTCAGTTTGAAATGGGGCTTCTATAGTCACAGCATACACTTTGATTTTATATTATCAACATTGCAATAATATTATAAACAATAGCTATGTTTGACAATGCAATATAAGCTTACTTGAAAAAACTCTGTTCATGTTGTGAGTGTTGCCTGTCTGCTGGACCTCTTTTTTATACAACTTTATGGATTCAATAGGGTTTAGGTCTGGAGACATGCTTGGCCAGTCCATCACCTTTATCCTCAGCTTCTTTAGCAAGACAGTGGTCGCCCTGGAAGTGTGTTTGAGGTCGTTATTATGTCGGAATACTGCCCTACGGCCCAGTCTCCAAAGGGAGGGGATCATGCTCTGCTTCAGTATGTCACAGTACATGTTGGCATTCATGGTTCCCTCAATGAACTGTAGCTCCCCAGTGCCAGCAGCACTCCTGCAGCCCCAGATCATGACACTCGCACCCACATGCTTGACTGTAGGTAAGAAACACTTGTCTTTGTACTCCTACCTGGTTGCCACCACACACGCTTGACACCATCTGAACCAAACAAGTTTATCTTGGTCATCAGTCATCAGACCACAGGACATGGTTCCAGTAATCCATGTTCTTAGTCTGCTTGTCTTCAGCAAACTGTTTGCAGGCTTTCTTGTGCATCATCTTTAGAAGAGGCTTCCTTCTGGGACGACAGCCATGCAGACCAATTTAATGCAGTGTACGGCGTATGGTCTAAGCACTGACAGGCTGACCCCCCCACCCCTTTAACCTCTGTTGCAATGCTGGCAGCACTCATACGTCTATATCCCAAAGACAAACTCTGGATATGACGCTGAGCACGTGCACTCAACTTCTTTGGTCGACAATGGCAAGGCCTATTCTGAGTGGAAACTGTCCTGTTAAACCGCTGTATGGTCTTGGCCACCGGGCTTCAGCTCAGTTTCAAGGTCTTGGCAATCTTCTTATAGCCTAGGTCATCTTTATGTAGAGCAACAATTCTTTTTTTCAGATCCTCAGAGAGTTCTTTGCCATGAGGTGCATTCACACCTGAGATCTTGTAAAACTAACGAGTCGCATGACACCGGGAAAATGGCTAATTGGGTCCAATTTGGACATTTTCACTTAGGCGTGTACTCACTTTTGTTGCCAGTGGTTTAGACATTAATGGCTGTGTGTTGAGTTATTTTGGGGGGGACAGCAAATTGACACTGTTATAGAAGCTGTACACTCACTACTTTACATTGTAGCAAAGTGTATTTTCTTCAGTGTCGTCACATGAAAAGATATATTAAAATATTTACAAAAATGTGAGGGGTGTACTAATTTTTGTGACATACTGTATATATACATATATACAGTGTGTGTGTGTGTATATATATATATATAGTCACAAAAGCTATAGGAATGACCAAACCTGTATTTAATAAAACAATGCAAAACAGTACTGGTATAAAGTACCAGTCTCCAAAAATTCCCTGGGCAAATCCTGACTCTATGAAGATCTGAGCATAGTCCAACAATGCTCACTGAAGTTTACAGCAGGCATTTTGCAGCCAACATTACATGGGGTGGCCCATCGCTGGATCAGATCACATTATTTTTCTAGTTGATTCCACAAGTATTCAATAGCTTTCCATAGATTCCATGACTAGTTGATTCCATAGCTTTCCATAGATTTCATGACTATTTGATTCCATAAGTATTCCATATCTTTCCATAGATTCCATGACTAGTTGATTCCGTAACTATTTTATAGCTTTCCACAGATTTAATGGCTAGTTGATTCCACAACTAATCCATAGCTGTCCAAAGGTTGCATAGCTAATCGATTCTACAACTATTCCATAGCTTTCCATAGATTCCATAGCTAGTCGATCCCCCAACTATTCCATAGCTTTCCATAGATTCCATAGCTAGTTGATCCCCCAACTATTCCATAGCTTTCCATAGATTCCATAGCTAGTTGATTCCATGACTAGTTGATTCCATAATAATTACCTAGCCTTCCATAAATTCCATGGTTAATTGATTCCACAACTTTTCTATAGATTATATAGCTAATCGATTCTACAAATATTCCATAGCTTTCCATAGATTCAATGGCTAGTTGATCCCACAACTATTACATAGCTTTCCGTAGATTCCATGGCTAGTTAATTTCATAGCTATTCTATAGCTTTTCTTAGCTTCCATAGCTAATTGTGTCCACAACTCGAGGAAGTAGGATTTGGCACAGGAAGTCTTCTCTTGCTTTTACAGATGAAGATGATCTTGTAAGCAGCGTGTTCACAGACAAAATCAGGCACAGGTACATGGCTAGGCACAGCATATTTATTATTACTGAAGGTAGTGTTTGGAGTTGTCTTTTAAAATACAGATGCATGTTTCTCATATTTGTATTGTAGGTTTTGCAAAGATAAAACTAACTTGATTTAAGAAATTGTGCATCTTGATACTTTGCACTAAAACTACTAGAGTAACCAGCAACATCTGCTATACTGGGGGGATTTGCTGTTTGAACTTTATATGTTAGATACTGATAGATTTTTTTAATAAAGTTATATATTTGTAACATATAATTTTTATTATATACTTACTTTATACTACCTGAAATAAAGCCATAGTCAAATCATGTAAATATTCCCCAGTGTATAAGAGAGCACAAATCTACAACCACCTGTCAGTAAGAACTGTATGTTAAGCTGAACTCCAAAAATTTTTTAAATGCACTAATGCAAAGGCACACTCTTACCTTTCCCCAAAACATTTAGCTATTTTGCTGGTCATATTTAGCCTCAACTATGTTCCTTAGTAAGCATCAAGTGGACTATTTTCTGTTAAAAGCAGTCACCTTTGCTCTTTGCCTAATCATCACATTGACTGGTCTTTCAAACCCCCATTGTAGTCCACGGAAGACTGACTTGATGCTATCAGAGCTACTTTAACATGGGTAGATCCATGGGTGGATGACTTGGTCTTGCTCTGCCTACTACCATTATCTGGCAGCCCAAACATGTTAATACATGTGTCAAATGTAACTTGCAGCACCATACTGGATACTCCTGGCATCCAGTTATAAAAAGGTTCTGGGCTGCTTGGCATTGACGTTACAGATAATAAAAGATGGGATTTCAGGCCATTTAAGCTATGAATTTAAAAAATGTAATTGTGTTTAGACTTTGCATGTGGAGAAGGGTAATTTTATGCAATAGAGGCTTTATCGTGGGGTCCAACTTTAAATGTATTTAAATATACAGTTTCTTGCACTCTTCATGTACTCCACAGTAGCAGGCACAAATAGTTTGTTTCTGTGAGGTTGTGGAGGAAATTACAAATTAGACATATTTATTCAAGGTTGACAATTAATAGACAGTGCTAGGGAGTAGAGTAGATATAGTAACTTTAGGACTAGCTGTCATGAATGCTAAATACACTGCAATATTCACAGTGATGGTTATATGGCTAATGCAGAATGTTACAGAAAGGGACACCAACTCCAACAAGCTTTTAAATCATTGGAAAATGCTAGGCATTTACTGCAAAGGTAGGGTACACATTAATGTTATTTATTTTTTCAAAGTTATATTCCATATATCGCTATACATTTCTGTGATCATATACCATGTTATTTTTATCACATTCAACTTTTTCTTCATTGGGGATTTTTCAGAAATTTGTACAAAAGCTGGTTTGGTGTAGTACGTATTACAGTTTAGGCCTTCAGGACTTCCATATAGCAAAGGACTGGGCAAATAAACTCGTTTTACCACCAGTCCTGTAACTTGTTACTATTGGAGGCTCCTTTCTTAGTAATCCACAAAAAAGTCTAAAAGCAAAGCAGCTTACACCAAAGGTACTGATGGCACTGCGGGGAACTTCTCAAGAAGTAGCTGGTGTTATTTCATAAATCCTCCCATTAAGGTACTCAGAAGTTTTTTTATTTATTTTAAATCAATCTGTCATGCTTGGACTTGAGCAGTTTTATGCATAAATTCTTTGTTTTATCTATCTTTACTTAACTTTATCCGAGACTGTTTTTCAGCAGGCGTTAAAGGTCACATGAAGTCTGAAAGTTGCTGCCCACCTTACTGCCTGACCACACTCTCATGCATTCCTCAGTAATGGAATACAGTGAGAGCAATTTGCTAAAACTGGAGCAGAATGAATCTGAAGCAGCTGTGTATAGTAACCAATCAGCTTCTAGCTTCAGCTTGTTCAGTTAAGCTTATAAAATGAAAGCCAGAAGCTGACTGGTTGCCATGCACAACTGCCCCAGATTGACAGGGTAGTAACTGTCAACATGAGGTGGGCTCTGACTCCTGACTCTGAAGTTAAAAGAAACACTTCACTTTTGCAGAGTAATCCTTTAACCCGTTTCCACCAGTCATATACTCACTTAGCCATGCCCCTACCAAATAAATGCTGGTTATGAGGAGCTGTACTACCACAGCTGCTAAGTGCTCATTCAGACAGAGCCTCTTGTTCGGATCCATGTACCCACTCTTGTCCGCATGTCAAACTTTGACACAGGATTTTGTCCATGTAGCTGTTGCATGTGCATCCACTTCTATGGGCTGGCTGCATGCAGCTCTGAGGTAGATGCACATACATCTGCAAGTGGTTCTGCACAGAGGATGGGCTTAATCTCCCGTCTGAATGAGCTCTAACTCACCTTGCCAGTCCTTCACTTCTATTGCGCATGTAACAGAAAAATCCCAATGCAGAGGCTATATTTCATTTGTTCCAGCCATCGACCCAAAGTGAGCTAAATAAATGATAATATTCTTACATGAGGAAACCTCAATGACTATAATCGTTTAAGCTGAATATTCTGATTCTTGCATAAGCTAGTTGTCACTGGTTCTCTTTAAAATGGAAACCCTTTAAAGTGCACCTGTGCCCAGTCTACAGATACTAAAGTATATGCATATATTTAAGAAGCCGTAAAATAGCTTTAATACATGCTCTCGCTAACTCTTGTAGCACTGTGAAGTACTTTATCCTCAAAGGTCTCAACACAGACTTGGAAGTCAGGTTTCAGTTTAATTTTAACAGCTTAAGGCACCTGCTATTTGTTTACATTGGAAGACTGACAGGCTGACACATTTCTGCAGTGGATCGAGTTGTTAGGAGCATCTGGAGGGGATATGCCGCCATCTGTAGTCCTGTTTAAGGGGGAATTTCACACTGAAATCCCTGTTCACTATGCCGCAACTGGTTTTGTTAACTGTTATTGCCCATGTGAAAGGGGCGAGGAGCTGTGATTTCAGTGCCTTTTTGAACAACTTTGAAGAATGATTTTTCCAAAAGGTCTACAGCTACAGAGGTCAGTAGGAGCTTACTTCAAAATGTTTTTATTGCTTGTTAAGAATATATAAATACTCTAATTTGCATAGTCTGGACACAGCTTTTCTTTAAATAAAAACATACAGGGTTTGATTTATTAAAACTGGAGAGTGCAAAATCAGGTGCAGCTGTGCATGGTAGCCAATCAGCTTCTAACTTTAGCTTGCTCAATTAAGCTTTGAAAAAGCTTATTGGTTTCTATGCAGAGCTGCACCAGATTTTGCACTCTCCAGTTTTAATAAATCAAACCCTGTATGTTTTTATTTAAAGAAAACCTGTGTCCAGACTATGCAAATCGAATCGAATTATTTATATCCATGTGTTTCTCATTCCAATCCACATTGTGGTATAAAATTTTTAATGGCCTATATAATACTGCATAATAATACAAATTGCTAGAATGTTTATCAGGAGATATCAGAAATGTTTTTGTTTTGATGTGTATTCGTAATGCAGATTAATAATGCATTCCCTTCATATAAAATGTATACTCGTGTATTTTTACGATATAAATGCACACTCAGATTATGTATATAACGGTAAATGTTTATTTAATGAATTGTTGCATTATGGTTCTATAGCCACTTTTATGTTTTCCAGGTTTGTACTATAAATAATTTCTAAAGATATTTGCACAGTCACACTTTTTTGTCACTTTCTATTTTGTGTGACAGATTTCAGAGTGGGAAGGGTTACTGTTTGCACATGCACCCAGTGATACTATTAGTAGAATTAATAAGATAATAGTCTTATTGTAACGTATTCTGTATATTTAATTTGTACGATTCTTGGACTCTGTAAATAAAGGAAAATGGAAACATACTCTGTGTATCGTATGTTATTGGTGTTAATACATAGGACAGCAGTGACAAGGACCAGGCCTTTTGGAAGTGAAAATGCACCCTCTAGTGACAGCTAACCATACGTGTCAGTTACCTAAAGTAGAACTATGAGCAAAATATAAAATTACATATATGAGGCAGTTTGTCAATAGATTTACAGTACAACTAAAAGCAAAATGTTTTTTTCTCGTTTTGTACAGAGTGGAGAGGGAATAGAAGACCTGTCAGGTTTTATTTCTGTCTGTGCCCCCATAAGGGGGATTGAAGCCTCATACACACGACCGAGTTTCTCGTCAAAAAATGACAAGAAAACTGCCGAGAGAGCTTTCTTGCCGAAAAACCGTTCGTGTGTATGGTTTCTCGTCGAGAAAACTGCCGGGAATCTCGACGAGAAAAATAGAGAACTTGCTCTCTATTTTCTCGTCAGGATTCTCGTTTTTCTCATCGGGTTTCTCGTCGGCCTGTTTTGCAACGAGAAAACCAGTCGTGTATATGCTTTTCCGAGTCTTAAAAAATCGCGCATGCTCAGAATCAAGTATGAGACGGGAGCGCTCCTTCTGGTAAAACTAGCGTTCATAATGGAGATAGCACATTCGTCATGCTGAACTGAAAAACACAAGGCTAAAAAGCGCGAATCGTCTCTCACCAAATTTTTTACTAACACGCGATAACACAAGATCAGCAAAAGCAGCCCAAGGGGTGGCGCCATTGGAATCGAACTTCCCCTTTATACTGCCGTCGTACGTGGTGTATGTGACCGCGCAGAACAACGACGAGATTTGGAATTGACAGTGTGTATGCAAGGAAAGCTTGACAAGAAGCTCGTCAAGCTTGACAAGAATCTCGTCAAGCTTGACAAGAATCTCGTCGAGAAAATCGACGGGTTTTTACAACGAGAAACTCGGTCGTGTGTACGAGGCTTCACCCTTTCTATTTGTCCTGTTTAACATTATCACCAAGAGTAAATTTGAAAGAAAAAATAAAGGGGGAAATGTTCCAGTGGTGACCCCAGTGACAACCAACAATACAAGCTGCTTATAGAGTCCCGTTCATAATCCTGCTCCAAAAAAATAATTAGAAAGTGGTTAATTCTTTTTAGGTATGCTGTGTGAATAGGAACACAAAACATACAGTGAGGGTTTTTCAAATTGGGCTGCAAAGGTGGAAATGCACTTCAAGGAAACTTAGGCTGGCTACACACTAGTAGAATTGTGTTCAAAGTTTTTTGTTTGAAGAGCATTCATTTGATTTTCTAATCATTAGTGGGATCAAAGCAAAAATATATTTAATCAGGACAAGGACTTTCTTGGTATCCCCAAGACACAACCTACATTAACACCTTCCCGCCCAGCCTATAGCAGATTGACGGCTGGCCAGGTGGGCATTTCGTCCTTTTGAGTGGACGTCCTTCTGAGTGGCTCAATCTTTCACTGGCTGTTGATGACTGAACACTGTACCGGCCCACTGCCAGTATCATGTGATCGCTGTGACCAATCACAGCAGATCACATGACAATTGTAAACAATGGAGGGCTTCCTTTCGTGCAAACCATTGTATACAATTGTGTTGCTAGCTGTGATTGGTCACAGTGATCACATGGTACAGACAGGGCCAATTACAGCCCATCTGTTCCATGTGATTAGCTTTGGCCAATCACAGCTAATCACAACAAAAAACTGAAGAACAAAATAATAAATCTGTTTCATTCAGTAAAAATGATTGCCTATACCAATTAAATGTATTGGTAAAAGCAATCATATTGTGTAAAAAAAAAATCCTAATCACTTTCCGAGATTATTACAGTGTTAACATAGTAACACTGTATTGCTCTGATCACAGTGTGTTAAAATCGTAAAAAAAAAGAAAAAAAAAAAAAAGGTCCACGTATGCTCTGGAGCAGACCCTGGCTCAATTCCTCCTCCATCACTCCACGATATCGGCTCACGCATACCGCAAATCCCTAGTAATGCATTTAATTAACACTGCCAAAATGTGCATCCCAATACACTGGGGCTCATCTCATATTCCGACCATCCCAGAATGGTTCAATCACATCAATAGAATTGCAGAAATGGAAGAACTAATCCATAGAGCTAGAGATGCCCCATCTAAATTCTCGCACACCTGGGCCTGCTGGATTCACTTCCGAACCACGGATAACTACACAACAGTGATGGGTCATACAAACAATGATGTCAGGCACTAACAGGTTAAATTTAACGGAACTATAGAAAACCCAAGCCATACCTCTCAAATAGACACAGAGCCCCCTGCCCCTAACCAATGGACGAGTACGGGGGGACATATGGACACTTCCGGTGGAGGCTGAGGAGTCAAATCTCCTGCCCGTTGTTCCCCCTTCCCCTTCTTCTACCCTCCCCTATCCTCACATCCATACAACACCTTAGCTTAGTTCTCCAGAGTAAGTCCTAATATCTAATACCATCACGCTGTTCCCCATGAAACAGTTCCCCAACGCAACTGAACAGCACTTAAATCTATACCCCACACAACCCCATAATATATTAACCAAGCATAAGAATCTATCTCCATTCTCATCTACACTATAAGTTGAAAGGGGATCCCTAATACATAAAGCGTCACCCATTATGAACCCAATGGTAGAGGAGCTTTTTCTTTCTTTTACCTTTTTTGTTTCTTTCATGTTTCAATTTACTATTGATACGTTGTTAGGTATTAAGACAGAAAATATATGTTGATTTTGTTCTATGTGCATAAGTTCTATACTATGGATCTACACCAAATACTGTTTTGTATACACGTATTGTTTACATGATGACATTGTAACCTGCTTTTATTTTCCTCAATAAAAAGTTATTGGAACAAAAAAACGATAATAACGAAATAAATAAAACTTTTTTTTTTTTTTTCTTACATACTACCAGTCAGTGTCCCTGATCACCACCACACCAGTTATATGATAATGTTGTACTGCACTAGTGACAGTAGGTGAAAAAAAAAGGAAAAATTGTGAAAAAAATATTATTTTTGTTTTCTTATTTTTCCAAAAAACTGCCAAAAAATCACAACATCAAAAAACTAGCCATGCCATTTAATAAATGCTTTGGACTGTTTACTTTCCAAAAAGCGGTCATTTAGTGTATATTTGTACTGTCCTGGCATCTCCGGGCCATCAGTACATCAGGATTGATTGATTTTCAGATATACTGTATATACCATAATTTGTGGTATAAATAGTATACACTGATTTGGGTTATTTTCAACAAGCAAATGTAGCAGAATACATTTTGACCTAAATTTATGAAGAAAGATTATCTATTTGCAAAAATTTTTAACAGAAACAAAGAAAACACATTTTTTCCCCTAAATTTTCTGGGGTTGTTTTGTTTATCATAAAATAAAATGACCCAGTGGTGATTAAATATCACCAAAATAAATCTCTACTTGTGTTTGGGTACAGTGTTGCACAACTGCGCAATTGTCATTTAAAGTGTGACAACGCTGAAAGCTAAAACTTGGCCTGGGCAGGAAGGGGGTAAAAGTACCAAGTATTAAAGTGTTAAAAATGTTTTACAAAAAGATTTTATTACAAAATATTTTTTTTAAAACAAAATACAATCATCATGCCTAAAAAGACTCCCACATAACTGCAATACCGTTCCCATGTGGTATATGCATAGACATAAGAGCTATCCACTTACAACAAACAATACTCAATCAAGTTTACAGAAAATATTTGTGCATTGGAAACAGTTCCACAGTAGGTATATCTCTACATGTTTCACGTCATTGAGCCGCTTCTTCAGGAATTGTGGAAGTCACAGTATCTAAAAGTAAAGAAAAGAGTACCACTGTGCCCATCAAACGCAGCCACTGTGCATATCAAACGCAGCCACTGTGCCATCAATTGCCACCACTGTGCCCATCAAACGCAGCCACTGTGCATATCAAATGCAGCCACTGTGCCCATCAAACGCAGCCACTGTGCATATCAAACGCAGCCACTGTGCCAATCAAACACAGCCACTGTGAATATCCAATGCAGCCACTATGCCATCAATTGCCACCACTGTGCCCATCAAACACAGCCACTGTGCCAATCAAACGCAGCCACTGTGCCCATCAAGCGCAGCCACTGTGCCAGTCAAACCCAGCTAATGTACCCATCAATAGCCCCTGCTCATTAAACAGTCCACAAAAAACCCAGAATGTCCAAGCTCAACTTACCAACCAATCAGCAACCAACCAAATTCACCTGTCTAACGGTGCGTTTAAAAACAGGGGTTTAGTTGCACGCATTTGCAAATGCATGTGTAAGCTGCAGGCCTCGTCACGGCTCCCTGTGTGCTGCAGTCCTAACTCTAAAATTTAAGGTCTCCTCAGTGGAAGCACATGTATGCTGATAGATAGATAAAGGGCAGATGACTGGAGGGAGCCCACCCTCCTTAAAGGGGCAGGAGCACACTAAACACCCAGCACATAGAAGCAAAGGTGCTAGTGCGTTGCCTGACCACAATGATGACAAGACAAAAAACAAATGTCACTGCCCCAACCTATGACTGGTCTTCACAGCAAGGAGCACTGGACGGGCTGACGCATGTAAACAAAAAACCCAGAATGTCCAAGCTCAACTTAACCAACCGATCAGCAACCAACCGAATTCACCTGTCTAACGGTGCGTTTAAAAATAGGGGTTTAGTTGCACGCATTTGCAAATGCATGTGTAAGCTGCAGGCCTCATCAAGGCTCCCTGTGTGCTGCAGTCCTAACTCTAAAATGTAAGGTCTCCTCAGTGGAAGCACATGTATGCGGATGGATAGATAAAGGGCAGATGACCGTTAGACAGGTGAATTCGGTTTTTTACTGATTGGTTGGTAAGTTGAGCTTGGACATTCTGGGTTTTTTGTTAACATGCGTCAGCCCGTCCAGTGCTCCTTGCTGTGAAGACCAGTCATAGGTGGGGGCAGTGACATTTGTTTTTTGTCATTAAACAGTCCACATTCAGTGAAAGTTAATGCACTGCAATGTTTGCAGTACATGAACTTTCACTGAATGTGGACTGCTTAATGAGCTTGTTGCACAAATCACTTTATTACACTTTATTAATGATATCTATGGCTATGCATATTTATAATTAATTTAATCCATATTGAGCACTGTATTTGATGCCTGGCACACACGCACAATCGCACAAGATGATGAATTAAAAGTTTTAAGCCATCATCATTTGCGATTGTGCGTGTGTGCCAGGCATCAAATATAGTGCTCAATATGGATTAAATAAATTATAAATATGCATAGCCATAGATATCATTAATAAAGTGTAATAAAGTGATTTGTGCAACAGATGTACACAAATCACTTTATTACAGTTTATTTATGATATGGCTATGAATATTTATTTAATCCACTGAGCATTATATTTTGCTGCTTGCTTCTGGTTGGCACATATGAATATGACGAGGATCAAGAAGTAGTACCTGGCTGCTATCCTTGGTGCTGCTGATGGGGGTTCCCCATCGGGCCGCCATACATTCCTTCTCCCGTCCTCTCTTCTCCTCTTCACCTCACGTCACATTCTCCTCTCGGGGAGAATATGATGGCGCGCAGAGGAGGGTAGGCGGAGCATTAGGCTCCGCTTCCGCCACTCTGGCCAGTCATCGGCCGTTATGGGGGCGCCTGTCACTCCCCCCCCCAGGCCAAGTAGCAATATTAGCATTTGCTGTGTTGGCGCCTCACTCCAGCAGGCCGGCCACGGCACCGGGAGCTACATTAGTGTGGGAGGTGGCTGAGGGAGGACGGGTGGCGCCGCCCCTACACCCTGTCCCACCCGAGGCGTGGCCTTGTGGGAAATCCAGCCCTGATGATGGTACTCAACTGATTAAAGCATTGCAAACACTATATTAGTATTGAATATCTTCAGAGACACTCCACCACAAAAATGATATATCAGTTTTTTAACATGTTGGAGAGGTCAAGTATTAATGGTTTCTTTTGTCTCTGCGTTGGAGGGGCCTTGCTGTTTGAGTTGCATATTTGCCACTGTCCCTTTTTAGAATATTGATTAATTTTGTTACTAGGCATGCAACTGGACATGTGGGAACACTTCAAGGTAGGTGGGAACCCCCAGCACCCCATGGAGGACATGAACGTAGCAAGAAGCTGCTGCAGGGAGATCTCACTTATGGAGTCTAAAAAGGTACAAGATGTCAGAGGGGTACTCAAAACACAACACTTTACCTTTTACCTCTATGGCTTTACAGGGCCATATGTATCAATGTGTTCTTACTAAGAAATTGAGTTTTTCCTATGCTACCAATCAGCATCAAATGTGCCATAAAACTTTGAATCTGGTGAGAAATAACACCAGTTAATAGTAAGAACTCGCTGATACCTGGCCCACAGGGAATCCTAGTGAAAGTGGCCTATGTCGACCACTAGCATATTCAGTGTAATGAGAAATGTGCTATGTGTTAGTGCACTTGCTTTCCTCAATAATTCTGCACTGACTATATAGCATTCTCCTTTTTTGAGAGTACAATGAACTCTGCACCACTTTATCAAGTGTCAAAGTTCTCTGTCCTTGTAGAGAAGTATCTCATTGCAGAACATTTATATTACCTGATAATTACAGCCTGAGTTAAAAATGGCCTTCAGAAACAGATATCATTCTGATACAGATATAGAATGATCTGACAGATCAATGTTCAGGTATCCACACAAGTAGGTTGCCTAAATCAATTAGCCCAATATCATGCAGCTTTATACTACATTTGTTCTATTGCCCATTATCTACACTTATCTTCTAATCTCTGTTTGCTCAGGTACTTTTATGTTAAAGCAGGCTTAGCATTTTCCATTTTGTAAACAGCTCAAAATTACAGCAGTAGTGTAGTAGCAGTAATGTAATACTGAATATTTAAAGTACTATTAGTAGTACAATTAATTAGTAGTAGTATTAATAGTTATATGCCTACTAATATGTATACACCCCCATAATGCACTGTGTCATTGCAGGGCATTGCTGGCTGATGATTGGCCAAGCATGCACTATGACCCGCATGCTTTGGCCAATCACAGCGCCGTCAGCAAAGAGAGCCATAATTGGCCAAAGGCAGGGTGCCGTTGGCCAATTATGGCTCAGGGGGTTAAGTCCACACCCCACACTATATAAGGCCGCCTGCGCGTCGGCCTTGTGTAGTGTGTTCCGGCGGAGAGAGAGAGTTAGAGAGAGAGAGTGTCATTTCATTTACTTTGAGCAGGCAGGCGATTCAGTTAGCTTCAGTGTATTTAGTATATATATGCATCCCAGTTTTGTATATATATATATATATATATATATATATACTGTATCCAGTTTAGCTAGATCTCACTGCAGACCGTTCCTGGTGTACTGTTTCTAAAATACTTCAGGCAGGCAGGTGATTCAGTTAGCTGCAGTGTATTTAGTATATATATGCATCCCGGTTTTGTATATATATAAATATATATATAAATATATATATATATATATATATATATATGAAAAAATACTAATAAATGCACAACTCTGTGAATAGCAAACAAAGTGCCAAAAGCAACAAAATAAATGTATATATGTAAAACTTAAAAATACAAACAATCCTGATTAACATCCAGGTGAGGGTAAAAATATAAGGTGAATAGGTGTAAAAAACTAAAGTCTATATATTTCCACTGCCAAATAGTGTCACATCAGAAAATAAAGGCAATAGGTTTACATAGGCAAAGAAGTGTCCATTGATGAAGCAGACAATAAATATATGACAGAGGATTGTAGATCTTCAATGCAAACTTCGGGTTCAGCAAAAATGTACAAACAGAGCAGATGGGTCCCTGTCACGGAGACCAAACGAGCTCAGCAACTATACCAGATCCGGGTATCAGCGATGTGGTCCTTTAGTTCCTCACTGTTTGGCGGCTATCGGCGCACCTTCCAACTGTAGGAACGCTCGTGTACCGTAGTGTATACCAGGTTCAGAGGGAGAAATAAAAGAACTTCATGGTGCAGTATAGTAGGTAAAAAAAAGAGTACCCTTTATTGTAAAAAACAGGTAAGCTGACATCCACATGAAGGTAAAAACAAAACTTTCAAAGCTGCACTGAACCCCGCCGCGGCTCGAGCCAATCAGCTGGGGCGTTGTGACGTCAGGATCCTGAGCTCCGCCTTACGCTGCGTTTCTCCGTAAGAGGCATCGACTGGGAAAGGAGGCTGGTGTACTGTTTCTAAAATACACTTACAGGCAGGCAGTTGATTCAGTTAGCTGCAGTGTTTTCAGTATATATATATATATATACATCCCAGCTTTGTATATATATATATATATATATATATATATATATATTTATACACTGTATCCAGTTTAGCTGGATCTCACTGCAGACCGTTCCTGGTGTACTGTTTCTAAAATACTTCAGGCAGGCAGTTGTTTCAGTTAGCTGCAGTGTATTTAGTATATATATGCATCCCGGTTTTGTATATATATATATATATATATATATATATATATATATATATATATATATATACTGTATATACTAGGGCTGTTACTGATTAAAATTTTCGTGTTCGTTTAATCAATTTTTTTTAATCGACTAATTTCGATTAATTATAACTGTAATGTCGTCATCTCCCCCACTGTAATATCCACGTCATCTCCCCACTGTAATATCCACATCTCCCCCACTGTAATATCCACATCTCCCCCCCTGTAATATCCACATCTCCCCACACTGTAATATCCACATCTCCCCCACTGTAATATCCACATCTCCCCACACTGTAATATCCACATCTCCCCCACTGTAATATCCACATCTCCCCCACTGTAATATCCACGTCATCTCCCCCACTGTAATATCCACGTCATCTCCCCCACTGTAATATCCACGTCATCTCCCCCTATACTGTAATATCCACGTCATCTCCCCACTGTAATATCCACATCTCCCCCACTGTAATATCCACATCTCCCCCACTGTAATATCCACATCTCCCCACACTGTAATATCCACATCTCCCCCACTGTAATATCCACATCTCCCCCACTGTAATATCCACGTCATCTCCCCCACTGTAATATCCACGTCATCTCCCCCACTGTAATATCCACGTCATCTCCCCCTATACTGTAATATCCACAACTCCCCCCATACTGTAATATCCACATCTCCCCACATACTGTAATGTCCACATCTCCCCACATACTGTAATATCCACATCTCCCCCCATACTGTAATATCCACACCTCCCCACATACAGTAATGTCCATATCTCCCCCCATACTGTAATATCCACATCTCCCCACATACTGTAATGTCCATATCTCCCCACATACTGTAATATCCACATCTCCCTTCATACTGTAATGTCCACATCTCCCCACATACTGTAATCTCCACATCTCCCCCCATACTGTAATATCCACATCTCCCCCCATACTGTAATGTCCACATCTCCCCCATAATATCCACATCTCCCCCCATACTGTAATGTCCACATCTCCCTGCTCTTACCAAAATAGAACAGCAGGCAGCAGACCTGTCCGCAGACGACACAAGCAGGCGGGTGATGATGACGTCAGCGCGCCGCTACTAGGCCGCCGCCAGGTGTACCAAGATGGCTCCGGAGCTAGGCCGAAGCCGCGGCCTTTCCTATGGGCGAGACCGCAGAGCTCAATCCGAGGATCATACCAATCAAAATTATTTTGATCGATCAAAGAAATTAACGATTAATCGAGGAATTAATCGTTAATTTCCGCAGCCCTAATATATACACTGTATCCAGTTTTCAGACTTTCAGCCAGGCAGTTGATTCAGTTAGCTGCAATGTTTTCAGTATATATATACATCCCAGCTTTGTATATATATATATATATATATATATATATATACGCTGTATCCTGTGCAGCTAGATCTCACTGCAGACCGTTCCTGGTGTACTGTTTCTAAAATACACTTTCAGGCAGGCAGGTGATTCAGTGATCTGCAGTGCATAAAATATATACTATCTCCTACATATATACCCACTGCATTATAGTCTAGCCAAGCCTATACCTGCCTGCAGGCCATTCCTGGTGTCCATATTAAAATACACTTTCAGGCAGGCAGGCCAGGCAGGTGATTCAGTGATCTGCAGTGCATAAAATATATACTGTCTCCTACATATATATCCACTGCATTGTACTGTAGCCAAGCCTATAGCTGACTGCAGGCCATTCCTGGTGTAATTTTTCTAGTAAACTTCAGGCTGTGTTTTGCTAATCCAATTTCACAGCATGTCTGGAAGGCCACCAAGGAAAGGCAGACGCTCACAGGCCACTAAAAGAGGGCACGCAGGCTCTGTGTCTACAGCCAACAGTGCTGGTGCAGCCAACATCCGACTTACAAACGACTCCTACTTACAAACGGAGGGAGACAACAGGAAGTGAGAGGAAATCTACCCCTAGGAAGGGAAATTCTCTCCTGTAAGAGGTAATATGGGAAAAAGATGTCTCCACTGATGCTTTATCACCAATCATTGTTTCCCTAATAACCCCAAATTTTCAAAATCCAATTGTCATTGGGACAGTAAGTGAAGTGAAATCTTCTGAACAGGGGCACAGACAGCAAAACAAATGTTACAGGGGTGTTAACCATTCCCTAGCCGCAAGCAGTTTTAAATGAAATGTATTCCTTTACAAATGTCATTTTGTGCAGGGACTGTTCTAAACATGGGAAACACGTGCCCTGCCTCCACCCTGTAGACATCTTTTTACAGGCAGCATCGCAGCACACTGATTGACAGTGCTGGGAGAAGTGGAAAGAGGAGAATCCAGGCTGGTGGTGTTTAAACTTTTTGGACTTAGTCAACGGTCCCCAACTTTTTTGCCACCAAATTTTGCCAAGGAAAGAGGGAGGGGGAGGGAAAGGGGTGCGGGGGATTTTTTGGCGGGTGATTTGTCGGGCGAATGGCTGGGGTTAGCACGTTAATCATCCCGACACCATGCTCAATATGGTGTCAGGATGATTGAATCACATTACGTATTCCTTTTACTACATTGTAATATACTGTATAATGAAATAGTTCAACTTACCATAATGCAGAATCAGTGGGAGCCCTGTGCATGTCACTTGCCACCGTCACCTGCCACCAGATGCAGCGTGTCACTTTCCACCGTCGCCTGCCACCAGATGCAGCGTAGGATTGCCACCGTTGCTTGCCACCAGATGCAGCATATCACTTGCCACCAGATGCAGCATGTAACTTGCCACCATCGCTTGACACAAGATGCAGTGTATTACTTGCAATTTTCACCTGCCACCAGATGCAGCATGTCATTTGTCACCGTCGCCTGCCACCAGATGCGTGTCACTTGCCACCATCGCTTGCCACCAGATGCAGCATGTCACTTGCCACCATCGCCTGCCACTAGATGCATGTCACTTGCCACTGTCGCCTGCTACCAGATGCAGCGTGACACTTGTCATCATCGCCTGCCACCAGATACAGCTGATCACTTGGCACCAGATGCAACGTGTCACTTGCCACCATTGCCTGCCACCAGATGCGTGTCACTTGCCATCATTGCCTGCCACCAGATGCAGCATGTCTCTTGCTACCCATAGCCTACCAGCAGATGCAGCGTGTCACTTGCTACTCGTAGCATGCCACCAGATGCTGTTTTCTTTTTGCAGTAAAACCTCTTAATGTCTGGCTATGCAGCCTCTACCCAGTGCTACAGACTCAGCAGACAGCTGGCATTAGATTCTCAAGGAGGGAACCCTACAATCGGCACATGTGCAGTTGACAATAGGGTTCCCCTCCTATGAGAATCTAATGCACCACTGATGCGCTGATCTCACAGGAGGGGACCCGGCTCTCAGGATCTGACTTAGCGAAAACAAGCAGCCTCTCTCCTCCCAGGGGCAGTGCCGCCTGGCATCTGAGAGGCCATGGGCTGGTATAAAGGAAGTTACCGCTCTGAAGCTTCTGAGTCCATGGAACAATCCCACCCCACTTTAAACACACACAGGTGCTGGCTCTGCACAATGTAGGAAAATTAAAGGAAGATCCTGGAGTGCCGCACTCTGTGGAAGATGCTTCTTTATTCAAATAAAATCCATCACAGCACAGCAAATACACCCAAAAAAATGAAAACAGGAACAAACTAACGCGTTTCACATCATAAGATGCTTACTCATAGCTCACAGGCTGGTACTGGTGTGAACTTAGTGACGGGCGCAGCTGCAGTGCCTGACACATGTCTCATCCATGGGTGCAACCCAGGGATGATACTCCTCTGGCTCAAAGGTGGATAGCACATTGGTCAGTATACAACAAATATTGATCAGTCCCTCCCACCCCCACTCCCAGTACAGACTACTCTTCCCCTAAATTACCCAAATACAGACTTTTCTCTACTCTGTCCTGGCTCTTTCTAGTCTGAAGAGATGATATAGCAGGACATGCTGTTTGTAATTGCCTCTTAGAGCCCACTAACTGATACAACACAAACCCCCGTGTCAGCCTACTGCTTGCCCCTTACAGCTTAATACATGGATGTAAAGGGTGGACAGCCAGGGAGGTATGGATCAAATACATTCACTGCCCCCCCTCCCCGAGCTGTTGGCTGCTGTGTGTGTAAAATTCTGGGCAGCCTGCACACAGACATTTCCTCCTTATCTCCCCATTCAACAGTGCTGCTGATAAACTAAATGACTCACTGCAATCACTGGATACAGCAGATAAAGTCTTCCTTCACAGACTGGTTTCCAGCTGACACAGGCTGGTCAAAAAGAATCGAAGCTCAGTTAAAGCCTGTGAAGGAAGACATCCTCTTCTGTGTCCAGTCACCACACACAGTATAGGGGGGCACCCAGGAGCATAGAGCAGTGAAACTACAGACTGCTGTAAGCATACAGCATGGCACCATCACCCAAGCTCCACCCCCTGAAGTCACTGAGCTGTCGGGAACTATAATCCAAGCATCGGAAAATGCGGATCTGGCTGCCTCCGCCTGAGAGCCGAAAAGAAAAAAGTCCATCAATGCTCCCACCTCTTGGGCCCCTCTGATTGAAATCATGGGGCCCAAGGAAATGTTATCGACCAATTTTTACCTACTCCATGCGGGCAGTGTGTGTCAGTGCACAGTGGGCCCCCTACCCTGGGGGGTCTGTGTTTACTGCACATCCCTGCACACATGGATGATACATCACTGGTTAAAATACAATGTAAGGCGGGGCCTGAACACTGTTGTAGTGGGGGCACACTGTCTGCCAACATAATTGGGGACAAAGACCACCAATGTAATGGGGCACAATGACCACCAGTGTAAGGAGTCAATAAAATAACAGTGTACTAAAGAATAAACCGCCCCCTTTCCTTAACACACTCCACTGCGCCTTGGAGTAACGTCTGATAAATTCAGACTGAATTACCCTATCAGCTGCTACTTAAAAAATAAAAAGTGAAAAATTATTTTGAATAACCAAAATAGTAGCGCTTAGTGTCTTACAACACAAATCTAAATATGAACCATATACACTCCGTGAGATAGTGCATAAATGCAAATGTTCATGAATATACACCCTGTAAAGAAATGTGCATACAATAAACTCATCAAGTGTCCATAACGTTCATGACAGTGAATTTAAAACAATTACTAGAAAGTGTTTAACTGAAAATGAGTCCTTAAAAAAGTGTGCAAAAATAAGTCCATAAAAGTGCATCCAAAAGGTGACTTCAAATAAAAATGATGACAAACAAAGCTTTCTTGTGTTTTCTTCAAACCTTCACCACACGAATGTGCTCAGTGATTCCACTCCCTAAGGACTTGCACTCACCACAAGAATATGCCTCGCACTCTCATGCTTGGCTAATCAGCTTGATTACGTTATGGACACTTGATGAGTTTATTGTATGCACATTTCTTTACAGGGTGTATATTCATGAACATTCACATTTATGCACTATTTCACGGAGTGTATATGGTTTATATTTAGATTTGTAGTGTAAGGAGTCGCCTACAATGACCACATCAATGTAAGTGGGCACTACAAAGACCACCATTGGCAGCACAGTGGTGTAGTGGTTAGCACTTTCACCTAATAGCAAAAGGGTCGCTGGTTCGAATCCCGACCACGACACCATCTGCCTGCAGTTTGCATGTTCTCCCTGTGCCTGCGTGGGTTTCCTCCGGGTACTCTGGTTTCCTCCCACACTCCAAAGACATGCTGACATGTTAATTGGATCTTGTCCAAATTGGCCCAGTATATATGTGTGTACAACTGTGTGTCCCAAGCATGTCGAGATCCTACGGGGTAAAATGACCGCACCAGCCAAGCAGACACTGGCTGCAAAAAAGCATCTAGAGGCAATTCAGTTTGCATGTGTGGCGCTATACAAGTCATTCATTCATTCATTCACCATTGTAAAGCACTACACTGAGCACCAATAAAAAGAGACACCCTGATCACCAACGTAAGGAGGCACTACACTGACCACCAATGTAAGTGGAGAGATGGCAGAGATCACCACCATGTATAGGGCCCAGGCACAAATAACTAATGTAAGGGGTACGGGCACTGACCACCAATATACATGGGCATAGACACTGATCACTAATGTAGAGGGGCACAGAAATTGACCAACAATGCAAGGTAGCACATATGATCAGGAATGTAAAGGCGCATAGACACTGATCACCAATGTAACAAGGAGCAAACACTTCCCACCAATGTAAGGGGGCACAGACACTGATCACCACTGTATGAGGGCACAGGTAATGATTACCAATGTAAGGGAGCTGTCAGGGGTCAGTACACAAGTAGGTTACCCTGGTGGTTGATGCAGGCTCACGACACTAAACGACCCCCTGTTCGGTTTGCACCAGAACTTTCAAACATTGCAAAAGTTCTGAAACCGACTAACAAACCCCATTAAAGTCTATGGGACCCGAACTGGAGAAATCAAAAGTGCCCATTTTTTAAGGCTTATATGCAAGTGATTGGGCATACAATGGTTATGGGGGACATATATCAGTGAAAAAAAATTTGTAAAAAAAGTCATTTTTAAATGAGCAGTGATTTATTGATTATGAAAGTGAAAGCACAAAAATGAAAAATTGCTTTCAATATAGTGCCTGGGGGGTCCCCTTAGTCTACCTGTAATGTGGCACATATGTAATGTGTATAGAAACTGCTGCAGAAATAATTGCATTTAGAAAACCAAAAAAATGAAATTTTCCCTGCAAGCTTTCTTTATTTTGTAAGCAACGTTTGCGGAGCCAGTCTGTATGATGAGGCCACAATGTAGTGCACTGATTGGAGATTTTTTTGATAAATTCTGGTGTCTCTTCCATAGACTTTGGATAGCAGTAACAGGTGCAGAAAATTGGTCTTTGGGTGTCGGTGGTGCCTTCACACCGTAACCCTATTAAGGTACTCTTGATGAAAGCAAGAATTGGCCTTGCTGTCAAAAATTTAAATGATATGCACCTGTCAAACAGGTGCAGAAAAATTGGTCTTTGGGTGTCAGTGGTGCCTTCACACTGTAACCCTATAGAGGTACTCTTGATGAAAGCAAGAATTGGCCTTGCTGTCAAAAATTGTAATTATATGCACCTGTCAAACAGGTGTGGAAAAATTAGTCTTTGGGTGTCAGTGGCACCTTCACATCGTAACCCTATAGAGGTACTCTTGATGAAAGCAAGAATTGGCCTTGCTGTCAAAAATTTTTATTATATGCACCTGTCAAACAGGTGTGGAAAAATTGGTCTTTGGGTGTCGGTGGTGCCTTCACACCGTAACCCTATAGAGATACTCTTGATTAAAGCAAGAATTGGCCTTGCTGTCAAAAATTTAAATGATATGCACCTGTCAAATAGGTGCAGAAAAATTGGTCTTTGGGTGTTAATTGTGCCTACACCAAAAAAATTCTTCCAGATGAAATCAACACCCACAACGCTAGGCAACCTAGAAGTCTTGCAGAGATTCCACATCTCAAAAACACTTAATCAGCAACATCGGCATCAGGGGCTTCATAGCTGCTGGTAATCCAGGACTGATTCAGTTTGATAAATTTCAGATGGTCCACGGAGTCTGTGGACAGATGTGTTCTGTTATCAGTAACAAAACCTCCAGCAGCACTTAATGCCTGTTCCGAAAGCATGCTGGATGCAGGGCAGCCTAGCAGCTCAATTGCATATTTGGCAAGTTCTGGCCAGTGGTCTATTCTCATGACCCAGTAAGCCAGTGGATCGTCGACTGGAAAGTTCTCCATCTCTGTTTTCACCCCTAGATAATTGTCCTCCATGTGATGCAGATGCTGCCGATGGGATGTAGAAGCTGACAGCCCAGGGTGGCAACGACTAAAAAAATTGGGGTGAGTTCTGAGACTTTCCCTTTGTATCAGTGACAAGGATGGTTGCTAACCAATAGTAATCCTTCTCCTTTACGCCACATATTCTTGGGTCCTTTTGCAGGCTTTGAAGCATAAGGGAGCCCATGCACCGCAAATTTGCGGAGGCATGAGAAGCAGACTCCTCGGTGTCACTGAGGATTATAGTATCTGGAACTGCCTCCTCCCAGCCACGTACTACTGCCAAGGGTTCTGGGGATGGAAAAACATCTCTTACTGTTTGACATATGTCTTCCTCTGCTTCAATGTCTCCAAAACTGCCAGAATCACCCTCCTCCCTCTCCTCTTGTGTGTTATGTGGCGTAGAAACAAAGGTGTCTGCATAAAGTGGGCCTTGAGAGGAAAGGAAGTCCTCCTCTTCCTCCCGCTGCTCTGCCTCAAGTGCCCTGTCCCTAATGCCACTTGGAGTCTTCTCCAGCAGGAACACAACAGGAACTGTGTCACTGATGCATGCATTGTCTCGGCTCACCATCTTTGTGGCCTCCTCAAATGGTGATAGTACAGTGCATGAATCCTTTATGAGCAGCCATAGTGAAAAAAAGCAGAGCAGGTGACATTCTCGCTGAATTTCAGCCAACCGAGCACTGCCTGTGTATAATGGCTACAGACTCTTCTGGCCTGCTTTAGCAGATCTTCCAACCCTGGGAACCTATTTAGGAAACACTGCACCACCAACTTGAGGACATATGCCAGGTGCCAGGCATGGCACATGTGTCAATTTTCCCTGTCTGAGGGCAGACAGGAAGTTTGTGCCATTATCACACAACACCATTCCTGGCTCCAGCTGGCATGGTGTGAACCACCTCTGGGGCTGCCCCTGCAGAGCTGCAAGTATCTCTGCTCTGGTGTGGTTCCTGTCACCTAGACACACCAGCTGAAGCACTGCATGACACCTTTTAGCCAGGCTAATTGAATAGCCCCTTGAACGCCTAGGGGGTACTTGTGGTTCATAGGACAATTCAGAAGAGGCAGGCATGGAGGAGGAGGAGGGGTAGAGCTGACAAATCCAGCATCGTCATCACCACTAGCTGTATGAAGAGATGGAGGCACAACAAGCTGCAGCACTGAGCCCTGTCCTGCATCCTTCCGAGTTGCAAGCAGAGTTACCCAGTGTGCTTTGAACTAAATATATCATCCCTGACCATGCTTGCTGGACCACGTGTCAGCAGTAACGTGGATTTTGCGGCTGACTGCCTTGCCCAACGATGCCACAACATTGCCTTCAACGTGATAGCACAGAGCTGGAATGGTCTTACGTGAAAAGAGATAGCGACTGAGAATCTACTATTGTGGTATAGCACATTCTGCAAATTCACGTAAGGGGCCAGAATCCACCAGATGGAAAGGCAGAAGTGGTATAGCCAGCAGCTTTGACAAGCTTGTATTTAGACGCTGGGCATGTGAGTGGCAGTGACTACATTTTTTCTTCTTCGCTGCAGCAGATGGAGCAGAGAAATTTGCTAGCTATAGTCTACAGCTGGTGGTGTGCTACTGGCAGATGTGCTGCAAGGACCTGGGACACCCTGCGCTTTACCATCATCCCTGTTAGTGGAGGCTGCTGAGAGGTCATGAGGTATAGTGGGGGCAGATTGAGGTGAGTAAGGAGGAACAGAATTGTGCCCCTTTTGTGTGGCTTTCAGTTGCTCATGCCTATGGGCTGAGTGGTGGAAGGTTAAATGCCTTGTCAAGCATGTGGTATCCAAATGGCTGGTGTTTTTGCCACGCTTGATGTGCTTGAGACAAAGTTTGCAATGTGCAACAGTGTGATCGGCTGCACATATGCTAAAAAAGGCCCTGACAGCTGAGCTGTGGGAAGTGGGCTGACAGATAACAGCTCCACAATGTGATGGAATAGGATGGCTGCTCTCTACTCTTCCAGGATGGTTGCCTCATTGGGGGTGTGCCTCACCCTCACTTCCCTCCTCTGCTCTATCTGGCACCCAAGTCACGTCAGTGACCTCATCATCATCATCTCCTCCATCCTCATTACCACTAGAAACAACTTGGCAATACGCTGCGGCTGGGAGAACATGACTGCCAATTTGTGTACCAGTGTTCTCCGCTCTCCGCAGGCTCATGTTCCTGCCTTCTATAACCTCAGAACCAACATCTGAATCAAGTAATGGCTGTGCATCGTCAAGGAGCAAGTGGTTGAGGCTGTGTTCAAATAACTCAGTTGACTCCTCCATGCCTGATGCTGGGGCTATGGCAGGAATAACTGTGGACAAGGAGGCACTAGTCTCTGCTTGAGTGACAGAGGATGATGAGGATAAGAATGGTTTAGTAAGCCAGTCCATTACCTCCTCTGCATGCTGTGGCTGGATAGCACGGGCAACATCACTTAACAGAGAAAATGATGCCCTGCCTGAGGACTGACCACATCCACCTTTGCCTGTGGACACATACGCTGCTGGCCTCCTCACAGTGGCATGGGAACGTCTGCCTCTCTTTGTTGTCCTCCCAGACATGATGTGGGGTGCTTATTAAAATTTAATAAAGATGTGTAAATGTGTCTACGTGGATGCACTTTAATCAATGGAAAGTGGTGTTTGGTGCACTTTAACTTGAGTACTCACGATAATATACTGCAGTAAAACTGCACTGACGCACTGCAATATACTGCATCAAACGTGCACTAACGCACTGAAATACACAGCGTTAAACTTGCAGTAAAGTACTGAAATATACTGTGTTAAACGGAAGGTAATGCACAGAAATATACTGTGTTAAACGGCACATAAGTCACTGAAAATGCGGCATTTAACTTGCAGTAATGCACTGAACTATACTGCGTTAAACGGAAGGTAACGCACTGAAATATACAGCGTTAAACGTGCAGTAATGCACTGAAATATAATGCGTTAAACGTGCACTAACGCACAGAAATATACTGCGTTAAATGGCACGTAACGCACTGAAATATACAGCATTAAACTTGCAGTGACACACACTCAACTATACTGCATTAAACTGAAGGTAACACACTGAAATATACTGCGTTAAACGTGCACTAACGCACTGAAATATACGGTGTTAAACTTGCAGTAACGCACTAAACTATACTGCATTAAACGTGCACGAACGCACAGAAATATACTTTGTTAAATGGCACGTAATGCACTGAAATATACGGCGTTAAACTTGCAGTAACACACTGAAATGAACTGTGTTAAACTTGCACTAACACACAGAAATAGACTGCGTTAAATGGCACATAATACACTGAAAAATACGGCGTTAAATGGAAGGTAACACACTGAAATACACAGCGTTAAACTTACAGTAACACACTGAAATATATTGCGTTAAACGTGCACTAATGCACAGAAATATACTGCATTAAATGGCACGTAATGCACGGAAATATACGGCATTAAACTTGCAGTAACGCACTAAAATATACTGTGTTAAATGGTCACTACACTCACACTGACTGAACTATCACTAGATTCACACTAATGTAACAATGAATGGTGGTCACTACACTCACACTGACTGAACTATCACTAGATTCACACTAATGTAACAATGAATGGTGGTCACTACACTCACACTGACTGAACTATCACTAGATTCACACTAAACTCATATTCTACCTTGACAATAGAATCAGAATAGCACACTATAGCACACTAACTGTCTACTACCACTGAACGGAGCCCTGTTCTATCTCTCTATACATCGATATCACACAAAAAATGCCCGATATTGAAAGAATACTTTTACAGTGTGGGGCAGGACTAAGAGATATGAGCCATGATTGGTCATCATGACAGCGTCCAATCATGGCTCTGACAGTGCTCTGTGCCCTGATTGGGCAAAGCTTTCATTGCTTCAGCCAATCAGGGATTCCATATGCACTGTGCGGTGGCGCCGAACAAACGTTCGAACGCCCCAATAATTTGGGTGTTCATCGAACGTGCGAACAGGCAATGTTCGACTCGAACATCTGCACTGAGGTGGGGGTGTCTGTACTGATGGGGGGGTCTGCACTGAGGTGGGGGTATCTGTACTGATGGAGGGGTATGCACTGAGGTGGGGGTGTCTGTACTGATGGGGGGTCTGCACTGAGATGGGGATGTCTGTACTGATGGGGAGGAGGGGTCTGCACTGAGGTGGGGGTATCTGTAGCGATAGGGGTCTGCACTGAGGTGGGGGTGTCTGTACCAATGGGGGGTCTGCACTGAGGGGGGTGTCTATACTGATGGAGGGGGGTCTGCACTGGGGGGGTGTCTGTACTGATGGAGGGGGGGCTATAGCTGGTGGCGGGGGGGGTGACAATTTTTTTCCACACCGGGTGACTATTAACCCTAGTGATGCCACTGTCCCAGGTTCATTGTTGAGCTTGATTAAACAGGATCTGCACATGGTCCTCCCCCCTACAAAAACCATGCTGGCCAGGTGTAGGAGTAGTGAATAGCCTCAAGAGTCCTACCGGTCAAATGATAACAAGCTCATTATCTAAGAACAGCAATGTCACCAGCGCTAAAAGAGGCAGATATGTATGGAAATGTCCTACAACATCATGGAGTGGTAGCAAAAAAATCAAAGAAGAAGGATGTAAACCCAGGGCTGCTGGAAAAAAATCGTACTTGGAAGTTACAATCATGCACAGACATATATACACTAAAATCCAGCGCTCATGGGAAACAATATGCAGACTGTCTCTTGGTGGTGGTAAAGAAATTATATATTTAATAAACCACAATATGAGTTAAAATCCCGTCCTAGAATTAACAATAGTTGAAAAAATAAAAATAACAATTAGAAGTTAAAACTTAAACACTTGTAATGTCACCTGTGATCCCTAGAGCAAGGAGGGGTTAACAGTTCCCAGTGTAGATTGGAGATCACAGAGCCCAGATGTACGATGGAATAGGAGGCAAATGAGAATACCTGAAGTTGGGGTTCATGCTGGGAACAAGCAACCGACATGTGGGAGGCCCTCCGACACGCGGGACTCCAGAGCTGCAACAGCAGGAGAAGGGAACCAGGAAGTACCGTGCCATCTAAATGGATGAAGTCAGTCCTGCTGAGACGCTGACCCCGGACCTGGAGAGGCAGCCGCCAAAAGGATAGAAGCGCGCCTTCACTCTGGAGGATGGATTGCTGCTGCTCTCTGGTGGGGATAGCTGGAATGTCTACCCACTGAGATAACTCCCAACCCGACGGATCAGCTGGAGACCAACTGGGAACACTGTAATAAGGCTAATAACCACTGATGTGTTCCTAAGCAAGGGATGACTTGCGGTGAATGATCAAGTGTATTTAGAGGGTTGCCTTGACGACGCGTTTCACGCGCATGTGCTTTTACATAGTCAAGGGGATGAGGCACCCTCAAGGTTTAAATAATAAAAAAGGGCAGGGAATTTGTTTAGGTAAGCAATGAGGGGGCGTGTGTTATGGGTACTAACGTTAACCCCTACGTTGCTCACGAGACATAATCACACCATACATATAATGAAATCCAGACATCTTATTACCACACGTTTCTTAATAGAAATCTATATAAAAGAAACTGTATAACATACAGTCAGGTCCATAAATATTGGGACATCATCACAATTCTAATCTTTTTGGCTCTATACACCACCACAATGGATTTAAAATGAAACTAACAAGATGTGCTTTAACTGCAGACTTTCAGCTTTAATTTGAGGGTATTTACATCCTAATCAGGTGAACAGTGTAGGAATTACAACAGTTTGTATATGTGCCTCCCACTTTTTAAGGGACCAAAAGTAATGGGACAATTGGCTGCTCAGCTGTTCCATGGCCAGGTGTGTGTTATTCCCTCATTATCCAATTTACAAGGAGCAGATAAAAGGTACAGGGTTCATTTCAAGTGTGCTATTTGCATATGGAATCTGTTGCTGTCAACTCTCAATATGAGATTCAAAGAGCTGTCACTATCAGTGAAGCAAGCCATCATTAGGCTGAAAAAACAAAACCCATCAGAGAGATAGCAAAAACATTAGGTGTGGCCAAATCAACTGTTTGGAACATCCTTACAAAGAAAGAACGCACCGGTGAGCTCAGCAACACCAAAAGACCCGGAAGACCACGGAAAACAACTGTGGTGGATGACCGAAGAATTCTTTCCCTGGTGAAGAAAACACCCTTCACAACAGTTGACCAGATCAAGAACACTCTCCATGAGGTAGGTGTATGTGTGTCAAAGTCAACAATCAAGAGAAGACTTCACCAGAGTGAATACAGAGGTTTCACCACAAGATGTAAACCATTGGTGAGCCTCAAAAACAGGAAGGCCAGATTAGAGTTTGCCAAAGAACATCTAAAAAAGCCTTCACAGTTCTGGAACAACATCCTATGGACAGATGAGACCAAGATCAACTTGTACCAGAGTGAGGGGAAGAGAAGAGTATGGAGAAGGAAAGGAACTGCTCATGATCCAAAGCATACCACCTCATCAGTGAAGCATGGTGGTGGTAGTGCCATGGCGTGGGCATGTATGGCTGCCAATGGAACTGGTTCTCTTGTATTTATTGATGATGTGACTGCTGACAAAAGCAGCAGGATGAATTCTGAAGTGATTCGGGCAATATTATCTGCTCATATTCAGCCAAATGCTTCAGAACTCATTGGACGGCGCTTCACAGTGGACAATGACCCGAAGCATACTGCGAAAGCAACCAAAGAGTTTTTTATGGGAAATAAGTGGAATGTTATGCAATGGCCAAGTCAATCACCTGACCTGAATCCGATTGAGCATGCATTTCCCTTGCTGAAGACAAAACTGAAGGGAAAATGCCCCAAGAACAAGCAGGAACTGAAGACAGTTGCAGTAAAGGCCTGGCAGAGCATCACCAGGGATGAAACCCAACGTCTGGTGATGTCTATGCGTTCCATACTTCAGGCTGTAATTGACTGCAAAGGATTTGCAACCAAGTATTAAAAAGTGAAAGTTTGATTTATGATTGTTAATCTGTCCCATTACTTTTGGTCCCTTAATATCAGCTCCTTGTAAATGTGATAATGAGGGAATAACACACACCTGGCCATGGAACAGCTGAGCAGCCTTTTGTCCCATTACTTTTGGTCCCTTAAAAAGTGGGAGGCACATATACAAACTGTTGTAATTCCTACACCGTTCACCTGATTTGGATGTAAATACCCTCAAATTAAAGCTGAAAGTCTGCAGTTAAAGCACATCTTGTTCCTTTCATTTCAAATCCATTGTGGTGGTGTATAGAGCCAAAAAGATTAGAATTGTGTCAATGTCCCAATATTTATGGACCTGACTGTAAATAAGATATAAATATAAATATCGCAAGTAATATTTAAATAATAATGGTTCCAAATCCTACTTTAAAAATACTTTGAAAATTACACATATTCATCTAAAAACACACACTAATCTAAAAACGTAGCTAAAATAATATAATAGCCAATAATCCTATAAAAATATATATAGAGCTGTCACCATAACAAGAACTTTGGCATATGTAGGCACTAGGGATGAGCTTCGTGTTCGACTCGAACATACGTTCGACTCGAACATCGGCTGTTCGATCGTTCGCGCCAAATTCGAGTGACGCGAACGGCCCACAATACACTGCGCCATCGCAGTGCAATCCCGGCGCTGTGATTGGCCAAGCATGCACTGTGACCCCGCATGCTTGGCCAATCACAGCGCCGGCAGCGAGGAGAGCCATAATGAGTTAGTGGGTGTTGTGTGCCTCCAGCACAGTATACACCTGGATCTACACTTTATTGCTGTTCTCTAAGCTAGATAGGCAGGCAGGGACAGTGTGTTCTTTTCTCAGGCATCTGCAGCAGTTAGTTGGTGTTGTGTGCCCCAGCACAGTATACACCTGTATATACCTGTCATTACTGTTCTCTAATACAGGCATCTGCAGGAGTTAGTGGCACAGTATACTCCTGTACATACCCGTCATTGCTGTTCTCTAATACAGGCATCTGCAGGAGTTAGTGGCACAGTATACACCTGTATATACCCGTCATTGCTGTTCTCTAATACAGGCATCTGCAGGAGTTAGTGGCACAGTATATACCTGTATATACCCGTCATTGCTGTTCTCTAATACAGGCATCTGCAGGAGTTAGTGGCACAGTATACACCTGTATATACCCGTCATTGCTGTTCTCTAATACAGGCATCTGCAGGAGTTAGTGGCACAGTATACACCTGTATATAACCGTCATTGCTGTTCTCTAATACAGGCATCTGCAGGAGTTAGTGGCACAGTATACACCTGTATATACCCGTCATTGCTGTTCTCTAATACAGGCATCTGAAGCAGTTAGTGGCACAGTATATACCTTGTGACAGCAGGAAGGTAAAGTCACCTGGTTGCATCCAGGGGGGTAGGTATATTTCTCCCAGATTCAGGCTTTATGCCGACTTATACAACTAGGGAGAGAGTTGATGAAGCCCAGCTGAGGCTAGTGGGCTCATGGATGATTCATACCTCTAGGGAGAGTGCTGGGCGTCGTGCAGGCAGGGAGTTGATGAGACCAGCTGAAGCTTGTCAGCTCGTTTAAGGCCTCTATAAAAACTCCCAGCTTCATTAGGTGTTTGCTCATGCCTGGAACCAGACCTGTGTGGACTGTCTAGGGAGAGTGAACCCCTGTGCGGTGAGACAAAGCCTGTGTGGCTATTTGTTTGGACATTTACTAAACCAGGGACTTAGGGACTAGGACAGCACCAGGCTGATCCCAGTTGTTAGTTAGGGAAACCTGCATGTTTAGTCAGAGGTCAAGCTGACCAGGATTTATTTTGTTTATGTTTCTTTTTGCTTTGCTGTGTTTTTGTCACTGTAAATAGAGAAATAAACCGCACCTTTAAATCTTGAAAACCACAACCTCCGTCTGCTGGGCCTGTTCTTGTGTGGGGAGCCCATCCAGGGGGTCACACACACCCGCTACCGAGCTAACCCCCTCACAGTTGGTGGAGAACCAGTGGCAGTTTTTTTTTAAGCCAGCATGGAGGAGATACTGAAACAGCTGGCTCTAGCAAATGCCAATCAACAGCAGACAAATGCAGGTTTGCAAAAGAGCCTTGCAGCTCAACAACAGAGCTTCGCAGCCCAGCAACAAGCCCAGCAGCAATCTGAGGCCCGCTTCATAGACCTGTTGCAGAAGCAAGAGCAGAGACTACAACAACAGATGGAAGCAGTAATGCAGCAACGTCCGCAGACCAGTGAGGAAAGCCGTCCCACTAATACCGCGTCCTTTGGGGTGAGTCGTTTATTGACAAAAATGACTGGAGAGGATGATCCAGAGGTATTTTTGACCACATTTGAAAGGACTGCTGAAAGAGAAAAGTGGCCTGAGGAGCAGTGGGCTGGACTGCTGGCTCCTCTGTTAACTGGTGAATCGCAGAAAGCTTACTATGACCTAGAGCCTGACCAAGCAAAAGACTATGTGATGCTAAAAGCTGAAATATTGGCAAGGCTGGGTGTCACCCTGGCTGTCCGGGCTCAGCGTGTGCATAACTGGACTTTCCAGCTTGGAAAACCCCCCAGGTCTCAAATGTATGATCTCATTCACCTGAGCAGGAAGTGGCTACAGCCAGAGACTTTGTCCGCACCGGAGATTGTGGAACGTGTTGTGATGGATCGTTTCTTGAGAGCTCTTCCTACCGCCATTCAAAAGTGGGTAAGCCATGGAGACCCAGAAACGGCCGGTAAACTTGTGGATCGTGTAGAGAGATACTTGGCTGCAGAGAACCTGACGGCCTCTTCCAGAGACTCTCGGACTTTCCACCCTAAGACCAGACCATCCCCAGGGGCGGATAAGATGATTCCAAGGGGTGAGGGTGGAGAGAGTGAGAGGGTGGGAGCTCTGCCCAGGGTTTGGCGAGAACAGCCTGGGAAGTCGGGGGCTCAAGAGGCAGCCAAAAGGATTGTTTGCTACCGCTGCCGGCAAGCGGGACATATTGCAGCAAATTGCCCGGTTGTGGAGGAACCCATGCAATGTGACTTTCTGACGGACAGACGTCAGTCGCTGTGTGCGACAGTCGCATGCACTGCCATTCGGGGAACTGAGAAACATTTATGCAAAATGTGTATTAATGGTAGAAATGTTGTGGTATTACTGGATTCAGGTAGCCTTGTGACTCTGATAAAGGCTGAATTAGTTAAAACAGAGGTCTCTGGGAATAGCAAGGTAGCTGTTATTTGTGTGCATGGGGACACCCGAGAGTATCCAGTGACTACAGTGTGTTTCAAGACCCCCAAAGGTACCCTCTCTCATCCAGTGGGGTTAGTATCTCAACTACCGCATGATGCCATTGTGGGAAGGGATTTTCCGAAGTTCTGGGAACTGTGGGATGATCCTGAGCCCCCCACTGGTGCCCCTATGTACCAGGAAGGTGATAGCCAGAACTCCTCTGAGAGTGGTGAGGACTCTCCAGAATTTCCCTTGTCAGTATTGGCAGGCGAGACTCAAGAAACTGGAGAGGAGCCCACCTCCTCAGACGAAAACCTACTGTCTGTGGAGTTTTCTGATCTTGAGGTTCACAGGGAAAATTTTGCCACAGAACAGTTAAAAGACCCCGCCCTAATAAAGGCACGGGAAAACGTAGTGGAAATAGATGGCGAGTTAGTAAACCCAGATAATACCTGCACTTACCCATACTTCAGCGTAGAGAAGGACCTACTGTATCGGGTGGCAAAAAGGGCAGAAGAAACCGTTGAGCAGCTTGTAGTGCCCAAACCTTACAGGAAGTTGGTGTTGGAGTTGGCCCATGGGCACATTCTTGGAGGTCATCTGGGGACAGAGAAAACCCGAGAGAGGGTATTACAGAGATTCTATTGGCCTGGGGTGATGAAGGACATAGAAAATTATTGTTCCTCCTGCCCTGTGTGTCAGAGGTCGGCCCCGATGCCACATTTCCGTAGCCCGCTGGTCCCTCTACCCATCATTGAGGTCCCGTTTGAGAGGATCGCAATGGATTTGGTAGGTCCTATAATCAAGTCCGCTAGGGGGCACCAGTACATATTAGTTATAATGGACTATGCCACCCGTTATCCAGAAGCGATCCCTCTCCGAAATACCTCGGCCAAAACCATAGCCAAAGAGCTATCTCTTGTTTTTAGCCGGGTGGGTATTTGTAAAGAACTGCTTACGGACCAAGGTACACCCTTTATGTCCCGGGTTATGAAAGAGCTGTGTAAATTGTTCAAAGTGACGCAATTGCGTACGTCTGTGTATCACCCCCAAACCGATGGGCTGGTTGAAAGATTCAACAAAACCCTAAAACAAATGTTGAAGAAAGTGGTGGATAGAGATGGAAAGGATTGGGACTGTCTACTTCCTTATTTGATGTTTGCTATTAGGGAGGTGCCCCAATCCTCTACGGGATTCTCCCCCTTTGAGTTACTGTATGGGAGACACCCAAGAGGGCTGTTGGATATTGCCAAGGAAACTTGGGAAAGTGAGAGTTCTCCCCACAGGAGTGTGATTGAGCATGTCGCCCTGATGCAAGATCGAATTGCACAGGTAATGCCCATCGTGAAGGAACATTTGGCCCAAGCGCAGTTGGCACAGCAGAGAGTGTACAACCGTGGAGCCAAGACCCATACCTTTTCCCCGGGGGATAGGATATTGGTACTTGTCCCTACGGTTGAAAGTAAATTCCTTGCCAAATGGCAAGGCCCCTACGAGATAATGGAAAAAGTGAGCGAAGTGAATTACAAGGTCAGACAACCAGGAAGGCGAAAGCCCGAACAGATCTATCACGTTAATCTGTTGAAAGCCTGGAGGGATAGAGAGTCCCTAGTCGCAGAAACTTGGTCACCAGCTCAAACTGGTTGCGTGATTCCGGAGGTTGGAATAGCAGCCACCTTGTCACAACCCCAACAACAGGAGGTTAAGGAGTTTGTGCTTCGCAACAAGGAGGTGTTCTCTGAGCTGCCGGGACAAACATCTGGGGTAGAGCATGATATTATTACCCCGCCCGGTGAAAGGGTGAAGTTAAAACCCTATCGAATCCCAGAGGCCCGACGGGAGGCAATACGGGAGGAAGTACAGAAAATGCTGAACTTAGGGGTGATAGAGGAGTCCCAAAGTGATTGGTCTAGTCCCATTGTGTTGGTGCCTAAACCGGATGGGAGCTGGCGATTTTGTAACGATTTTCGTCAGTTGAACAAAGTTACAAAATTTTACACCTACCCCATGCCACGTATAGATGAGTTGATCGACCGGCTGGGAACAGCCCGATACATGACGACTCTTGACCTCACAAAAGGGTATTGGCAAATTCCCCTGGCCAAGTCGGCCAAAGAGAAAACCGCATTTGTAACCCCAGACGGGGCGTTCCAATATAAGAGAATGCCGTTCGGGTTACAGAATGCGCCGGCCACATTCCAGCGGAAAATGGACCAGATACTGAGGCCCCATCGGAAGTATGCTGCGGCTTACCTGGATGACGTAATTGTCCATAGCACAGATTGGGCCTCACATCTGCCAAAAGTGCAAGCAGTCCTAGACTCTATCCGGGAAGCGGGGTTTACGGCTAACCCCAAGAAGTGTACCATTGGGCAGGAGGAGGCCAAATATCTTGGGTACACCATTGGCAGGGGAGTAATAAAACCCCAACTCAACAAAGTCGAGGCCATCCAGAGTTGGCCACGTCCCAACAGCAAGAAGCAGGTACGAGCCTTTCTGGGAATCGCGGGTTATTATCGGCGCTTCATTCCCCACTTTGCTTCTAAGGCTGTGCCGCTAACCAACCTGACGAAAGGGAAAGGGTCGGTCATGATTAAATGGACCCCCGAGGCTGAGGCAGCATTCCAATTCTTGAAACAAGCCTTATGTAGCCAGCCAGTGTTGTACTCACCCGACTTCTCTAAAGACTTTGTCGTACAAAGTGATGCGTCAGATGTGGGGTTAGGAGCAGTATTGTCCCAGGTCTGGAACGGGGAAGAGCACCCAGTCATTTACCTCAGCAGGAAGTTGAAGTCCCATGAGGTAAATTACGCCACGGTTGAAAAGGAGTGTTTAGCGGTGAAGTGGGCTCTAGATTCCCTTCGGTACTATCTGCTAGGTAGGCACTTTGACATGGTTACGGATCACGCTCCGTTAAAGTGGATGGCTCAAAACAAGGAGACAAATAGAAGAGTAAATAGGTGGTTCCTGGCCCTACAGGAATTCAACTTCACAGTAAAGCATCGCCCTGGCGTTCAAATGGGGAATGTGGATGCTTTGTCTCGAGTACATGAATGCCTGATTGCTGGTGTTCCAACCCCAAGGTTAAAACAAGAGGGGGGGTATGTGACAGCAGGAAGGTAAAGTCACCTGGTTGCATCCAGGGGGGTAGGTATATTTCTCCCAGATTCAGGCTTTATGCCGACTTATACAACTAGGGAGAGAGTTGATGAAGCCCAGCTGAGGCTAGTGGGCTCATGGATGATTCATACCTCTAGGGAGAGTGCTGGGCGTCGTGCAGGCAGGGAGTTGATGAGACCAGCTGAAGCTTGTCAGCTCGTTTAAGGCCTCTATGAAAACTCCCAGCTTCATTAGGTGTTTGCTCATGCCTGGAACCAGACCTGTGTGGACTGTCTAGGGAGAGTGAACCCCTGTGCGGTGAGACAAAGCCTGTGTGGCTATTTGTTTGGACATTTACTAAACCAGGGACTTAGGGACTAGGACAGCACCAGGCTGATCCCAGTTGTTAGTTAGGGAAACCTGCATGTTTAGTCAGAGGTCAAGCTGACCAGGATTTATTTTGTTTATGTTTCTTTTTGCTTTGCTGTGTTTTTGTCACTGTAAATAGAGAAATAAACCGCACCTTTTGATCTTGAAAACCACAACCTCCGTCTGCTGGGCCTGTTCTTGTGTGGGGAGCCCATCCAGGGGGTCACACACACCCGCTACCGAGCTAACCCCCTCACAACCTGTATATACCCGTCATTGCTGTTCTCTAATACAGGCATCTGCAGGAGTTAGTGGGTGTTGTGTGCCCTAGTACAATATACACCTGTATATACCCATCATTGCTGTTCTCTAATAAAGGCATCTGCTGGAGTTAGTGGGTGTTGTGTGCCTCCAGCACAATATACACTACCCAATTGCTGGTTTTCCCATCTCCCTGCATGCCATTACTATGTCTGGAAGGCCAACAAAGAGAGGCAGACAGTCACAAGCCAATAAAAGAGGGCAAGCAGGCTCTGTGTCTAGAGACAACAGTGCTGGTCATGGACGCGGTGCATTGTCATCAGCACGTGGCCATGGGACACGCTTGTCCTTATTTTCGGCAGCTGGACGTGTTGGGCCGCATCATGACGAAGACTTGATAGAGTGGATGACCAAGCCCTCCTCATCCTCCTCATCCTCTCTCACCCAGGCTCAGGGTACTGGCAAAGCAGCCGCCAAAGCGTCCTCTTCCCTCGTATCAATGTCATCATCAGTCACTCCTTCCCTAGACCCACCATGTCCTCCTGAGGAGTCACCCGAACTGTTTGAGCACAGTGTTGGGTACATGCTCCAGGAGTATGCCCAGCGTTTCGAAGGGTCTGATGATGATATCCAGCTAGAGGAAGGCAGTAGCGTGAGCGCAGAGAGAGGGGATGCTCAAGAAGGACAGCAATCTGGCAGTCATGTTCCAGCAGCTGCAGCATACTGCCAGATTGGCTCCAGTGATGAGGAGGGAGGGGATGATGAGGTCACTGACTCCACGTGGGTGCCTGATAGGAGAGGGGAGGAGGATGAGGAGGAGGCACATCTCCAACGAGGCAGGATGCCCTCCGGGGGCAAGCGTAAGGGCAGCACACCGACTGAATCACACCGCAGAGCTACGCCTGTGCAGGGCGCTGCCTCTGCCCGTTATTCCAAAAGTTCTTTGGTGTGAGCCTTTTTTGAGTCGAGTGCATCAGATCGCACCGCTGCTATTTGCAACATATGTCTCAAGCGTATCTCGCGTGGCCAAAACATCAGCCGCTTGGGCACCACTTGCTTGACTAGACATATGTTGACCTGCCATGCAGCTCGTTGGCAAGCGTACCTTAAAGACCCACACCAAAGAACAAAGCAGACCTCTCCTTGCTCCTCATCAGCTGGGATCTCCAACCCCACTATACCTTCAGTCCTCTCTGAAAACTGCACTGAGAGGAATGAAGGTGTAGAATTAGGTGTGTCACAACCAAGTACTTGCAGGCACTCTGCTAGCAGTACACCGACGTTCGATTGTAGCAGGCAAATTTCCCTGCCCCAGCTGCTGGACCGTCAAAAGAAGTTCACTCCCAGCCATCCACATGCCCAGCGGTTGAATGCTAGCTTGGCTAAATTGCTAGCAATTCAACTGCTGCCTTTTCAGTTGGTAGACTCTGCCCCCTTCCGTGAGTTTATGCAATGTGCGGTTCCTCAGTGGCAGGTTCCCAAACGCCACTTTTTCACACGGAAGGCGATTCTGGCTCTCTACCGGCATGTGGAAGGCAATGTCCATGCCTCGCTGGACAGGGGGGTCAGCGGTAAGGTGCATATTACCGCTGACTCATGGTCCAGCAGGCATGGACAGGGACGTTACCTTTCTTTCACGGCCCATTGGGTCACTCTTTTGGCAGCTGGGAAGGATGCAGGACAAGGTGCAGTAGTGTTGGAGGTTGTTCCGCCGCCACGCCTCCAAAATGCTACTACTGGTTGTGATGCACCTCTCTCCTCCACCCCCTCCTCTTCTTCCTCCATGGCCTCTTCCTGTGCTTTGTCCTCGGAACCAGCGGTGCTCCGTAGGCGTTCAAGGGGCTACGCAAGTACGCAGGCAAAAAGATGCCATGCCGTGCTTGCGCTGGTGTGTTTGGGGGACAGGAGCCACACTGGGGCACAGGTTCTGTCAGCTCTGCAGGGGCAGGCCGAGAGGTGGTTGATGCCACGCCAGCTTAAGCCAGGAATGGTGGTTTGTGACAATAGCACCAACCTCCTCTCCGCCCTCCGACAGGGACAACTGACCCATGTGCCCTGTGTGGCTCACGTCCTTAACCTGGTGGTGCAGCGGTTCTTGGGCAGGTACCCGGGCTTACAGGATGTCCTGAGGCAGGCCAGGAAAGTCTGTGTGCATTTCCGCAGATCATATAATGCCAGTGCTCGGCTGGCTGAGCTACAAAAGGAGTTGAACCTGCCCAAGAACCGCCTTATATGTGACATGCCCACCAGGTGGAACTCAACGTTGGCCATGCTGCAGCGGCTGCACACGCAGCAGAGGGCCATTAATGAGTACCTGTGCGACTACGGCACCAGGACAGGGTCAGGGGAGCTTGGTTTTTTTTCATCACGCCAGTGGGGCATGATCAGGGATGCATGCACTGTCCTGGCACCATTTGAGGAGGCCACGAGGATGGTGAGCAGTGACAGTGCATGCATCAGTGACACTGTACCTCTTGTCCACCTGTTGGAGCATACACTGCGTGGAATAATGGACAGGGCACTTGAGGCAGAAAAGAGGCAGGTAGAGGAGGAATCCTTGCCTCTCAAGGCCCCCTTTACCCAGACAGTGTTCCTTGTGTCCCACCCATCACACAGGAAGAGGACGATGAAGAGGAGGAGGATTGTGTCAGCATCTTTTAGGGATGATTTACAGTCCCAACAAACCCGTGGACTTGTATGTGGCTGGGAGGAGGTGGCTGCGGATCATGTCGTCCTTAGTGACCCAGAGGACTCCGGACCGAATGCCTCAGCTAACCTACGCTGCATGGTCTCCCTGATCCTGCAAAGTTCTCGGAAGGATCCTCGTATTCTTCGGATCAAAGAGAGGGACCATTACTGGCTGGCCACTCTCCTTGATCCACGGTACAAGGGTAAGGTTGCGGACCTTATCTTGCCGTCGCAGAGGGGGCGGAGGATGAGACAACTCCGGGAGGCCTTGCAGAAAGGTCTGTGCAACGCGTTCCCAGAGACTGGGAGGTTACAAACTCCTGGTCCTGGACAACGAGTTGCTGAGGCTTCGGTCATTAGAAGAAGGAGCGGTGGAGAAGGTGGCCGTCTGACCGATGCGTTCAGACAATTTTTTAGTCTGCAGCCCCAAGGTATGATCGGTTCCAGCAGCCATCGCCAGCGTCTGATATACATGGTGCAGGAATACCTAGGGGCAAGGTCAGACTTGGACACCTTTCCCACCGAAAATCCTCTGGCTTACTGGCTCTTGAGGATGGATCACTGGCCAGAGCTTGCACAGTATGCAATTGAGCTACTGGCCTGTCCTGCATCCAGCGTTCTTTCGGAACGCACATTCAGTGCTGCTGGAGGCTTTGTCATGGATCACAGGGTGCGCCTGTCCACCGACTCGGTTGATCGACTGACCTTCATAAAGATGAACCAGTCTTGGATCACCACCAGCTACCAAGCACCTGAAGCTGATATAACAGAATAATTTATTTTGAAATGTCACATCCCTTCAAGACTGTGTATGCTGATGCTGAGTGACTGTCCTGTTATGTTGACTGACTATTCTCCTCCTCCTCAATGATCCGATTCATGATGATAGCTTGGAAGAACATTTTTGTTTCTGGGTGCCGCCACCAGTGGCTAAGGCCCAATTTTTCAGCCCCTGTTTTACAGGGGCGTGTAATTAAAATTTTTGATGCAATACTTTGCAACAGGGCTCATTGCTGTGCTCCAAGTACAGTATCTGTGAGGGGTTGCAGTGTTGTGGCACCAGTGCCTAAGGCCCAATTTTTCAGCCCCTGTTTAACAGGGGTGTGTAATTACAATTTTTGATGCAATACTTTGCAACAGGGCTCATTGCGGTGCTCCAAGTACAGTATCTGTGAGGGGTTGCAGTGTTGTGGCACCAGTGCCTAAGGCCCAATTTTTCTGCCCCTGTTCAACAGGGGCATGAAATTACAATTCTTGATCTAATAATTCACAGCAGGGCCCATTCCTGCGCCCACCAAGAGTAACTGTGAGGGCTTACAGTGTTGTGGCAACACCACGACCACCAAAGGCCCAATTTTTCTGCCCCTCTTCAACAGGGGCATGCAATTACAATTCTTGATCTAATAATTTACAGTAGGGCCCATTCATGCGCCCACCAAGAGTAACTGTGAGGGCTGACAGTGTTGTAGCACCAGCACCACCACCAAAGGCCCAATTTTTCCTACCACTGTTCAACAATGGCATGTAATTACAATTCCTGATATAATAGTTCACAGCAGGGCGTTCCAGCGCCCACCAAGAGTAACTGTGAGGGCTCACAGTGTTGTGGCAACACCAACATCTAAGGGGCAAATTTCAGCAGAGTATATACGGCAGGCCCCTACTTTCAAACATCCAACTTACAAACGACTCCTACTTGCAAACGGAAGGAGACAGCAGGAAGTGAGAGGAAATCTACCCCATGGAAGGGAAATTCTCTCCTGTAAGAGTTAATATGGGAAAAAGGTGTCTCCTCTCTACTGATGCTTTATCACCAATCCTTGTTTCAATAAAAACCCTACTTTTCAAAAACATTTGTCATTGGGACGGAAAGTGAGGTGAAATGTTCTGAACAGGTGCACATACAGCAAAACAAATGTTACAGGGGTGATAACCCTTCCCTATGTTTGAAAAGGATAGACCACCATTCAAAGTCATGTAGCATTGCCACCATCCCTAATATATGAATAAGGAAAATGTACCTGAAAAAAATGGGATTTTAAGGGCAATGAAATATAAATATAGAAAAATACAAAAATATATAGAAACATTAAATAAAATATAGAAATTTATTGAATATAGACATAAATCACCACAGGTGATAAGGAAACATAAAATCAAATAATAAACCATGCAAAATACATGAAGATGGCTGTAAGGAGCCCAAAAAAATTGGGGTCCTGAAAATGAATAGAGTTGCTGAATCCAACGCGTTTCGAAATAATACAAAGTAGAATCTTCTTCAGGGATAGCAAATTCTCTATAATTCAAAATACAGAGTCAGTACAGTGCATGGTAAACAGACACATAATACAACATTGAATAATAAACATAATGAACAGGCATTACTCACATGTGTGCTTCCTCAATCAAGTACAATAGTCACCAGCAAAGCTCCAAACTCCTGATCAAATGGTCCAACAAAGCCACTAGTGCATGAAGGATTCCATACACCACAAGGGTACAAATAAACTGCCAAAAAGAAGTGTCCACATAGACTCCTCACCCAAAAAGGGGAAGAGAAAAGGACAAAACCTAAAAGGGAAGGAAAGGGGACCATGAAAAACTGCTGACAAACATCCACTGAAAAAACTAGGATATAAATTTATTAATATTGTTTTTAATCGGATTTTAGTCCGATTTATTAATAATAATATTAAAAAATATATATATATATATTTTTTTTTTATTAATTCTTAATATTTTAATTTATATATGATACGTGCCCTGGTAGATTGAGCTTCAATAGGCCACTCCGATCACCAATCCAAAAACAACAACTAAAAGTGCCATGGAGTGGTGTAAGGAAGGGATCCACAAATTGCAGAAAATCAACCCCCTTATCCAGGAAAGAACAAAGGAAAATTTATTTCTTGGAAAAGAGAAGTGGACCTAAAACGAAAAAATACAGAAAAAATACTAAGTATCTAAATAAAATATATAACTTGATCCAGGAGTCATAGCAAAAATACCCTAGAATACTTACTCAAATAACCAAAAGGCACAGATGAACAGGGTAAGCAACTCTATTCCTTTTCAGGACCCCAATTTTTTTGGGCTCCTTACAGCCATCTTCATGTATTTTGCATGGTTTATTATTTGATTTTATGTTTCCTTATCACCTGTGGTGATTTATGTCTATATTCAATAAATTTCTATATTTTATTTAATGTTTCTTTATATTTTTGTATTTTTCTATATTTATATTTCATTGCCCTTAAAATCCCATTTTTTTTAGGTACATTTTCCTTATTCATATATTAGGGATGATGGCAATGCTACATGACTTTGAATGGTGGTCTATCCTTTTCATACAATTTTACGGGTGGATAATACACCCAAATCCTCAATTGACTATCCATTCTTTGTCATGGACCCTCTTTCTATCTACCAATTCATTTAAACTATAGGGACACCATTTATTCTTCATAGTCTTTTTTTTCTATGAGAATTCTTTCTCTGTCTCTAGATATCCGGGATACAGTATAGTTTCTGTGTCTGCTGGAAAATTGAAATATTGTTTTTGTTGTTTTCTCATTTTGTGGTTTCGTTTGTACATTTTTTATGATCATGGGTGATCTTTTGGGCAGTAACTGGGAGGATCTCATGTCCAGCATCCAGACTAGCTACCAGGCAACTGAACAAGTTGTATCTGACCTCAGTTCTCTTTTCTCTAGTCTCACACGAGTCTTTGAGAAAAAATCCGCTCTGCACTAGCATATACAATCCCTGGAGCGAAACATTCAAGAAAATATTAATCCCATTGGTCTTAGGATCCAAATCTTCCCAATTTTGGATCACATTTCCTTTGACCTTAAAAAAAATTGGGAACTTTATTTAAATGAATGTTCAAAAAATTTAATGAGGCTTTTTCAAAATGAATATAGGGTTCAGTTAAGTACACTTGAGGGGGAAATTGATATCTTATATTCCAAACTTACTCCTCTAAAAACACATAAGAACTATAGTGCTCTTGAATTGAAACTTACGGACCATTTAAAAGAGTTTGGAAAGAATATCCTGTTGAAAAAAGAGAAAAAGTACTGGAGGGACAAGAATGCCTTTGTAGAGAACAGGGCCTACAAATGGCAGCAGAATAAGAAGACTTTCCCCAAGAAGAAGAAGTCTTCCAAATCGGAGGATCTCAACAATCCGAATTCGGATACCCTTTCTGACGCCTCCTCCTCTGCCTCCTCTCAGGTGGACCGTCTTTTCAGGAAAAGGAAGGGAGCTTTCTCTAGACAACAAGGAACCAACGGGGAGGTCCAACAAACCACCAAGAAAATGACTACCGATTTACATCTACCGCATACAGCTCGGGGGGGGGGGGTAGGATTGATGCAACCCCAAGAAACCCAAGGGGCGGGGCCGATCCTAATAAAAATATAAATGTGGGAAAAAGTAGCAATACTAAAATGTTTAAAGAGGTGGGTGCCACCCCGAAGAGCCAAACACAGTTGGATGATTTTTTAGAGAAGCGCCTTCCAACACAACCACTAACTCCTCTGGAAACACAGGAGATTCCTCTCCCTCTGACAGGGACCAACTTAATATCATGAATCTATCCTCGCATATATTGACCTCAGAGGAAAGTAGGGTACTCTCCCTAGGACTATCCTTCTGTCCCAATAGGATGTTCGATGACTTTGAGACCATCAAGGACATTCATCTTTTCGCGAGAAAGCTGCTCTTTAGGAGCATGTTTTCTAAAAAAGCGACTAAGGAGGAACCTGTGGCCTCTGGTCTCAAGGCCACTGATTTCAGAGCTTTGCGTGATTTAAATATACTCCTACAGGAAAATACATCCTGTATGGATATATGGGAGGAGGAATTTGATAGCGAGGAGGAGGAAGAGGAAGTGACTTTGAAGAAACCGCCAAATAAATTTAAACGGAAGTCCAACAAATTTCCACCATTACAGCAAAATCCGGCATTATCTCTATTTGTTAAACAGACCACCAAAGAAATTAAACTTATTAATAAAGATAAAACCATGAAAAATCGCAGTCAGGAGGAAAGGCTCGTTTTGAAGTCACTACATTAAAATGATAAGATTACGATTAAGGGTTCAGACAAAGGGGGTAACATTGTGCTGATTGTATAATTCCATGTATGAGACAATGTGCCTTCAAATTCTGAACAACCGAAAATGCTATCGCCTGATACCTGCTTCTTTGGTGGATACGTTTAATCAGGAATTCTATGAGTTAGTTGATGACGCCCATGGATCTGGTGCCATTGACTTTGATATGCTGAATTTTATACGTACACAACATCCTCGCACCCCTACTATGTACGCACTACCCAAAGTGCACAAGGACATTAATAATCCCCCAGGGAGGCCCATCATTTCTGGGAATGGTGGCATCTCTGAGGGGATTGGCCAAGTCATCGATGGTCATCTTAGACCCCATGTCTTAGAATTGGCATCGTATATCAAGGACACCATCCACCTGTTGCAGACCTTGGACAATTTGGAAATCCCGAAGTCTGCACTCCTGGTTACGATAGACGTCGAATCCTTGTACAACAGTATACCCCATTATCGTGGTATTTTTGTCATTGGTCGTGTTTTGCAGCAAAGGGCCACTACAGAATGGAAGTTTAACAACTTTATACTTTGCATGCTGGAGTTTATTTTGAAACATAATATTTTTCTTTTCAACAACTCCCACTACCTCCAGGTACAGGGGGTGGCAATGGGGACTTGCTGCGCACCCTCATATGCCAACCTGTACCTGGGGGAGTGGGAGAAGTCCTTTTTGTCGGATGATGATCTTATTATTTTCACCCAGCACATCGTGCTATGGCAGCGCTATATCGATGATGTGCTCCTTATATGGAACGGTCTGGAGGAAATTCTTAAAGAATGCCTCAAGGCCATGAACCAGAATGACTTTAACCTCTTCTTCACCATGTCCTTTGATTCTAAACAAATACATTTTTTTGGACATTTGTATAACCAAGGACCAGTTTGGCAAACTTGGAAGTAAACTATACAGAAAGGAGACTGCCGGCAATACAATTTTGCATGCCGGCAGTTTCCATCCTGAACCTTTGAAGAAATCAATACCATTTAGCCAATTGTTACGCCTCAAGCGTAATTGTACATCTATGGAAGACTTCCAGTTGGAAGCAGATTTACTGACCCAAAGGCTGCTGGTGAGGGGTTATACTAAATCATCATTGAGGAAAGCATTCAATAAGGTCAAGGCTCTGGATAGGCATGACCTCATCCATAACAAAAATAAGTACTTGCAGAAAAAAAGTGATAAAGATTTAAGAGTTATTCTTCGCTACTCCAATGAACACCAGCAGATTCGCAAAATTCTAGCTAAGCATTGGACCATTTTGACAGAAGAACCTTCTTTGACTGGACTGGTGACGGAAAGACCACAGATCACCTACAGACGAGCAGGTTCCCTCGGTCAATTGCTCACGCAGAGCGAATATCGGGGAGATCAGAGGAAGGATCCGTGTACCACTTGGGGCACTTATCCTTGTGGTGCTTGCTCCTTATGTGGAGTTATTAGTAAATGTACATCCTTTTTATTACCCAATGGGGAACTGTTCCATCTTAGACATTTTGCTAACTGCAAAACGCAAGGCGTGGTATATCTTTTGGTCTGTCAATGTGGTGGTTTTTATGTGGGGAAGACACGACAAGAGCTGGGTCAACGTATCAGTAAACATCTGGCCAGCATGGAAATGTGCACTCTGTATCTGCCCTTGGGCAGACATGTAGCCAAATGTCATTATAACAGAATGCAAAAAGCCCATGTTACTGTCATTAATCGGGTACATATTCCCCGGCGGGGGGGTGATTGGAACAAAACTCTTTTACAGAGAGAGACGAGGTGGATCAAACATCTGGAGGCCACCACCCCTCCGGGATTGAACGAAGCAGAATGCTTCCGACCCTTTCTGGAAGGCTTCAATTCGGGCAAAACGGATTGATTGCCTCCCTTGGTTCATTGTTGCCCAATTATCATCTAATAGCCCTGGGGCTGGATTTTGTTCATCTTTCTTTTTTCTCCTCTTTCTTTCTCCTATGCCGTAGACATGTATATAGGGACACCCACTGAGAAAAGATAGATAGGGTTTATTTCTTCAAGTATTTATATCTTTGTATATTCCAATTATTTGTTGTTGTTTTTGATTTTTTTTTGCCAATTTATGCTTATTATGTTATTTTGACGTTTGCAATGACTCATTTGTGCCCCTCCTCATTGGGTTTTCGCCTGTCTCTGCTCCATTTTCCTTGTCAGGTCTTGGCCACTATTGCATGCCTGGCACATGCAACCCATCTGCTTGATGGGGTTTTTGCATGACCCGCTGTGGCAATTTCTTTTTGCCTTCATCGGTGTCATGCGTTTATGTGCCAGGGGTCTTTTTCACCTTATGGCATTTGGGTTTCTGTTTTCGGACAACTGAGGCACCCCTCTTTAATTGTGGGGTTTCAGCGCCTCCTGATTTTAAGTCCGGCTCATCTGCCAATCAGCCCTTCTCTCTGCCTTGCAGCGGTCCTAGTTTGTCGGTCTGCATCGCAGACTGTCTTTCTAGCTCTTCATGGGTTTTTTTTTGTCCCGCCCATCGACATCATCGCTGGGTGTGGCTTTGGGCTTTATAAGGTTGAGGCCAGGCTTCCTTTACTGCCAGTCTCCCTCTGGACACCGTAGTGGAAGGATATCATCTTGGACCTCTGCTCTCTGTCTTCCTGCTTACCCTGTTCATCTGTGCCTGTTGGTTGTTTGAGTAAGTATTCTAGGGTATTTTTGCTATGACTCCTGGATCAAGTTATATATTTTATTTAGATACTTAGTATTTTTTCTGGCTTTTTTCATTTTAGGTCCACTTCTCTTTTCCAAGAAAGAAATTTTCCTTTGTTCTTTCCTGGTATAGGGGGTTTGATTTTCTGCAATTTGTGGATCCCTTCCTTACACCACTCCATGGCACTTTTAGTTGTTGTTTTTGGATTGGTGATCGGAGTGGCCTATTGAAGCTCAATCTACCAGGGCACGTATCATATATAAATTAAAATATTAAGAATTAATTAAAAAATATATATATATATTTTTTTATATTATTATTAATAAATCGGACTAAAATCTGATTAAAAACAATATTAATAAATTTATATCCTAGTTTTTTCAGTGGAAGTTTGTCAGCAGTTTTTCATGGTCCCCTTTCCTTCCCTTTTAGGTTTTGTCCTTTTCTCTTCCCCTTTTTGGGTGAGGAGTCTATGTGGACACTTCTTTTTGGCAGTTTATTTGTACCCTTGTGGTGTATGGAATCCTTCATGCACTAGTGGCTTTGTTGGACCATTTGATCGGGAGTTTGGAGCTTTGCTGGTGACTATTGTACTTGATTGAGGATGCACACATGTGAGTCATGCCTGTTCATTATGTTTATTATTCAATGCTGTATTATGTGTCTGTTTACCATGCACTGTACTGACTCTGTATTTTGAATTATAGAGAATTTGCTATCCCTGAAGAAGATTCTACTTTGTATTATTTCGAAACGCGTTGGGTTCAGCAACTCTATTCATTTTCAGGACCCCGATTTTTTTGGGCTCCTTACAGCCATCTTCATGTATTTTGCATGGTTTATTATTTGATTTTATGTTTCCTTATCACCTGTGGTGATTTATGTCTATATTCAATACATTTCTATATTTTATTTAATGTTTCTATATATTTTTGTATTTTTCTATATTTATATTTCATTGCCCTTAAAATCCCATTTTTTTTAGGTACATTTTCCTTACCCTTCCCTATGTTTTCCAAAAAGCTTAAAAACATATTTTTTTGGCTGGAGCTACACTTAACCACTTCAATACCATGCACTTATACACCTTCCTGCCCAAGCCAATTTTGAGCTTTCAGCGCTGTCGCAATTTGAATGACAATTGCGCGGTCATGCTACACTGTACCCAAACAAATTTTTTATCATTTTGTTCCCACAAATAGAGCTCTCTTTCGGTGGTATTTGATCGCCTCTGCGATTCTTATTTTTTGCACAACAAATAAAAAAATTAGCGAAAATTTGGAAAAAAACTATGTTTTTCTTTGTTTCTGTTAAGTACCTTTTCTACTTCAATGACGGGCACTGATAAGGCGGCACTGAAGGGCACTGATAAGGCGACACTGATGGGCACCGATGAGGTGGCACCAATGAGGTGGCACTGATGAGGTGGCACTGATGGGCACTGATGATGGGCACTGATAGGCGGCACTGATGGGCACTGATATGTGGCACTGGTATGCGGCACTGATGGACACTCATAGGTGGCACTGATTGGCACTCATAGGCGGCACTGATTGGCACTCATAGGTGGCACTGATGGGCACTCATAGGCAGCACTGATGGGCACTTATAGGCGGCAATGATGGGCACTTATGGGTGGCACTGATAGGTGGCACAGATGGGCACTGATAGGTGGGCACTTATGGGCACAGATGGGCACGGATGGGCACTGATAGGTGGCACTGATGGACACTGGTAGGTGGCACTGATGACACTGGTGGCTGGCATTGCTGGCCATCACACAGTGTGGTCGGGCCATGATGGTGCCAGTCAGTGCCCATTTGTGGGCACTGATTGGCATATGTTGTATCTGTTTTTGTGCATGTGGATGGCCATGGGGGACTTACCTGGCCATCCACATGCTTGGTGCTTCCCTGGTGGTCCTGGGTGGCATCCTGGTTGTCCAGTGTGGTTATCCGAGGGGGGGCTGCGCTGATAAAAAATCAGCGCGAACCCCCCCTGTCAGGAGAGCCGCCGATCGGCTCTCCTCTACTCGCGTCTGTCAGACGCGAGTGAGGAAGAGCCGATCAACGGCTCTTCCTGTTTACATTGTGATCAGCCGTGATTGGACACGGCTGATCACGTGGTAAAAAGCCTCCGCCGTAGGCTTTTTACCTAGATCAGTGTAGCGGTGTGTCAGACTGACACACCGCTCCACCGATCGCCGCGATGCGGCTGTTATCCTGCAGGATGTCATATGACGTCCAGTGTGGATAACAGAACCACTTCCCGGACGTCAATCATCTATTGACTGGGCGGGAAGTGGTTAAACAATGTACCTGTTCAAAATTACAAACAGATTCTACTTAAGAACAAACCTACAGTCCCTGTCTTGTTTGCACCGCCTGTATACTGCTGTTCAGAGTATATACAGCCTTTTTTTATTTTGGGTGTGGGGTTCCCCTTAATATCCATACAAGATCCAAAGGGGCTGGTAATGGGCTGGGGTAGGGGGGGTGATGGGGGTAGCCATGCCATTTTTCTCAAAGATTTTCATCCATATTACCGGGACCAGACATTACATTAAAGCCGCAAGCAGTTTTAAATGGCTTTTTTTCCTTTACAAATGTCATTTTGTGCAGGGACAGTTCTAAACACGGGAAACACATGCCACTCCACAGGCATACTTTAGACACCCCCCAGGTACGATATTTAAAGGAATATTTCACTTTTTTTTTTCACTTTATGCATCATTAAAATGACTGCTCCCGAAAACGGCCGTTTTTAAAACTTCGTTTTGCATTGATACATGTCCCCTGGGGCAGAACCCTTTTTAGGACAATAACATGCATATTAGTCGTTATAATTAGCACTTTAGATTTCGAACGTTCGCGTCCATTGTATTTAATAGGGTTCTAACGTTCGTGCGAACTTTCGGTCCGTTCGAAGGTTCTGGTGCGAACCGAACCGGGGGGTGTTTGGCTCAGCCCTAGTAGGCACATGGAAATAAATGTTGCTGAGTCTGGGAAGGGAAAGGGAGGCAAGGAATAGAGGAAAAAGGGGGTGGGAAGGAGGAAAGGGCATGTGGACAAGTGCAGAAATTAAACAAAACTGCATGTCTCCAATTCCTCATTTAACCCTTTCGAAGCAAGTGAATCGAACATAAAAATCCAAAACACTTCCCTCCTACAAAAGGAGAGAAAATCTCTCATTGGTGGTTAGAGTTCCCTTAGGGATAGTTTCGATCACAAACACTTCCAGGCATTTGATGTCCTTATTGTGTACACTGTTAAAATGCTGAGGGACGCTATGGTCGTTACAGCCCTTCTTTATGAGATGGTGGTGATCACTAATTCTTGCACGTAGTGTGCGTATAGTCTGCCCCACATAGAAGAGGCCTGCAGGGGCACTGTAGGACATAGATGACAAAGTCAGTAGAACATGTGATAAACTGTTTTTTCACATATTCTTTCTCTGAGTTGATACTGATCTTATCGGTCCCGTGCACAATAAATTGGCAGGTAAGACATACTCTTTTTTTGCATTGGAAGATGCCCTTCCTGTGGTTAAAATATGACCTAATATCCAGTGAAGATCTCGTGGACTTACTTTGTACTTTACTAGGGGCCAGTCAATTCTTAATAGTTCTGGCTCTACGAAATGTTATCTTTGAGGCTGATGGCAATACTGGAGCAAGTCTCTGATCTAGAAGCAGTATATTAAAATGCTTATTAATTATTCTAGAGACTGACTTATAATACTAATACTATACTATACTAGTACTATAATACTAATCTTACTGTATGAGTGTCCTTAGTTTGATCTTTTAACTCTTTCTTTTTAGGAAGAGGATTCATATGAGATACGAAAGCATCATTAACTAATTCACAAGGGTGCCCCTTTTCCTCAAACTTTTTGGACATAAGCCTACTTTATTCGGCATAATCTTCTATCCTAGAGCAGTTCTTTCTTAGTCTATTAAACTGTCCCTTCGGAATATTCCGTTTCCATGTAGGATGATGGCAACTTCTAAAGTGAAGGAAAGAGTTACCACTGGGTGGTTTAGTATGATTTTTTGTGACAATCTTTTTTGAGTCATTGGTTAGTACCAAATCTAAGGAAACTAGTTCATGTGGGTCCAGTACATGTGTAAACGATAAACCAAAAGTATTGGCATTACAATGGGCCACAAAAGAGGGGAAAACATCATGGCTACCACACCAGATGAGAACAATGTCATCTATGCAGCAACCGTAATACACAATATGCTCTGCAAATGGGTTGTTAGCCCAAATGTTCTCCTCCTCCCAGTGGCCCATGGTCAAGTTCGCATACACTGGGGCAAAATTTGCTCCCATTGCCGTGCCCCTCTGTTGTACATAGAATTGTTCGCAAAAAAAATAAAATAGATATGTTTCATTATGTTAACTCATATTGTGGTTGAATAAATATATAATTTCTTTACCACCATCAAGAGACAATCTGCATATTGTTTCCCATGAGCGCTGGATTTTAGTGTATATAAGCTCATTATCTAGTCATCTTTGGTCATCCATGTGTAGCGATACCCCCAACTTAAGAGAGCCGCTGATATTGTTTCGGGCCCTGTACACAGCACTGCCAACCCGCGGCAATCTACTCGACCCTCCCCTGGCACAGTTAGTCTAGGGAATGATAGACTGGTAATGTCTCTGCGATCATCTATGACTCAGCCCCACAATAAAGCACACAGCAATAAAGTATAGTAATTGACACTGATACCGGAGTACTTAACTATAGCAACTTTACTTGTATATAAAAGTTAGGTAGAAGTACAGTACATAACAACACATGCAGAGCCCTGCGATATTAATGACACTTAGCAATACTGTATAAAATATACTAGCACACCCGGTAGGCCGATGGCGTCTGGGTGACGAGGTGCCTTGATCACCCCCATTCTGGGCATAGGCGCCCGCAGCAACAGTCTCTTTTCCCCGGTGCTAGATGCAGATGGCACCGGAGGTAGAAGGGCAGGCTGGGGACTGGATCCCTCCTCAGGCGCTGGTGCCTCCACCCGGGGTGTACTATCCCCTGTAGACATGGGTGGATCCCTGACTCTGCGGGACGAAGAGAGAGGCATCTTGTCCCAGCCCTTTTTTAGCAAAAATCTCATTTATGATGACGTCGTCTCCCGGATCGGAGAGCGACTCCAGGTCGGAGGTGTCACACTCCTCCGCGGGCTGGTAGCCTGTAGTGGAGGCTGAATTGCTACCCCCCGCGGGCACACAGGGCCGTGAATCCCCGACACCTCCGCCCCAACACCAAGTCCCTCCGCCCGGCTTACCTCGGCCCAAAGTTGAGAAGGGATGTCCGGGACTCTTCCGACCGGATCCATCAGGACCGGGCGTAGGCGAGCAGGGTGATCCACCGCGACCGCTGGACGGGGTAACCAAGCCGGTCTTCCTCTTTAGCGGTGGACGCTGGGAAACAGTGGTGACCGAGTCAGCATCCTTGGATTTCTCCCGTATCTCAGTGATTGCGACCTCCCCTGCGGTCGCTGCAGTGCGCACAGGGATGGCTGTAAAAGCAGCGATTCCTCCTTCCTGAGTGGTGTTGCCTGTTGCGCGGTTGAGGTGGATGGTTCTGGGTTTCTCGATAGGTGGTTCCACCTCAAATAAGAACTCTCCGCAGGCCTCGCAGCGCCCGAATGGCTTCAGCTGACACACCAGTCCCGAACAGCCGGGACAAATCAAACCCAGGGCCTCAAAGTCCATGCATGAGTACAGGGCGAATCGTCCCCGGGGCTTTAGCCAAATCCCTGTATCCGTTATCGGAGCAGCAGTAGTCATCCTGGGTGGACGTCATATGACGTCCTGGGCTTTGTAGGGGGATATCTGAATGATGCCTGCAGCTAAAGGCATCATTCAGATATCCTTTTGTTGTGCTGGCGATTCTGTGCACCATAAGAATGATCATAGCGGCGGTTCCGCCGCTTGATCATTCTTATAGGCGGCGGGAGGGAACATGCTTCTCCGAGCTCTCCCGTGCCATCGGGGGCCCGGAGAATAAATCGTCCAGCGCACGATAGGAAGCATAGAGATGACTGGTGACCAGATGGTCACCAGTCATCTATATGACCGTCGGAGGACCGGGCGCGATGTGATGATGTCACGCCCGGGTCCTCAGATGTAAACAAAGCCGCCATTGCGGCTAGTAAACATGAGATCAGTGAAAATGTTTTCACTATCTCATGCTTTCCAGTCTGGAGGAGAGATGTGGGGTCTTATTGACCCTGCATCTCTCAATAAAGAGGACCTGTCACACACATTCCTATTACAAGGGATGTTTACAGTCCTTGTAATAGGAATAAAAGTGATTAAAAAAATGTAAAAAAAAGTAAAATAAGTGTAAAAATAAAAAAAATTAAGTAAAAAAAAAAAATTATAATAAAAAAAATAATTAAAACGCCCCTGTCCCCGGTAGCTCGCGATCAGAAGCGAACGCAAACGTAAGTCCCACCCACATATATAAACGCTGTTCAAACCACATATGTGAGGTATCACCACGTGCGTTAGAGCGCGTGCAACAATTCTAGCACTAGACCTCCTCTGTAACTCTAACCTGGTAACCTGTAAAAAAAAATAAAGCGTCACCTATGGAGATTTTTAAGTACCAAAGTTTGGCGCCATTCCATGAGTGTGCGCAATTTTAAAGCGTGACATGTTAGGTATCTATTTACTCGGCGTAACATCATCTTTCATATTTTCCGCAAAAATTGGGCTAACTTTACTGTTTTGTTATTTTTTAATTCATGAAACCATTTTTTTTCCCCAAAAAAAGGCGTTTGAAAAATGATTGCGCAAATACCGTGCAAGAAAAAAAGTTGCAATGACCGTCATTTTATTCCCTAGGGTGTCTGCTAAAAAAACATATATAATGTTTGCGGGCTCTGAGTAATTTTCTAGCAAAAGAATGATGATTTGTACATGTAGGAGAGAAGTGCCAGAATAGGCCCGGTATTGAGGTGGTAAAAAAAAGCCCGGTGTTGAAGTGGTTAAGCCAAAAGTATATTTTGCCTAAGATTTATTTTAAGCTCTAGGTGTAGGACCAGTTACTTTAAAAAACATTACCTTTGAACCCAGTGAATGCTGACTGGCTTTTTATTATTTCACAAGACGCTTTTTTGAATTGTTTGATGTGCACTCTGTTGACACAGTATATGGATACCAGGGTTAACTTGGCCACATACTATACAATCTGATTGCAAATTTCTTTATGCCAAGCAATGATGATTCTCACCCAGGACAATATTTACGATAAGGAACTTGTGGGACTGCTGCATCATATGACATGACTAGGGTCTGCTATATTTTTTTTCTCACTAGTATCGATCAGCATAGAAACCAGGAAAAAACGGGAAATGGGACTTTAAATGAGGCTGTAGACATGGTGTGGATGAGTTGGAAAATATACATATTTATTAATCAAGAAAATGCATGGCATAAAAACAAAAACAGGGGTCACCTAAAAAGAAACAACATTGTAGTGCATATCATTTCTAAATATTCATACACACATCTATTAAGTGTATATGCAATACAGGCAATGGAGGTACAGTATTGTACAATCCAGCGCCACATGGTGGTCTGCGTTTGTAGATGGATACATAAAAAGAGTTTCCATATGTATATATATCATATAGGCAGCAAAAACAAAGGAAATCAATATTATTTAAAACCAGAGAGACAAAGTGGTACAATGTCAATAAATTGAATAATTGTAATGTATGCGTCCCAGTTGTCCGACGCGTTTCATGTGCTTATGACACTCATTGTCATGGATATGCAGTAGTGTTTGTCTGTCAGCTTACCTTCCTTCCCATGTGTTCATCTTAGAGGCCTGAGCCCTTTCACCTGGCTTCCTTTATAATCTCCTCCCAGCCAGACTCCACCCCAGGTCCTATCACAGAACACTATATTAACCTGTGCACTGCAAGCCTGCTTTGCTGATCAACGTGTTTGTTAGGCATTGTGTGTTTGGGTTCCTGCCTGCCGTGTGCTACGTCTGTCTCTCTGTTACGTTATTGGCTTGTCCCCGACTATCCCTGTCTGCTCGTGACCCTTGACCTTCGGCTCGTTCTTTCGTTATCCTTGTCTGCTTGTGGCCCCTGACCTTCAGCTTGTTATTCGGTTCTCTCTTACCTTGTGCTGCTGCTTCCCCTCTTTTCCCCTTATCCTACGGGGCGTGAGCTAGGAAACTCCAGGGGCCGCGACCTGGTCCCAGCCTGCAGCATAACATCCTCACCACTAGAGGCCCTGGAGAAGACCAGCTGGGTCTTAGACTCCGCGCCCTGGGGAATCTTGGCTCTAGCTTCCGTTAGGATCCCGGTTGTGCTCCTCTGGTCCCGCTTTCCACAACCACCCAGTTTCCTATCCGCAGAAGCCAGCCATAGGGTTCACTACCTCGCGGTGCACTCCTGTCCCCCTACGGTGTGCATCTGTCACCTGGCCACAGGTGACCTTGACAGTTTGATCAGCCATGAACCCGGCTGACATCCCGTTACCCGTGGATGATCCGTTGCAGGGCATAGTTTCCAGACTTGAAACCCAGGAATCGAATCAGACTCAGGTGATGCGATTCCTCCAGGATCTGGCTTCTCGCTTTGAGCAGCTTCAGGCCTCCTTGGGAACCCTGAATCCGCAACCTCTAATACAACCAGCGGCTGCACCTATTGCACCAGTCGCAGCCACACACTCACTACAGCTGCCAGCTCCGTCCCGTTTCTCTGGGGACTCCAAGGCTTGCAGGGGGTTCCTTAGCCAATGCACAATTCATTTTGAGCTCCAGCCCCAAAACTTCCTGTCTGATCGGGCTAAGGTAGCCTATATCATTTCCCTACTCTCTGGTGAAGCTTTAGCCTGGGCAGCCCCTCTGTGGGAACTGAATGATCCAGTGGTTTCTAGCCTGTCTGGCTTCTTGAAACTTTTTCGGAATATCTTCGAAGAACCGGCTCGTGTCTCTTCAGCGGCCAGCGCCCTTTTACGTCTCCGCCAAGAGTCTGCTTCTGTGGGACAGTATGCCCTGCATACTGTCGGCTGAGTTGAGCTGGAACAATGAGGCCTTAGTCGCAACCTTTTTGCATGGCCTGTCTGATAGAGTGAGGGATGAATTAGCAGGAAGAACCATCCCCACTGATCTGGACGGCGTTATCTCCTTGTGTAACCAGATCGATATTCGCTTTCAGGAGAGGACCTTAGAAAAGCAACGCCAGCACTCCTTGGTTCTTAGTCAGCCTGAGCTCCCCTCTCTTCGACCCGTAGAGCATCTCCTACCAGCTGAGGAACCCATGCAGCTGGGTCGGACCAGGCTATCAACCGAGGAACGTGCTAGGCGCAGAACTCTTGGTCTGTGTCTTTACTGTGGGGGCAAAGGTCATTTTCGTGACACTTGCTCTCTTTGTCCAGAAAAACGTTCGGGTCCACTTCATCTGGAAAGTGGAGTATTGGACCCAGAAATATCACCTTCCCCTTCTCGTCTTCTGCTTTCTGTGTTCCTTCATGTTGGTGCTTCTTCTCATTTGGTCTCAGCATATCTGGATTCCGGAGCCGCTGGTAATTTTATGGACTGGGAAATCGCATCGTCCATGAGACTTACTCTTTTGCCCCTCACCACACCATTGGTGGTCTTGGCGATTGATGGTACTGTTCTCCCAGGGGGACCTATCCGCTTCCAGACCCTTCCTGTTAAGATGTCGATAGGGACACTCCACCAGGAGTGGATATCCTTCCTTATCTTACCCAAGGCCTCAACGCCTATAATTTTGGGTCTCCCATGGTTACAGCTCCATTCTCCTCATGTGGACTGGACTACTGGACAGATCCTGGCTTGGGGTCCCTCCTGTTCCTCGTCCTGCCTACCCAAGGTTGCCCCCTGTGAATCTGAGCCGGTCATTCATTCCAGGTTGCATAACCATTTACATTTCTCTGTCCCTAACCACCCTTGGACGCACAGCCAGGCTAGCTTGTCTACAAGTCCTGCAGTCGCTACGTCTTGCGATGCGATTCAGGTAGTCGCTACACCTGACTCAGATATTCACTCTGCCTCTGTACTAGTTATGCCAGTCCAGCCCATGCCCAGTGAGCCTCCTACTTTTTCTTGTTCGGGACATTCTGCTTGTCCTTCAGCTATTCAGTTTGACTCCGGCGACATGTCACCTTCTAACCAACCTGACTTCAGGGTTCCACTGACATCTGCCCAGTCTGATGGTCCTGTGCAAGATGACCAGTTCCCCTTTAAGGGTCTAGGGGACCCTCCTCAGATTCCTGTTGATCCTCTCATGCCCTTGCTTATTCCTAGAGAGCCTTTGGTCCTCAATAGATCTTCTTGTCATCTCCCTACCTCGTTTTCGGTCTCTGAGGATAATCTTAAGTACGAGGTTAGACAAGTTCTGGATTCTCGGCTCTGCAGAGGCATTCTTCAGTACCTTGTGCATTGGAGAGGTTTTGGTCCTGAGGAGGCGTCTTGGATCGCTGCATCTGATGTCGCTGTACCTCATCTGTTGAGAAGGTTTCATCAGAGATTTCCCTTTAAGCCTGGGCCCAGGCGGGGGAGGGCCCATAAGAGGGAGGGTACTGTCATGGATATGCAGTAGTGTTTGTCTGTCAGCTTACCTTGCTTCCCATGTGTTCATCTTAGAGGCCTGAGCCCTTTCACCTGGCTTCCTTTATAATCTCCTCCCAGCCAGACTCCACCCCAGGTCCTATCACAGAACACTATATTAACCTGTGCACTGCAAGCCTGCTTTGCTGATCAACGTGTTTGTTAGGCATTGTGTGTTTGGGTTCCTGCCTGCCGTGTGCTACGTCTGTCTCTCTGTTACGTTATTGGCTTGTCCCCGACTATCCCTGTCTGCTCGTGACCCTTGACCTTCGGCTCGTTCTTTCGTTATCCTTGTCTGCTTGTGGCCCCTGACCTTCAGCTTGTTATTCGGTTCTCTCTTACCTTGTGCTGCTGCTTCCCCTCTTTTCCCCTTATCCTACGGGGCGTGAGCTAGGAAACTCCAGGGGCCGCGACCTGGTCCCAGCCTGCAGCATAACATCCTCACCACTAGAGGCCCTGGAGAAGACCAGCTGGGTCTTAGACTCCGCGCCCTGGGGAATCTTGGCTCTAGCTTCCGTTAGGATCCCGGTTGTGCTCCTTTGGTCCCGCTTTCCACAACCACCCAGTTTCCTATCCGCAGAAGCCAGCCATAGGGTTCACTACCTTGCGGTGCACTCCTGTCCCCCTACGGTGTGCATCTGTCACCTGGCCACAGGTGACCTTGACACTCATCAGGGGCTGATTCTTTGGGACATCTATAAAATATATGGTAAAATATAATTACTTAATCTGGTTGAAAATTATTTAAATAAACGATGAGACAGTGAGGCCCATCAAGGGTACTTACATGGTAACAGTGTGACAGGAGTGGCAGGTATGGAGCCATGACCAATGGTATGGTCCGTCATGGGAGCTGAGGTGACAAACAGCCACAAACCCGCGGGGCACACTATATGGTCCCCCCACATACACACAGGCACTGATATCAAGTTGTAGGTGTTCATGTAGGAACAGGCGATACACCAATGGTGGTTGCCAAGGGGGTTCTGAAACAGTGAATGTAAAGACAATGTGTCAGATAATATAATCGCCAATACAGGTGGAGACAAGCCCAAATAGAAGGGTGGTAAAGGTGGTAACCTTATGAGGCGTCCTTATCCCACCAGGGGAGGACGGAGATGAAAGGTATTGAGATGTGGTGTCTCCAAGATGTGGCAGCTAAACTGTGTTGTGGGGAAGCCAGATATAGTCGCCCGCACAGGTGCACGCTGGCTATCACCAGCATCACGCGGGCACGGCACAAGCAAGGAGGGACTCCGACGTAGGCACGAACGGAGTTCACCCACACATTGGCCGGCGAAGATAGATAGCACACGCCCAGCGTCATGACACCAGAGTGTAATGTCACACTCTAGGCGGGGTGCGTGGCGCCGATGCACCGTGAGCGCGAACCCCAACACCGCACAACCCACCGCCCGAAGAAGGGGGCGGGGAGAGGAATGCGATGACGAGGAAGCGCTCAGGGAGCATCGCAGCTCCCAAAAGTAACAGACACAAACAGAAGGCCATGGACATAACTGAAACCAAACCTGGATCAAAAAGCCATGACACTAGCGTTTATTTGCTGATTGTTCTCACGGACACAAAGTAGTTGTGTCCTGAGTGTGCAAGACCTGGATATGGTACATAGCCTGTCCAGGACTTGACAACCTATCACCTGGGTGGCAGGGGAGCACTGCCAGCCCTTTCTAACAAGCCTCCATCCCTAATGCAAAAGCAGAAAATGGGGAAGGGTGGGACTTTGAATGAGGCACATATGTAGTGCACCTCCATCCCTAATATGAAGGAAAAAAACGGGAAATGGGACTTTAAATGAGGCTGTAGACATGGTGTGGATGAGTTGGAAAATATACATATTTATTAATCAAGAAAATGCATGGCGTAAAAACAAATCATATCATATCATTTCTAAATATTCATACACATATCTATTAAGTGTTTATGCAATACAGGCAATGGAGGTACAGTATTGTACAATCCAGCGCCACATGGTGGTCTGCGTTTGTAGATGGATACATAAAAAGAGTTTCCATATGTATATATATCATATAGGCAGCAAAAACAAAGGAAATCAATATTATTTAAAACCAGAGACAAAGTGGTACAATGTCAATAAATTGAATAATTGTAATGTATGCGTCCCAGTTGCCCGACGCGTTTCATGTGCTTATGACACTCATCAGGGGCTGATTCTTTGGGACATCTATAAAATATATGGTAAAATATAATTACTTAATCTGGTTGAAAATTATTTAAATAAACGATGAGACAGTGAGGCCCATCAAGGGTACTTACATGGAAACAGTGTGACAGGAGTGGCAGGTATGGAGCCATGGCCAATGGTATGGTCCGTCATGGGAGCTGAGGCGACAAACAGCCACAAACCCGCGGGGCACATTATATGGTCCCCCCACATACACACAGGCACTGATATCAAGTTGTAGGTGTTCATGTAGGAACAGGCGATACACCAATGGTGGTTGCCAAGGGGGTTCTGAAACAGTGAATGTAAAGACAATGTGTCAGATAATATAATCGCCAATACAGGTGGAGACAAGCCCAAATAGAAGGGTGGTAAAAGTGGTAACCTTATGAGGCGTCCTTATCCCACCAGGGGAGGACGGAGATGAAAGCATAGAAACCAGGATCATGATAGATGCAGCTGTGACTATGTTCTGCTCCAGGGATACTGTAGTCAGGGCCATCATCACAGATTCCATTCATACCTACATTCTTTCAGAGGTTCTCTCCAAAGAGAGGCTACAGTCCAAAATGTGTACCCGAGCTCCTGCTGGCATCTCTTTGAAGACATTAGTCTCATTACAGTTTATATGCAGTAAATATACAGTGCATCCAGAAAGTATTCACAGTGCTTCCCTTTTTCCACATTTTGTTATGTTACAGCCTTATTCCAACATGAATTAAATCCATTATTTTCCTCAAAATTCTACAAACAATAATAATGACAGCGTGAAAGAAGTTTTTTTTTTTTTTCATAAATTATAAAAGATAAAAAAAAAAAATCACATGTACATCAGTATTCACAGCCTTTGCCATGACACTCAAAATTGAGCTCAGGTGCATCCTTTTTCCACTGATCATCCTTGAGATGTTTCTACAACTTAATTGGAGTCCACCTGTGGTAAATTCAGTTGATTGGACATGATTTGGAAAGGCACACAACTGTCTATATAAGGTCCCACAGTTAACAGTGCATGTCAGAGCACAAACCAAACCAAGCCATGAAGTCCAAGGAATTGTCTGTAGACCTCCGAGACAGGATTGTATCGAGGCACAGAGCTGAGGAAGGGTACAGAAACATTTCTGCAGCATTGAAGGTCCCAATGAGCACAGTGGAATACATCACCCGTAAATGGAAGAAGTTTGGAACCACCAGGACTCTTCCTAGAGTGGGCTGCCCAGCCAAACTGAGTGAACGGGGGGAGAAAGGCCTTACTTAGGGAGGTAACCAAGAACCCCATGGTCACTCTGACAGAGCTCCAGCATTTCTTTATGGAGAGAGGAAAACTTTCCAGAAGAACAACCATCTTTGCAGCACTTCACCAATCAGGCCTGTATGGTAGAGTGGCCCCTTTTGACACCTACCCGAGCAAACCCCAATTTTATAAGAGAATCTTCAAATCATCCCCGCCAAGCATTTTCTGGACATTTCTTTATGGATTCAGGACTCCGGCATGCTGCTGCAAAAAGGCTCTGAAAATAGGATCCTTATGCCGCGTACACACGACCATTTTTCTCGTCGGGAAAAATTTCATTTTTTCTCTTTGACGAGAAAAACGCCCGTGTGTGGGCTTTTCAGCATTTTTCCCGATGAGAAAAACGGCAAGAATCACGACGAAAAAAATTAGAACATGCTCTAATTTTTCTCGTCGTGATTCACGGCATTTTTTTCCACGGCAGTTTTCCCATAGAGAAACACTGCCAGGGAGCCTACACATGGTCGTTTTTCACGACCAAAAGAAAAAATGTAATGAAAACCGGCCGTGTGTAGGGGACCAAGCCGGTCCTCGTTTTTCATGTCGATTTTCTTGGCGGTGTTTTCACTCGTGTGTACACGGCATTATAATAGGATTTTGGATGGAAGGACCTCCCTAAACATCACACTATGACTACAGGTTTATCACTCAGCGTATTATAAGCAACTAACTGGGGACGTATATGCATAGATCGATCCTAAAAAATTGGAGATCTCTGTGCAAACAGCAGCTCATTGAACTATACAGACCACAGATGAACAGATTGATCCCGACCGACATCTGTTGGTGATCTCTCCGGATTCGTGAGTAAACCTCCTATTGCTGCTCTTTATATTCTAACCACTATCACAGGACTTACCTGCAGATTGCAGGAACACTAGATGCGTTAATAACGGTAGTATTTAGACTAGTGCCCCACACACCGCTGAGAGCCACCGTATTTTTGATATCAACTGCTAAGAGCCCATTCACACAGCCCATTCGACTTCCAGCGCGATTTTATGAGGCAACTCAGACACGACTTGAGAATGAATCACAGCGCGACCTGGAGCTACTTACAAGGCAACTCCAAGTTGCCTGCAGGACAGGAGACATTCCAGTGGCCAATCAAAGAAGAATCAGCTCTGTGGGAGGGAGGGGGGAGGGATAGGTTTGCCTGATAAATGTATGTTTTCTTCCTGGAGAGTTGCTCCTATTAAGACAGTGAGAGGCGACTCCCAGTGAAATGAATGGTTACAGGTCGCCTAGGAGTCGGATTGAAGTAGTACAGGGACCTTTTTTGAAGTCAGAGCGACTGCAGTAGTGTGCATAAGGACGGCTCCATTAACTTACATTGATTTCCTCAACCAGCGCGACCTGAGGCGACTAGGGGCGACCTGGGGCGATTTGGAGTCGGATCCAAAGACGCCCCTGTGTGAATGGGCTCTTACACGATTATGCTTTTGGACTATGTATCACACTCATTGATATCTATAAACAGTTAGGATTTAACCCTTGTGTGATTATCTGTATAGCACGCTATACTATACATACAGATCCACATACCATCAAGCAACATATGGTTTAGGTTATATTTGACCAGGTGCATTTATGAACTATAATAGAGACTCACCCATTGATTGGGGATCGGCTATATATGCACATACCGTATGAAGCGAATAGATGGATCCAGCATTGGGATATGTGATATATATCTTTACCTTTCATCATCATAGTGTTTGGAGTGATTTCTTCCATCGGGCCACTGAGTCAGGATAACCAATTATATCAGTACACATTTTTCCTTTTCCCTATTTTTTGGATCCTGCTGGACCTCCTGCAATTATTATAATTAGCATTCAATAATTATTTTTATTTTTTTGACTGACTGACATCTGACTGGGATTACTGTGGAGTGTTGATTCCAATTCAGAGAGTGCTTTCCATTTCAGATCAATGTTATCAACCTGTCACAGGTACACACTGACCTGCTTTAGGAAATCATATGTGGAGTGACTTGATCTCTATGGGTGATCTCTTTGGGGTATATCAGGTATACATAGGGGGTGTTCTTCAAAACTAGGGGAGGGAGTGGGTCCGCAAGCTGTCCAGCCACTGTGATTTCTCCGGTTCGGTTGAACTCGCAGTGATGGAATAGTTTTGCTCTTTCTTGTGTTGTGTTTTTTCCTTGGTCATTTGAAACCTGGAGTATTATAGCAATGTGTTTTATCCATGTATTTTGCCCTTTATAGGCTATTAAAATTTGTAGTGTAACTCACTTTGATGTGTGGAGGTCTCTTTATTTTTTGTTTTCTGGTTCCTTTGATACAGATATATTTTTTTTTGACCACATCCTCGATTTTTATCGGTGAGCACTACTGTTCATATAAATAGGTAGGATTCCCATTCCTGTTCTTTTTTTGTATATATATATATATATATATATATATATATATATATATATATATATATATATATGGTAGAGTGGCCAGACAAAAGCCACTCCTCAGTAAAAGGCACATGACAGCCCATCTGGAGTTTGTCAAAAGGCACCTGAAGGACTCTCAGCGCATGAGAAACACAATTCTCCGGTCTGACGAAACAAAGATTGACTTTTTCGGCCTGAATGGTAAGCGTCATGTCTGGAGGAAATGAGGCACCGCTCATCACCTGGCCAATACCATCCCTACAGTAAAGCATGGTGGTGACAGCATCATGCTGTGGGGATGTTTTTCAGCAGCAGTAACTGGGAGACTAGTCAGGATCGAGGGAAAGATGAATACAGCGATGTACAGAGACATCCTTGAAAAAAAAGAAAACCTGCTCCAGAGCGTGCTGGACCTCAGACTGGGGCGAAGGGTCATCTTCCAACAGGACAACGACCCCAAGAACACAGCCAAGATAGCAAAGTGGCTATGGGACAACTCTGTGAATGTCCTTGAGTGGCCCAGCCAGAGCCCAGATATGAACCCCATTGAACATCTCTGGAGAGATCTGAATGCTCCCCATCCAACCTGATGGAGCTGGAGAGGTTCTGCAAAGAAGAATGGGAGAAACTGCCCAAAAATAGGTGTGCCAAGCTTGTAGCATCATACACAAAAAGACTTGAGGCTGTAATTGGTGCCGTAAATACGTATGAACATGTGATTTTTTTTCGTTTTTTATTTTTAATAAATTTGCAAAGATTTCAAACAATCTTCCTTTACGATGTCATTATGGGGTATTGTTTGTAGAATTTTGAGGAAAATAATGAATTTAATCCATTTTGGAATAAGGCTGTATCATAATAAAATGTGGAAAAAGTGAAGCGCTGTGTATCAGTACTTTCCAGATGCATTGTACATTGTCAACATGCAAATACAATATTATTGCCCCTAGTCTAAACATTTGTAATCTTTATCTTACTGAAACAACAATTTAAAAGGACTTGCTTAACCCAGCTTCCAATAAAACTGATAATTTACCGTAACTGTGGTTCTAACCACCGAGATGGCTTTATTACTTGGTCTCCCTGGACTTGGACCTTTATCACTACCAGGCACATTGATGATGACAGAGTTTATTGAAGGATGATTTCTTTATCAGCACATGTATGCATTGCAGTCTTTGTAAACTCTTACAACATGGATGAATGCTGCTTATTTTTTAAGCGAAAGGAAATATTTAGGAAATTTTAGGAAATGCAGTATAAATATGTCTGTAAGTTAGCCACTTGCTTACTGGGCACATATACCCCCCTTCCTGCCCAGCGAAATTTCAGCTTTCGGCACTGCGTCGCTTTGAATGACAATTGCGCGGTCGTGCGACGTGGCTCCCAAACAAAATTGACGTCCTTTTTTTCCCCACAAATAGAGCTTTCTTTTGGTGGTATTTGATCATCTCTGCGATTTTTATTTTTTGCGCTATAAACAAAAAAGAGCGTCAATTGTGAAGAAAACACAATATTTTTTACATTTTGCTATAATAAATATCCCAATTTTTTTTCCCCCAAATTTTTTTTTTATCAGTTTAGGCCAATACGTATTCTTCTACATATTTTTGGTTTAAAAAAAAATCGCAATAAGCGTTTATTGATTGGTTTGCGCAAAAGTTATAGCGCCTACAAAATAGGGGATAGAATTATGACATTTTTTTATTATTATTTTTTTTTACTAGTAATGGTGGCGACCATTTGTCCTCCTGGGATGGAATTTTATTGTCTTGTACCAAGAGAAAAACACTTTCCAAATGTAATTAGTAGACTTTGCTAGAAATCTATTTCCTAGATTTTAGGACCATAGACAGACCTCTGTCCCTCAGGACCGCTTGCGGGCGCTTGCTCGTACCCCTCTATCCTGACCTGCCAGGCTGCTTGCTCGGATAAGGGTCTGGTATGGATTTTGGGGGGGACCCCACGACAATTCTTTTTTTAATTTTTGGTGTGGAGTTTGCCTTAAAATCTATGCCAGACCCAAAAGGCCTTTTTTCTTAATTCTGTCATAGGGTACCCCTACATATATTTATTAAATAGTCAGCACAATGACCAGAAGAACACCTGGGGGTATTTACTGTAAGGATGAGCTCCAGCGTGTTCACACAGCCCACGTGCAGCGCCCGCCAAGAGCTCGGCACTGCGCTGCGCTAATCACAGGCAGTGAGACATTGTCCCGATGCACGGCTGCAGAGATCTGGAAATGTCTCACTGCCTGTGATTAGCGCAGTGCCGACTTCCTGGCGGGCTCTGCATGTGGGCTGTGCGAACACGCCGGAGCTCATCCTTACAGTAAATACCCCCAGGTGTTCTTCTGGTTATTGTGCTGACTATTTAATATATATATGTATATATGTGTGTACGACTGTGTGTCCCAAGCGTGTCGAGATCCTACGGGGTAAAATGACCACACCAGCCAAGCAGACACTGGCTGCAAAAAGCGCCTAGAGGCGATTCAGTTCGCATGTGTAGCGCTATACAAGTCACTCATTCATTCATTCATTCATTAAAGCTGGCAATAGATGGATCGAAACTAGCCAAATTTCAACCTATTTTTGGATATTCCCACTTGAGAGAACTTGATCCAATGATTGACTTTTTTCAGTTGTTGGAAAATGTTTATATGATTAGTGCCCTCAGCCAAGGATTGAGGGCAACGCTGATCAGTGGATTCTAACAGTGGAGGAGTCCCCACTGTCAGAATACAATAGCACAGCAGGGAAAATTCTTCCATCCACCTCACTTGTGTGGATAAGGGAATCCGTTAGTTTTTTCGATCAGCCAGCAGGAAAAAGAATGGTCAATGTATGGCTTTAGAAATTCCTTTAGTCCTTTATTTTATGGTTTTGCAGTCTTTATCTGTCCTATGAATCCATTTGCAATCTTCTGAAAGGCGTGTTTTAGTTTATACCAAAGCTGCCTTTCTGCAGGTTCAATGGGTAAAAAATATAGAACTTCAGAGGCTTACAATTTTTTAAATGTAGCAATACCCCCGTAGGAGCTGCTGGTTATTTTTGGTCCTGCCGTTACCCCACAATTCAACTTATCAAAACTTGCTTGGCTCTAAATTGGGCAATGTGCCCACAGATGCATGCACCAGTCACTTGGTCTTTTTCCAATGCTTTTTATTAAACACAACTTGTAGCATTAGAGGGATGGAGGGTTAGGGGAATTCAGATACCTTGTGTAGATCGCTGAGGAACTTGAGATCCTGGAAACAAGTACACTTTCTGTCACTGGATCTTGCTCACCCAGATAGGCCTCTCTCATCGGCCTAGCAGCCGGAATGATGCACGGACAAAAGTCTCTGCCACATACTTGATGATAGTACTAACTATTGAACAATCCTCTGCCACAGGATTTGGAAAACAGTAATTGCTTGAATGAACACAGCTACACAGTACCAAAGTCCTTTAAGTCATCCGGCAGTACTGTGAGGTAGATTGGTTAGGATGCATCCTCCAATTGAGTCCTCTCCAAGAAAAGTCCTCCCCTGGATCCTCCAATTGCTCAGCTTCTTACCGCAGGCAAGACAGCACAGGACCATCCCCGAACCAGTAGGCCCCAGACAGACTTCTGGGCCTACTTAAAGTAACGTAGCCTTGGGCCAGAAGGGCCCCGAGGCAGAAGAGGAGTCATCACATACCTTAGGCCAGGCGGGCATTGAGGTCAGAGAGAGAGAAAAATGGCGTCTGCCCCTTAAGTATCCTCTCCCAGAATGCATAGCGGTAGACCACTCCCCTGGGCTGTTTCTGGGAAAAGGGACACCCAATACACTCCAGCCTGTTGTATTTCCAACACTGGCCGGTGGTGATAACGACACCTACGGGCGACAGTTGGAAATGCTCTCAACACAGCCAAAGCTGGAACAGAGGCTAAGTTAGCCATAACATTGCATTCTGAATTATGTACAATTCAGATGACCCACTAAATTTACACAATAGCGCCTGGTCAACAGGAGCAGGGTGCTACATAAACATTCAACAAAAACATCAGCTTTTCAAAAATGATCTCACCTCTGTAAAATTAACACTTCATTACACACCTGGTACCCTGTCACCAGTGAAATCTGCATTCCTAAACACACAGCTCACTCCACATCAAAGCCAGACATGAGATCTAAACTCTCATACATAGCTCACTTCACCAGTATTAATATCATCAGTGAGATGCATACTCCAGCAAACACACTTTACTCTCCAAATTCCATGCCATCAGTGAGATCTACTGCAGCACACATAATAAATACCTACCAATGTCACTCTGCATAAACCAATCCTATGCTACTTTATCAAGGAGAAAATGAGGTCACTTTGATGTCACTTCCTCTTTCCTACAGAATTATCCTGGAGAAATAGCAAAATCATACTACTTCCTGTCCTAAAGACAATAACACATTTTGCAACAACAAATTCTAAAGCTCCATTTAGTTTTTTCTTTTTATCGCAATATGTTGATGGTTGGGACTGGCTAAGCAGCACACTTCCCTGCCTGCCACTGTTTCTTTAGCAGCTCATGGGTTATTTATACCACTTAATTATAAGGAATATCTCACATCTATCTCTTATACATGCCTCCATTACACTTGGTGCCTCATGCCCCTCCACATGCCTGCCTCATTTTTAATTGTGATGCCCCATAGCTCTATAATACAAACAGTGCCTAATGTTTATACAAAATGGTGCCTCATACCTGTTACAATCTGTGTCTTATACAATTGTTTTACAACACTATTATACTGCCTCATACCTAAGGTTCACATTATTTACTAAGATTTGTTTTGCTAAGTGTACATTCACTTTGCTAAGTTAACTTAAATAAAAGTTCATATGCAGAGGTATAAGCACCAAGATAAAGTGTCCATAATTGTGCACATAACATCCATGCAAGTGAATCAGTGAGAGACCTCCACCACTTGAATCAATAGCAGCTCATCTCCCAACATGGACCCCTGAGACTAGGGTCACAAGCGCTTTTTCCCCAAAGGGATATCAATGCTGATGAACACACCGGGCGATGCCGACTTGGATGGATCCCTCTCACAGTACTCAATTGGGATCCAAACAGGAGGCACAAGGTTCAGATAACAAAAGTTTTGCATGTAAAATAAATATACATAGTGCTCTTTGCCAGATGGATATTTATTGAATAAAAATAATAGCACTTACAAGCAAGGCACTGAGACCCAGTGCCTGGTAATCGAGCGTGTACAAAAACAGCGGTGGCCATGGCTGACGTCACACAATTTCCGTCCGTCCGCAGGTCTCAGTGCCTTGCTTGCCCACTGGAGAGATTAAAACTTTCTGTTTGTCCTGACGATTATTGTCACAAGGACACACAGTGATGGGAAGTCCAACGTTTTACAGTTACCACAGGAACAGATGGTAAAGATACATTTTCCAAAGGGAACACCTGCTCCAGAGGCAACTATCTAAAATGGGATCCCCCCAAGTTTAACCACTTGCCGACCAGCCGCCATCATTATAGTGTGGCAGGTCGGCACGATCCGGCAAATCGCGGTAGGAGTACATCAGCACCTTTAAGGGCAATAGCACGGTGGGGGACCCGATGCCGATGTCCGCTGGCCACCCGCAATCGCGGGCACGAGGGCCAGAACTGAGATGTGTGTATGTAAAACACACAGATCCCCGTTCTGACAGGAGAGGAAAGACAGATCTGTTGTTCCTACTTATCAGGAACAGCGAACTGTCTCCTCCTCTAGTCAGTCCCATCCCCCCACAGTTAGAAACACACATGAGGGAACACATTTAACCCCTTGATCGCCCCCTAGTGTTAACTCCTTCCCTACCAGTGACATTTACACAGTAATTAGTGCAAATTTATAGCACTGATCACTGTATAAATGTCAATGTTCCCAAAAAAGTGTCAAAAGTGTCCGAACTGTTCGCCGCAATGTCTCAGTCCCACTAAAAATCGCAGATCGCCGGTATTATTAGTAAAAAAAAAATTATAATAAAAAAAATAATAAAAATGCCATAAATATCCCCTATTTTGTAGACGCTATAACTTTTGCGCAAACCAATCAATATACGCTTATTGTGATTTTTTTTTTACCAAAAATATGTAGAAGAATATATATTGGCCTAAACTGATGAAGAAATTTATTTTTATTTTTTTGGATATTTATTATAACAAAAAGTATAAAATATTGGTACTTTGGATTCAAGTCCATGTCTCCCCAACACAGGTAACCCCTTAACGGCAATCCACTGTTGTGAATTTCATACTGTTATTGTCATATTGGACATCCATTATGAAAAAATTATTGTACACCAGAGCTCTTGCGGTTGTCCTTTTTTGTGTACGTATTTCCCCCTCTCCAGCCTTATGATATTGTTTTTGATGTAATGTGATATAAGAAAACGATTTTTATAAAAACAAATAAAACAATATATTTTTATACACACAAGTAGTTATTTACTTGTAAGCTGCGTATAGGCCCTTGGGAGTACTTTTTCCTTTTTCCATATCTGTCACTCATCACCCACATTCTTAAAGGGAAAGTGCATCACAGACAGAAGGGCCCCACGGAAGAAAGCTGCAATTGATAAAACAGGCACCCTGTACTTTAGGTAACATCCCAGGTACCCTTTATTAGGCATCCTGAACCCAGCGATTAAAAGACTGCAAGCTCAGGGTGCACCCAAGATATTGTGTTAGCTGGTTCTGACTCTGCTGGTAACTGGTTACATCAGTTGAACTTAATTTAAACAATGCAAAGGTTCAGTTAAATCCTCTGTTATAGGCCAGGGTTCACTTATATAGTTTTTGCAGCTTTGAAAGTGTTCTGTTGTTGTTTGCCAATTTACACACTGTTTAACTGCTTTGATATAATACTTTTAATGAATCTACCTTTTATTTGTTGTGGCTTACTTTCGGTGTGCTGATATAAAGTGCAAGTATACTAATGCTTAAAGCGGAGCTCCGCCGGAAAAAAAAATATTAAAAGCCAGCAGCTACAGCTACAGCAGCTGCTGGCTTTTAATATTTGGACACTTACCTGTCCTGGAGTCCAGCGACGTCCGCAGCAGAGGACGAGCGACCGCTCGTCGCTCTGCTGCTCCCTCCGCCATCCTCGCTGAGGGAACCAGGAAGTGAAGCCCTGCGGCTTCATGCCCGGTTCCCTACGGCGCATGCGCGAGTCGCGCTGCGCCATTCTGATTGGTGCTCCTGTGTTCTGGGAGCCGAGTGTCTCCCAGAACACCAAGGGAAGTCTGCGGGAAGTGACGTCACTCCCGCAGATTCCCGGAGAGAGGACTCCCGGATGTGGGTGAAAATATCTGTCTTAGACAGGTATCTTCACCCCCCTCCCCCCTGAAAGGTGTCAATTGTGACACCGGAGGGGGGGAGGGTTCCAAATAGCAAAAGTTGCTATTTAGGGTGGAGCTCCACTTTAAGTCACACAAGTGTGAGCATATCTCAAGCCACAACCAGTTATGTCAGTGAGGAATGAGCAGTTTACTCAGTCGTGGCAGAACAGATAACCCACCATCACCAGCAACTCCTGTGGAGGTAAGAGCTACATATATTTGTAAAACCTTTATCCTAAAAGGAAAAAAGTGTTTGCTGGAGTTCGGCGTCAATTAGTTTCAACTACATCTGCCAGTTCATCTAAAGCCCCATACACACGATTGGACTTCAAACAAACTTTTCCGTGGATTTTTGTCCGAAGGGCGTTGGCCGTGAACTTGGTATGCATACACAAGGCAGGACTTTTTAGGCAACAAACACGATTGTAGTGACGTTTCAACGTACTGACGACACTTCAAATAAGGAAGTTCAATTCTCCGGCATCACCCTTTGGGCTCCTTCTGCTAATTGAGAGTTAGTAGTTGTTTGGTCAGTGTTGATTCGCGCTTTTCAGTTTTGTGCTATTTTCTTAGTTTCTGAGCGGTTGTTCGTCAACCAGCCATGTTGCGCAATACTACCAGGGAGCATGCTATTTATGGGCTTGGAGTTCTGGCTTTGACTCTAGCTCGGTCCAGATCCAGGAGTAGTAGGAGGAGTGTTTGGATCAAAAGTTGGTTGCTTAATCGTGACCAATTTTGTCATATGCCATTGCTGCGGGAGCTCCAAGAGAATAATCCTAATGATTTTAGGAATTATCTGCTGATGATGGACTCCTGCTTTCAGCATCTCTTGTCCTTGCTGTCCCCCTATATTAGGAAGCAGGACACCTGCATGAGGACTGCTATTCCAGCAGAGCAAAGGCTCATAGCCACCTTGCGGTACTTGGCGACAGGGAGAAGTCTCCAGGATATCAAGTTTACCACTGGGATCTCTCCCCAGGCTCTGGGATTCATTATTCCCGAGACCTGTTGTGCCATCATTAAAGTCCTGCAGAAGGACTATATTCGGGTAAGTTTTCTTCTTTAATATCACATTCTATGTACTTCATGTTTTATGGCATATACTTAGTTAGTGGCATATACTGCTTAGATAAAAAAAGCCCTATATTGTGACCAGATTATGAGCTAGAAGCCACCCATCATGGTTTGTCTTGTGTTATGTCTTGCAGCCATCTGATAATTGCCACCAAAATGAAGTCTAGGTTGAATTCACACAAATTCATGACACAATTTATAGAACAATAGAGGGAGCACACCTGTCTGTGGCAGGTCAAACATAAGGATTATTCTCAAAAAAATAAGAGGCTGGCAGCAATGGAACAACTGGTGCAATTGGCAAAGACTGTGTACCCCAGGGCAAGCTACACTTTGATAAAGACCAAAATTGGGGGCCTCAGGAGCAAGTATAACAGGGAGCAAAAAAAGATTGAGGAATCCAAACAATCGGGAGCAGCAACAGAAGACGTTTATGTTCCCAGGCTGTGGTACTTCAACAGCCTGCAATTTTTAAAATATCAAACTGTACCATGCAAATCTCTCTCCACACTACCCTCCGCATCAGCTGAGGCCACCGATACTGAGCCTGATCCTACACAGGAAGAAGAGGAGGAGGAGGAGCTCAGCTTGACCCAGGTATAGCATTGTCTAAAATTTTGTAAGTCAAAAATACAATGATGTTAATTACTTGGTATTATGGATAATAATTTTCTGCGTTAACAAATTGAGTTGCATATCAATAGACAGTAGTGGCCAAAAAGGATTAGGACAAGAAGGAGAAATGCTGGAGTCTTTGCTATTTGGACACATTCAAGTTTAAAAAGTCATGAGCTAAAAAGTGTTTGTGATTGATGACAAAAACCTAAAATGATGTTCCATTTTCACACACAGGAACTTTTGAGCCAAGAAGAGGCCAGGCCCAGCAGCCAGACAACTGAGTGCAGAATCCCTACCCTGCGCCCTCCTAGAAAAAGGGCCAGGAAGAGCCACCACCTGGATGAGGCCACAGCTAACTTCCTTACTAGGGCAACATTAATCATCACAACAGCACCCGATAGTGCTGAAGTGTTTGGCTGTTTTACAGCTAATAAGCTCTGTGAGGTTGATGCGGATCAAAGGGAGCTATGCGAGGGTTTAATCATCTAGCTCCTCAGCAAGGCCAGGAAACGAGAGCTAACCCCTAAATCACATGTGTGTGATTTGGAGCACACACCTCCACCTCCTCCACAACAAGCCTATCCACCCCAGCAAACCTACCCAACCCAAAAAACATACCCACCCAAGCAAACCTACCCACCCCAGAAAACCTACCCACCCTAGCAAAACTACCCACCTCAGCAAGACCATCCACCCCAGCAACCCCACAAACCTCAGCAAGCCCATCCACCCCAGCAGCATGGTGGTCAGTGGCCAAATCAGCCCCAGGATCCCCAACAAGGGCAGTGGTCTGGGGAGTTTCGTGGCTACTAATTTATTATTTGGGATTTTTTATTTAAAAGTATGATTTTCTTGGTTATACTTTTGTTAGTTTTCTGAGTATCATTTGCACTTTTGTTTTCAAATTTAGAATTTGGATGACAGAGAATTGGTCTAATATTTTTTTAATTTTCTTTATGTTGTGAATGCACAAAAAACCAAATGGCCTCAGCTGATGTGGATAGAAGTGTGGAGAGTGACGTGCGTGGTTCGGTCTGGTCTGAACAAAATCACAGCCTGTTGTAGTACCACAGCCTGAGGACATATATGCCATCTGCTGCTGCTCCCGATCTCTTGGAGTCCACGACCTTCTTGTGCTCCCTATATTGTATGTACTCCTCAGGTTCCCAGTTTTGAGCTTCACAAAAATTATGTCTGCCCTGGTGTACAGAGGCTTCGCCAATTCCAACAGTTGATCTATTGCTGTCTTCCTCTTGATTTTGATATGCCATTCTTGTGCTTATTATTAAAAATAAATAAATATTAGGAAAATTATTTGCGTATGTGTTTAACTTCTAATGACAGTTTGTGAGCAGGCAGGTACATTTCTAAAATTAAGGGACACAAATAGAGTTGGTGCTTTGAGCATAAAAACAACTAGGGAATAATGGGGGTTGTGCTAACTTGACCCCCCCCAAAAAAAAAAATGTTTATTGATATCACTAAAACACAAATCCTTAAGAAACACGTTTGTTATTACTCCGTCAGTATCACTAGCAAAGCAGCTTAATTATTATCCCATTATAAAGAAGAAGAGAATGTGCACTGCATTTTGAGATTTCATAATTTGCCACGTCACGAATGTGATATCTCCATTACGAACGCTAGTTTTACAAGACAGAACGCTTCCGGCTGGTCCTTGCTTCTGAGCATGCGTGTTTGTACTTCGGACTAAAGTCCGATGGACTTCTGTACACATGATAGGATTTTGCAACGTAGGACTTTTGTTGCCGAAAAGTATGTTCGTTTGCAGAGCGAACATTTGTCCGATGAAAACCGAAAAAGTTTGTCCGATGGAGCGTACACATGGTCGGATTTTTTTGAAAACCTGGGAATTTTGAAGTTTGTTGTCAAAAAGTCAGACCGTGTGTATGGGGCTTAACACTACCCTGACCACAAATTAGCAATACTGCTATCCAAAGGTGTGTCGGTTGCTCCTTCATCCAGAGTGGAAGCAATGTAATACAGGAGATGTGTTACTGACCAGATCACCAGGTGAAAACAGAAGGAAAATCCTAAAAAAAAAAAAAAATCCATCAACACATCTAATGATTGGTAAGCTGCAATATGTTACATTTTTGAGCTTTAATACCTCTTTATTTCCAGAATTGCTAGTGCCTACCCCAGCCTGTGCTTGCCCCATAAAAGTGGTCTAAATTTATACAGAGATTGGTGGGGGCAGTACTTGTCAGTTAATCAATCAGGAGTTCATAAAAGACACATGGCTAGCAGAGAAAATGTCTTACATCAAAGTCAGACTACAAGAGTAGGAGGGCAGAGTTGTAAAGATTAAGATCAAATCTTAATTTAGGTGAGACAATAAGAGACAGAACAAAATAAATATAACAATAATATGGGCAGGGCTGAAAACGTTTAAGAGTAGCATAGATTACCATGAAGCACATTAATAGAAAAGAGTGAGTTTTCAGTTACAGGTGGGTGTTGAGAGCAGCATAGGTTACCATCATTATGGACTATATAATAAAGCTACTATTAACTAACTGTCTATGTAGGTAAAACAAAACCACAAACAAACCACATCTGTAGAAAATATGAAGTCTGTTAAAGGCTAATGCATATTTTGCACCATGTTACATGTACAGTGGAACCTCGGATTGCTAGTAACGCGGTTAACGAGCGTTTCGCAATACGTGCACTGTATTTGAAAAAATCCTAACTCGGTTTGCGAGTGTTGTCTCAGAAAACAAGCAGGATTCAAGACAAAGTGGTGTGCAGTACCGTGTTTGGCCTGAGGTGGGGGGCGCCGGAGCCAAACGGAGCCGAACGGAGCCGTTTGGAAATGCTCGGAAACACTCGGAAATACTCCGTTCGCAAGCCTTTCCGAGGTTTGCCGAGGTCAGCTGAGCTGTCCTCGGGCCTTTCCGTGTGTTTCCGAGGCTCTCCAGAGTCCCCACCTCTGGCCACATGCGGTATTGCATGCCATGCCATTGAAGTCAATGCAGAACAAATTATTTTCGTTTCCATTGACTTCAATGGGGAAACTCGCTTTGATATGCGAGTACTTTGGATTACGAGCATTCTCCTGGAACGGATTATACTCGTAATCCGAGGTTCCACTGTACTTGTATTTAGGATGCAACATGCAACAGAGTGCAAAATGACACTTCCTCCAGCTCTCAAACTGAAAGCCTGTACCTTGGTACAGACAGGGAGCTGGAGGAAGAGTCTGAAGAAACCTTGCATTGTATCTACGATCCACTGAACATCGGTGCAATGCTTTTCAGACTTCTGCAAAAAAAATAAAAAATACACAATATGTTCTGCAAAAATTGTATAATTATTATTTATAAAGAAAAGTACTTTAACCACTTGTCCCCCGCCCGCCGTCAATTGACGGCGGGCGGAGGACACTCTCGTTCTGACAGGACGTCATATGACGTCCTGCCTTTAAAACGAGCTAGTGGGCACGCGCCGCCGCGTTCCCAAGGCCCCGATGCGCGTGCCCGACGGCCGCGATTGCCGCCGGGCACCCGCGATTGCCCGGGAAACGAGCAGGAAAGTGGATCTCTGTGTGTAAACACAGAGATCCACGTCCTGTGAGGGAGAGGAGGCTGATGGTGTGTCCCTTATACATAGGGACAACCATCGGTCACCTCCCCCAGTCAGTCCCCTCCCCCCACAGTAAGAACACATTGAGGGAACATATTTAACCCCTTCCCGCCCCCTAGTGGTTAACCCCTTCCCTGCCAGTCACATTTATACAGTAATCAATGCATTTTTATAGCAGGGATCGCTGTATAAATGTGAATGGTCCCAAAAATGTGTCAAAAGTGTCCGATGTGTCCGCCGCAATATCGCAGTCACAATAAAAATCGCAGATCGCCGCCATTACTAATAAAAAAAAAATGCTATAAATCTATTCCCTATTTTGTAGACACTATAACTTTTGCGCAAACCAATCAATACGCGCTTATTGCGATTTTTTTTTTTACCAAAAATATGTAGAAGAATACGTATCGGCCTAAACGGAGGAAAATTTTATTTAAAAAAAAAAAATGGGTATTTATTATAGCAAAAGGTAAAAAATCTTGTTTTTTTTTCAAAACTGGACGCTCTTCTTTTGTTTATAGCGCAAAAAATAAAAACCGCAGAGGTGATCAAATACCACCAAAAGAAAGCTCTATTTGTGGAAAAAAAAGGACGCAAATTTCGTTTGGGAGCCACGTCGCACGACCGCGCAATTGTCATTCAAAGTGTGACAGCGCTGATAGCTGAAAAATGGCTTGGGCAGGAAGGGGGTTTTCGTGCACGGTAGGGAGGTGGTTAAACAACATTTTGTTGGAAAATACCATGCCAGACGATGACCTACTGGTACCTACTGGTCTAAAGATCATGAAACATTAGGATATGTATCCATTGATTCATATTAAGATTTATTTTACATAAACCAATTTATAAATTGTGAAAGGAAATTCGAAAGACAATTACATTTTTCTCTATGCAATGCAAAATACGAAATGTAATCAGCTGTAACTGACTTTAAGCCTAATATGTTTTGTTCATCTTGAAAAAAAATCAGGCTTACTGAAAGGTATATTACTGTTTTTCAAGTTCCACCAGGACTGAGCAATTCTACATTGTACATAGGAAGGAGGACAAGGTTTAAATCTAAAAGGGCGAGTCACTTTAGAGGAGGAGAAATACATTAACACCTTAGCCTTAGAACAGACTTTAGACAGCCACATCACATGGAGATCTGTTTCTAGATAACAGAAGAAAATAAATTGGATGTGGACACACAGACAGGTATCTCAGGTTCAACATTTTGTGTCTCCTAGATCTCTCCCTACAGCCAGCATCATGACATTCAACGGAACATGGAAAGCTGATAGAAGTGAAAACTATGAAAAATTTATGGAAGTTATGGGTATGTTTCTTGCATTTGTGTCACTGAATTATCTTTGTTTTTTACTTCAAAGCCTTATGTGGGTAACTTAAACTTAAAAAAAAAAGATGTAACGTGAATCTATTGTCTTTTCTAGAGAAGTAAACTGTGTCCTTTTAAAGTATATTTAGTTGAATAATATGCTTTTTAGTATTCTCTTGTTATAACAAATCCCACAATTCATCATTGTCTATTCTTTTAACAGACTGTGTCCTTTGTCTCTTGTAGGTGTGAATGTAATGAAACGTAAGCTGGCTGCACATGATAACCTGAAGATCACAATCCAACAGGATGGGAACAATTTTAATGTAAAGGAATCCAGCACCTTTAGAAGCATTGAAATCAATTTCACCCTTGGAGTCCAATTTGAGTATGCTCTTGCAGATGGAACAGAACTCTCTGTAAGTTGAAATTAAATATCCACTGTAAAGTGACACGTTTTAAATATAGAATACAGAACAAGCTCGTCAGCTCTCCAGCCCTTACATTAGTGAGGTCTCTAAAACCGCAGTGATTTTATGAGTTTACTTATGTACTTGCAGCAAAATATTTGTACCTTTACTGTAGAGACAAGGGAGCAATAAAACCCTTACACTGGCCATACACCTATAGATTTCTTTAATTTAGCCCGCAGGCTGAACAAAAGAAATGTAACATATTCCTCCATCCAAGCTAAAAAGCACAGATGGATGAATCTCTTCTGTCGACTTTGTATTCTGACAGCCAGCACCCATGGCTGTCAGAATATCCAAACAGCGGCTGTATCTAACTGGATGCGGCTGCTGTATGGCTGACATATTTCTGCCTGGCTCCTTTGATTTTCAGATCGAAAAGGTGTGAGGTAGGAGGGAGTAGATTGGGCCACCAATTTTTGTTTATCAAGAACTGGGTGAAATTTGGCCACGTTAAGTCGTAAGGAAATCTCATTTTGGAGGACAATCTCTGGGACCAGTGCTACAGACTTCTGATTATCTAAATGCTTGTTAACTGAAGTTTATTAAACTGAACACAGTACTTTTAGCACTGTTGATGCTCAAACATACTGACAAGTTTATGTCCAGAATTCTATGGGCTTGCACAGCCATGTAATAAACTGACACAGACAGGGGAAAGTATGTTTATGGCTCTAATCCAGTTTTGTGGCCATTGCGCTATCAGCTTGTAAATCTTGACATTAATTGCCAGTTTTCTTAGGAGATAAAAGTTGAGATTGCATAGCCAAAACAAATTCCTATTTCTTGCAATTCATAATGCTAGTGTATTTAGTAAAACGATGACTGAACATGTTGCTGCCATATTGTCGAACAGCTCAAAGTAAAACAGCATAGTCTAAACTAATGTTTAACTAACAGCAATAAAGAAAAGTCACTCATGACATCCCTAGGCCTGAATGATATATTGTTAACGTAACAGCCTTTAAAATAGATACACCCTCATTGCCAGGACTTTATTTGATAAGGCGGTACAAAGAGCAATAATAAACAAGAGGCTACAGCACACAATAAGATTTCACCAATAGTGGAGAGCTAAGGTTCAGGCCGAATCTTAGTTCACCAATCAGGGAAGTTTTGATTGGCTGGACTGAGTTATTACAGCACTTACAAACTTCTCACAATTCCAGAAAGATCTATTTACAAATGAAAAAAACCCCACAAATTTTCATGTGTAATATTTTAGCAATGTAGTGAAATTGTCATTTTTCTGAATTTCCTTTTAAACTTCTAGGGCACCTGGGCTTCAGAGGGAGATAAACTTGTAGGAACATTTCAAAGAAAGGACAATGGAAAAGAGCTGAAGACATGGAGAGTGATAGTTGGGGATGAACTTATACAGGTACTATATGTCTTTCCATTTGAATTGTGTATGTTTTATTTGCATGGAATGATGTCACTGTATTCTGCTGCACCCATACCATATGTTCATAGTCCTGAAGTGTTCTCAAATCTTCGAGAGAGCCTGACTTTACAGTGTTTCCGGGGCTGGTAATAACGTAAACTTTTTTGGGGTTGCCTGAACTACTAAAGAAGAGTGCAGGCACAATAGTAATTTTTGTATAAAAATAAGAATAAAACTTTTAAGCACGCCTTTCACTGAAGAAATAAATATAGCGCACTTGGGAATGGACATAGATGTAATAAATACACTGATTGTGAATTATAATTGCGACACATTGCGGGAGATTTGCTAAAACTGGTGCACACAGAATCTGGTACAGCTGAGCATAGTAACCAATCAGCTTCTAACTACAGTTTGTTCAATTAAGCTTTGACAAGAAAACCTGGAAGCTGATTTGTTACTATGCACAGTTGTGCCAGATTATGTTTGAACCAGTTTTAGTGAATTTCCTTCATTGGGAGAAAATTTCTTCGTGGATTTAGTTTGAGTATATACTTATGTAAGTAGGGTGGCACTATTTTACGTTTATTTTATATACTTTTTTATGCAAGAACATATTTAGATGCTCTCGGACATTTCAAATTGCTGATAATTATACATACATTGTGATTGCATGGTAGAGCGGGAGTACATTTTATAATCAATGGTCATTTTTGATGTAGGTTGCTTGTGGAAGCCTGAGCTTACAATTATACTTTCTCACTCAGCTTACCTGTCATAAACTATTAGATTCAAGGTTGTCTGTTGAGCTCTGCTTTTTATTACCCTTTCTTTAAACTCTAAAACAGTAGCCATTTATGCGGAGGAACTTGGATAATCACACTGGGACTGCAAATATATGACTTTTTCTACGTAAGCGTGTTTACACCATACATACCAGAAATGAAATTTCATTTTGAGTGGCTACAAAAAATAAAGACATCGGGGTTCATTTACTAAGGGTAAATAGATTGTTTATTTTAGCAGAGAGTTGAACTTTGCAAGGGAATTCCCCCCACAGCTTGAATGCGGTGAAGCTTTGCTGACTTCCATTAACCAATTATGTGCAAGCAAAAATGGTTGGGTATTCCTCGCAAAGTAAAATTGCATCACCATCATTGAGCTCTGGGGAAAATTCCCTTCCAAAGTGAACAGCCTATTTACCTTTAGTAAATCAACCCCTTTTGTGTTCAATACAGAATCATTAAATATAGATGCTGGCAGTGAAACAAGTGAAGAAGACCTCCAAAGTCAATGTGCTTTTGTGAATCCTTGCTTTAAAGTAAAAAGAAAATACGAAACTTTGGCTTGTCACGTAGAAGGGAAATCTTCCAATGGGGACACTAGTTCTGATGACCACTAGGGAATCCCACACTTTGGAATAACTTTCTCTAACTTTCCGTTTGGGATACACAGCCAAAGATGGCAAAAACAAACAAAACAAAAAACTGGCAGGGATCATAACCTCCCCTTATTCTGAAAGAAAGGGGTTTTGCCTTTAGTATTCCTTTAAAGTTGGTGCTAACATTAAGGTGCCCACACACCAACAGATCAGGCCAATCAAAGGCTCTTTGGATCATACATTATTATGGCAGATATGTGAACTGAATGAGTCCTCAAAGTGCTTTTGGTCTAGTTAAGTAACTCACATTGTTAGTTAGACATATTCCAGTGTATCCTTACTAATTAAACATATATACACTTTGTAACGGTTCAATAACCATAATTTTTTCGATTTGGTCTTTTTCAGACATACATTTATGAAGGAACTGAAGCCAAGAGAATTTTCAAGAGAGCCTAGATGTTCCATAAAATATGAAAGGCCACACTGCTGCAAGTTACTGAGATATCACCTGCATTACAAAGTAAAAGTTAACAATCCATCTGTACCCACAACTGCAACACATATTCATTGCTGTATATAATAGAGATATTGTAGTTTATCTAAAACATGTGTGCTATTTTATTTTCATCAATAAAAAAGACCTGTTTAGTGCTGCTCATCTTTTTCAACTTTAACGTTTTTATTTAAGAGCTAATAAACATTATGCGTTTGATCTGTATGGAAAACTGTGAAATTATGATGGGGGCAGAGATGGGGTGGGAACACAAAAAGGACTCAAGTCACCAAATTAAAATACTGTAAAATGCAGCTTTTCTTTTCAAAAACAGAAGGTATTTAACACAACATCATGGGGTTGATTTACTAAAACTGAAGAATGCAAAATCTGGTGCAGCTTTGAATAGAAACCAATCAGCTTCCAGGTTTTATCGCCAAAAGCCTAATTGAACAAGCTAAAGTTAGAAGCTGATTAGCTGTCATGCAGAGCTGCTTCAGATTCTGAGTGCTACAGTTTCAATAAATCCCCCCCCCCCCCATTTGTCAATATTCTAGCAAACAAGAGATTTATATTTCATTTAGGCTGGGTTCACACTGGAACACGCAGCGGCTCACGGCAGGAGTCCGATGCACCTCCATCCACCATTTCAGGTCCGATTTCAGCCCAAATTTTAGGCAGAATTCAGACCTGAAATGGACCAAAAGACATACAGGGCTCCTGTGCAATTTGCACCAGAGCCGCTGCTGAGCTGTGTGAATCGGCTCCATAGAGAGCCGGTGGTCACAATCTCCTGCAATTTGAATTGGATGCGGGGAAACCCAGCAATTGTGAACCCAGCCCTAATGATGGGTGGTTCACACAGTAGTGTGAAACCATTGCCTCCATACTGTGCACTGATGAGAGCTAGCAAGACTAAAATGGTTGAATACCAATTCATATAAGAAGCAGATACAGCCCACAATTATACAGCTTCTCATTACAAGTTGGTGGTTTTGGATCATTGACCTGAAAAATAATTTAAGTAGATTTGCGCTATCAACCAGGTAAGAAATTTTTCAAAAGTCACATAATCATCAATTTCCAGACACTAAGCTCTATTGTTATATGCAGCTGACCTATTTTGTCCACTCATTGCAAAGTAATGGGCTGAATGTTAGGAAACATTAATATCAACATCAATAATAACCGTCCGACAATTGGCCTGTGTGTATGTCAGCTGGTCCGACAGAAGACGGCTGCTTGGCTGGCTTCTGTCGGAGGAGCATGCTGAAAAACCAGCAGATGACCGGCTCCCGACCAGCGCTCTTAGCCAATGGCTGAGCATGCTGATCAGAGTGTTCTGGCCGGGGGGCTGCCCCCCGGTCAGAACACAACAGCTCAGCCAATCAGATTGTTAGTACAGCGGCTCCAACCTGAGCTGTCAGTTTTCTTTTGTTCAACCCGATTCGGTTGAATGAAAAAAACGGATTGTGTGTACCAGGCTTATAGGTGACATTTTTATCCACACAGCTTTTGAAGCTCTGCGCGGATTATATGATAAACACTCTGGTCATATTTCTGCTATGCGGTCATCCAAACAGCCATATATGCTCAGATGAGAACATGATTTGAATCTGGAGATATAGTATTTGCTAGTGGGTCATTTATTAACACCTCCATAATATAGAGTCCAATTATAAAGTTTTACTCTGATGGCACATGGTCCTGTAAATATTGGCCTCTTATGTCCCTGGAGCCTCACCATTATGTTTCAGGGGCTGTGGACAAGAAGGCTCGTACCTTCATATCTGGTGGACATGTTAGAAAGTGCGAGGATTTTGGATAAGGGTTTATAAATTTATATAAACTTTGGCAGGGACGAATCTCAAAAAAACTGAAAAGGCCTTTTTAGGCCACCCTGTACTAGAGACTTCTAGGCACATGAGACAACTAATTGTATTTGTATACAAAGCTGCAATAATTGCTATAGCTAAGTCTATAGTCCTGTTTGACTTGGTTAAAGCTAAATTATCCTGGATAATGATTAATTAAAGACTTTCTGCTATCTTGAAAGATAAAATGACAGAGTTGGAAAAAACTTGAGACCCATGGATCAAATATCTTTTGGGGAATGCTTAGCGCCCTCTTGGGATTTTTTTTTAACATCTTTGACAGTGTGGTATGGTTGCACAGTCACTTCTCTTTTCCTCTCTCTTTCCCCCTTTTCCTTCACCTTCTCATGGATATACGTCTTTGCCTACACTGAAATTTATAGGGCCCTTGGACCAGTGATCAGTGTGAGATGACGTACTCCGGGATCTGTTCCCTGTATTGTAGATGTACTTAATGGCGCTTATTTGCTAAAGGCAAATTCACTTTGCACTACAAGTGCACTTGGAAGTGCAGTCGCTGTAGATCTGAGGGGAACATGCAAGGAAAATAAAAAAACTAAATTTTTGCTTGCACATGATTGGATGATAAAATCAGCAGAGCTTTCCCTAATTTCAGAGCTTCCCCTCAGATCTACAGCGACTGCACTTACAAGTGCACTTTCAAGTGCACTTGCAGTGCACTTGTAGTGAAAATTTGATTTCCCTTTAGTAAATCAACCCCAATGTGTATTCTACAATGTTGAACATCAGTTTTATACAGTATTGGCAAGAATACATTTGCTCTGTTATAATAATATCCATTGCCATGTTCAAATGAGCATTTGTAATTGTATTACATGTCTTTGTAAAAGAATAAAAATTATTGGAAATGAAAAAAAAAAAGTCACATAGATGTAGTTGCCAGGACACAAGATTGACAGTGGGGTTGAATTACTAAAGTAGTAAAGACTATTCACTTTGCAAAGTGAATGTTAATAAAAGAGTGAATCTGTTTTGACATTGCAAATCCAAGCATAGGCTAGCGAAAAACATTTTTTTTTCGATTTCTCTTGTATGTGATTTGGTATTCTAAGTGAACAGCCTCTACCGCATTAGTAAATCAACCCAATTGAGTGACCACAACATATTTTTATATTTCAGGAATTTAAATACTCCCTGAAATGGTTTACAGGCATACCCCACTTTTAAGTACACAATGGGTTTTATTTACTAAAGCTGGAAAGCCCAAAATCAGGCTCACTTATGCATAGAAACCAATGAGCTTCTAACCCCAGCTTGTTCAATTAAGCCTGGTAATAAAACCTGGAAGCTCATTGGTTTTTATGCAGAAGTGAGACAGATTTTGCGCTTTCCAGCTTTAGTAAATAAAACCCATTGTGTACTTAAAAGTGGGGTATGCCTGTATTTATTTTAGGGTATAATAACCATATTTATCGGCGTATAACACACACTTTTTTCCCCTTAAAATCAGGGGAAAATCGTGGGTGCGTGTTATACGCAGATCCCCGCGGATCCCCCGCTGATCTGAGCGAGCGGAGCCGAGAAGTACACTCGGCTTTACTCGGCTCTCGCAGTCACGCCCACCTCCACTGATTGCGAGCGCCGCTGACATACAGAAAGCCGAGTGTACTTCGGCTAGTCTCGGCTCCTCTCGCAGTCCCGCCCTTGACTGTGAGCAGAGCCGAGTCTAGCCGAACTACACTCGGCTTTCTGTATGTCAGCGGCGTAATCAGTGGAGATGGGCGGGACTGCGAGAGGAGCCGAGTCTAGCCGAAGTACCCTCGGCTCCGCTCGCTCCTCTCCACAGTGGAAATCTGCGCCAATTTCAAATATCGAAAGAGACTGGCAAGGCTGCAAGGACACTGGGCAAGGCTGCAAGGACACTGGGCAAGGCTGCAAGGACACTGGGCAAGCCTGCAAGGACACTGGGCAAGGCTGCAGATGGACACTGGGCAAGGCTGCAATGATGGATGGACAAGACTGCATTTAAATGTAAGTTTTTTTTCCTTGAACTTCCCTTCTAAAAGTTTTTTCCTTAAAATTCCCTCCTAAACTTGGTGTGCGTGTTATACGCCGGCGCGTGTTATACGCCGATAAATGCGGTACATAAAATAAATAAATAAAAAAAGCTGAAATACTAGAAAATGTTTATGCTTTGGATATCAGACAAAAAATTGCTAGAGGCAGTGACACTCTGGGTTATGAAGTTTCAAGAGGGAGGGGCCTGATGTGGGCGTCAGACAGGAGTGGATGCTGAGCCTGTGAAGCTCCCTCTAGCATGACGAAGGCCTGAGGAGAGGCCACCTTTCCACCCTCCACAAACCCCCCCGACCCCACGTATGTCCCCAGATGGTATGTGCCGACAGGAGGAACCGGATGATATAAGCCGATAGGAGGAACCGCAATAGCTCTGAAGGCGGAAAGTGTGTCCCTACCTCCCCACACTGAGCACGAGCACGAGTCCGGCGTCCTGCGCTCATTTACCCCGGTCTACAGGCAGAGAGAGGTGTATTGAGGCAGCGGAGAGTGGCACGGACTCCTGGGGCACGGCGCCTGCGCCCGCAGCGAGACCCCACCGGAGGAAGCAGAGAGACCCAGGAGGTCCACGAGGCTCACAAGATGCCGGTAGTAGGGCGGTTGCAGAGAGCTAGACAAGCGGAGCAACGAACCCGCAAAAGTGCACCCATAAGAGCGGAGCTATCTCCTCATCCTCACCCTTCACGGACTCCCCCCCATCCCAAACCTGATAGGTAACTTACAGGTACGAAGCGGAGACTGTGGCTGCAAGGGGGTGTGTCCTTTCACTACATTTACATATGTACTGCTGCATATAGACTGCTTATAGACTGCTGGAACATTGTTGGATTGTTGGAACATTGGACTGCCAAAATACTCATGAGATTCATGAGATATAGAAAGGCATACTGTCATTGCATATGTAATAGAAGGCAACCTGAGGAGTATAAACAGTCCACTCCCAGCAAAGGATAAAGGGTCAAAAGACATTTTTTTTCTGGCCTGGTTGTATGGGCTGTATCTGAGACAACAGAAAAAAAAAAAAAAACAACAGACGGGGGCGTGGCCTAGCACCGGAGCGAGATGGCAGCATAGTTGGAGAGCTCCGCCGCTCGGATCTCCTGTAACGGCATTTAATAAGCTAATACCTCAGTCTTGAACCGCCACAATGACCGGGAGAAGTTCCTCGGTCACCCAAGCGCAGTCGGATCCCTCGACTCAGCTGAGCAAGACTATCCCGGCGATGTTCCGCACTCAGCCGGCAGACGCACAGGCCGCATTTCAAGCCTGGGACTCGAGTTTGGCGCTCCCCGCGGTTCCCCCCTCTCCCTTTCGCAAGCTTCCCAGGTATGTCTGCAGGATATCCCCCTCCTCCACTGAGTATGGCCGACCTGCAGCAGGTGGCCCAGGACATTAAGATCTCCCTACTCGCCGCGGTCTCCGACCTGAAAGGCGAGATTAGAGCAGTGGCTACCAGGCTAGAACACGTGGAGTCGACCGCCATGACGCACGGGGCGGCCATCCACCAAGTCCAACGGGCCTCCACCTCTCAGGCACAACACCTCATGGACATGCACCGTCACATGGAGGACTTAGACAATAGGGGTCGCAGGCGTAACCTGCGTATTAGGGGAATACCTGAATCGGTGGAGGGGCCCCAATTACAAATGGCAGTCTGGGCCGTTTTTAATACCCTGCTGGGCAGGCCGCCTGATGCCCCAGTAGAGATGGAGAGGTGCCACAGAGCACTTAGGCCCAGGGGCAGAGATACGGACCCCCCTAGGGACATTGTGTGTTGCCTGGTGAATTTCATCCAGAAGGAGGACATACTGCGTTTAGCTCGTAATCAGGCAAATCTGGAGTATGAGGGGGCACGCATACAGTTGTTCCAGGATCTCTCTGCTATTACTCTACAACATAGAAGAGACCTACGCCCTCTGCTACAAGTCCTGCGGGACAGGCGTATCCCATATCGCTGGAAGTTCCCCTTCTGCCTTCAGGCGACAGCTGGGAACCGTACCGCCTTTCTGAGGATACCAGCTGACTTGCAGCAGTTTTGTGACACCCTAGGTATCCCTGAGGTCAGTGTTCCTGACTGGTATGGTTCCTTTCTGCAGCAAGAGCCCTGGATTTCCACCCGACCCAGCGAAACCCCACGGTCGCAAAGGCATCGGCAAAGGAGGCGCAGATCTTCGGACGCCCCCTCGCCACGGGAGCGAGGGGACATGGAAACGGATGAAAGCCCGCGAGCGTCGCCGTCATCTGCCCGGCGAAAGACGGATCACTGAAGATACTGAGAATGGTCCGCTGAGCTGGTTCCTGACTCCCCCTCCCCCCTTCTTTTTTGAACTCATTCTCCCCTGATGTTGATCAAACAGGCCTCATCACTATTACACGGTTCCCCTTACATTCCCTTCCAGGAAGCTATGATCACCATTTTGCCCTGAAGAGAGTATAGCAGGTGTCCGCTACGCAGCCTGCATTATCTGTCATGTACTATTTTTGTTTGCTTTTGACAAGTGGTTTAGCCCCAGACTTTGGGGTCCCTGATTATGTGAGATATTGTTACTGTTACTCTGAGTTTCCCCTCCCCAGGTTTTGGAGCACTATGGAGAGGAGGTTGGCTTTTACCTCTTAGTCTCGCTATTCCTCCTGGCTGCAACGTATGTCTGTCCACCTGCTTGGGGCATTTGTTCCATGGGGGGTCATAGCCTGCTTCTCAAGTCATATGCCTTTGCACTGTTTGCCCTCCTTGACGAAGATTTGCTAGATTGTGACACTCTGCTGGACGGACAATGCCTAGAGGCTGCGGGTTTGCTGTCAAATGTTCAGATGATGTTTGCTATACTCGCATTTGGAATGACAATTTACCTTGACCCATGTTATAGGAGCCCCATGTCCCCCTTCCCTTTCCCCTCTCCCCTTCCCCCTCCCTCTCCCCTTCCCCACTCTCCTTCCCCTTCCCCCTCCTCTCCTTTTTCCCTTCCCCCTCCCCCTCCATCCAAATTTCTCCCCTTCCTCTCCCCCTATTTCCTTCCACCCTTCCCGTCCTTCCCCCTCTACCCCCCCTTCTTCGTGTGTTATGTTATCTCTTTATTGTGATATCATCTTGCCTTCTTATACTCAGGGAGATTGCTTCATGCAGCAGTTGTGTTTATGTTTGTTTGAAACATGTAGTAGTAATATTACGGGGGGTTTGCTTTGCTTTAAATCTGCTTTACAGCATGCTTGGGGGGTCTGGAGATTGGCTTATGACTACCCTTTGTTTACATGGATGTCATACACTCGGGACTTCCAGCCATGTCCTTAGTTCTTGGCCGCAGGGTCTTGTCCCAGACGTGGGGGGGGTACAGAAATGCGACTCCCTCGTGGGCCATGGGCCTGTCAGTTTGTGTGTGAGGGGTGGTGCCCCTGGGGCAGTCACCCTCGTGTTCCCATTGAGGGTTGCCCCGGGTGTACCCTCCCTCTCTTCCTTGTTAGGTTTCCTCGTGGATTTGCTTATTGTTTATTACCATTTTACCTTTCAGTTGGTTTCTAACAGCCCTGGGGACTTGATTTTTTTTTTTTCCCTCCTTGGGAATCTAGGGTTGTTGAACAGGGCTCCGTGGCTTCCTCGCACTCCGGGGGGCCCATTATAGTGGATAACCCAGACTGCGAGAGACAGTGTGGAGTACTGCATTTTAGGCATGAGATATTGAGTACCATGTGTGCGGAACGATCTTAAGATCTCAGTAGCTGTCAGAATTTTTGCTGGGACTTGAGTCCAGCTGTGGGTGGGGGGTGCCACGGGGTGCCCGGTATCTTTGTTATGGATGGGCCTTCGTGGCATGCCTCTGATCCCTGTCCTTTGACTGAGGTGTTTTACCCTGAGCTACCTTTAAGCCGGTGTGGGGGACCTGGGCGGCGGAGTAGGTTGGTTCGTTTGGGTTCTAGACTTCTTCCCCACCCCAAGGGAGGCGGGTTTCCCCTCTTGAACACTCCGGCATATTGTACCATAATCCTATCAATATCTTTCTCATCACTCCCTTATTAGGTAGCATAGCGGGACTACTGCTACCTCCGGTAGTACACGACCACACCCCTAGTTGGGGGTTACTTCCCTATTGTGGAAGAGAGCCCGGGGTTTCTAAGGTCCGGATACCATCAGAACAGGGTCAAGATAGGTGCTTTTCCTACTTTCCCTATTATCTTTTCCTTGTTTTTCTTTTTCGTCCCTTTCCCTTCTGTATTTCCCCCCCATCTCCCCTCTCCGTTTAAGGTTACTAGGAGTGGGTGTCACCACACCCGGAATACCCCTATGGCCTCCATCATGCAGTCTTCGGCTCCTCTATCTCTCAAGGTGTTCTCTTTGAATGCCAAAGGCCTCAATGTTCCTGAGAAGCGTAGCAGCCTTATGGCAGAAGCCCACAGACATAGGGCCCAAGTCATCTTTTTCCAGGAAACCCACTTTAAATCTAGCTCTATTCAACGTCTTACCAATAAGAGATACCCTGACGTTTATCACGCGACCTCTGCTGATTCCAAGACAAAAGGAGTAGCGATACTGATCGCAAAGTCGCTCGCATTTCACCTCACTGACCAGGTGACTGACCCTGAAGGTCGGTTCATTTTCCTGAAAGGAACGTGGAAGGACAGGCCGGTGACGCTTGCGAACATATACTGCCCCAATTCTAGACAAGTCTCCTTTTTGAAGGACACGCTTCTGCGACTCACGTCGTTCAAGGATGGTCTTTTGATTTTAGGAGGGGACTTTAACATGGCCCTGGACCCAACCCTCGACACTTCCACCGGAACTTCGTCCCTTCCCTTTGCGGCCTTGAGGCAAGCGAAGTTAGGGTTGGCCTCTCTCACCCTCCATGACACATGGCGTACCCTTAACCCCCGGGGTAAGGACTACACGTTCTTCTCTCCCCCGCATAATCGTTACTCGCGACTTGATTACCTTTTTATTTCCCAGAAAGACCTGACGTACCTATCTGAGGCGACGATAGAAAACATGGTCCTTTCCGACCACCATCCGGTTACCGTGACCCTACAATTCCCTCAAAGAGAATTGTCCACTAGGATTTGGAGACTAGATGCTTCACTTCTTACTGATCTTGCAGATGTAGCCACCCTCCAACAAGTCATTAGTGACTATTTTCGGCATAACGTCACCCCAGATGTCCCTCCCATGACTCAATGGGAGGCGCATAAGTGTGTAGTGAGGGGACACTTGATTTCAATTGCGGCCCGGAGGAAGAGGGAGCACCACGCTTTGATTCAGTCCTTGACAGACACGATCCGGAGACTAGAAGTACAGCATAAACGTTCTCTGACACTGCAGGTGGCGACCGAACTGGCAGACGCGAGGACTCTTTTACGCAATGAGCTATACAAGCGAGCGTGAAAAAGACATGTTGACGCAAAAGTTGTATTATGAGCAAGGCAATAAGCCGGGTAGGTTGCTTGCTAGGCTCACGCAGAAGCGCACTCTCGCTTCTACAATCCACCATATTCGAGATGGTCACGGTACACTCCATTCCAGGAATGAGGATATTGCTCAGCAGTTTAGAGCCTTCTATGATAAGCTATACAACATTTCGGTGAGTGAGGGGGGTTCTTTTGATGCGGCCGCACGGACAACCCTGATTCAGGATTTTCTGCACAAATTTAGCCCGAAGGCACTATCTGTGGAAGACCGGCTATCCCTAGAATCTCCTCTGACTTCTGAAGAATGGGTAGAAGCCTTAAAAACCACTAAGCCGGGCAAATGTCCGGGACCTGACGGCTTCTCGACGCAATATTACAAGTCCTTTTCGGACCTTTTGGCGCCGGGATATCTCAGAGCCTTCAACTCTCTCTCAAGCTCCCTCTGCCAATCCGCTACCCTGCTGGAAGCTTACATAGCGGTAATACCCAAGGCGAATAAAGACCCCGCAGATGTAGCGAACTATAGACCTATCTCGCTCTTGAATACAGATGTGAAACTATTCTCCAAAATCTTGGCGAACAGATTAGTTCACTTTGTGCCGGCCTGGGTTGGTCTTGATCAAGTGGGCTTTGTCCCGGGCAGAGAAGCCAGGGACAACACCATCAAGGCCCTTAATTTGCATCATTGGCTCTCCTCATCCAAAAAAGAAGGTTTTTTCCTGTCCATGGATGCAGAGAAGGCCTTCGATCGAGTGGCCTGGGACTACATGGACTTGACACTGGAAGCCCTAGGATTGGGCTCTACAATGCGGGCTTATATCGGAGCTCTGTACACGAACCCGACTGCTAGAGTTCGAGTCAATGGCCACTTGTCAGAGGCCTTCTCCATCCACAACGGCACCAGGCAGGGCTGTCCTCTTTCCCCCATTCTGTATATCCTCACCCTGGAACCTCTTCTCCGTTGCATCCGGGAGAACCCCAATATCAGGGGCATTGAAATTCAGCAAAGAGAATACAAGCTTGCAGCTTTTGCGGATGACATTCTGCTCTTTCTCTCGTCCCCCTTAACATCCTTGCCTAACTTGATACAAGCCCTTGACCTCTTCAGAACTATTTCGAATCTAAAGATTAATTATTCCAAATCATTCGCCCTCAATGTCTCGTTACCTTCGTCTCTTGCTGATCTGTGTCAAGAGAACTTTCCCTTTCGGTGGAAGACGGATGAAATTATCCGGATTACTGGCCGACTGACAGACCTTTATGGGAAAAACTTTTTGGCAGAGCTGAAAGCTATTGAACAAGATCTCCTTCGGTGGGATGCCCCCACGATCTCCTGGTTCGGGCGAGCCGCCATCTTGAAAATGACGATGCTTCCCCGCATGCTGTACAAGTTTCAAACAATTCCGATACACCTGCCACCCTCTTTCTTCGTGACCTATAAGAGAATTTGTAGGAAGTTCCTTTGGAGAGCCAGGGCACCGAGAATCGGATGGGCTAAGTTGGTGCTGCCAAAGTTGGGGGGAGGTATTGGTCTCCCGGACCTACAGAGGTATTACTGGGCTGCTCATCTAGCGCGTATTGTGGACTGGCGGGTACATGCTCGCTGTAAGGGATGGGTTCTCTTGGAGAACCTGATTACAGGAGCAGAGCTGGGTAAGGTCCCATGGTTTACTAGGACGCACTGGAAGTCTGACACCCAATTCCACCCCCTTGTGGGTGCTACTCTTTCGGTGTATGAACAGGCCTGTAGGGCTCACGCGGTTTCCGCTACGGATTGCGGGTTGACCCCTATGAGGGGTAATCCAGACTTTGTGCCTGGAATGGATAGATCTTATCTGGCGAGGGAATGGTCACGTTCGGATTTGCAAGCCAGACAGTTTTTCTGGGGACAGATTTCTTGATTATAAAGAACTAGCTTCTTTATCCCCGACCAAGTCCTTCCCCTTTTTGGCTTACCTCCAGATAAAACACTTTCTTGGTCACCCTTCTAAGAGAGGATGCTTTACAAAACCGCCTACGGTTTTCGAGTCCTTATGCTCTGGCCCGCCTCCCCAGAGGCATGTAATCTCGCTGCTTTATGCCTCAATGTTTAGAGAACCCTTTGTTTCCATGCAAGCGGAGCACGCCTTTTGGGAGGCGAGGTTAGACAGAACGATTGAGAAGAAAAGCTGGGAATGAGTTCATTGGTTTATCCATAAGGGCTCCCTGAATGTGAATACACAGGAGAATGGGTACAAGATCAGATCGCGGTGGTATAAGACACCTGACCTTCGCCATAAATTTATTCCGAATGTAACTGACCGGTGCTGGAGATGTGGCAAGGACTTGGGCACTTTTCTCCATATTTGGTGGGAGTGCACACTGATTCAGCCATATTGGCGTGAGGTGCATAGTGCGACGACAGCGATCTCATCGCTCCCGCTGGAGTTCTCTCCGGCGCAGTATCTTCTTCACCTCTCCAAAATATCCAGGAAGAGTTACCGCAACTCAGTAGCGATTCACATGATAAACGCGGCCAGACTGTGTGTACCCGTCCATTGGAGGTCCACAGTGCCACCGTCTATGAAGGAATGGGTAACACGTATTAATCACATTGCAGCGATAGAGGAGCTGATATACACTGCACAAGATAGGATCTCAAAATTTTCGTTTACCTGGGATGATTGGTTCAAATTTAGAAAATCTGCTGAATATCAGGCGCTGCTATCAAGGAGCGTTTGACTGGATCCCGTGTCAGAGACTCTCTTGGCTGACACATAGAAACTGCAAGATACGACCGTATTACTCCAGTGTCAGACTGGACGGAGAGGGTAGATGGTGGTTCCCCCACCCCCTCTCCTGGTAGTTTCCCTGGGAATTCTCCCTCCTACTCCCCCCCCCCCACCCCTCCCCTCTTTCATACCTTCTTTCTCTCGTTTTTTTTTTTGTTAGGTTATTTTTTTTTCCTCCCTTTTCTTCTCTTTTTTTTTTCTTCTTTTCTTTCCCCCTTTTTTTTTTCTGTCTACGCCCAATCTGATGATGTGCGGATTTGGGGGCGTCGGGGTTACTTACAGGTGGCCCCTATAATCATCAATCTCGAGATGGGCACCCCCTTAGGGACTGTTCTTGAAGCTATCAGATAGGCTCTGAACTACAGTTACTTAGGCCTCTACTTCCCAATACGCTGGATAGACCTGGTAGCACTGGGTCCTACCTCGAATGACATAGTTTCATCACCGGTTAACTCTTGAAAATCTTTCTGCTCCTAGGAGCGACTGTGTCAATAGTATTTGTGGGAAGTATATCATGAGGTTTGTTAGACATGTACGGGAGGTTTCTGTCTTCCTTGTAGAGCCTAAGCTGTCCTGTGTATGTATTTTTTTTTTTGTGCGTTCATTGTCATGCTTGATATTGGCTGTAATGTTATTTTATTTTCTTAAATAAAATCTTTATGGAAAAAAAGGGCGACAATTTTGAAAAAAAAACAACTATATTTTTTACTTTTTGCTGTAATAAATATCCCCAATTTAAAAAAAAAAAAAAAAAAACAACAGACAAGAAGACTAAAAGTTGCAAAAGTCGCATTAACTGCATCAGTCGTATCAGTCGCAAAAAAAAATCTTTCTCCCGAACCCCCCTGCCTAGGAAGGTTCTGGGACTGTGTAAATAACCTATACCTAGGGGGGCTACAACTGGGTACAAGACCACGGGAAGGTACACCCCCTCCCCTGAGTGGTAACTCAGAGAGTAAGGTGGAGGGGAAGTACACCCAAAAAAGGAGTAAACCTCTGAAAAGAGCAAGGCGGGATAAAGACTGGTCTAGGAAGAACTCTGACACACTATTATTTACTAACCAGTCTGCTAACCAGTAGAAGAAGAAAAGGAGGAATAAAAGAAAATGAGGGAAAAGTCGGGGAGGAGGGCAGGAGCAAACCCACCTAGAGTGAGCACCATCTATTAAAAAATACATGACACAGGAGGGAGGTAAAGAAAGCCCCGGGAAAAAAGTGCGGACCAAAAGTAAAGCCCCGGAGGGCACACAAAAAAACGGACTGAGAAAACAGTTAGAGGACATAGAACACCCTCTACAGAGAAGCGAAGAGATAGAGGAGGAAGCTGTAATGGAACCCAGGCAAAAAAAGCAATTACCAACTAAGGAAGAAATGGCGAAAATGTTCGCAAGGCTGGAAATTTCCATAAAGGGAGAAATAGCAACTTTGCATGAAGATATGAACCACATGTTAAAAAGGGTTGAGGATACAGAAGAAAGGTTGGACACTCAAGGGGCTGAGATAAAAGGACTTAAGGAACAGATGGAAGGGATGCAGAGAGATCAGAGGTATATGAGTAGTGATGAGCCGAACACCCCCGGGTTCGGTTCGCACCAGAACCCGCGAACGGACCGAAAGTTCGAACGAACATTAGAACCCTATTAAATACAATGGATGCGAACGTTCGAATTCTAAAGTGCTAATTATAACAACTATTATGCATGTTATTGTCCTAAAAAGGGTTTGGGAACCCGGGTTCTGCACCAGGGGACATGTATCAATGCAAAAAGAAGTTTTAAAAACGGTCGTTTTTCGGGAGCAGTCATTTTAATGATGCATAAAGTGAAAAAAAAAAAGTCAAATATTCCTTTAAATATCGTACCTGGGGGGTGTCTAAAGTATGCCTGTGAAGTGCCACGTGTTTCCCGTGTTTAGAACTGTCCCTGCACAAAATGACACTTCTAAAGGAAAAAAAAGCCATTTAAAACTGCTTGCGGCTTTAATGTAATGTCTGGTCCCGGTAATATGGATGAAAATCTTTAAGAAAAATGGCATAGCTACCCCATGACCCCCCCCCCCTACCCCAGCCCATTACCAGCCCCTTTGGGTCTTGTATGGATATTAAGGGGAACCCCGCACATAAAATAAAAAAGGCCCTATATACTCTGAACAGCCGTATACAGGCGGTGCATACAAGACAGGGACTGTAGGTTTGTTCTTATGTAGAATGTGTTTGTAATTTTGAACAGGTACATTGTTGAAGTGTAGCTCCAGCCCAAAAATCTATTTTTAAACTTTTTGGGAAACATAGGTAAGGGTTATCACCCCTGTAACATTTGTTTTGCTGTCTGTGCCCCTGTTCAGAACATTTCACCTCACTTTCCGTCCCAATGACAACTGTTTTTGAAATGTGGTGTTTTTCTTGAAACAAGGATTGCTGATAAAGCATCAGTACAGATGAGACCCCTTTCTCCCATATTTATTCTTACAGGAGAGAATTTTCCTTTCTAGGGGTAGATTTCCTCTCACTTCCTGTTGTCTTCTTTCGTTTGCAAGTAGGAGTCGTTTGTAAGTTGGATGTTTGAAAGTAGGGACCTGCCGTATATACTCTGCAGAAATAGGCCCCTTAGTTGTTGGTGTTGGCACAACACTGTAAGCACTCAGTTACTCTTGGTTGGTGCTGGAACGCCCTGCTGTCAACTATTATATCAGGAATTTTAATTACATATAATTGTTGAACAGTGGTAGTAAAAATTGGGGCTTTGATGGTGGTGCTGGTGCCACAACACTGTAAGCCCTGACAGTTACTCTTGGTGGGTGCAGCAATGGGCCCTGCTGTGAATTATTAGATCAAGAATTGTAATTACATGCCCCTTTTGAACAGGGGCTGAAAAATTGGGCCTTTCGTGGTGGTGGTGGTGGTGGCGTTGCCACAAGACTGTAAGCCCTCAGAGTTACTCTTGGTGGGTGCAGCAATGGACCCTGCTGTGAATTATTAGATCAAGAATTGTAATTGCATGCCCCTGTTGAACAGGGGCTGAAAAATTGGGCCTTAGGCACTGGTGGCACAACACTACAACCCCTCACAGATACTGTACTTGGAGCACAGCAATGAGCCCTGTTGCAAAGTATTGCTTCAAAAATTGTAATGACACGCCCCTGTTAAACAGGGGCTGAAAAATTGGGCCTTAGGCACTGGTGCCACAACACTCCAACCCCTCACAGATACTGTACTTGGAGCACAGCAATGAGCCCTATGGCAAATTATTGCTAAAAAAATTGTAATTACACGCCCCTGTAAAACAGGGGCTGAAAAATTGGGCCTTAGCCACTGGTGGCGGCACCCATAAACAAAAATGATCTTCCAAGCTATCATCATCAATCGTATCATTGAGGACTCGGAGGAGGAGGATAGCCAGTCAACATAACAGCACAGGCACTCAGCATCAGCATCAGTCTTGAAGGGATGTGACATGTTAAAATCAATTAGTCTGTTATATCAGCATCAGGTGTGTGGTAGCTGGTGGTGATCCAAGACTGGTTCATCTTGATGAAAGTCAGTCGATCAACCGAGTCGGTGGACAGGCGCACCCTGTGATCCGTGACAAATCCTCCAGCAGCACTGAATGTGCGTTCCGAAAGAACGCTGGATGCAGGACAGGCCAGTAGCTCAATTGCATACTGTGCAAGCTCTGGCCAGTGATCCATCCTCAAGACCCAGTAAGCCAGAGGATTTTCGGTGGGGAAGGTGTCCAAGTCTGACCTTGCCCCTAGATATTCCTGCACCATGTTTATCAGACGCTGGCGATGGTTGCTGGAACCGATCATACTTTGGGGCTGCGGACTAAAGAATTGTCTGAACGCATCGGTCAGACGGCCACCTTCCCCACCGCTCCTTCTTTGACTGGCCGAAGCCTCAGCAACTCGTTGTCCAGGACCAGGAGTTTGTAACCTCCCAGTCTCTGGGAACGCGTTGCACAGACCTTTCTGCAAGGCCTCCCGGAGTTGTCTCATCCTCTGCTCCCTCTGCGACGGTAACATAAGGTCCGCAACCTTACCCTTGTACCGTGGATCAAGGAGAGTGGCCAGCCAGTAATGGTCCCTCTCCTTGATCCGAAGAATACGAGGATCCTTCCGCAGACTTTGCAGGATCAGGGAGGCCATGCAGCGTAGGTTTGCTGAGGCATTCGCTCCGGAGTCCTCTGGGTCACTAAGGACGACATGATCCGCAGCCACCTCCTCCCAGCCACGTACAAGTCCACTGGTTTCTTGGGACTGTAAATCATCCCTAAAAGACTGCTGCTGATGATGCTGAGTGCCAGCCTCCACCTCCATGCTGACACAATCCTCCTCCTCCTCCTCCTCCTCCTCCTCTTCCTGTGCGATGGGTGGGACAGAAGGAACACTGTCTGGGTAAAGGGGGCCTTGAGAGGCAAGGAAGTCCTCCTCTTCCTGCCTCTGTTCTGCCTCAAGTGCCCTGTCCATTATTCCACGCAGCGTGTGCTCCAACAGGTGGACAAGAGGTACAGTGTCACTGATGCATGCACTGTCACTGCTCACCATCCTCGTGGCCTCCTCAAATGGTGCCAGGACAGTGCATGCATCCCTGATCATGCCCCACTGGCGTGGAGAAAAAAAACCAAGCTCCCCTGACCCTGTCCTGGTGCCGTAGTCGCACAGGTACTCATTGATGGCCCTCTGCTGCGTGTGCAGCCGCTGCAGCATGGCCAACGTTGAGTTCCACCTGGTGGGCATGTCACATATAAGGCGGTTCTTGGGCAGGTTCAACTCCTTTTGCAGCTCAGCCAGGCGAGCACTGGCATTATAAGATCTGCGGAAATGCACACAGACTTTCCTGGCCTGCCTCAGGACATCCTGTAAGCCCGGGTACCTGCCCAAGAACCGCTGCACCACCAGGTTAAGGACGTGAGCCACACAGGGCACATGGGTCAGTTGTCCCTGTCGGAGGGCGGAGAGGAGGTTGGTGCCATTGTCGCAAACCACCATTCCTGGCTTAAGCTGGCGTGGCGTCAACCACCTCTCGGCCTGGCCCTGCAGAGCAGACAGGACCTCTGCCCCAGTGTGGCTTCTGTCCCCCAAACACACCAGCGCAAGCACGGCATGGCATCTTTTTGCCTGCGTACTTGCGTAGCCCCGTGAACGGCTACGGAGCACCGCTGGTTCATAGGACAAACCACAGGAAGAGGCCATGGAGGAAGAAGAAGAGGAGGGGGTGGAGGAGAGAAGTGTGTCACAACCAGTAGTAGCATTTTGGAGGCGTGGCGGTGGGACAACCTCCAACACTACTGCACCTTGTCCTGCATCCTTCCCAGCTGCCAAAAGAGTGACCCAATGGGCCGTGAAAGAAAGGTAACGTCCCTGTCCATGCCTGCTGGACCATGAGTCAGCGGTAATATGCACCTTACCGCTGACCGCCCTGTCCAGCGAGGCCAAGACATTGCCTTCCACATGCCGGTAGAGAGCCGGAATAGCCTTCCGTGAGAAAAAGTGGCGTTTGGGAACCTGCCACTGAGGAACCGCACATTGCACAAACTCACGGAAGGGGGCCGAGTCTACCAACTGAAAAGGCAGCAGTTGAAGCGCTAGCAATTTAGCCAAGCTAGCATTCAACCGCTGGGCATGTGGATGGCTGGGAGTGAACTTCTTTCGACGGTCCAGCAGCTGGGGCAGGGAAATTTGCCTGCTAGAATCGGACGTCGGTGTACTGCTAGCAGAGTGGCCGCAAGTACTTGGCTGTGACACACCTAATTCTACACCTTCATTCCTCTCAGTGCATGTTTCAGAGAGGACTGAAGTTATAGTGGGGTTGGAGATCCCAGCTGATGCGGTGCAAGGAGAGGTCCGCTTTGTTCTTTGGTGTGGGTCTTTGAGGTAGGCTTGCCAACGAGCTGCATGGCAGGTCAACATATGTCTGGTCAGGCATGTGGTACCCAAGCGGCTGATGTTTTGGCCACGCGATATACGCTTGAGACATATGTTGCAAACAGCAGCTGTGCGATCTGATGCACTAGCCTCAAAAAAGGCCCACACCAAAGAACTTTTTGAATGACGGGCAGAGGCAGCGCCCTGCACAGGCGGAGCTCTGCGGTGTGATTCCGTCGGTGTACTGCCCTTACGCTGGCCACCAAAGGGCATCCTGCCTCGTTGGAGATGTGCCTCCTCCTCATCCTCCTCCTCCTCCTCTCTCCTATAAGGCACCCACGTGGAGTCAGTGACCTCATCATCACCTCCCTCCTCATCACTGGAGCCAATCTGGCAGTATGCTGCAGCTGCTGGAACATGACTGCCAGATTGGTGTCCTTCTTGAGCATCCCCTCTGTCTGCTCTCACGCTACTGCCTTCCTCTAGCTGGGTTTCATCATCAGACCCTTCGAAACGCTGGGCATCCTCCTGGAGCATGTACCCAACACTGTGCTGAAACAGTTCGGGGGACTCCTCAGGAGGAGGACATGGTGGGTCTAGGGAAGGAGTGACTGATGATGAGTCTGACATTGATACCAGGGAAGAGGACGCTTTGGCAGCTGCTTTTCCAGTACCCTGAGCCTGGGTGAGAGAGGATGAGGAGGAGGAGGAGGGCTTGGTCATCCACTCTACCAAGTCTTCGGCATGATGTGGCTCAACATGTCCAGCTGCCGAAAAGAAGGACAAGCGTGTCCCATGGCCATGTGCTGATGACAATGCACCGCGTCCACGACCAGCACTGTTGCCCCCAGACACAGAGCCTGCTTGCCCTCTTTTATTGCCTCCTGACTGTCTGCCTCTCCTTGTTTGCCTTCCAGACATTCTAATAGATGGCCTGCAGGGAGATGGTAAAAAAGCAATAAGGGCTACCTTCAGGTGTCCTTCTCTGTCCCTTGAAACAAGGACTTTGACAGTGAAAGAAACTGACACTCTCCCTACCTACAGTTTTCTGTCCCTAGAAAAAATGTTTTTTTTAAGCACAATTTAGCACAAGGAGAATTCACTCACTGTCCTTCCAGGTCCCTGGAAACAAGGACTTTGACAGTGAAAGAAACTGACACTCTCCCTACCTACAGTTTTCTGTCCCTAGAAAAAATGTTTTTTTTAAGCACAATTTAGCACAAGGAGAATTCACTCACTGTCCTTCCAGGTCCCTGGAAACAAGGACTTTGACAGTGAAAGAAACTGACACTCTCCCTACCTACAGTTTTCTGTCCCTAGAAAAAAATGTTTTTTTTAAGCACAATTTAGCACAAGGAGAATTCACTCACTGTCCTTCCAGGTCCCTGGAAACAAGGACTTTCACAGTGAAAGAAACTGACACTCTCCCTACCTACAGTTTTCTGTCCCTAGAAAAAATGTTTTTTTTAAGCACAATTTAGCACAAGGAGAATTCACTCACTGTCCTTCCAGGTCCCTGGAAACAAGGACTTTGACAGTGAAAGAAACTGACACTCTCCCTACCTACAGTTTTCTGTCCCTAGAAAAAATGTTTTTTTTAAGCACAATTTAGCACAAGGAGAATTCACTCACTGTCCTTCCAGGTCCCTGGAAACAAGGACTTTCACAGTGAAAGAAACTGACACTCTCCCTACCTACAGTTTTCTGTCCCTAGAAAAAATGTTTTTTTTAAGCACAATTTAGCACAAGGAGAATTCACTCACTGTCCTTCCAGGTCCCTGGAAACAAGGACTTTCACAGTGAAAGAAACTGACACTCTCCCTACCTACAGTTTTCTGTCCCTAGAAAAAATGTTTTTTTTAAGCACAATTTAGCACAAGGAGAATTCACTCACTGTCCTTCCAGGTCCCTGGAAACAAGGACTTTGACAGTGAAAGAAACTGACACTCTCCCTACCTACAGTTTTCTGTCCCTAGAAAAAATGTTTTTTTTAAGCACAATTTAGCACAAGGAGAATTCACTCACTGTCCTTCCAGGTCCCTGGAAACAAGGACTTTCACAGTGAAAGAAACTGACACTCTCCCTACCTACAGTTTTCTGTCCCTAGAAAAAATGTTTTTTTTAAGCACAATTTAGCACAAGGAGAATTCACTCACTGTCCTTCCAGGTCCCTGGAAACAAGGACTTTCACAGTGAAAGAAACTGACACTCTCCCTACCTACAGTTTTCTGTCCCTAGAAAAAATGTTTTTTTTAAGCACAATTTAGCACAAGGAGAATTCACTCACTGTCCTTCCAGGTCCCTGGAAACAAGGACTTTCACAGTGAAAGAAACTGACACTCTCCCTACCTACAGTTTTCTGTCCCTAGAAAAAATGTTTTTTTTAAGCACAATTTAGCACAAGGAGAATTCACTCACTGTCCTTCCAGGTCCCTGGAAACAAGGACTTTGACAGTGAAAGAAACTGACACTCTCCCTACCTACAGTTTTCTGTCCCTAGAAAAAATGTTTTTTTTAAGCACAATTTAGCACAAGGAGAATTCACTCACTGTCCTTCCAGGTCCCTGGAAACAAGGACTTTGACAGTGAAAGAAACTGACACTCTCCCTACCTACAGTTTTCTGTCCCTAGAAAAAATTTTTTTTAAGCACAATTTAGCACAAGGAGAATTCACTCACTGTCCTTCCAGGTCCCTGGAAACAAGGACTTTGACAGTGAAAGAAACTGACACTCTCCCTACCTACAGTTTTCTGTCCCTAGAAAAAATGTTTTTTTTAAGCACAATTTAGCACAAGGAGAATTCACTCACTGTCCTTCCAGGTCCCTGGAAACAAGGACTTTGACAGTGAAAGAAACTGACACTCTCCCTACCTACAGTTTTCTGTCCCTAGAAAAAATGTTTTTTTTAAGCACAATTTAGCACAAGGAGAATTCACTCACTGTCCTTCCAGGTCCCTGGAAACAAGGACTTTCACAGTGAAAGAAACTGACACTCTCCCTACCTACAGTTTTCTGTCCCTAGAAAAAATGTTTTTTTTAAGCACAATTTAGCACAAGGAGAATTCACTCACTGTCCTTCCAGGTCCCTGGAAACAAGGACTTTGACAGTGAAAGAAACTGACACTCTCCCTACCTACAGTTTTCTGTCCCTAGAAAAAATGTTTTTTTAAGCACAATTTAGCACAAGGAGAATTCACTCACTGTCCTTCCAGGTCCTGGAAACAAGGACTTTGACAGTGAAAGAAACTGACACTCTCCCTACCTACAGTTTTCTGTCCCTAGAAAAAATGTTTTTTTTAAGCACAATTTAGCACAAGGAGAATTCACTCACTGTCCTTCCAGGTCCCTGGAAACAAGGACTTTCACAGTGAAAGAAACTGACACTCTCCCTACCTACAGTTTTCTGTCCCTAGAAAAAATGTTTTTTTTAAGCACAATTTAGCACAAGGAGAATTCACTCACTGTCCTTCCAGGTCCCTGGAAACAAGGACTTTGACAGTGAAAGAAACTGACACTCTCCCTACCTACAGTTTTCTGTCCCTAGAAAAAATGTTTTTTTTAAGCACAATTTAGCACAAGGAGAATTCACTCACTGTCCTTCCAGGTCCCTGGAAACAAGGACTTTGACAGTGAAAGAAACTGACACTCTCCCTACCTACAGTTTTCTGTCCCTAGAAAAAATGATTTTTTTAAGCACAATTTAGCACAAGGAGAATTCACTCACTGTCCTTCCAGGTCCCTGGAAACAAGGACTTTCACAGTGAAAGAAACTGACACTCTCCCTACCTACAGTTTTCTGTCCCTAGAAAAAATGTTTTTTTAAGCACAATTTATCACAAGGAGAATTCACTCACTGTCCTTCCAGGTCCCTGGAAACAAGGACTTTGACAGTGAAAGAAACTGACACTCTCCCTACCTACAGTTTTCTGTCCCTAGAAAAAATGTTTTTTTTAAGCACAATTTAGCACAAGGAGAATTCACTCACTGTCCTTCCAGGTCCCTGGAAACAAGGACTTTGACAGTGAAAGAAACTGACACTCTCCCTACCTACAGTTTTCTGTCCCTAGAAAAAATGTTTTTTTTAAGCACAATTAGCACAAGGAGAATTCACTCACTGTCCTTCCAGGTCCCTGGAAACAAGGACTTTGACAGTGAAAGAAACTGACACTCTCCCTACCTACAGTTTTCTGTCCCTAGAAAAAATGTTTTTTTTAAGCACAATTTAGCACAAGGAGAATTCACTCACTGTCCTTCCAGGTCCCTGGAAACAAGGACTTTGACAGTGAAAGAAACTGACACTCTCCCTACCTACAGTTTTCTGTCCCTAGAAAAAATGTTTTTTTTTAAGCACAATTTAGCACAAGGAGAATTCACTCACTGTCCTTCCAGGTCCCTGGAAACAAGGACTTTGACAGTGAAAGAAACTGACACTCTCCCTACCTACAGTTTTCTGTCCCTAGAAAAAATGTTGTTTTTTTTAAGCACAATTTAGCACAAGGAGAATTCACTCACTGTCCTTCCAGGTCCCTGGAAACAAGGACTTTGACAGTGAAAGAAACTGACACTCTCCCTACCTACAGTTTTCTGTCCCTAGAAAAAATGTTTTTTTTTAAGCACAATTTAGCACAAGGAGAATTCACTCACTGTCCTTCCAGGTCCCTGGAAACAAGGACTTTGACAGTGAAAGAAACTGACACTCTCCCTACCTACAGTTTTCTGTCCCTAGAAAAAATGTTTTTTTTAAGCACAATTTAGCACAAGGAGAATTCACTCACTGTCCTTCCAGGTCCCTGGAAACAAGGACTTTGACAGTGAAAGAAACTGACACTCTCCCTACCTACAGTTTTCTGTCCCTAGAAAAAATGTTTTTTTTAAGCACAATTTAGCACAAGGAGAATTCACTCACTGTCCTTCCAGGTCCCTGGAAACAAGGACTTTGACAGTGAAAGAAACTGACACTCTCCCTACCTACAGTTTTCTGTCCCTAGAAAAAATGTTTTTTTTAAGCACAATTTAGCACAAGGAGAATTCACTCACTGTCCTTCCAGGTCCCTGGAAACAAGGACTTTGACAGTGAAAGAAACTGACACTCTCCCTACCTACAGTTTTCTGTCCCTAGAAAAAATGTTTTTTTTAAGCACAATTTAGCACAAGGAGAATTCACTCACTGTCCTTCCAGGTCCCTGGAAACAAGGACTTTCACAGTGAAAGAAACTGACACTCTCCCTACCTACAGTTTTCTGTCCCTAGAAAAAATGTTTTTTTTAAGCACAATTTAGCACAAGGAGAATTCACTCACTGTCCTTCCAGGTCCCTGGAAACAAGGACTTTCACAGTGAAAGAAACTGACACTCTCCCTACCTACAGTTTTCTGTCCCTAGAAAAAATGTTTTTTTTAAGCACAATTTAGCACAAGGAGAATTCACTCACTGTCCTTCCAGGTCCCTGGAAACAAGGACTTTGACAGTGAAAGAAACAGACACTCTCCCTACCTACAGTTTTCTGTCCCTAGAAAAAATGTTTTTTTTAAGCACAATTTAGCACAAGGAGAATTCACTCACTGTCCTTCCAGGTCCCTGGAAACAAGGACTTTGACAGTGAAAGAAACTGACACTCTCCCTACCTACAGTTTTCTGTCCCTAGAAAAAATGTTTTTTTTAAGCACAATTTAGCACAAGGAGAATTCACTCACTGTCCTTCCAGGTCCCTGGAAACAAGGACTTTGACAGTGAAAGAAACTGACACTCTCCCTACCTACAGTTTTCTGTCCCTAGAAAAAATGTTTTTTTTAAGCACAATTTAGCACAAGGAGAATTCACTCACTGTCCTTCCAGGTCCCTGGAAACAAGGACTTTCACAGTGAAAGAAACTGACACTCTCCCTACCTACAGTTTTCTGTCCCTAGAAAAAATGTTTTTTTTAAGCACAATTTAGCACAAGGAGAATTCACTCACTGTCCTTCCAGGTCCCTGGAAACAAGGACTTTGACAGTGAAAGAAACTGACACTCTCCCTACCTACAGTTTTCTGTCCCTAGAAAAAATGTTTTTTTTAAGCACAATTTAGCACAAGGAGAATTCACTCACTGTCCTTCCAGGTCCCTGGAAACAAGGACTTTGACAGTGAAAGAAACTGACACTCTCCCTACCTACAGTTTTCTGTCCCTAGAAAAAATGTTTTTTTTAAGCACAATTTAGCACAAGGAGAATTCACTCACTGTCCTTCCAGGTCCCTGGAAACAAGGACTTTGACAGTGAAAGAAACTGACACTCTCCCTACCTACAGTTTTCTGTCCCTAGAAAAAATGTTTTTTTTTAAGCACAATTTAGCACAAGGAGAATTCACTCACTGTCCTTCCAGGTCCCTGGAAACAAGGACTTTGACAGTGAAAGAAACTGACACTCTCCCTACCTACAGTTTTCTGTCCCTAGAAAAAATGTTTTTTTTAAGCACAATTTAGCACAAGGAGAATTCACTCACTGTCCTTCCAGGTCCCTGGAAACAAGGACTTTCACAGTGAAAGAAACTGACACTCTCCCTACCTACAGTTTTCTGTCCCTAGAAAAAATGTTTTTTTTAAGCACAATTTAGCACAAGGAGAATTCACTCACTGTCCTTCCAGGTCCCTGGAAACAAGGACTTTGACAGTGAAAGAAACTGACACTCTCCCTACCTACAGTTTTCTGTCCCTAGAAAAAATGTTTTTTTTAAGCACAATTTAGCACAAGGAGAATTCACTCACTGTCCTTCCAGGTCCCTGGAAACAAGGACTTTGACAGTGAAAGAAACTGACACTCTCCCTACCTACAGTTTTCTGTCCCTAGAAAAAATGTTTTTTTTTAAGCACAATTTAGCACAAGGAGAATTCACTCACTGTCCTTCCAGGTCCCTGGAAACAAGGACTTTCACAGTGAAAGAAACTGACACTCTCCCTACCTACAGTTTTCTGTCCCTAGAAAAAATGTTTTTTTTAAGCACAATTTAGCACAAGGAGAATTCACTCACTGTCCTTCCAGGTCCCTGGAAACAAGGACTTTGACAGTGAAAGAAACTGACACTCTCCCTACCTACAGTTTTCTGTCCCTAGAAAAAATGTTTTTTTTAAGCACAATTTAGCACAAGGAGAATTCACTCACTGTCCTTCCAGGTCCCTGGAAACAAGGACTTTGACAGTGAAAGAAACTGACACTCTCCCTACCTACAGTTTTCTGTCCCTAGAAAAAATGTTTTTTTTTAAGCACAATTTAGCACAAGGAGAATTCACTCACTGTCCTTCCAGGTCCCTGGAAACAAGGACTTTCACAGTGAAAGAAACTGACACTCTCCCTACCTACAGTTTTCTGTCCCTAGAAAAAATGTTTTTTTTAAGCACAATTTAGCACAAGGAGAATTCACTCACTGTCCTTCCAGGTCCCTGGAAACAAGGACTTTGACAGTGAAAGAAACTGACACTCTCCCTACCTACAGTTTTCTGTCCCTAGAAAAAATGTTTTTTTTTAAGCACAATTTAGCACAAGGAGAATTCACTCACTGTCCTTCCAGGTCCCTGGAAACAAGGACTTTGACAGTGAAAGAAACTGACACTCTCCCTACCTACAGTTTTCTGTCCCTAGAAAAAATGTTTTTTTTAAGCACAATTTAGCACAAGGAGAATTCACTCACTGTCCTTCCAGGTCCCTGGAAACAAGGACTTTGACAGTGAAAGAAACTGACACTCTCCCTACCTACAGTTTTCTGTCCCTAGAAAAAATGTTTTTTTTAAGCACAATTTAGCACAAGGAGAATTCACTCACTGTCCTTCCAGGTCCCTGGAAACAAGGACTTTGACAGTGAAAGAAACTGACACTCTCCCTACCTACAGTTTTCTGTCCCTAGAAAAAATGTTTTTTTTAAGCACAATTTAGCACAAGGAGAATTCACTCACTGTCCTTCCAGGTCCCTGGAAACAAGGACTTTGACAGTGAAAGAAACTGACACTCTCCCTACCTACAGTTTTCTGTCCCTAGAAAAAATGTTTTTTTTAAGCACAATTTAGCACAAGGAGAATTCACTCACTGTCCTTCCAGGTCCCTGGAAACAAGGACTTTGACAGTGAAAGAAACTGACACTCTCCCTACCTACAGTTTTCTGTCCCTAGAAAAAATGTTTTTTTTAAGCACAATTTAGCACAAGGAGAATTCACTCACTGTCCTTCCAGGTCCCTGGAAACAAGGACTTTCACAGTGAAAGAAACTGACACTCTCCCTACCTACAGTTTTCTGTCCCTAGAAAAAATGTTTTTTTTAAGCACAATTTAGCACAAGGAGAATTCACTCACTGTCCTTCCAGGTCCCTGGAAACAAGGACTTTCACAGTGAAAGAAACTGACACTCTCCCTACCTACAGTTTTCTGTCCCTAGAAAAAATGTTTTTTTTAAGCACAATTTAGCACAAGGAGAATTCACTCACTGTCCTTCCAGGTCCCTGGAAACAAGGACTTTGACAGTGAAAGAAACAGACACTCTCCCTACCTACAGTTTTCTGTCCCTAGAAAAAATGTTTTTTTTAAGCACAATTTAGCACAAGGAGAATTCACTCACTGTCCTTCCAGGTCCCTGGAAACAAGGACTTTGACAGTGAAAGAAACTGACACTCTCCCTACCTACAGTTTTCTGTCCCTAGAAAAAATGTTTTTTTTAAGCACAATTTAGCACAAGGAGAATTCACTCACTGTCCTTCCAGGTCCCTGGAAACAAGGACTTTGACAGTGAAAGAAACTGACACTCTCCCTACCTACAGTTTTCTGTCCCTAGAAAAAATGTTTTTTTTAAGCACAATTTAGCACAAGGAGAATTCACTCACTGTCCTTCCAGGTCCCTGGAAACAAGGACTTTCACAGTGAAAGAAACTGACACTCTCCCTACCTACAGTTTTCTGTCCCTAGAAAAAATGTTTTTTTTAAGCACAATTTAGCACAAGGAGAATTCACTCACTGTCCTTCCAGGTCCCTGGAAACAAGGACTTTGACAGTGAAAGAAACTGACACTCTCCCTACCTACAGTTTTCTGTCCCTAGAAAAAATGTTTTTTTTAAGCACAATTTAGCACAAGGAGAATTCACTCACTGTCCTTCCAGGTCCCTGGAAACAAGGACTTTGACAGTGAAAGAAACTGACACTCTCCCTACCTACAGTTTTCTGTCCCTAGAAAAAATGTTTTTTTTAAGCACAATTTAGCACAAGGAGAATTCACTCACTGTCCTTCCAGGTCCCTGGAAACAAGGACTTTGACAGTGAAAGAAACTGACACTCTCCCTACCTACAGTTTTCTGTCCCTAGAAAAAATGTTTTTTTTTAAGCACAATTTAGCACAAGGAGAATTCACTCACTGTCCTTCCAGGTCCCTGGAAACAAGGACTTTGACAGTGAAAGAAACTGACACTCTCCCTACCTACAGTTTTCTGTCCCTAGAAAAAATGTTTTTTTTAAGCACAATTTAGCACAAGGAGAATTCACTCACTGTCCTTCCAGGTCCCTGGAAACAAGGACTTTCACAGTGAAAGAAACTGACACTCTCCCTACCTACAGTTTTCTGTCCCTAGAAAAAATGTTTTTTTTAAGCACAATTTAGCACAAGGAGAATTCACTCACTGTCCTTCCAGGTCCCTGGAAACAAGGACTTTGACAGTGAAAGAAACTGACACTCTCCCTACCTACAGTTTTCTGTCCCTAGAAAAAATGTTTTTTTTAAGCACAATTTAGCACAAGGAGAATTCACTCACTGTCCTTCCAGGTCCCTGGAAACAAGGACTTTGACAGTGAAAGAAACTGACACTCTCCCTACCTACAGTTTTCTGTCCCTAGAAAAAATGTTTTTTTTTAAGCACAATTTAGCACAAGGAGAATTCACTCACTGTCCTTCCAGGTCCCTGGAAACAAGGACTTTCACAGTGAAAGAAACTGACACTCTCCCTACCTACAGTTTTCTGTCCCTAGAAAAAATGTTTTTTTTAAGCACAATTTAGCACAAGGAGAATTCACTCACTGTCCTTCCAGGTCCCTGGAAACAAGGACTTTCACAGTGAAAGAAACTGACACTCTCCCTACCTACAGTTTTCTGTCCCTAGAAAAAATGTTTTTTTTAAGCACAATTTAGCACAAGGAGAATTCACTCACTGTCCTTCCAGGTCCCTGGAAACAAGGACTTTGACAGTGAAAGAAACAGACACTCTCCCTACCTACAGTTTTCTGTCCCTAGAAAAAATGTTTTTTTTAAGCACAATTTAGCACAAGGAGAATTCACTCACTGTCCTTCCAGGTCCCTGGAAACAAGGACTTTGACAGTGAAAGAAACTGACACTCTCCCTACCTACAGTTTTCTGTCCCTAGAAAAAATGTTTTTTTTAAGCACAATTTAGCACAAGGAGAATTCACTCACTGTCCTTCCAGGTCCCTGGAAACAAGGACTTTGACAGTGAAAGAAACTGACACTCTCCCTACCTACAGTTTTCTGTCCCTAGAAAAAATGTTTTTTTTAAGCACAATATAGCACAAGCACAAAACACACTGACACTCTCCCTACCTATCCTTCTCTTTCCCTAAACTAAAGGAATCCAGGTTAAGCAAGAAAGAAATAAAAGTCACTGTCCCTGCCTATGCTGCTCTATCCCTGCTCCGGAACACACTACACTAGGCCGCCGTGCTGGCGGCCTTTTATAGTGTGGGGCGTGTACTAAACACCCTCAGCAATAATTGGCCACAGGCATCCTGCCTGTGGCCAATCATTGCTCTCCTCGCTGCCGGCGCTGTGATTGGCCAAGCATGCGGGGTCACAGTGCATGCTTGGCCAATCACAGCGCCTGGATGACACTGCGATGGCGTAGTGCATTGTGGGCCGTTCGCGTCACTCGAATTTGGCGCGAACGGCCCAAATCGTTCGATCTTCGTCGAACGATCGAACAGCCGATGTTCGAGTCGAACGTATGTTCGACTCGAACACGAAGCTCATCCCTATATATGAGGTATATAATAGAAGACCAAGAAAACCGGAACCAAAGGAAAAATATTAGGATTAGAGGTTTACCAGAGACGCAAGGAGAAGGTGAAGATCTGCAAGACAAAATGGATAAAATATTTGGTCATTAGGGATGATTGAGCTTTGTGTTGGAGTCAAACTCATGTTCGACTCGAACATCGTCTGTTCGGCTGTTCGCCGAATTTCGAACAATATGGGCCATTCGCGCCAAATTCGAGTGGCGCATCACGGCTAAAAATTCACTGCGGCAGCGCAGTGCATTGCTGGCTGATGATTTGCCAAGCATGCACTATGACCCGCATGCTTGGCCAATCACAGCGCCGTAAGCAAAGAGAGCCATAATTGGCCAAAGGCAGTGTGATTTTGGCCAATCATGGCTCAGGGATTAGGTACACGCCCCACACTATATAAAAGCCGCCTGCGCGTCGGCCTTGTGTAGTGTGTTCCGGCTGAGAGAGATAGAGACAGAGAGAGTGTCATTTCATTTGAGTTAGATAGAGCAGGCAGGCGAGTCAGTTAGCTGCAGTTACAGTGTATGCAGTATATATAAGCATCTTAGGAGTTGCATATATATATATATATATATATATATATATATATATATATATATATACTGTATTCAGTTTAGCTAGATCCGTTCCTGTTCTACTGTTGCTAAGCTAATCTACTACAGACAGGCAGGTAGTTGATTGAGAAAGCTGCAGTAAATCACTCATTAATACTGTATTCAGTTTAGCTACACTGCAGTCTGTTCCTCCATCCTGAACTACTGTCGCTAAGAGACTACAGGCAGGTAGTTGATTGAGAAAGCTGCAGTATATCACTCAGTAATACTGTATTCAGTTTAGCTACACTGCAGACGGTTCCTCCTGAACTACTGTTGCTAAGATACTACAGCCAGGCAGTTGATTCAGCTAGCTGCAGCATAATCAGTATATATATACATCTGATCCCAGCTTTGTGCAGCTACATCTCACTGCAGGCCATTCCTTGTGTACCTATTCCAATACATCAAAGACAGTATGTCTGGAAGGCCAACAAGGAGAGGCAGACAGTCACAGGCTAATAAAAGAGGGCAAGCAGTCTAGAGGCAACAGTGCTGGTTGTGGACACAGTGCATCCTCATCAACACGTGGCCGTGGAGCACGCGTGTACTTATTTTCGGCAGCTGGCCGTGTTGAGACGCAACATGCCAAAGACTTGGTAGAGTGGATGACCAAGCCGTCCTCATCCTCCTCATCCTCTCTCACCCAGGCTCAGGGTACTTTGTTTGGCAAAGCAGCTGCCAAAGCTGCCTCTTCCCTCAGCTCAATGGCATCAGTCACTCCTTCCCTAGCCCCACCATATCCTCCTGAGGAGTCCCCCGAACTGTTTAACCACAGTGTTGGGTACATGCTGCAGGAGGATGCACAGCATTTTGAAGGCTCCGATGATGGTACCCAGCTTGAGGAAGGCAGTAACGTGAGACCAGAGAGAGGAGGTGCCCAAGAAGGACAGCAAAATGGCAGTCATGTTCCCCCAGCTGCAGCATACTGCCAGGTTTGCTCCAGTGACGAGGAGGGAGAGGATGATGAGGTCACTGACTCTACGTGGGAGCCTGATAGGAGAGAGGAGGAGGAGGAAGAGGAGGAAGCACATCTCCAACGAGGCAGGATGCCCTCCAGGGGCCAGCTTAAGGGCAGCACACCGACTGCGTCTCTGCGCATTATTCCAAAAGTTCTTTGGTGTGGGCTTTTTTGAGACGTGTGCAGCAGATCGCACCTTTGCTATTTGCAACATATGTCTGAAGCGTATCTCGCGTGGCCAAAACAGCAGCCGCTTGGGCACCACATGCTTGACCAGACATATGTCGACCTGCCATGCAGTCCGTTGGCAAGCGTATAGAAAAGACCCACACTAAAGAACAAAGCGGACCTCTCCTTGCTCCTCATCAGCTGGGATCTCCAACCCCACTAGACCTTCAGTCCTCTCAGAAACCTGCACTGAGAGGAATGAAGGTGTAGAATTAGATGTGTCACTACCAAGTACTTGCGAGCAATCTGCTATCTGTACACCAACGTCAGATTGTACCAGGCAAATTTCCCTGCCCCAGCTGCTGCACCACTGAAAGAAGTTCGCTCCCAGCCATCCACACACCCAGCGGTTGAATGCTAGCTTGGCTAAATTGCTAGAACTTCAACTGCTGCCTTTTCAGTTGGTAGACTCTGCCCCCTTCCGTGAGTTTGTGGAATGTGCGGTTCCTCAGTGGCAGGTTCCCAAACGCCACTTTTTTTTACGGAAGGCGATTCCAGCTCTCTACCGGGATGTGGAAGGCAATGTCTTGGCCTCGCTGGACACGGCGGTCAGTGGTAAGGTGCATATTACCGCTGACTCATGGTCCAGCAGGCATGGACAGGGACATTACCTATCTTTCACGGCGCATTGGGTGACTCTGCTGGCAGCTGGGAAGGATGCAGGACAGGGTGCAGTAGTGTTGGAGGTTGTCCCGCCACCACACCTCCAAAATGCTACTAGTGGTGATTCTGACACACCTCTCTCCTCCACCCCTCCTCTTCTTCTTCCTCCATGGCCTCTTCCTGTGCTGATTTGTCCTCGGAACCAGCGGTGCTCCGTAGGAGTTCAAGGGGCTACGCAAGTACGCAGGCAAAAAGATGCCATGCAGTGCTTGAGCTGGTGTGCTTGGAGGACAGGAGCCACACTGGGGAAAATATTCTGTCAGCTCTGCAGGGGCAGGGGCAGGCTCAGGCTCAGAGGTGGTTGATGCCACGCCAGCTTAAGCCAGGAATAGTGGTTTGCGACAATGGCACCAACCTCCTCTCCGCCCTCCGACAGGGACAACTGACCCATGTGCCCTGTTTGGCTCACGTCCTTAACTTGGTGGTGCAGTGGTTCTTGGGCAGGTACCCAGGCTTACGGGATGTCCTGAGGCAGGCCAGGAAAGTCTGTGTGCATTTCCGCCGGTCATATAATGCCAGTGCTCGGCTGGCTGACCTCCAAAAAAAATACAACCTGCCCAAGAACCGCCTAATCTGTGACATGCCCACCAGGTGGAACTCAGAGTTGGCCATGCTGCAGCGGCTGCACATGCAGCAGAGGGCCATCAATGAGTATCTGTGCCAATATGGCACGAGGACAAGGTCAGGGGAGCTTGTTTTTTTTTGCCACGCCAGTGGGTCATGATCAGGGATGCATGCACTGTCCTGTCACCATTTGAGGAGGCCACGAGGATGGTGAGCAGTGACAGTGCATGCATCAGTAACACTGTCCCTCTTGTCCACCTGTTGGAGCACATGCTGTGGGGAATAATGGACAGGGCACTTGAGGCAGAACAGAGGGAGGAAGAGGAGGACTTCCTTACCTCTCAAGGCCCCCTTTACCCAGACAGTGTTCCTGCTGGCCCGCCTATCACACAGGAAGAGGAGGAGGAGGAGGATTATGTCAGCATGGAGGTGGAGCCTAGCACTCAGCATCAGCAGCAGTCTTCAAGGGATCAATTACAGTCCCAAGAAACCCATGCACTTGTATGTGGCTGGGAGGAGGTGGCTGCGGATCATGTCGTCCTTAGTGACCCAGAGGACTCTGGACCGAATGCCTCAGCAAACCTACGCTGCATGGCCTCCCTGATCCTGCAAAGCCTGCGGAAGGATCCTCGTATTCGTGGTATCAAGGAGAGGGATCATTACTGGCTGGCAACCCTCCTTGATCCACGTTACAAGGGTAAGGTTGCAGACCTTATCTTGCCGTCGCAGAGGGAGCAGAGGATGAAACATCTTCGGGAGGCCTTGCAGAAAGGTTTATGCAACGCGTTCCCAGAGCCTGGGAGGTTACAAATTCCTGGTCCTGGACAACGTGTTGCTGAGACTTCGGTCAGTCACAGAATGAGCGGTGGAGAAGGTGGCCGTCTGACCGATGGGTTCAGACAATTTATTAGTCCGCAGCCTCAAGGTATGATCAGTTCCAGCAACCATCGCCAGTGCCTGTTTTTCATGGTGCAGGAATACCTAGGGGCAAGATCAGACTTGGACACCTTTCCCACCGAAAATCCTCTGAGTTACTGGGTCTTGAGTAGGGATGAGCTTCGTGTTCGAGTCGAACATACGTTCGACTCGAACATCGGCTGTTCGATCGTTCGACGAAGATCGAACGATTTGGGCCGTTCGCGCCAAATTCGAGTGACGCGAACGGCCCACAATGCACTACGCCATCGCAGTGTCATCCAGGCGCTGTGATTGGCCAAGCATGCACTGTGACCCCGCATGCTTGGCCAATCACAGCGCCGGCAGCGAGGAGAGCAATGATTGGCCACAGGCAGGATGCCTGTGGCCAATTATTGCTGAGGTCGTTTAGTACACGCCCCACACTATAAAAGGCCGCCAGCACGGCGGCCTAGTGTAGTGTGTTCCGGAGCAGGGAAAGAGAAGCATAGGCAGGGACAGTGACATTTATTTATTTCTTGCTTAACCTGGATTCCTTTAGTTTAGGGAAAGAGAAGGATAGGTAGGGAGAGTGTCAGTGTGTTTTACTGTGCGAATCCTTGTTTCTAGGGACAAAGAAGGAAAGTGAGGGGAATTCTCCTTGTGCTATAGTGTGCTTTAAAAAAAAAAAAAATTCTAGGGACAGAAAACTCTAGGTAGGGAGAGTGTCAGTTTCTTTCACTGTGCGAATCCTTGTTTCTAGGGACAAAGAAGGAAAGTGAGGGGAATTCTCCTTGTGCTATAGTGTGCTTTAAAAAAACATTTTTTCTAGGGACAGAAAACTCTAGGTAGGGAGAGTGTCAGTTTCTTTCACTGTGCGAATCCTTGTTTCTAGGGACAAAGAAGGAAAGTGAGGGGAATTCTCCTTGTGCTATAGTGTGCTTTAAAAAAACATTTTTTCTAGGGACAGAAAACTCTAGGTAGGGAGAGTGTCAGTTTCTTTCACTGTGCGAATCCTTGTTTCTAGGGACAAAGAAGGAAAGTGAGGGGAATTCTCCTTGTGCTATAGTGTGCTTTAAAAAAACATTTTTTCTAGGGACAGAAAACTCTAGGTAGGGAGAGTGTCAGTGTGTTTTACTGTGCGAATCCTTGTTTCTAGGGACAAAGAAGGAAAGTGAGGGGAATTCTCCTTGTGCTATAGTGTGCTTTAAAAAAACATTTTTTCTGGGGACAGAAAACTCTAGGTAGGGAGAGTGTCAGTTTCTTTCACTGTGCGAATCCTTGTTTCTAGGGACAAAGAAGGAAAGTGAGGGTAATTCTCCTTGTGCTATAGTGTGCTTTAAAAAAACATTTTTTCTAGGGACAGAAAACTCTAGGTAGGGAGAGTGTCAGTTTCTTTCACTGTGCGAATCCTTGTTTCTAGGGACAAAGAAGGAAAGTGAGGGGAATTCTCCTTGTGCTATAGTGTGCTTTAAAAAAACATTTTTTCTAGGGACAGAAAACTCTAGGTAGGGAGAGTGTCAGTTTCTTTCACTGTGCGAATCCTTGTTTCTAGGGACAAAGAAGGAAAGTGAGGGGAATTCTCCTTGTGCTATAGTGTGCTTTTAAAAAAACATTTTTTCTAGGGACAGAAAACTCTAGGTAGGGAGAGTGTCAGTTTCTTTCACTGTGCGAATCCTTGTTTCTAGGGACAAAGAAGGAAAGTGAGGGGAATTCTCCTTGTGCTATAGTGTGCTTTAAAAAAACATTTTTTCTAGGGACAGAAAACTCTAGGTAGGGAGAGTGTCAGTTTCTTTCACTGTGCGAATCCTTGTTTCTAGGGACAAAGAAGGAAAGTGAGGGGAATTCTCCTTGTGCTATAGTGTGCTTTAAAAAAACATTTTTTCTAGGGACAGAAAACTCTAGGTAGGGAGAGTGTCAGTTTCTTTCACTGTGCGAATCCTTGTTTCTAGGGACAAAGAAGGAAAGTGAGGGGAATTCTCCTTGTGCTATAGTGTGCTTTAAAAAAACATTTTTTCTAGGGACAGAAAACTCTAGGTAGGGAGAGTGTCAGTTTCTTTCACTGTGCGAATCCTTGTTTCTAGGGACAAAGAAGGAAAGTGAGGGGAATTCTCCTTGTGCTATAGTGTGCTTTAAAAAAACATTTTTTCTAGGGACAGAAAACTCTAGGTAGGGAGAGTGTCAGTTTCTTTCACTGTGCGAATCCTTGTTTCTAGGGACAAAGAAGGAAAGTGAGGGGAATTCTCCTTGTGCTATAGTGTGCTAAAGCATTCCTCATCAACCATCTTTGAAATCCTTGTTTTTTGGACAGTCAGGGAAATTGTCGTTGTGCTATTCTGTGCAAAAGCAATCATCCTCAACCATATTTAGAAATCCTTAAGTAAAGGGACAGAGAAGGACACCTGAAGGTAGCCCTTATTGCTTTTTTCCCATCTCCCTGCAGGCCATCTATTAGAATGTCTGGAAGGCAAACAAGGAGAGGCAGACAGTCAGGAGGCAATAAAAGAGGGCAAGCAGGCTCTGTGTCTGGGGGCAACAGTGCTGGTCGTGGACGCGGTGCATTGTCATCAGCACATGGCCATGGGACACGCTTGTCCTTCTTTTCGGCAGCTGGACATGTTGAGCCACATCATGCCGAAGACTTGGTAGAGTGGATGACCAAGCCCTCCTCCTCCTCCTCTCTCACCCAGGCGCAGGGTACTGGCAAAGCAGCTGCCAAAGCGTCCTCTTCCCTGGTATCAATGTCAGACTCATCATCAGTCACTCCTTCCCTAGACCCACCATGTCCTCCTCCTGAGGAGTCCCCCGAACTGTTTGAGCACAGTGTTGGGTACATGCTCCAGGAGGATGCCCAGCGTTTCAAAGGGTCTGATGATGAAACCCAGCTACAGGAAGGCAGTAGCGTGAGAGCAGACAGAGGGGATGCTCAAGAAGGACACCAATCTGGCAGTCATGTTCCAGCAGCTGCAGCATACTGCCAGATTGGCTCCAGTGATGAGGAGGGAGGGGATGATGAGGTCACTGACTCCACGTGGGTGCCTAATAGTAGAGAGGAGGAGGAGGAGGATGAGGAGGAGGCACATCTCCAACGAGGCAGGATGCCCTTTGGTGGCCAGCGTAAGGGCAGTACACCGACGGAATCACACCGCAGAGCTCCGCCTGTGCAGGGCGCTGCCTCTGCCCGTCATTCAAAAAGTTCCTTGGTGTGGGCCTTTTTTGAGGCTAGTGCATCAGATCGCACAGCTGCTGTTTGCAACATATGTCTCAAGCGTATATCGCGTGGCCAAAACATCAGCCGCTTGGGTACCACATGCCTGACCAGACATATGTTGACCTGCCATGCAGCTCGTTGGCAAGCCTACCTCAAAGACCCACACCAAAGAACAAAGCGGACCTCTCCTTGCACCGCATCAGCTGGGATCTCCAACCCCACTATAACTTCAGTCCTCTCTGAAACATGCACTGAGAGGAATGAAGGTGTAGAATTAGGTGTGTCACAGCCAAGTACTTGCGGCCACTCTGCTAGCAGTACACCGACGTCCGATTCTAGCAGGCAAATTTCCCTGCCCCAGCTGCTGGACCGTCTAAAGAAGTTCACTCCCAGCCATCCACATGCCCAGCGGTTGAATGCTAGCTTGGCTAAATTGCTAGCGCTTCAACTGCTGCCTTTTCAGTTGGTAGACTCGGCCCCCTTCCGTGAGTTTGTGCAATGTGCGGTTCCTCAGTGGCAGGTTCCCAAACGCCACTTTTTCTCACGGAAGGCTATTCCGGCTCTCTACCGGCATGTGGAAGGCAATGTCTTGGCCTCGCTGGACAGGGCGGTCAGCGGTAAGGTGCATATTACCGCTGACTCATGGTCCAGCAGGCATGGACAGGGACGTTACCTTTCTTTCACGGCCCATTGGGTCACTCTTTTGGCATCTGGGAAGGATGCAGGACAAGGTGCAGTAGTGTTGGAGGTTGTTCCACCGCCACGCCTCCAAAATGCTACTACTGGTTGTGACACACCTCTCTCCTCCACCCCCTCCTCTTCTTCTTCCTCCATGGCCTCTTCCTGTGGTTTGTCCTATGAACCAGCGGTGCTCCGTAGCCGTTCACGGGGCTACGCAAGTACGCAGGCAAAAAGATGCCATGCCGTGCTTGCGCTGGTGTGTTTGGGGGACAGAAGCCACACTGGGGCAGAGGTCCTGTCTGCTCTGCAGGGCCAGGCCGAGAGGTGGTTGACGCCACGCCAGCTTAAGCCAGGAATGGTGGTTTGCGACAATGGCACCAACCTCCTCTCCGCCCTCCGACAGGGACAACTGACCCATGTGCCCTGTGTGGCTCACATCCTTAACCTGGTGGTGCAGCGGTTCTTGGGCAGGTACCCGGGCTTACAGGATGTCCTGAGGCAGGCCAGGAAAGTCTGTGTGCATTTCCGCAGATCTTATAATGCCAGTGCTCGCCTGGCTGAGCTGCAAAAGGAGTTGAACCTGCCCAAGAACCGCCTTATATGTGACATGCCCACCAGGTGGAACTCAACGTTGGCCATGCTGCAGCGGCTGCACATGCAGCATAGGGCCATCAATGAGTACCTGTGCGACTACGGCACCAGGACAGGGTCAGGGGAGCTTGGTTTTTTTTCTCCACGCCAGTGGGGCATGATCAGGGATGCATGCACTGTCCTGGCACCATTTGAGGAGGCCACGAGGATGGTGAGCAGTGACAGTGCATGCATCAGTGACACTGTACCTCTTGTCCACCTGTTGGAGCACACGCTGCGTGGAATAATGGACAGGGCACTTGAGGCAGAACAGAGGCAGGAAGAGGAGGACTTCCTTGCCTCTCAAGGCCCCCTTTACCCAGACAGTGTTCCTTCTGTCCCACCCGTCGCACAGGAAGAGGAGGAGGAGGAGGAGGAGGAGGAGGAGGATTGTGTCAGCATGGAGGTGGAGGCTGGCACTCAGCATCATCAGCAGCAGTCTTTTAGGGATGATTTACAGTCCCAAGAAACCAGTGGACTTGTACGTGGCTGGGAGGAGGTGGCTGCGGATCATGTCGTCCTTAGTGACCCAGAGGACTCCGGAGCGAATGCCTCAGCAAACCTACGCTGCATGGCCTCCCTGATCCTGCAAAGTCTGCGGAAGGATCCTCGTATTCTTCGGATCAAGGAGAGGGACCATTACTGGCTGGCCACTCTCCTTGATCCACGGTACAAGGGTAAGGTTGCGGACCTTATGTTACCGTCGCAGAGGGAGCAGAGGATGAGACAACTCCGGGAGGCCTTGCAGAAAGGTCTGTGCAACGCGTTCCCAGAGACTGGGAGGTTACAAACTCCTGGTCCTGGACAACGAGTTGCTGAGGCTTCGGCCAGTCAAAGAAGGAGCGGTGGGGAAGGTGGCCGTCTGACCGATGCGTTCAGACAATTCTTTAGTCCGCAGCCCCAAAGTATGATCGGTTCCAGCAACCATCGCCAGCGTCTGATAAACATGGTGCAGGAATATCTAGGGGCAAGGTCAGACTTGGACACCTTCCCCACCGTAAATCCTCTGGCTTACTGGGTCTTGAGGATGGATCACTGGCCAGAGCTTGCACAGTATGCAATTGAGCTACTGGCCTGTCCTGCATCCAGCGTTCTTTCGGAACGCACATTCAGTGCTGCTGGAGGATTTGTCACGGATCACAGGGTGCGCCTGTCCACCGACTCGGTTGATCGACTGACTTTCATCAAGATGAACCAGTCTTGGATCACCACCAGCTACCACACACCTGATGCTGATATAACAGACTAATTGATTTTAACATGTCACATCCCTTCAAGACTGATGCTGATGCTGAGTGCCTGTGCTGTTATGTTGACTGGCTATCCTCCTCCTCCGAGTCCTCAATGATACGATTGATGATGATAGCTTGGAAGATCATTTTTGTTTATGGGTGCCGCCACCAGTGGCTAAGGCCCAATTTTTCAGCCCCTGTTTTACAGGGGCGTGTAATTACAATTTTTTTAGCAATAATTTGCCATAGGGCTCATTGCTGTGCTCCAAGTACAGTATCTGTGAGGGGTTGGAGTGTTGTGGCACCAGTGCCTAAGGCCCAATTTTTCAGCCCCTGTTTAACAGGGGCGTGTCATTACAATTTTTGAAGCAATACTTTGCAACAGGGCTCATTGCTGTGCTCCAAGTACAGTATCTGTGAGGGGTTGTAGTGTTGTGCCACCAGTGCCTAAGGCCCAATTTTTCAGCCCCTGTTCAACAGGGGCATGCAATTACAATTCTTGATCTAATAATTCACAGCAGGGCCCATTGCTGCACCCACCAAGAGTAACTCTGAGGGCTTACAGTGTTGTGGCAACGCCACCACCACCACCACCACGAAAGGCCCAATTTTTCAGCCCCTGTTCAAAAGGGGCATGTAATTACAATTCTTGATCTAATAATTCACAGCAGGGCCCATTCCTGCACCCACCAAGAGTAACTCTGAGGGCTTACAGTGTTGTGGCAACACCACCACCACCACCACGAAAGGCCCAATTTTTCAGCCCCTGTTCAACAGGGGCATGTAATTACAATTCTTGATCTAATAATTCACAGCAGGGCCCATTCCTGCACCCACCAAGAGTAACTCTGAGGGCTTACAGTGTTGTGGCAACGCCACCACCACCACCACCACGAAAGGCCCAATTTTTCAGCCCCTGTTCAAAAGGGGCATGTAATTACAATTCTTGATCTAATAATTCACAGCAGGGCCCATTCCTGCACCCACCAAGAGTAACTCTGAGGGCTTACAGTGTTGTGGCAACACCACCACCACCACCACCACCACGAAAGGCCCAATTTTTCAGCCCCTGTTCAACAGGGGCATGTAATTACAATTCTTGATCTAATAATTCACAGCAGGGCCCATTCCTGCACCCACCAAGAGTAACTCTGAGGGCTTACAGTGTTGTGGCAACGCCACCACCACCACCACCACGAAAGGCCCAATTTTTCAGCCCCTGTTCAAAAGGGGCATGTAATTACAATTCTTGATCTAATAATTCACAGCAGGGCCCATTCCTGCACCCACCAAGAGTAACTCTGAGAGCTTACAGTGTTGTGGCAACACCACCACCACCACCACCACCACGAAAGGCCCAATTTTTCAGCCCCTGTTCAACAGGGGCATGCAATTACAATTCTTGATCTAATAATTCACAGCAGGGCCCATTGCTGCACCCACCAAGAGTAACTGTCAGGGCTTACAGTGTTGTGGCACCAGCACCACCATCAAAGGCCCAATTTTTACTACCACTGTTCAACAATTATATGTAATTAAAATTCCTGATATAATAGTTGACAGCAGGGCGTTCCAGCACCAACCAAGAGTAACTGTGAGTGCTTACAGTGTTGTGCCAACACCAACAACTAAGGGGCCTATTTCTGCAGAGTATATACGGCAGGTCCCTACTTTCAAACATCCAACTTACAATCGACTCCTACTTGCAAACGCAAGAAGACAACAGGAAGTGAGAGGAAATCTACCACTAGGAAGGAAAATTCTCTCCTGTAAGAATAAATATGGGAGAAAGGTGTCTCCTCTGTACTGATGCTTTATCAGCAATCCTTGTTTCAAGAAAAACACATTTCAAAAACAGTTGTCATTGGGACGGAAAGTGAGGTGAAATGTTCTGAACAGGGGCACAGACAGCAAAACAAATGTTACAGGGGTGATAACCCTTACCTATGTTTTCCAAAAAGTTTAAAAATAGATTTTTGGGCTGGAGCTACACTTAAACAATGTACCTGTTCAAAATTACAAACACATTCTACATAAGAACAAACCTACAGTCCCTGTCTTGTATGCACCGCCTGTATACGGCTGTTCAGAGTATATAGGGCCTTTTTTATTTTGTGTGCGGTGTTCCCCTTAATATCCATACAAGACCCAAAGGGGCTGGTAATGGGCTGGGGTAGGGGGGGGGGGTCATGGGGTAGCTATGCCATTTTTCTTAAAGATTTTCATCCATATTACCGGGACCAGACATTACATTAAAGCCGCAAGCAGTTTTAAATGGCTTTTTTTTCCTTTAGAAGTGTCATTTTGTGCAGGGACAGTTCTAAACACGGGAAACACGTGGCACTTCATGGGCATACTTTAGACACCCCCCAGGTACGATATTTAAAGGAATATTTGACTTTTTTTTTTTCACTTTATGCATCATTAAAATGACTGCTCCCGAAAAACGACCGTTTTTAAAACTTCTTTTTGCATTGATACATGTCCCCTGGTGCAGAACCCGGGTTCCCAAACCCTTTTTAGGACAATAACATGCATAATAGTTGTTATAATTAGCACTTTAGAATTCGAACGTTCGCATCCATTGTATTTAATAGGGTTCTATTGTTCGTACGAACTTTCGGTCCGTTCGCGGGTTCTGGTGCGAACCGAACCCGGGGGTGTTCGGCTCATCACTAGTCTTGAGGATGGATCACTGGCCAGAGCTTGCACAGTATGCAATTGAGCTACTGGCCTGTCCTGCATCCAGCGTTCTTTCGGAACGCACATTCAGTGCTGCTGGAGGCTTTGTCACGGATCACAGGCTGCGCCTGTCCACTGACTCGGTCGATCGGCTGACCTTCATAACAATGAATCAGTCTTGGATCATCACCAGCTACCAAGCACCTGATGCTGATGTAACTGAATAATTTTTTTGAATGTCAGATCCCTTCAAGACTGCTTATGCTGAGTGACTATCCTGTTATGCTGAGTGACTATCCTCTTCCTCCTCAATGATTATGCTGATAGCTTGTAAGAACATTTTTGGTTCTGGGCACCAGCACCAGTGCCTAAGGCCCAATTTTTCTGCCCCTGTTTAACAGGGGCGTGTAATTAAAATTTTTAATGAAATACTTTGCAGCAGGGCTCATTCCTGCGCTCCAACTACAGTATCTGTGAGGGGTTGCAGTGTTGTGGCACCAGCACCAGTGCCTAAGGCCCAATTTTTCTGCCCCTGTTTAACAGGGGCGTGTAATTACAATTTTTGATGCAATACTTTGCAGCAGAGCTAATTCCTGCGCTCCAACTACAGTATTTGTGAGGGGTTGCAGTGTTGTGGCACCAGCACCAGTGCCTAAGGCCCAATTTTTCTGCCTCTGTTTAACAGGGGCATGTAATTACAATTCTTGATCTAATATTTCACAGCAGGGCCCGTTCCTGCGCCCACCAAGAGAAACTGAGGCCGTACAGTGTTGTGGCAACACCAACACCTAAGGCCCAAATTTCTGTAGAGTATATAGGGCAGGCCCCTACTTTCAAACATCCAACTTACAAACGACTCCTACTTGCAAACAGAAGGAGACTACAGGAAGTGAGAGATAATCTACCCCTAGGAAGTGAAATTCTCTCCTGTAAGAGTTCCTTGTTTCACTAAAAACCCCAAATTTTCAAAATCCAATTGTCATTGGGACAGAAAGTGAGATGAAAACTTCTGAAGAGGTGCACAGACAGCAAAACAAATGTTACAGGGGTGATAACCCTTCCCTGTTTTCCAAAAAGCTTAAACATTGATTTTTTGTCTGGAACTACACTTTAAAAATGTACCAGTTCAAAATGACAAACAGATTCTACTTAGGAACAAACCTACAGTCCCTGTCTTGTTTGCACCGCCTGTATACTGCTGTTCAGAGTATATAGGGCCTGGGGGCCCCACGCCTTTCCTTTTTTTATTTGGGTGCAAGGTTCCCCTTAATATCCATACAAGACCCGAAGGGGCTGGTAATGGGCTGGGGGGGGGTACCCATGCCATTTTTCTCAATGATTTTTATCCATATTGCCGAGACCAGACATGACATTAAAGCCGCAATCAGTTTTAAATTACTTTTATTCCTTTAGAAATGTCATTTTGTCCAGGGACAGTTCTAAACACGGGAAACACGCGCTAGACACCCCCAGGCACAATATTTAAATGGGGCAGGACCCGGGTCCCCAAACCCTTTTTAGGACAATAACTTCCATATTAGCCTTCAAAATTTGCACTTTTGATTTCTGACGTTCGAGTCCCATAGACTTTAACGGGGTTCGAAAGTTTGCGCAAACTTTCGGTCCATTCGAATGTTCTGATGCAAACCGAACCGGGGGGTGTTTGGCTCATCCCTATTGGTCATATGCTGGGTGCAACAGGAGTAAACAATAAAATAAAGTTTGAAAGAATCCATAGGATTAGAAAGCCCGCTGAAATGGCAGGGTAGGTGCCAAGAGATGTTATTGTAAGTTTCCATAATTTCCAGGAAAAAGAACAGATAAGAGCATACCTGAAAACCAACCAACCTGCCAAATATGGGGAGACAACTCTGCAGATATTCCCAGACCTGGCAGCAGAGACTCTGGCTAGGAGAAGAACCCTCAAACCGCTACTTGAACAACTTAGGATGCAAAACATCCAATACTTCTGGGGATTTCCAGCCTGCTTAATCGGACGTAAAGAGAGCCGGTCAGCAACTTTAAGATTCCCAGAAGACACTGTCAAATTTTGCAATAGACTGGATATCCCTCTAGTTGAAATTCGGGGTTGGTGGGAAGTACAGGAAAATACAGACAACATAGAAGAACAACAGTCCTGGCACCCGGCTTGGAATAAGAAACTGGCAGGAATAAAGAAGAAATAAGAATGAAGAAAGAAGGAAAAAAGGGGAAAAGTTAAGGGGGGACTGGGATTGGAACTGGACGTGTGGGGGGGAGGGGAGGGAGGGATGGGGGGGGAGCGGGGCAGGTATGGGAGGCTCCAAATTTGGGGGAAGCATCGGCCCCATCTGAGGATCACATTCAGAGCTCAACCTCTAGGGGGACGAACCGTGGGGCCGGGAGGAGTTTGGAGGGCCACGGTGCATTGGGCTTTGGGAGGTAAATTTTCCCTCACCTGGGAAGGGGGTGGAGAGCAATGGTAGGGTAAAGGGGTAGGGGTAAGGGAAGAGGGAAGTGGTAGGGAAGGAAAGGGGCAGGGTAGGGGTAAGTGGGGAGGGAAGTAGTAGGGTAGGATGGGGTACCCCCATGAAAAGTTATGAAAAAATAAGAAGAAGACTCTTCTTCAGATGTCTAAATTAAATATAATCTCAAATAATGTACGTGGATTAAACGCTCCTACAAAAAGCGCTAATATAATAAGAGAACTAAACTACTTGAAAGCCGATGTGGTACTATTACAGGAGACACATTTTTTTCCGGCTCGAATTGTAGAATAATTTCAAAGGATTACCCTCTATGGTACTATGGGGACTCCCCTATTAGTCAAGCAAAGGGAGTGGCCATAGGGTTTGCCAAGGGAGTTAGGTTCGTCCTAGAAGGGAGAAAAGCGGACCCAGAAGGGCACTACCTCTTCTTGAGAGGAAAACTGAACGGGGCCGAGTACTCCCTGGAAAACATATATGGCCTTAATAAAAACTCTATTAGATATTTATTTGGGGGCCATAGCGGAGTTCATGGAATTTAAGAAACTGGAGGCTATTATGGCAGGGGACTTTAACTTTAGTTTAGAGACAAAGATGGATAGTACGTCGCATGTACAGGGGACTGGAATAGTCCTGAGAAATAAATTAAAAAAGAAAATGCACCAACACCAACTAGTGGATGTGTGGAGAACACACCATACTAAGGTACGGGATTATACATTCCACTCCCCTGTACATGGGACATACTCAAGATTAGACTTTTTTTTGACTGAATATTGGAATATTGGAATATCGACCTTCTCGGATCACGCGCCTGTGACATTGCAACTGAATATAGGAGAGGCACAAATTAGGAGTAACATCTGGAAGTTAAATGAAGAACTTTTATAGGATAAAGCAATAGAAGAGAGAATAAAGGAAGAACTAGGGCAGTTTTTCAGGGTCAATGGCACGGATGATATGTCTAAAGCCACAGTCTGGGAAACCCATAAGGCTTATATCAGGGGTATACTGATTATGGCGGAATCAGAGAAGAAAAAAAGAACTAAGGAGAAAAAAAATAGCTTTAACCAAAGAAATCTATGAGCTGAAACAGCAACATAAGAAATCAAGAGAAAATAAACTGCTATTAAAACTTAGTCTTAAAAGGGAGGCGATGAGAGATCTAATAGAGCAGGAAACCCGAACGGTCTATAATCAAATTAAGAAAGAGAGGTATCAATGGGGCAATAAGCCTGGGAAATATCTAGCGAGGTTACTAAAAAAAGAAAGAGAAAATAAATACAAACGAGTACCGGGGAACTAGTACATGAAACAGTAGAAATAGCCAAGATCTTTCAAGACTATTGTGGGAGACTCTATTCAATTATTAAGAACGATACAACAAAAGAGGTAAAACAAAAATTTGAGAAAACAAAAGCATTTCTAAAGGATATAGATCTTAATAAAATCCCAAAGGACAAACTCAGTTACCTAGAGGCCTCTATAACAGAAGAGGAGATATAAAAAATCATAAAAGAATCACTGGGAGGAAAAAGTCTTGGACCTGACGGCCTGACGATACTCTACTATAAGAAATTTAATGACATTTTAATTCCTTAATTGTGCTCCTATATGAATGGGATTGGTGCTAAATGGGAGATGCGGAAGGAGGCATTAGAGGCCACTATTACTATCATTCCGAAAGAAGGTAAAGACAGTACACTCTGCTCCAGCTATAGACCTATCTCACTCTTAAATACTGACACCAAGTTATTCGCGAAGGTACTCGCAGGGAGGATGAAAATAATAATGAATGATCTACATGCAGACCAAGTAGGTTTTATCCCAGGAAGGGAGGGAGGGATAATGAAATTAGAACGCTCTTGGCAGTGCAGAAAATGAAAGAAAGTAAGGCCCCAGGTCTACTCCTGTCAATCGACGCTGAAAAAGCGTTTGACAGGGTAGAATGAGGCTTTATGCAAAGTACATTGGAGGCAATAGGATTAGGACCTAAAATGACTAACTGGATAAAAGCATTATACAACCGACCTACGGCGAGGGTGAAGGTAAATGGGACCATTTCTGGACCGTTTGACATGTATAATGGCACCAGACAGGGGTATCCCCTGTCCCCCCTACTGTTTGTGCTGGCGCTGGAACCCCTTCTGACAGGGATAAGGCGGAACACAGACATTAGGGGGATTAAAATAGGGGAGGAAGACCATAAACTAGCTGCCTACGCAGACGACATTTTATTTTTTATAACTAGCCCCAGAATAACCCTCCCAAATTTAATGACATCCCTAAAAAAGTACGGAGAGATATCTAACTTCAAAATCAATCCGGCCAAGTCCGAAACCTTAAATATTAATGTATTAAAAACAGATGGGCTCACCTACGAAAAGGATTTCCTATTTGTCTGGGGGGAAAAAAGAACTGAAGTACCTAGGAGTTAAGATAACAACAACCACTGAGACACTATATAAAGCAAATTTTCTTCCGTTACTGAATGATATTAGGGGGGGGGAGAATAAATATTTTTAAAATGGTAATTCTACCTAAAATAATGTACAAAATGCAAATGCTCCCAATCCCACAGGCATATTTTAAAAATGTACAAACGATGTTTCTAAGATTTATTTGGCGAGGGAAAAAAACATGTATTAGTTTGACACTGTTAACAAAGGAAAAGGCGCAAGGGGGACTAGGGGCACCGGACCTTAGAAAATAACAGCTGTTTCAGGTTCTATTGCAGTGTGTATCCACATTAATAACATTTCTTCTCACTTTCTGTCCCAGTGACAGGGAGTTAGAGGTACATGGGTACAGAGACAGTATCAAAACCACCTTTCTTTAGTACAGTGTGGAAAGGTTAGAACCTTAATGGGGTACTCTTCTGTTCCGGGGGTTGCCTGTTCCCCTCATTTTTTATCCTGGTTTCATAGAAGTGTCACCAAGACACATAATACGGGGGAATCTCCCAAGTGGAGTTACAAACAGTAATAAAACCCGACAGAAAGCCTTTCCCACTCTATTCAAACCTGAGAAAAAAAAATCTGTCTGGAGATGGACTTTAACAGTTTTAAGAAGTTGAACATAGGAAGTTCACCCGAAAAACAAATTTTCTAAAGATTTTGGGTGAGCTTTGTACAGCCAGGGCTTCCCATTCCCCACACCCACCCTGTGTGATTAAATCTGACAGTCAGGACCCATTTTTTGTTCCTGTAGTGCTAACATAGTCTCCTGTGTGTATAAAGCCTGCAAACAGTGGTTGTACACTCCATTCATAAAATTCATTGTTACCTCCCTTAGTAGAGTATACTGTATACCTCAGGACTGTCCTCAGCAAGTCAGCATTAAAAAAAACTATGTAAACACTAAAGTCTGCCATGCAATCATATAAAGACAGTTTCACTGCTTGGAATAGAATTTATGATAGCCCAAAGAAACAAAAATCGAATCCCATATGTATTTATTATTTTGGTTTGCATCATATACTGCATATTGTTGTTACTCCAACATTTTTTTTTTTTGGGGGGGGGGACATGTGTCCCCTAACACTTCCGGTCCACGGCCCACGTGGAACCAGAAATGACATAATTTTCGGGTACAACGTGGCTTTTATTTTTTTAAAGGTAAATTTTTTATTACGTTTTTATTCAAAAAAAGACACACAATAGACAACAAACAGACACACATGGAGCGAACATCGCCCAATCCAGTACAGTGCAAAAAATGTTCTCTAGAAAGCTGGTAAACAATTGGCATATATCAGGAAGACAATATTCAGTCACATTTTTAAGGAGCAGGAGAGACAGTGCTCTCAGAATCAACCCAGTAGCCCCAAACCTTCCTGAATTTTTTCGGACACCCTCTAGCCTCATATGTCAGTTTGTATAATGATACAGCATGGTTAATATTTGTGAGCCAGAAGGCAATAGTGGGTAATGATGGAGACTTCCAATGGAAGGTTATTGCTTTCTTAGCATACTAACAATACTATTCTCAGAAATGTTTGTGTATTCTCGGATATACTATCATCATCAATATAACCCAGTAAACACCTTAAAGTGGTTGTAAACCCATATAACTTTTTTTTTCTTTCTAGCCCACCTGCAAGACAAAGCTATAATGAGCTAGTATGACTAGGATACTAGCTCATTATGTACCACTTACCTTAGATCGGGGCCCCCGAAGCCGTCCGTGTCCCTCACTCCAGCCGCAGCCATCGCTGCGGCGATAGCCGGAATGTTACTTCCGGGTATCGCCACTCCAGCCAATCACAGTGCCGCTCCGGCGCTGTGATTGGCCGGAGCGGCAAAGACGTCAAATTCGGCTAAGCCCAAGCATTGCTGGGACTTAGCCGAATTTGTGAATGGGATTAACCCCATGAATGCGCCGTTGTCTACGGCGCGCATGCGCTGTAGACACGGAGCAATGTCATTTGTAGCAAATATCTCCTAAACCGTGTAGGTTTAGGAGATATTTCTTGCACCTACAGGTAAGCCTTAATCTAGGCTTACCTGTAGGTGCAAGTTGCAAAAGTGGGTTTACAACCACTTTAAAGGATTACAGACATTAGGTAATTGTGTCAATGAACTAATGAAGGCCGTGACCTCCGACCAGAACTTCCTGATCGGAGCACACTACAACGTGGCTTTTATGCTCTGTCTTTTCACTGATAGCTGACACCATTATAACATCTTCAAGGCGTCCGTTCATTGGAGGGGATACTCCCGCGCCACAGGTGGTGGCAATCTGTTGCACTTTTGTGGATACACCCCCACAGATGGCGTTTCCTGGAACATTTTGGATATATACATTCATTGTGGCACTCATTCATTGCTAACTTTACCAGAGGAGAGGTGGATATGTACTTACCACTAGACTTGTGCACAACGGAAAAATTCGTTCCGTTTCGGTTCGTTTCTTTCCGGTCCTGTTGATTCGTAATCATTCGTAATTTTGCTAGACGGGATTTTTCGTGTTCGGACTCATTCGTATTTTTGCAAGCGACATTTTTCGTTGAATTTTTTGTTGCTTTATAATTCGTACTTTCGGTAGAGTACGTTGTTTTTCGTTGATTCTGGACACAACTCCTACTTTCGTAACTTTTTTTGGGTTCGTACTTTCGGTAGAGTACGTTGTTTTTCGTTGATTCTGGACACAACTCCTACTTTCGTAACTTTTTTTGGGTTCGTTGATTCGTAATTTTCCGTGTCTCTCTCACAACGACGCTGCCTATTATGCCTAATGTGCTTCGAATGGATTTGTACTTTTCTAAATACATAGCGGTTATTTGTAACGATTAGAAATCTCGTATTTTACTTTCGTTTTTAACATGCGGCTATAGGCTCCGCCCCTGTACACCATTTTGAGAGGGAGTTCAGCACGGTGAAGGGAGAAGCAGAGAGCAGAGCAGAGTGAGTGTTATTGTGCTTCGTATGGATTCGTACATTCGTAACTTTTTCATAACGAATTATGCCGAAGACATTCGGGCATTCGCTATTTGCGGTATAATTTATTTCGGATTCGGTCTTATTCGTAATTGCTTTGTTCGGAAATTCGAATGCTTCCGAATGTCCGAAAGTTGCTAAATTCGGACGAATTTCAATTCGTTACGAAACGAATTGCACAAGCCTACTTACCACAATACCAGCATATGTAGATTATACCTGAGGATTTTTTATATATTTTATCTATATAATACCATCTTCAGTGACCCAATATTTTGATCACTGATATATATATATATATATATATATATATATATATATATATGTATATATGTATATATATATATATATATATATATATATATACTGTTTGGTATGTTTATTTTTTCCTCTCATTTATACAAATATCTATCCATTTATCCTCTAAGGTGATCATCACAGAGATACCTGGTTTTCTTGGTATTTTGGATTTATCCCCTCTGTCTTAAATAGATATTGGGATTCACATCGGAGTAAATTGCTATACACTGAATATTTATTTCCCCCTCTTGGATATTTATATTTACTTCTGCCTTTAAAGATAAGAGATAAATATGTTGTTTATTCACTAATATCCTCTAAATGGGATCACACCCTCCATTTATTAAATCTTACGGGTCTTTTAGGTCCAGGCTATATCCTATGGGCCGGTAGGAAAAACATCTGAGACAGATCCTATATTCCTCTCCTTGTTATGATGATTTATTATATTAAGGAAATTGAACTAACAATATTTATAATGTATTTATTTTTTTATTCTCCTATCCTCTCCACCCCTCTTTCTTTTACTTCCGCTCACTGAGGGTAATTTATAGCTGTAATTATATCTGATACTACGTTTATTGTGTATATTTGTATTTACCATTTTTTTTGTTGTTCTTTTCTATAGTAAGAAATGCTGTATTTAACACACTTGCAATATTTGTATGGTCCTTAAGAAGTGGGGTATCCCACGTAATGCGTAGACCAGTTACAAGTACATGTATCCATCAGATTTACATATTTTTGTATGTATCGCAAAGTTTCTTTATGTATATCTATGGTTTTAATATTGTGTCTATGACAACGTTTTATGTGTAATAAAACGTATATAGTTTTTTATTCTGACTTGGTTCTCATTTGGCATATTGAAAGTCCCACTACTCTTTTGTTTCAGATATACCATATTCATTTATGGGATGATGCCAATGTGAACTTGAGATTGGATTTTATGACATGTCCTTTACCAGTCTACCTTACAACTTTCACAATTTATCAGCTCTTGATTTCTGCAAAAACCAAAGGGACAATGTTGACCCCTAGTGGTAAAAAATTAATTTGCAGGCAACGCATTATTCTGTATGTTTATCATCACAGATCTACAGTCACAAAATTCATAAGCCATAATAATAAGATTGGTGGTCCATAGATCTGCACTTGTTGTGCAAGTCCCAGAAAAAAACGAATGTATAAGGTCAACCAGGAAGCAGACAGGGCATGAGACATGTAGTTTCACAGCAAACAGAGATCTAATGGTTCACTATCACTATTATGTGTATATGCAATAGGGATGTTTAAGGCCTCATGCCCACTGGCGTTTTTACAGCTGCGTTTTTGAGCGTTTTTTACAGCTTAAAAACGCCTGTCCATGTTATTGTAAATATTTTTTTTTTTTTGAAAAAAAAAAAAAAAAACAAAAAAAAACGTCGGAGCTAAAAACGCGACCGCGCGTTAGTGCGCGTTTTTGCGCGTTTTTTGACGCTCGCGTTTTTTCCTGCCAAATTCTGACGCTGAGGAACGCACTGGCCCTGGGTTTTTTTTACAGCTTACAAACGCCTATGCTCTTTACAGCTCAAAAACGCCTAGGTGGGCATGAAGCTATAGACTAACATGGACAGGCGTTTTTAAGCTGTAAAAAACGCTCAAAAACGCGGCTGAAAAAACGCCCGTGGGCATGAGGCCTTATATGTACAACTGCGATTACCAGGGTAACATGTCAGTACAGCAGAGGGACAGTCTTCTCCAATGTCCTTAAAGCGGAGATCCGCCAATTTTTTTTTTAAAAGTCAGCAGCTACAAATACTGCAGCTGCTGACTTTTAAAATAAGGACACTTACCTGTCAAGGGCGCCCGCAATGTCGGCACCCGAAGACGATCTCTCCCTCAGCTCTCGAATGCTGCCACCGCCATCTTCGGTAAGGGAATCAAGAAGTGAAGCCTTGCGGCTTCACTTCCTGGTTCGCTACTGTGCATGCGCGAGTCGCGCTGCGCGATCCAAATGGTCCCTGCTATCTTCTGGGACCTGTGTGTCTCCCAGAAGACAGCGGGGGGGGGGGGGACGGAGGAGGCGCCGGATGTGGCGTAGATACCCGCAGATAATGCGGCTATCTATGCCCGGAAGTGGGAGCAAATACCTGTATTACACAGGTATCTGCTCCCCTCTCCACCCTGAAAGGTGCCAAATGTGACACCGGAGGGGGGGTGGGTTCCGAAAAGCGGAAGTTCCATTTTTGGGTGGAACTCCGCTTTAAAGGTTATGTAAACCATAATAAACTTCTCTTATCTGGTCCCTTATGTTCTGTTAAATATACAATGTAAAGCATTTTGTTCCATCTGTTTGATAAGCGCATAACAAAAATACCCGTTGATCTTGCCAGAAACCTTGTGAGGTGATATTTTCCAGGGATAGCTCTACTAACCCTGGGCCTCTATCATCTACATTTCAACCCCTCAACCGGCACTCTCCTTCCTCTGGCATCAGCCGCAACCCTCACACTCAAGTTTCTATTCCCCTGTCTCTAAAATTCAGCTGCCCCAATCCTTGTCTGTTGCCCTCTGAAATGCCCACTAGGTCTTTAACAAGCTGACCTCTGTTAATTACCTTTTTATCTCCAACTCCCTTACTCTACTTGCTATTACTGAAGCCTGGCTTCAGGAATCTGACTCTGACTCTCCAGCTGCCCCCTCCCTTGGTGGCTTACACTGAACTCACTCATCTAGACCCAATGGACAAAAGAGAGGTGGAGTTGGACACCTTCTATCCCCACAAAGCACCTTTCAGGTTCTTTCCAACATCTCTCCTATCCTTTTTTTGAAGCTCACTGTATTTGTCTTTTTTTCTCTAGTCTTTCCGAGGATTTCTGTAATTCAGGCATGTCCAAAGTCCGGCACGCGGGCCAATTGCGGCCCGCATTCCGGTTTATTGTGGCCCCCTGGTCATTTGGATATATATCTTTGTGGCCCCCAGGGCCACAAAAGATGTATACTGTATTTATCGGCGCTGCCTCGGAGGGGATGGGACGAGCGCTGTCAGATTACATACAGGGGAATCTCCTGTTTACTCGGCGGCGCCTGTAATAGGAAGTCCCATCTCCTGGGCTGCCATTGGAGGACTGTTCTCATAGAGGGCAGGACTTTGTATTACAGACGCCGCCGAGGAAAAAGGAGATTCTCCCGTATGTAATCTGTTGGTGCTCGTCCCGCCCCCCTCCCTGTCTCCTCTGAGGCTGCAGATGGGCATCGATCAGGCTGCACTAATGGCAGTGGTGAGGCTGCATTCATGGCACATGTGAGGCTGCATTCATGGCAATGGTAAGGCTGCATTCATGGCAATGGTAAGGCTGCATTCATGGCAATGGTGAGGCTGCATTTATGGCAACGGTGAGGCTGCATTCATGGCAATGGTGAGGCTGCATTCATGACAATTATAAGGCTGCATTCATAGCAAAGGTAAGGCTGCATTCCCAAGCAATGGCAAGGCTGCATTGATCGCAATAATAATACTGCATTCAAGGCAATGGTGAGGTTTCATTCATGGCAATGGTGAGGCTGCATCCATGGCAATGGTGAGGCTGCATCCATGGCAATGGTGAGGCTGCATCCATAGCAATGGAGAGGCTGCATTCATGGAAATGGAGAGGCTGCATTCATGGCAATGGAGAGGCTGCATTCATGGCAATGGTAAGGCTGCATTCATGGCAATGGTAAGGCTACATTCATGGCAATGGTGAGGCTGCAGATGGGCACTGATTAGGCTGCATTGATGGGCACTGACCCTTATTTTGCTTCACAGTTCTTTATTTTAAGTTTTAGTTTTTTCCTGAAACTTCCCTCTTAAAGTAAAGGTGCGTATATACAAGCCCCCCCCCCCCCCCCCCAAGGATCCCGTGGCCTGTGCCTCATACAGGCCGATAGATTTATTAAACTGCGATCTCAAATCCTTACGAAGCTCCTTATTTGCAGGCTAAATGTTCTCTTGCACTCAGGTGATAGATGCGAATCAAACAAGGTTCATGGCTCATAAGACCACAGATATAAATTTACGTAGGCTATTTACAAATATTCATGCCCAACATATCAATCTGGGTTCTAGAACAGTTGCCTCTTTAGACAAAGAGAAGACTTTTGACACCATAGAGTGGCCATACCTGTGGGAAGTTTTGAGAAGAATGGGCATTCCTGTGCTGTTCATACGCTGGCTACAGGTCATTTATCGGAGCCCTACTGCTGCGATATGGCTGGGAGGTGAGCTTTCATCTACATTTACTTTGCATAGGGGCACTCAGCAGGGCTGCCCTCTCTCTCCAGCCCTTTTCGCAATTGCGATGGAACCGGTGGCCAAGGCTTTGAGAGTTTCCCCACGCATTCGGGGACTACGGATTGCCTGGCTGGAGGAGAGGGTGGCCCTATTCGCAGATGATATGCTCCTAATCCTAAATGATGCCCTACTGACACTGAATGAGTTTTCCTCCATTACAGGGTTTGGGATGAACTGGTCCAATTCCTTGCTGTTCCCTATAGACCCTGGGGCCTGCAATTTGGCTCCGCCGACACTCCAATTGCAATGGGTTGAGGAATTCAGATATCTGGGTGTGAACATATCCCGCCACGCTGAAGTTTATGTTCACCTTAACCTTCTTCCTGTAGTCTAGTCCACCAAGGCCCAGCTGAAGGCATAGGAAAACCTACCTTTGTCCACGTTAGGATGTATAAATTTAATTAAAATGAAGGTGATTCTGAAATTTATGTACCTCTTTTGGGAACTCCCCATATTGGATCGCAAAATCTTTTTTTGCCACTTTGAACCAGCCGTTCTCCTCATTTATATGGGGCCCCATCCCCCCAGATATAAACTAACTATATTAATCAGACGCACCTCCAGAGGCGGCCTAGGCCTTCCAAACGGCCATAAATATTTTCTGGCCACGCAGTTGGTGTCGGCTAGGTGGTGGCTATGTCCTGATTGCTCCAATACCACTACGGTTCTGAAAGCGGCGGTGCTAAATTCCTTGGAGGCCCTCCGGCATCTTATTTTTCAAGGACTCAAGGCCCCGAACCCTTTAACTCCATCCATGATTACTACTCTCAAGGCCATCTCCCCAAACACACCGTTGTGGTGTAATCCAAATCTATCCCATTTTATACCCTACCAGATCCCCAGGCCTGAACTAAACACAATATTGAGCTTATTTCTCACATAGCAGTAAACAATTTTCTAAGGCCCCTTGTTTCCCTCACTGATACTTCAAATGTCCGTCCCCTTTATCTATTCCAATATCAACAGGTGTCCCATGCCTTCAGTAGCCACTTTCCAGGAGCCTCCTTGCGGTTGGAGCAGTCTGAGCTGGAGCATCTGCTCCGGACGGAGTGCTTAAAAAACCTGCCTCGGTACTACACACCCACCTCCTCCTGACCTCCCTCCCTGACCTCTGCGCTCTTAGGCAGAGATGGACAAGGGACATCCCCGACTTGGATGATGAGGATTTGGAGAACGTTTGGGATCTTCCCTTTTGTCGTCTGGTTTCCTTAATGGACAGGCTCATACAGTTTAAATTTGTCCATAGGGTGTACTATACCCCTTATCGACTGCATAAAAAGAACCCATCCATCTCTCAGGAATGCTGACGATGTGACCACTCACCCGGAGACTTTACACATGTGTTCTGGGGTTGGTGGTTTCCATAGTAAATAAGATTGCCAAAATTTCTCTGTCACCTACCATTAGGGATGAGCTTCGAGTTCGAATCGAACATGAGTTCGATTCGAACATCGGCTGTTCGATCGTTCGACAAAGATCGAACATTATGGGCCGTTCGCGCCAAATTCGAGCGGCGCGTCATGGCCTATGATTCACTGGGTCATCGCAGTGCATTGCTGGCTGATGATTGGCCAAAAGAAACAAAGAAGGGAAAACAAGTTCTGTGGAGTCAGACAATCCACGGAATGATAATTCAAAACGTAATGCCACTTACCAAAGTGTGGTACTGTTGCTATAGCCAATCACCAAATGCTTATAAAAAAGAAAAAAGACCAAGGTATTTCTACCAAGGTCAAAAAGCGGCTACTTCTGCATCAGAGGGTCTTAGACTGGATTATGATTCCAAAAAAGTACAAAATTTATTAATTCCAAAGAAAGCGCACAATGTATAATTTCATGATGCGACTATAAATATTTAAGACAGCTTCAATCATGGTACTTTTGACGGTCTCCTTCCAAGGGAGATGGGGACCCTAAAAGATCGTACTTTAAAACCAGACAAAAAACACACAAGGACACACAAGACAAATACAGGTACACAATCAAGAACAAAACACAGAAAAGTCCGGACACCAGCATACCAGAGTGAAGCTGTAATGCGATAAAATCGCATTAATGCAAAAGTTGCATGTGTGCAGTAAAAAACAAATCAAATTATGAAAAATTGTATATACAGCTTCACTGTGAATGACCCCGGGGGATCGGGTTCAAAAGATGATGGCCCTAAACCTGAATCTATCTTAAAGGATGCCGAATGATCAAAAAAAGTTTCAACGATCAAAAGGATGCCTATAATTTAAGTCCTATCACTGGTTAGTTAAGGTGTTGTGTCTTTAAATGGTTGTCCATTTTACTTCTGGATGCTTTTTCTTAGTGGAATGATATTGCTCCTTTAAATACTCTGCTGTCCCGCTGGCTTTAGCTCATTGATTGTGAATATACTTCAGAATATTTATCCAGACTTTCACAAGAATTCGCATTTAAATCACAATAAATGAATATATATACGGATCTTGCTAGGTATGCATAGAGTTCATTCCAGCACTTGGATTAATGGCAATGCTTTAAATAGCTGATGTTAGTGCAGTAAAGGAACAGACTTTGCTTCCACATGCATATAAGGGATGTATAGTTCAACATAAATCAGCTGGTATTACAGGAACAGTTCTTATGAGAAACCAGACACAATCAGAGGTTTCAGTGAAGGACACATCCATACATTACCTACCACCCTTGCATGACCGACGGTCACAGCGTCCCGCTTGATCTATACACAGATCCCAGCTTCGTGGCATGAATAATTATCTGAGCTCACAGGAGCTACACGGCTGCACTAGGATCTTCCACTGCAGGGACTGCTGGTCTACTGAATTTGCGGTACTTGCCGGGTACTCGCCGTGAGTATATGGTGGGTTGTATGGGGTAGGTATAGGGTTCAGATCCGTGGCTTTTAGTTTGAACGGGGCATTCCGTAGCTGGCGTCACGTGACTGCTGTGACGTCAACGCGTTTCGCTAAAGAGGTAGCGTAGCTTCGTCTGGACATTATGGGCCATTTGCGCCAAATCGAGCGGCGCATCACGGCCCATAATTCACTGCGTCATCGCAGTGCATTGCTGGCTGATGATTGGCCAAGCATTCACTATGACCCATATGCTTTGGCCAATCACAGCGCCGTTAGCACATAGAGCCATAATTGGCCAAAGGCAGGGTGGCTATCTATAAATATATATATATACTGTATACAGTTTAGCTAGATCTCACTGCAGAGTGTTCCTGTTGTTCTCTTCCTAATATACTACAGGCAGGCAGTTGATTCAGTTAGCTGCAGTATATTCAGTCAGTATCCTGTATCCTGTGCAGCTAGATCTCACTGCAGACCGTTCCTGTTGTTCTCTTCCTAATATAATACAGGCAGGCAGTTGATTCAGTTAGCTGCAGTATATACAGTCAGTATACTGTATCCTGTGCAGTTAGATCTCACTGCAGAGCGTTCCTGTTGTTCTCCTCCTAATATACTACAGGCAGGCAGTTGATTCAGTCAGTATACTGTATCCTGTGCAGGTAGATCTCTAAATATATATATACTGTATACAGTTTAGCTAGATCTCACTGCAGACCGTTCCTGTTGTGCTCTTCCTAATATACTACAGGCAGGCAGTTCATTCAGTTAGCTAAAGTATATTCAGTCAGTATACTGTATCCTGTGCAGCTAGATCTCACTGCAGACCGTTCCTGTTGTTCTCTTTCTAATATACTACAGGCAGGCAGTTGATTCAGTTAGCTGCAGTATATTCAGTCAGTATACTGTATCCTGTGCAGCTAGATCTCACTGCAGACCGTTCCTGTTGTTCTCTTCCTAATATACTACAGGCAGGCAGTTGATTCAGTTAGCTGCAGTATATACAGTCAGTATACTGTATCCCGTGCAGCTAGATCTCACTGCAGACCGTTCCTGTTGTTCTCTTCATAATATACTACAGGCAGGCAGTTGATTCAGTTAGCTGCAGTATATACAGTCAGTATACTGTATCCTGTGCAGCTAGATCTCACTGCAGACTGTTCCTGTTGTTCTCTTCCTAATATACTACAGACAGGCAGTTGATTCAGTTAGCTGCAGTATATTCAGTCAGTATACTGTATCCTGTGCAGCTAGATCTCACTGAAGACCGTTCCTTTTGTTCTCTTCCTAATATACTACAGGCAGGCAGTTGATTCAGTTAGCTGCAGTATATTCAGTCAGTATACTGTATCCTGTGCAGCTAGATCTCACTGCAGACCGTTCCTGTTGTGCTCTTCCTAATATACTACAGGCAGGCAGTTGATTCAGTTAGCTGCAGTATATTCAGTATATATATATATATATATATATATATATACATCCCAGCTTTGTATATATATATATATATATATATATATATATATATATATATATATATACACTGTATCCTGTGCAGCTAGATCTCACTGCAGGCCATTCCTGGATTCCTGGTGTACCTATTCCAATACATTACAAATACATAAAATACAGTATGTCTGGCCAATAAGGAGAGGCAGACACTCACAGGCCACTAAAAGAGGGCAAGCAGGGTCAGTGTCTAGAGCCAACAGTGCTGGTCGTGGACACGGTGCATCCTCAGCACGTGGCCTTGGGGCACGCTTGTCCTTTTTTCGGCAGCTGGCCGTGTTGAGCCACAACATGCAGAAGAGTTGGTAGAGTGGATGACCAAGCCATCCTCATCCTCTGTCACCCAGGCTCAGAGTACTTTGGCTGCCAATGCAGCTGCCAAAGCGGCCTATTCCATCGGCTCCAGGTCATCAGTTACTCCAGGCCCAGGCACAATGAACTCTCCTACTTCCTTCCCAGAAGTAGGTTTGACACTGGTCCCCAGTGTCTGGAATAAACCATGCCCTCAAGGGCTGACATAGTCCAATCCAGAAACCGACTGAAAATTGTGAAAAAATCCAAAAACTTTAGAAAACTAAAACTAGCTAGAGCAGTTGTGCCTGAGCCTCACATGAAAAGGGAGGGAAAGGGAAACAACAACACTTAACCATAACACTGAAAATCACATTTTCACATTACACTTTTCCCACCCATCCTGACTAAGACCCACCCCATTCTCAGTGGTCTTGATGGGATGCTCTCCTGCAGAAGGAAAAAGAAAGTTAACACACATAAACCCTGACACATGTATTCGTGTGAGAATGAAAAAACTTCTCCGCAGAGAAATCCTTTCCTTCATAAAGTGTGTGTGTGTGAACAGTGATATCGATGCGCAACACTGCCACCTGGTGACAGCATCGCGGTAACTGCACTCGTGGAACTTTCCTTCTTCTTTGGGCCCTATCTACCCCAGAGTCCATGATTGCTTGCTGGAAAATCGATGAACAAACAGGAACAGTCCTTCAACTCCTCTGGGTAACAAGAACAACAACCCCGGAAAGTTCAGCAATGCAAAGAACAAAAACTGAGTCTCTCTTCTCCTATAGATAGAATCGAGGGTGCGGCAGGACAAGTGGCTTCAAGTGCTGATCCATGGTCTCCAGATGGTACTCAACATCTTCCCCTTCCTTGCGTCGGATCAGCACCTTGTCCGCGTGGATATGTTGTCCCAGCATCCATTCTGCTTTGCAGTCTTTAAAGCGCTGAGAGGCCTTGGGGGAACACGCAAGGTACCTGCGGGCGTGTGGAACCTGAAGGTGGGTCCACACAAAGTCATTGTACCAGCGCTCCCGGCAAACTTCCACTTCATACAATAACTCCTTGGACAAGTATGGGTACTCCCACCCATACTCAGCCGCAACCTTCTAGCGAAATAGGCATTGTAGTCTTGCCAGAGGAGGCATAGTGGCTTTGTCCCCTTCGCCAGGCAAAACTATTGAGTCCGGGTGGTGAGGGACCTTGATCACATCTGGTCTGGGCATAGGTGCCCGCAACAACAGTCTCTTTTCCCCGGCATTAGGTGCAGGTGGCACCGGGAAGGCAAGAGTAAGCTGGGGACGGGACCCCTCCTCAGGCGCTGGTGCCTCCACCCGGGGTGTACTGTCCCCTGTAGACATGGGTGGGTCCCTGGTTCTGCGGGACGAGGCGAGAAGTACTTTGTCCCAGCCCTTTTGAGAAAACAGTTCATCGATGGCGACATCGTCTCCCAGATCGGAGAGCGACTCTAGGTCGGAGGTGTCACACTCCTCCGCGGGTATGTAGCATGTAGTGGAAACGGGACTACCACCCCCCACGGACACACAGGGTTGTGGATCCCCGACACCTCCGCCCACACACCAAGTCCCTCCGCCTGGCTTACCTCTGCCTTTTCTTGAGGCAGGACTCCCGGGGTCCCCTAGTAAGTTCCTCCCTCGCGGAGCCTTAATCCGGGACCCTCAGTCCCGGACCGCCATCCAAGTACCTCACCCCAGGCTAAAGGTGCCTGGGATGGAAAACGACCTCCGAACGTCCTCCAGGCCTAGGCCGCCTAGAGGACCGACACAAACCACCGCCCTCAGGCTGAAGGTGCCCGGGACACGACTCCCGCCACCAAAAATGGCCGCCCCCTTTATACCCCCTCCCAGCAAGCACGGTGGGTTCCCCGCCCCACCATACAACCGCTGAGAGAGGCCAAAAAGAGGTACGACACTGCAATGATGGCTCAACCCCGGGCCCAAAGTGACAGCGCCACCCGGTGGGCCCCAGGGAACCATACATCACAGTTTCCACACCAGATTCAAACAGAAAAGCACATACCCACTACACTGTGTTTGTCAACCTTTTTCAGGTTGAGGTGCCCTTGAAAAGTATTTTCAGTCTTGAGGCACCCTAGTGCAAGGCTTGGTTCACATTCCCTGTGGCAAGGGCAGCCCACTGAAATGAATGGGCTGCCCAGCACGCAGCCACACAGATGTGAACCAAGGTCTTGTTCATAGGTTGGAGGGCGGTAAATCCACGTAGTTGAGCTGTTTTAACCACCGCAACTGCTCCCCCTTTAGCTGCAGAGACAGAAACTGGGGGTGTACACATGCTGTGGCTACAGCTGGAAGTATACCCCCAGGTGAATAGGGCTGCACTGCAATCTCCCCACAACTGTGTGCATTGCACACGGTTCCAGTGTGATGATGCTGCATTTACAGGGTTAAAACAGGTGGTGAGGAGGTGACATATTGCCACTGAAATACGATCTGAGCATGGATTGCTTTTCATAGGGGCGGCAGTCCTTGCTGCTATGACGAACAAGCTCTAAAAAAGCAGTCCTGATAGTACAGGAATAGGGGGGTCAGGGTTAAAATGAACATACATACAGACTAAAACACATACATATAAACACATGTACACGCACATACAGACACATGTACATACACACACGTACGTACACACACACACACAAACCCATGTACACACATACAAACACACACCCAGAAACTATCAGCCATAACCCCGGTATTGTTTTTTTACAGCCGGCAGCTGGCTTTTTCATAAAAGCATTTTGAGCGGTTCATGAGCTGCTGGAACACTTTCAGAAGCAGCGGGAGGGGACGCCACCCCCCCCTCCCATCGGGTTTACCATTTTCGCTGGTTCGCCTGAGAAACGACTCAACGGTCAGGCCAGCTAGTCCCTCTTTGATTACCTCTATGGCCTTGGAGGGCCAAAGCAACGTCATGCCGTTACTTCCAGCTGCGCTGGAGATCAATCATTTTTCCTTCTTTTTTTTTTAAACCAAAAAGATCAAAATCTTTTTTGCGTTTAAAAGGTAAAAGAGGAATTTGGGGTCTTTTTGACCCCAGATCTCTCCAAAAGAGGACCTGTCATTCTTACTACTATTATAAGGGATATATAATATATTCCTTATTATATTCCTTATACTAGGAATAAAAGTGAAAAAAAAAAAAAAAGAAGAGAAAAAAATTAAAGTGCCCCCATCCCTCCGTGCTTGCGTGCAGAAGCAAACGCATACGTAGGTCATATGCATATGTAAACGGTATTCGCACCACACATGTGAGGTATCGCTGTGAGAGCAACAAATCTAACACTAGACTTCCTCTGTAACTCTAAACAGAAGACCTGTAAAGGCGTTTAAAGCGTCACCTATGGAGATTTTCGAGTACCGTAGTTTGCCGCCATTCCGTGCACAGTTCTAAAGCGTGACGTGTTTGGTATCCATTTACACATCTTTCACGTTTTACAAAATTGGGGTATATATTCTTTTTTTATTCATTAGTGTAATTTTTCCCTCAAAAAATGCGTTTGCAAACCTGGCCGCGCAAATACTGTGTGACATAAAAAAAATTGCAATGATTACCATTTTATTCACTGGGGCCTCTGCTAAAAAAAAAAAATTGTATATTGTTTAGGGATTATAGGTAAATTTTTTTTGCAGAAATTACTGATTTAAACTTGTAAATGAAAAGAGCCTGAAAAAGCCTGGTGGTTAAATATACTATGGCTGTATATAGTACAGCATTCATTCTTGCAGAGTGTAAAGTTCCAATGACGTCTACCATTATAACAGCTAAAAGTTATGAAAACACGCCTTTTCAGCGTATTACTTGTGTCCTTTGCCCTGGGTGTGAGTGAGTGAGCGCCTTCCACACGTTGTGAGAGGACAAGCCCTGAACTGACTTCCGTGTTCTGTGTACACACCCAAGCTCCTCCCCTCCCGCACTCTGCGCACTGGGACGCCTGTGATCACCATAGAGACGAGAGCACGACTTCCTGTCACGTGAGCGCCTGTGAGCACTACTGCACTGATTGGCCGCCGCCTCCTGTACACCGAGACAGAATGGAGAGCCGGGAGAGAGCATTACGCCGGGAGAAGGAGGGAAGCAGAGAGCCCGCACAGCTGGCGGAGAGGAGGAAGGAGGCGGAGGGTTGTCTGAAGACTCTGTCCAGCCATTCCTACTGGTTCGATATGTGGATCTTCTTACTGTTTGACCTGGTGCTGTTCATCTTCATCTACCTGCTGCCTTCAGTGAGTACGCGGCGCACCCATAGTGATCACATGCCCAGCCAGACACTCCTATTGGTCTCTGTGTGCCATAGCTCTACCACCAAATACTATCCAGCCTGAAAGGCCTCATTCATACATACTTGCCGACCCTCTGAAAAGCGATCTGCTATGTCCACTAAAGTACGTTATCTGTAAGCTTAGAGTTTTTACACATTTAAACAACTTTTGTAAAAGCAAAACAACCTGGTGTGGATCGCTTTTCAGGGGGGCAGTTTTCAGGGTTCTGGGAGGCAGTATATCACCACTAGAGATGGGCTCGGATCCCGCCAGGAAGCCACCACTGCACACAGCTGATGAGTGATGACCGGAGGCGAGACATTTCCTGATCTGTGCAGATCAGGAAATGTCTCGCTGCCTATGATTAGTTCTGCGGAGTGTAAGCTTCCTGCAAACACGCCTGAGCCCATCCTTCGTGACTAGGAAGGGGCATGTTCGGGATCCCACCTGCCAGGAAGCCGACACTGCACACAGATAACCACAGGCAGTGAGACATTTCCTGATCTGTGCAGCTGCGGACTGGGAAATGTCTCAGTGCCTGTGAATATCTGTGTGCAGTGTTGTGGCTTCCTGGCAGTTGAGATCCCAAACAAGCCCATTCCTAGTCACTAAGGATGGGCTGAGGCGTGTTCGCAGGAAGCTTACACTCCGCAAAGCTAATCACAGGCAGTGAGACATTTCCCGATCTGTGCAGCTGCAGATCAGGAAATGTCTCGCCAGTGGCGTACTAAGCGGGGGGGGGGGGGCGTTCCACCCCGGGTGCCACACACTGGGGGGGGGGGGGTGCCACGCCGGCGCCTCCGCGACTGGAGACAGCACCACAGGTTTAGGCAGCGGCACCGAGCGGTGACAGAGGACACACATGGAGAGCCCGAGGTAGTGGCTTTGCAGGGGGAGGGGTATTGCGAGCCACACCCGGGACCCGGCGCAACGATCCCCTTCTCTCTGTGGTCGCGGCTCTAATCAGATTCTGCAGCAGCTTTCACAGCCGAGCAGAGTGAAGCCGCCTCCCCCTCCTCCATTATGTCTACACAGTGTTGTGCATGCAAGAGGAGGGGGAGGTGGCTTCTCTCTGCTACCACGGAGAGAATGGGATTCTGGCGCCGGGTCCCGGGTGTGCCGACTGGTTCAGGTGCTGCTCACAATACTCCTCCCCCTGCAAAGCCACTACCTCGTTCTCTCCATGTGTGGTCTGAGGTACATCAGTCCAGGGGTGTGGAGTGTGAGAGTAGATCGCAGCAGGGCCGTCATAATGAGCGGGCGCCCCTGCACTTTGCCAGCTTTGTAAGCATCGAATCGGCAGGGGGCCCAGCAGTGCGGGGGAGGGGGGCTGCTTGTCTCCCCAGTCATCCAATTAGGCAGGGTTGTCGCTCGACAATCTTCAAAGCCTCCCGAGGAAGCTGGAGTTGGTGGGCAGAGCCGGGGGTGTGGCTGCCTCCTCCACTCCTCCCAAAGGCTCGTTCACTGGCTGATCCTGGAGGAGAAAGAGGAGAGCACACAGGAGCCACGAGTGTCTGCATCTGCAGCTACACCTTAAGTGAGCACATTGTCACTCACTGTATAGTGCCCTAACCTGCCCCTATAGTGCCCTATACAGCCCTAACCTGCCCCTATAGTGCCCTAACCTGCCCCTATAGTACCCTATCCAGCCCTAACCTGCCCCTATAGTACCCTATCCAGCCCTAACCTGCCTCTATAGTACCCTATCCAGCCCTAACCTGCCCCTATAGAGCCCTATAGTACCCTATCCAGCCCTAACCTGCCCCTATAGTACCCTATCCAGCCCTAACCTGCCCCTATAGTACCCTATCCAGCCCTAACCTGCCCCTATAGTACCCTATCCAGCCCTAACCTGCCCCTATAGTACCCTATCCAGCCCTAACCTGCCCCTATAGTACCCTATCCAGCCCTAACCTGCCCCTTTAGTACCCTATCCAGCCCTAATTTGCCCCTATAGTACATTATACAGCCCTAACCTGCCCCTATAATACCCCATACTGTCCTTACCTACCCCTATAATACCCTATACAGCCCTAGCCTGCCACCATAATACCCTATACTGCCCTGACCTGCCCCTAGAATACCCTATACTGCCTGACCTGCCCCTATAATATGCTAACCGTCTTAAATCACACACTGTCACTCAAAAGAAGCTTCTGCTCCATTTTAAGCGACGCACTTCGCGCGCTGCGATTTTGTCGGGGGGGGGGGGGTGTGCCAGAAATAGGATCCGCCCCGGGTGCCAAATGTCCTAGGTACGCCCCTGTGTCTCGCCTCCTGTGATTAGCGCTGTGCAGTGTAAAATTCCTGGTGGGTGCAGGCATGTGGAGCTGCGAACACACCTGAGCTCATCCTTACTAGTCATCACCTATTTTAACTACCAAAAGGTTTACCCCTCTCCCCTCCACATGACCAGGCCATTTTTGCAATACTTTAACTGACCATTGCGCGGTCGTGCAACGCTGTACCCAAACAAAATTTGCATCCCTTTTTTTCCCACAAATAGAGCTTTCTTTTGGTGGTATTTGATCGTTTCTGCAGGTTTTTAATTTTTTGCGCTATAAACAAAAAGGCCGTCAATTTTGACAAAAAAAGATTTTTTACTTTCTGCTGTAAAATATATCCAATTGTTCTAGAAAAAAATGCCAATAAGCGTATAATGATTGGTTTGCGCAAAAGTTATGTCTACAAGCTATGGAATGAAAAAAAAAAAAAATGTTTTACTAGTGTAGCGGGTATGTACTTTTTAAACTGGTGAGGACACCAGTGATGCATAGTTTCCTGCGGCCCAGCAGGTGGCGCTGTCAATTTGGGCTGGGGTTGAGCCATCACTGCAGTGCCGTACTCTTTGTGACCTCTCGCAGCGGTTCTACGGCGGGGCGGGGAACCTGCTGTGCATCCTGGGAGAGGGTATAAAGGGGGTGGACATCTTTGCCACGAGGTGGAAGTCCCGGGCACCTTCAGCCTGAGGGCTGTTGTTGCGGTCGGTGTCCAGGCGGCCTAGGCCTGGGCACTTGGAGTTCGTGTTCCATCCCAGACACCTTCAGTCTGGCGTGAGGTACTCGGCCGGAGGCCTGGGGCCCAGTACCTTCCGCTGGGTCCCGCGAGGGAGGGATCATCCTAGGGGGGCCCGGGAGTGGGGCACCCGAATCCAGAGGCGTAAGGGACCGGAGGAGGGACTCACCCGAAGACCTGGTGCAGCAGATTGCCAGTGCCGGGTGTACCTCTGGAGACCGCCCGGAGGGATATCTTTCCCGAACAGGGGCCAAATTCAAAGAGGAAGTTCAGTCCACGTTCAATGACCGGTGGCAGCGGTCCAACTATTTCACTGAGGCCCGTGGCAGGGGCCTGCTATTAGGCCCGTGGCAGGGGCCTCAACAGTTCATCCGGTCTGTGGCAGAGACCACCCTCACGGTCGGTGGCAGAGACCGTGCGCCAGGCCTATTCGCTAAAAAGGAATAGGAGAGCTTAGTTGTGCCTGGGCCTACTCGTTCCCACACCCCATGTTCGTCTGTTATTGGAAGTTCAACTGAGTGTGTTCACCGTACTGTATGAGAAATAAAGGAGTGTTGGACTTTCGATTGGTGTGGGGCTCTATTATTGGCAGACACATCTCCATGGGACAACTGAGGCTTTGTATGCAGTGGACAGACCTGGAGGTAATTCAACTAACTTTGCTCAACCCTCTTATACACACGAGGGAAGAGCTTGGCATAGTGTCCCTGCACTCTCCTCTCCCAGGTACCCCTAGACGCAAGCCATACACCGTAGGAAAGAGCGGGAGTGAGGGTACCGCTACACTAGTAATGGTGGCGATTAGTAACTGTGATATTGCTGCGGACATTCTGACATTTTGTGGGAATCAGTGACTAATACAGTGATCGGTGTTATAAATATGCACTGTCACTGTACTAATGACACTGGCTGGGAAGGGGTTAACAGGGGGGCGATCAAAGGGTTAACTGTGTGCCTAGCCTGTGTTTATGTGTACTAGGGGAAGAGATGGAATTTATTCCCTGCTTTGCTTCCCATCCATCTTGCCTGTCCAGGGTTCCCGCAATGTCGACATCCCAGCCGATCTTTGGATCAGCTCTCGGGTGCTGCCGCAGCCATTCATAGTAAGGTAACCCGGCCGTGAAGCCTTTCGGCTTCTCAGCCGATTCACCACTGCGCATGCGTGAAACGCGCTGCGCTTTTTAATTGGCCTGGCGGCAGAGGAGGGGGCCGAACTTCCGAGGGACAGCACTGAAAGTGGGGACATGTACCTGTTCCCTCCCCCCTGAAAGGTGCCAAGTGTGGCGCCGGAGGAGTCAATTAAGCGGAGGTCCCACTTTAGGGTGGATCTCCACTTTGAGTGAAAATGGATAATGTGGGCAGGACACAATAGTAAAAAAATAAAAAGTAAACATTGATTATAATAAAAAATGGTGTGGTTTTTCAGCTCTAGCGACATACTATTACATTGCTGGACTTTGAGTGGTTATACTGGGCATCATCCCGGTATTGTTTTTTTTTTATAGCCAACGGTTGTCTTTCTTGTAAATGCAATCCTAGTGGCTAAGTAGCCACTGGATTGCTTATATTAGTAGCAGGAGGGGATGCTCCCTCCCTCGGCTTTCTCAGGCTCTGCTGTCCAACCACTAGATCTGAGCAACCAGCTGACCATAGAGGTAATCGGAGACCTCCCTGGTATAGGAAACCAGAAGCGATGAATGGTTTCGCCAGATGTAAACGGCGCCATTTTTAAATAGGGAAAGCATTTGATCACACAGATCTTTAAGTGATCAAATGATTTTAAGGGCATATGAGGGATAGGGATAAGTGACCCCAGATCTCTCCATAAAGAGTATCTGTCACTCACTGCCTATTGCTATCACAGAGGATATTTATAACTTTCACAGGAAGCTAGGGGAAACAAACCCAGTGGAGACACCCTAGTCATTAAAAAGAACAAAAAAAAAACACTTAAGTCATTGGGGGTTGTAATCTTCATCGACCATTTATTGCTGTCTTCGTGTCCCTTGTAGATTTCCCCTCCCTATGCTGGAGACATCACTGACACAGAAAGTTAGAACCACCCAATAGGTTCACCCGTTTAAAATACTGCAGCTGCTGACTTTTAAAATAAGGACACTTACCTGTCCAGGGCGCCTGCGATGTCGGCACCTGAAGCTGATCTATCGCTCAGCTCTCGTGTGCTGCCGCCACCATCTTCGGTAAGGGAATCGGAAAATGAAGCATTGTGGCTTCACTTCATGTTCCCTACTGCTCATGCATGACTTCACTGGTCCCTGCTGTCTTCTGGGACCCGTGTGTCTCCCAGAAGACAGTGGGGGGAGAAGGAAGTGGCGTAGATACCCACGGGTGGCTCTGGTATCTATGCCCAGAAGTGGGAGCAAATACCTGCATTACACAGGCATCTGCTCCCTCCCCCCTGAACAGTGCCAAATGTGACACCGGAGAGGGGGAGGGTTCCGAAAAGCAGATGTTCCATTTTTGGGTGGAACTCCGCTTTAATCTAGGTACACGACTCAAAGTCCATGAAAGTAAACAACTGACATTTTTAGGAACATCCGCTATGACAGCTGATTTTCTTTAATATTTAATGTCTGATGACAGCTGTAGCGTCCTTGTTGTGTAACACCTTATGACAGAAAAACTGGTTGGGCAAGTATAGTGAGATGGTAAAGGTGAAATATGGTTTCACATTGCTGAGGTTTTGGAATTTGTAATGATCATGTTGAATTATGTAGGTCTCTGTATAGTTCCCTCATGTAACATAAGTGCATTTTTATGTTTCCACAGGAAGCCTAATACAAATCTACTTCATTTGACTCTTGACCACCCCACCTTGAGGAGACATGCACAATTTTATCAGGATGAGGAGAGGTGTGGCCATATCAAACTGCAGGTCTACAGCATGACTTCAGGACATGGGACAAGTGTGGACACTGAAAAGACTGCTTTCCAATCAAGACCTCTTCATTCTTACCATTCCCTTGCAGAGATATTTATTTTTACTTGTAATTACTTTTTTGGAGTTATTTCATAAATACTTTATAGTATAATTTTACTAAAGCAGTTATTCAAAAAAAAAAAACTGCTCCTGTGTTTCATTTATATTGGTTGCCCTTTTCATGATCTTTTTTAAAATAAATTTTAACTTCTCAAGAACCACTTTTATATTCGATAACAGTCGTACAAACCACTTAAACTGGTGTTAAGCCTTATCACAGAGAATCAGGGTGGTAAATCCCTAAGAGGTGTTTAACAAACCGTGTTAACTAAGGTAGGAACCAAATATCACCTCTTCCCCTTACATTGTCGTCTCTGTGATAAATACAGTGTTGATATAGGAATGTACCCGTTTTAATAACCCGTGTTAGCTCAGAAGAGTCTTCACACCAGTGTAAACTTGGTGTTAAATCCAGGGGATTTAACACCAAGTCAGACCAGGTGTTAAAGTGGTTGTAAACCCTTACCATCCACTTTTTACTACAGGTAAGCCTATAATAAGGAGCTATTCCCTGTATCTGCATGTGCCAACGTCATCATTAGTGTGCCGTTACCGGCGGCTCCCGCGTACATGTGCGGGAGTGACATCATCGCGGCTCTGACTAATCACAGCGCCGCAGCCCACGATGGCCAGAAGTAACTCCGGGAGCGATGTCGCCAGCCGGATCGGTGTACGGGGACTGCTGCGGGGGCGTCGATCTAAGGTATTTCATAATGAGCTAGTATGCTGTGCATACTAGCAAATTATGTCTTTGTCTTGCAGGTTTTTTTTTTGTTTTTTTTTGGGGGGGTTTACAACCACTTTTTAAAGCCTTTTTTCAGTGTAGAAGAACTTTCACTGCTCATTGTGGTAAATCGGTGCTTCAGGACAACACTAGTAGACAACGCAGAGTATGTGTTCATCTGCAGCACTATCATGCATTTTTATAATGTCAGAGCAGATCGGACATCTTTGCTGAGAAACAGGAGAGCAGTACATCTCAATGAGAGAGATGCATATTTGCTACTGGAGACTGCTTTCTTTTGCTAGTCATAAATGGATCAGAATTTGGCTGGTTCAGAAGGGACCGACTGAATTTTCGATCCATGTATGGACAGGCAGGTTGTACAGAAGTCGAGTGTAAAGCCTTGTACACACGGTCGGACTTCAAACAAACTTTTCCGTGGATTTTTGTCCGAAGGGAGTTGGCTGGGCACACCCATAGCATACACACACTCTGACTTTTCTGCAAACTTTCCCAACATCACGTTGTTTTTTCTGCTCTTTACCGCCACCCTTTGGTTTACTTCTGCTATTGTTGGTTGATTTTAACATTGGTTCTGGGCATGCGTATTTGTACCTCGGACAAAAGTCCGATGGATTTCTGTACACAGGGTCGGACTTTGCACCATCGGACTTCTGTTGCCAAAAAGTTTGTCCGTTTGCAGAGCGAACCTTTGTCCGATGAAAACCGAAAAAGTTTGTCCGATGGAGCGTACACACGGTTGGATTTTTTGAAAAACTTGCTCATTTTGAAGTTGGTCTGACTTTTTGCCAACAATGTGTACGGGACTTTAGATCAACTTCTGTACAACCAGCCTGTCTGGTTTCCCCCGCGATCAATTGGGTTTCGTTCACACCTGAGCAATCCGTATCGTAGGCAGAATTCTGCCTGTGATTCCAAATCGCGGAACACTTGTGCAATGCCATTATTTTCTAATGGGCCCCAAATCGCAAAGTGATTTTGCTGTGATTGTCACGTGATAAATGGCACTGCTCCTACTTCTTTTTGAGTGACAAGCATTGCCATTTTCTGAGATTGCAGCGCGATTTTTCAAGCGAAGATCACAGCGTCATTGGGGTGCGATTAAGAAGGAATGGCATCGCACAAGCATCCCGCAATTTGCCCTGATTTGAAATCGCAGCGATTCCGCCCACGTTGCGCAGGTGTGAACCGAGCCTTAGTGCTGCCAGCTATAGCAGTGGTCATCAACCCTGTCCTCAGGGCCCACTAACAGGCCAGGTTTGCAAGATAACTGAAATATATCACAGGAGATATCATTTGCTGCTCAGTGATTGCAGTATTCTAGTCTGCATCTCCCCAAGGTAATACATAAAACCTGGCCTGTTAGTGAGCCTTGAGGGCAGAGTTGATGACCACTGAGCTAGAGCCTACAGTACTGATCAATATTCTAATGGAGGGGAAGTCCCCCTGCTGTCAGGACACAATAGTTCAGCGGAAAGGATTCCCCCATACACATACATCGAGTGTGTGGCTGGGTGAATCAAGTCAACTCCCTGGTTGAAAAAAATAAAAATAAAATGATTAATGCATGGCCAGCCTTGGCATGTCTATGTACTCTAAGGACCGGTTCGTACCATGCCTACACATGAATCACAGAGACATGCACTGTGAGTTTCTGTGCAATTCAGGCCACATGCAAAACACACTCCATTTGCGATCTGCAGCGGGTGTCAATAGAAAGTGAACAACACCTCAAATGCAGGTTGCAAACAGTGCGTTTGCACCATGCGATCTGGTTACAGTGCTGTTTAAAAAGTAGTGCATGCATTACTTTTGGTGCAGTGTGGTGCGATTTTGGCCCATTCAGGCCTGGTTCATACAATGCCTACACCTGAATCGCACAGGACCGAGCTGTGCAATTTTAGCCCATTAATTTTAAATGTGATAAATGCACTGCACCAGAAGTAGTGCATGTGCTATTTTTGAAACTGTATCTCATGGTACAAAAGTACCATGCGATCTGGTGGGGAAAAACAATGCGTTTGCAGCCTGTGTTTGGGGTGTTAACTTTCTATTGACACCCGCTGCAAGAACGCACAGTACATTTGTGCGGGCATGGTATGAATAGGCTGAAATCGCACCACACAGAAACGCATATGAATCACACAGCTCATTCCTGTGTGGGCATGGTAAGAACCGGTCCTAAAATAAATATGTCTGGAGATGAATGCAGTTAGCTAGGGGTGGGTACGATGGCAGGGGGCTAGAAAATAATCTTTATCATTTTAATAACGGTGTATGTGTGTGTATATATAGATATATTTTGGTTATTTTAACCCCATAACTTGGTTCTGAGGATTAATCTATGATCCTTTAGGGTGGAGGATGGTAGGGGAAAAGCAAAATTTTATATATATACACATACTTTATATTAGTCAGGGTGTGTATGTGCTTTTACATGTGTTTATTTTTAAACAGTTCTGTTGAATATTCTATGATCCTTTCCTGTGCATCATAGGTTTCCCAACACAGGCTGGCTGCTGTGCAGCTAGTTAAACCTTCCCCTCATTTCTTCACTCTCTAACACACTGCTAGCCAACAGCGATTATCACAGACCTGGAGACAACACGGTTTAATAAACAGCCTCAGAGCAGGTGTAAAAATTGGCCGTGTTAGAGCGTGATAATACAAGAATTAACACTGGTTATTAAACGTATGCCCAAGCCAGTTGTGGACATTGAGTGTACCACACAGGCCCAAAAAAACACTTCATCAAAGTACCACAGACCCCATTACAGCTGTCATAATGATGAGCTACAGTCACCGTTGTCAAAAAAAATTTACTTGCTGACACCATCTTTATAAACTGTGCTCACATGAGGTAGAGAAAGATACAAAGTAACATTGTAACTTTTGTATATGATCTGCAGATGAATGAAACAAAGTGGTGAGCTGAGCTTCAATCTGCAGGCAGTGTCTTTAAAGCTGTATTAAACCCAAAAGCAAACAATTATTATATTACCAACTAGATGTGATGGCTGCTTTTATTTTCATCGGAAAGAGGGGGCTGTAATACAGGTGTGCTACTGGTCAGATTGCCAGGGGGGGAAAAAAAGAAAACGAATGCAGCCCCCACATCTATGGATTAGTCAGCTGCTATATAATAATAAAAAAGTATTGAACACATCACAATTTTTCTAGGGAAATATATTTCTAAAGGTGTTATTGACATGAAATGTTCACCACATGTCAGTAACAGCCCATGCAAGCCATACATGAGTTCAAAAATTAAATTTTAAATGTATTTGTAATAAAAATGTAATTACACAGGAAAAAAGTATTGAACACATGAAGAAAGGGAGGTGCAAAAAGGCATGGAAAGCCAAGACACCAGCTGAAATCTAGAAGGCAATCCTGCCCCTTGTCAGTGCAAATTAATATCAGTTGGTTCAGTCTCAACTGTTGGCCTATAAAAAGGTGTCTCATTACCAAGGTGTCACACAAGAAACCTCTCATAATGTGTAAAAGCAAAGAGCACTCTCAAGACCCTTGCAACCTTATTGTATCAAAACATGCTGATTGCATTGGTTACAGAAGGATTTCTAAAACTTCTGAGTGTTCCAGTGAGCACTGTTGGGGCCATAATCCAGAAGTGGAAAGAACATAATTTCACCATAACCTGGTCACGACCAGGTGCTCCTCGCAAGATTTCTGACAGAGGAGTGAAAAACATTAACGGAAGTGTTGTCCAAGAGCCAAAGATCACTTGGAGAGCTTCAGAAAGACCTGGAAGTGGCAGGTACAATTGTTTCAAAGGAAACAATAAGAAATGCACTCAACCGCCATGGCCTGTATGCACGTTCACCTGGCAAGACTCCATTGCTGAAGAAAAAGCACATCATTGAAGGAAGGATGGATGGATGAATGGAAAAATGTACCAAGCCATCTTTGAGAAAATTTGCTGGCGCCTACCATGATGATGAAGAAACGAGGTTGGACATTTCAGAAAAACAATGATCCCAAAACACAAAGCCAAGGAAATTCTATTGGTTTCAAAGAAAGAAAATAATAAAGCTGCTTGAATAGCCCATCCCATAGAAAATCTATGGAAAGATAAAGCTCAGAGTCCATAAAAGAGGCCCACTGAACCTTCAAGATTTAGCCAAAATTACACCTGAGCAATGTAACTAGTTTCTCCATACAGGTGTCTTGAAGCTGTCATTACCAACAAAGGATTTTGTACGTATCAAGTATTATTAACCACTTGCCGACTGCCTCCTGTACTTATACAGCGACAGAATGGCACGTACAGGCACATCCACGTACCTGTACGTCCCCTTTAACTGCCTGACGTGGGGGCGCGCTGCGCTCGTGACCTTGCTGCCTTCCCCACGAGTCGGACCGCTGGTCCCGTGGACTCGATCGCCGCAATCGTCTCACGGATTTATAGAGCAGGGAAATGCTTGTGTAAACAAGCATCTCCCTGCTCTGCCTAGTGACAATGACACGGATCTCAGCTCCATGTACTCGGAACGGAGATCGGTGTCATGTGACACAGAGCCCATCCCCCCTACAGTTAGAAACACAATGCAGGGAACACTTAACCCCTACAGCGCCACCTAGTGGTTAACCCCTTCACTGCCAGTGTCATTTTTACAGTAATCAGTGCATTTTTATAGCACTGATCGCTGTAAAAATGACAATGGTCCCAAGAATGTGTCAAAAGTGTCCGTGTCCGCCATAATGTCGCAGTCACGAAAAAAACCACTGATCGCTGCCATTACTAGTAAAAAAAAAAAAAAAAATTAATAAAAATGCCATAAAACTATCCCCTATTTTGTAAACGCTATAACTTTTGTGCAGACCAATCAAACGCTGATTGCGATTTTTTTTTACCAAAAATACGTAGAAGAATGCGTATCGGCCTAAACTGAGGGAAAAAAAAAGTTTTTTTTTATATATTTTTTGGGGATATTTATTTATAGCAAAAAGTAAAAAATATAGATTTTTTTTAAAATTGACGCTCTATTTTTGTTTATAGCGCAAAAATAAAAACCGCAGAGGTGATCAAAGACCACCAAAAGGAAGCTCTATTTGTGGGAAAGAAAAGGGACGTAAATTTTGTTTGGGAGCCACTTCGCACAACCCCGCAATTGTCAGTTAAAGCGACGCAGTGCCGAATCGCAAAAAGGGGCCTGGTCTTTAACCAGCCAAAATGGTCCAGGGCTTAAGTAGTTAAATACATTTCAGTTAGCGTGCTCAACACTTTTTCCCTTTTTATAGTGTGCTCAATGCTTTTTTTTTTATTGCACATACCGTATATACTCGAGTATAAGCCGACCTGAATATAAGCCGAGGCACCTAATTTTACCACAAAAACTGGGAAAACTTATTGACTCGAGTATAAGCCTAGGGTGTGCCTCACTTTGCCTCATTGTGTCCATGCCTCACTGTGTCCATGACTAGTCTGACGTTTAACATGGGAGTCTATGGAAGGGGTGCCCGGATTTGAAAAATCGGTGCTCCCCGTCGGTAAGTCCCCCGGACAAGAAACTTTGCAAACTTGTAGCGGAAGAGTGGGGCTACATGTGTGCCAAGTTGGGGTCTAGAGGACCTACGACCGGCCGGTACTGGGTCCCCAAAGTCACTAGAGAAATTACCGTTTAACATGGGAGTCTATGGAAGGGGTGCCTGGTTTTGAAAAATCGGTGCTCCCCGGCCGTAGGTCCCCCGGACAAGAAACTTTGCACACTTGTAGAGGAAGAGTGGGGCTACATGTGTGCCAAGATTGGGGTCCAGGGGACCTACGGCCGGCCGGTACCGGCTCCCCAAAGTCCGAGAGATCAGGCGCAAAAAGGTGACTCGAGTATAAGCCGAGGGGGGCATTTTCAGCACAAAAAATTGTGCTTAAAAACTCGGCTTATACTCGAGTATATACGGTAACTTAATTTCTGAACTTCTTTGTTTTGGCTTCTTTGTATGGATTGCATGGGTTGTTACCGACATGCGGTGAAAATTTCATGTCTATTGCACCTTTAGAAATATAATTTACCTAGAAAAATGGGTGACGTGTCCAATACTTATTTTACCTGCTGTATAAAATGTTTGGTTTTAAAGGACTTGTAAAAAGGCAGAAGTTTTTTTTTGTTAACTTAATGCATTCTATGCATGAAGATAAAAAGCCTTCTGTGTGTAGCAGCCCCCTAATACTTACCCAAGCCCCATCTCTCTCCCCGATTCCGTTTGGGACTCTGATTGGCTGAGACACTACAAGTGGCGCCTTTGGCTTTTGCAGCTGTCAGTCAATTAGCCAATCAGCTAATCGCACCACATAGCCGCACCAATTTCAAAGTGACAGCTGCTGTGGGGGGAAAAGAACCCCGGCACGCTGTCACAAAGGGGGGGGGTTACATTTGTATCAGGTTACAACCTAAATGCAGGTGTAACATGGTGGCATTCACTTTTAAAGTCACTGCAACTTCCATCATGTGACACCACGGCCCAGAGTCTTCTGTTTACTTGCTGCTTGGGGTCCTTCTTTAGGTGTCCAGTTCACTGCCTGTGAGACCTGAATACCTTCTATTGGCCATCGGTGGCATCCTCTGAGAGGAGAAATGAGGACAGACATCACAGGGGGATGGTAGGGGACCGGTGGTGTGAAAATGTCATTGCAGTCCTGGATTACTAGTCCCCTGAAGTGGCAGGAAAAAGGTCCTGAAATAAGGGTCTATTGCTGACTTTGCCAGGTAAGGGAGAGAAAAAGACTGTCAGCGCAGGTTAGAGGTGGGTGGTAAAACTTTTTTTTTTTCTTCTTAAAAAAAAATTAAACACCTTATACAAAATACTTTTTTTTTTTTTAAAGAAAAATTTATTATTTAAACCATTTGTTCTGCGATTGTCTTCACATGTGAACATTGTCATATAGGCTTTATTACAGGAGAGATGAGAAGCATATGATCAATGCACAACTAAACAATACATTTCTTATAGCCATGCCTACTATCTATGGCAAATTATATAGCTTCCATAAAACAAGTTAACATTTTTTTGTAGCACAGGATGACATCTTAGTCAGACTTGCTCTTGGGGTTGGTCACACCAGGCTTTAAGGCTTTCTCTGTTGCCACACCTGGGAAGCTACTAAAAGCAAAAATGTTTCACTGTGCTACAGCCTGGTAAATCATACTTTTTAAAGTAATCGTTTTCTAAGCCATAGTGCAAAATGTACTTAAAGTAGATCTGAAGCCAAAACTTTGTCCTGCAGTTTTAAATAGAGTAGGGAATTGTTTAAAAAGCAGTCAAGTGTTTTCATTGAAAGATTTCCCCTCTATTGCTGGTGACAATTAAAAATTCTGGATTTTTCCCTAACTTTTCAGGGTCAGTGGTCGCCAGGGCAGGGATGGTGAATCTTCCCAGTAGGATCACAGACAATATAAATCTCACAGGTTCCATCACCCTCAGCACTTTATCCAAAACTAAAAGGCTTACGATTTAACTGTCATCTTAAAGCTCTGTTGCTGAAGGATAGTCTTTACTAGTTACGGACCGCCCGCCGCAGTTGTACTGTGGCAGGTTGGCTCCCCTGCGCAAATCACTGTCATTGTAAGTTGGACACATTACACGGCAATTTGTGGGCACGCGCCATTCGCGAGCAGGGAAGCCAACCAGCGGAGTCCGGTGGACTCGATGTTCGTCGTCACCCCGCGATCGCTCCAGACAGGCAGAACGGGGATCTGTCAGTGTAAACAAACAGATCCCTGTTCTGTCAGGGCAGGAGAGAGATCTGTTCCTAGTGATTCAGAACAGGGAATGAAAACAAAAATGGCGAGGATAGCCGCACTCCAATCCAACGTATGTTTATTGAAGAAAGACAGGCACTACAAAAACCAGCATAAACCAGGACAGCTGACGCGTGTTTACTCAGATTCAGAACAGGGATCTTTCTCCTCCTCCAGTCAGCCCAGCTCCATACAGTTGGCAACACATTTAACCCCTTGATCGCCCCCTAGTGTTAACCCCTTCCCTGCCAGTGTAATTTATACAGTAATCAGTGGCGATTCTTAGCTCTGATCGCTGTATAAATGTCAGTGGTCCCAAAAGTGTCCAATCTGTCTGCCGCAATGTCGTAGTCCCGCTAAAAAGCGCAGATCATCGCCATTACTAGTTAAAAAAAAAAATTAGAAATGCCATAACTATCCCCTATTTTGAAGACGCTATAATTTTGGCGCAAACCAATCAATATACGCTTAGAGATTTTTTTTTTACCAAAAATATGTAGCAGAATACATATTAGCCTAAACCGAGGAAGAAATTAGTTTAACTTTTTTGGGGGGTATTTATTAAAACCAAAAAGATATATATTTTCAAAATTGTTGCTTTTTTTTGTTTATAGCGCAAAAAATAAAACCACAGGTGAGCAAATACCACTAAAAGAAAGCTCTATTTGTGGGGAAAAAAAGGACATCAATTTTGTTTGAGTACAGCGTCACACAACCGCGCATGGTCAGTTAAAGTGACGCAGTTGGCCTGGTCATTAAGGGGGAAAATCCAGTCCTTAAGTGGTTAAAGTGGTTGAAAACCTCAGACATGAAATATGAACAAAGCATATCCTTCTATACTGTGAACTTTTCTTAATCCAAAGCTCTGAGTGGGATTTCTCTCTGCTACCTCCCTTCTGTTAGCACGAGTCTGACAGATTCTGTGTGTTGTACAAGGTGCAGATAAACAGGTACAACTTATGTAGGAGGATTTGCTTAATCTCTGTGTACCACCTGAGTACAGTTACTTCACTAGTTATAAGGGTTTTCAACCACTTTAACAGACTTTATAGAACAAATCTCAATGTAAGGGCTCATTCAGACAGCTTTCAGAGGCTGCCAAAGCCCCATCTTTGTCATAATGCCTTCAGGATATCTATGGAGTACATTACAGTGTCTTAAAAGCATATGTCCTGTACTGTGCTCAAGCAGAGGACCGACTGCTCTTTAAGCTCAACAGAGCCTGGTGCAGGCAAGGTTCAATTAAAAAAAGGATCATCTGCACCATCCCGGCAAAATATTTTTTGTATTAAACACCTTCGAAGACCAACAAAACTGGGAGTATAAACCTGTGACCATAGCTTCATTGTAATAGAAAATAACCATTAAATACAGCCCACAGGCCATAGATGGGAAAAAAATTCCCTGCAGCTACAGGAGCCATCACCACGGGAAGAACACAGCAATTACTGCTATAATATTCCCTTTTATATTGTAAAGCGATGCGTAAACTGTTGGCGCTATATAAATCCTGTAGAATAATAATAGCCGCTGGAAATAAACGCATTTAAAATCCGACAGGCTGGTTGATCTTTCAACTTGGGTACAATCAGCCTGCCCATACAGGTTTGAATATTCATCCAGTCCCTGCTGAACCACCCGAGATTTAAACAGTCTGTGGCTGGCTTTAAAAGACTCTCTACCAATATGCAGAAGAGCCAGAGAACTGCACTATGGGTAAGCAGGGGCCCTGTCTGCTGCAGCCTGACATGCTCCCTGCGCATCAAAAGCTCATACTCCCTGCTGAGAGAAGGGCCCTAGCATCGACTTATAGGGAACATCAGACCACAGGCAAGAGGGCAACTACTTACACAGAGCAGCAGTCAGGCTCTTATGTGTGATGGCTGTGTACAAATGAATGGCAGGACTCGATTCACTTATAGTAAGGAAGGAAGCCATTTTCAGTTTTATACAAGAGTTCAACTGGGCTTTAACATTTTAAAACACTGGAAAACACACTGCAAGGTGTCATTTATTACTTAACCCATAATAACCAACCAAAACCCAGGATTCAGGACTTGAGAGGAAGTCAGTCCTGTTTGGAAAAAAAGTCTGCCTGAACACAGGCCATTTAGGCTACCATTTACACCCAAGCGTCACGGTTTAGGTGTTTTGTTTGATCAGAATTGCACATTTTTTGCAGATTTTGTCAGGCATTTTTTTGTGGTTCAAAAAAAAAAAAAAAAAAACCACATGCAGTGATTTTTAGGCCTTTCCATTGAAGAATACAAGGGAAAAAACACTCATGTACTCACGCCACAGGCGTACAAGTGACAGAATGCTCAGATGTGAAGAAGGGCCATTGTTTTTGCTCACTGAGTGTTTAAGCATCGAGCTACAAAATGCTAAAGTGGCCTTATAGTCAGTTGGAATGATGCCATCTGCTGTGTATGAATGACCAAGTGTAAAGTCATTTGAGAATGTGACAACCAGCTCTAGCCGTCTCTTGGTCAAGCTTTAGTACAAAACAGCAACACTTGGGTGGTATAAGCACTCAAGCAGAAATGTGGCTCGCACGTCACAGAAAGTGCCAACAATTCAATCTTAAAAAAAAAAAATTGTGATCAAAAAGTAACTTATCCTATAGCACTACACCCTCTCCGCGAGGTCACTTGCCCAGACAATCAAAAGCTGTTCAATGACATGAGAATACTAAATCTATTTTGGGTACCTTTTACAGGTGAGACCTAGTAAATTTAAAACTACAGGACATAAGGTTTGGATAGCTTTGCGTTGCGTGGCACATGGGCAGTTAAGTAGCCTGATAGAAAAAGGGCATTGGTGTTTTTGGATGCCCTAGATCCCGATTGGTTACTATGAGTTCATCACATCAGTGGCATTTGCTTTATTAGCAGTTGTTACATCATACTGCTTTTTCTTTTGATGTACATCACAGATAATGCTCACCAGTGACAATATCAAAGTTTATCTTTTATTACATTCACAATAAGTGTCAATGAACCCACTTTTTTTTATTTTTTTATTTAATTTTCAGCAGATGCTACAAATTTAAAGCCCAACTCCCACACATTTTATTACACTCAAAACAGGTCACCCTTCCTCTTCTCCATGTAGGGCAGCCCTTACTGAAGTTTCTACCAAAGTTGGGCTTTAAGCTAGCTTAGAGTTTTGAGGATCCTTGTGGTGAGACCTCTGCAAGCCTGTTGCAGTTATGCATTTTTTTTGCCACGGAGAATTCAATAGAAGCCATATAACAGAACTCCAAAGCACATAGCTCAAAACTGTGGCAGTGAGATCTCAACCTTGGAGACACCAAGAAAACAGAACATTGCTCAGTCAACTTGACTTACAACAAACATCTTTATGGGGTAGAGAGACCCTTTTAAAATCTTTGCTCTGAGAAGTTTTCTATTTACTGCAAATTAATAAAAAAATAAAATTGCAGTAAACACACTATTCCATGTTCTCGCATTGTGAAAAAATATATACCAAATTATAAACCAAAAAAATGGGCGTTTGGATGAAGGGCAAGCAAAGGGAGAACAGTTGTGCAAATAATAATCACTTCAATAATTTCTATAAAAATAATTCTTAGGTTGTTAGGCTCATATGGTTAGTAAATAAATCACTATAAAAGCATTTCAAACATTAAATATTGCACATTAACTTCCTTGTGATATGAACACAATATCAAACGTCTAATTCGAACTGTACAAAAGTTTACAAAAAAAAAAAAGAAGGTAACAAAATTTAAAACACACTGCATGTCAACAGAAAAAAACAGCAGTTAAAATTCAAAATTCAACACATAAAAAACAAGAAATGTTACGACAGGTTGTAGTTTTCACATTTTACAAGCAATTCAAAAATTAAAATGTATTTTCGTACAAATCTATATTCCAATGTCAATACACATAGAATATATATTAAATAGGCACAGAAGCAAAGCCATACAAAGATTAGAGAGGTCACATTCTACAAATACAGGTGACTAAAATTATCGTCAAGTTTAACCTAAAAACTTAGAGTAAAATATTTTCAGTGGAGTGTACTGTATGAAAACCTGACCTTTTAGTGCCATGTCTGCAAATGTGGAGGCAACATTGGAAGTCGTTTTTTAGCATCAGGGCTTCTGTTCTAAACCTAAAACGATCACAAGCAAAAGCCACAGATCCTTGACAAGTATGTAATATTAGAAACAAAAAAAAGGAGTATAAACATTTTTTTTTTTTTTTAACTATAAGTTTAAAAAAAAAACAAAAAAAAAAACAGAAGTTTTCCAGGGTAACTGCTAATGCAAAACAATTTCCAGCGACCGCTCAATGTACCAATAATAAGAAATCTCTGCTTTTTTGGGAATGCTAGTTTCAGAAGTACCAGGAATGCCACCTGGTAAAGAGGTTCAGTCGCTTAGAAATGCCAACCCTTCACCATAATGTTAAAATGCTGGCTTAAGTGCAACAAGTAAATATGTACAGAACAAGGCTCCCCTCGGTTGCTTATAAAGATTTTATATGGGAGGCAGTCCTTTTATGGTAAGATTTTGAGGGTTTGCCAGCAAAGCGAAAACTTTAGCTTACCCTGGGAAACTTTGCAGAATACCACAGCATCTACCCCAATACGTGTTCAATTAGCATACATTCTAAAACCATCCTCTTTGCCTGTCTTCAGATTGCATAGTTGTGGCACCCATGAAGCATCTTGGGAAGCCCTTGTTTTGCGTAAATTATGCGCAAGATAGAATTCACCCATATGTCCGGCAGAGGCGATCACAGGCTAATAAACACACTCAGAGAAGAGATAAGTAGTTAGTGGCAGGCTTGTACTAGTGAGGTTATCTATAAGCTTATAAACCTAACAGCAACTTATACAAAAAGAAGAAGCCAATCATTTATGGATAATAAATCTACATGATTAAGGCCTGTAGTCACAGCTTACCACATTTCATAATGCTGAAAGGGGCTGCCATGATGGCATCTCAAAAGCGTATCCAAGCCACAAAAAAAAATGTATTATATTACAGCTTACCAGACCTTAAGATGTGATGGCTGAATTTGCTTTTTTTTGCACATTTTTGTTTCCTTTATGGTCTCCTGGTGATCTTCAATCACTGTACCCATCTATGGGACAGCACCCTAAAGCTTCGTACACACGGGCCAAAATTAGTGGTGCACCGATCTGAAATTTCAGGATGCACTTGGCTGTATTGGTGCATCCCTAGGCCAAAATCAGCCGGTACAGTAGATACTCGCCAGAGTTTGGCATGTGTATACAGTACAGGCAGTACCCAGGTTACAAACAAGACAGGGTCTATAGGGTTGTTCTCAAGTTGAATCTGTAAATCAGAACGGGTACATTTTTTAAGTGTAGCTCCAGCCAAAAAAACTATTTTTAAGCTTTTTGGATAACATAGGGAAGGGTCATCACCCCTGTAACATTTGTTTTGCTGTATGTGCCCCTGTTCAGAAGATTTCACCTCACATTCTGTCCCAATGACAATAGGATTTAGAAAATTTTGGATTGTTGTGGAAACAAGGATTGGTGAGGAAACAAGGATTGGTGAGGAAACAAGGATTGGTGAGGAAACAAGGATTAGTGAGGAAACAAGGATTAGTGAGGAAACAAGGATTAGTGAGGAAACAAGGATTGGTGAGGAAACAAGGATTAGTGAGGAAACAAGGATTGGTGAGGAAACAAGGATTGGTGAGGAAACAAGGATTGGTGAGGAAACAAGGATTGGTGAGGAAACAAGGATTGGTGAGGAAACAAGGATTGGTGAGGAAACAAGGATTGGTGAGGAAACAAGGATTGGTGAGGAAACAAGGATTGGTGATAAAGCATCAGTGGAGGTGCCTTTTTCCCCATATTAACTCTTACAGGAGAGAATTTCCCTTCCTAGGGGTCGATTTCCTCTCACTTCCTGTTGTCTCCCCCCATTTGCAAGTAGGAGTCGTTTGTTAGTCGGATGTTTGTAACTAGGGGACCGCCTGTAATTGTTTGACAGAAACTGATCTCACAACCGCTTTGACGAACAATCATTCTGGGAAACCAGCAGCCAAACGGCATCCGATCAGCGCTCTCAGCCAATGGCTGCGATCTCTGACCAGTGTGTTCTGGCAGTCCCCCTGTCAGAACAAATGTATATTACTAATAATAATAGCACAGTGGGGAGGTCTCTGTACTAACAATTGCAAGCTGCTCAGTTTTTTTTTCTCCCTGATCAACTCGCTGGGCTGAAAGTAAAGAATCTTGCTGTGTGTACCTGGCTTTACTGTAGGACAGGAATTCTGTTATGACTACAGACTTAAGACACAGGGGGAGATATGTGGTTTTCAGGAAATAGAAAGCCAATAATCATCCCATTCACTGTCAAGACCATATTTCACTCTTTGGTGCAATTCAAATATTGGAACCTTACTTGTTTCTGGGGAGCCACAGAAAATGTATCAGAGCTGTATTAGTGACTCAAATCGAGTGTTACCGGGTCTACCTAGGTGGCTGCAGTGGGATTTTAGACAGACACATACTAGTGCCAGTTTAGAAAGTAGACAATTACCTTGACTTTAGAATGTGGGAGGAAACCTGAGTAGCCAGAAGATCAACATTTCAGTTCAATGTACAGACTGGTACATAGACACTGGATTTCTGACCATATCAGAACACCAATTGCAGAAAATGTACGGGAAAAAATAAAACTAAATGCAGCCACCACAGCAAAGGACTGGTAAGCTGCAATATATTATATTTTTTGTTCTTGGGTTTATACAGCCCTATACCATGTATACTGAGGGAAACAAAAGTACAAAGACAACTGAAAAATATTGCTTAGGGCAAATCCAAATAGGAAGTAGTTGTAAAATGACTATTACTTGGACGCTGGTCAATTGTTATGAAATCATAGGTGGTTCTTCAAATACTCTCCTATACCTGAGTTGGCAAACCTTAAACCCTCCATTTATCATTTCCTGCAGCTGGATTTAATCAGCTACTGATTATGCAGCTTTTTTGCTTTTAATCCTTGCCTAGGTTTCAGTTTAAGGCCCGGTTCACACTGCTGCGACTTTGAAGCAAGCATCCCAGCATGACTTCAGCACGACTTTCATATGGACTTCTTTTACAAAAGTCAATGCAAGTTGTGCTGTAGTGGCACCAAAAGTAGTACAGAAACCTTTTTCTAAGTCGGAGCAACTCATGTGACATGTGCTCTCAAAGTGGGAGGGCATGTCGAACCAGTGTGAACCAGGCCTAGGCTGGTGCAATTAAAACTGCCCCAGATCCCTATCTTTCATGTTGCAGCTTTCTCTCTCCGCATCTTATGGAACCACCTTTGCATACAGGCACTAAAGTTAGGAAAAGCAGAATGACTCCCCTGCGTGCAGTCCCCCACCCTTTGAAAAGCACTGACTCAACAATCTACTGTCAAATCTTTTTTCTGGGGAATGTTTAATACCATGCTTATTATGCCAAGCTTAAAAAATGCTGAAGGTTTAATACTTCAAGTCTGGCTATATAGATTCTACATTTTTGCAACAAGGCTGCTGCAAACAAGCAGTATACAAACAAGTCTCCCAAAACACCTGAAATGTTAATCAATTTTTTATACCAACATTATCTGTCAAGTAAAATCTTTATTCAAATAAAGTCCACAAAACTTAAACCACACGTTGGCTTACATCAACATTTACCATGTGGGAGGTGTAAAATCTTGGATTTTTGAAGTCAAAAGCTGTACAGGGCTTGCAAGCTCCTGAAGTTCCGCTTCCCAATCACCTGATCAATGTGATCGCCTCCAATTGGCTATCAGTGTTCAGTCACTATACAGCTTTCCCCATTTACATTTTTCTCCCCTGACAAAAAGAGAAGGATGCAAACAGAGTTTGCAAAAAATAAATAGAAAATTGAAAATTGCTAGATCAAGGGTTGATCCAAGTCAGTGTCAGGGTTAATGTTAGGGTCAAAGATCAGGATGAGTATTTTAGGTAGGATTTAAAAAAAAAAAAAAAAAAGGAATTTTTTTTGAATTGGTGTTCGTGTGTTTTGGGTAGGATGAAAAATGCACCATTATTTCTGAGTCCTACTACAGGCACAAACAATTAACCGCCACATAAGTGATATCGCTGTGATCATAAACAGCAGGAGAATTTATTTATTTTGGGTTGTTCTTTAGTGGTAAGTAATATACAGCTCAATAAAAAACGAAATAACTTTTTTTTACTATTTTGGGCCAGTTTCCCTTTGATAATATTGAATAAAAAAGGAGATATTAGTCTTTTTACCACCAAATAAAAGCCCAATTTGTTCTGAACAAACAAAAAGGTATAATCCACCTGGATACACAAAAGTAGTTGTGATCATATGTACAGTTATACTAACACATATCACAGTTGCAAAATTAGGTCTGGGCATTTTGTTTTACCCTCGGCCGTGAAAAAAAGGGTTAAAACGTCACTTCTGGTAAACCAGTCATTCTCTCTGATGGTACCTACATAGTTCCAGTTCTAACACCACTTTGCAAGGCCAGGGAGATGACACCAATGAGCTTCTTAGACGTTTGTACGGGTGGCAATTTCCTAGTGACCCATGATTATTTTTTATATTAGTAGGGGTTCCCTGAGGCCTAAAAATTATTTCCTCTGGGGTAAAAACAATGAGAAAGGCCGATTTATACGATGTGTACATTATAATATAATACTTTATATTTTCATTTTCCCAATAACGCTTACACAAGCCAACTTGGGTATTAGGTTTACTGGTCCTTTTAAATTTTTGTACTTTTCTTTAGAAGAGTACACCTGTTGAAAAGTAGTAAAAACAATAGTAATAAAAAAATAAAAATATTTAAACAAGTAGTAAAAGTTTGAATTTCTAGAAGTTTTTCCTTGTCATATGTGACTCTGCTTGGGAGAAGGGGTTAAGTTGACAGGAAGGCACAAACCGCAATAAAAACCTGATGTAGTGTTTGGCTGGAGTTGGGCTTTAATCTAATCAGCTGCAGACAAGAATGTGTTAAACACCGGAAAGCACTGATTAATTGTGCAACTTTCACCCTCATCGATTTACTAAGGCCGGCCATAGATAGAGCGATTTTCTTTCCTGTGCCAACACAGTTAGTACTGATGGGATGCAATCCCTCCCACAGAAACATTGTGTTCTCCCAGCTGGCAATAAATCACATGTAAAATCTGACGGGCTGGTTGTACCCAAGTTGATCAATCAACTTGGGTACATTCAGCCTGCCCATACATGGTTCAGCAGGAACCGGACGGGATTTGACCCATCTATGGCCGGCTTAAGCCTTATTCCAAACACTGTCTTTGGGAGATCGGCAGTACCCGGAGGAAAATCATTACATTGCCCCAAACTGAATTCTTGGCCAAACCACTGTGAACCCGAAGATGCAATGGTGCAGCTTTAAAGTCATACCAATATGAGAAAAAGTTTTTTTTTTTTTTTAAAAAGGGAAAAAAATACAAGGAAGGAGGGGAATTGTATAGATCTTTACAGCAGTTAGATTTAGAAAATAGTGCATTAACAATTTCTAAGACATTTATAAAAAGGAGGTAATAAAACTACATTTTTCAAGTCACGCACATTAAAGCTGAACTCCAATTCAGCTGGAAAAGACACAAACAGTGCAGCTCTGTCACCAATATATCCTAAATATATATATTTTTTACATAACCCAAGCAGTGCAAGTACCTGAATCTGGTCTTTTAGTATACTGCACAGCACATCTCACATTGCTGAAAAAGAAAGAAGCTTTAAAAGTTTCCAATCACTTTTGGTTTGCAGTGCAGCGATCTTACTGATGGGAGGATAGAGCAGATTGACAGAAGATGGGATCAGTCTGCTGCTCTTCCTTTCACTGCCCAGTCACCAGCTTGGTGAGCAACAAGAATTCAAAGTTTTGCAAACTCGCAACACAGAAAAATCAGGTGTTCTGCAAAACAAGACTTTGCTGCTTGGCAGAGAGCTGTGTAAATCTTAGAACTGAATGAAAAGAACTACAAATCTTTTGGCAGGTAAAGCAGTTTTAATATACCGGTATGTGCATTTAGCAGTCTGGAGTTAAGCTTTAAGTGGGTCCTGTCATGTTAATTTTCTAAAGAGCACAGGTTGTGCTTGCATAAAATATAGCCTGTCATAAAACAGATCAAACCATTGAGAGTAATATACCCTAACATTCTCCCAAAACCATAGATATCATAGGCTTTCTTGTGTAGCAAACAAAAAACAGGAGCACTTTTTTGTACATTAAGTCATCCTGCCTTGCACTTTCTATGCTATATTCTATATGTAGACGCTATACTCTACTGTAGAGATTTAGTATTTCATATGCTATAGCTGTGCTTTTAAATATCCTCTTGAAGTTCACGTAAAAAAAATACAAAGTCTTTTAAAATAGAGAATTTTCTTTACCCTGGTTAATAACATTATATATTTTTTTTTTTTTTGTGAATTACCTGATTAGAGAACTAGTAGACTAGATTTTGTGCATTTTTATGAGATTGGTGCCTGTTATTTTAATGTGATCTCCAAATAGGAGAAATTGGGTTTCCTCCTTGTTACCTATAAACAAATGGAAATTAGGTGACCTCTCTCTGAACGCTTTGACCATGTACAAAACAGTTACAGATATACAGCTATTTTTAAAATTAGCGTAAAGTACAAAGACACCATTAGACCCAGGCAATGTGCAAAGAAATACCAATAATGAGGGAGTCAGAATGGAAAGTTACAGAGTAAACAGCTTGTTTAAACAAGCAGTTAAGGCTCCATCTGACTTGACTTCATTCTAGCGTCAAAATGTCTGTTTAAAACAAGTTTACTGCTCACCAGAACGGAGCTGGTTCTGTACTGGATATTATCCAAAAATGACCATTTAGAGTTGAAAGCTCCACATGGAGTGTTTCACAATTTCAAAAACGCAAGGCCTAATTGTCTATCTGTTACAAGGTACACTTCCATAGGACATTTTTGTTCGTACTATCGTGTTATGACCATTATCCAAGGCTCTGGGGTAGGAAGGTTCCATTAAAGATTCTGTAACTTGTAAGTGACTGGGGTCTCGGTGGAATGCAGTACTTTCAGTCATATATACCTTTGGCTTCTGGTGGTATTTTAGCCTGTATGTGTCAGTCATACAGTTGTCCACAGAAAAGTATGTTGTGAGTGAAACTGTATCACTTCCATGGGAAACTTGATCTAATCCCAAAGGTTGCTGAACCATTTTTGACCGATAGTCATACGCTGAGGAACCAGACAAATGTGGTGTGTGCAGGTCCAAGTCACTGCTGTGAAATGCATCTTTTGTTGGATAGGAGCCTGGCCTCCCAAAATCACCAGATGAAAGTCTCTCCATGGTAGCTGAATTATATGACAAGGTTTCTGAATGGGCAGCGGTGGTGGCAGGTGCAAAAGTTTGCTCAATTCGTGAAACTGCACTCCTAGAGTACTTCTTTGGGGGCAAAGGAGGCGGTAAACTGTTAAAGTCATGATTTCCAGTGCAGCTGCTGTCATCTCTGTGGCATGACAGGTTTTCATTAGATGCAAAGAAAGGAGCATTCATATACTGGACTCTGTTGCCCTGTGGGATGGGCTGTGAAGGACTGACCGGTGTATGCAGCAGCAGTGTATTTGTTAGCCCATTGTGCGGTGACACTGGTGAATGATCGCGGTGCAAACAACAATTTTCTGATGACGATGAGGTCAAACGAAGAGAAAAATCCCGTGAATTTTCCTGTTTGTTCATAGGAGTTGGTTTAACACTATATTCTTTTAGACCTCGAGATGAAAGGGTTGGTGAACGAACGTCTCTTTTTACATCACCAGTATGTTTCCTTTAAAAAAATAAAGTAAATGTTAAAATTGAAAAGATGGATAATTTTTTTTTTATAATACACACACACACACACACACACACACACACACACACACACAATTTGCTGTCCACTCAAAATAACTCAACACAGCCATAATGTCTAAACCGCTGGCAACAAAAGTGAGTACACCCCTGAAAATGTAAAAGTTTGGCCCAAAGTTTCAATATTGTGTGGCCACCATTATTTTCCAGCACTGCCTTAATCATCTTGGACATGGAGTTCACCAGAGCTTCACAGGTTGCGACTGGAGTTCGCTCCCACTCCTCCATGATGACATCACAAAGCTGGTGGTCGAAAGATCCGAACGCTGCACACCAGGTGACTGTCGTGTAGCTCCTCCGGCGACAGTCACCTGGTGTGCAGCGTTCGGATCTTTCGACCACTCGTCGAATATAGTTTGGTGATTGGACGGGAGTTTGCGGTGGTTCGATTGCAGTGGAGAGGCAAGCTTACATGAAGGAGGGTGAGACACACTTAGTGGTTTGGTCCGCCGAGACCGCAATACATCGCGGCTGCCTGCTGTATACTTGCCTGGTGTTTGGAGAAGTTTTATTGAAGTGCTTGATTTTGATCTGCCTAATGTGAGTTTAACCATTGAGGGTCACTTGTGCTGTGCTATTTTTATTAAAGTTGTGACATATTTCACTATCGGAGATACTTGTTGTTTTTTTCACGTGGGAGACTTGACTGACCCAATTTCATCTGGATCCGTTTTTGATACCCTGGGGGGTAATTAAGCCGATTAGCCAAGCATGAGAGTGTGAGGCATATCATATTGGTGAGTGCAAGTCCTTAAGGAGTGGAATAACTGAGCATGTTGGTGTGGTGAAGATTTTCAAGCAAACACAGGAAAATACAGTCTACACAATTTTGATTTGAAGCCACCATTTGAATGCAATTTTATTCATGGACTTATTTTTTCATACGCACTTTGTAGCAATTTAAAAAACACTGTTCTGAGCGTTATGGACACTTGCTGAGTTTATTATATGCACATTTTTTTCACAGGGTGTATATTTATGAATTTAACTGTATGCATTTGGTTATAGAGCGTATATATATATATATATATATATATATATATATATATATATAGATAGATAGATAGATAGATAGATAGATAGATAGATAGATAGATAGATAGATAGATAGAGGTGTGTTATACACTGAGCGCTACTATTTTGGTTATTCAAAATTACTTTTCATGTCCTTAGTCTGCTTGTCTTTAGCAAACTGTTTGCAGACTGTCTTGTGCAACATCTTTAGAAGAGGCTTACCTCTGGGACAACAGCCATGCAAACCAATTTGATGTAGTGTGCGGAATATGGGCTGAGCACTGACAGGCTGACCCCCTACCCCCTCAACCTCTGCAGCATTGCTGGCAGCGCTCATACGTCCATTTCCCAAAGACAACCTCTGGATATGACGCTGAGCATGTGCACTCAACTTTTGGTCAACCATGGCGAGGCCTGTTCGGAGTGGAACCTATCCTGGTAAACTGCTGTATGGTCTTGGCCACCATGCTGCAGCTCAGTTTCAGGGTCTTGGCAATCTTCTTATAGCCTAGGCCAGTGATGGCAAACCTTGGCACCCCAGATGTTTTGGAACTACATTTCCCATGATGCTCATCTACACTGCAGAGTGCATGAGCATCATGGGAAATGTAGTTCCAAAACATCTGGGGTGCCAAGGTTCGCCATCACTGGCCTAGGCCATCTTTATGTAGAGCAACAATTTTTTTCCCCCAGATCCTCAGAGTTCTTTGCCATGAGGTGCCATGTTGAACTTCCAGTGACCAGTAAGAGCGATGGCACCAAAATTTAGCACACCTACTCCCAATTCACACCAACGAGACACCGGGGAGGGAAAATGGCTAATTGGGCCCAAATTGGAAATTTTTACTTAGGGGTGTACTCACTTGTTGCCAGCGGTTTAGACATTAAATAGCTGTGTATTGAGTTATTTTGAAAGGACAGAAAATTTACACTGTAATACAAGCTGTACACTCACTACTTTACATTGTAGCAAAGTGTAATTTCTTCAGGGTTGTCCCATGAAAAGATGTAATAAAATATTTGCAAAAATGTGAGGGGTGTATTCACTTTTGTCAGATACTGTGTATAAACATACATACAGTGAGGGGAAAGTGTATTTGATCCTCTGCTGATTTTGTATGTTTTCCCACTGACAAAGAAATGGTCTATAATTTGAACGGTAGGTTTAATTTAACAATTGAAAGACAGAACAAAAATATCCAGAAAAACGCATTTCAAAAAAGTTATAAATGGATTTGCATTTTAATGAGTGAAATAATAGGATTTTTATAACAGCTTACCTGTAAAATCCTTTTCTTGGAGTACATCACGGGACACAGAGCGACATAGTCATTACTAATGGGTTATATAGTTACCGTCAGGTGCTGGCACTGGCAACTTCCAAAACCGGAAGTACCCTCCCCTATATAAGCCCCTCCCATCCGGGAGCACCTCAGTTTTGTAGCAAAGCAATAAGTGTCCCCAAAAGAGGGGTGGGAGCTCTGTGTCCCGTGATGTACTCCAAGAAAAGGATTTTACAGGTAAGCTGTTATAAAAATCCTATTTTCTTTTTCGTACATCACGGGACACAGAGCGACATAGTCATTACTAATGGGATGTCCTAAAGCAATGCCAAATGAGGGGGGGGATACACCATATATAAGCTGAGCGCTATCAGACATGAGGATCTTTTGCGGCCTGCAACACACTGCGCCCAAAGGCGACATCCTCCTGACTTCTAACGTCCACCTGGTAGAACCTAGTAAACGTGTGAACTGAAGACCACGTTGCGGCCTTACAGATTTGAGCCAGGGAGGCCTGGTGATGCACTGCCCATGAAGTTCCAACTGCTCTCGTGGAGTGCGCTCTAACTTTGAACGGAGGCGGTCTCCTTCTCAAGCCATAAGCTTGCATAATGACCTGTCGAATCCACTTGGCTAAAGTAGATTTTGACGCTGCCTGACCCTTTCTGGGGCCTTCCGGCAGAATAAACAAAGTATCCGTTCTGCGAATCTGAGCAGTGGCTTTTAGATAAGCTTTAACTGCTCTTACTACATCCAAAGAATGCAATAACTTTTCCTCCACCGAAGTAGGTTTGGGGAAAAAAGAAGGAAGAACCACATCTTGGTTCAAATGAAACCTCGATACCACCTTAGGAAGAAAGGCTGGATGAGGACGTAACACTACTCTGTCCTTATGGATAACCAGATATGGCTCCCTACAGGACATAGCTGCTAATTCCGATACTCTTTTAGCCGAACAAATGGCTACTAGAAAAATCCATTTCCTGGTGAGAAGCACCAAGGAAATATGCTGTAATGGTTCAAATGGTTGTTTCTGTAGAACCGACAGAACCAAGTTTAGATCCCATGGACATATGGGAATATTAACCGAAGGACTAATACGCATCACTCCTTGTATAAAGGCTTTGACTAGTGAATGCGAAGCCAAGGGCCTTTGAAAAAATATTGACAAGGCCGAAATCTGACCCTTGATAGTACTCAAGGCAAGCTTCCTATCTACAGCCCATTGTAGGGAGTCCAGACTCCTACCTATTACGTACTTACGTGGATGCCATTTCTTGGCCTCACACCAGGCGATGTACGCCTTCCAGATTCTATAGTAGATCTGCCTGGATACCGGCTTCCTGGCATTGATCATGGTAGATACCACAGAATTAGAGAGCCCTCTCTTTTTTAGAATGTGGGCTTCAATAGCCAGGCCGTCAAACCTAGGGCTGGTAAGGAAGGGTGGTATATCGGTCCTTGCGAAAGCAGGTCCGGACGATGTGGGAAAGTCCCAGGACTCCCCACTGACATTTTACAATCTCCACGTACCACGCTCTTCGGGGCCACGCTGGAGCCACCAGAATCACTGGTTTCTTTTCTACCCTGATTCTGCGGAGTAATCGAGGTAACCATTGTGGCGGTGTGAATGCATATATCAGCTTGAACTGATCCCAAGGGAACACTAGGGCATCCGAGCCGCAAGCTAGGGGATCCCTTGTCCGAGAGACAAACCTGTCCCCCTTTGCGTTGAATCTGGATGCTAGAAGATCTACATCCGATGTTCCCCACCGCTGACATATTGTCCAGAAAACCTCGGGGTGAAGGGACCCTTCCTCTGGGCCTAATTGCTGGCGACTTAGAAAGTCCGCCTTCCAATTCTCCACTCCTGGAATGAATACCGCAGATATGGCTGGGACATATTTTTCTGCCCATTTCAGGATGTAATTTACTTCCCTCTGGGCTGCACGACTCCTGGTGCCCCCCTGATGATTGATATATGCCACTGCTGTGGCATTGTCTGATTGAATTCTGACAGGGGACCCTTGGAGTTTGGATGTCCATGCTACTAGGGCATACCGGGCTGCTCGTATCTCTAAGAGATTGATGGGCAGGGCCTTTTCTGCATCCGACCATCTGCCCTGGAGAGACTATTGCTCCAATACTGCTCCCCAGCCTATAAGGCTGGCATCTGTAGTGACCACCTTCCAAGAAATCGGACTGAAGGATTTCCTTTTTTCCAGATTCTGGGGAACCAACCACCAACGGAGGCTCTTGCGAACGGAAGGGGACAAGGACATTGTAAGTCTAGGGCCTGAACTTTTTTGTTCCAGGCTGACAGTATGGCCCCTTGCAAATTCCTTGAATGGAATTGACCGTAGGGTACTGCTTCGAATGATGCCACCATTTTTCCCAGCAGCCTCATATACAGGCGTATGGACGGCTGTCTTTTTTGTACCCACTAAGTGGATCAAATCTTTCAAAGACAACACCTTTCCTCGAGGCAAGAATATTTTTCTCTGGCCTGAATCCAACCTTAGCCCCAAGTATTCCAGACTTTTGACTGGTTTTTAGGGCTGACTTGTCTCGGTTGATAATCCAACCGTGAGATTCCAGATACTTGATCGTCTTGTGAACGACCACGTCTAGTTTTTTCACTGAGTGGTCTATCAGCAACAAGTCATCCAGATATGCCATTATCATTACACCTTGTGTTCTTAGATTGGCCAATAAAGGGCCAGAATTTTTGTGAACACTCTTGGTGCTGTGGCCAAACCGAAGGGTAAGGCTCTGAACTGAAAATGGCGCCCTTCTACTGCAAAGCGTAGAAATTTTTGGTGGACTGGAAAGATGGGAATGTGCAAATAAGCATTTTTGATGTCGATCGTGGCTAACCAATCCTCCCCTTGTAGGGCAGTGGCCACCGATCGGATCGACTCCATCGGAAAGTCCTGATATACAGGAATTTGTATAGCCCTTTTTAGAATTAATATGGGCCTCCCGTCCACGTTTGCTTCGGGACTGTAAAGAGGTTTGAGTAAAACCCGAACCCTCATTCTTCCAGGGGAACCTCCATAATTACTCCTTGGAGCAATAGTTGTTCTAGTGCCAACAGGAGGGACTCTCTCTTCCGGGGATCCCTTGGCACGTTTGACCTCAAAATGGGAAGGAGGGGAGTCTTTTAACTCCAAACTGTATCCCAAACCTACTGCGGAGAGCACCTATCTGTCTTGATCGTGTCCCGCCAGGTCTCCTGCGAACAACTGGAGTCCTCCCCCCACCCGACTGAGTGGGGGCTTCAATGAATTTAACTTTGGGGGAGGTTTTGTACCTCCCCTGACCCAGGGTTTCTCATTACCCTGCTACTGTCCCTGTTTTTTACCCCCGGGATTTAACCGAGGAGGCCGTCGGAACTGTTACACAGCCGATGCCCCAGGGACTGGAGAAGCAGGCCTCTTAAAGAGGGACCTCTAACTCTGCTTTTAACCGGCAAGAGCGTATTTTTACCGCTGGAAATTTTCTGGATATATTTGTCCAGGTTTTCCCTGAATAAGCGTTCACCATGAAATGGGACGCTAACCAGCCATTCTTTACAGGGAGCTTCAGCAGACCAGTTTTTGAGCCATAGGAGCCTACGCATATGTACTATAGACAGCGTAAGGCGGGAGGCCTGATGGACTGAATCCTCTATGGCGTCAACCGCAAAGCCTAAGGCTCTAGGTAGATCAGCTAGGGCAAAGCCTGCTGATCTGTCAAGTCCCTCAAGACCTGTTTCAACTGATCCTTCACTGCTTAGCAGACCCCAATAGCTGCTACTGCTGGTTGTATCACCAAGCAGATTTTCATAAGGACTCCAATCTTTTATCTATTGGGTTCTTGAACATTTGGACATTATCCACTGGACATGTCAGTGATTTATACATACAAGAGATGGCTGCGTCCACTGTAGGGACCTTCCTTTTTTTTTTTTTTTTTTTTTGATGAACTTATCCTCCATGGGATAGACCACCGAAAATCTCTTAGGGGAATAAATATTTTCTCAGGACGTTCCCAATCCTGGTAAATGAGCCCTTTCAGTAAAGGGTGAAGTGGAAAAGAACAAACAGTCTGGGGGCTTCTAGCGACCCCAACGAGGATACAGTAGTGGTTGATGGTTCCGCAAGGTGCATTTTTAAATGCTGATCGGACCATGTTAGTCAGAGACTGAACCCATAATCTTTCAGCTTGAGATGCTGAGAAAAGGTTCCCCCACTGTTGATTCCTCTATAACAGAATCAACCTTATCCTGATCCCCTTCAGGCAGGTCGATCCCTGTATGGGACTGTTGCTCTGCTAACAGGCACTCTGAAGGAGGAGACGGAGATCGGGCGTGCTTTCCCTGACAGGGAGGCAGCGATAAATTTTGACAATCTCTCTCTAATCCTCCCAGAGCTGAGGAAAAAACCTCCTCTGTTACATACACAGGAGCAGGTGACTGAGGACAGCCACAGTACCAAGTACCCCTGCGGGGTCTCTACGGTCACTTACCTCTGAACTTCAGGGGAGACTGGTGCAGCAGGAGTATGCCCAAGATCCTCAGAGCCCGATGAGACCCCCTTCGCTTCCTGGAAGATTCAGTTCCGGAGCTACTGGACGGCATATTCCTAAGCCTAAAGCTGAGGTATTCCAGCCGTAATACACCACTTTTACTGAGAATAGTCTAGCACAATTGCTGCTATATAACAGTTGGTGTCTACTAATGTGCCTTTCTAGGGGATGCCTGTATCAACCGCTTGCTGTATGCCTTTAAATGTTGCCAGCTCTGTCTCTGTACTTCATAGCCAGCTTACTGCAATAATGTGGCTTTTTAAAAACCTGCAGGGACGCCCGCACATGCGCAGAAGCGCTGCGGCGCGCACAGAGCGTCATCCCCCAGGCCCCGCCCCTTTTTCCGGCCACCTCTATATATAGAGGCGCGTGCACGCGCACGCGCGCGGCCACGTGCGCCTCGGCGCTAATTTTCAAACATGGAAACCAGGGACAGGAGCCAGGGCCCCCTTTGCCGCAGGCCGGGGGATAGACGAACACTGCAACATGGCAGAGGAAACAGTTTCCTGTAGGAGAACTCACCAGCTGCCTGGACTTTGTTCTCTGAGAAGAAACTAGTCCATATGACAAGAAAAACATTCCACAGCGGCCTCTAGTGGACAAACACAGGTACCGCAGTTTAATATACTAAACATATATAAAAAAACATTCCTTTTTTTTTTTTTTTTTTTCTTGACCACCATTAAAAATTATTACATTTTTTTAGTAGTTACAGGCATGCACAGATATTAGCGGGAATACCGTTAGGTAACAGACAGAAAGACAAATTAGGCTTGGGGGTCCCCCAATGGAACCAAGTTCCTGGGGGCCCCCACTTACCTGTTCCCCGCCGCAGGACTTTGTTTGGTCCACAAAAGCCCAAACTTCACCTATCACGGCAGGCATTGTAATCAAACCTTCAGGGACCGGGTTCCCAAGGATTCCACTCCCCTGGACCTGTATAGCACCCTGCACAGAAAACATCTTGGTCGTGGGTATGACCAGAGCTCTGGATCCCAGGGTCCAGCTCTCCTAAGAGAAGCATTACAGGCAGAACCTTGCTCTTCTCTGCAAGGCCCGGGTACCGACCGTTTAGCTATGAAGCTTTTTTGGTCGGATCCGGAATAGCTTACTGAGGCCCAAAAGAACCTGTACGCAAGCTCAGTGAAAAACACATGTTTCTTCTTGGCCAACACCTTAGACACTGGCAAAAAACTGAGGTGCTCCCGGATGGGAGGGGCTTATATAGGGGAGGGTACTTCCGGTTTTGGAAGTTGCCAGTGCCAGCACCTGACGGTAACTATATAACCCATTAGTAATGACTATGTCGCTCTGTGTCCCGTGATGTACGAAAAAGAAAAGTATTTGATCCCCTATAAATTAGCAAGATTTCTGGCTCTTAAAGGGAGTGCTCCAAATCTCAGCTTGTTACCTGTATAAAAGACAGCTGTCCACAGAAGCAAATCAGATTCCAATCTCTCCACCATAGCCAAGACCAAAGAGTTGTCCAAGGATGTCAGAGACAAGATTGTAGACATACACAAGGCTGGAATGGGCTACAAGGCCATCGCCGAGCAGCTTGATGAGAGGGTGACAACAGTTGGTGCAATTATTTGCAAATGGAAGAAGCACAAAATAACTGTCACTCTCCCTTTGTCTGGGGCCCCATGCAAGATCTCAGCTCGTGGAGTTTCAACGATCATAAGAACGGTGAGGAATAAGCCCACAACTACATGGGAGAACCTTGTCAATCATCTCAAGGCAGCTGGGACTATAGTCACCAAGAAAACAATTGGTAACAATACACTGTGAAGGACCAAAATCCTGCAGCGCCCACAAGGTCCCCCTGCTCAAGAAAGCACATGCACAGGCCAATCAGAAGTTTGCTAATGAACATCTGAATGATTCAGAGAACTGGGTGAAAGTGTTGTGGTCAAAGGAGACCAAAATCAAGCTCTTTGGCATCAACACAACATGTTTGGAAGAGGAGGAATGTTGCCTATGACCCAAGAACACCGTCCCCACTGTCAAACATGGAGGTGGAAACATTATGCTTTGGGGGGGGGTTCTACTAAGGGGATAGGACAACTTACCGCATCAAAGGAACGATGGAAGGGGCCATGTACCGTCAAATCTTGGGCGAGAACCTCCTTCCCTTAGGAAGGGCATTTAAAATGGGTCGTGGATGGGTATTCCAGCATGACAATGACCCAAAACACACAGCCAAGGCAACAAACGAGTGGCTCAGGAAGAAGCACATTAAGGTCCTGGAGTGGCCTAGCCAGTCACCAGACCTTAATCCCATAGAAAATGTGTCAGCCTCGAAACCTTAACGTCTTGGAGAGGATCTGCAAAGAGGAGTGGGACAAAATCCCTCCTGAGATGTGTGCAAACCTGGTGGCCAACTACAAGAAACCTCTGATGGCCAACAAGGGATTTGCCACCAAGTACTAAGTCATGTTTTGCGAAGGGGTTAGATACCTTTTTCACTCATTAAAAAGCAAATCAATTTATAACTTTTTTTTTTTTTTCTAAATTGTCGCTTTTTGTTTATAGTGCTAAAAAGAAAAAAAAAAAACTGCAAGGGTGATCAAATACCACCAAAAGAAAGCTCCTATTGTGGGGGGAAAAAATAATTACAAAAAATGGACATCAACTTTATTTGGGTACAGCGTTGCATAACTGCACGCAATTGTCAGTTAAACATAAAAAATGGCCTGGTCATAAGGGGGTAACACCTTCTGGGGCTGATGTGGTTAAAGTTTTTTGTCGTCCCCCCCCCCCTAAAAAAAAAATCACCATTTGAATGACCGCTGCGCAAATATCACGTGACAAAAAATAAATAAATTGCAGCAACCAACATTATCTTCTCCAGAAAATTGATTTCAGATAATATATAATGTTTGGGGATTCCAAGTAATTATCTAGTAAAAAACGATTTTATGACAACATGCAATCGATGGAGTATAAAAAAGGGTTCATATTCTATTACTTATCTTTGGGGTTCAGATTTTATTACTCTTATCATTTTGCTTATGACATGTCACTTTCAGCTTCACAACCTGCAACTTCACCAGTGATTAGAAAGATACCAGGAGTCATCAGATTCCAGTACACATTTTACATTTAGAACTACATTCAAATCTAGTTCTAGTTTTTTTTCCCCCCTTTGTAAAATACCTTCGACCAGAGGGACTAAGCGATGGCTCCCGAGGACCTGGAGACAGCCTATCTTCATACCTACTACGTTCCAAACCATTACACTCTTTGCTGAAACCTTGAATAAAAAAACATATTGATTACTTACATACTCTTACATATAAGTTCACACAATACTCGCTACATATACTTCCTGCATCTGCCTAGTCTATGGAATTTTGCAAATCAAACTGCAGTAAAAAGGTGGCTGCTTCATATGCAGTTGCAAATATAAGCCTTCAGGAACTTGGGGATTTTTTTCCAAGTGCATAAATGGCGAAGCTCCGTACAAAGTCCATTTGAAACAAAAAATGAATCACATTATCCCATGGAGAGTTCCAGATGCAATTGTAAAGACATAACAACAGATGGCAGCAGTGACCCATCTCGCTTACTTGATCATGTGAGAGGCATGTCTCCCAGGGAGTAACATTCACCAACACCAGAAGGGTTTGCGTCTTCAGGATTCCAGCCCATTTAAAAATAGAAGCGTTATTTTTCTCTTCTGCTGACACAGAGAGCCATGCATGGCTAAAACTAGCTAGTGATTCGATTGAGAAGCTTGGCCCAAGGCTCTTCAAAAAACTAAATATGGCAGATGTTCATGTTCAGGCCTGTACAATTACTGTAGTGTTATTCGCATATGGGAAACAGAGCAATTCTTTCACCTTTGTGTCTTTTCTGTTCAAATTTTAATACTCTATAGAAATAGGTGAAATAAGTCAACTTGTTAAAATGACACTCTCTGGCTCCAAAATAAATACACACTGAACTGCTCCTCTTTCTTACAAGAGATATGGCAATGCACAGTTCAGAAAAAAAGTTAAAATGGCTTACCGTTCAAAGGACTTCGACGGTGTGGAGATGTAGAAAGGAACCCATGTGCTGAATGTTGGTCACTTTAACAAAAAAAAAAAAAGAAGAAAAAAAAATTAGATAACATATAATCCATCTATCTACACAGTGGGTACGGAAAGTATTCAGACCCCCTTAAATTTTTCACTCTGTTATATTGCAGACATTTTCTAAAATCATTTAAGTTCATTTTTTTTCCTCATTAATGTACACACAGCACCCCATATTGACAGAAAAACACAGAATTGTTGTCATTTTTGCAGATTAAAAAAAAAAAAAAAAAAAAAAAAAAAAGGAAATATCACATGGTCCTAAGTATTCAGACCCTTTGCTCAGTATTTAGTATTTGCACCCTTTTGATCTAATACAGCCATGAGTCTTTTTGGGAAAGATGCAACAAGTTTTTCACACCTGGATTTGGGGATCCTCTGTCATTCCTCCTTGCAGATCCTCTACAGTTCTGTCAGGTTGGATGGTAAATGTTGGTGGACAGCCATTTTTAGGTCTCTCCAGAGATGCTCAATTGGGTTTAAGTCAGGGCTCTGGCTGGGCCATTCAAGAACAGTCACGGAGTTGTTGTGAAGCCACTCCTTCGTTATTTTAGCTGTGTGCTTAGGGTCATTGTCTTGTTGGAAGGTAAACCTTTGGCCCAATCTGAGGGCCTGAGCACTCTGGAGAAGGTTTTCATCCAGGATATCCCTGTACTTGGCCGCATTCATCTTTCCCTCGATTGCAACCAGGCATCCTGTCCCTGCAGCTGAAAAACACCCCCACAGCATGATGCTGCCACCACCATGCTTCACTGTTGGGACTGTATTGGACAGGTGATGAGCAGTGCCTGGTTTTCTCCACACATACCGCTTAGAATTAAGGCCAAAAAAGTTCTATCTTGGTCTCATCAGACCAGAGAATCTTATTTCTCACCATCTTGGAGTCCTTCGTGTGTTTTTTTTTTAGCAAACTCCATGCGGGCTTTCATGTGTCTTGCACTGAGGAGAGGCTTCCGTCGGGCCACTCTGCCATAAAGCCTCGACTGGTGGAGGGCTGCAGTAATGGTTGACTTTCTACAACTTTCTCCCATCTGCATCTCTGGAGCTCAGCCACAGTGCTCTTTGGGTTCTTCTTTACCTTTCTCACTAAGGCTCTTCTCCCCCGATAGCTCAGTTTGGCCAGACGGCCAGCTCTAGGAAGGGTTCTGGTCGTCCCAAACGTCTTCCATTTAAGGATTATGGAGGCCACTCTGCTCTTAGGAACCTTAAGTGCAGCAGAAATGTTTTTGTAACCTTGGCCAGATCTGTGCCTTGCCACAATTCTGTCTCTGAGCTCTTCAGGCAGTTTCTTTGACCTCATGATTCTCATTTGCTCTGACATGCACTGTGAGCTGTAAGGTCTTATATAGATAGGTGTGTGGGTTTCCTAATCAAGTCCAATCAGTATAATCAAACACAGTGGGACTCAAATGAAGGTGTAGAACCATCTCAAGGATGATCAGAAGAAATGGACAGCACCCGAGTTAAATATATGAGTGTCACAGCAAAGGGTCTGAATACTTAGGACCATGTGATATTTCAATTTTTATTTAATAAATCTGCAAAATGTCAACAATTCTGTGTTTTTCTGTCAATATGGGGTGCTGTGTGTACATTAATGAGGAAAAAAATGAACTTAAATGATTTCAGCAAATGGCTGCAATATAACAAAGTGAAAAATTTAAGGGGGTCTGAATACTTTACACACACACACACACACACACACTATATATTCTTCAGCATTTTAAAATGCATGTTGCTCATTAACAGCATTCAGCAGTCTGAGAATGTTTAATGGGACTGTACTAACACAATAAAATCGAATTCGGTTTATTTTTATTTTTTTCCAAGAAATTTTATTTTATTGAAAAGATATAAAGAATCAGTTACAGGTCTCTTAATACAGCATTTTAACAGGGTAGCTTGTATATAATCACATTAAACCGTCACAGAAAGCAGTGTCTAATACCACTATATATCAGGTATGGGGGAGAAATGGCTCCCTATTTGTGGGATCAAAGGGGCCAAGGTGATGCAGGATATATTAAGTTCGGATAGAGGGTCGGGATGAATTCGGTGGATTTCTCCATGCACATTCTATGTAATCCGGGGCGAATGTGTGTGGTTTATGATGGTGATGCATCAGGATTCCACCGTGATACAGGCTTGGATTCTAGGTGGGTACTGGTGGTTAAGGCGGTATTTTGCGATTGATATTAGTGATAGAGTTTTCCTGAGGTGTATGTGGGACGGGTAGTTGACTCCTGTAGAAAGAGATTGCGATGTGGCGACTGGGAGGGTGGGGGGTGAGGAGGACCAGATAGGGGGAAGGGGATGGGGGGGATTAGAGGGGAGGTTGTCCCTGACTCCCCCTAACCGTCAGTGATGTGATTGTGGAGTGGTAACTTTCGGGCTTATGGGGATGTGTGTGGAATCAGCGTATCTGAGGGTAAAAGATGCATCGAAAGTAAGGGATTGGTTGGGTATTATATAAAAAAGAGAGGGGGAGCGGGAGAAGAGAAAAGAAGAAAACAATATAATGATTAACTTTTGATTTTGTTTAATTTCCTCCTTAATCAGTCCCTTGTGTGTTTGTTTTCTGTTTCCTTCCCTCTCCTCTCCGTCTCCCCTGCCCTCCTCCATTTTTATTTGTTTATTGTTTCTCTTCCCTTCTAGGTGGGAAGGAGCATTATGTTTTTGTATTCGGTTGTTGTCTGATGATGCAACCAACATGCCCATTTTGCACTAAATTTGGTCGGGGTGTCGTGAGCTGTGTGAATGAGCCTTTCCATATCAGCGACTCTATTTATTCTGGTGAACCACTCTCTAAGAGTGGGCACTCGTGCTGAGTTCCAGTATAGCGGAATACATTGTTTGGCAGCATTAATCATGTGCATCGCTAAGGATTTGTGATAGGACCTATGTGATAGCGGTGAATGGTGTAGAAGGAATTGAGCTGGGGAGAATTCTAGGTTATAGGAAGTGACCTGGATAGTAATGCGGTGGACTTCTTTCCAATAAGCTTGTAAAGAGGTACAGGACCACCAGATGTGGAGCATCCAACCTATTTCCTGGTGGCATCTCCAGCAGGAGTCAGATATGGTCGAGTTAAATTTATGTAGTAATAATGGGGTTCGATACCATCTAGATTGTATTTTGTAACCATTTTCCTGTGTGGTAACGTTTATTGACCCTTTGTGGATGTTTAGAAATACGTGTTCCCATTCCTCTTCTGAGAGTGAGATAGATAGGTCAGTTTCCCAGTTTTTGCAGGCTATGTTGTCTTTGGCTTTTGTTTCCGCAAAAATGAGGTTATGAGTTAGGGATATTAGGTGAGGTTAAGTTGCCTGTTGTGTGCAAAGTTTTTCATATGGAGTAAGTTGCCTCGAGCACTGCAAGGCTTTATTCAAAGACGTTAATAAGTGGGCTAGTGTTAGGTATGTCCAGGGAGGAATGGGTGGTCTATCCATCTGGGTGGAGAGTTGGGCTGCCGAGAGGAGCTTATCTTGGTGGAAGAATTGGTGTGCTCTGATATGGTCGTGAGACCAGTTACCAAAGAGGAAAGTTTTAAGCATGCCTGGTGGGAAAGCGGGGTTTAGTCTCACGGGGGTCAGTGGGCCCGGTATGGAGGAAATGGAAGTTTGTCTACAAGTCCGTTGGAAGCATTCTAAGGTAGGACCTATTAGGGGGTGGAGGCGAACTTCTGGGGGAATGTGGTTTGGGGGAATCCAGGGGAGAGAATTCAGGTGTAAGTTTGTGAAAGATGCTTCCAGGGAGACCCAATCTTTTTGAAGCGAGTGGATGTTCCAATCCACTATTCTAGTGAGGTGGATAGCCGTGTGGTAGTTAAGGAGGTGTGGGAGGCCGATTCCTCCCAATCGTTTTGGTCTAGAAAGTTGTTCGTATCTGATTCTAGGCTTATGGCCCTCCCAGAGGAATCGGGAGCAAATACTCCTATATGTTTTGAAAAAAGCAGGAGGTATTCGTATAGGGATTGTTTGCAGTAGGTAGAGCATCCTTGGCAGGGCGTTCATTTTGAGAACTGCTGCTCTGCCAAACCATGAGAATATTGGTTTGTTCCATCTTTTGAGATCAGCAGTCAGTCTATTTATAAGGGGTAGATGATTAAGCACATATAAGTCTGAGAGTTTTGTTGGAAGCTGAATGCCCAAGTACGTTATTGCGTTGTGTTTCCAATGAAATGGAAAGATCACTCTGCATCGATCGACTAGGGGTTGGGGTAATGACACATTAAGAGCAAAGGACTTCGAGAAATTTATTTTGAGGTTGGAGAAAGATTGAAATTGTCTGAATTCTGATAGCAATACTGGGAGGGATATCATAGGATTAGATAGGACTAGCAAGATGTCGTCTGCGAAGGTGGCATATTTATATTCCTTTTTGGGTGTGCGGATCCCCTGAATGTCAGGGTTGAGTTTTAGTTTGTGGAGGAATGGTTCAAGAGTGAGGACGAAAAGGACCGGGGATAAGGGGCAGCCCTGTCTTGTTCCATTACGGATGGGGAAGGCATTCGACAGAGCGCCGTTGACACGGACTTTAGCTGACGGATTAGCGTACAGCAAAAGGATTAGCTCGGACATGTGTGGACCCAATCCTATCGCCGCTAGGACTGCACTCATGTAATCCCAGGCCACTCTGTCGAATGCCTTCTCCGCATCTAGGGATAGGAAGAAGCCTTTTTGGTTGGTATGGGTCATCAGGTGATGTAGGTTAATCGCTTTGATAGTGTTGTCCCTGGCTTCTCTTCCAGGGACAAATCCAACTTGATCTTGGGAGATAAGGGAGGGAAGCAATGGTAGAAGTCTGTTTGCCAGTATCTTGGAGAATATCTTAATGTCTACGTTTAGAAGAGATATCGGCCTATAGTTGCTGGGTTGTGCAGGGTCTTTATTTTCCTTGGGTATAACTACAATGTGAGCTTCTAACATTTCTCTCGATAGGGGATTTAAAGAGGAAAGCGAATTGAAAGCGTGGAGAAAAGGTGTTTGTAAAGTGTCTGAGAATGATTTGTAGTAGGCTGCCGGGAGGCCATCTGGGCCGGGGCTTTTGCCTGGTTTCAATTGTTTTATGGCTTGTTGCCATTCCACTATGGTGATTGGGGATTCTAGGTGTGTGGTCATGTCTTCGGGGATCCTCCCTGGAGCGAATTGGTCCAAGAAAGAATTTATTTCATTGAGTCTTTTGGGTGTAGGAGATGTACGTGGGTCAGATTTTTTAAGGTCGTATAGGGAGGAATAGTATTTCTCGAATTCTTCCGCAATGTCTTTGTTGCGAGTAAGCGTTTTGCCTGTATGTGTGGTCAGGTGGTGTATTGTAGTTTTGGCTTTCTTCTTGTGCAGGGCTTGTGCAAGGAGGTGGCCACATATGTTCCCGAACTCGTAGAAGAGTTTCTGAGAAAGGGTGAATTTCTTCCTGATAATGAGGCCTAGTTCTTCTTGTATATGCGTGCGAACTGCAATGAGTTCCGAGTGCGTTTTGTGTGCTAGGGTACTCTTCTGTGTCGCTTCAAGTCTTTTCAATGTGGTGAAAAGGGTAACTAATTTGGTTTTCCGTTCTTTCTTGATCGCCGTCATTAACAAGATCAATTTACCCCGCACTACACATTTGTGGGCCTCCCATTGTGTTAACTTTGACGTGTCAGGGGTGTCATTATCCGTGAAGTAATTTGTTAAGCAATTGCGGATTTCTTGCTCATTTTTGATATCTGTCAGGATAGTTGAGTCTAATCTCCATATGTAGGTGTGATCGAATTTATCTGGAAAAGTGAGTGTCATCGTGACTGGGTGGTGGTCCGAGCATGTCATAGGTTCTATGGTGGCCTTCGTCAGTGCTGGGAGGTCTGGTTGTGTAAGAAAAAAGTAGTCAAGTCGTGAGTATTTGTTGTGGGGGGTAGAGAAGAATGTAAAGTCTTTGTCACTCGGGTGGAGGGTTCGCCAGGTGTCATGTAGGAGAAGGTCTTGGAAGCAGCATCTTATTTGTTTAAGTGCTCTGTAGGGTAAATGGGATTTACCCGATGAGGTATCTATGAGGGGGTCGAGTGGGACGTTAAAGTCTCCTCCGAGAATCAGGATACCTTCCTTAAAGGCAGCCAGTTTTCGTGAAATGGTTCTGAAGAAGGGTACCTGTGACGAGTTGGGGCTGTATAAGTTTGCTAGGGTTATTGTTTTGTTACTAAATGTACCCTTAATAAATATAAATCTTCCCTGGTCATCGATAAGAGAGTCCGAAATTTGAATGGGTACTTTTTTTGAAAGAAGCACCGAGACTTCTTTGGATTTTGAGATGGGGGAGGTTGAGTGGAAGCTGTGGGGGTAAAATTGATTAGAGAAGTTGGGTGGTTGTTTTGAGCTGAAGTGGGTTTCTTGTAGGAATACTACATCTGCTTTCATGCTCCGCATTTGAGAAAGTATTTGGGAACGCTTTTCCGGGGTATTTAGGCCTTTAGCGTTTAGGGAAACTATCTTTAGCGAGCTGTTGGAGATTTTTGGTGTGTGAGAGGCCATGGTAAGTGTAGGAGCAGGAGTTCAGGACTGTTAAGGGAGGTTCAGGGGAGTCAGAGACAAAGGGAGGTGGGGTGGAGCGAGAACAAAAGCCAAGTGGGGAGGGGGGATGGGATGAAGAAGGATGTGGGGAGGGAAGAACTGGTTGAGGTTGGGAAGGGAGAAGAGGGGGAGGTCAAGGGCGTATAATCTGCTCCCTTAACTAGAGGGGTTAGGGGGTTATACCGGATGTGGGATTTGACCTGCAAGCCCCACCGAAAATATGTGGAAAAGTCCGGCGGGGGTCAGCGGTGTCTACCAGAGTCCGCTGCGGGGGATACCAGTAGATGTCGATCAATGAGATGGGTGAGTTCCGAGCCCCTTGAGGTCAGGACATGCGTGTGAATGGGGGATTAGTGTTTGTACTGTCAGGGAGCGGGTGGGGAATGTGTGTCCCCGGTGCTCCCTGTGACAGCATGTATGGGGTAGGGAGACATGGTGAGAAAGATATATGGTTGGTTGGTCCAATTAAAACGGGCTATTGCACGCCTTTAGTTTAGTGAGGAGTCGGATTCGGTTTATGAAGCAGTGATCCAGTCTGCATTTACACAGGGCAGCTCTTCACTGCATTTAAAGCTCTCATAGAACAGCCCATTAATAAATGTACTTCTCTGCCAGAGAAAATAAAATAAATAAATATACATTGTGAAAAGGAGAACTAAGGCCAAAGCCCTTGGTCCTAACAATTCCTGGGGATCTCAGGAGTGCCCTTTGTTCTGCCCCCATATTCAGCCAACAGCGGGCTAATGCTAGAGACTAAGAACTGAGCGATCAGCGGTCTTTGATCGCTCAGTTCTTGGTGTAGAGGCGACGGGAAGTAGAGGCGACGTGAAACAGATGCAACTTTGGACAGATGATGCATAGGAGGAGTATGACAACTTTTTTTTTTTCATATCCTGCATTGGTCTTTGAATGGTGACAATATAGGCAAGATTTGTGCCCATGATTTTAACTAGATCAGGGGCTCAAATACTCCTCAATGACAACTAAAAATAGAAAAAAAAAGTAAAAAATAAAAAGATAAAACATGCGAGAAGGACCATTCATAATTTGTGTTATTTATATTAAGACATTTGTGACACATGTAACCGAGTAGATTTGTATAGCCATAAATACACTCCAGTACCAGTGTCACAGAAATGTATTAACATGAATAAAACACACAATTTATGAACGGTACCTCTCACATAGGCTTTTTTTGTTAATTTTACTGCATTCATATGGACAGAGAATATACTGGGGATACAATAGACACTAGACAACAGGGACACAATCCCCTAAGCATTAAGGTATTTTTTAGGGGTTAGAAAGGTCCCTGACATTTAGTTGCCACGAGTATGGTGATTTTTAAGGCTGGGTATGTATGCATGTTTGTATGTGTAGCGGGGTCTCCTTTAAGGCCCCGGGACTACGTTACCCATAACCTCGTTTGGCACCCAGGGTACATTTTCGCCACACAGATTCATGGGTGGGACTATAAAAGGGGAGGGCGAGGCTGAGCTCGGCCTCTTTGTACACCGCGCTGCTACCAACAGGTCTTTCCGTGCGGATCTGCTGCAGTGCAGGGCCTGAAGCCGGGGCCTTGCACAACTTCCAGAGAGCCTTCCACCCCACTGCGAGCCTGGGTGGCATCAGACTTCTCCAAGTTGCTGACATCAGTTGGACCGGGGACCCGGCCGTTGTGGACGCTGTGTGCGGGGAGACAGTCGGTGGAAGTCCCGGACTGGGATCGCGTCCGGAGTGGTGAGCGAGCACCTGCTCAAATCCATCAAAATACTTTACTCTGATTAGGCCTAGAGACTGCCTTGGCCCACCAAGTTTTATCTGTTCCACCGGAGACTAGTAACAGAACTGGGTCGTGTAGTCTCCGGTGAAGTGTTCTTCTATTACCTATCGTGTGGATTACAAATACGGTTTCTTTCTATATGTGCACCACCGTTCAAGCTGCATGCAAAGAAATTGTTCCCCAAGAGACTAAGTTATATCTGAGTCAGGCCTGACCAGGAGTTAGAACTTTTTATTTCTTGCGCCATCATAAGGGCGCATAGATAGGAATAGCTGCACTTGGCGTGTAATCGCCAGCATCCTCAGTGTGTACTATATTTACCGTTGCAGGGCTCTGCAGACAATATGTGTTAACCTATGCCTTTTACACAGAAGTAAACTAGTTATACTTTAAAACTTCGCCCTCAGTGTGTTATCATTGTGCATATTGCTAGAATGTGATAAGATAACAACCCTTAGACAAACTGTACCAGAGTGGGTCGAGTAGATTGCCGGGGGTTGGCGGTGCTGTATTCAGGGCCCGAAACAAATCCAGCGGCTCTCTTAACTGGGGGTAGCGCTGTGCTATGTACGTACATAAAATTTTATTTTACTAGGGCTGACAGACCAAAGGACATAATGCCTCTACTTTCTCCTCACATCTCAGCAGTTTCTCTTTTCCCTCCCCGTTATCACCACCTCTGAGATGGAGAAGCAGGGTGGGGGATAATTTGCACAGAGGCCAGTTGTTTGCTTTCATCACACAAGCTGTTGGTATTGGAATCACTGGCCACTTCTTCCTGTGCTGTGATGAGAATAGGAGATCATATTCACTCATCGCACCTCCGTAAACTGCTGAACAGTGAACATAAGCCATTATAGTCACCATCGCAGTTTATCTCAGTTTCAGAAACGTACACTATAGTATGCCATTGGATTTCCTTCATAAGGTAAGTGCGACCCTTAATAGCAAATTTCTATGATATCACAGTACTACTAACTGCTATATTGTGATGGTGAACTTGTTGCAATCTAAGAAATAATCATTCTGAAAACCTAAAGCACTCCTGGTCCTAAATGGGCTGAATCATATAGTGAATCAGACAGAAGCATTACTTGATTAAACTGCATTATGTGCAATATCCATGTACATTTCGTGTTCGGATCACAAAGAAAGCAGCACTTCAGCCCTTCTCTCTGAATCCTCCACCGACGCTCGGACACACCAACTGTGGGACGCCGACTTAGCAGTAAAACCGTCCAAGGACGAATGGGAACGCGTATGCGAACACACCCATAAAAGGTTCCATCAACATTTCAGCGCAAGAGAATAGATACAAGCTTTACTCAAGATGGTACCGTACACCTGACAAAATACATCGATACTTCCCGAGCATCTCCCCTCTATGCTGGAGATGTAACTCCGCCCTTGGCTCCTTTATTCACATTTGGTGGGAATGCCCACTGATACAACAGTTTTGGAGAGAAGTACATGATTTGATTACCAAAATCACTACTTATACCCCAGCACAATACTTACTTCACCATACGTCCATACCTTGGTCTGCATACCCCAAATCTCTTACAATGCACCCAATTAATGTGGTGACCCAATGCGTTCCGACCCACTGGAGAAGCACTGACCCCTCTACTATTGCCGAATGGCATTATAGAGTCGACAGGACAGCCGAAACGGAAGGACTTATTTTCCAAGCTAGAAACAATCCCACTAAATTCAGAACCATATGGGCATGCTGGACTCAATATAGGAGACACCGCGACAGGCCCGACCCCCCAGCCCACGCCTATGCCCTTGGTGGGGAGTAACCTAACTGTAGCCAATCAAATTGTTTGCCCACCCCGTCATGTCCCTCCCTGTCCCTTTCTTCCTTCCATTACTTGAGGGCGATACAACCTCACGTTTAAATCTATGAGTTTTACTTGATAATACTGTTCCTCTATTGATTTTCACTAATCTTTCCTCGATGTTATGGACCGCTTGACCAGTCTGGACTGTCCCTCCACAGCAGGTGCAGGAGGAGCGGCAGTCTTGCTGGGGTTTTTTTTTTTTTTTAAGTCTCATTTCCTAGTGATGAACCGTCTCTGCTATTCTAATTGGATGGAATATTTATGGATCCCCTCCCGCTCATAGTGTGTTCCCATTAGGGGTGAGCGGGTTGGAAGTGACCCATGAAGGTTTATCCTCCTACATTCCCTATAACCCCACCTTTGTTCTCCTCATATACTGACCCTTAGGAATTAGCGACCTTACCCTGCTTTAGAGTTCTACTTACCCCGAACATCCCATATTCTTATATGCAGGCTATGTTCGAATTCAGAACAAACTAGACGCCTAGAATTTAACTTTGAATCTGCCATAATGTTAAACGATGTTTTATTATGTCTTATCATAGTTTGCCTATTTGATGTGGTCTACTCTAAGCTGTACGCTCTCTGTAACCCGAGCATCCCTTGTTTTTTCTGTTTGTCACTGTAAAACTTCAATAAAAAAAAAAATATATATATATATATAAAAAAAAAAAAGTTCACAGCTTGAGATCAGAGCTGCATAGTCAACAGGATGATGAAAGCGATTGTAGAGACTCCAGGTCACAGTTACATACTTTTGGCTGAAGATCATGAATACTCATGAATTGCACACACGGTTTTTGATTTTTAGCAAATTTTAATAAAATGCTTTTTTTTGTTTTACTTCCCCCCTCCCTAAAATATTTCAGTTTGTTTTTCAATTGAGTTGTACAGTTTATAGGTCAAATTAAAAAAGGTGGAAAAAGTTCTGAAACACACACACACTTACGAGGCTAAAAATATTTATGTGAAAACATATACCGTATATACTCGAGTATAAGCCGAGTTTTTCAGCATTTTTTTGTGCTGAAAATGCCCCCTCGGCTTATACTCGAGACGGTGTCCATCTTCAACTTTGTGCGCCTGATCCCGGCCAGTTGTAGGTCCCCTGGACCCCAAACTTGCCACACATGTAGCCCCACTTCTTCTCTACAAGTGTGCAAAGTTAGTTGTCCAGGGTCCCTACAACCAGGGAGCACCGATTTTTCAAAGCCGGGCACCCCTTCCATAGACTCCCATGTTAAACGGTAATTTCTCTGGTGATATTGGGGACCTGGTATAGGCGGGCCCTAGGTCTCATGGATCCCAAACTTAGCACACATATAGCCCCACTCTTCATCTACAGGTGTGCAAAGTTTGTTGTCCAGGGTACCTACGGCCGGGGAGCACCGATTTTTCAAAGCCGGGCACCCCTTCCATAAACTCCCATGTTAAACGTCAGTCTAGTCACACAGCGCCCGAGATCAGGTAGGGAGATTGGGCACAGTGAGGCATGCAGATGGACACCCTAGGCTTATACTCGAGTCAATACGATTTTCAAGTTTTTGTGGTAAAATTAGGTGCCTCGGCTTATATTCGGGTCGGCTTATTCTCGAGTATATACGGTACATATATTTCTCATTTTTTTGTCCTAAGGAATACATAAACGGGTTCAATTGAGGTCTCATATCTGTCTAAAGTTCAGCTTTAATATATTTTAGATCTTACCTGTACTGGCTCATTTCCTGAATAACCTTCATATCAGCAAAGCTGGTCCCTTCAATTACAGGAGAATCCAGATTACTTGAGCCACTGCTGATGTGATCACTACTTTCATATCCAGACTCGGCTCTTTGCATTTGCCAGCTGTCAAGATGGCACATCTTAGAATCCAGGTTTGGTTTGTTCCTTTCAGCCTGACTTTTTCCTACCGATTCCAGAGAACTTCTACTGCCAGATTCCTGTTTTATCTCATCCTCATAGATAGTCATCAGAACCTTTTTCTTAGGGCTGTCCTTTGAGCAGTGGTTATGGCTTTGATCCTTAGCAGTATGATGTTTTCCATTAGTGTTTGCTAAGTGTCGTGGACTGGACTGGCTTTTCTCATCATTAAAAATGCTGTCCACATTGAGAGTCTCTCGCGTGGGCCGCCAGGTCTTTTTGGTTCTACCCGTTCCTTTCTCCTTGTACTCCTGACTGTTGTCTGTATCATAGCCATTTGAGATACCATTCTTCACTCGAGTTAGCGGCTTTGATTCAGATATGGCAGTCTGTCCTGTATTAGAAGATGGCATTTGTCTGGGCTGCTGGTCAGACCTCTGTTGCTTATAAGGACCTTTCCCTTGACTGCTGAAAAAGTGAGGATCTGGATACTGTCTGAAGCCATTTACTGGGATCGAGGCTACAGGTTTGAGCTGTGTTCCAGAAAAGGACTGTGAATGGTATGGAACACCTCCAGATGATGTTGCTATGCAAGAGAGAAATATACAAAATGTAAATCGCCATCTAAAAAAAAAAAACAGCAGATAGCTTAAGAAGCAAGAGTCACATCAATACCAAGTCTCTACACAGCTGTATGGTTTGCTCTGCAATACAGGTCACACAAAGTCAGAGCACAAGTTACAGTAAGGCCTCTTTCACACAGGTGTTCCGATCAGATCCGCCTGTGAGTTTTTCAGGTGGACCTGATCAGAAGGTCCATTCATCCCTATGGACAGGCAGTTGTGTCCATTTATTACACACACTTACCTCCAGGTCCAGAATGGACTACTCCATCCTTTACTTTTATTTTAGGTGAAAAGCATCAGAGGTCAGGTGTAAAACGGACAGTGGAGTTTGTTAACTCCCAGCCACCCATACAGCAGAGCGGACACGATGTGTCATCCGCCCACTCTGCTCAGAAGGGGATCTATGAGCTGATCAGAACGGAATCCACCTCCATATAAAAGCAGCCTAATCGTTAAGTTACATAAAGTTTTCACGTACACATAGTGATGGACAATAAAATAGTTTTATTACCTTTTGGCCTAGCAAGGTCTTTCTTCTGGGGTTTATCAACAATTTTTCGCTGTGCAGCTGTGCTTTTTAAGTTTTGTACTCTTTGAGCACATTCCCGAGACAAATCTTTTAACTTTTCCTGCTGATCATTTCGTCCCAATTTAACTTCAAGGGAAAAAAAAAAAAAAAAAAAATACATAAATAATGCTTACAAGTCACCTCCTATTCTATCACTCCTGTGTTTGTATGTACTAAATGTCCACTTGCTCATGAATCGCTTATCTGCACAGTACACAGAGTGAAACTTACCAAGCAACAGATCAGTTTGCAGATGTCATTAATGATTAACTTTCAGCCATCTGACTATCCAATATGTAAAGTTTTGCTGAAAAATCATATTCATGCAATAATACAGACCTTTCTGTAGATTATGTACCTTACTGGAAAACTCATTCTTTTTGCTACACTGTGCCACATAACCCATAATATTTCAGTCAATCCGAAACTATTTTCCCTTACACAACTATTCAGTTAACAAATCTGTACAGGATTATGTTGGTAAAGCAATTCAAAAAGAGTACTGTAACTGCAAAAGCAGCAACAATATTTGTCTCCTGAATATATCAAGTAATAGGCTTGGCTGGTTGATATATAGGCGATAAACACATTACTGTGTTTTGCATAAACATATTGAGCAAGTCCAAAAGACCACCGTGTAGGCTTCACAACCAAATTTTAGTTGATTAGCAAAATACAAATACAAAATTTCTCTGACTGAAAGTCACAGCACTTGATCTATTAGAAGTGCCAGATAAACACTGAATTTAAAAACAAAAGCCCCTTTTGTACGTTTTGGATCGAGCTGAAGTATTAAAACCCCTGTTTTTTTTTTACCCTGGTCTGTGTCTCTGCTGGAGAGATTGCCCTCAATTTTACCTTGTGAATCACTGTAACAAGGACAGATAGGATATATGAGACCTAAAACCTTTTACAGATTTCAAGCTCTACATTTATATATATTTACATCCAGCAGGCGATAGCCAAGGGAAGTGTTTTTATGGACAAAGGCTTAAAAAGTTAAAAGCCACATGCAACATTGACAGACATGCCACAAAAAAAAAAAGAAAAAAAAAAAAAAAGTATTTGTTACTCAATATCTAGCTCCTGGGATTTGTCTACCAATGCTTCATATGTGAGCCTGTGTAAGCATTACTATGCTTCAGCTCTTTCTACAGTATATCCATTTTCATTCAGGCAGACATAGTTATTACAATTACCATTGAGTATGGAGTTTTATCTTTAGCTGTTAAAAGGTTGAACAAAATGTCTGCAGCATGCCATATAATGATATAATACAGTGATCACATTAAAAACACATGTGATTAAAAGTAAACCTGCCATGACCACCACATTGTAGAACATTACTAGACTGTGTGGCAGACATGGGAGTAAGTCACACATGTGCAAGTCACAAGCAAGTCTCAAGTCTTAACCTTCAAGTCTCAAGCAAGTCCCAAGTTACTGTGACGAAAAGCAAGCAAGTCGAGTCCCTGCTAGAAGTCAAGCAAGTCAAGTCATTTATTTTGGTCAAGTCACAAATCAAGTCAAAATACTGATCTACCCCATACTGTATAAAAATAATAGGAGGGATAACAATAAATAATATTGGTTATGTGCCCATGCCTCACTGTGCCCGTCAGCCGTGTACCTGATCGGCGGCATCCCGGCGGCCATTCCAGCCTCCTCCTCGTCTGTGATAGGCGTAACACTCAATTTCCCAGCATTCAGTGTTCCGCCTATCATGGACATCCGCTCATCCTCATAACACAGACGAGGATAAGAGGATATCCGTGATAGGCTGAACACTGCCTGCTGCGAAATTGAGTGTTCCGCCTATCACAGACTAGGAGGCACGGCTTTTGAACACTGCAATGGCCGCCGTCTGTCTGCATGACACGCTGATCAGGTAGGCAGACGGCGGCTTGCGGTTAGTGTTAGTGGTGCCAAGTCATTGCAAGTCATATAGCCCAAGTCAAAGTCAAGTCGCAAGTCATTAGTGACAAGTCAAAGTCGAGTCATTTATTGAATTCTGTCAAGCAAGTCGCAAGTCCCCAAACAGGTGACTTAAGTCTGACTTAAGTCAAGTGACTCAAGTCCCCCACCTCTGCTGTGTGGCACTTGCAAACTCCCCGGGTAGTCTCCGTATCTCTTGCTTTGTACTTGGTAGATACTATGGTGTTCTAGGCAGTGTACCAAGCCCCTACTACCCATCATTTATTGTAAAATTCTAGGACATTTACCAACCACACTCCCAGGAGGAAACCAAAGGAACAATCTAAAAGAAAAGCTGGGACCCTCCATACAGCTTGAACCTATAGTCCAGGGCTCTGCCAGGGAACTTACCAGGTCCACGGCCAGCACTTGATTGAACAACCCCTCGATTAAATCCTGTATCATCTGCTGGATACCTATAACCACTGTTCTGATATATATTCTCTCCAATATCAGAATCTCTGTTATAGTCTGCCTTTTTTTGTTCTGTGAAAAAAAATTAAAAAAAAGTTAGATATTTCTTCCTGGAATTTAAAGAGACAGTCCCTACAAAACCTACCTGAATATACCTGCAGCAACTTTCAAAGCTTTGTTAGTCAAGTATTGGGTCATCTGGCTAGTATCAGATGTTGCCACTCCCTCCCATATTTCTATTTGCCAATGATACAATGGGTAGCCTCACTGTAAAAAAAGCTGCATGCAGAAGGCAGGGGCAGGCAAGTTTACCATTGAATTCTTTGAGAAGACAGACATCTCCCGTCTGAAAAGCGTCCGATTTGTCATTTTACATATAATTAGCATTTGCGAGGAGCATATTAGTCTGACTTGAGCTTTCGGAAGGCGGGTATACATGTAAATATTTCCCCCCCCCCCCTCTTTAGCCAGTAGGTTGGAAAAAAAACAAAACAACACCACACACACACACTAACACAAAAGATGTGGATGCAGGAATCTCCCCCATTGTTCGATAAAATTCTGACAGAGGGACTCAACTCCCCTCTTGAGTGTGCCTTCCATTCAGAGTCCAGTGCACATCTGTGAATATCTCCTAAACCTAAAATGTTGCACATTCAGCAGATATTCAATATACCTACAGGTAAGCCTTATCTGCTTACCTGTAGGTGCACGTAAAAAAAGCCTTACTAGAACTTTAAGACATAACCAAAAACTTATTCATATATTCAAGCAACTCGAAACTCAATAATGGTATGATAAGCAACGACATATCAAGAATATATTTTTGTGAAGGACAAACAACAATTTATTTTAAATTGCATTGGTCTCCCATGTTCTCTATATTTTCAGACACAAGGTAAATAAAAGTATGTTTATTGTGTGCCGAGTGCTCACTGCATGCTCCCAATACACCGACCAAGGTTTTACCGATAGCTCCTGGTCAAGGATTTACATCATGAGCCAGTGGGAAGGGCTACACATCATGTGACGACTGTTAAAACCAATCACAGCAGTCTTGTGATACAGTTGTTGCATCGACTCCCAGGCAGTAAAGCCCTACCTAAAGGGCTGCCGGGGAGGTGGCATTAAGGGTCATTACTTTGAGCATTGCTGAAAGCCATCTACAGCAAAAAATATATATAGATAGATATATAGATATATATATATATATATATATCTATATAGATATATAGATATATATATATATATATATAGATAGATATATAGATATATATATATATATATATACATACATACATATACACACACACACACACATACACATACACACATACACACGTGTAAAGTGTAAGAGAGGCTGTGTCAGTCCATGGACGATAAGAGAAAATAGGATTTTTGTACGCACAGTAAAATCCGTTTCTCTGATGTCCATTGACTGACACAGCCTCTCTTACACTTTACACGTGGGTTATGTCTCTGCTTGCAGGAGAAGATCGCCTAGATCTTCTCCTGCGAGCAGGGACATATACCCACGTGTTTCAGTATTAGAGCTGTGTCAGTCCATGGACGATAAGAGATAGATATATAGATATCTATTTTTATTATGTTTCAAACAGACCCTGATGCCTGAATCTCGCACTACAGCAAATCGGTGCAACACAGAACCTTGCCTGCCTTTGTAACAGCCAGCCCTGGCAGTTAAACTCTCCAGGGAAATGTCTAGCAGCAAAACCTCTAGGACTTGCAGAGTACATCCTTAACTGTCAAAGAATATGAAGTCAAAGTACCTGTGCTATCATTGTTGAAGACCCTCTTGTATTGAGACCAATGAAGGACTTGCCTCAGGGCATCATCTGTGGTCACTGCTGTACCATCAGGATTGGCATAAAATAGAAGCAAAGGCTGGTAATGACACCGAATACACTTGGTGACTACATCTTTCCATTTGGTACCAACCTGAAATAAAGAGGGAACATTAACTTCAGGTATAATCGAAAATGTTGAGATACCTTCCAATTGCCCATATATAAAAGTAATAAGAACTCAATTTTGCTCTAAAGTCTATCCACAATGCACCACTCTCAGTAAAGCACTGTTCTGACAATGACCTGTAATAGTCAGCACAATTATTCCTACAAGTGTCTAGAGAAGGTTCCAACTGTTAGTGTGTATTAATCAATCATTCAAATTAACTTGGTGCCCGTGGGTCATATACCATCACAGCCTCTGTGTTCCTTATCGGTGCATTGGACTCACACTGTTGTACACTCTGGGATGTGCATGAGGATTTGGGCAGCTGGCTGCCTGGAACATCTGGGCACCCCATGTGGGTGAATATGGCCCATGTAAAATGAGGTCTAAAGTGTACATTGGGGAAACAAGCAAAAAAAAAAAAAGAAAATATGCAATACATTTCTACAATACTTGCACATTTGCCCATTGTATTTCCCCATCAAAACACCAGTAGAGAAAAAAAAAAAAAAACGAAAAAAAAAAAAACCGAATGTGTTCTATACTACTTATTTGTCTAGTTTATACTCACTGTAGGAAAAAGGTTCTTGGGAGATATAGTTGTTCTGGGGGGGAATGTTGGGGGGGGGGGGGTTGGTGTAAATCTGAGTTTTACAAATCCTTTAACCCTTTTGCTGCCACCAATGCAAGGCATACGTCAGCATCAGAGGGGGTATTTAAACACATGGGAAATGCTGACTTAAGATCTGTGCTTGACTAGTTGCAGTGGAGTACAGAGGCAACATTAGAAGCCTAATAGACCCCTAAAGTCTTCCTAAAGAGAACCCATCATCAGTAATAAAAGGGCTTAAAGTTTAAAAAACATGAAAGATACAAACATAAAACAAATAAAAAGTAAAAGTAAAGCGCCTGTACACAAAATGAGAGCATCAGATGCTTTTACATATAGCAAATACACACATATTAGGTATAGCCAAGCACGCTAGAATGAGAGCAAATGATTTTAAAGTCATCATTCACAGTTACCTTTAGACTTATGACATGCAAGTGCTTTTAAAAGTATCGCCTGTGGACAATATGGGGTACCAAAGTTCGCCACCGTTTCACAACATACATAGTAAAACTGCACTTGACATGTTGGGTTATTTACTTGACACAATCTAATTTTTTATACTCCTCCCAAACATTGTCATTTGGCACATACTGAGTAGTGCGGCACTGTTGTATTATTTTTTTTTTTTTTTTTGAGAAAAAAGTTTTTTATTGAACAATTTACATTTGGAACATAATTCTGCAAGTTACAAGGCAATACTGGAGAAATGCATAAAACAAGAAATGTGGCTTATACATATATATAGGCACAGTAGATCAAAAAACTTGTTCAGATTGAACACTGGATTCAGTGACTATCAATAAGTGGAAAACCCTATGTCCACGCTATTCATGGAATTGCACGCTAGAAGGATGTATAGTATTACGGACCATCAGTGCATGTGTCTGCGGACTCAAGCCATCGATCCCAGATTTTGTAGTACTTATCTGGACAACCTCTGTTGATGTATATGAACTTTTTGTAGGGAAGAGTGTTATTTATATCTAGTTTCCAATCGTTGAAGCTGGGGGGAGTGGGTCTCATCCACTGTCTGGCTATAATTTTTCTAGCATTAAACAATGTTTCATGCAAGAATGTTTTAGTGAATTTGTCCATCTCAGAGTCGGGGAATATCCCCAGTAAGCATTGTTTGGGGTCCAGGGTCAATGGGGATCCCATGTCATCATGGAGGAAGTCAACAATCTGCTTCCACAGACCCTGAAGGACCGGGCACGCCCAGAGTAGATGGAAGAATGTGCCCGTCGTTTGGTTACACATTGTGCACAAGGTAGAAAACTGTCGTCTAAAGCGGGCGATTCTTAGGGGGGTGAGATACGCTCGGTGCACCACGTATAACTGGGTCAGCCTGTCAGAGAGCTTGGCGGATACAGTCTTGCACGAGTCTAGGGCTTCACTCCACTCCTCATCCTCCAGTGGGCCCACCTCTCTTTCCCATCTTGGTTTAAGGCTGTAAGCTAGCGTGGTAGATGATGGGGTGAGAAGCATGACATAAAAATCAGAGATCAGCTTTCGCGGGTCCACACCCTTAACCACAGCCATAATAACATTAGGCGTAGATTGTGGCAAAGGCTGGGGAAACTGAGCTTGGGCTGCGTGACGCACCTGGAAGAATCTAAAAAGCATAGAATTGGGCAGCAGGAACTCATTTTGGAGGTCCTCAAAGTTTTTAAGTGTGCCATCGGAAATTATGTGGTGCAAATAATATATTCCATATTCGCACCATATCTCTGTGTCAGGGATCAAGAGAAACTCTGAGAGTAGTCTATTGTGCCATAAGGGGGTATAGTTGTTGTATTTAGGGGTCGTTAATGTTTTAGTGGTGATGTCCCATACGCGCCTATATTGGTATAATAGGGACCCACGGTCTCTATTGGAGTTATTCCCACTATGTCCCACTGCAATTGCAGTGAGTGGGTCAGTGGTCAGTTGTGCCCACCGTGGACAGAGGAGGGTGAGGAATCTGAGTCTGTCGGTTTTATCTATGTGGTATAGTTGAGACAGTTGGGACGCAAGGTAATAAAGATTTAAGTCAGGGAGGGCTGTTCCACCTAGGTCAGTAGGGTTCTTAAGGACTCTCCAGGCCAGCTTGTGTCTGTTGTTACCCCAAATAAATGTCTTGAGTATGGCCTCCATTGACTTGAAAAATTTCAAGGGTAAGTATACGGGTGTGTGCCAGAGTATATACAATATTTTCGGAAATAATATCATTTTAACAATGTTAATACGGCCCCACACGCCGAGCGGCAGTCTCGCCCATACCTGGGTTCTAGACTTGATGAGATCGAAAAGGGGTTCTATGTTCAGGGATATATAGTCAGCCGGTGTTCTATTCACCAATACTCCAAGATATTTGATAGTGTTCACTCGCTGGAGTGGTAACTGTGCCTGTAGCTTGGGAGAGGGGAAACTATCCATAGGCAGTATTTGAGATTTCTCCCAATTAATTTTAAGGCCAGAGAACTGACCAAAGTGTTCAATTGTATGCAACGCCTTCTGAAGCGATGTGGCAGAGTCGGCCAGGTATAGTAGCGTGTCGTCTGCGTATAAGCTAATTTTTTCAGTCAGGGAACCAAGGCAGAGACCCTGAATCTCGGGGTCCCCTCTAATGGAGATTGCAAGGGGCTCCGCCGCCAAGGCATAGAGGAGCGGAGACAGTGGGCAGCCCTGTCTAGTGCCCCTGGATAAGTCAAATGTCTGGGAGGCCCTCCCGTTGGCCACTACTTTACCCCTGGGTGCCAGATATAATAATTGAACCCACTTAATAAATTTAGGTCCAAAACCAAAGCCACGGAGGCATCCCCAAAGGTACCGCCACTCCACTGAGTCAAAGGCCTTGGCAGTATCCAAAGCCACCACCACCCGGGACCCAACATTAGTATGTGTCGCTTGTAAGTTAATATACAATTTTCTGAGGTTGAAGGAGGTGTTACGCCCCGGCATAAATCCAGCTTGGTCAGCATGGATCAGGGTTAGAATCACTTGGTTAAGGCGTAGGGCAAGTACTTTAGCCAGAATCTTTATGTCTACCTGGAGTAGCGATATTGGTCTATAAGATTCCGGGAGGCCTGGGTCCTTGCCTGGCTTAGGTATGAGGATAATTACCGCCTCGCCCATCGATGGGGGTAAGGTGAAATTGTCAAATAGATGGTTGAAGAGGGACAATAACTTGGGGGCAAGTATCTCGATGTATTGGGCGTAAAATTCTATGGGCAACCCATCTGAACCCGGGGCCTTGGATCTGGCGAAGCTCCCAATCGCTGTGGTTATTTCGTCGAGTGTAATAGGTGCGTCTAGCATAGCCATTTGGGCATCGTCTAGCTGTGGAAAGATGATTTCCGCCAGTAGATCTTCCAATTGAGAGTCAGTGGTAGAAACCTGGGACGTATATAGTTGAGAAAAGAAGTCCCTAAATTCAGAAGTGACAGCCTGGGGTTCCGTAATCTTTTCCCCATTAGGACCAGTGAGGGAAATGACAGTAGGGGGTCTATCCTCACTATGTGCCAAGTAGGCCAACAGTTTACCCGCTCTCTCCCCATGTTCATATAATTTTTGTCTGGCAAAGAAAAGTTTTTTCCTGGCCGTCTCGTGTTGTAGCTGATTAACCACCCTGGTTTGTAACCTGAGTCGGGCAGCTCCATCAGGAGAGGGGTTCGACATGTACCCCTGTTCAGAGGAGGACAGATCCCGCATTGCCCCGTCCAGTATGGCTGATGAATTAGCCTTCAGCCTGTTGATAAAGGAGGTCAGAGTCATACGTGCATGCAGTTTGAAGGCTTCCCATACTACGTCTGGGGATGCAGATCCGTCATTCTCTAAAAAGTAAGTTCTCCAACTGTTACCAAGCTCGTCATCCTCCGATAACAGGGTGAGCCAAAACGGATTCAGGCGCCACGTACGGGGCGGTTTGTCTAATGGGATGGAGAGGCTAATGAAATATGGGCTATGGTCTGAAAGTAATCTGGGGGCAAATTCAGCTTCCAGTAATCTTGGGGCAAGGGTACTAGAAATGAATATAAAATCTATACGGGACATGGTGTTATGGGTAGTTGAGAAACAGGAGTAAGCTCGAGTGAGCGGGAATTTAAAACGCCAGGTGTCAGTGAGATTAAAGGAAGAGATAAGTCGGGAGAATCTAGTGTGGGTTGGAGCTGTAGTAGATAATGGCGAGGGCGACAGTTTGTCTAATGTAGGGTTCAACGTAGCGTTAAAATCCCCCAGCCACACCGCCTGAATCGAAGGATGACGAGTCATATATAGCAAGCCCTCTGTGACTATAGTAGAATTAAATGGTGGAGGTACATAGAATGCCATCAGTAGGAAAGGTTCACCATACAATTTAACCGAAAGAAAGACATAGCGCCCCTGTGGGTCAGACTGAACATCACACAGCTCAAAATGTACCGTCTTGGCAATCAAAACTGAGACTCCGCGGGCGTGGGACGAGTGGGATGAATGATATGCCCACCCAATCCATGGCCGGCGGAGTGCCATCTGGAGCCGACCCTCAACGTGTGTCTCCACTAACACCACAATGTCGGCTCGTTGTTTTTTGAGAAATGAGAAAACTGCAGATCTCTTTACCTTGTCCCCAAGCCCACGCACATTCCAAGTGAGCAGTTTTATCGATGCCATAAGTCAAACATTAAAACATATCGTGGGACAGTAGCATTACATGAATACAAGGTTTGCCATCTATGCAGTATCAATGTTAGCATGCACTTCGTTGTATTGCAGTCCATCAAGAAAAAACGAACCTCCCCCTCCCCCCTCCCCACCCTGCATCTTCCCCAACTGATGCGGGTATGTTCCCAAAACCAAAAGAAAGTAACAACCGGTAGCAGATAAAACCAAAATATCTTGCTGTTACGTAAAAGATCTGCAGCGATCTCCTCACATGGGAGGTGTGGAAGATCCAATGCCCGCAAATAAAGAGCAACAGGCTCTTCTTGTACTGTGAACCAGAAGTACAGTGCGGGGTCGGTGGTATAGAAAGTTCTGCAGTCACATAATAAAGAGATGCGTGTTCCGGTTGCTGGGGGGCGAAAATTCGCTGTGTTAGGCATGTGGAGTGTAGGACTGATTGTGCTCCGCAATTACAGTCTCCAGGGTAGTTACATGGATCAACCAGTCAGTGGGGGCCCTAAGTATGGGAGACCCCCTCTGCAGGGTACAATTGAAAGAGGATTATAGCAGGGGAAGGCAAAAGGGGGTCCCAGGGGTAAGGAGCAATAGGGTATGCGCCGCGGGCAGTAAAGGGGAGACAAAAAAAAAAGGGGGGTAACATACCAGGATTTGCAGACTCCCGCTGCGGCGTATAATGTGCTGGTGATGATGACAGGCAATCAATAGTGCTGATGAACATGCTCGGTCAGGTCACTCCGCCGCCCCTCTGGCGGGCCCCGGACGCTCCAACCAGGCAATGACTTCCTGAGGATCCTCAAAAAAGAACACACGGCCGTCCCTTTCGACTCTAAGACGAGCTGGAAATAGCATAGAGTATTTAAGATGTTGTATCCGGAGCCTCCTCTTCGCCTCCATGAAGCCTTGGCGGCGGCGCTGCACCTCGGCAGAAAAGTCGGGGAAGATAGCGATCTTGGAGTTTCCAAGGTGGATGTTACCTTTTTCCCTGGCCATGCGCAGCGCCGCATCTCTATCTTTGTAATTCAAGAATTTTGCTATAAACGTGCGGGGGGGAGCCCCCTGAGGAGGAGATCTGGCAGGCATACGATGAGCCCTCTCCACCGCCAGGGTGGGGGAGAAGGCCTCGCGGCCATAGGTGTCAACAAGGAGTTTCTCCAAGAAGGTGGTAGGATCTTTGCCCTCAGCTCCCTCGGGGAGGCCGATGAAACGGAGGTTGCACCTCCGGAGCCTATTTTCCATATCATCTTGCTTGCTTAGAATCTGATTGATTTGGAGCTGCATTCGATCGGAGCTGACTTGGAGCGGCGTAACGGTATCCTCCACCTCTCCAATGCGGGTTTCGGCAGTCGTGACACGCTCACGAAGTTTCTGGAAGTCTTGTCGCATGAGTGAAAGGTCCACCTTGACCCCCTCTATTTGCGCCGTCAGGGACGTCCGGCAGTATGTGATCGCCTCGAGCAGTTTAGCTGTGTCGCCTCCCGTAGCGTCCTGCTCACCGCCTGCGGCACCGCCATCTCTTTCCTCCTCCTGGCGGCGGTACTGGTCCAATTTCGCCAGGGTGGCCTTTGGCGTTTTTGGCGGAGTCATGGCAGGTATCCGCTGTGATCCCTCCCCCCTCCAAAGCAGGCAGCTCAGTCTATACCGAATGGTAGGGAGCTGTAGGGCTGGTGGGCCAGGAAGAGTCACTAGTCAGCAGGCCGGGTGAAGCAAGATGGCCACCGACCAGCACTAGGCCGAAGCCGGGGCCTTTCCTGAACGCGGCGGCCGCGCAGTCAGAGGCTGATGTATCTGCCTCTGTGGGTGTGAGGGGTCCTCAGGGGGACTCGGTGGGCCCCTGCAGGCTGTTACCTGAGAGCAGGAGGGCCAGGAAGCAGCACAGGCGGCAGGTCGGGTGGAGCAAGATGGCCGCCGACTTCCAGGGCTAGGCCGAAGCCGCGGACTTTCCTAAATGCGGCACCCGCGATCGGGATCGCGGCCCTGCGGAGGCCGCCGTACGAGCGGAGGATGGTGGATTTGCGGCCACGGATGTTCAGGGTCCCCAGGGGGTCCCGCTGGGCTGGTGCAGGATGACGCTGAAGGTCAGGATGGGCTGTACAGGAGTAATGGACGGAGCTCAGATCATGCACGTCCTACTCCATGCTATGTCAGGCCACGCCCCCGGCACTGTTGTATTATTAATATATTGTGTTTCTGTGCACTACAATTAACTTGAGTTTTTTTTTATTTTATCGAAAATATATGTATGTTTGATAAACCACTGTATTAATATCTTGTGACAAAAATATTGCACTACCACCATTTTATTCTCCAGGGTATCTGCTTTCAGAAAACATATGTGGCCTAGATATTTGCCACAACTAGCTAGTGAAGGTATGGCATATAAACAACTATCGTAATACAAATTTAAAATTACATTACTGGTATTTCAACGCCAACATTTCCGCATGCATTTTAGCTGCATTTCCTTGCATTTCAACAAAAGACAAAACGTACCTCTTTTACTGAAGCATCATCAAACAAAACCCATCTGGCACTTTTTGTGTGATAGGCGAAGGCACAATAGTGTCGGCTCGTGTAACAGATCATGCCCACAAGGTAAAGCCTACTTTCTTTTGCTTGTTCATCTGTCACTCTAAAAAATAACTAAAATAAAAAAAAAAGGAGAAGAAGAAACATTATAACTTGCCATGTACTCAACTTAATTTGGTGTTTTGTTACTAAAGGCTTGATGTACACGGTTTTGAGGCTAAGGCCTCGTACACACGACCGATTTTCTCGGCAAGAACCAGCAAGAAACTTGCTGGCAGAGAGGTCTTGCCGAGTAAATCGGTCGTGTGTACGCTGCTAGCGTGTTTCTCGTCGAGAAAACCGACAAGAAACCTCGACGAGAAAATAGAGAACCTGCTCTCTATTTTCTCGTCGAGATTCTCCTCGGCGTGTTTCTCGACGAGAAAAGTGAGTGTGTGTACACTTACCTGTCCGCCCGGAAGCCCGCGCATGTTCGAAATGAATTTGACGCATGCGCGGTAGCTTCCTAGGCATACGTAGGGTATACCAAGATGGCGGCGACGGCATCGAATGTGACGAGCGCATGCTCGACGTAGTCGATGACGTCACCGCGTACACTCCTTTCAAAGAACCGCGGGTTCTTTGAAACGAGCGTGTGTACACTCGGCCGGGACAAGTTTCTTGTCCAAGAATCTCGTCGAAAAAAACATGTTTTTCTCAACGAGAATCTCGGCCGTGTGTACGAGGCCTAAATCCCAGCTACTTGACATGCCCACGTCCAGACAGCACCAATGTAGGTTTTAAAAACATGTCCTCATTCACCTTGAAGTGCAGGAGCTGCAGAGCAATTCATTCTCAAATTTCCCAGCAGAAGCATGGACATAGTTTGAGCTGGTTTGTTTCCCCCTTCCAGAGCACCTGCTTCTGTATTGACAAATAGAAATTAGAAGGCTCTATGACTGTTGAGTCTGCTGGGAGGTGAGAGCAGAGCTAATGAGAGAATAGAGGTCAGTGTTCTTTAGTGAACTTTGAGATTAAAAATAAGGCCAAAATATATACCAAAGTTTACATGTTGCCCCCACATAAGGTCACATGACTTCAAAGCTCTGGTCCCACTCCTCTTTGTGCAACTGCTGCGAGGAACTCACTTCCTCACCAACTGAATGTCGGCAGGTGACAACATGGCTCTGTGGAACATCTGCCTCGTTGTCAATCTTTCACATTACAGAGGAGCCAAAACTTTGCAGTCAAGTGACCATATATTAAAAAAAAAAAAAAAAAAAAAAAAAAAAGAAGGAATAAATTTACACTGCAATTACAAAATGTTTCAAGTGGAAGCAATCCAGTAGCAGTGCAGTCCCAGGATCCCTTCCACTCATCCCGCCAACTTTACAGCGGCCCGATTCATTTTACAGGGCTGGAAAGGGGTCATCTCCCACCTCCAGCTGCTGTCCCCAGGTTCTCCCATCCCATCGGGAAGCCCGGGAATCACTGCAAGTGGGTCAGGTCAGCTCAGAACAGAGAGATGGGAGGAACATTCCTCATCTGACAAATAAAGTAGGAAACAGTGTGCATTGTCACTTCCGTTTTAGTACTTTGTTTACTGGTTATTACCAGGCAGTGGGGCAGCTGATCAAACCAAACAAACAATATGTTTGATCGGCTGTCTTGGAGGTCAGAGGAAATATCAAGGGTCGAATAGACCCCAGATCTCTTAATAAAGAATGCCTGTCACTGTCCAAACTATCACTATAGGTGTTCATCCCTTGTGATAGCAATAAAGTCATTTTTTTTTTATTATTAAAAAGGAAGAAGTGTCTGTCCCACTATGCACACACGCAAATACAAACATGCACGTAGGTCCCACACGCATATGTAAACAGTGACTGCACCACACGTGGGATATTGCCAGTGTGAGAGCAATAATTCTAGCAACAGGGCTCATGTTTAAACGCTAAGCTGGTAACCTGTAAAGGCTTTTAAAGGGATCACTGTTTGTAAAGACATTACAATTTAGAAATTGCCCATAGCATGGCCCTTATTTACACAAAGTTTTTTTTATACAATGAAGCTCAAAGCTCCAAAAACAAACAACTTAAATTCCATGCTTTTAAATTGTGCCTGTTCACAAGTGCTTGTGTGTCTGTAACAATGCCTGAAGCTCTAAGACAGGGATATGCAATTAGCGGACCTCCAGCTGTTGCAAAACTACAAGTCCCATCATGCCTCTGCCTCTGGGTGTCATGCTTGCTGCTGTCAGAGTCTCGCTATGCCTCATGGGACTTGTAGTTTGGCAACAGCTGGAGGTCCGCTAATTGCATATCCCTGCTCTAAGAGATACAGAAGCTTTTTGAAGCAGAATGGGGCGTTTTGAGCCCAATGTGGGAGCACATTGTAAGGCTGATTCTCAAGCCTTACAAACCATCTAAACCATCAACTCCTAGAAGCCAGTTTTCCATTTGCTAAATGCTCAAGCCTGAATACACCAGAAAAAACATGCAAAGATGCACAGCAAAGATGCACAGAAAGAGATGATACAAAATAGTCCGTATACGCACATGCTCTGGTTTTAATGCAGTCTTATACAGAGTTACTCTCTCCAGTTCCAGCACATCCTTCCTGAGGACTGGTGCCCAGAACTGGACAGCATCCTCCAGGAGCAGCTGGACCAGAGTCTTGTAGAGTGGGAGAATTACAGCTTTGATTCTTGAGTTAAAGATAGACACATACTTGTTAATTTTGCCCATAGCCAATTTATCAGTTATTAATAGGGCCAACTTTTGTAATTTATTTTTTGTAATATTTTATTTTTTAAATTTCCCTTCATTTCCTGTTCCAAAAGCAAAACCGGGAACAGAAATCTTCTCTTAAGGCTCGTCCACACAGGCAGCCAGGTGGCGGTAAAGCTGTGGTTCCTCTACAGAAAGGCATGCAGCTGATCAGGGCTGTACACGTGATGAAGCTGCAATTGTTTGCTTCACAGCAAAACAACAGGCCGCATTTGGCAGGCAGTACGGCTACCGAATGCAACCTATTTCAGTGTATGGAGCTGCACCGCAAAACCAACCTACAACCAAGTGTAATGCTCGTGGTTGCAGCATGGTGGTGCAGCATTTATAGGGTTAAAATAGGCAGTAGAGGCAACATATCACCTCCCCACCGCTCTCTAAATGGGCTATATGATTGGAGCCTCATTCTGGGAGTTAGACCCCTTTCACATTGGCGCGGTTTTCAGAAATAACCTCTGCTAAGCACCTAAAAACCGCCTCCCATTCATTCCAGTGTACCTTTTCACACTGGAGCAGTGCGCTTAGAGAACAGGAAAAAAAAAAAAAAAGTCATGCGATCAGCATCTTTGGGGTGGTTTGGGAGCGCTGTATACAGCGCTCCCAAAACGCCCCTGGCCATTGAAATGAATGGGCAGCGCTTTCAAAGCGCCTTAAAAGTGTTGCAAAACTGGGAGTTTTTAACCTTTTTTTGGGGGGTTAAAAATAGGATTTTTTTTGTACTTACCGTAAAATCCTTTTCTCTGTCGTCCATGGACGGACACAGCTCCTTAAATCTTGACATGTGGGTTATGTTCCTGTTCATAGGAGAGGACTAGTCAGAACATGTTAGTGATCTTAAAACATATAACTTTAACAGAGTTGAACAGCCCCGCCCAGGGGGCGGTCCCTCCGAACATAACCCTCCACCCTGCAGTCAGCAGCCTCAGTTCGTAGAAAAGCAGTACAAACTAAAAAAGGAGGGGTGGGTGCTGTGTCCCCATTCATGGACGACAGAGAAAAGGGATTTTACGGTGAGTACAAAAAAATCCTATTTTCTCTTTTCGTCCATGGACGGACACAGCTCCTTAAATCTTGACATGTGGGACGTCCAAGCAGTGTCAGAAAAAAACAAGGGGTGGGAACAGCAATCAAAAGACCCAACTTCACCCCAAACAAACAGAGCTCCTCAACGGAGGAGTTGCAACCTTGCGGCCAAAGGAAGCATCCGAAGATGCACTCGCATCAACCTTGTAAAACTTTGAGAAAGTGTGAACAGACGACCAGGTCGCCGTCTTGCACACCTGTGAGACAGATGCTAGATGTCGGAAAGCCCAGGAGGCACCAATAGCCCTGGTTGAATGCGCAGTGACAGAAAAGGGAGGCGCCCGCCCCTCAAGGGCATAGGCCTGGATGATGGTCTGTCTGATCCACCTAGAAAGGTGGCCGACGAGACCGACAGGCCCTTCTGTGGACCAGACACCGACACCAACAGTGAGTCAGAACTCCGGAACAGAGCAGTAGCAGACAGGTACACCCATAGGGCACATACCACGTCCAAGGTATGTAGCGCAGCCACCTTGGGATGCGACGGCCAAGGACACAAGGACGGAAGTACGAAGTCCTCGTTTAGGTGAAAAGCCGAAGCTACCTTAGGAAGGAATGAAGGTTGCGGGCGTAGTACCGCTTTATCCTTATGGAGGACCAAGTAAGGCGACTTGCAAGACAAGGCCGCCAATTCAGAAACCCTTCTGACCGATGTAATGGCAACTAAAAAGGCAACTTTCTGAGAAAGCGTAGAGAGGAATCTCCCTGAAGTTCTCAAAAGGGAGGTTCCTGAAGTACCGAAGTACCGAGAGCGCCAGATCCAAGTCCCACTGAGGAAGCGGTGGTCAAAAATCGGGGGAACCACCAGTCGGACCCCCTGTACAAACGTACTTACCAGTGAGTGAGCCGCCAGGGATCATTGGAAGAAGACAGCCAAGGCTGAAATCTGCCCCTTAATAGTTGCTTAAGGCAAGTTTCAGATCCACTCCGCGCTGTAAGAACAGCAGGATCCGAGAAACCGAATATGCCCGTGGGCACCAAGCCATCTGTTTACATATAGAGATGTAGGCCTTCCAAGTGCGATGGTAGATCGTCCGGGAAGAAGATTTCCAGGCCCTCAACATGGTGGAGATTACCGAATCTGACAGACCACGGTCCCTTAGTACCTGGCTTTTAATAGCCATGCCGTTAAAGCCAGCTACCGTAAAAGCCCTCAAATTGAAATTTCAATAGAGAAAACAGGCACACTAAAAATGGCGTCGGCGCAGCAAAAAATGGCGCCCAAGCCCCGGGATGTGGACAAGAAGGCCGTGCAGAGACTTCCCAGGAGACAGACCCCCCCCTCACAGAAAGCGGACCCCAGCGCCCCACAGGGACTCTGAGCCCCCCCACAGGTACACCCCAGTCGCAGGGGGCCCTAGGGCAGGAGGGGAAAGGGAGGACAGGAGAACCCCTCAGTCCTGGGAATGCCCAGCTGTTCCATCCTGCCGAGACAGGAGGAACCGTACTTACCCGTCCTTGTAAGGACATGCTGGCACGTCCCTGACAGACCCACAACCGATGGTACGGAGTAGCTGTCGGCCCGGCCCACTGAGTGGGGCAGCAAGCAGCCCAGTCATATGTGGACCCCGGAGCATGTGCTCACCGGCCACCCCTGGAGCCATGGGGTACGTCGTGGCAGAACCAGCGCATAGCTAAGGACTGGCACACTCGATGGCCGGAACTGGGAAGACTACAAGGACCTATAATATCCAGCCTGTCACCCAGCCGGCAGATGATAAAAGATATCACAAAAAAATTAAAATAAAATAATTCTTCAGGACTCTGGCCCCAAAAGGGTGCCACGTCCTTCTCTGCTAGGCAGAAAAAAACTGAGGCTGCTGACTGCAGGGTGAAGGGTTATGTGTGGAGGGACCGCCCCCTGGGCGGGGCTGTTCAACTCTGTTAAAGTTACATGTTTTAAGTTAACGAACATGTTCTGCCTAGTCCTCTCCTATGAACAGGAACATAATTCACATGTCAAGATTTATGGAGCTGTGTCTGTCCATGGACGAAGAGAGAAACACGCCCACAAGCGGCCGAAAAGCACTAACACGAGCGCACGTTACCGTGAATGCACGGGCTGCCCCAGTGTGAAAGGGGTCTAAGTGGCAGTGTGTTTTCTTTGCTTTTCCCTCCTTGTCCCCGTTTGTCAGTGTGTTTCCTGCACCTGTGTTGGTGGGCGTTTGGCATTTCAAGGATGGATGCAGCAGTGCAAGTAAACTGTATGGATGGCAGGACGTGATGCGGCCACTGTGGGCAGTTTGTCCTGGCTTGTCCTTTTCCAAAATGGTGCTGGGAGCCGGGGTTGCGATCCGAGCATGCTTGGGCACTGATATTACAGTTTTAAATGCATTTAAAAGCGAAGCTCCACCCAAAAATGGAATTTCCGCTTTAAGTGTAGGTGACCCCCCGACATGCCACATGTCATTTTTTTTTGGGGGGGGGGGGTTCAGGGAGGAGCAGGTACCCTGTTTTTTTTTACAGGCACCTATTCCTCCCAGGCGCCGGAAGGAAGATCACCACTGAGATTTTCTGCATCTCAAACTTGTGTATTACCATGCTGCTTTCTGCCCGCTATTGACACTTTTGATAACCAGTACCCTCCAGTAAAAAAACAAACCGACTCTAGTGAGCTCGCAATGACCTAAATGCTGGTTAAGCAGGATAAGTTGCACTTTACGCATACCCTCACTGGTTATCATGCGCTTGCATGTAAACAAACGGCTCCTGTGAATTTTTGTGCACTGCTGAACATAAAATACATATAAAAAGGTCGATTTTCCCTTTCCTCAAAACAATATAAAACTTCTTTTGTTCTTTTAAAAAGAAAAGAAGAGGAAGAAGAAAAAATAAAATAAAATAATTTACCCCCGGCAAGTAAAGCTGTGTGGCCAAATTCCGTACAACGTCCTCTGTCAAATCAGAGTTTTCAGAATCCCAAACCAGACCAATAGTTACTATCTCTGGACGGTTCATTAGCACTCGGCGGATTTTGATCTTTTGACCACAATTGCTCTGAAAAAAAAATAAAAAATTTAAAATGCAGTTTAAGTTGAATATTTCAGTAAAATCATTAGCTTCAAATATATATTTCTTAATGTCTTGTAGGTAATGCTTCATGTAATTGCATTCATTTTCCAGTGGACCACATAAAAGAAATCTGAAGCACAGAATATGCTTTGTGCGCATATAGCATTTAGTTGGAGGTGTTTGATGCAATGATTGCTAGTAATCTGCACTTCAAAATAACGCTATTTTTAAAACGTGTAAATGCAGCGCAACAGCACCAAGCACTCCCATGTAAAGGAAAGACCACAGTAAAAATGACATTAAACTGTTTACATGTTAGAAAACGCAATATTTGAATCAAAGATATGGTTCATAACTCAAATACACAATAGCTGAATATTAACCCTTAAAATTACTTACAGGACACTTTCTAAAGTCATCTGCAGTATTTGCAGCCTGCAGTAGCTCTGCAAACATCTCCGGCTTCAGGCGTTCATGTCGCTCCAGCATTCTGTCGACTTCATTACTAAATAAAAAAAGGTTTAGGTGTTACAAAGGTTCCAGCAGACAATTTCCTCAGCAGTTTAATTTTTGCGTTGTCCATTTCAGAATCTGAGGTTTGGAGAAGCCAGACTAGAAACATGAGATTTATTTCCTTCCCTATAAAAAGTTTATATTGCATCTTTAGTCCCAAAAAGTACTCTTTAAAACTTAAAAAAGGGGTGTAAAAACATGCAGTTCTGCAATTTTAATGCATTGCATGCACCACAACCACATACATACAGTTATGGCATGGTGGTGTAGGTTTTTAGGAGGTAAAATAGGCAGTGAGGAGGCAACACCAAACATTCTCAAACCTCTTCTGAAAAGTGATCCACTTTGGGATGTAAACTATCCCAAAGAGAAGAGCGAGGCCTCGTACACACGGCCGAGATTCTCGTTGAGAAAAACATGTCGTTTTTTTCGACGAGATTCTTGGACAAGAAACTTGTCCCGGCCGAGTGTACACACGCTCGTTTCAAAGAACCCGCGGTTCTTTGAAAGGAGTGTACGCGGTGACGTCATCGACTACGTCGAGCATGCGCTCGTCATATTCGATGCCGTCGCCGCCATCTTGGTATACCCTACGTATGCCTAGGAAGCTACCGCGCATGCGTCGAATTCATTTCGAACATGCGCGGGCTTCCGGGCGGACAGGTAAGTGTACACACACTCACTTTTCTCGTCGAGAAACACGCCGAGGAGAATCTCGACGAGAAAATAGAGAGCAGGTTCTCTATTTTCTCGTCGAGGTTTCTTGTCGGTTTTCTCGACGAGAAACACGCTAGCAGCGTACACACGACCGATTTACTCGGCAAGACCTCTCTGCCAGCAAGTTTCTTGCTGGTTCTTGCCGAGAAAATCGGTCGTGTGTACGAGGCCTCAGGATGAAAAAATGTGAAGGCAATTAAGCCACTTTGTGCCTTTGTTCTCTCAGATTGCAGTGTGTGTCTGTAGCCTTCCCCTTATTCACTTATGCATATGCAGTAATGTGCACTTTAAGCACCCGAATGTGAACTGTAAAAGGAACAAATTTTAATTCAGTAGAGATTGCATTGATTGCCATGCAGATGGACACAGGAATTTTCATTCCACACAATTGGCTAACTGAAGTAAATTATCACCCAATTGATTTGCCAAAGAAATTTAAATTGACACAATCAGTCTCACCGTTTTACTATAATGCAGTAATAGAGTAACAACACGGCTGACATGTGGATAGAATTATGCACAAAGCATAAAATAGGCAACCATGAGTGAGACAGATATTCCAGGCTATATTAAAAGTTGACTACAGAGTGACATACTGTACATACAAAAAAGGGACACAGCCATTTATGTGATCCAGATACCCCTGCCGGTGAGCAAAGCCAAATTCCCCAACCTCCCACTAGACTAGCAGGTTGATCGTGAAAAACACAATTACCAATTGAACTAGCACGGCATGACATTGTATTTCTATCCCAAACTTGCATCATGTTAAAACGCTAATCAAAACCCAAAAACCTCAACATTCCAAAATTCCACATCCAAAATATCTGCACCAAAATGTAATTGATTCTGTTCTACTTCTCCATTTTGAATAATAATCTACAAAATGACTGAGAATAAAGAAATAAGGCATTCATAAGGCTCCATACAATTATATCACGTACTAATTTCTACCAAAGGTAGGAGCACATTAGCGAAGGCATGCAGTAGCTAAATTACAGAGAGATCACATAATCAGACATGCAGTAAAGTCGTTTTTGAAAACATTGTCAGTAAATGATTTGCACTCTGGAGGTCAGGATTTATAAGCTAACAGCTCTTTGTAGCTCTTAAAGAAATTGAGGAAGGAGCACAACAAGGCAGCGCAGCAGCTCAGTGAAAGAACATCTGCTTGTGTCTGGAACCCTGGGCCCAAATAACATGGTGCACTTTCAGACTGAGTCACAATTGAAAAAGGCAGCAATTTAAATAAAACATTAACATGCTAAAAACCTCCCACGCCTCTGTAACTTTGCATTATTTATCCAAAGATTGAAAAAAAAAAAACTTTTCCTAACAAAAGCTTATAAAGCCCATGACTCACTTGAAATCAGATTGTAGAGTGGAGTAATTTCCTGCCACTCATGGCTGAAAGAGAAATGTTTTTGACCATTTTTTAGTCTAACATTTTCATATTAATACTCTGCTTTTAAAAATGCTAGCATTTATAATGTGTTATATTTCTAAAAGCTGCTAGTGTTAGAGCTTTTGGGCCCGTATTCACACACGTTCATGCTAAAGTGAAGAGAAGATTGCCAGTTTGGGCGCTTGCCTTGTATATATGAGGAATACCACCTTGTGTGTAAGAGTAGAAAGACGCCTGCCTCTCAGAAAAAGCATAAGTCGAGAGAAAATTCCGCTGGGACTTTAAGGGTACTCCAACTATCATCAGAAGTCAATAAAATTGGGAATATTTATCAATTATTTCAATAAAATCATAGGACTAAAAAGACAAGTGGCTGGTGCAAAATACTGGTAGGTTCTCATATTACTATATACACCATATTACTGCCTGCCTTTACACGCACATGAACTTTAATGGCATCTCAGTCTTAAGGCCCGTACACACGATACGAAAATAGGATGGGAAAATTCCTACGATGAGCTGCCTGACGATTTTCAGATCATTAGTACGGTGCTTTCGAGAGCCAATTTCACTTTTTCGGCAGACAAAAGCTGGATGAGCAGACTTTTTGACGAACGACAGCTCAACGTCTGATTTTCGGATGGTCAGTACAGAAATCGTCACACAAAATTCGAAAGTACAAACACGCATGATCGGAATCGAGGAACAACCTGGAAGAGTTCGGTCTTGTAAACTACCGTTCGTAATCTGGAATTAACATTCGTGACGCGGCAATTGATGAAATGTTGAAATGCAGCACATATTCTCATCTTTTTTTAATGAGGATAATAATGAAGCGGCTTTGCTGGTGGTACGGATGTAGTTATGCCAAACGTATTTTAAAAGTCATTTATTTTTTAGCGATATAAATATTAATATTATGGTTGTTGTTTGATTACATTTTTTGGGGGAAGTTACAACACCATTATCCCTGAGTTTTAAAGATTATTATTATACAGGATTTATATAGCGCCAACAGTTTACAACTTGAGATCAAAGATACAACTATGTTGGTGTCCCTTGTTAATTTTCCATTGGGTTGTTTTTAATGTTACTGCCTACTCCCAAGCTGTTATTTGAAGATAAGGAACGTACTAAAAATCGCGAATCAACGCTCAAACTTCTACCAACGCGAAATTAGCAGAAGGGGCCCAAAGGGGGGCACTTGAGAAATTACCGGTAACTTCCTCTTTATACTCTCGTAGTACGTCACTACGTTTGTGTTTGTCGAACGACAATTCGCAAATAGTTAGTATGCTAGACAAAATCCTGCACACATGCTTTTGACAAAAATCTGACGCTCGGTTGTACGACAATCGAGCTGTGTGTATGAGGCTTTAGTCTTGCAGTCTCTGCTCCAATTCACCACAAAAAGGTATTCTATCAGGTTGAGGACAGTGCCTCCACCCCAAACTCGTTTATCCATGTCTTTATGGACCTTGCTATGTGCACTGGTCCAAATCATTTGGTGGGGGGGGAATTATGGTGTGGGTTATTTTTTTCCCCCCCAGGCTTGAGCTTGGCCCTTTAGTTCCAGTGAAGGGAACTCTAAAAGCGGAGTTCCTCCCATTTAAAAAAGTCAGCAGCTACAAAAAGTGTAGCTGCTGACTTTTAATAAAACAGACACTCACCTTTCCCACGGTCCAGGGATGCAGGCACACAGAGCCTCGCTCCCCTCCGCGGCGCCGGCGTTGTAACTGTGGGCACCCAGGTGTGGCTTCACAGTTGGGCACGAGCCACGCTGCACATTGTGAATGGCCAGGCAATATTCTGGGACCTGCGACTTGTCCCAGAAGATTGCAGGGAGGGAGAGGTGAACTTTCTTCCTGCGCGCGGCGCCAGGGGAGGAAGTGGCAGCTGGGTGCCTGGCAAAACTGGGTAACTGCTCCCCCCAAAAAAAATTACATGCCAAAATGTGGCATGTCAGGGGGTCACCAGTACTTAAAGCGGAAGTTCCATTTTTGGGTGGAACTCCGCTTTAAGGCGTCAGCATACCAAGACATTTTGGACAATTTTATGCTCCCAACTTTGTGGGAACAGTTTGGGGATGGACCCTTCCTGTTACAACATGACTGTGCACCAGTGCACAAAGCAAGGTCCATAAAGACATGGGATGAGCAAGTTTGGTGTGGAGGACCTTGACTGGTCTGCAAAAAGTCCTGACCTCAACCTGATAGAACACCTTTGGGGTGAATTCGTGCAGAGACACCGAGCCAGGCCTTCTTGTAAACACCAGTACCTGACCTCACAAATGCGCTTCTGGAAAATTGGTCAAACATTCCCATAGACATGCGTGTAAAGGCAATACAGTGTACACTGTAACTGCAATATATTTGAAACTCAGGCTTCATATACATGGGTGTACCTATTCGTACACCCATGCAAAAGGGCCGTCTTCGCCTGCATGGGATGCAAATGTGTTTGGTGCATCCGCGTGCAGGCAGTCCCATTCATGTCTATGGAATGCAGTGGGCTGCATGGATGTTAGATATTGCATTTATTACTATTTTAAGTGATAAAAGTTTCTGTACTCTTTATTGAAACATGTTAAATTTGAAGGTTGCTGAGGACAGACAAAAGGACATTTGCTGTGTATGTAATAGCTATTCTAAGGAACTATGTCAGGATAATGGGTGGAGTTATGTTACTTAATACACAAGTGGGTGTTACTTCTGTAGGACAGCAGCATCACCTTTCTTGGAGCGATGCTAAATGTAAATAATGCTGACATAACATTATTAAAACAGTATATGTACCCAAGAGTTTTCAACATGAGTTGGGAATGTCGGGCGATGGGGCCTGAAGGAAGATACTGGAAGGTCAGGCGACCCTGCTCGAAGATATACCATCATACCATGCGATTCCTCATTCCTACTTTTGAAGCCAACCACCTTACCATGTGTTACCAGCTGTCATTATGTAAGCATTGTCTTTTACTTGTCTTTGGAAGAATAAACCAACCTTTTTGAAGATAACCTGGCTCTATTGAATAATGGAACCTAACGCCTTAGTAGGGGATACTAATTGTTTTTACAAGTGTTCCCCCACCCAACAATTTGGCGAGCCAGACATTGCCATCATATCTCTATTTTTACGGAAATCTCGACCCTTGCTGAGGGGGGAGAGATTAGCGCAGTTTTGCGAATATTCAAGTCTCGAGAAAAAAGACGGTTCAGAACCTATCAACCAAGAGGCGTTTGTGTTGCATCAGATGTGGACAACAGTCCAGTAACAGACGGTTGAAGACGAGAAATTCTTCTAAATACGATATGGCATCTAAAATCAAACAAATATGGGAGGATAACAAGCTCCTATAAAGAGCAAAGAGAATATCAAGAAATTCAAAGTCATTCACTCATACCTAATTTACTATGATTAATCATAAAACCAAATATGTTTTGCAAGCTTGCCTTATATTAATATAACACCTATAAGTGCCGAATTATGAATTTGAAATAATATTCTAACAATGGACACCGCAGCTGGTCCCAATTTGACAGCCATGCAAGTGCATGTCCCAGAATGCACATTAAGTTCAGCAAAATGCCATCTGCATGGCTGTCAAGTTGGGATCAGTGCCTGTCCATACAGAACACCTGCATATCCCATGCAGGCAAAGATGGCCCTTCACATGGGTGTACACACCCATATGAATAAGGCCTTATATGCTGGTAATTGTTTGTAGTGTGTTATAGATTATTGCCCTCTCTTTCTCCTGAGAAAGTGGACTGTTTATGCCCACAAAACCAATCAAGTGTTTTTATTCATAATCCCATCAGTGTTTGACATCAGGAAAGTGGGACCTATGTGGCAACATGGACTACTGTGTTTATTCTGGAGTGTGGTTATACATATAGAGGGGATGGATTAACAAAAAAGGGAAAATCTGGAGAAACAAGGATCAATGTAATGCCCTCCATCTCTATCCTGTATGGCAGGTGAGGAAGACATTTCAGGGAAGGAAAGGGATAGATTAGTGTGTACTGATCACAAAGCCACTAGAGCATCCACGGTTTCAATCAGAGCAGAGGTAGGCAACGTCAGCACTGAACCTCTGATGAAACTACAAATCACCTCATACCTCTGCCACTGGGAGCCATGCCTGTGGCCGTCAGTCTTTCAAAGCCTCATGGGGCATGTAGCAACAGCTGAAGTGCCAAGGTTGCAAACCCCTGCACTAGAGGATCCCTGTGCCTACAGTCAAATAAAAGCACAAATCTGGGAGCGGAGAGTTTGAAGTTTCTGCTGTACTGTGTCTAGGACTAGACCCAGACACTCCAAATGATAATTATATTCCAGCAATGATTTCTCAAGGTTCATTATCCATCTAAACCCTTGTATTTTCTGGATAGTCAAGGCCAGATTGTCTGACAGAGCCTGTGCCAACTGCTCCCTTAGCAGGAGGTTGTAGAAGTATCCCACAATGGGAATGCCAAAAGAATGCATCAGGGCTAGTAATGGGGACAACATCTTGTCAAATGTCCAAGATGCAGAGACGACAAATGGAGAAACCACAAACTGAACGTCATACCACACTATCAAAAACAATAAAAGTTTTGGTTGGATGAGGCTTTAAAAATGCCCGGGGGGAAGCTCCGGGCATTTCTGTGATTATTACAAGTCAGCAGCTACAAAAAAAGTGTAGCTGCTGACTTTTAATAAACACACACTCACCTGTCCCAGGATCCAGCAATGTGCTCACTCGAGCCATCTCTTCCCTCCGAGAGGCTGGCATCTTAACTGAGCACCCGGCTGTGACAGCTTGCGGCTTCACAGTCGAGTGCCCATTGTGCATGCGCGAGCTGCGCAACGCATCGTGGATGGTCCCCACAGTCTCCTGGAACCTGTGATAAGTGCACAAGATGTTACAATGAACTGCATTTCCAACAGGATCCAGTTATTTTTCTGTACTTGCAGTGGGTTGAATAAAAAAATAAAAAAACCACACACACATGGCGAATTGTGCAGGTACTGCAGATTTGTACCGATTCTTTGCGAAGATGCACACTAAGGTTTTAATCAGGTAAACATGTAAATGTATAAATCCACACAAACATATGTACAGTTTTAACTTAAAAAAAAAATCTCACCAAAGTGCTGTAGTAGAAATGTAACGAACAAACTCTGTAAAAGGCAAGGGATCAGATGATGCTCCACAGCTACGACAAACACACTAAGAAAAAAAAAAAATACATTTATAAAGCAAGGTAATAAAAAAGACAAATAAATGTGTGAGTCTTCATATGAAAAACGAGGTTCCTACCTGCTCATAAAGAGTCATTGCAAACTTCTGATGGGTTATACAAGACTTTGAAGTGCACATGTCACCCTCACTATTTGGCACTATATGGAAATGAATTCTTTGTAGAATGTTCTCCTGAAAGTTACAATAATTATATTACATAAATTAGCCAATTTAGGAACAAAGTAGAAAGCTAGGAAAAGAATTTGAATTGTACAGTTTACATTGTTTCACGCCATTTCTGCTATAACAAACTGGGTCTATAAACATTTGCTATAAACTACTAATACAAAAAGTTGTGTACAAGTACTTGTAATAATTAAAATAAGTATATTAAATCTAGAATGCTGCCGACTGTGGTTTATAATAAATCATTTAAGTAAGCCTCTCCTTTATCACCACCACTGCTGCTCGCTCAGTAGTGAACCTGCCAGAAGTACCAACTTTATAAAACTATAGCAGAGGAGCAGATGCAAAACAGCAATTAAAAGGTTTTATTCAACCACTTAAGCCCCGGACCATTTGGTAGCTAGAGGACCAGAGGTGAATTCAGAATTTTGCACTGCGCTGCTTTAACTGTAAATTGTGCGGACATGCAATGTTGTACCCAAACGAAATTTGCGTCCTTTTCTTCCCACAAATAGAGCTTTCTTTTAATGGTATTTGATTGCCTCTGCGATTTTTATTTTTTGCGATATAAACGGAAAAAGACCGAAAATTTTGAAAAAAAATGATATTTTCTACTTTTTGTTATAAGAAAAATCGAATAAACTCAATTGTAGTCATACATTTAGGCCAAAATGTATTCAGCCACATGTTTTTAGTAAAAAAAATGTCAATAAGCGTATATTTATTGGTTTGCGCAAAAGTTAGAGTTTACAAACTAGGGTACATTTTCTGAATTTTACACAGCTTTAAATTTATGACTGCCTATCTCATTTCTTGAGGTGCTAAAATGACAGGGCAGTACAAAACCCCCCCAAATGACCCCATTTTGGAAAGTAGACACCCCAAGTAAATTGCTAAGAGGCATGTTGAGCCCATTGAATTTTTTATTTTTTTGTCCCAAGTGATTGAATAATGACTTAAAAAAAAAAAAAAAAAAAAAAATTACAAAAAGTTGTCACTAAATGATATATTGCTCACACATGCCATGGTTATATGTGGAATTTCACCCCAAAATACATTTTGCTGCTTCTCCCGAGTACGGGGATACCACATGTGTGGGACTTTTTGGGAGCCTAGCCGCGTACGGGACCCCGGAAACCAAGCACCGCCTTCAGGATTTCTAAGGGCGCAAATTTTTGATTTCACTCCTCACTACCTATCACAGTTTCGAAGGCCATAAAATGCCAAAATCGCACAAAACCCCCCCAAATGACCCCATTTTAGAAAGTAGACACCCCAAGGAAATTGCTGAGAGGCCTGTTGAACCCATTGAATATAATTTTTTTTGTCCCAAGTGATTGAATAATGACAAAAAAAAAAAAAATTACAAAAAGTTGTCACTAAATGATATATTGCTCAAACATGCCATGGTTATATGTGGAATTTCACCCCAAAATACATTCTGTTGCTTCTCCTGAGTACGGGGATACCACATGTGTGGGACTTTTTAGGAGCCTAGCCGCGTACGGGTCCCCGGAAACCAAGCACCGCCTTCAGGATTTCTAGGCACAAATTTTTGATTTCACTCCTCACTACCTATCACAGTTTCGAAGGCCATAAAATGCCAAAATCGCACAAAACCCCCCCAAATGATCCCATTTTGGAATATAGACACCCCAAGCTATTTGCTGAGAGGAATGGCGAGTATTTTACAGCTCTCATTTGTTTTTGAAAATGAAGAAAAAAAATATATATATATATATATATAAATATAAATATATATATATATATATATATATTCTCTTTCTTCATTTTCAAAACTTTGTGACAAAAAGCGAGATCTGCAAAATACTCACAATACCTCTCAGCAAATAGCTTGGGGTGTCTACTTTCCAAAATGGGGTCATTTGGGGGGGGGTTTTGTGCTATCTGGGCATTCCATGGCCTCCGAAACTGTGATAGGCAGTGAGAAGTGAAATCAAAAATTTACACCCTTAGAAAGCCTGAAGGCGGTGCTTGGTTTTTGGGGTCCCGTACGTGGCTAGGCTCCCAAAAAGTCTCACACATGTGGTATCCCCGTACTCAGGAGAAGCAACAGAATGTATTTTGGGGTGTAATTCCACATATGCCCATGGCATGTTTGAGCAATATATCATTTAGTGACAACTTTGTGCAAAAAAAAAAAAAAAAAGTGTCGTTTTTCCGCAACTTGTGTCAACATATAAAATATTCCATGGACTCGACATGCCTCTCAGTATATAGCTTGGGGTGTCTACTTTCCAAAATGGGGTCATTTGGGGGGGTTTTGAACTGTTCTGGCATTTTATACACAACATTAGGAAGCTTACATCCACTCTTCTAACCACTTGAAGACAAAGCCCTTTTTGACACTTTGTTTACATGAAAACATTTTTTTTTTTGCAAGAAAATTATGTTGAACCCCCAAACATTATATATATTTTTAAAGCAAAGGCCCTACAGATTAAAATGGTGGGTGTTGCATTTTTTTTTTCTACACAGTATTTGCGCAGCGATTTTTCAAACGCATTTTTTGGGTTAAAAAATACACTTTTTTTAATTTTAATGCACTAAAACACACTATATTGCCCAAATGTTTGATGAAATAAAAAAGATGATCTTAGGCCGAGTACATAGATACCAAACACGACATGCTTTAAAATTTCGCACAAATGCGCACTGGCGACAAACTACATACATTTTTAAAAGCCTTTAAAAGCCTTTACAGGTTACCCCAGTAGATTTACAGAGGAGGTCTACTGCTAAAATGATTGCCCTCGATCTGACCTTTGCGGTGATACCTCACATGCATGGTGCAATTGCTGTTTACATATGACGCCAGACCGATGCTTGCGTTCGCCATTGGGCAAGAGCAGGGCAGGACATGGGTGCTTTTTTTTTTTTTTTTTTTTTATTATTAATTTTGCTTTTTTATTTTATTTTTAAATTGTTCCTTCCAAGTATTTTTTTTTTTTTTTTTATCATTTTTATTGTTATCTCAGGGAATGTAAAGATCCCCTATGATAGCAATAGGTAGTGACAGGTACTCTTTTTTTGAAAAAACTGGTGTCTATTAGACCCTAGATTTTTCCTCTGCCCTCAAAGCATCTGACCACACCAAGATCGGTGTGATAAAATGCTTTCCCAATGGCGCTTTTTATATCCGGGGGGGGGGGGGGGCATTCCCTCCCACTGCTTGTAAAAGCAGTCCAGAGGCTAATTAGCCGCTAGGATTGCTTTTACATGAAAGCCGGCCGCAGGCTGAAAAGAATGATACCAAGATGATACCTAAACCCGCAGGCATCATTCTGGTATAAACATTCAAAGTCCAACAACATACCAGTACGTTGCTGGTCCTTGTTGGACATGTATTGTAATCTTTTTTTTCATGCAGCCTGTTGGCTGAACGAAAAAAAGAGATTGATCGGTGGGTATGCCCACAATTAGAATGCCGCCCTTCATCCACCCACTTCCAATGATGGGCATACACGCACCATTTATATATGCCGAAGCATGGGGGCATCCTCCCGCAAAAATAGGATTTTTATAACAGCTTACCTGTAAAATCCTTTTCTTGGAGTACACCACGGGACACAGAGCTAGTCATTACATAATGGGTTAAGGGTCACCAGCGGTGATTGGACACTGGCACAACCAATGGAAGACAGTTCCCCTCCATATAACCCCTCCCATCAGGGAAGTACCTCAGTTTTGTAGCAAAGCAGTAAGGTTCCCATAAGAAGGGGGGGACCTCTGTGTCCCGTGGTGTACTCCAAGAAAAGGATTTTACAGGTAAGCTGTTATAAAAATCCTATTTTCTTTATCGTACACCACGGGACACAGAGCTAGTCATTACATAATGGGACGTCCCAGAGCAATGCTCATATGAAGGGGGGGAGACACAGATCAAAACAGGCCGCTTGCGGACCAGAAGCCCTATACTGCTGCCTGCAGCACACTTCGCCCAAAGGCGGAATCCTCATGTCCTTTCACATCTATTTGATAGAATTTGGAAAATGTATGGACTGAAGACCAAGTTGCAGCTTTACAGATCTGAGCCATCGAAGCCTGGTGGTGCACTGCCCATGAAGCACCTATCGCCCTGGTAGAGTGCGCCTTAACAGGAAAAGGAGGAGTCCTGTTCTTTAAACCATAAGCTTGAATAATTACTTGTCTAATCCACCTGGAAATGGTGGATTTTGATACCGCTTGGCCCTTCTGGTAAAATAAACAAAACATCTGTTTTACGTATCTGAGCGGTTGCTTGCAGATACACCTTTACCGCTCTCCCTAGATCTAGAGAGTGTAATAATTTTTCCCCCGCCGTCCGCGGGTTTGGAAAAAAGGAAGGCAGAACAATGTCTTGATTCAAGTGAAAAGCCGACACCACCTTAGGTAGAAAAGCCGGATGGGGTCGTAGTACGATTTTGTCCTTGTGACAAATTAGACAAGGCTCTTTACAAGAAAGAGCTGCTAGCTCTGATACTCTCCTAGCAGAGCTATAGCAATCAGAAAAGCCAACTTCCTACTTAATATAATTAAAGGAATATGGCGAATAGGTTCAAAAGGTTGCTTTTGCAACACTGACAATACCAAATTCAAATCCCATGGACACAAGGGAGTCCTAACTGGAGGATTTATCCTCAGTACCCCCTTAATGAATGTCCGAACTAGGGAGTGAGATGCCAATGGTCTCTGAAAGAAGACTGATAGAGCCGATATTTGCCCTTTGATGGTGCTAAGGGCTAAATTTATATCCACTCCTAACTGGCAAAAAGCAAGAATCCTACTTATTTCATACTTCTGAGGATTCCAACATCTGGATTCACACCAGGAAACGTATGCTCTCCAGACTCTCTGATAGATGAGTCTGGAGGCTGGCTTTCTAGCATTAATGAGCGTAGAAAGAGCCGGACCAGAGACCCCTCTCTTTTTAAAAATGTGGGTCTCAGCAGCCAGGCCGTCAACTTTAGCCTTTGTAAGGAAGGGTGGAATACTGGACCCTGTGACAGCAGGTCGTGTCGGAGTGGAAACTTCCAGGGCCTTCCTATCGTCGTTTTTACAATCTCGGCGTACCAAGGCCTCCTGGGCCAGTTTGGGGCCACTAGGATTACTGGTATTCCCTCCTCCTTGATCCTGCGAAGCAGTCTTTGTAGAAGAGGGATCGGAGGGAATGCCTAGATCAGTGAGAACTGATTCCATGGAGTTATTAGAGCGTCTGTATTATTAGAGCGTCTGTCCCGTAGGCTAGAGGATCCCTCGTTCTGGACACAAAGTTGTCCAATTTCTTGTTGAACCTGGCAGCTAGCAGGTCTACATCTGGGTTTCCCCATCTCAGACATATGGCCTGAAAGATCTCGGGGTGAAGAGACCACTCCCTGGTAGCAGCTGCTGACGACTCAGGTAGTCTGCTTGCCAATTTTCCATCCCTGGAATGAAGATTGCAGAAAGGCAAGGTACATGCTCTTCTGCCCATGCCAGGATCCGGTTCACCTCTCTTTGGGCTGCCCGACTGCGGGTGCCTCCTTGGTGATTGATGTAAGCTACTGCAGTAGCATTGTCGGATTGAACCCGAACTGGGTAGCCCTGTAACCTGTATGTCCAGGTTTTGAGGGCTAGATATACCGCCCGGATCTCTAGCACATTGATGGGCAGGATCCCCTGAGTCTTGGCCCAGGTTCCCTGGGTAGAAGCCTCCTCGAATACTGCACCCCAGTCCGATAGGCTGGTATCCCTAGATACCACCTTCCAGGCCACTGGGAGGAAGGACTTTCCCTTCCGTAAATTCCTGGCTTCTAGCCACCAATCGAAGTTGTGGCGTACTTGTGAGGACAGGCGCATGGGTATATCCAGAGCTTGGCTCTTCCTGTTCCAGGAAGCTAAAATATTGCCTTGAAGTAGTCTCGAATGAAACTGGGCGTAAGGGACCGCCTCGAAGGAGGCTACCATCTTTCCCAATAGTCTCATGCAAAGGCGAATAGACGGCCTCTTGTTTGCTTTGACCTTGTGGATCAGGTCTTTCAGAGACTATATCTTCGGTTCTGGCAGGTATACCCCGTTTTGGGCTGTATCTATGATCATGCCCAGGTACCCTATCCTTCTTTGGGCCTGGAGAGAGGATTTTTGTAAATTTATAATCCATCCTAAATGCTCCAGGTATCCTACTGTAGTGTGTACAGCGTGACCCAATCCGTCCTTTGACTGATCTATTACTAGTAGATCGTCCAGATAGGCTGTTACCGCAATGCCCCGTGTTCTTAGGTTACTAACAGAGGAGCTAGCACCTTTGTGAATACTATGGGCGCGGTGGCTACACCAAACGGCAGAGCCACAAATTGAAAGTGGCGATCTTCTACCGCAAACCTTAGGAATCTTTGGTGAGCGGGGAGGATGGGTATGTGTAAATGTGCGTCCTTGATATCTATGGACGCCATGAATTTTCCGCCCTTTAAAGTGGCGGCCACGGATCGGATCGTTTCCATTCGAAAATGGCGATCGTTCAGGAACCGATCTAGGGATTTTAGATCCAGGATGGGTCTGACATCTCCATTTGGCTTTGGAATCACAAAGAGGTTTGAGTAAAAACCTGAACCTCGCTCTTTTTGGGGTACGTCTGTAACTACCCCTTGAGCCATTAAGTGATTCAAACCTTTGAAGAAGGATTCTCTTTTTTGTGGATCCTTGGAGAGTCTTGAACCTCGGAATTGAGAAGATGGGATCTCTCGAAATTCCAGTTTGTACCCTGAGGATATTGTGGATACTACCCAATTGTCCTGGATTTCTGACCACCAAGTCGCTCAGAACTGACAAAGCCTTCCTCCCACTCGGCCGAGCGGGGGCGCCCCTTCACTGAGAGGCTTTGGGGGCTTGCTTATTAGCTCTTGCACCCCACGGCTTCTTGTTCTTCTGAGCCTTTTGTGGGCGGCTAAAACAGGCCGCCGCCCCTGGTTGGAGTCAGATTTCCCGGGAGCTGGGGAGAGAGCGTTTAAAACAAGATCTCTTGTTTTTCTTTCTCTCAGGTAAAAGTCATTTTACCACTTGATCTTCTGTATATATTTTTCTAAATCTTCCCCAAATAGGCGTTCGCCATGGAACGGGAACTTGCCAACAGCTTTTTGCATGGGGTCTCCGCTGACCAATGCTTAAGCCAAAGTACTCTGCGCATCTGTACCAGCTGGAGTGTAAGGCGTGATGCCTGTATGATAGAATCTCTCATGGCATCCACTGTGAAGCATAAGGCTTTAGGCAAATTTTTCCCAATTTCTAGCCTGCTCTGAAGGCAGTTCCTTCCGCCCCTGCTTTACCTGTTGGCTGATGACCTGACCCATACCGACTGCTGCTACTGCAGGTTGGGTAATTGAGCCGGCCAAAAGGAAGGAGGATTTCAACTTCCTCTCAGAAGGATCTTTTAAACCCTTGTACATTATCCACCGGACATGTCAGGTTTTTATTTACACAAGAAATAGCCGCAACTACCGCAGGCAGGCTCCATTTCTTAAAAAAAAAAATTTTTCCCCCATAGGATAAAGAATGTTAAACCTTTTTGGAGGTGAGAAACGCTTATCTGGATGTTGCCAGTTTGCGTATATTAGATCCTCTAGTAACGGATGAACCGGGAAGGAGCATGCACCTTGCAGGGATCTTAATGACCCTAGGGAGGAGACAGGTAATTCCGTTACCTCCGCAGAGGTTAACTTAAATGCACTGCTATAGCATTGTACCTGTGACCTTAAAATCTGGCTCCTCATCCTCTGCTGATGTAGCCTCCTCCTCCTCATCCTCCTCCCTCAGGTACTTCTGAAGGGAGGTCCAATACTGGAAGAGACCTGCTTCGCTTATTGTTCCTTTTTAGAGGACTTAGCGATTAAGGTAGCAATTTTTTCCTCCAGATTATTTAGGGCAGCTGATAAAGTGTCCTCAGTGACATATACAGGCCCAGGCTCCACTGGGGAAGCCGCCATACCTGACAGAGGTAATGGCTCATCCTGAACAGGTGCATTTAGCAACACAGGAGAGAAAGGTACCGAGTCAGCACAGTTAGAGCCTCCTCTCAGGCGGTGGTGCTTTCTTATCTCTTTTTGTCCGTATTACTTCCCCTGGAAGGCTTACCGTTTAGACAAAATACAAGGTACCTAAATGCATATACTACCGTGTTCAGTTTAGCAAATACATTAAGTATGCAACTTTTAACACATAACTATGCATAACATGGATGTCTTCTAGGAAGTACCCAATCCAACCACATGGAGTCTTACGTCCCTGTATAGCTGCTGTGTTTCTCTGCCAGGAATAAGAGAACTAACGAGCTTGCTTGCTGCTGCAGTGCTTCTCACACTGACAGTCTTTTAAAATTGGCGCCGTTTCTGTGCCTGCGCGCGCCACGTGCCCGCGCACGCCTTCGCCCCCCCCTCCGATAAAGCGCGCTCCCGCGCGCGCGGCCCTTAGCGCTATGGCGGTGGCCATAGTGAGAGAGGACTCATCAGCCCTTGTTCCCACTTACCTGCATCTGCAGGTGTCTGGTCGGCCACCGAAAGGAGGATCGGGGTGCCCCAGCAAGCTCAGCAGCGGAGGTGACGAGCAGTGTACTTCGCCGAAGCCGACACTGAACCGAGTGAGGTGAGTATATTCAGCTCTTTACTCCCCCCAGTGGTGGAAAAAAAGAAGACATCCACTTTTTGAAAAAGGTCCCAACCTAGTTATGGACCTTCTAATCTCACCTTATCCACGCCGCAGGTTTTTCTGCTGAAAGATTTCAGACAGATACCAAACTTCACCCTTCACGGTGGGCTATGTGTGCCAACCTTCAGGGATATGGGCTCCTATTTAAAGGATACCTCTCCCCTGGGCCTTGTACAAGACTCTTACCAGGACTTTATAGCGAAATAGCGAAAGTGCTGGATCTTAGAGCCCAGTCCTCCGAAGAGAGACATTACAGGCGACGCCTCATGGATGAGGCCCGGATCCCATCCAGATTCAGCTCATTTGTAGGCGTCTTGGATGGATCCGAAAGCATAGCTCTTTTACCCCCAGAGGGTCTCTTTGGTAGAGCTTTCCTTTAGCACCTCCTAACGCGTCCAACACCTTTCGACACTGGCGAAAAAACTGAGGTACTTCCCTGATGGGAGGGGTTATATGGAGGGGAACTGTCTTCCATTGGTTGTGCCAGTGTCCAATCACCGCTGGTGACCCTTAACCCATTATGTAATGACTAGCTCTGTGTCCCGTGGTGTACGATAAAGAAAAAGTTATGCCGCACACACGGTCGGACTTTTCCACGGGCAAGCCTCCGTCGGAATTTCAACCGTATGTACGCGGCATTAGGAGCAAAATCGCTCCTCCGCTCCTGCTGCCCCAATGCTTCGGCATATTTGCTTTTTTTTTTTTAACTGTTGTGGTGAAATCACCTCCTACAGCACTGGAGTCGCAGGGATCAGGCCTGTCTCTGCGAACGCTGCAGTTATGTGTGTTTTTGTTTTGTAAGTGACAGTGATCGATCGATACTGCACTTGGGTGGCCTGGGCTGGACGGAGGGGCAAAACGCAGGTGCCAGCAGGTATCTGGGCTGATCCCGCTAACACTGCGTTTTTGGGAACCCTAAACTGCTGGGGACGCTAGTATAGATCTGATCAGATATTGATCTGTTCAGATACTATACCACTAAGGGGGGTGTATGCTTCACGCGTGGGTGTTAGCGTTACTGGCACTAACCTGACGCTGCCTGGGGTGTGACTCAGACCCTCTCTGACGCTAAAACCTAATTGATATCACCCGCCGGGCGATCAGGGGGTTAAACCTTTATTGGGTTATATACACGGCGGGTGCCCTGACACTATAAAAAGCAAACTAACTAACCAGCGTCACCCGTAACACTTATATGGTGATCACTGGTGAAAGGGTTAACTAGGGGCAATCAGGGGGTTAAAACCTTTATTAGATAATATATGGGGGTACCTGACGCTATAAAAACCTGCGGCGAACCTAAAAAAAAATACCGGCTACCGATCTGCATCACAGACACTAAGACAGCGTTTAGAATAACGATCGCTTAGTGACAGTGGTGATAGGGGGTGAAAGGGTTACCTGGGGGGCGATCAAGGGGGTTAAACCTTTATTAGATAATATATGGGGGTACCTGACGCTATAAAAACCTGCGGCGAACCTAAAAAAAATTACTGGCTGCCGATCGGCATCACTGACGCTAAGACAGCGATCAGAAAAATGATCGCTAAGCGACAGTGGTGATAGGGGGTGAAAGGGTTATCTGGGGGGTGATCAGGGGGTTAAACCTTTATTAGGGGGGGTTAGGGGGCTACACTGGACCCAAGACTAAACTTTGGTGACACTTTTACAGTCACAAATGTCACTGATTGCAGTGATCACTAAATAAATGGTCACTGCAATCAGTGACACTGTGACTGGGGGGGTGATCTGGGGGGTGATCTGGGGGGGGCGATTTATGTCCCTATGTGTCCTGGTGTCAGTGTAGTGTTGTGTGCACTGACCTGATATCTTCTCTTGTACGGCGCTCGGTATATGTGAGCGCCGCACCAGAGATGACATCACTTCCTCCTGCTCCCTCTGTCTGACACAGACAGAGGGGGCATTTCCATTCGCCGGGAGCGATCGCGAGGGGCTGGCCAGAAACGAATGGCTGCCCCCTCATCCCGGAACGCTCCCGGACACTTAGCCACCGCTCACTGTACAGAAGGGGGGTCCGATTGGACCCCCCAACTGTACAAAGGCAATCACGTACACTCTACGTGATTGTGCCTGTCGGTGCCATTCTGCCGACGTATATATACAGTGAGCGGTCGTTAAGTGGTTAAGGCTACATTCATACTGGCAATTTAGGCTGATACAAATCGTAGCAGCAGGAATCTTCTGATTCCTGTTGAGGCTCTGAGCAGCTAGGTGCGCTCACCTGCCCGTTAACAAAAAAAAAAAAAAAAAAAGGGAAGACAGATTGCTGGTGGCTGCAGGTAGTCGTGGCTGTCGGCACAGCCAGTGATCACTGCAGGTAAATCGCTGGCTTTTCTGAGAGCCGCAAATAGCTGCAGCCACCGGCCACCCGTTTTTATAGTCAATGGGGTTGGCGGCCACTACAATTCGCACCAGACTAATTCGCCAGTGTGAATGTGGCCTTTATCCTTCCTATGCACGCAAATCAAAACCCTTTTGACTTTTTTTTCCAGACAGAACTAAGCTATACCTCTCATCTCTTAGCAATCTAAAGCAGAGCTTTTATTGGTCACAGAGGCCCAACTACTGGATGGCTAGGGCCTATATCCAAAAGGTGAGGCATTGCTTTCCTTCTGGTCAAAGAACTTAAGGCCTTCTGTATGTGGACAGTAGGCTAGAGATCAGGAGGGTGCCATTGCACAGCAAAACTAGTTGAGGGATTAAAAAAAAAAAAAAAAAAAAAAAAAAAAGCATACTAGTAACATGCAAAGATTAACCAAATAAGAAAGAACCCATTGAGTTTAGTTTTCATCCAAGTTTTATAAAAATTTTGTGCAGTAGCATTCCACCAATATATTTTAGGTGGGGCTCCCTTAGACCTAGGTTTACACCTGGGGGGCCATTAAAAATAGGCGTTTCAGTTGCATGTTTTTATTTCTTCCTTCCCCTCTATGGAACTCGAATTTGCGTGTCATCCTTCCAATTTTAGTATATGTCCTGCTGAAGCAAGGACTTGGAGGTGCAGTTTTACCACCTTCCCCTGTACACCCCACTTAAGCTGCAAAGGCATCCAGACAATGTTGTACATATGCCATGGCAAAAATTATACTTCCGTCTCAGTTAGTGGGCAGTATGTGGCCCATTCAAGTCAATGGAGTCGTATGACACAAATGCCTGCAACCACATGAAATACACACAGGTATGGCACAATAGTGAAGGCCTTTTGGGGTTCAAAGATGCAGTGAGGAGACAACATATCACCTCCCTGGCAGCCTGTCAACCTCCCTCTGAAAGGCAATCCATCGCAGATGGCTTCTCAGATAGGGCGCAAGGGCTGCTGCATGTGAAAAAGAGCCCTTTTACTTCAATTTTTGAGGGGTTAGTTACAGTGTCAAAAAAGTAATAATATTGGCAATGAAAAAGGTATCTGGCTTTTAACCACTTAAGCCGCGGACCATTTGGTAGCTAAAGGACCAGAGGTGATTTCAGAATTTTGCACTGCGCTGCTTTAACTGGAAATTGTGCGGACATGCAATGTTGTACCCAAACGAAATTTGCGTCCTTTTCTTCCCACAAATAGAGCTTTCTTTTAATGGTATTCGATTGCCTCTGCGATTTTTATTTTTTGCGATATAAACGGAAAAAGACCGAAAATTTTGAAAAAATTATATTTTCTACTTTTTGTTATAAGAGAAATCGAATAAACTCAATTTTAGTCATACATTTAGGCCAAAATGTATTCAGCCACATGTCTTTAGTAAAACAAAATGTCAATAAGCGTATATTTATTGGTTTGCGCAAAAGTTATAGCGTCTGCAAACTAGGGTACATTTTCTGGAATTTACACAGCTTTTAATTTATGACTGCCTATCTCATTTCTTGAGGTGCTAAAATGGCAGGGCAGTACAAAACCCCCCCAAATGACCCAATTTTGGAAAGTAGACACCCCAAGGAAAATTGCTGAGAGGCATGTTGAGCCCATTGAATATTTTTTTTTTTTGCCGCAAGTGATTGAATAATGACTAAAAAATAAATAAAAATAAAATAAAAATTACAAAAAGTTGTCACTAAATGATATATTGCTCACACATGCCATTTGCTGCTGCTCCTGAGTACGGGAATACCACATGTGTGGGACTTTTTGGGAGCCTAGCCGCGTACGGGCCCCCGGAAACCAAGCACCGCCTTCAGGATTTCTAAGGGTGCAAATTTTTGATTTCACTCCTCACTACCTATCACAGTTTCGAAGGCCATAAAATTCCAAAATAGCACAAAACCCCCCCAAATGACCCCATTTTGGAAAGTAGACACCCCAAGCTATTTGCTGAGATGCATGGTGAGTATTTTACAGCTCTCATTTGTTTTTGAAAATTAAGCAAAAAACTAATTTTTTTTTTTTTTTTTTTAATTTTCAAAACTTTGTGACAAAAAGCGAGATCTGCAAAATACTCACCATAACTCTCAGCAAATAGCTTGGGGTGTCTACTTTCCAAAATGGGGTCATTTGGGGGGGTTTGTGCCATCTGGGCATTCCATGGCCTCCGAAACTGTGATAGGCAGTGAGAAGTGAAATCAAAAATTTACACCCTTAGAAAGCCTGAAGGCGGTGATTGGTTTTTGGGGTCCCGTACGCGGCTAGGCTCCCAAAAAGTTTCACACATGTGGTATTCCCGTACTCAGGAGAAGCAACAGAATGTATTTTGGGGTGTAATTCCACATATGCCCATGGCATGTTTGAGCAATATATCATTTAGTGACAACTTTGTGCAAAAAATAAAAAAATAAATTGTCTATTTTCCGCAACTTGTGTCAACATATAAAATATTCCATGGACTCGACATGCCTCTCAGTATATAGCTTGGGGTGTCCACTTTCCAAAATGGGGTCATTTGGGGGGGTTTTGAACTGTTCTGGCATTTTATACACAACATTAGGAAGCTTACATCCACTCTTCTAACCACTTGAAGGCAAAGCCCTTTTTCACACTTTTTTGTTTACATGAAAACATTTTTTTTTTTTGCTAGAAAATTATGTTGAACCCCCAAACATTATATATATTTTTAAAGCAAAGGCCCTACAGATTAAAATGGAGGGTGTTGCAATTTTTTTTTCTACACAGTATTTGCGCAGCGATTTTTCAAACGCATTTTTTGGGGAAAAAATACACTTTTTTTAATTTTAATGCACTAAAACACACTATATTGCCCAAATGTTTGATGAAATAAAAAAGATGATCTTAGGCCGAGTACATAGATACCAAACACGACATGCTTTAAAATTTCGCACAAACGCGCATTGGCGACAAACTACATACATTTTTAAAAGCCTTTACAGGTTACGCCGTTAGATTTACAGAGGAGGTCTACTGCTAAAATTACTGCCCTCGATCTGACCTTCGCGGTGATACCTCACATGCATGGTGCAATTTCTGTTTACATATGACGCTAGACCGATGCTTGCGTTCGCCATTGGGCAAGAGCAGGGCAGGACAGGGGTGCTTTTTTTTTTTTATTATTATTAATTTTGCTTTTTTATTTTATTTTTAAACTGTTGCTTCCATATTTTTTTTTTTTTTTTAACATTTTTATTGTTATCTCAGGGAATGTAAATATCCCCTATGATAGCAATAGGTAATGACAGGTACTCTTTTTTGAAAAAACTGGGGTCTATTGGACCCTAGATCTTTCCTCTGCCCTCAAAGCATCTGACCACACCAAGATCGCTTTCCCAATGGCGGTTTTTATATCCGGGGGGGGGGCATTCCCTCCCACTGCTTGTAAAAGCAGTCCAGAGGCTAATTAGCCACTAGGATTGCTTTTACATGAAAGCCGGCCGCTGGCTGAAAAGAATGATACCAAGATGATACCTAAACCCACAGGCATCATTCTGGTATAAACATTCAAAGTCCAGCAACATACCAGTACGTTGCTGGTCCTTGTTGGACATGTATTGTAATCTTTTTTTTCATGCAGCCTGTTTGCTGAACGAAAAAAAAAAGATTGATCGGTGGGTATGCCCACCATTAGAATACCGCCCTTCATCCACCCACTTCTAATGATGGGCATACATGCACCATTTATATATGCCAAAGCATGGGGGCATCTTCCCACAAAAGTTATGCCACGTACACATGGTCAGACTTTTCCACGGGCAAGCCTCCGTCTGAATTTCGACCGTATGTACGCGGCATTAGGAGCAAAATCGCTCCTCCGCCCCTGCTGCCCCAATGCTTCGGCATATATGCTTTTTTTTTTTAACTGTGGTGGTGAAATCACCTCCTACAGCACTGGAGTCGCAGGGATCAGGCCTGTCTCTGCGAACGCTGCAGTTATGTGTGTTGTGTTTTGCAAGTGACAGTGATCGATCGATACTGCACTTGGGTGGCCTGGGCTGGACGGAGGGGCAAAACGCAGGTGCTAGCAGGTATCTGGGCTGATCCCGCTAACACTGCGTTTTTGGGAACCCTAAACTGCTGGGGACGCTAGTATAGATCTGATCAGATCAGATATTGATCTGTTCAGATACTATACCACTAAGGGGGGTGTATGCTTAACGCGTGGGTGTTAGCTCTACTGGCACTAACCTGACGCTGCCTGGGGTGTGACTCAGACCCTCTCTGACGCTAAAACCTAATTGATATCACCCGCCGGGCGATCAGGGGGTTAAACCTTTATTGGGTTATATACGGCGGGTGCCCTGACACTATAAAAAGCAAAACTAACCAGCGTCACCCGTAACACTTATATGGTGATTACTGGTGAAAGGGTTAACTAGGGGCAATTAGGGGGTTAAAACCTTTATTAGGTAATATATGGGGGTACCTGACGCTATATAAAAACCTGACGGTGAACCTAAAAAAAAAATTACTGGCTACCTATCGGCATCACCGACACTAAGACAACGATCATAAAAACGATCGCTTAGCGACAGTGGTGATAGGGGGTGAGAGGGTTACCTGGGGGGCGACCAGGGGGTTAAACCTTTATTAGATAATATATGGGGGTACCTGACGCTATAAAAACCTGCGGCGAACCTAAAAAAAATTACTGGCTACCGATCAGCATCACCAACGCTAAGACATCGATCAGAAAAATGATTGCTTAGCGACGGCGGTGCTAGGGGGTGAAAGGGTTATCTGGGGGGTGATCAGGGGGTTAAACCTTTATTAGGGGGGGTTAGGGGGCTACACTGGACCTAAAACTAAATGTAGTGACACTTTTACAGTCACAAATGTCACTGACTGCAGTGATCACTAAATAAATGGTCACTGCAATCAGTGACACTGTGACTGGGGGCTGGGGGGTGATCTGGGGGGGCGATTTATGTGCCTATGTGTCCTGGTGTCAGTGTGCTGTTTTGTGCACTAACCTGCATCTTCTCCTGTACGGCGCTCGGTATATGTGAGCGCCGCAGGAGAGATGACATCACTTCCTCCTGCCTGTGTAAACAGTACACAGGCAGGGGAAACTCTCTCATTCGCCGGGAGCGATCGAGAGGGGGGGGCCGGAATCGAACGGCCGTCCCCTCATGCCGGATCGCTCCCGAAGGTAAAACGACCACCCACTGTAAAGAAGGGGGGTCCGATCGGACCCCCCCCAACTATACAAAGGCAATCACGTATATGTACGCGATTCTGCCTGTCGGTGCCATTCTGCCGACGTATATTTACAGTGGGCGGTCATTAAGTGGTTAAAGCAGTTGGCAGTACAAGATGAATGCTAAATGTCAAAACTTTTTTCCCTGATGACTTTCTATGTGGTACTCTGGAAATAAAGCAATGAACAGTGCCATGTATAATCAAGCGTGGCCAAAAGTCACCGAGGACAGTTTTGAACTTGCAACAAGGCAGTTTCCCTGTAAACCTCCTAAGTTTGTAATATACATTTTACAAAAACAGGTCATTTGGTTACAAAAGCACCGTCTAAAAACTGCAATAAAGAGTACCAAAGACAAGTCACTAAACACTACATGAGTGTACCAATAGCCATAATTACACTTTCACTGCTTATTGATCATTGTTCAAGGATTAGTGAAAAAGCAAATGAATCATAAGACTACTCACAAAACATTCTGCAGCATCATCCATGAGGCCAAGCTGAAAACGGTGTTCATCTTTAAAGCTCTCTGCAAGGGCAAGCCTCATAGCATCTGATGGGAGGACTTTTTCCCGACTTGTTTGGAACTGTGCAAACAACGACTGCAGGCAAAATCACCAATAAATAGTTAACAGAATTTACTATGAAATACGGTACTTTAAACACCAACAAAATCCTCACCCAAAGAAATCTAGATGCAAAAGTATTTTTGTGACTTCCAAGACTGATTTGCTAGAACGCATCCGTAACTTTGTGGCCATGTGTGAAAGCAAATGTAACTATACTGGTAAACCATAACAGAGGATAAAATTTACAGGGGGAAAAGACAGATATTGTAGCAGCAAAGGGGATCAACTCCAGAGATAAAACGATAATTCTCCCACTCTACAAGACTCTGGTCCGGCGGCACCTGGAGTATTATGTCCAGTTCTGGGCACCAGTCCTCATGAAGGATGTACTGGAAATGGAGCGAGTACAAAGAAGGGCAACAAAGTTGTTTTTTTTTTTTTTTTTTTTAAAAGGGACTGGAGGATATTAGGCATGAAGAAAGGTTGTGAGCACTGAACTTATTCTCTCTGAAAAGACGCTTGAGAGGGCATATGATTTCAAAATTTAGAAATACTGTACTGGTGACCCCATAATAGGGATAAAACTTTTTTGCGAAAGGGAGTTTAACAAGACACGTGCACATGGCCACTCAAAATTAGAAGAAAAGAGGTTTAACCTTAAACTATGTAGAGGGTTATTTACTGTAAGAGCGGAAAGGATGTGGAATTCCCTTCCACAGGCAGTGGCATCAGCGGGGGGCATCGATTGTTTCAAAAAACTATTAGATAAGCACCTGAACGACCACAACATACAGGGATATACAATGTAATGTTGACATATAATCACACACATAGATTGGACTTGAACTGGTGTCTTTTTTCAACTTCACCTAGTATGTAAGATATTTTATTTCTACCAGGATCCTCTGAAATTGTATACATTTTTACTACCGAACAAAAGTCAGTCCACCTTTACGGTATATATATTTTAGCTCTTGGTGAATGCAAGGAACACTTCCCCACTAGAGTACCAAACTCCATCTATACCCGACAACAGAAGAATCCTTGATGAAGAATCTTAAAAATAATAACACTAAGAAAAATCTGGCTTTATATAAAAGCAGCACAAAGAGTAACTTGATATAGTAACCAACAGCAATGAGATTACCCTTATTATTTATATCACCGTCTTGACAGTATTAGTGAGAGCGTTGTCTTTATTTTTGCTGGTGGAGGGATTGTGGATACTTTTAGATATTTTTGTATAGGTTTATTATTTCTCAATAAAGACCTTGCACTTTCACTGCCCGCAGCCCTATGGTAACCAATAATAAGACATGCTTTGTGTGGTTATTTGGTTACTGTTCTATGGGTAAGTGCACCAAGTTCTCTGCATTGAAGCAATACAAGGGGATGTTACTGCTTTCTAACAAATTGAATGCAAGGGTACATATTTTTTCTAAAACAAATGTCAGTTACCTTTAAAGCACAAAATATACAGGCTTCTCCTAAACAAACATGTCCAGTCAGTCCACGTAAACTGCGTCGAAATATATCCAGCTGCCATAAAACCTGCAGAATAAACAAATTTCGGATTGAGATTTGCAAAAAACAAAAATATATGTCTGCAAGGAAGTTAAAAAAGGAACATATTTAACAAAACGTAAAATCACTGCTTGTGTGTGTGTGTGTGTGTGTGTGTGTTGGAAGAGTCAGCTGCTTTTATACTTTAGAATAAATAGACTGTACGTTTAACATTACACGCAATATGCTTCACCCTGGCCAGTCAGCAATATACACAAATCACAGAACACTAAAATGTAAAATTTCCAACGGGAAACTGGCAGTCCACCGTTTTAAAGTGACAGGAAATCTGTTTGTTTAAAAAAATAAAAATAAAAATGCGTTTATACTTACCGGTACCTGATCTGTGCAATAGAAGACAGAGCAGCCGAACCCCCCCCCCCCCCTTCGTGGGCCCCCACACAAGTGCTCCAGGCATCTTCCCTCTGGCAAGTGCTCCCATAGAAAGCCAACTCCTATGGGGGCACTCATGTGGGCTCACTTCCAAGCCTCACTGTCTGCATCTACAAACAGTGGGACTCGGACTCACCCCCTGCTTCCTCGACACTGGCTTTGGGTTGACAGCAAAGTCTGTAGTACCAGTAAGGCCCCTTTTACACTGAGGCGCTTTGCAGGCGCTATAAAAAACGCCTGCAATGTGCGCCGAAAAAGCCGCTCCTTTGTATCCAGTGTGAAAGCGCGAGGGCTTTCACACTGGAGAGGTGCGCTTGCAGGAGGGTAAAAAAAAACTCCTGCAAGCCGCATCTTTGAGGCGCGGTAAAAATAGCGCCCCGCCCTTTGAAATCATTGGGGTAGCGCCTCCAAAACGTTTTTAACCCTTTTTCGGCCGCTAGCGGGGGTTAAAATCACCCCGCTAGCGCCCGCAAATCGCGGCAAAAACAACGATATAGCGCCGCTACACCGCCAGCGCATCCAAGGTACACATGCAACAAAGAAAATAAACTACAGGAATTATTTTTATTAATTTGGTATGGAGATTATGGAGTTGAGCAAAAATTGATTGGTTTGCACAAAAGTCTACAAACTATGGCATTTTTATGCCACTTATTATTATTTTTACTAGTAATGGTGGTGATCTGCTATTTTTTATTGGGACTACGACATTGTGGCGGACAGATAAGACACATTTGACACATTTTTGGGACCATTGACATTTATACAGCGATCAGTGCTATAAAAATGCACCGATTACTGTGTAAATGTCACTGGCAGGAAAGGGGTTAACACTAGGGGGCGATCAAGGGGTTAACTGTGTTCCAACTGTAGAGGGAAGGAACTGACTTGGAGAAGACAGATCGTTGTTCCTAGCTAGTAGGAACACACGATCTGTCTCTCCTCACAGAACCAGAGATTTGTACACACACACACACACACACACACACACGCACACACACACACACACACACACACACACGTTCTGGATCTCGTGCCCGCAACCATGCGCATTAGTTCTCCCCCCCCCCACCAGTGCGGCGGTGGCGCGCTCGCGCCTGCTATCCCTGCTTAAAGGGCCGACGTAGAGCTACGGCGGCTCGTGAGAATGTGCCGACCTGCCGCTGTACAATGACGTGGCTGGTCGGCAAGTGGTTGTAAAGGCACAAGGTTTTTTACCTTCATGCATTCTATGCAAAAAAAAAAAACAACTCCTGTGTGTAGTAGCTCGCCCCCCCCCCCAATACTTACCTGAGCCCCCTCTCGATCCAGAGAGGACCACGAGAGCCTTGCCTCTCCGGGGACACTCACTCCCAATTGGCTTTTGGCAGCAGCAGGAGCCATTGGCTCCCTGTTAATCACAGCCAGTGAGCCAATCAGGAGACAGAGGGGGTGGGGCCAAGCATGTGTCGGGGGCGGGGCCTGCTTGGGGGCCCCAATGCAAGCTGCTTGCTGTGGGGGCATCCAGCAGGAGGGAGGAGCCAGGAGCACCGGTGTGGGACGTGAGAAGAGGAGGATCCAGGCTGCTCTGTGCAAAACCATTATTATTTTTTAAATAAAACTTCAATATCGCTTTAAAAAGGTAACTTTATGCTCAGAGATGATTATATTTTGAAGCTGGTTGCTGAAAGACAGGTATCTGATTGGTCATGGCATCCACACAACTCCAGAAGTGTTTACACAGGGTTTAGAGACACTCATGGACCGTGGGAAAGCCACAGTATAAAACACTAGAGACAAGAGCGCTCCATTTAAAAGCCAAGTTCCCCTTTTGAATAAAATTGACTATGCAGTAAAAAGGGCCCAAGTAGGTTTTTAAAAAAAAAAAAAAAAAAAAACACACACTGTGCAGCTTAGAAAAACTTACGGTAGTTTAGTTTAAAATTCCATACCTGTACGCCATGAGCAGCACCCTTAAAGCCTGGTTGAAACACTCATTGTAAAATCGATCAACCCTGACCAGTCAAGAAGCTAAAATACACCATGCTAAGAGCTCTCCCTCACCATTACAGGAGAAAGAGCTCTCCCTTGTTCAAAACTCATGCATGTGCAGGGTGGTCTCCTGCAATCTGTAACAGCAGCGTGTCTGATGGGAGGATTAATAATCATCAAGTCAACTTTCAGGAGCTGTATTCCAGTCAAATGTAATGGGGCAATGCTACCAACAGTCTGCCACTTCATGAAATGCTGTCAATATGTCCATTCAGGACAAAGGAAGAGCGTCTTCACAAACACCCCCTACAACCCCTTATACTTCCCTTGCCTTCACTTCCTCGCTGCTCCTTCATTTCTCACACAGCACTGAACTAAACTCAAAAAAGGTCAGTGACCGGGGGGAGCAGTGATGTTACAGCTCAGACCTAGTAATTGGCTGCCAGGCCCAAGCACTGTCACAGGAGAGGTGGTCTCATGACCTACCCCAGAATGTGACTGATCAATGAAGAAAATACAGCAGGATCCTGATGTGGTCTCCACATCTGAAATCATGCTCACTGTGCAAACTGAAGAACCTAGACGGATAGTGCTGACCCTGCCTCCCAGTCTGCGTTGTGTAAGAAATGAAGAGACTAATAAAAGACAGACTCAGAGACTTGGGCGGCCATACACGGTTCGAATTCTGAAAGAATTTTCTTTCAAGAATCGTATCAAAGAATTTTCTTACGAATTTCGCACCTTTAGTGGGCTGCAGCAACAGCCGATTTTCCGTGCAGCAATCAAATTTGAGGAATCCGACATGTTGGAAATTTTTTGAAAAACGAACGATTTTCTGATCAATGATGGGAGAATCGTGCGAGAAATGTAATAGAAAAGAAAATGTGCATGTGCAAGAAAAGAATATTCCCGGAAAGAAATGAATATTCCTGGCAACATGAAGGTTTGGTCAGCCGAATTTCGAAAATCAAATGGTGGCATCATCGAATCACAAAAAAAAACGAACTTTATGATTTTGAAAATAAAATTTGTTCGAAATTCGACCCGTGTATGGCCTGCTTAAGGCTATTTGCACATCGATGAATAATGATTTTAATAAATAGAGTCAACCTTTAAGGATTGCTTGGACCTTGAAGAAGGGGACAACCCACGAAAGCTTGTCCTGAAAAATTGTATGTTCGTGCAAAATAAATAAAAAAGTGCAAGTGCACTAATACGGCTACAATCACCTCAACCAATAAATACCTAGTTGGATTAGACCATTTCCTTTTAGCTCTAGTGGTAACTTGGTTTAAAAAAAAAAAAATAAGTTCTCAAACTCCCCATAAAACCATAAATGCAGAAGGGCCCGTAACAAAAGGTTTAGGAAAACACTAAACACCTTCTACTTTAATCTCATAAAGGAAAAAGGAAATGTATTATGAAGTCAATAACAGTTCAAAACCATTTCCTTCCTTGGCTTAAAGGTCCCTTAGTGCCTTTAATCAGCAATTCAGTTTGTGTGTGGAAAAGAAACATTGTTGTGCTAGACAACAAAGGAACCTTTCAACACCTAACTTAAAATGTACAAGAAAAAACCTACTACACTACTTTCAGTAACAGAGAAGATGTGTCAATTCCAATAATATGCAGGCTGCTTCTTTTACTCGATGACCGTCTGTCTATTGGTGTGTGAGAGGACAGACACAGCTTGGACACCCTGACTGCAAACTTCCAACGTAAGACTTGGTTTCCCACTGTTCCGAGCCATACAATCTTTGATCAATTCCAATAATATACCTAAAAATAGCTTTATTTTTTTACATATTTCTTTGCTGATGCTGCCAGTAATACAATGCCAACAGTTACAAAACTGACATAGCTATCATAGAGCAAGAGAGATCAGAAAAACGTGATCCAACTTTGGCTGGTGCAGGCCGCAGAACGAAATCTTAACAGCTTCCCAACCTGCTTTACACTTTTTTCCTCTTTTCAGATGATCCAGTTAGATTCCCCACCTACCCACATTGGGTTACAGTTAGTGGAGCTTAAGGAATATAGCTACATAGCAGATTTTGGAATTTTTGTGGCAATTCTAAAGCAGTTAGTGAATAATCACCAAGTGGACAGTTATAAAGGCAGCTAGCTGTATTGTATGGCCTAACAGGAGAAGAGGTAGAAAACTTTTGACTTTATAACCACGTTAAAGGAGGACCTGCCATGGAAACCTGAAGCCCCCTAAACACAAAGCCTTTGTTCGACTTTATAGAATCTATAAAGGATTTGGATCAACATATCTCACACACACACACCATAGGTTTTGGAAATAAGGACCTGCATTTTAGAAACAGTAAACCCAAAAACAGTTAAAGCCTGTTTACCGCTGTGCAGTGTGGCAACAGGGTGACTGCCTGTCAAATGCCTCTGAAAAGTGGTCCCATCTCGATCAACTTTTGGAGGTGCAGTAATAGACACACATCTAAACTTTGACTGAAGGATTACCAAAAGCACAGCAGAGGCTCTTTGCCTTTTGGTCCTCTGTCTGACAGACAGGCAGACTGCTATAGCATGTCCCTCCCAGGTGTCTGGGACCATCATGGTGGGAATCAGCCAAGAGTGGAGGGAGATGAACAAACATCCATCTGCTGATCTCCCCCTGTGAATAACACCACTTACATGAAGCAAGCATGCCGATCAGGAATTCTGACTTGACTGTGATCTGCATGCTTGACTCAAGGTATTGAGGCCAAAGACAGGGAATTAGCGTTCCCTGCAGCAATAGCACCCACTGAGTTCCTCCTAGATGTTTTCTTCAAAAATCTATTAGCCCCAGCAATAAGAGTTTATTCATGAACACCAATGTCCTCCAATCACCATGCATTCTATCCAGAACAGGATTTTTTTTTTTTGGAACCTAACCCTTCAACAACCATTTGGCATATGATCACTTTACACAGAAAATGTATTTCTAGCATGACATGTCATTGCTGCCATTGTTGCAATTATGTTACAAAAACTGCTAGCATGTCTAGACAAAAAAGAACTGGTTAGCACCAGCTGCAAACAGTGAAAGTAGCAGCACTGAACTGCTGTATAGTTTTCTAGATGTGTCATTTTATGAAGTCTCTATGCTGAGATCAAATCGCATGACAAGTCGCTGCCTATTGGCGGCAATGGCACTGTTCCAATCGGTGCGACACCGATTTTGCAGCGCTGCACCGATTTGCAAAAAGTAGTTCCTGCACTACTTTTGGCCGATTTCAGGTGCGACTTCAATAGACATCTGTGTATGAAGCCACACAGATGTCTATCAAGTGGCACCTGAAATCTCGCTGACCTTGTTACTTTGAAACCACGCTACTTCAAGTGAAGTAGCATCAATGTGAACCAGGGCTTAGAAAAATTTGCCAAAAACATGAGTATGTGAAAGACTCAGAAGAATACACCATGCACAACATATTCTGCAATATATGTCAATGGGCTAAATTACTGCAGCTGTGGCTCCCAGGCACTGACAGGTGGATTTTACCCTATATGGCCATATGCAAGAGACCCAAGGGCCACGGAACACCTGAATCCACATTCCTGTGCATCCCCATGCAGTGCAATTTTGCAGCCCATTCATTTGAATCGGCTGCAAACACAGGAGCTTAGAAAAAGTAGCACATTCACTACTTTTCAAAAACTTTGCCACACGATCTAGTGCCCACAAACTACATTTGGAGTGCCCTTTAAATTGGCAGATCCTAAAAGGCAGTGCATTTTGAGTGGGGTTTGGGATAGGGATGCACCGAATGGGTTTTTGGTGCCGAAACAGATACCAAAAATGAAACATACAAGATCCCAAAAACCGAAAAATAGGATTTTTGTACTCACCGTAAAATCCTTTTCTCCGAGTTCATGGACAGACACAGCTTCAATCTTGACAAGTGGGTAATGGTCTTCATTTAGGAGTGACTAGGCAGAAAAAGTGTTAACTTCAGAGCTGAACAGCCCCACCCAGGGGGCAGTCCTACTGGCTATATCCCCTCAGCCTGCACTAAGCAGATCAGTTCGTCAAAAAGCAGTACAAACTTAAAAACAAGGGGTGGGTGTGGTGTCCGTCCATGAACTCAGAGAAAAGGATTTTACGGTGAGTACAAAAAACCTATTTCCTCTTTCGCTCATGGACGGACACAGCTTCAATCTTGACAAGTGGGACGTCCCAAAGCAGTGTCAAAAACGAGGGGTGGGAACAGCATTAAAACAACTTCACCCCAAAACAAAACAGAGCTCCTCAACGGAGGAGTTGCAACTCTAAACAGCCGCCTGCAATACCTTGAGGCCAAAAGAAACATTCGAAGATGCACACACATCAACTAGTAAAGTTTAGTGAAAGTGTGAACGGACGAGCAGGTCGCCGGCTTACACACCTGGTGAAACAGACGCTTGATGCTCTCAGAGCTCGGACAGTGTCCAAAAAATAAGACGTCTCCTAGGATTCGACAGATGAGGATACAAGGATGGCAGTACAATGTCTTCCTTGAGATGGAAGGTCGAAACACGACCTTAGGAAGAAAAGAGGGCTGCAGACGCAGCACCACCTTATCCTTGTGGAAGATCAGATAGTGAGGCTTGCATAACAAGGCTGCCCGCTCAGAAACCTGTCTAAACTGGCATAACAGCCACCAAAAGGACCACTTTCTGAGAAAGTGTCGACAAGGGAATCTCCCTGATGTTCTCAAACGGTGGTTTCTGAGGCACCTAGAGGCCATGCCGTTAAAGCTATTGACTGCAAGCAGGATGGCATATGGGACCCTGAGACAGCAGGTCCTCTCGTAGCGGTAGACGCCAAAAGGACGTCTGCTACACAAGCCCCACGGAGGTAGTGGAGGGTGGACCGGAGAGGCCGCCTGCCGAACCCCCTGTACAAACGTTCTCACTAGAGAGTGAGCCACCAGGGGTCATAGAAAAAAGGACAGCCAGGGCAGATATCCGCCCCTTAATTGTACTTAAAGCAAAAAAATAAAAAATAAATTTGACCCGCCCCACGCTGTAAGTACAGCAGGACTCTGGAACCAAATAAGTACGCGGATACCACCTCATTTCCTCACAAATGGATATGTAGGTCTTCCAAGTGCAATGGTAAATCTTCCTAGAAGATGGATTTCCGAGCACTCCTCATGGTAGAGATCACCGAGTCTGGACATGCCCCGGTCTCTTAGCACCTGGCTCTCAAACCATGCCCTTACGCCATCCTGTTTTTACAGTCACTGGCTTATGGGACCTTGCTACAGCAGGTAATTTCTTCGCGGTAGACGCCAAGAGGCGCCTGCTACCAGACGCACTAGATCGGCGTACCAAGGTCGCCAAGGCCAATCCAGAGCAATTGGGACCATTGGAATTCTCTCTGCCTCCAGTCTGCGAAGCAGATGAGGAAGGCGCTTCAGAGGAGGAAAGGCATAGACTAGACGGTACTGACTCCACGGTGCCATCAACGCATCTTGTCGTGTTTGCCCATGGGTCTCTTGACCTGGCCACAAACCTCAATACCTTCCAATTGAGTCGAGAAGCCAGGAGATATACGACTGGCGTGCCTCCCCTCTGGCAAAGGAGCTGAAACGCCTCCTTTCTGCCCCCCTTAGGAGGCGAGCGACCTCCGATGCTGTAGCAGAGCTGCTTGTTCCTCCTTGATGATTGACATACGCCACCACTGTTGCGTTTGTCCGGCTGGAACTGACTGGACACCTCTGTAGCCTCTGAGACCACGTGGAGAGGCAAAGCCAGAAGAAGAGATAGTCCAAGTTGCCCATGATAGCGATGCCACGCTGTCTTAGTAGGGCCAGAATCTGGGCGAGCACCTTGGTGAACACCCTTGTACTGATGCCATGCCAAAGGGGAGAGCCACCATTGGTAGTGGTCTTCCACGGCCACCAAATGCCGACATCTGATGCCTGGTGCATATGGGGACATGCAAGCATGCGTCCTTGATGACCAAGGATGCTGGAAAATCCCCCGGATGGAGGACAGCGACAACGGAGCGAGCCAACTTCTTTCCGGAATCTTTGTACTTTCACAAAGCAATTGTGGATCCTGAGATCCAAGATTGGACAAACCCCCTCCTTCTTCAGCACTACGAACAGATTTGAGTAGAACCCCTGAACCCATTCCTGTACTGAGACAGGAAGGACCACCCTGCGTATCAGCAGGTCTTGAACCGCCCCATATAGGACTTCCCGACGAGTTGGCTGAAGCTGGCGGTTTAGAGGGAAAAAAATCTGTTCGGTAGGCAAGCAAGGTTGGGCTTGCGAAACCAGGGACGCTTCTGTCCCTCAGCAGACGCTTTATCAGCCTGGGGTCGTTTACTTGCCGCACTAGGCGGACGAAAGAACTGCTTGTGCGTGGTGAAGGAGGGCCCTTGCCTATGGCGTGGCTCCTTAGCCCTTTTTGGATTGCGGGAGCAGCAAGCTCTTACCTCCTGTGGCATTCTTAATGAGGTCACCCAGAGAGGCTCCAAAAAAGACCGTCACCCTAAAGGCCAGGTCCAATAAGGCCTTCTTGGAAGTTTTTGGTCCGTAGACCAGCACTTAGCCAATATACACATTGTATTTATTGCAAAAGGGGCATACATACACATATAAGGAAACAGGTAGAGAGGTAAAAAGGTAATTGTTAAATTGCTGGGTCTCAATGAATAAAATCTAGACAGTTCATAGAAGTACACAATTATCTCAACATATTATACATAAAAAGGGTACAACAATAATATTGATAGGTCTCAATAGATAAAGTCTAGACAGTTCATGATGGTAGCAATTAGTCTCAGCATAATATACATATTGATAGCCTAGAGTATGTAAACCGAAATTGCACTTGTAGCATATAAACATGATAGCAATGGTGGATTGGTACATTGTAATAGAATAAACTTCAGTATCATACAGATATAAACCATGGACATTGTAGCAAAGCATCAAAGGAAAGCTCTACGCGTTTTGTGGTTATCATGTACCCACTCGTCAGGAGCAGATGCAAGATGTGGGGGTATCTATGGTAGAATAAAAATAGATATAAAGGTTGCCCGACTAATATGGTAATAAAAGAAGGGAGATATATAAAAAAACAGGAGAGGGGACATGGAAAGTCCCAAACAGTCTCACCTATCTATAATATATATTATGATTGGTCCATTTACTTCGTTGTGTGCCTCATATAAAGTCCCACCATTTAGTCTTCCTGTTCAAAATATCGGGGATAGAGGTATATATACTCATTGCCTCATCTAAAGTCCCAACCCTAGTTTTAGGTATAGTTCTTTGTTCTTCCGGCACTTAGCCAAACCAGGTGGCATAACACTACCGGCATAAACCGAGGCTCTGGACAGCAAGGGGATAGTATCCATGTCTGACTTGCAGACAAACTTAAAGCCCTGTACCAACTAGTCAGCTAAAGCTACCTCGTCCGGAGGAGCCTCCCGTGTCCCCTGGAGTAGCATCTTTGCCCACTCAGTAAGTGTCCGAGACACCAAAGCCCCAGCCATTGCTGGACGCACCGCTGAGCCCACTACTGTGTATAGGTAGCGAGCGATTGCCTCAGCCTTCTTGTCCGCAGGGTCATTGAAGACAGGAGCCCCTTCCACTGGACTCGTGGTTACTTGGTTAAGTGTGGACACAGGGGGGTCCACTATCGGGCGAGAGGTCCATTTTTTTCAGGAAACTTTCCTAAAAGGGGTACCGGACCGCCAAATTTTTTGGGGCCGAAAAAAAAAAAAAACAACCTTCAGTGGGTTTTCCCCACTCATTGTATAAAAAGCTTATCAAGATAAGACATACAAAAGGAAACACCTTGGCAGTGTGGGCCGGCTTACGGAACCCAAAGGGAACCGCCGTCTCTGCTGTTCTGCAGAATTCTTCAAATTCAGCGTAACCCGCACTACAGTGATAGATACCAAGCCTTTTCGCGTGCTGACCTGGACCCATCCTCACTGTCCGACCGGTCACGGTCTGCAGCCGCTGACGCATCAGAATCAGGGCCATGAGCCACACAGCTGGGCCTAGCTCTGCATCAGAATTATCCCCAGAAGATGGCACTTCCTACCCCCCGCATTCCCACGCGCTGCTTCCACCTTGGCAACAAAAGGCCTCCAGGATCGCTGACATAGCCTACACTGATATAGCAGGGGCACCAGTTGCCAACTCAGGTGTCTCAGGGGGGGGGAAACGTCTGCTGACCCACGCGCCTGACACCCACAGGGACTCCAGGCAAGGTATCAACAGCCCACCCTCCTAGCTGCTACAGAGATGCAGGGTCTCCCAGAGGACTCACCACTCTTAGGACAGTCACTGTTACTGCTGTAGTCTGCTCCCGCCAGAGATGCTCTCCCATAGCTGCCTGTGTCAGTCTGATCCTCCGTCAGCGTGTGTGTCTGTCTATAGCGCGCTTGTGAATGCACACTAGAGGCCAAAGACTTCCACAAAATGGCCACCGAGCAGCCGTACTGAAGAACGGCGTGAACCACACAAAAATGGCCGCCGAGCAGTCGACAGAGGCCAAAGCGGGCGCGGACCACAAGAAAATGGCCGCCGAGCGGCGCTAGATCCATACAGGCACAGACCACAAGAAAATGGCTGCCGAGCGGTAGACAGAGACCAACACAGGCGTGGACCAAAAGAAAATGGCCGCCAAGCGATAGAGGCCACAGTTCCCGCTCCACATGGAGCCCCCCAGGTGAACCCCCAGCACCCAGCCTAGCTCGCAGAGCCCAGGGAGGAGGGACGGCAGGGAGAGAGGTAAGGGTAAAACCACTTACTTGATCTCTCCAAGAATGTCCAGCCAAGTCCTCCTTCCGAAGCAGGGGAAGCTACTTACCCTTCCTGCGTGGCTTATGCCGGAATACATTCTGGACAGACCATCTTCCGCGTGGTTACGGAGGCGACGGTCGGACCAGCATGCTGTGATTCAGCCATAGAGACTGGTCATATGCATGTCCTGGAGCACGAAGCTCACCGGCCACCCATGGAGCGACGGGCATGTCGTGGAAAACCCAGCGCGTAGCTAGGGTCGGCACACGCTCGATGGCCGAAAACTGGCGAGACTACAAGGATCCAGCCTGTCACCCAGTCGGCAGTTAATCGAAGATCGCAGGAACAAAAGACGTAGAGCGTAGAAAATACCCTCGGACCTATGGGCCCGAAGGGAGCCAAGTCCTTCTCCTATGCTAGGCAGAAAAAAAACTGATCTGCTTAGTGCAGGCGGAGGGAATATAGCCAGTAGGACTGCCCCCTGGGTGGGGCTGTTCAGCTCTGAAGTTAACACTTTTTCTGCCTAGTCACTCCTAAATGAAGGCCAATACCCACTTGTCAAGATTGAAGCTGTGTTCGTCCATGAACGAAAGAGTAAAGACTGTTTTTAAAAAAAAATTTTATACAGGAGATGGTCAGAGACTGGGGACATGGTACAGGAGATTAATGCAGCCTCACCAGTGCCGCCTCAGTGTGCACTCATTGCAGCATCTCCGGCTGTGTCACGGAGCTCTGTGTGAAATGTTATGGCGCGCTGTGACAAAAGTCCCGCCCTCCTAGACCAGCTCGTGTGATAGACGCAGTGCTCTGCCTATCACACGAGCTGGTCTAGGAGGAGGGCGGGACTTTTGTCACAGCGACACACACACACACACACACACACACACACACACACACACACAAATGGGCGGCACCCGGATATTTTTGCTATCAGCCGATACCGAAATTTCGGTGCACCTCTAGTTTGGGAAACACGCACATAATGTACCTGTAACTAGTCTTTCTGGTGTGAATTAGCCCTTAAAGAAATTGTAAAGTCTTGTTTAAAAATAAATAAAATACACACATTATACTAACCTCTTCTGTGCAGTTGATTTTGCGCAGAGCAGCCCAGATCCTCCTCTTCTCGGGTCCTTCGCTGCTCCTGGCCTCTCCCTCCTGTTGAGTGCCCCCCACAGCAAGCAGCTTGCTATAAGGGCACCTGAGCCGAGTCACAGCTCCTCGTGTCACTTCAGACACAAAGCCCTGACCCCTCTATCCCGATTGACAGCCGCGGGAGCAAATGGCACTGCTGCTGTTTCAGCCAATCAAGAGGAGGGTCTCAGACGGCTAAGACACTCGTGGACATCACTGGAGAGAGATGGGGCTCAGATAAGTAATTAGGGGGTGCTGGGAAGGCTGCTACACAGGTTTTTTATTTTGATGCATAGAATGCAATACGATGAAAAACCTTCAGTCTTTACAATCCCTTTAAACACAAAACAAATGCCCGTTTCCTTCCTTTATCATCATGAGGTTTCAGCATGATGGGCCCTAACACTGAATATTACAACTCCTAGTTAACCACCAAACACAACAAATTAAGGCCTGGCTCACACCAAAACAGTGCCGGAAAGGCACATTTTCAACTGTATGTTTCCCGCCCCATGCTCAAAATGCACTACCTCTGCGATCTGCTGCAGGTACCAAAGTAATGTTAAGGTCACCCCCAAACGCAGCTCGCAAACGCAGTGCATCTGAAAACACCAGGTCGCCTAGTACAGCAGGTACCATGCGATTTGGTGCGGCATGTTTTTGAAAAGTAGTGCACGCACTACTTTTTTTTGCATTTTGGTGCAATTTACAGTTCATTCAAATAAAAAAAAATTATACCGCGCAGGAATTGCACAGAAAAGTGCAGTGTTCCTGTGCAATTCAGATGTGAACAGGCCCCCAAGAGTATAGAAACAAATCAATCCTTAGGCCGGCCATACAAGGTGCAAATTTCTTTCCCGCAACCACGGGTTGCAGGAAAGAAAATTTGCACAATTGGCCCATTAACAGACAGAGTGAAAGCCCTCCACGCTGGGAGAAGACAGCGATTATAATTGCAAGAGCATCTGGCAGGCTGGTTGTACCCAAGCTTAGCGATCAACTTGGTACATTCAGCCAGCCCATTACCAGTTTGAACCGTGTATGGCTGGCCTTATTTAGACCCATCATATTAAAAGTAACCTCAGTATTTTCCTACAATCATTGTGAACAATTGTTGATTGCTGCTGAATCTAGAGGCCTAATCTGGACAGGAAAAACGATGAGTCGGGTGGAACAAGCACACCCTTAACTGCGTTTAGGTAATGATTTTATTTCAGCTGTGGTGAACGCTCACATGGATTTCTAGCCATAACAACTGCTCAGGGGAAACTTAACAGTATAAATTATGAATAAAAAATAAATATGCACGACATACAAAAACCTATAAATATGTTCATATAAAAAAAAAAGAGGAGGTCTGGTTAAAGTTTAAAGCTTTTTTTGGGTTAACAAAAGAGGATCCTGTTCCCCCCGCATCACCTGAAATACCTGGCTGATCCTGCCTAGCCATGCCCTCCTCCCTGCAAACAGACCACGATAATCATGGCTGCTGAGCCCTGACATTGTAGTCTGTTTGCACGATTCCATCAGCCGCGGCCTGCTGTCTCCTGTTCTACCAGTGCCCGCCCCCAAACCCCCCCCCCGCTGCTCCTCATTTCACATATTACATGCTCCCATCCTCTCTGCACCCTTATAATTGTCCCGTGGTCTGTGAAAAAAAAAAAAAAAAAAAAATGCACAATTGTATCTGTATGAGCACCGCTCCCGACACTCAGCTGACTGTCAGCGGCTCAGAGCTCTGTCTCTTCTCTCTCTCCCCCTCCTCCCCAGCTGATGTCAGCGGGAGGGCTCGGCCCCGCCCACTGCAGCTGTGAGTCGGAGAGACAAGGCAGGAGAGAAATCAACCGAGTGCCGGGAGCAGAGCTCATACAGATACAATCGTGCAGTTGTTACAGAACAGACAATTATTAGAATGCTGAAGAGAGGATGGCAGCATGTAACAAAAGTGGGTTAAAATCCACTTTTGGACCAAGCCCATTTTTTACACTTGTTGCTTACAAGTTAAAATCAGTATTTTTTGCTAGAAAATTACTAAGAAACCCCAAACATTATATAGTACCTAGAGAATAACATGGCGATCTTTGCAATATTTTTATGTCACACGGTATTAGTGAAACGGTCTTTCGAAATGCAATTTTTCTTTATTACACTTTTTGGAAATCAAAAAAAGAAAAACGATTTTTTTTGCATATAGTGGAAGATGTTACGCAGAGTAAATAGATACCCAACATGTTACACTTTAAAATTGCACGCACTCGTGAAATGGGGACAAACTACGGTACTATGCAACGTTTACATTTTTTTTAATTTTTTTTAAACGCTTACCTGTTTAGAGTTACAGGGGAGGCCGTTTGCTAGAATTATTGCCGTGATATCTCACATGTGCGATTTGGACACTGTTTACATTTGTGGGTGCGACTTACGTATGCCTTTCTTTGGTGCACAAGCACACAGGGACAAGGGCCAGGAGAGCCGAAAAGAGACCCAAGAAGAAGGAGGAGGATCTGGGCTGCTCTGTGCAAAACCACTACCCATGGCACCTCCGTATAAAGGGTACTTTGACATTGGGCCGGGGGTCCGTTAGCGGTAAAAGCACAGATCGTTTTAGCTGCACTTTTCGGCCGCTAGCAGAGCACCTTTAACCCCCGCTAGCTAGCAGCCGAAGAAAGGGTTAAAAAGCGCCTGTGTTGTGGCGCTGCCGAAGCGATTTGGCAGCGCTGCCCATTCCTTTCAATGGGAAGGGCGTTTTGGGAGCAGTGTAAAGATGCTGCTTGCATGACATTTTTTTTCCCGTCCGCAAGCGCACCACCCCACTGTGAAAGCACTCGGGCTTTCACACTGGGGAGGCAGGAGGGGCTTTTCAGGGGATTTTTAGCACTAAAACACCTGAAAAATGCCTCAGTGTGAAAGGGGTCTAATACTGGCCATACACTATACGAAAAATCGGCCAAACCCATTTTCGAAAAACAAACATTCGGCCGTGAGAACAAATGATGGTGCCATCATGTAATGGCCGATAAATCGTTCAGTGGACATAAAATCTATTTTTTTACATATATCTATTGCAAACAGGTCGGATGGCAAACACATTAACCTTTCAATTTATCGTTCGCTCGGCAGAAAATTTTCAAACTTGTCCTTCGATTTTGTGCCCATTAAATGGCCGAAAGACAAACAAACCAAATGAACAAATTTTGCTAGATTTTCCTTATAGTGTATGCCCAGCATAACATGTTTGTTTTTAAAAACAAACAAAAAAACGACTTTAGTAATAGTATCACTTTAAAATAATTTCAAAGTTGTTAACAGAACCTCTGTTCTTTGATACAATACTTTAGAAACATTGCAACACATTGGCAGATGCATAACAGTGAGATCACATGAAATACACCATATTTCTGTAATGATTAATAGACCCAACGTGCATCCATAAACATTGCTGCTTACACAAGTCCATGCAAAAATCTCTTTTGTTTGGATTTGCACACTGTGTTAGGGAACACAAGCTGAATAGCACAAATACCCGATGGCAGGACCCAGCATACATTTAATGAACGCAGACATTTGGGGGACTCTGCTATACACTGTATACACATGGACATAGATCTGACAGCGACCAGACATAACATGACACAAGGATATGCAGAACACAGGTGCACCGCTGACTGACATACTGCAGATGATTTAAGGCTGTTGAAGCAAGAAGTACAACTATTGTCCAGTAGGAATTCACTTCTCTAGCAGAGAAAAAAAAATAAAAAATGCTAAAAGCTTTGACTGCTATTAACAACCATTTTTTTTTTTTTATTCAGTTATCAAGATTGTTGACAGAAGGCTCAATTTACAAAGCTTTAGTATCTTTATTAAAGCATATTTTTTTTTAGCCACATGACTGTAAATATCACTGGACTCATCTTAAAGTAATTGTAAAGTCTCACTTAAAAAAAATATAATAAATACCAAACATGTTATACTTGCCTTCTCTGTGCAGTTGGTTTTGCACAGAGCAGCCCTGATCATCCCCCCATAGACCAGTAGCTTGCTACGGGGGTACCCGAGCCAAGCTGAAGCCCTGTGTGTCCATTCAGACACGCAGCTGCCGTTCGGCTCCGTCCCCTCTCTCCCTTGATTAACTGACAGCCGCGGGAGCCAATGGCGCCGCGGTTGTGCCCCAGCCAATCAGGAGGAGAGACCAGGATGGCTGAGGGAATTATGGACATTGCTGGATAGAGAAGGGGGCTTAGGGTAAGTATTAAGCCGCGTACACACGGTCAGACTTCAAATAAACGTTTCCGTGGATTTTTGTCTGAAGGGAGTTGGCAGGGCACACCCATAGCATACACACGGCAGGACTTTTCTGCAAACTTTCCCAACATCACGTGGTTTTTATGCTCTTTTCTGCTCTTTACCGCCACCTTTTGGTCAACTTCTGCTATTGTTGGTTGATTTTAACATTGGTTCTGGGCATGCGTATTTGTACTTCGGACAAAAGTCTGATGGATTTCTGTACACACGGTCGGACTTTGCACCATCGGACTTTTGTTGCCGAAAAGTTTGTCCTTTTGCAGAGCGAACTTTTGTACGATGAAAAACGAAAAAGTTTGTCCGATGGAGCGTACACACGGTCTGATTTTTTTGGAAAACTTGCTAATTTTGAAGTTTGTTGGCAAAAACTCTGACCGTGTGTACGGGCCTTTAGAGGGGGCTGGGGGGCCTGCTACACACAGGTTTTTTCATCTTAATGCACAGAACGCGCAACCTTTTGCCTTTACAACTGTCCCTTATATAACTGTCACTTAAACAAAATAACTATCATTATCCTGGTGTGTTAGCTTTGTGAATTCTGCCTATGGTATAGTTAGGTACATGGATATAGCCAACTACAGACACATGAATGGAGACAATACACAGCAGCCCTTCTTAACCACTTGTTTACTGGGCACTTAACCTGCCCAGACCAATTTTCAGCTTTCAGCGCTCACTCTTTGAATGACAAATTGCGCGATCATACAACACTGTAACCAAATTTTCCCAAAAATAGAGCGTTCTTTTGGTGGTAGTTGATCACCTCTGCGGTTTTTATTTTTTGTAAAAAAAAAAAACACACCACAAAAAAAACGTTTTATATTTTGTTATAAAATTTTGCAAATGGGTAATTTTTCTCCTTCATTGATGTACGCTGATGAGGCTGCACTGATGGGCACCGATCAGCGACATTGATGAGGCACTGACATTCACTAATGAGGCAAAATTGCCTCTTCCACTGGGGACCGATGTCCCGCACACAGCAGCCAGTGATCGGCTTTTTTTTCTCCTCACGCTGTCAGCACGAAAAAAAAAAAAAAAAAGAAGATTACCGAGCTTTGTTTAGATCACGTTATCAGCTGTCATTGACAGCTGATCACATGGTAAGGGGCTGTGACCGGCCCCTTACTCAGATCCGTGATCACCCGAGTCTCAGTGACTCGGTGACCAGGGGGCGCACGTGCAAAAGGTGAGGACGTCTATTGACGTCCTCCTGGCAACTGGGGTCCGCGCTGTAGCCGTCATTCGACTATAGCGTGGGCCCCTAGTGGTTAAAGGGGAATTAAAGGGATCAATACTCGCCTTTCATCAGTTCCTGTCCCTCGTCAGCATCTTTTCCTTTGTGCCGGTCTTCGACCATCTTCATTGGTCAGCGCGGGATGATGTCACACTGGCACAAAAAGCCAATGTCGGGGCTGTACGCTAACTTGCGCATGCACAGCTCAGGTTTTCATGACCAGAGAAGACAGCAAGCAGGTAGGTAGATGTATTTTATTGCAGAAGAGACACTGCATGCCTCTTCTGCAAAAAAAAGTCTGCTTGCTCACTGTTTGATACAGTGGAACTTTAGTTCCTTTATATCCCAGGGAATCCTCGCTAAAATAAACTAATCTAGGGTCTTTAGGGAAATGCCCCTCACATTGGTGGTCAGTGATAGGAATGCTACCCTTACAGACTGCTAAAAAGGATCACTGGTGTCACGCAGTCACCAGGAGGTCAATCAGTCACAGCTCATGAACCCCCTAGCAAACTCTAGAGGGACCTTGATTAAGGCTGCTATACAGATAGGCCCCTTTCACACGGGGCGGATCCGTGCAGATCCGCCCCGTGAAGCTCCGCTTGCTCAGCGGGGATCGCTCCGTTGATCCCCGCTGAGCCGACGGATGACTGGGCGGTCCCCGCACACTGTGCAGGGACCGCCCTGTCAGAGCGCCGCTCTCCCCTATGGGGAATCGGATGACGACAGACCGTAGAGTCCGTTGTCATCCGATCCGCTCCGCCGACGGAAGGAAAAATAGGGTTTTCCTCCGTCACACTTTGGCGGAGCGGATGTCAGCGGACATGTCTCCGCTGACATCCGTGCCTCCATAGGGGTGCATGGAGGATCCGTTTCAGGTCCGCCTAAAAAACTGACAGGCGGACCTGAACGGACCTCCGTGTGAAAGAGCCCTAAGTCGTCCCTAGCTCCTCCAGCCGCTTAGTGTGTCCCTCAGACGCACGTAGCACGTTACGCCGCCCCGTTGTTGTTGTTTTTTTAGGTTAAATCAAATTTCTTCAAAAGCCAATTTACAATAAAAACACAGAATAAAATAGGGACAGAATTATGAAATATCAGAAAATACTGATTTCTTTATGACCCCCACTCCCCCCGCCGGGCCCCTCCCGTCTCCTGTGTGTGCGTTAAGCACCACACAGATATAGGACATCATTCTGTCACTATGTTGTCTTTGTATTGTAAACTGACTTTTGAAGAAATTTGATGTAACCTATTGGAGATTACCATCTTATGAGGGTTGATTATAAACAAAGAATTATATTATTATAACATGTTGTGCCTGAAAAGTCCCATTGTAGTAGTTTCTCATTTACCGATGCAGCACTTGCCTTTCTTTCAACCAACTTGGATAAGTCTGTCATAATGTGTTGGTGTGCGGGAATGGCATAAACTGTAGGGGTCCAAAAAAACAAATAAAATCGGTAGAGTGTACTACTTCTTTTTAAATGATCACTGAATTCATACCGCTTGCTCTACCAAGTGGCACTCTCCCTGGATCCATGAAGGCACCACCGGGTACCCCAGATCAAGAAATCCCCAACAACTTGTGGAGGAACTCTGGAGAAGGTCTGTCGTAAGCGTTGCTGTGGAGGAAGAAGATACATTTATAACCGATACCTCCAGCTGTCCTTAGATCAGGACCTGAACCTATAATGTAATTGGGCCATTTCTAGCAGCCTCCTAAGCTTCTGTACGTTGTCTATTCTGCTGGCATACATCACTGTGATCTTGTGCCTCCTGGTGTAAGGCTAGCGTCCCATATTTGTACCGGCATAGCAGCCATTCATTTGAACTGACTGCTATACCTGTGGGAAATACGGAGAAAAAGCCCTTGACCCATCTTCTAAAAATTACACCAGCAAGCACCACGCAGTTTCACGCCCCTGAAAACATGCTGAATTTTCAAATGTGGGTTGCCATTAAATATTAGTGACACTCCTGCCTGTCTGCTAAAGAGCAGCAGATTTTGGCTGTGGGTGCCCGCACGTAAAACAGGTGTTCCTGGACCAGCATATGGGGGGAGGAATGTAGACTTACGTTTTTCTTGTCTCAGCTCTTGGGCAGTGTCATGTGGCTAGCAGGCATCATAAAAAAGCTGTGGGAGAACCCATGGCAACCAGACCCCTGCATAGTAATCCAAAACAACCAGATTTGTGCATAGCAACCACACTCCTGTACTCTAACCCATAGCAATCTGACTTGTCCATTGCAACTCATAGCAGCCAGCCTCCTGCTTAGTAACCCGTAGCAACCAGCCTCCTACACCGTAACATTCTGACTGATCCATAGCAACTCATAGTAGTCAGCCTCCTGTACTGTAACCCATAGCAACTCATAGCAGCCAGCCTCCTACACCGTAACCCGTAGCATTCTGACTGATCCATAGCAACTCATAGTAGTCAGCCTCCTGTACTGTAACCCATAGCAACCAGCCTCCTGCATAGTAACCCGTAGCAACCAGCCTGCTACACAGTAACCTGTAGCATTCTGACTGATCCATAGCAACTCTTAGTAGTCAGCCTCCTGTACTGTAACCCATAGCAGCCAGCCTCCTACACAGTAACCCATAGCAATCTAAATCATCCATAGCAACTCATAGTAGCCAGCTTCCTGTACTGTAACCCATAGCAATCTGACTTGTCCATAGCAGCCAGCCTCCTGTACTGTAACCCGTAGCAATTTGACCTGTCCATAGCAATTCATAGCAGTCAGCCTCCTGTGATGTAACCCGTAGCTATCCGACTTGTCCATAGCAATCAGCCTGCTGTATAGTAACCCATAGCAACCAGCCTCCTACACAGTAACCTGTAGCAATCTGACTCATCCATAAAAATCTAATTGACAGCCTACTGTGGAGTAACCCATAGCAACCAGACTGCTGCACAGTAACCTGTTGCAATCCAACTTGTCCATAGCAAGTTATAGAAACCAGGCTCCTGCACAGTAACCCATAGCAACCAGTCTCCCGCACAGTAATCCAACTCATCCATAGCAACCAGCCTCCTGCAGCATAACCCAAAGCAATCTGACTCACCCACAGCAACCAGACTCGTGCACGGTAACCCACAGCAACCAGACTCGTGCACGGTAACCCACAGCAGTAAAGATGGCTGTCCGCAGACACACGTCGGGAGGTGTATAGGGCGCTCACCTGCACTGCACTGTTAAGGAAGCAGCTGTTCTGTCCAGGCTCATTGAAGAGGCCCTTAGTAGGAGCCAAGGAGAGTACGCTGCCCGGTTGGTAGACCTTGCCCAGGTTCCCTCCAGCCTGGCGGCGGAACAGCTTTACCCAGGCCATCGTCCGCGGAAGGAGCGCTGGTCCTTGGCACAGCAGGTGTGTGGTGTCGGGGGTCACACTGGGTATATCCGGGCTGTGTCCATCCTTCCCCCGTACACGTGCCGCCTGTCCCCGGCTCCGCTCACTACACTGCCAGCAGCAGCACAGACGTGTGAAGAGAAGAGGCGGCGGGCGGGTGGTAGGAGGGGCCCGAGTCGCTCTCTCACTCCAGGAAAGCAAAGGAGGAGCTCCTCGCTCTTCAGTTCCGTCCAGAAACAGTCTGTCTACCGCCGGTCACCGCTCCGTCCTCCGTGTCAGTCGTCCCTAGCTCCTCCAGCCGCTTAGTGTGTCCCTCAGACGCACGTAGCACGTTACGCCGCCCCGTTGTTGTTGTTTTTTTTTTTGTGTTTCTCCTTTTCCGGGAGCTCACCTGTACGTGACGTGATAGGGCGGGGGATGTCCATAGAGCCGCTGTCATTGGCCGGGGAGATGCAGGTAGTGGGCGGGGCCGGAGGATGCGGTCAGACTGGTTGGAGAGGTGTTGTGGGCGGGGACATGCTGTGTGACCTCCTGCTCCAGATATGGCTGAGTGTGTCCAGAGAGTAGGCTCGAGTCATTACATAACATCTCCCGACGTGTCACTGCTACTTGTTGTTTTCTTTATATTGCTTGTGGCTTTTGGGCAGCAAAGGAAAACATTGGCTGCTGTAGTGAGTAATTCCTGATGTAATAAGATGGGTATCATGGCAGCAGGGAGCCTGGCTGGCAGGAACCTGGCTTGTCACTTGATGTTGGCAGGACCCTCCCCAAGACCACATTTATACCTTAGCTTTTCGGGAACGGGGGTAGAAATATGCGTGAAAAATACTGGAATGTAAACGCACCGCCTGTCTGCTTACACCTGACTGCTATCCGACCTGCTGGACAGAAGGGGAATAGATCCCCTCTGTTTTTAGCGGACTAGATGTAGGCGGGTGAAAACGATCCCCATCCATCTGATTTTAGCAGATGTAAATGATCCCCATCCATTTGTTTTTAGCGGATTGGATGGAAGCAGATGTAAACAATCCCCATCCATCTGTTTTTAGCGGATTGGATGGAAGCAGATGTAAATGATCCCCATCCATTTGTTTTTAGCGGATTGGATGGAAGCAGATGTAAACAATCCCCATCCATCTGTTTTTAGCGGATTGGATGGAAGCAGATGTAAACAATCCCCATCCATTTGTTTTTAGCGGATTGGATGGAAGCAGATGTAAATGATCCCCATCCATTTGTTTTTAGCGGATTGGATGGAAGCAGATGTAAATGATCCCCATCCATTTGTTTTTAGCGGATTGGATGGAAGCAGATGTAAATGATCCCCATCCATTTGTTTTTAGCGGATTGGATGGAAGCAGATGTAAATGATCCCCATCCATTTGTTTTTAGCGGATTGGATGGAAGCAGATGTAAATGATCCCCATCCATTTGTTTTTAGTGGATTGGATGGAAGCAGATGTAAATGATCCCCATCCATTTGTTTTTAGCGGATTGGATGGAAGCAGATGTAAATGATCCCCATCCATTTGTTTTTAGCGGATTGGATGGAAGCAGATGTAAATGATCCCCATCCATTTGTTTTTAGCGGATTGGATGGAAGCAGATGTAAACAATCCCCATCCATCTGTTTTTAGCGGATTGGATGGAAGCAGATGTAAACAATCCCCATCCATCTGTTTTTAGCGGATTGGATGTAGGCGGGTGTAAACAATCCCCATCTGATTTTAGCGGATTGGATGTAGGCAGATATAAATGATCCCCATCCATCTGTTTTTAGTGAATTGGATGTAGGCGGGTGTAAACAATCCCCATCTGATTTTAGCGGATTGGATGTAGGCAGATATAAATGATCCCCATCCATCTGTTTTTAGTGAATTGGATGTAGGCGGGTGTAAACAATCCCCATCTGATTTTAGCGGATTGGATGTAGGCGGGTGTAAACAATTCCCATCTGATTTTAGCAGATTGGATGTAAGCAGATGTAAATGATCCCCATCCATCTGTTTTTAGCGGATTGGATGTAGGCGGGTGTAAAAGATCCCCATCCGTCTGATTTTAGCGGATTGGATGTAAGCAGACGTAAATGATCCCCATCCATCCGTTTTTTAGCAGATTGGATGTAGGTGGGTGTAAACGATCCCCATCCGTCTGATTTTAGTGGATTGGATGTAAACAATCCCTATCCATTTGGTTTTAGCGGATTGGATGTAGGCAGATGCAAACGATCCCCATCCATCTGATTTTAGTGGATTGGATGTAAGCGGATGTAAATGATCCCCACCCATCTGATTTTAGCGGATTGGATGTAGGTGGGTGTAAACTATCCCCATCCATCTGTTTTTAGCGGATTGGATGTAGGTGGGTGTAAATTATTTCCATCCATCTGTTTTTAGCGGATTGGATGTAAACAATTCCCATCTATTTGTTTTTAGCGGATTGGATTTAGGCGGATGCAAACAATCCCCATCCATCTGTTTTTAGCAGATTGGATGTAAGCGGATGTAAATTAACCCAATCCATCTGATTTAGGCGGATTGGATGTAGACGGGTGTAAACGATCCCCATCCATCTGTTTTTAGCGGATTGGATGTAGCTGGGTGTAAAGGATCCCCATCCATTTGTTTTTAGCGGATTGGATGTAGACAATCCCCATCCATTTGTTTTTAGCAGATTGGATGTAGGCGGATGCAAACGATCCCCATCCATTTGATTTTAGCGGATTGGATGTAGGCAAGTGTAAACAGGCACATGGCTGTTTACACCCGTCATTCCATAGAGGAGAATTAAGGTTCCGATTGGGTCCACCTGAAAAGCACACAGGCAGACCCGATCGGAAGATTCGGGTCCGCCTGTCTAAATGACTAAAACTAAAATGGTCTATTTTAGTTTAAGTCAGGGATATGCAATTAGCGGACCTCCAGCTGTTGCAAAACTACAAGTCCCATCATGCCTCTGCCTCTGGGTGTCATGCTTGCTGCTGTCAGAGTCTCGCTATGCCTCATGGGACTTGTAGTTTGGCAACAGCTGGAGGTCCGCTAATTGCATATCCCTGGTTTAAGTCGTTTCGTTTTAGTCTATACGACTAAAACTAAAATGGCATTTTAGTCAAAAGACTATAAAACGAAATAGAAAATTGATGTCAAAATTAACACTGCACTACCACATAAGAATACATAGGTTGGCATCTACTAAGCTGCTGACAGAAAAAAATAATAAGAAAAATGCATTTCTTATATATTTATTTATAATTATTTAATGTTGGCAATATATTTACGTAATATGTGCAATGGCATTACAGCCAATAGAGTTTACAGTTTTTTTTTATTATTTATTTTTAATTTTTTTATTTTAAAGTTGCATATTTGTTTATCAAAAAGCAATATTTTTGTTTGTTTATGAAACTTGGTTTTATTTATAAAGAAATCCCAACAGCTAAGGCTGGGTTCACACTATACGACACGACTTTCATCCTACTTTGCTCTGCGACATCTGTCCGACATTGGTCCGACATTGGTCCGACATTGGTCCGACATCCATCCGACATTCATGAACAGGATACTACTTTGATCCGACATTGTGCTAGTCTGACTTGTCCTTTGACCAATCAAAACAATCCCAGGGTGAGATAAATTCCTTTTACTGCTGCTGTAATCACAATGTCGGATGCCAAAGTCGTATGGTTAGGACAAGGATCCGACTTTGATCCGACTTCAATGATAGTCAATGGGCTGAAGTCGGATCAAAGTCGGACAGAAGTAGTACAGGGAGAATTTTTAATGTCGGACCGACATGTGTCGGACCAGTTAAGACGGCTCCCATAGGGAAACATTGATTTTCACACGTCATGCGACATGAGCTCCTAATGTCGGAGCGTTTGTCGCCCCAGTGTGAACCAGCACTAAATCTGTGTCTATAGTACACGTTCAAACCTTAATACCATAAATATTAACATGTTATTCAGGTATTCTAAAACAATTCAGATGACTAAAACTAAAATGGCATTTTAGTCAAAAGACTAAAAAACGAAATCGAAATTTGATGTCAAAATTAACACTGCACTACCACATACGAATAGGTAGGTGGCGTCTACTAAGCTGCCAACAGAAATAAAAAAAATAAGAAAAAGGCTTTTTTTTTGTTGTTATTATTTTATATTTAATGTTGGTAATATACTCAGGTAATATGTGCAGTGGCATTACAGCCAATAGAGTTTATAGTTTTTTTTTTATATTTTAAAGTTGCACTTCTGTTTGTCAAAAAGCAATATTATTGTTTATATATGAAACTTGGTTCTTTATAAAGACATCACAACGGCTAAATCTGTGTCTGTAGTGCATGTTCAAACCTTAACCACTTCAGCCCCAGACCATTTGGCTGGCCAAAGATCAGAGCATTTTTTGCGATTCGGCACTGCACCGCTTTAACTGACAATTTAGCGGTCGTGCGACGTGGCTCCCAAACAAAATTGACGTCCTTTTTTCTCCACAAATAGAGCTTTCTTTTGGTGGTATTTTATCCCCTCTGCGGTTTTTATTTTGTGCGCTATAAACAAAAAAGAGCAACAACTTTGAATAAAAAGCAATATTTTTTACTTTTTGCTATAATAAATATCCCCGAAAAATATATAAAAAAAAAATGTTTTCCTCAATTTAGGCCGATACGTATTCTTCTACATATTTTTGGTAAAAAAAAATCACAATAAGCGTTTATTGATTGGTTTGCGCAAAAGGTATAGAGTTTACAAAATAGGAGATAGTTTTATGGCATTTTTATTAATATTTGTTTTTTACTAGTAATGGCGGCGATCAACGATTTTTATCGTGACTGGGACATTATGGCGGACACATTGGACACTTTTGGCGCTATTTTGGGACCATTCACATTTGATCAGTGCTATAAATATGCACTTATTACTGTGTAAATGTGACTGGCAGTGAAGGGGTTAACCAGGAGGGGCGCTGAAGGGGTTAAGTGTGTCCTAGGGAGTGATTCTAACTGTAGGGGGGATGGGCTGTGTGTGACACGACACTAGGGATGAGCTTCGAGTTCGAGTCAAACTCATGTTCGACTCGAACATTGCCTGTTCGCCCGTTCGCCGAACAGCGAACAAATTGGGGTGTTCGCGGCAAATTCGAAAAGTCTATGGGAGAAATCTAAAGTGTTAATTATAAAGGCTTATATGCAAGTTATTGTCCTAAAAAGTGTTTGGGGACCCGGGTCCTGCCCCAGGGGACATGTATCAATGCAAAAAAAAGTTTTAAAAACGGACGTTTGTTCGGGAGCAGTGATTTTAATAATGCTTAAAATGAAAAAATAAAAGTGAAATATTCCTTTAAATTTCGTACCTGGGGGGTGTGTATGATATCCATGTAAAGTGGCGCTTTTTTCCCGTGCTTAGAACTGTCCCTGCATAAAGTGTCATTTTTGAAAGAAAAAAAGTCATTTAAAACTCACTCGCGGCTATTAATGAATTGTCGGCTCCCGGCAATACATACAAAAGTCATTGATAAAAAAAAAAAAAAGCGTGGGGGTCCCCCAGAATTCAATTACCAGGCCTTTCAGGTCTGGTATAGATATTAAGGGGAACCCCGCCGCAAATTAAAAAAAAAAATGCGTGCGGTTCCCCCAAATATCCATGTTACGGCACCCCAAATATAAAAGGGGATTAACGCAGTTTCCTCTGTCCCCTCTCCTGGACACACATCCACTCGCTACCAATCTTCCACAGCCAAACGACCCCTTCCCATAGGAATTAATCCTTCTGAAGAAACGAGACGCACTCTGTATCCTTCTGGGGTAGAATGACTTTTATTGAGAAAAATTGTAACTTTTATATACATCCAATACACATTAGTTTAACATGAACAATGGCCCAGCTCCACCCACACATTACAAGACTCAACACATTACTTTGACGTCTGTTAGGAGACAACAGACTTTACACAATAGACGTAACGATCTTCAATACACATCTTCTCATCAAAGGGTTGGCAGACGCTCCGTCTGCAGAGTACAATACACACAGGCATAGTGTTAACTATCTCTATTCACACCAGCCCTTTATGTTTAAATAACTATGCATGACCTTTATTCACCAGACTGTCTGGCACTTTACAATACACACAAGGACAGACTCAATTTCCCCAATCCACATCACCACAAACAATGAACAGGTCCCTTAAAAGCTGGGATTTACATCACACTGGCAGGTAACCCATCTCTCAATTAACCTGGTAAGTTTCAGAATATTGTGGACTAATATTCCTATTTCAATTTCCAGCCAGCCAAGCCATATTCTTAATGTCCATGGTTTCCTGGCTCACCCTGTGTCCAAAGTGACCCTCCTGTCACAATCCATACCAGGCCCTTCAGATCTGGCATGGATTTTAAGGGAACTCCACCCCAAATTTAAAAAAAAATGGCGTGGAGTCCCCCCAAAAATCCATACCAGACCCTTATCCGAGCACGCAACCTGGCAGGCCGCAACCTGGCAGGGCGCCCCCCCTCGTGAACCGTACCAGGCCACATGCCCTCAACATGGGGAGGATGTCCCCATGTTGATGGGGACAAGGGCCTCATCCCCACAACCCTTGCCCGGTGGTTGTGGGGGTCTGCGGGCAGGGAGCTTATCGGAATCTGGAAGATCCCTTTAACAAAGGGGACCCCCAGATCCCGCCCCATCCCTATGTGAATTGGTAAGGGGTACATTGTACCCCTACCATTTCACGAAGAAAGTTTCAAAAAATGTAAAAAAAAACACACCAACACCTTGGAAAAGTCCTTTTATTAAGAAAAAACAAAAAAATATTCCAGCGGTGAAATCCAGTGTCCCGCGGCGATCCGATGTCCAGCGCTGTCCGTCATTGGCTGAGCCTGTGAGGACCTGATGGGGAACTTCCTCCGCAGTCTATTACATGTATACACCCGCCCCTTCTAAAGTTCCTGATCAGGTCCGCTCAGCCAATGACTAGGTGTAAGGCTGAGGACCTGATGTGGAACATGAAAAGGGGCGGGTCTATACATAAATTACACAGTGAAGGAAGTTCCCCATCAGGTCCGCCCCCTCGGTATGTCAGACCGCGCCTGATCTGAAGGGCCTGGTATGGATATTTGGGGGAACCGCACGCATTTTTTTTTTAATTTACGGCGGGGTTCCCCTTAATATCCATACCAGACCTGAAGGGCCTGGTAATTGAATTCTGGGGGACCCCCACGCTTTTTTTTTTTTTTTATCAATGACTTTTCTATGTATTGCCGGGAGCCGACAATTCATTAATAGCCGCGAGTCAGTTTTAAATGACTTTTTTTCCTTCAGAAATGACACTTTGTGCAGGGACAGTTCTAAGCACGGGAAACATGCGCCACTTTACATGCATATCATACACACCCCCCAGGTACGAAATTTAAAGGAATATTTCACTTTTATTTTTTCATTTTAAGCATTATTAAAATCACTGCTCCCGAAAAAAACTGCAGTTTTTAAAACTTGTTTTTGCATTGATACATGTCCCCTGGGGCAGGACCCAGGTCCCCAAACACTTTTTAGGACAATAACTTGCATATAAGCCTTTATAATTAGCACTTTAGATTTTGAACGTTCGAGTCCATTGTATTTAATAGGGTTCTAAAGTTCACGTGAACATTCTGTCTGTTCGTAGGTTCTGGTGTGAACCGAACAGGGGGGTGTTCGGCTCATCCCTGCACGACACTGATCACCGCTCCTGATTACAGGGAGCTGTGATCAGTAGTATCCTGTCACTAGGAAGAATGGGGAGATGCTTGTTTACATCAGCATTTCCCTGTTCTTCCTCTCCGTGAGACGACCGCAGGTATCCCCACGGACATCTAATCTGCGGGACCCGCAGTCCCACTCACGGAGCTCGCGGTGGGTGCATGCGTGTCCACAATGCCGCATCTCAAAGGGCAACATATATACGTTAATCTGCCCAGCCTTGCCATTCTGCCGACGTGTATCGGCGTGAGTCGGTCGGCAAGTGGTTAATACCATGAATTAAATAATATTATTCTAAAACAATTGCAGATGACTAAAATATGACTAAAACTAAAAATGGTATTTTAGTCAAAAGACTATGACTAAAACTAAATCAACATTTTATGTCAAAATTAACACTGCCACCTAGTACTTGGGTGGCCCTTGCCTCGGCAGGTCTCCTGAAGAATGAGGTCCACCTGGTTTCGGCCGAGTTAACCACAAATACCTTGTCTCTGTCAGGAGTCCTGCATCCCAGGGGTTCAGGGCTAGGGTTCTTTCTCTTCGGAGGTGGACCATGTGTTATACCCTGTGCACTTTATTTGTGTGCTCCCTTTTTTTTTGGGCAGCTGGTGTTAGTATTGTGTGTGTGCACCACACTGCAGAGCAAAAGCAAAGTATTCTACTGTCCAGCTTAGTGCTACCAAGGGATCGTAGTGCACTATAGTAGAACATTTTAGGAAGCCTGCTACCAAAGACACACAAATCCTATACAAATGATACAATAAGCAGTGATCTAATGCTGTCCATACAATCTGATTGTACAATCTCTACAATTTCCTTAGGGGCTCGTTCATAACAGCAAACCACATTTAATTCACAGCTGGTGTGCAGTGTGTGACACAGTGCTGATGTATCAGTCACGGCTCAGACCCACTGTTTCTGGTGTGAAAAGACATTTAAAGTGGTTGTAAACTCTGACATGTACCCAGTGAAGTGACTGGCCTCAGGTGATACACAGAGATGAAACAAATCCTTCTCCTTAAGTTGTGCATGTTTATCTGAAGTCTTCTCTACATTCATTCAAAGTTCAGTTTTTTAAAGCTTGTGCGAGAGTTCAGAAAAAATGGGGCAGAGAGCTGAAGTTACACTCTGCTGAGCTCAGCGAGGAGAGCACTGAGAGCTGATTGGAGGGAAGGGACACACCCCTCTTCACACAGGAACAGAGCTGGGGCTGTCAATCAGCTGGAGGACCATCCCTTGTCATCCTTGTTTTCTTGGTGTCAGGAAAACTTGTCAGAAGTGATTCATGCTGATAGCAGAGGAATTAAGCAGCAGACACGTAAGCCCCATACACACTATTAGATTTTCTGCAGATTTTTGTCTTCAGATTTACCAAAAACATGTAGTGCAAGGGCCTGCCTGATTGCATACAAATTAAAACTCTTATGCCCTGTACACACGATAGGATTTTCCGTCCAAAAAAGTTGGATGTGAGCTTTTTGGTCGGATATTGTGACCGTGTGTATGCTCCATCCAACATTTTCTGTCAGAATTTCCGCCAGCAAAAGATTGAGAGCTGGTTCTGTATTTTTCCGACGGAAAAATTCCGCTCGTCTGTATGCAATTCCGACACGCAAAAAATCACGCATGCTCAGAATCAAGCAGAAGAGCCAAACTGCCTATTGAACTTCATTGATCTCGGCTCGTCGTACGTCTTGTATTTCACCGCGTTCTTGACGGTCGGAACTTCAGACAAGATTTTTGTGACCGTGTGTATGCAACACAAGTTTGAGCCGACATTCAGAAAAAATCCACGGTTTTCTTGTCGGAATTTTCCGATCGTGTGTACGGGGCATTAAGGTTTGACCTCATATTATATGGTTTTGGTAAATCTGAAGACAAAAATCTGCAGCAAATCTAAAGCCCCGTACACACGGTCGGACTTTTTGCCAACAAACTTCATTTTGAGCAAGTTTGACAAAAAATCTGACCGTGTGTACGCTCCATCAGACAAACTTTTTGGGTTTTCATGTTCGATCTGCAAACAGACAAACTTTTTGCCAACAAAAGTCCGACCGTGTGTACAGAAATCCATCGGACTTTTGTCCGATGGACAAAACAAATAATGTTAAAATCAACCAACAATAACAGAAGTTGACCAAAGGGTGGCGGTAAAGAGCAGAAAAGAGCAGAAAAACCATGTGTTGTTGGAAACGTTTTGGGAAAGTTTGCAGAAAAGTCAGAGCGTGTGTATGCTATGGGTGTGCCCAGCCAACTCAGTTCGGACAACAAATCAATGGAAAAGTCCGATGGAAGTCCGACCGTGTGTACGAGGCTTAATAGTGTGTATGAGGCTTTAGTGCTCTCAGTTGAGACAAGCACACACTATAGAGGGATATGCTTTGTTCATATTCCATGTCTGAGGTTTCCAACCACTTTAAAACACTTAGCGCAAATCGCTGTCATTGTACGTCAGTACTATGACTCTATAGCTGCCATACCAGTATTTTTAACAACGGCGATCGTCGCTCTTTCAGATGAAAGTGGTCTCCGTGGCAGATTCGCCGCAAGATCACTTTTATTGGGGATGAGAGAGGGCCCTCCCGTTGCGTTCCGTTCATCTCCGCCGCTTACCGGAGCCATCGGTAGCGGTGGAGACGATCACGACTTTCCCCCTGACAGGCATGGAGCCGAGTGAGGGAAAGATGGCCCCTACTCGGCTCCATACATCATTTTGGTAACTGTAATGATTAATAAAGGGGCAATTGCCAATAGGCTGCTGCCGCTGATCACTGTATTCTGACAATGTTGGGAGTCGCTTAAAATGTGAAACTCTACAAATAGATGGAAATCAGTATTTCAGAGAAATCAGAATATTTATGCCATTCCTTCTTCTGGGGTTTCAAGTGTTAAAACTCAGTATTATGATGTATTGGTTTGGATCACAGTCAGCTGAAGTGTAGCTGAAGCTACGTGACCAGAGACCAGCTATGTCTGCCACTGAATCATATTCCCCGTCTAGTACAGTAATACTGTCCTACAGTTACAAGACACCTGAAAAGTGTGATGGGACAGTCTGCCTACTGTGTAATGTTACTAAATAAAGCTGTCATTCCTGCCCACTAAAGCCATTTCCATATGTAATACAATGCAAACAAAGGCTGTAATCTTTATTTGCCTAACATGACACTGGAAGGCAAAAAAGGAACTGATGTGTATTTAGTATTAGGCTGGCCATGCACTGATAGTTTTTTACGTTCAGCCTATGGACTAAAAGAAAAAAAAACAATTAATAGGATCCTCCATCCATGTTATACAGCATGGATGGACTAATCTCCCATCAACTCTATTATATTTTGACAGCTGGCCCAGCCAGCTGTCAAAATACCTCAACATTGGTTGCATCTGATTGACTGCAGATGCTTTTGGACAATTTTCCACCCAGCTCCTTTTTCAATCAAGGGAAGTCGGGCGAGATGCAGACAACACCCACTAGAGCTGCACAATTTTTTTGCTTAGAATAAAGATCACGATTCTCTCACGAGTCTCACGGCGCAACATCATCTTTCACGTTATACAAAAAAATTGGGCTAACTTTACTATTTATTTTATTTTTTTATTCATTAAAGTGTATTTTTTCCCCAAAAATTGCTTTTTGAAAGACCGCTGCGCAAATACTGTGTGACATAAAATATTGCAAGCAATCGTCATTTTATTCCCTAGGGTCTCTGTTAAAAAATATATATATAATGTTTGGGGATTCCAAGTAAATTTCTAGCAAAAAATACTGATTTTAACTTTGTAAGAAACAAGTGTCAGAAAAAGTTTTAGTCTTTAAGTTGTAAAAGGGGTTGTAAACCCTCATGTTTTTTCACCGTAAAGCATCCTAGCATTAAGGTGAAAAAACATCTGACACTTACCGGCCCCCCAGCCCCCCCTTTTTCTTACCTGAACCATGGAAAGTTCTGCGTCGAGAACGCGCTTGATGTTTCTCCAGGGGTTCTCGGCTCCTCATTGGATAGATTGATAGCAGCGCAGCCATTGGCTCCCGCTGCTGTCAATAAAATCCAATGACGCGGGCGCCGGGGGGTCCTGCACTCGGCGACTATGGACACCGAATGCTGGACTTGGGAGCATGCCCGCAAGTTAACCCCCTTGGGAGAGCGCTTCCCATAGGGGGTTATCTGAAGCGGGGAGGAGCCGCAAATGCCACCGGGGGACCCCAGAAAACGCAGTTCGGGGCCACACTGTGCAAAACTAGCTGCACAGTGGATATGACATGTTTGTTATTTTTATTTTGTTTTTTAAACAAACCTTTAAAATCACTTTAAGGCCCCTTTCACATGGAGGTCCGTTCAGGTCCGCCTGTCAGTTTTTTAGGCGGACCTGAAACGGATCCTCCATGTACCCCTATGGAAGCACGGATGTCAGCGGAGACATGTCCGCTGACATCCGACCCGCTCCGCTCCGCCAAAGTGTGACGGAGGAAAACCCTATTTTTCCTACCGTCGGCGGAGCGGATCGGATGACAACGGACTCTACGGTCCGTCGTCATCCGATTCCCCATAGGGGAGAGCGCCGCTCTGACAGGGCGGTCCCTGCACAGTGTGCGGGGACCGCCCAGTCATCCGTTGGCTCAGCGGGGATCAACGGAGCGATCCCCGCTGAGCAAGCGGAGCTTCACGGGGCGGATCTGCACGGATCCGCCCCGTGTGAAAGGACCCTAATGGGGTTGTAAAGGTTTGTTTTTTATTTTCTAAATAGGTTCCTTTAAGCTAGTGCATTGTTGGTTCACTTACCTTTTCCTTTGATTTACCTTCTAAATGTTTTTTTTCTTTGTCTGAATTTCTCACTTCCTGTTTCTCCTCAGTAAACTTCACACCATCATCCGAGTGGGGTGGAGTCAGCCAGAACAGCTTACTGAACAGCTTACTGAGGAGGAACAGGAAGTGAGAAATTCAGACAAAGAAAACAAAGAAAAAAAACATTTAGAAGGGAAATCGAAGGAAAAGGTAAGTGAACCAACAATGCACTAGCTTAAAAGAACCTATTTAGAAAATAAAAAGCAAACCTTTACAACCCCTTTAAACTTCCCTAATTTACAGTCTGAAGTTCATTCCTTTGATCTAAGAAGGAAAAGTTACATTGTTTATAGCTATCTACCAGCGCGGACAATGTTGTGATAAACTTGTCAGGCTGCCCGTTTTCTTTTTCTTTTGACAGCTGAGTGAGCAGAGAACTCTCTACACTTGTTACATGAATGAATCAGGAAATTCTGCTTCAATATCGTGAGGGTGTTGTTGATTTCCCATTTGTGTTACATTACAGAGAATGCAAGAGTTGTATTGAGGCTTAGTTCAACAATTGGAGTGAGATTCTGTGCAGGGCATAGGGGTTCAGAGTTGGAATCTGTGGTGGCAGCTGAAGTCCCAGATTTACATTCTATACAGCTTTTTTGAATGATTTCTTCTGTTCATACGGACCCAGAATGCTGAAAATGAGTTTTGGATGGATTGACCAAACATGAAAGCCTACGTTGGTTCCTCCAGATTAGAGCAGCACTGCGGACTGCTGTAACTGTGTATGCACATTTTATAATTGAAGTAACAACTGAATACATAGGAGGCCATCATAGGGCCCTTTAAATAAGAAAACAACAAACATTAATAGCAGTAAATGAGTGACTAATAACAGACATTTCCTGAATAAACTGCAATGTCTGTATCTGGAAGCCTAAAAATATCAGACATTTATGAATCTAATAAATGTTAATCTGCATGTCTCACAGCATGTGATGAGTACAAGTCTTTGTAATTACATAAAAAATTCCAGTCATTTTGTGATTGACTATTTTCATATTTACAACAACAGGTGCTCATGAAAATATAAACTTGTTAATGTATTATTGTCAGACGTTTATAATTAGGATTACTGTCAGTTGTCTTCAAAAACAATCTTAAAGAATATGTAAACCAAACATTTCATACTCCTGATACTGTATGTGCCTGCTGTACCATGTACTTGTATGAGAAAGTCTCCTGTTCTCTCTGTATTGCTTCCTTTGTGTGAAATCCCTGGTTTTCCTGCCAGTCACTCTGCTTTCCTATTAAATACTGACCACACCAAGCAGTGGAACACAGTGCAGTCAGTTCACTAGTTGTGCTTGGAACTCAGCCTGCTGTCTTCCAAAGATCAGACTTGACCTGCTTCCCCCGCACGGCAATTCAATGGGAAGTTCAGTATACTGTTGCTTCTCCTCCCCCCAACTCTAATGCAGCTGAGAACAGAGGGAATGTGATCACTTATTAAAGTGGTTGTATACCCGCTGACTTTTTTTTTTTTTTTTTTTAAACCTGTAAAGGAAAAGGCATAATGAGCTAGTATGCACCGCATACTAGCTTATTATGAAATACTTACCTTAGAACAAGGTGTCGGTGTCCCTCCCCGTCCACGCCGAGGCAGCTGACATTATGCCTCGGCGTGTCTTCCGGGTATCGCGGCTCCAGCGCTGTGAGTGGCTGGAGCCGCAATGTCGTCACTCCCATGCATACGCACAGAAGACTTCTTTCCTGCAAGGTCCGGCATCCGCCGGGCCTTCAGCCGAGAATCCCCTGTGCGCATGCGCAGCTGCAATCAGCAGCGCAGTGCAAGGGGAATATCTCCTAAACCGTTAAGGTTTAGGAGATATTTTTTTTAACCTACAGGTAAGCCTTAGTATAGGCTTACCTGTAGGTGAAAGTAAAAAAAAAAAAAAAACCAGTATACAACCGCTTTAAAAAAAAAGGAAAAAAGGGTATCTGTAATGTTTTTTTTATTTTTTTTATATTTATACACAAATGTTTTACCTTTTTTTTTCTATTTTAAACTGAATGGCTTGTTTTACAAGGTGATCGTCTACAATCGCGTTAAAGCCCAAAAATCAGAAAAAAAAAACTACCAATGCAGCATGGCCTACCTACACTACAAGAGTAAAATGTTTGTTATGTGTAGGTAGGGTGTACAGGAAGAAATAACGCTTCCTCTGTTCAAGCCCACTCCAGCGCTGCCCTCTTCTTCCAAAAGCTGCAGTCTATGTGTGGTCTATCTGGGTCATCATATAAAGGGCAGGGCTGTTGGCAGCCCTGATTCACCACCAGCTTTTGCCAAGCTGGCCAGGGGCACCTCCCTTCTTCTTCTTGGGTGAGGGTATGCACACACCTGTAAAGTGAGGAACTCCACCATGTTGTACTCACATTCTCCTGGCCTGAGGCCCACCTTCACGAATAAAGAAATGTCCACACGAGTAGCCTTTTAATGATTTTACTGTGAAATGACATATCAACAACTCTGCATAGCAGTTTCTTAATTTCCACATTTCAGATCAGCCATACAGGACATAATAGTGCAATACACTTGAAGTCAGAAAGTCCAGTCATCTTCTTGCATTCTCCACCATGATTCCCCTTTACAGTGGGTCCTCACCTAGAGTCTCTCTGGACCTGGGCTCAGAAGGCTGTTTCCTCTCCAGGCTACAAATTACATTGCATATGTCACTGCAACCTGTTTCTTTACAACTTCTGCCCAGGACTCCACCCACACCAGATTATAAAGGGGCACAGACTCCGCCCACAACTACACTCAAGGGAGGGACCTTACTTAAAAGGGTTCTAATCCCTACTAACCCTGCATTATATGTAGTGGGGGTGAGCATGTGACTGCAGCCCGGAACGGCTTCAAGAGGAGGCTGCAATAGACTTCTAACACCGCTGGAGGGGCCCTGCTGATGCACGGAATGAGGCATTTCTCCTTATTACATATGTAAATGTTAGCACAAATGTTTACATGCAAAAACAGTCCAAGGCCAGGACAGTGAAAGCAGATTTTTCTAGTTTAAGTTAACACAGCTAAACATTGTGCACATAATGGAACAGTGTGAATGGGCTCATGGTATACAATACTGCAGAGTTTAGATCCATCTAAATGACGGCCCTGAGCACAGCATATTGTATGCCTGTTTGCATGAACCCTAATGCTCAAAATACACCAATTAGGCAGTTATGTATGTGGAACCCTCCTAGTAGGCTGCTTGTTTTTGGCTCTTTCTATAATCAGAGGAGCCATAATTGTTTAGTCTGGCAAGTTCATTGCTTCATAGACTGGGTGTAATTGCTTCCCCCCTGCCTCTAGAAGAAGTTTCAAGAGTTTGGGGGGGGGAGAATTAAAATGACCAGCCTGAATAGTGTTAAATAGTCTGGAGCCCTAGGATGATGTTCTTCTCCTGTGAGGGAATGGATGTGTGAGCTTCAAGGGGCTGCTTGTCCCTCAGGTTTCTCTGGACTGGATAGTGGACTACAAGGGAATGAACCAATGGACTTATCCTGCCTTGGGATTTGTGAGTAGAGCTTTCATATGTGCTATAAACGGTCTCCAGCCGTGAACCTATAGACTATCCTGGTCTGCCATTACTTGAGCTAAACCTACTTCATGTTCCAGTCTACCTTCACCAGAGTTACACCTTCTCCGGTCCCAAGCCGTGAACATATAGACTGTTCCAGTCTACCTTTACCAGAGTTAAACCTACTCCATGGTCCTAAGCCGTGAACATATAGATCAGTGGTCTCAAAAATGCGGCCCTTTGCTTACTTTCATCCGGCCCTTGGAGCACTATTCCTTCCTCTACAAGTAACAATGAGACATAATTCCTCCCACTGACCCCAAAGATGAGGCACTGTTACTCTCACTGACATCAATGATGGGACACTGATCCTTTCACTTACACGAATGGTGGAGACACTAATCCTTCCACAACAGGAATGATGGGGCACTATTCCTCCAACTAACACCAACGATGAGACACTATTTCTCTAATACCAAAAATAGGGCATTGTTCACTCCCACTGATACCAGGATGTTTTCTAATCCCACCGGCCCTTCTAAAGTGTGAAGGACAGTAAACTGGCCCTCTGTTTAGAAAGTTTGGAGACCCCTGGTATGTTCCAGTCTACCTTTACTAGAGTTAAACCTACTTCACGGTCCCCAGCTGTGAATCCACAGACTGTTCTGGTTTGCCATTGCTTACCTAAAACCTCATGGGTCCCAGCAATGAGTGATAGACTGTGCTGCTGTTTCTGAGAGAGGAGTGTCCTCTGCTGACTGCTCTTAACATTTTGGAGTATCATAAACCTCTTTATCCTCTCCTATTGCAAGTTTCTACAAACAATAAATACTAAGAGTAAGATTTGCCGTGATTCTGCCTTTCATTTCAAAACACCCAGGTGTGAATGACAAATCGCACAAGTATATTTCAGATGCCATTCATTTGAATGGCACCTAAAAACGCAGTGCGGTCCTGTAACTTTAATAAATAGCACTGCAATTGTGGCAAACCACATAGCGTGAAGCATGTCGCCCCAAAAGAAGCTCCGGAAATTTTTGGGTGACAAGCTTCACACAATGAAGTTTGCCCCAATGAGCCGGAGTGAATGGATTGTTGTTGTGTGCCAGGCTGCCTCTGCACTGTTTTGGGAAAGAACCTGCTAATCTACAATGGATTTTTCAGTTACTATCCACTTTTATAATGAAAATCTTATTTAGATTGTGCTTAAAAGTGATAGCAGCAGTGAACACCAGTAATGATAGGGAACATTTTCCAAGCCACGTAACCTTGTTCCTCTTGTAGATATTAGGCATAGCTTGTGCCTGCTCAGCTCTTATATCATGTGACAGCAAACTGCAGACACCTATACTATCTATCATAGCAGGAAATCTGCATTGCTTGTCTCATCTACAGTACGGTACATATCCTTAGGCCTTCTTTGAGCTCAGTATTTTTGTACGTCACATTTGGTGATGTAACTGAAGCCAGCTCATCCAATATGACTCTACAACTACCTCTTTGTTTCCGTTCTGCATATACATAGGAGTACCAAAGTAAACTGTTTCTTTTGCAAGTATTTAAATAAAGTCCCACATAAGAGGTGTTACATTAGGGTGGTGAACCACACAGGCACAGTACCTAGTAGTCAACTAGAGCAGCATTTCTAAAAAAAAAATCAGCTGTGGAAATCTTTAAAAGTTTGCAAAATATTGAGGCACCCTGGTATAACATGTAAAAAATGTAAACGTTACTTATCAGGGAAACTGAGCCTTGGATGATATTAACTTCCCATCAAAAGCCCCATCTTCACAAATGAGGTCCCCATCATGTCATAGTCTCTTCATAACATCAGCCCCTAATAAAAACATAGGTATCACCTTTTGGGACTTTATATGAGGTGTGCACAATCGGCCGATGACATAGACAAATATAAATTTGTCTATTTGTATATTTGTCTATTTGTCTATTTCATCGGCCAATTGTGCACACTTCATATAAAGTCCCAAAGGGCGACACCTATGTTTCTATTGTACTATTAGGGATGGAGGTGTGTCCCTGGTGACACCAGATCTTTCTTTTATTAACATCAGGCCCCCTATTTGTCAGAGTCTTCTCTATACATCAGTGCAGAGGTGCAAAGCAAGCGATCCCCTGTAAACAGTATGCAGTGGGGAAGTCACTCGGCACAGGCTCTGGAAGATAGTGGCAATCACTGTAGTAACTCTAAAGCCCTGTACACACGGTCGGATTTCCTATGGATTCTAATCCGATGGATTTTTCCATCGGAAATCCAATGAAGCTGACTTCCATCAGTCTTGCCTACACACCATCAGTCAAAAATCCGACCGTCTCAAACGGTATGACGTAAAACACTTCGACGAGCCAAGAAAAATTAAGTTCAATGCTTCTAAACATGTGTCGACTTGATTCTGAACATGTGTGGGTTTTTTCTCCGATGGAGCTCCACACAGACGATCGGATTTTGCTATCGTTTTTTTTCCCATCGGATAAATTTAAACATGTTCTATTTTTTCACACCGATGGAAAAAAGACCAATGGGGCCCATTCACGATCGGTTTGTCCGATGAAAAAAGTCCATCGGACTGTTTTCATCTGTAAAACCGATCGTGTGTACACAGCTTAACTGCTACAATGATTATGAGCTTTCACAGTGGTCCACCAGATGTGAAATGTGCATACTTACCTTGGTTCAAGGTTGACCAAAGTAAATATACAATTAAGATCATACATGGAGTTCATTGTTAATGGCAGTCCCACCCACTGACTATACTTACCTTACTTTTGCTCACCTACCTATCTGTTCAACCATTTGGAGGAAAGAGAGTAAGTCGTGTTTGAGCTCCACATTATGTCTAAAGGCCCGTACACACGGTTAGACTTTTTGCCAACAAGCTTCAAAATTAGCAAGTTTTCCAAAAAATCCGACCGTGTGTACGCTCCATCAGACAAACTTTTTCGGTTTTCATCAGACAAAAGTTCGCTCTGCAAACGGACAAACTTTTCGGTAACAAAAGTTCAATGGTGCAAAGTCCGACCGTGTGTACAGAAATCCATCGGACTTTTGTCCGAAGTACAAATACACATGCCCAGAAACAATGTTAAAATCAACCAACAATAGCAGAAGTTGACCAAAGTGTAGCGGTAAAGAACAGAAAAGAGCAGAAAAACCACGTGATGTTGGGAAAGTTTTGGGAAAGTTTGCAGAATAGTCCTGTCGTGTGTATGCTATGGGTGTGCCCAGCCAACTCCCTTCGGACAAAAATCCACGGAAAAGTTTGTTTGAAGTCCGACCGTGTGTACGAGGCTTTACACAAGGTGGTCTAATTGGTTGGAAGGGGAATGAGTCACCAGATATTTATTTCTGCTTCCAGTAGTTGAAAGGAAAGTGAAGGAAAAAAAAGTAAGTAAAGGCAGTTTTTTTTCTTTTTCATTGGAGTGAAGCTTTTGCTTTGCCCTGCATGGACAAAGCATGGGTTTGCTTTAAACCCTATCTCTGGCAAATAAAACATTATTCCTTGAAGTAGGGCTCAGTCCACACTGCAGGGGTTAAATACTAATTTACTATATGTCTAGGGGAACAATAAAAGGAGATATACTACCCTGCATCTTCTGCAACCCCATGCTTTAGTCCTACCTCCCAACATTTTGAGATAGGAATGAGGGACACCTACTAGCAAATGTAGGTAGGCATAGGACACACCCCCTACCACACCACCTTAAAGGAGAATTAACTAAAAAAAAGGTTAATTAAATCCACAAGGGCTTTTTTTTTTACCATTACTATTCCTTTATATTGGCTTCTAAAATGTACAAATGCAACAATTTAGAATTTTGATGAAAGGTTTAGCACTGGGAAACACTTTTTGAAAGATAAAAAAGTGCATTTTATATACAACTATATAGATCTGACCAAAATGAGGGACAAATGAGGGGGAAAGAGGGAAAGAGGGACATTGCTCCAAATCAGGGACAGTCCCTCGAAATCAGGGACAGTTGGGAGCTATGCTTTAGTGGTCTAGAGTCCTGACGTCTTGAAGATCAGAGCAAGGTCCATAGCCCTGCTCTGGACATGAGGACGCTAAGAGACAGTCATAGGGGAGTTCCACCTGCCGGGAGAGTGGAGAATCAGGTAAGTAAATATGTTTCTCCTCTCCCCTAGACAAAATTAGCTATTACCCTTGCAGTGCAGGCACAGCTGCAACTGCAATGGATAATTTTTATATGCCTGGCGTTAGGCTTTGAAGATATGCACCATCTACATTTCTTTTTAGCTCATTTTAAATAAAACATTTACTAACAAATAGATAGCATGCTATGCCTATTCATAAAGTTAATTGGGATCTCATCTACGTTATGCTTACAAAGCACATTCCAAATTGTAAACCACTTGCAGTAACTACCTAGATGGGTAGTAAAGTAATCTTTCTGTGTTATTTATTATAGTTCTGAATCTGATGTATTATCAATAGACAAATTGTTGCATCTAGGTTCCGGGTTTTGAATACGCTTTGCAGTAGAGTTAACAGGTGAAAAGCAATTTTGACATGGTTTTGCATATTTTAAGTGGAGGAAGCAGGTCACGTCTAAGGGCACATTCCACAGGCCCTGACCAATCCTGCTCCAAATAATACTTTCCTCTAGCTAGCTTGTTATATTAGGATAAGCTTTTACAATAATGACCCTGTCAGCTTAATTACCCTCATGTTCCCATAAGAATAAGTGCCTTTAAATAAGAACTTTTGTAACGTTACTAGATATTTAAAAAAAAAAGAAAAAAGGAAAATGTTTCACTGTATGGAGCTTATGTGTAGCAATTTATTTACATTTTTTATTCAGGATAGAGTGGGGATAGGTTCAAATACTGGATTTATGCTGCATGTGTTTATAGGACTTTTCAAAAAAGCATGTAATGATTTGAAATTATATAATTTACACTGTCCATTTAACTGCATTCAGGTTACTTGCATTTAGGGCCCATTCACATAACCATAGAGAGTGGTACAATATAAAAAGCAGTTAAAAGAAGGTGTTACAGGTATTTCTGTACAGCTGACCTTCTTTTGTTGCCTGTAAAAATGATAGAGCGGCTGTATAGCTGCTCATATCAATTTTACTTAAAAGAGAATTAGGCCTCGTACACACGACCGAGTTTCTCGGCAAGAACCAGCAAGAAACTTGCTGGCAGAGATGTCTTGCCGAGAAACTCGTTGTGTGTATGGTTTCTCGTCAAGAAAACCGACAAGTAATCTCGACGAGAAAATAGAGAACCTGCTCTCTATTTTCTCGTCGAGATTCTCGTCGGCATGTTTCTCGACGAGAAAAGTGAGTGTGTGTACACTTACCTGTCCTCCCGGAAGCCCGCGCATGTTCGAAATGAATTCGACGCATGCGCGGTAGATTCCTAGGCATAGGTAGGGTATACCAAGATGGCGGCGACGGCATCGAATGTGACGAGCGCATGCTCGTCGTAGTCGATGATGTCACCACGTACGCTCCATTCAAAGAACCGCGGGTTCTTTGAATCGAGCGTGTGTACACTTGGCCGGGACAAGTTTCTTGCCCAAGAATCTCGTCAAAAAAAAGACATGTTTTTTTCGACGAGAATCTCGGCCATGTGTACGAGGCTATACTGTCTGAGAAAAACGGTACCAGGATCATGGTTGTAGCTGCAACCATGATCCTGGTATAACCACCTCAATACAAGGCCGTATATATACAGTCAGGTCCATAAATATTGGGACATCGACACAATTCTAATCTTTTTGGCTCTATACACCACCACAAGGGATTTGAATTGAAACAAACAAGTTGTGCTTTAACTGCAGACTTTCAGCTTTAATTTGAGGGTATTTACATCCAAATCAGGTGAACGGTGTAGGAATTACAACAGTTTGTATATGTGCCTCATTTCATTCATTGTGGTGATGTATAGAGCCAAAAAGATTAGAATTGTGTTGATGTCCCAATATTTATGGACCTGACTGTATATACTGTACTGTATATATGGTGGTACTGAGGTGGTTAAATAGTTTCATCATAAATTGACCTTTATTCAACATGGGAGCAGAACAGAATGACATGTCTGCATACCTCCCAACTTTCTGGAGGTGACGAAATGATAAAGAGAGACACCTTTTAGGCCGGGTTCACACTGCAGGAGATTGTGTCCGGCTCTCTATGGAGCCTGTTCACATAAATCCAATGCGGCTTTGGTGCAAATTTGCACAGAAGCCCTGTGCGTCTTTTGGTCTATTTCAGGTCTGAATTCAGCCGGGCTGAAATCGGACCTGAAACGATGAACCAGGATGCATAGGACCCCTGCTTGTGAGCCGCATCAGCATTAGGTGTGAACCCAGCCTTAGCACACAGCATATAGGGAAAGGACATGGCCCTGGTTACAATGACTATAACAATCAAATTCACAGAAAATGGTTCCTAAACCACACAAGAGGTTTTTTTACTTCTATTTTTCATTTATGTTGGCTTTTCAAAATAACAAGTGTGGTAATATACAGTTTGGATAAAAGGTTTAGTACAACATGACACTTTTGGTAGTAAAATTGTACAATATTTATAGAGATATAAATATCAGACCAAAAAGTGGGACAAATGAGGCTGCATGAGGGACTGAGGGATTTGGTCTCAAAAAGGGTCAGTCTTTCGAAATGAGAGAGAGTTGAGAGCTATACAATTGTCATGTCGGTGGTGTTCATTCCTCACTCTGCATTCATTCTCAAATAGCACAAAGACACTCACCAGGGATGAGCCGAACACCCCCCTGTTCGGTTCGCACCAGAACCTGCGAACAGACAAAATGTTCGTGTAAACTTTAGAACCCTATTAAATACAATGGACTCGAACGTTCGAAATCTAAAGTGTTAATTATAAAGGCTAATATGCAAGTTATTGTCCTAAAAAGTGTTTGGTCCTGCCCCAGGGGACATGTATCAATGCAAAAAGAAGTTTTAAAAACGGCCGTTTTTTTGGGAGCAGTGATTTTAATAATGCTTAAAATGAAAAAATAAAAGTGAAATATTCCTTTAAATTTCGTACCTGGGGGGTGTGTATGATATGCATGTGAAGTGGCGCATGTTTCCCGTGCTTAGAACTGTCCCTGCAAAAAATGTCATTTCTTTCTCGTACATCACGGGACACAGAGCGACATAGTCATTACTAATGGGTTATATAGATACCGTCAGGTGCTGGCACTGGCAACTTCCAAAACCGGAAGTACCCTCCCCTATATAAGCCCCTCCCATCCGGGAGCACCTCAGTTTTTTGCCAGTGTCTAAGGTGTTGGCCAAGAAGAAACATGTGTTTTTCACTGAGCTTGCGTACAGGTTCTTTTGGGCCTCAGTAAGCTATTCCGGATCCGACCAAAAAAGCTTCATAGCTAAACGGTCGGTACCCGGGCCTTGCAGAGAAGAGCAAGGTTTTGCCTGTAATGCTTCTCTTAGGAGAGCTGGACCCTGGGATCCAGAGCTCTGGTCATACCCACGACCAAGATGTTTTCTGTGCAGGGTGCTATACAGGTCCAGGGGAGTGGAATCCTTGGGAACCCGGTCCCTGAAGGTTTGATTACAATGCCTGCCGTGATAGGTGAAGTTTGGGCTTTTGTGGACCAAACAAAGTCCTGCGGCGGGGAACAGGTAAGTGGGGGCCCCCAGGAACTTGGTTCTATTGGGGGACCCCCAAGCCTAATTTGTCTTTCTGTCTGTTACCTAATGGTATTCCCGCAAAATTCTGTGCATGCCTGTAACTACTAAAAAAAATGTAATAATTTTTAATGGTGGTCAAGGAAAAAAATTTTTTTTTTATATATATATATATTTAATATATTAGACTGCGGTACCTGTGTTTGTCCACTAGAGGCCGCTGTGGAACGTTTCTTGTCATGTGGACTAGTTTCTTCTCATCAGAGCGAGTCCAGGCAGATGGTGAGTTCTCTTATGGGAAACTGCTTCCTCTGCCATGTTGCAATGCTCGTCCATCCCCTGGCCTGTGGCAAAGGGGCCCTGGCTCTTGTCCCTGGTTTCCATTATCGAAATTAGCGCCGAAGGCGCACGTGGCCGCGCGCGTGCGCGTGCACGCGCCTCTATATATAGAGGTGAGCCGGGAAAGGGGGCGGAGCCTGGGGGATGACGCTCTGTGCGCGCCGCAGCGCTTCTGCGCATGTGCGGGCGTCCCAGCATGTTAAAACCACAATTTTGTGTGGTTAGCTGGCTATGAAGTACAGAGACAGAGCTGGCAACATTTAAAGAAGGCATACAGCAAGCGGTTGATACAGGCATCCCCTAGAAAGGCACATTAGTAGACACCAACTGTTTCTTATAGCAGCATTTATGCTAGACTATTGTCAGTAACTGGTGTATTTCGGCTGGAATACCTCAGCTTTGTGGCTTAGGAATATGCCGTCTAAAAACTCCGGGACTAGAAATTCCAGGAGGAATAGGGGGTCTCCATCGGGCTCTGAGGATCTTGGGCATGCTTTGGCTACACCAGTCTCCCCTGAAGAATCAGAGGTTAGTGACCGTAGAGCACCCTCAGGAGTACCTGGTACTGTGGCTGTCCTCAGTTCACCTGCTCCTGTGTATGTAACAGAGGAGGTTTTTTCCTCAGCTCTGGGAGGGCTGGAAGAGAGATTGTCAGCATTGATCGCGGCTTCCCTGTCACAGGAGAAAAGCGCCCGATCTCCGTCTCCTCCCTCAGAGTGCCTGTTAACAGAGCAACAGTCCCATACAGGGATCGACCTACCTGAAGGGGATCAGGATGAGGTCGATTCGGTTGTAGAGGAATCAACAGTGGAAGAGCCGTTCTCAGCATCACATGCTGAAAGGTTATGGGTTCAGTCCCTGACTAATATGGTCCGATCAGCATTTAAAATGCCACTTGCGGAGCCATCATCCACTTCTGTCTCCTCGTTGGGGTCGCTAAAAGCTCCCCAGACTGTTTGTTCCTTTCCGATCCATCCTTTACTGGAAGGGCTCATTTACCAGGATTGGGAGCATCCTGACAAAATATTTACTCCCCCCAAGAGATTTCCGGTGGTCTATCCCATGGAGGATAAGTTCATCAGAAAATGGAGGGTCCCTACAGTGGACGCAGCCATCTCTTGTGTGAATAAATCACTGACATGTCCGGTGGATAATGTCCAAATGTTCAAGGACCCAATAGATAAAAAATTGGAGTCCTTACTAAAATCTGCTTTTTCTACAGCAGGATTGGTGACACAACCAGCAGTGGCAGCTATTGGGGTCTGCCAAGCAGTGAAGGATCAGTTGAAACAGGTCTTAAGGGACTTGCCAGATCAGCAGGCTCTTGCCCTAGCTGATCTACCTAGAGCCTTATGCTTTGCGGTGGACGCTATAAAGGATTCAATCCATCAGGCCTCCCGCCTTACGCTGTCTGTAGTACATATGCGCAGGCTTCTATGGCTCAAAAACTGGTCTGCTGAAGCTCCCTGTAAAAAATTGCTGGTCAGCTTCCCATTTCATGGTGAACGCTTATTCGGGGAAGACCTGGACAAATATATCCAGAGAATTTCCAGCGGTAAAAGTACACTTTTGCCGGTTAAAAATAGAGTTAGAGGTCCCTCTTTTAAGAGGCCTGCTTCTCCAGTCCCTAGGACATCGGCTGTGAAACAGTTCCGACGGCCTCCTCGGTCAAATCCCGGAGGTAAAAATCAGGGACAATTGCAGGGTAACAAGAAGCCCTGGAGCAGGAGAGGTACAAAACCTCCCCCAAAGTCAAATGCATGAAGGGTTGCCCCCACCCAATCGGGTGGGGGGAAGACTTCAGTTGTTCACAGAGACCTGGCGGGACACGATCCGAGACAGATGGGTGCTCTCCGCAGTAAATCTGGGATACAAATTGGAGTTAAAAAACTCCCCTCCTTCCCGCTTTATAAGGTCAAACGTGCCAAGGGATCCCCAGAAGAGAGGATCCCTCCTGTTGGCACTAGAACAATTATTGCTCCAAGCAGTAATTATAGAGGTTCCCCTGGAAGAATGGGGGTTCGGGTTTTACTCAAACCTCTTTACAGTCCCGAAGCCAAACGGGGACGTGAGGCCCATATTAAATCTAAAAGGGCTAAACAAATTCCTACATATCAGGACTTTCCGGATGGAGTCGATCCGATCGGTAGCCACTGCCCTACAAGGGGAGGAATGGTTAGCCTCGATCGACATCAAAGATGCTTATTTGCACATTCCCATCTTTCCAGCCCACCAAAAATTTCTACGCTTTGCGGTAGAAGGGCGCCATTTTCAGTTCAGAGCCTTACCCTTCGGTCTGGCCACAGCACCAAGAGTGTTCACAAAAATTCTGGCCCCATTATTGGCCAATCTAAGAACACGAGGTGTAACGATAATGGCATATCTAGACGACTTGTTGCTGATAGACCACTCAGTGGAAAAACTAGAAGTGGTTGTTCACGAGACAATCAAGTATCTGGAATATCACGGTTGGATTATCAACCGAGACAAGTCAGCCCTAAAACCAGTCAAAAGTCTGGAATACTTGGGGCTAAGGCTGGATTCAGACCAGAGAAAAAATTTCTTGCCTCAAGAAAAGGGGTCGTCTTTGAGAGATTTGATCCACTTAGTGGGTTCAAAAAGACAGCCATCCATACGCCTGTGCATGAGGCTGCTGGGAAAAATGGTGGCATCATTCGAAGCAGTACCCTACGGTCAATTCCATTCAAGGAAGTTGCAAAGGGCCATACTGTCAGCCTGGAACAAAAAAGTTCAGGCTCTGGACTTACCAATGTCCTTGTCCCCTTCCGTTCGCAAGAGCCTCCGCTGGTGGTTGGTTCCCCAGAATCTGGAAAGAGGGAAATCCTTCAGTCCGATTTCCTGGAAGGTGGTCACTACAGATGCCAGCCTTATAGGCTGGGGAGCAGTACTGGAGCAATGGTCTCTCCAGGGCAGATGGTCGGATGCGGAAAAGGCCCTGCCCATCAATCTCTTAGAGATACGAGCAGCCCGGTATGCCCTAGTAGCATGGACATCCAAACTCCAAGGGTCCCCTGTCAGAATTCAATCAGACAATGCCACAGCAGTGGCATATATCAATCGTCAGGGGGGCACCAGGAGTCGTGCAGCCCAAAGGGAAGTAAATTACATCCTGAGATGGGCAGAAAGATATGTCCCAGCCATATCTGCGGTATTCATTCCAGGAGTGGAGAATTGGAAGGCGGACTTTCTAAGTCGCCAACAATTATGCCCAGGGGAATGGTCCCTTCATCCCGAGGTTTTCTGGACAATATGTCAGCGGTGGGGAACACCGGATGTAGATCTGCTAGCATCCAGATTCAACACAAAAGTGGACAGGTTTGTCTCTTGGACAAGGGATCCCCTAGCTTGCGGCTCGGATGCCCTAGTGTTCCCTTGAGATCAGTTCAAGCTGATATATGCATTCCCACCGCCACAATTGTTACCTCGATTACTCCGCAGAATCAGGGTAGAAAAGAAACCAGTGATTCTGGTGGCTCCAGCGTGGCCCCGAAGAGCATGGTACGCGGAGATTGTAAAAATGTCTGTGGGGAGTCCTTGGACCCTCCCACATCGTCCGGACCTGCTTTCGCAAGGACCGATATACCACCCTTCCTTACCAGCCCTAGGTTTGACGGCCTGGCTATTGAAGCCCACATTCTAAAAAAGAGAGGGCTCTCTAATGCTGTGGTATCTACCATGATCAATGCCAGGAAGCCGGTATCCAGGCAGATCTATTATAGAATCTGGAAGGCGTACATCGCCTGGTGTGAGGCCAAGAAATGGCATCCACGTAAATACGTAATAGGTAGGATTCTGGACTTCCTACAATGGGCTGTAGATAGGAAGCTTGCCTTGAGTACTATCAAGGGTCAGATTTCGGCCTTGTCAATATTTTTTCAAAGGCCCTTGGCTTCGCATTCACTAGTCAAAGCCTTTATACAAGGAGTGATGCGTATTAGTCCTCCGGTTAATATTCCCATATGTCCATGGGATCTAAACTTGGTTCTGTCGGTTTTACAGAAACAACCATTTGAACCATTACAGCATATTTCCTTGGTGCTTCTCACCAGGAAATAGATTTTTCTAGTAGCCATTTGTTCGGCTAAAAGAGTGTCGGAATTAGCAGCTATGTCCTGTAAAGAGCCATATCTGGTTATCCATAAGGACAGAGTAGTATTACGTCCTCAGCCAGCCTTTCTTCATAAGGTGGTATCGAGGTTTCATTTGAACCAAGATGTGGTTCTTCCTTCTTTTTTCCCCAAACCTACTTCGGTAGAGGAAAAGTTATTGCATTCTTTGGATGTAGTAAGAGCAGTTAAAGCTTATCTAAAAGCCACTGCTCAGATTCGCAGAACGGATACTTTGTTTATTCTGCCGGAAGGCCCCAGAAAGGGTCAGGCAGCGTCAAAATCTACTTTAGCCAGGTGGATTCGACAGGTCATAATACAAGCCTATGGCTTGAGAAGGAGACCGCCTCCATTCAAAGTTAGAGCGCACTCCACGAGAGCAGTTGGAACTTCATGGGCAGTGCATCACCAGGCCTCCCTGGCTCAAATCTGTAAGGCCGCAACATGGTCTTCAGTTCACATGTTTACTAGGTTCTACCAGGTGGACGTTAGAAGTCAGGAGGATGTCGCCTTTGGGCGCAGTGTGTTGCAGGCCGCAAAAGATCCTCATGTCTGATAGCGCTCAGCTTATATATGGTGTATCCCCCCCCCTCATTTGGCATTGCTTTAGGACATCCCATTAGTAATGACTATGTCGCTCTGTGTCCCGTGATGTACGAGAAAGAAAATAGGATTTTTATAACAGCTTACCTGTAAAATCCTTTTCTTGGAGTACATCACGGGACAAAGAGCTCCCGCCCCTCTTTGGGGACACTTATTGCTTTGCTACAAAACTGAGGTGCTCCCGGATGGGAGGGGCTTATATAGGGGAGGGTACTTCCGGTTTTGGAAGTTGCCAGTGCCAGCACCTGACGGTATCTATATAACCCATTAGTAATGACTATGTCGCTCTGTGTCCCGTGATGTACGAGAAAGAAAATAGGATTTTTATAACAGCTTACCTGTAAAATCCTTTTCTTGGAGTACATCACGGGACACAGAGCTCCCGCCCCTCTTTGGGGACACTTATTGCTTTGCTACAAAACTGAGGTGCTCCCGGATGGGAGGGGCTTATATAGGGGAGGGTACTTCCGGTTTTGGAAGTTGCCAGTGCCAGCACCTGACGGTATCTATATAACCCATTAGTAATGACTATGTCGCTCTGTGTCCCGTGATGTACTCCAAGAAAAGGATTTTACAGGTAAGCTGTTATAAAAATCCTATTTTTTGAAAGAAAAAAATGCATTTAAAACTGACTCGCGGCTATTAATGAATTGTCGGCTCCCGGCAATACATACAAAAGTCATTGATAAAAAAAAAAAAGCGTGGGGGTTCCCCAGAATTCAATTACCAGGCCCTTCAGGTCTGGAATGGATATTAAGGGGAACCCTGCCGCAAATTTAAAAAAAAATTGACGTGGGGTTCCCCCAAATATCCATTCCAGGCCCTTCAGATCTGGCATGGATTTTAAGGGGAACTCCACCCCAAATTTAAAAAAAAAATGGCGTGGAGTCCCCCTAAAAATCCATACCAGACCCCTTATCCGAGCACGCAACCTGGCCGGGGAAAAGGGGGGGACGAGAGAGCGGCCCCCCTCCCTCCTGAACCGTACCAAGCCACATGCCCTCAACATGGGGAGGATGTCCCCATGTTGATGGGGACAAGGGCCTCATCCCCACAACCCTTGCTCGGTGGTTGTGGGGGTCTGCGGGCGGGGGGCTTTTCGGAATCTGGAAGACCCCTTTAACAAAGGGGACCCCCAGATCCCGCCCCCCCTATGTGAATTGGTAAGGGGTACATTGTACCCCTACCATTTCACGAAGAAAGCGTAAAAAAATGTTTAAAAAACACACAAACACCTTGAAAAAGTCCTTTATTAAAAAAAAAAAAAAAAAAAACATTCCAGCGGTGAAATTCAGTGTCCCGCGGCGATCCCGATGTCCAGCGCTGTCCTTCATTGGTTGTGCCTGAGCGGACCTGATGGGGAACTCCCTCTCAGTATTTTAAATGTATAGACCCGCCCCTTCTAAAGTTCCCCATCAGGTCCGCTCAGCGGACCAGATGCGGAACATGAGAAGGGGCGGGTCTATACATGTATTACCAAAGTGAGAGCAGTCCCCCATCAGGTCCGCCCCCTCGGTATGTCAGACCCGCCTACGTCATTGGCTTGAGCGGGGAACTTCCTTCACTATGTAAATTTAAATTACACAGTGAAGGAAGTTCCCCGCTCAAGCCAATGACGTAGGCGGGTCCGACATACCGAGGGAGCGGACCTGATGGGGAACTTTAGAAGGGGCGGGTCTATACATTTAAAATACTGAGAGGGAGTTCCCCATCAGGTCCGCTCAGGCACAACCAATGAAGGACAGCGCTGGACATCGGGATCGCCGCGGGACACTGGATTTCACCGCTGGAATGTTTTTTTTTTTTTTTTTTTTTTAATAAAGGACTTTTTCAAGGTGTTTGTGTGCTTTTTTAAACATTTTTTTACGCTTTCTTCGTGAAATGGTAGGGGTACAACGTACCCCTTACCAATTCACATGGGGGGGGGGCGGGATCTGGGGGTCCCCTTTGTTAAAGGGGTCTTCCAGATTCCGATAAGCCCCCCGCCCGCAGACCCCCACAACCACCGGGCAAGGGTTGTGGGGATGAGGCCCTTGTCCCCATCAACATGGGGACATCCTCCTCATGTTGAGGGCATGTGGCTTGGTACGGTTCAGGAGGGAGGGGGGGCGCTCTCTCGTCCCCCCCTTTTCCCCTGCGGCCAGCCAGGTTGCGTGCTCGGATAAGGGGTCTGGTATGGATTTTTAGGGGGACTCCACGCCATTTTTTTTTAAATTTGGGGTGGAGTTCCCCTTAAAATCCATGCCAGATCTGAAGGGCCTGGAATGGATATTTGGGGGAACCCCACGTCAATTTTTTTTTTAATTTGCGGCGGGGTTCCCCTTAATATCCATTCCAGACCTGAAGGGCCTGGTAATTGAATTCTGGGGAACCCCCACGCTTTTTTTTTTTTTTTTTTATCAATGACTTTTGTATGTATTGCCGGGAGCCGACAATTCATTAATAGCCGCGAGTCAGTTTTAAAAGACTTTTTTTCTTTCAAAAATGACATTTTTTGCAGGGACAGTTCTAAGCACGGCAAACATGCGCCACTTTACATGCATATCATACAAACCCCCCAGGTACGAAATTTAAAGGAATATTTCACTTTTATTTTTTCATTTTAAGCATTATTAAAATCACTGCTCCCGAAAAAACGGCCGTTTTTAAAACTTCTTTTTGCATTGATACATGTCCCCTGGGGCAGGATCCGGGTCCCCAAACACTTTTTAGGACAATAACTTGCATATTAGCCTTTATAATTAACACTTTAGATTTCTCCCATAGATTTTTCGAATTTGCCGCGAACACCCCAATTTGTTCGCTGTTCGGCGAACGGGCGAACAGGCAATGTTCGAGTCGAACATGAGTTCGACTCGAACTCGAAGCTCATCCCTAACACTCACAGATAGATACCTTGTATGCATATGATACCTCAGCCCAGGTGGACTTCTTTTGCCAGGAGAATGCCTACATGTTTTCGGGAGATAGGCCACGTCACCAAAAAATATGTTTACGGACTGGGCCCTTTCCTTTATACCATATAACTTCTGTCAGCAATCCCATATTCCGCACCTGCATACTCATAGCTTGCCAGAAAAAGACAAGTGTCAGGACAAAAAAGTATTTCAGTCACTCCGGGAACCTGATCTCTGAGCTGCTAACCACTGTGGTATTGCCAGCTGCCATTCAGGGCAAGATAAGAAACATGTAAGGGCTGTTGTAGTGAAATTGCTGTACAAATATTGATTTCTGAAATCAGGATCCAGCTACCACCCTCACTGTACCTGAACACAGCTGCCAACAGCCACTATCAGTGCTATGGTTTACTACAGCTTCCAAAGAAAGGTTTTAGGCCTCGTTCACACCATGTGCAGAGACGTCAGATTTTTTACACGAAAACCAATTGTTCTCTAAGTGCCCTGTTCACACCACAACACTGGTATCATGTGCAGTAGTGATGAGCCGAACACCCCCGGGTTCGGTTCGCACCAGAACCCGCGAACGGACCGAAAGTTTGCATGAACTTTAGAACCCTATTAAATACAATGGATGCGAACGTTCGAAATCTAAAATGCTAATTATAACGACTAATATGCATATTATTGTCCTAAAAAGGGTTTGGGAACCCGGGTTCTGCACCAGGGGACATGTATCAATCCAAAAAAATGTTTTAAAAACTGCAGTTTTTCGGGAGCAGTCATTTTAATGATGCATAAAGTGAAAAAAAAAAGTCAAATATTCCTTTAAATATCGTACCCGGGGGGTGTCTAAAGTATGCGTGTGAAGTGCCACGTGTTTCCTGTGTTTAGAACTGTCCCTGCACAAAATGACATTTCTAAAGGAAAAAAAGCCATTTAAAACTGCTTGCGGCTTTAATGTAATGTCTGGTCCCGGTAATATGGATGAAAATCTTTAAGAAAAATGGCATAGCTACCCCATCACAGCCCCCCCCCCCCTACCCCAGCCCATTACCAGCCCCTTTGGGTCTTGTATGGATATTAAGGGGAACCCCGCACACAAAATAAAAAAGGCCCTATATACTCTGAACAGCCGTATACAGGCGGTGCATACAAGACAGGGACTGTAGGTTTGTTCTTATGTAGAATATGTTTCTAATTTTGAACAGGTACATTGTTTAAGTGTAGCTCCAGCCAAAAAATCTATTTTTAAGCTTTTTGGAAAACATAGGGAAGGGTTATCACCCCTGTAACATTTGTTTTGCTGTCTGTGCAGTGTGCACCTGTTCAGAACAGTTCACCTCACTTTCCGTCCTAATGACAAATGTTTTTGGAAAATTTGGGGCTTTTATTGAAACAAGAATTGGTGATAAAGTATCAGTGGAGAGGAGACACTTTTTTTCCCATATTAACTCTTACAGGAGAGAATTTGCCTTCCTAGGGGTAGATTTCCTCTCACTTCCTGTTGTATCCTTCCGTTTGCAAGGAGGAGTCGTTTGTAAGTTGGATGTTTGAAAGTAGGGGCCTGCCGTATATACTCAGCTGAAATTTGCCCCTTACATGTTGGTGTTGCCACAACACTGTGAGCCCTCACAGTTACTCTTGGTGGGCGCATGAATGGGCCCTGCTGTGAATTATTAGATCAAGAATTGTAATTGCATGCCCCTGTTGAACAGGGGCTGAAAAATTGGGCCTTTGGTGGTGGTGGTGGTGGTGTTGACACAACACTGTAAGGCCTCACAGTTACTCTTGGTGGGCGCAGGAATGGGCCCTGCTGTGAATTATTAGATCAAGAATTGTAATTGCATGCCCCTGTTGAACAGGGGCTGAAAAATTGGGCCTTTGGTGGTGGTGGTGGTGGTGTTGACACAACACTGTAAGGCCTCACAGTTACTCTTGGTGGGCGCAGGAATGGGCCCTGATGTGAATTATTAGATCAAGAATTGTAATTACATGCCCCTGTTAAACAGGGGCAGAAAAATTGGGCCTTAGCCACTGGTGCTGGTGCCACGACACTGCAACCTCTCCCAGATACTCTAGTTGGAGTGCAGGAATGAGCCCTGCTGCAAAGCATGGCATAAAAAATTGTAATTACATGCCCCTGTTAAACAGGGGCATAAAAAATGGGCCTTAGGCACTGGTGCCACAACACTGCAACCCCTCACAGATACTGTATTTGGAGCACAGCAATGAGCCCTGTTGCAAAGTATTGCATCAAAAATTGTAATCACACGCCCCTGTTAAACAGGGGCTGAAAAATTGGGCCTTAGCCACTGGTGCTGGTGCCACGACACTGCAACCTCTCCCAGATACTCTAGTTGGAGTGCAGGAATGAGCCCTGCTGCAAAGCATTGCATAAAAAATTGTGCTGAAAAATTGGGCCTTAGCCACTGGTGGCGGCACCCAGAAACAAAAATGTTCTTCCAAGCTATCATCATCAATCGGATCATTGAGGAGGAGGAGGATAGTCAGTCAACATAACAGGACAGTCTCTCAGCATCAGCATCAGTCTTGAAGGGATGTGACATTTGAAAATAAATTACCGTATTTATCGGCGTATAACACGCACCGGCGTATAACACGCACCCTAAGTTTAGGAGGGAATTTTAAGGAAAAAAACTTTTAGGAGGGAAATTCAAGGAAAAAAAACCTTACATTTAAATGCAGCATGCAGCCTTGCCCAGTGTCCATCTGCAGCCTTGCCCAGTGTCCATCTGTCCATCTGTAGCCTTGCCCAGTGTCCATCTGTCCATCTGCAGCCTTGCCCAGTGTCCATCTGTCCATCTGCAGCCTTGCCTAGTGTCCATCTGTCCATCTGCAGCCGTGCCCAGTGTCCATCTGTCCATCTGCAGCCTTGCCCAGTGTCCATCTGTCCATCTGCAGCCTTGCCCAGTGCCTTTGCGATCATGTCAGTCCCGGCGTTTTTTTAAATTTGGCGCCGATTTCTGTGGAGAGGAGCGAGCGGGGCCGAGTGTACTTCGGCTAGACTCGGCTCCTCTCGCAGTCCCGCCCATCTCCACTGACTGCGCCGCTGACGGAGAAAGCCGAGTGTACTTCGGCTAGACTCGGCTCTGCTCACAGTCACAGGCAGGACTGCGAGAGGAGCCGAGACTAGCCGAAGTACACTCGGCTTTCTCTATGTCAGCGGCGCAGTCAGAGATGGGCGGGACTGCGAGAGGAGCCGAGTAAAGCCGATTGTACTTCGGCTTCGGCTCCTCTCGCTCGTTTTCAGCAGGGGAATTCGACGGAGTATCGGCGTATAACACGCACCCACGATTTTCCCCTGATTTTAAGGGGAAAAAAGTGTGTGTTATACGCCGATAAATACGGTAGTCTGTTATATCAGCTTCAGGTGTTTGGTAGCTGGTGGTGATCCAAGACTGGTTCATCTTTATGAAGGTCAGTCGATCAACAGAGTCGGTGGACAGGCGCACCCTGTGATCCGTGACAAATCCTCCAGCAGCACTGAATGTGCGTTCTGAAAGAACGCTGGTTGCAGGACAGGCCAGTAGCTCAATTGCATACTGTGCAAGCTCTGGCCAGTGATCCATCCTCAAGACCCAGTAAGCCAGAGGATTTTCGGTGGGGAAGGTGTCCAAGTCTGGCCTTGCCCCTAGGTATTCCTGCACCATGTATATCAGACGCTGGCGATGGTTGCTGGAACCGATCATACCTTGGGGCTGCGGACTAAAGAATTGTCTGAACGCATCGGTCAGACGGCCACCTTCCCCACCGCTCCTTCTTTGACTGACCGAAGCCTCAGCAACTCGTTGTCCAGGACCAGGAGTTTGTAACCTCCCAGTCTCTGGGAACGCGTTGCACAGACCTTTCTGCAAGGCCTCCCGGAGTTGTCTCATCCTCTGCTCCCTCTGCGACGGTAAGATAAGGTCCGCAACCTTACCCTTGTACCGTGGATCAAGGAGAGTGGCCAGCCAGTAATGGTCCCTCTCCTTGATCCGAAGAATACGAGGATCCTTCCGCAGACTTTGCAGGATCAGGGAGGCCATGCAGCGTAGGTTAGCTGAGGCATTCGGTCAGGAGTGCTCTGGGTCACTAAGGACGATGTGATCCGCAGCCACCTCCTCCCAGCCACGTACAAGTCCACTGGTTTCTTGGGACTGTAAATCATCCCTAAAAGACTTCTGCTGATGATGCTGAGTGCCAGGCTCCACCTCCATGCTGACACAATTCTCCTCCTCCTCCTCCTCCTCTTCTTCCTGTGCGATGGGTGGGACAGAAGGAACACTGTCTGGGTAAAGGGGGCCTTGAGAGGCAAGGAAGTCCTCCTCTTCCTGCCTCTGTTCTGCCTCAAGTGCCCTGTCCATTATTCCACGCAGCGTATGTTCCAATAGGTGGACAAGAGGTACAGTGTCACTGATGCATGCACTGTCACTGCAGTGCTCACCATCCTCGTGGCCTCCTCAAATGGTGCCAGGACAGTGCATGCATCCCTGATCATGCCCCACTGGCGTGGTGAAAAAAACCCGAGCTCCCCTGACCCTGTCCTGGTGCCGTAGTCGCACAGGTACTCATTGATGGCCCTCTGCTGCGTGTGCAGCCGCTGCAGCATGGCCAACGTTGAGTTCCACCTGGTGGGCATGTCACATATAAGGCGGTTCTTGGGCAGGTTCAACTCCTTTTGCAGCTCAGCCAGGCGAGCACTGGCATTATAAGATCTGCGGAAATGCACACAGACTTTCCTGGCCTGCCTCAGGACATCCTGTAAGCCCGGGTACCTGCCCAAGAACCGCTGCACCACCAGGTTAAGGACGTGAGCCACACAGGGCACATGGGTCAGTTGTCCCTGTCGGAGAGCGGAGAGGAGGTTGGTGCCATTGTCGCAAACTACCATTCCTGGCTTAAGCTGGCGTGGCGTCAACCACCTCTCGGCCTGCCCCTGCAGAGCAGGCAGAACCTCTGCCCCAGTTTGGCTCCTGTCCCCCAAACACACCAGCGCAAGCACGGCATGGCATATTTTTGCCTGCGTACTTGCGTAGCCCCTTGAACGCCTACGGAGCACCGCTGGTTCCGAGGACAAAGCACAGGAAGAGGCCATGGAGGAAGAAGAAGAGGAGGGGGTGGAGGACAGAGGTGTGTCACAACCAGTAGTAGCATTTTGGAGGCGTGGCGGTGGAACAACCTCCAACACTACTGCACCTTGTCCTGCATCCTTCCCAGCTGCCAAAAGAGTGACCCAATGGGCCGTGAAAGAAAGGTAACGTCCCTGTCCATGCCTGCTCTGGACCATGAGTCAGCGGTAATATGTACCCTACCGCTGACCGCCCTGTCCAGCGAGGCCAAGACATTGCCTTCCACATGCCGGTAGAGAGCCGGAATCGCCTTCCATGAGAAAAAGTGGCGTTTGGGAACCTGCCACTGAGGAACCGCACATTGCACAAACTCACGGAAGGGGGCCGAGTCTACCAACTGAAAAGGCAGCAGTTGAAGCGCTAGCAATTTAGCCAAGCTAGCATTCAACCGCTGGGCATGTGGATGGCTGGGAGTGAACTTCTTTTGACGGTCCAGCAGCTGGGGCAGGGAGATTTGCCTGCTAGAATCGGACGTCGGTGTACTGCTAGCAGAGTGCCCGCAAGTACTTGGCTGTGACACACCTAATTCTACACCTTCATTCCTCTCAGTGCAGGTTTCAGAGAGGACTGAAGGTATAGTGGGGTTGGAGATCCCAGCTGATGCGGTGCAAGAAGAGGTCCGCTTTGTTCTTTGGTGTGGGTCTTTAAGGTAGGCTTGCCAACGAGCTGCATGGCAGGTCAACATATGTCTGGTCAAGCATGTGGTGCCCAAGCGGGTGATGTTTTGGCCACGCGATATACGGATTGAGACATATGTTGCAAACAGCAGCTGTGCGATCTGATGCACTCGACTCAAAAAAGGCCCACACCGAAGAACTTTTTGAATAACGGGCAGAGGCAGCGCCCTGCACAGGCGGAGCTCTGCGGTGTGATTCCGTCGGTGTGCTGCCCTTACGCTGGCCCCCGAGGGCATCCTGCCTCGTTGGAGATGTGCCTCCTCCTCATCCTCCTCCTCATCCTCCTCCTCTCTCCTATTAGGCACCCACGTGGAGTCAGTGACCTCATCATCCCCTCCCTCCTCATCACTGGAGCCAATCTGGCAGTATGCTGCAGCTGCTGGAACATGACTGCCAGATTGGTGTCCTTCTTGAGCATCCCCTCTCTCTGCTCTCACGGTACTGCCTTCCTCTAGCTGGGTATCATCATCAGACCCTTCGAAACGCTGGGCATCCTCCTGGAGCATGTACCCAACACTGTGCTCAAACAGTTCGGGGGACTCCTCAGGAGGACATGGTTGGTCTAGGGAAGGAGTAACTGATGATGACATTGATACCAGGGAAGAGGACACTTTGGCAGCTGCTTTGCCAGTACCCTGAGCCTGGGTGAGAGAGGATGAGGAGGATGAGGAGGGCTTGGTCATCCACTCTACCAAGTCTTCGGCATGATGCGGCTCAACACGTCCAGCTGCCAAAAAGAAGGACAAGCGTGTCCCATGGCCACGTGCTGATGGCGATGCACCGCATCCACGACCAGCACTGTTGTCTCTAGACACAGAGCCTGCTTGCCCTCTTTTATTGGCTCCTGACTGTCTGCCTCTCCTTGTTTGCCTTCCAGACATTCTAATGGCCTGCAGGGAAATGGGAAAACCAGCAATAAGGCCTAGCTTCAGGAGTATATTTTGCAGGAATCACACTACGCCTGCTGTAGGTGCTGCAAATACCTGTTGGTGTAACACACCAGGAAAAAGCAGCAATACAGGCTAACTTCAGGTGTAATATGATCAGGAGGCACACTCCGCCCGCTGTAAGTGCTGCAAATACCTGTTGGTGTAACACACCAGGAAAAAGCAGCAATACAGGCTAACTTCAGGTGTAATATGATCAGGAGGCACACTCCGCCCGCTGTAAGTGCTGCAAATGCCTGTTGGTGTAACACACCAAGAAAAAGCAGCAATACAGGCTAACTTCAGGTGTAATATGATCAGGAGGCACACTCCGCCCGCTGTAAGTGCCGCAAATGCCTGTTGGTGTAACACACCAGGAAAAAGCAGCAATACAGGCTAACTTCAGGTGTAATATGATCAGGAGGCACACTCCGCCCGCTGTAAGTGCCGCAAATGCCTGTTGGTGTAACACACCAGGAAAAAGCAGCAATACAGGCTAACTTCAGGTGTAATATGATCAGAAGGCACACTCCGCCCGCTGTAAGTGCCACAAATGCCTGTTGGTGTAACACACCAGGAAAAAGCAGCAATACAGGCTAACTTCAGGTGTAATATGATCAGGAGGCACACTCCGCCCGCTGTAAGTGCTGCAAATGCCTGTTGGTGTAACACACCAGGAAAAAGCAGCAATACAGGCTAACTTCAGGTGTAATATGATCAGGAGGCACACTCCGCCCGCTGTAAGTGCCGCAAATGCCTGTTGGTGTAACACACCAGGAAAAAGCAGCAATACAGGCTAACTTCAGGTGTAATATGATCAGTAGGCACACTCCGCCCGCTGTAAGTGCTGCAAATGCCTGTTGGTGTAACACACCAGGAAAAAGCAGCAATACAGGCTAACTTCAGGTGTAATATGATCAGGAGGCACACTCCGCCCGCTGTAAGTGCCGCAAATGCCTGTTGGTGTAACACACCAGGAAAAAGCAGCAATACAGGCTAACTTCAGGTGTAATATGATCAGGAGGCACACTCCGCCCGCTGTAAGTGACGCAAATGCCTGTTGGTGTAACACACCAGGAAAAAGCAGCAATACAGGCTAACTTCAGGTGTAATATGATCAGGAGGCACACTCCGCCCGCTGTAAGTGACGCAAATGCCTGTTGGTGTAACACACCAGGAAAAAGTGCCGCAAATGCCTGTTGGTGTAACACACCAGGAAAAAGCAGCAGCAAAACTTCAGGTGTATAATGTGCAGGAGGCTTAGCAACAATGACACTGACACTGTCCCCTGCCTATCCTTCTCTCTCCCTGCACACAAGGTTTATCAAAGTATATGACACTGACACTCTCCCTGCCTATCCTTCTCTCTCCCTGCACACAAGGTTTAGCAAAGAATATGACACTGACACTGTCCCCTGCCTATCCTTCTCTCTCCCTGCACACAAGGTTTATCAAAGTATATGACACTGACACTCTCCCTGCCTATCCTTCTCTCTCCCTACACACAAGGTTTAGCAAAGAATATGACACTGACACTCTCCCTGCCTATCCTTCTCTGTCCCTACACACAAGGTTTAGCAAAGAATAGATTTGACACTGTCCCTGCCTATCCTTCACTTTCCCTGCTCCGGAAGACACTACACGAGGCCGCCGCGCTGGCGGCCTTTTATAGTGTGGGGCGTGTACTAAACCCCCTCAGCTATAATTGGCCACAGGCATCGTGCCTGTGGCCAATCATTGCTCTCCTCGCTGCCGGCGCTGTGATTGGCCAAGCATGCAGGGTCACAGTGCATGCTTGGCCAATCACAGCGCCGGGATTACACTGCGATGGTGCAGTGTATTGTGGGCCAATCGCGTCACTCAAATTTGGCGCGAACGGCCCAAATCGTTCGTTGTTCGCCGAACGCGCGAACAGCCGATTTTCGAGTCGAACTTATGTTCGACTCGAACACCGAGCTCATCCCTAATGTGCAGAATTTTTCTACACAGGAATCTGCAATGTGTATGCAGTTTTTTGCGCAGAAAAAAACGAATGTGACATTAACATTGGTGTGAACAGGGCACACGACTGACGCGCATGAAAACTGATGTCAATGTGCATAAGAACTCACTAAAATACACATGAAGTTACTCTGCAAGTGAAATCTGCACAGTTTTCCTATCAGTTTTTATGCACGTATGGTGTGAACGAGCCCTAAAGCAGCTGATCAAACTGATCTTGGTTTGATTGGCTGCTTTAGAGGGCAGAGGATAGATCTGGGGTCTAAAAGGCCTAGGTCTAGTTAGGCTAGGTGAGAATGACATGTATCTGTTCCCACAGCTTCCTGGAATATGCATGTCACATATACTAGGAGGCTGCACGAGCAGGGACTCAGGGCAGCTGGTGGGTGGCTGTGGCGCATGTCATAAGGGGCTGACTGCTTGAACCTGGAAGAGGTGGCTGGGAGTTCAATGACATTAGAGGGAAAGATGGTGACATGGTAACCAGTCTGGGGCACATGAGCAGCAGATCACAGCAGGATAATGCAGGATTTGCTGGGCAGGTCAGTATTAGAATTAAGGACAACCCTGGGCAACCTGGGCAACCTGGTGGTGGTGGGGGAGGGGGGCTTGTAATACTGAATATCCTTTTTAACTTGTTAACCCAATAACCTGAACCTTACATGACCCTAACACTTCATCCAAGCCCTAAAATAAGCCTTAAATGTTATCTACCCACCAGTGGCGGCTGGTGCTCAATTTTCTTGGAGGAGGGGCGCATCCTCCCCAGCCAGCCTCCCCCCCCAGCCATCCAGCCATCCAACCACATGCCTCCCCTGGCGCTCGCTCGATCACCGCTTCCCCCTGTCGCTCAATCACCGCATTGCTTGCCTGTCAGGCCCCCTGCCAGCCCCGCACTTACCCCATCCAGGTCCCGGCTTCGGCGGCTCCCCCCCTGCGTCTCCTCCCGAGTCCCGGCGGTGACTTCTCCTCCCAGCAAATCAGGACTTAGGACTCGCTTCCTGATTAGCCGGGAAGAGAAACAGGAAGACATTAGCGAATATTAATTTGCTTATGTCACACAACTGGATGGGCTCTGGGCACAATGCTCTGCGCCCCAAGCCCTCAGGCTCTAATCATGTGCTTTAAAAAAAACAAAACCCCATTGAAATCCATGCGTCTGGCACCCTGCATGTAGATTAGGGGCGGGACGCATGGATTAGGGGGCGGCGCCCTTGTGCCCTACATGAGCGGGCGCCACTGCTACCTACAACACTTAATTTCTCCCTCCAAAGCCTAACGCTAACCTTAACCCTAATATTTAAATTAAATCCCGACATCCCTGATCCTACCATAGTGTATCCCTTAAATTTCCTTACTCCCTGGCACTAAACAAGCACTTGTTGGTATACTCACTTCCTCTTTGAACGCACTTTGAATAGCTGTTTCTAATCCTTGCAGCTTGAAGCTGAGAGTTCTGATAAGTCCTGATCTGAACCCTTGCATTATGAATGCCATATATTAGACAATCCAGCCAGGTAATAAAACAATTCAGTAGGTGTTGGAAAACATTTTATTGTCACTGCGCTGAGCTGTGTAGAAAGAAGGAAGTATGGCTAACAATACACATATACTGTAGATATACACAGAATACATATTCAGCCTGCAGAAACCTTAAACAGAATGGATGAAGAACGTTTCCCTGTATTCTGACAGCCAGCACCTGCGGATGTCAGAATACCCAAACCTTGATTGCATCTGATTTGATGCAGCCACTGTTTGGATTACAATTTCCCATCTAGCTCCTTCAATAAAAGTTGAAGTTGAAAAGTCAACTTTTGTTAAACTGGATAGTGCTGAGGGGGCCACGTGCAACTCAAATTTCCTACCTGAATCATCTGAAATTAGAGTGCTCTATGGCAGGCTTAAGGCTGTGATAGTGGAACATGGAACTAAGGCCGGCCATACAAGGAGACAATTTCTTTCCTGCAACCACGGGTTAAATATAATAAATAAAATGTCTTAATTTAATTAAATATCCAGGACAGACAAACAGATGTGAACTCATTAAAACACAAACATTGGAGTAAGCTGTATCAATAAAGCTGATATAAATATTCCTGTTTTCTCTGGAACCAACATCTAGCCAGTTCATAAAGGGTATATTGACTTGTGTACTGCACTCGCATGGATTTCAGCAACTGGTTAGGATGTGGGTTTCAATGACACTCCCAACATGACTCACCAGCAGCCGGATTGAAGCACATAGACACTCTAGCTGTTCAGTGTCACTGAGTGCATACTCTATTCTAAGCAGGCAATGTAAATATTCTGCTCACAAACTAATACAGAGGTAACTACTAAATAATATGCATTGCATTCATATTTTGTTTTAACTTTAACCACTTAAGGACCAGCCGTCGCAGTTGTACTGCGGCAGGTTGGCTCTTCTGCATGAATCGCTGTAGCAGCAGCTCGCACAGGCGCAGTTGCGGGCAGGCTTAATTGCAAAAAGTTACCTCTGGGCAGGTGCATATTCTATTTTATTCTATTTACGTTACAATTCAAACATTTTTATATGCTGGACAATGCAGCTATCTCTGTACTTTCGGCATAGTGGCTGAGGGCTGCTGCTCTCATACAGGGAATCAATCCTGTCGCCAGGGCCATCTTAATTGCATCATGGGCCCCTGGGCAAAGTAATGCACTGGGCCCCTACCAGCCTGCCCCAATTTACGCACCTACTCTCAAGAATTTAAGTATAAATAGTTACGTAATAGATTTATTGCCAGACAGTTGGTGAGCATGAACAGCCAACATTTGTTGTCGATAACCACTTCACGCCCGGGCAATGCTCAAAAGACGCCAGCATTGCGGCGCTCAATTGCTGAGAGGACGTCCATGGTTAACTCCCTCCCTGCGCACCCCCGCGAGCGCGCATCGGGGAAAATTTGTGTTGGCCGTGTCCCTTGGACACAGCCAATCACAGATCGTGCTAAATGGCCAATCACAGAGGCCATTTAGCACTCAATCTTACTGTCCAATGAGAGATGATCTCAAATGTAAACATATGAGATCATCTCTCATTGCCGGCTTTCTCTCCTCACACAGAGACCGCGTGTGAGGAGGGAGAGCGTCTGTGCTGCAGATCTGTGAGTGAGTGAGATCTGTGAGTGAAAACTAGTGAAAGTAAAAAACACAGTGCCCACAGTACCTGCCAGTCCCATCTGCTAGTGTCATCTGCCAGTGCCCATCTGCCAGTGCCATCTGCAAGTGCCCATCTGCCAGTGCCACCTGTCATTAGTGCCACCTGTCATCAGTGCCACCTGTCATCTGTTATCAGCGTCACTAGTGCCACGTATCCGTGTCATCAGTGCCACGTATCAGTGTCATCAGTGCCAGGTATCAGTGTTATCAGTGCCACATATCAGTGCCACATATCAGTGCCACGTATCAGTGTCATCAGTGCCACGTATAAGTGCCATCTGTCAGTGCCAGTGCCTTCTGTCATCACCAACAATGGCTAAAAGATTATTTTCAGCCGAGGAGGCGAACGATATTCTTGCGGCCGACGGGAGCAACGGGGAGCTCTCCTATTCGGATTCCTCCGCAAATTCAGATTATGAGTCTGGCGTTGACTATGAGCCTATAATAAGCAGTGGAACAATGACGGAGGAGGAGGGCCCGCCCGCCAGACGAAGGCATTCTGCTGAGGAGGCAGTGCCATCCATCGGCACCGCAGTGCCATCCACCACCACTGCAGTGCCATCCACCAGCACCGCAGTACCTCGGCAAGCAAGGCCACGTACCAGTGGGGTGTCACCTCAGTCCCAAAGGGTTAGGTCCCATGCCAGCCTTCCCTATTCCCTTCAGTACCCCTTGTGGCTTCCTCCTAATTCAGGAGAAGCCAACATTCCCCCTTTCACTGCCCAGCCAGGAGTCCAGGTGGATACAGAAAACTTTTCCCCAATTTACTTTTTCAATTTAATTTTTACTGACGACATGCTTGCATCAATTGTGGCACAGTGCAACCTATATGCCCAACAGTTCATAGCAAGCAACCCAACATCCTCTTATGCCCGTCCCTACGTGTGGAGACCCCTTACAGTGGAGGAGTTTAGAATTTTTTTGGGCCTCACATTCTGCATGGGGCTAAACTGAAAAAATCAAATGTGTTCATATTGGTCATCCCGCCCCATCTACCACATGCCCATCTTTTCCTCAGTAATGCCCAGGACCAGATATCTCATGATTATGAGATTCCTACACTACAATGACAATACCCAGTGCCCTCCCCGAAATGACCCGGCCGCTACTAAATTATTTTTCTGAAACCTTCCCCCAGTTGTTTACCCCAGACCAACACATATGCGTGGATGAGTCCCTTATAAAATTTTCTGGCAGGCTGGGCATAAAACAATTTATACCCAGCAAAAGGGCCCGCTATGGGGTGAAGCTCTATAAATTGTGCGACCGAGCCACAGGGTATGTGTATGCCTTCATTGTATACGAAGGGAAGGACACCCAACTGAACCCCCCTAATTGCCCAGACTATATAGGAACCAGTGGGAAAGTAGTTTGGGAACTCATAAACCCACTCCTGGAGAAACGCTACCACTTGTATGTGGACAATTATTATACAAGTTTGCCCCTGTTCTGAAATCTTCACAGAATGGACACTCCGGCATGCGGCACCGTACAGAAGAACCGGAAGGGCTTTCCTCAAAGCCTGGTCAACAAAAAATTAAGAAGAGGGGAGACAGCGAGTTTACGCAATGACGAAATTCTGGCTGTGAAGTAGAGGGACAGAAGGGATGTGTACGTGCTTTCTTCCATCCACAACAATGAATTAGTTGAGATCACCAGGAGGAATGGCCGGATCCAAAAACCCACATACATCCATGAATACAATAAGTTCATGGGGGGTGTCGACTTCAACGACCAGATCCCCGAATTCTACCTTTCCACAAGAAGAACATACCAGTGGTATAAAAAAGTTTCCATTTATTTGTTTAATTTGGCCATGTACAACTCCTATGTAATCTATCGGAAATCCACTGAAAGACCCAAATCCTTCCTTTTCTTCCAGGAGGAAATCACCACTGCCCTTTTATACCCGAACGGCCCACCAGTAAACATTAGATCCGATGTGATTAGCCGACTCTCCGAGCGCCACTTCCCAGATAAAATCCCTCTCAGACCAACAGGCCTAAAACGCCATAAAAAATGCCAGGTGTGCACCAAAAGAGGAGAGAGAAGAGACACCATTTATTATTGTGCCCAATGTCCTTCAAAACCAGGCCTCTGCATAGGTGATTGCTTCCGCCGTTACCATACCAAACTAAATTATTAGTTCACTTCCTGACATTTACCTTCACACCCCTTATGCCTCTGCTTTTTCTGTAACTGACCCTGGCTTGTTATTCGACCACGCTTCTGCCTAACGATTCTGTTTATACCTCTGCCGGATCTGGAACCGACCCTGGACTGTTATTCGACCACGCTTCTGCCTACCGATTCTGTACATACCTCTGCCTGATCTGGAACTGACCCTGGACTGTTTGACCATGCTTTTTGCCTGCCTCTTGGACTGATCTTGTACCCTGCCAGTGGACTAGTGGGATTCATAACACAGGGGTCTCACATATGTGAGGGGCTCCAGAATTGTTTTTCTGGATGAAGAAAACAATTGTTTTTGTTTTTCTCATTCCTAGATTAGGGTCTGGAGACTCGGAGGCTTCAAAGAGATTTTGGTGGGACCCCTGTCTCCATTCAGTCCTGAATGAGGCCCTACTTCTGCCTGCTGCCTGTAGGACCTATGCCATCATGCCTCTGCCTGTCGCATGAACTGACCACACCACTTGGACCTGCCTACTACCAGGACCAATATTTTGGCACTGCTGACAATCTCTGCCTGCACTGATCCTGGACTGTATATGGACAGTATCCCTGCCTGCTGCCTGTACTGACTATGGACAGTATTCCTGCCTGTTGCCTAGACAATTGCATTCGCTTTTGCTGACCAAGTCCCTGCCTGCTGCCTGGACCAGTGCTATCCTCCTGTGGACAACTGCGCTACTAAAACCACAGGTAATCTTTTGTTTACCCTTTGCTCAGCAGAATGTATTTTGGGGTGTAATTCTTGGTATGTGCATGCTATGTGTCCCTAGAACACCTGATGGTGTTCCTTGCATGTTGGGCCTCTGTATGTGGCCAGGTTGTATAAAAGTCTCACACAATTGGTATCGCCATACTCAGGAGGAGTAGTAGAATGTATTTTGGGGTGTCATTTTTGCTATGTACATGCTATGTGTTGGCAATATCTTATAAATTGACAACTTTGCGTAAAAAAATTGCGTTTTTATTTTTTTTCCACATTTTCCAAAAACTTCTGGAAAAAAATGAACCATTCAAAAGACTCATTATGCCTCATAGATTATACGTTGGGGTGTTAGCTTTCCAAAATGGGGTCACTTTGTGGGCGTTTCCATTGTCCTGGTGCTCCAGGCCCTTCAAAAATGTAATAGGTAGTCAACTAGTTAGATGTGTAATTTATGCTCCTAGAATACCTGATGGTGCTCCCTGCATGTTGGGCCTTTGTATGTGGCCAGGCTGTGAAAAAGTCCCACACATGTGGTATCTCCATACTCAGGAAGAGTAGCAGAATGTATTTTGGGGCATCATTTGTGGTATACACATGCCATGTGAGAGAAATAACCTATTACAATGACAATTTTGTGTAAATAAATAAATAAATAAATAAATCTTCATTTTGCAAATAATTGTGTGAAAAAATTACAACATCAAAAACCTCACCATGCATCTTACTAAATACCTTGGAATGTCTACTTTCCAAAAAGGGGTCATTTGGGGGGTATTTGTACTTTCCTGGCTTGTTCGGGTCGTAAGAAATGAGATGAGGCCACCAGTACATTAGGTGTGATCAATTGTATGATTTGCACCACAGCTTGTAGACTCTATAACTTTCACAAATACCAAATAATATCCACTAATTTGGGTTGTTTTTACCAAAGATATGTAGCAGTATAAATTGTGGCCAAAATTTATGAAGAAAAATTTATAATTTGCAAAATTTTATCACATAAACTAAAAAAAATGCATTTTTTTTTCAAAATTTTCCGTATTTTTTCATTGATAGCGCAAAAAATAAAAAACCCAGTGGTGATCAAATACCACCAAAAGAAAGCTCTATTTGTATGAAAAAAAGGACAAAAAATTCATTTGGGTACAGTATTACATGACTGAGAAATTGTCATTCAAAGTGTGAAAGTGCTGAAAGCTGAGTGGTTAATTCAGCCAACAATTGTCTGATGGAGCATACACACGGTCGGATTATACGACATAACACGTCCATCTGACAATTATGGCCATAAAATTGGATTGTGTGTACAGGCCTTTACAAGTGGTGGGAATGCTCTCTAGTACAGTCTGATCATACACCCGCCCAGGTAGAAGGTTCCCAGTCTTGCGTGATGAGCAGTTTATTTGCTTCTCTCAGTTTTGTTTCCATTCAATTGTTATAGCAGGCTTCCATTCAGTCAACAGCTCTGTCTTTTTCGACACCTCCCTAGCTTTAAGACTGTCCTGTCTCCTTTTTTCTCATCCCCCTGCAGACCACAATTTTCCTTAATCTGTTGCATCAACCAATTACTGTCAAGTAACCCAGCCAAGATGGCTGCCTCCTGCACTGGAGATACTCCATTAAAAAGAATTGCAAAGTGGTCTCCTTAAAAATAGTTTCTGCACTTCTGCATTAATGAATATTCAGTTTAACCCTGTCCACACTGCAGAAGGATAACAAAGCAGCAGCAGAGGCAGAAGTTCTGCAGCAGTTATTATCAACTGTCTGGGTTACAACAGAATACAAGGTGTTCTGTGAATAGACACGGGGAACAGATGGGGTGGATGAACGACTGGATTTTTTCCCCATTTGACAGTTGAAGCATCAGAAGTGTAGCATTAGCTGTAGTCTCAGGCATATAAAAATATATGAACTGCAAAGAAAAAAAAAGGGTCTTGCATAGTTTTCAAACTACCCAGAGGTAACTTCTTTTACAGTTAAGAATTTGTAAAAATGTACATGTCTGGAGTTCTGCTTTAAGATTTTCCTCTTCCAACCAATTAATATCCCACACTACTTTGCCTAATCGGTCATATTTCTGCAAAACCATGCCCATTTCTTGTTACAGCCCACCTATCTGAGTTTCCAAGAAATGTGGTTATCCAACCACTATTGCAACATGTGAATAAATATTTGGGATCTGACTCAAATTATTATTATTGATACTGTTTTAAAGTGAGGAGCTGTTGATATAAGATGTAAGCAGCTAAAAGCTATATTCACTAACTGCAATTATTGTTGCCATTGCCTGAAATAATGTTTTATTTTAGGCTTCAATGATGAGGGATGAGTTTCAGATTCTCAGCAACTTTGGTTTTGCTGCAAATGCTGTTAGTTCAGAATTCTCAGTACCAGTGAATGTTTTTCATATTTTTTGAGACAAAGTTTAAAAAAAACTGAAATGATTTTCATGGGCATTGAACAATGACAGGCAAGCTTAGAAGGGCCAATATGGGGCTTTTGGATAGGCCAGTCACCTCACTATAGAAGTGGAGGGCTCAGAGCAGCCACAGTCTTAATGTATTGAAGTTGCTGTAGGGAGAGGATAGGGCAAGATGGCCAGTTAGCAAACTGTGCTTTAGTTTTGATAATTGTAACTGTGGGGTCTTGTTTGCCTCACCTTCCCCTTGGGTTCAGAGTTCTTCAATTTACCAAGGCATCTCCAAACTTTTCAGAGTGCCACGTTGTATACTTTACAAATATTTGTGGGCTGAATGATATGATTTCAGCTAATAGATCTACACTCTGCACATATTTGCTTTATTTGGGTGCTGGGTGACAAAATCCTTAAATATAACAAAATGTATCTTTAGGTAGAACTTTTTTTTTTTTTTTTTATAGAGTGGAGAAGGATTGTAACTGTCAGGTTTTACTGCTGTTGGAGGCTTGTTGGAGAGATCCCTTAATTTCATGTCTGGTACTGGGACAAGAAGTGAGTAGACATTTCTCTAAAGCTGGCCATACATGGTTAGTTTTTTTTTTGTTTAGAAACAGATTGCTCCATCCACACAAATGAGGTGGATAGAGGAATCACACTGTATTATGACAATGGCACCCAAAGTTTTGGGTATAGATACACTTTAGGTTAAAGAGCTAAATGCTATTTAAAGCTGAAGGGAAAGAAACACCATTTAATCCAGTTCTGAATTACGGTACATAAAATATCAATAAATGTATACTTAGGCTTGATTCACACCTATGCATTTTTAGTGCTTTTTGCATTTTGCAGATTTACACTACAGGACGTGTTCCATAGGAAACCATGTAAAATGGACTGTAGTGCAAATCTGCAAAATACAAAAAGGACTAAAACTGCATAGGTGTTATTCCAGCCTTACAACTGGAAAAGTGCTTCGGTCTGTTTTAATATCAGGGCAGCCAGACTGTACTGTTTTTCTAACACTGATATGGGCAGAAAACAGTGGTGACCTTATCAGTGTGCTCCTGTTACTTTATTGTCCAGTAACAGGCTGGGGTAGGTGCTGGACAAACCAGAATTGCTAAATTGTAGTGTAGTTTGTAGGGAGGACACAGAAAATGGAGAACCTAGCTATGTTCTATGATACGAGTGTTTTAATTATATTTTACATTTGTGTAACCCTGGCCTGGACTTTCAGCCTTGCACGCCGGTACCAGGTACAGGAGGAGCAGAAGCCATTTTGCTACAGACTAGAGGTTGGACTTTATCCCCACCCACTGGTGCAAGCAGGACAAGGAGATTACTTGCTGGGGCAAGGATAGGTGACCATGAGGCTAAAAAGCAGAGAGATCAGGGCTGCTGTGTAGTACCGAGAGAGAGCTACAGTGTACAGAGCTGGAGGGAGCTGCAGTAACAAAGCGGCAGAGTGACACAGGCTGCAAAGTGCCAGGTAAGGAATGCCTGGAGAGAGTGAGTTCTGCGAGCAGAGGGGAGAACCCCCTAGCTCCTGTTTGGAACTTGCGCTGAGAACTTCATAGAGCGAAGAAGCACAGTTTTGAGAGTGGTGAAACCTCCTGGCTGACCTCCGGGGAACAGACTGCTGACCCAGCAACACTTACACAGCATCAGTGGTAAGAGGCCTTTTGGCTAACTGTGTTTGTTCTAATCTTGCTTGCTGGCTGCCTTGAGACTTTGCTGCTATAGGAGAAAATGGCCAGGATGTTTTAAGGAGTTTCCTTGGGGATTACAAAAATTTGAGTGTGATTGCTCCAATGAGAGTTATGGGCCCCACTGCTGGCAGACTGTATATCAATACTCTCAATGGCCAGTGATGTTGGTAGGGACCAACTATTATAGGATAGGCCACCCTGGTATTGAAATTGTGTGTCACTGTGGTGATTTTTGCATTATTACTGTTGTTGTTTTACACTGATTGAATTGCTCTCTTGAACAACATACTACACCAAAGAGGTGCTGGAAACTTTTAGACCTGCAAGTAAAGTAAGACGAAGGAAAAAAGGAAGGAAAACAAGCTGGAAAGGCAGATCCCACACAGCAACACAGCAGGGCTTCCCTCACTAGGCACCCAACAGTAGCTCAAAGACAGTAGTCCAACCATAGAAATACAGAAAGGAGCACCAGGCAAAAACCTGATAAAAGAGTCCAAAATTATTTTAAATTGTGGGTGAAAAGAAAAGTAATATATAAAAAGCCAACCCACCCAACACAGGATAAAACTTGGATGGACTTCACAGATCTACGTATATCAGAACCAGTATTAAGTTCTCTACAGTGAGCAACAACTTGACAGCAGTTGCTAAGCAGTTTTCTCTCAGTCCGTCCACATTTTATCCTGTGTTGAGCCCTGATGAAGCGGGAGTGGTGTTGCACCAGAAACGTGTTGGGTGTTTTTATGTAACTTGTATTACAATTAAAATGAGGTTGCACTCCTTTTTCACATTTTGGTCTAGTGCTCCTTTCTGAATTTCTATAGAAAGGTTCTCTTACTTACGGTAGGATAGTGTGTTCAAGCTGCGCCCTTCACAGGCAATTTAAGGGAGCAAATTTTTTTTTGTGTGTGTGCTGCCAATTAATATGATATTCCATAGCATTTCAGTCTCACTGCGATAGGATCTGACACCATTGTTCTTTTTGCAGGGCTTGCCCTGTCCCTAAAAAAGTCCTTTGTATTTTTACTAGTGTATAACAGCATAGTTGAGTCCAGTTGGGGGGCGGGTCACCACTGGAAAGGGCTGGAGAAATAAACAAATGAGCAGGGAGTTACTGTATTGCTACAGCTACATTAATTGTTTTTCCAAACTAACTGCAGTTGTGTTATGTTATGTTGGATGCTGTTGGATTAAATAGGCAGCTTGTTTTTTTAAGCTCTTATGATTTTTAGTGCTAGATCCAAAAATCTACCCATTGGAGTTTCCAGTTTTGCCTTATAAGTAGTCTCACTTCCCCAGTGGAATTGGTAGGCATCTAAATGCTTTATTACTATTGAGTGGAAAGAAGGACCCATTTGGTGGTAAACTAAGGCTTGGTTCACACCTATGCAGTTTGCTTTTCATCAGTTTCTACAGTGCTTTCTGAGGATGCTTTTTTTTATTTTTTATTTGGCAATTTGTTGTTGGGTGGATTAAAAGACGCAAATCGCTGGAAAACCACAGCAAAAAACGCACTACATGCTTTTCTGCAGCTTCTCCATTGAAGTCTATTGAACCAAAAATGCACCATTTTGCGTTAAAAAAAAGTCCCTGCCCCTTACCAAAAATGCAGCAGCTGAAAAAAAGCATAGATGTGAAGGTGTCCCATAGGAAACCATGTTAATTGGACTGTAGTGCGTTTCTGCAAAAAACATTAAACGCATAGGTGTGAACCGAGCCTATTCTAAGTTGCAGTGGATGTGGAATTATGTGGCCACATTTCTGAATATCTGGCACAGCCGCAGTTTGGCATTTATTTGTGGGATTACGCATATCAGAGAACTGCTTCTAGATGACAATAATGTGTGTTATATTCGGTTAAAGAAAGTAAGAATGTTAAATTAAACCTCAATAATAACAGGTTGTGATTTAATAATAGTTTTGATCTTCTAACTAGTTCACATATGTTTTTTCCTATTCAGACTGAGTCATCTGATTCCAAAATTGGAAATGTAGCTGGTCCAGATGTTCTTGGAAATATCTTTTAATTTTCCATTTAGAAAATCTGGCTTAGTGTATCTATAAAAACGTAAAATGAATGCTTGTATTAAAGTATATGTCTTTAGAGTGAATTATTTAAATGGTAATAAGTGATAAAATATTGATTCCAAACTGAAATGTAATATGCTATCTTATCTTGTAAAGGAAATAGAAGACCTTTTAATCATAGACATTATAGCCTCTTTAGAATGCTTTTATTGTTGAAATCTTTCAAAGTTTTTATGGTTTCATGTTCTTAAAGATGAATAATAAACTCAGACAATATTCTAATGGATAGACAATGAGAAAGGTTTAGGACACTCTCTGAAGCTGGCTCCTGGATTTTTTTTATGCAAGCCACACTGCCATTTAGTCCAGCTGTTGCAGGTAGTAAACCTCCCATTGAACAAAAAGTCTGTGTTGGACTTGTCCTGCTGATAATATCACAGGAATGCCACACAGGAATGCCACACAGGAATGCAGAGCCTTTACATCAAAAGCAAAATATTAACAATACCTTCAATATGTGGATGTTTGAAAACTGGACATTAATTAGCTGTGAATATAATGTATGCTTTCTGGCAGCAATGACAGATTAAATGTATTAAAGAGGACTTGTACCATGGAAGCCAACAAAAGGCAAGCAGAGATAAAAGTAGGAAGCGTAATTACAAAATACAAAGAATCCTCAGAATGAATGAAATAGAAGTATAGAGATGCTTTCACTGAAGGTCTTTAGGTGCAGCTTTCTGTCCAGCAAAGAGAGCAATGAGCAGAAAATTACATCACTGAATACCACTCCAAGTTTCATGAGATAGACATACAGATATGATCTACTAAACACATCTACACACATGTAGGTAATGTATATACAGAATAAAATGTTATAGTCTTTAGACTACTTGTTCTATCAATTACGGTAAATTGGAGAAAATGTTCTTAACAAGCATTAAAACGTAGCCTACATTGACCAAACACGTTTTATGTTTTATTCTCTACAAATTAAAAAAATTTATTTGATCTGTCACTGTGGGCAATGTTCCACTTCTTTATTGTCTTCAGTTTTCTTTGAAATAGTCCCCAAATCTAGACTTTTCTAGAAATAAATTTGCATGATTTGCTTCTTTATGCAGTGGTATTTTTCCAGTTTACAATCTACTATGAATGCAGCTACTTTATAGCTTTTGCCTCAGCAATTTAGGGGTGAATATATTTTTTATTGTAAAAAAAATAACACAAAACTTTACTGGACAAATGGAAGGCTCGCATAGCCTTAAAGCGGACCTTTAGTAATTTTTTTTTTAAACTTTCCATCTATCAAATCTTCTGCCCTTGTTGTTTTAACTTTGGATAGTAAAACATTTTTTTTCTGCCAGTAAATACCTTATACAGCCCATTTCCTGTTTCTTGTCTGGTAAAAAGCCTGGGCTTATGACCTCATGCACAGCTCTCTCTCTCTCTCACTCTTGTGAGAGTTTACCAGGAAGGGACAGGGGATGAGTTATAAGAGGGCCAATAAAAGCTACAGGGCTGTAGAGCTGGCGGTGTGCCTCTGTGTGTCTGTGTAAATCCAGGAAGTGAACAGGCAGCAGCTTTAGCTGCCCATAGTTAAAATGGATGCAGCCAGACTCAGTGGAGGGAGATTTCTGCAGCATGTTTGGCAATTACAGACTCACAGTATATATAATATAATATGCAAAGTGGTTGAAGGGAAGCTTCAGAATGGCAAAGATGTTTTTCTTATAAATTATGTGAGCAGACTGCAGTTCCTCTTTAAAGCGGATCTCCACCCAAAAGGGGAAGCTCTGCTTGTCTGCCTCCTTCCCCATCTGCTTGTCTGCCTCCTTCCCCCTCTGCTGCCATATTTAGCAGCTTGTGGGGGGGGGGGGCTTGGGTACCTGGTATTGACAGGTACCCGCTCCAACTTCCTGCTAAATTAGCGATTAGCGCATGCACAGAAGGAAACTGACTGTGAAGGCTTCAATGCCAGTTTCCCCTAGCCAAGATGGCGGCGCCAGCACCCGAGGGCCAATTCAAGAATCAGCTTGGGTGAGGATACGCAAGTCCCCTGGACAGGTAAGTTCCGCTAATAGTAAAAGCCAGCAGCTACAGTATTTGGAACTGCTGACTGTTAATTTTTTGTTTTGCTTTAAGTAGTATAGCATAAAGATGAATTAACAGGGCAGTAACATAATTGACAACAAGGCAATTATATAGCAATCAAAACAACTTAAGCCGTGAGACCAAAAACGGAAAAGGGCAATCCCAATGACTATCAGATATGAGCAGATACTACCAATCTACAGGCTATAAAATATGAGAATCAAGTTGGAGCCTCATAACTGGAGATATACTAACACTGGTGTAAACAGAATCTGGTGCAGCTGTGCATAGAAACCAATTGGCTTCCAGGTTTTATTCTCAAAGCTTCATTGAACAAACTGAAATTAGAAGCTAATTGGCTACCATACACAGCTCAAGTTTTAGTAAAGTGCTCAAGTTTTAGTAAATTCCCCCCATAGTGTCCTTAAATATACAGACCAAGAGAACATGTTAAAGCTACTAGGAGATACAGTATACGAAAAAAAAAAAAAAAAGGATAGTAAGAAGTAAGAGAGACAGGAGAAAGAAGGAAAATAAAAGAGGGGTCCATAGCTGAGCAGGATATCACAGCAGGAATGTCCGGAAAAACAAAAAAAAAGGAAACACGTATGGCAGAGGGCCGAAATCTCCAAACATGCGGAAGGGAAATTAATGGGAAGGGCTACAACCTATCTTTTAAGGCATTGGAGTCGGAGTAGAGAATCCACAAGGTCCACAAAGTGACACTTAGGGGAGGTGTCAGTATTAAAAGCAAGTAATTCTTAAATTTTTATAATATTATTAACTTGAGCAACCCTTTTAACCAAAGAAGGGGTAACGGTGAACTTCCAGTATTGGGAGAATAATTATCTGCCAGCTGAGAGGAAGTGCAGAAAGAGCTGTGACTTTTGCTTAACGACTGGTCTAGGAAGTACCGAGAGCAGGGCTAAGTGCGGTACGGTGAAAAGGAATCACTATAAATATGATTATATATTGCAAAGATAGATTGCCAAAGGGACTTATTTTGTCACAGTCAAATCATATACATATAAATAACTCCCTCTTGTGTCCCCACATCTCCAACAAGTGTCCGGCGAAGATGGAAACATGTTATGAATGGAAACCGGATCCCGGTACCATCTTGTGAGAAGCTTATAACTTTTTTTTCTGAGCGTGCCTCAAAAAGATGATTTATGTGTAAAAAGAAAGGCTTTGTGCCAATCCTTGGAGGTGAGCTCTATGCCCAGTTCCCTGTTCCAAGCAGACATAAAGGGTATGATACAATTTGAGCTGCGAAATTGTAGAAGTTTATAGAGTTGAGATATAACATGTCTGGGTGTTTCTGAGAGAGAGCACAGCCATCCGAATTCTGTAAGCCGGCGATGGACATTGCCGGAATGAGTCTGTTAAAATAAGTAGTCACCTGGTGAGAGGTGAGCCAATCAAGGCTAGTTAGCAATTTAAAGTAGTATTAAATACCCACTGTAAAAATGCATTTTTTTCTTTATCTTCACAAAATGATTTAATATTTTAAGATTTATAGTGCCATATGTTGCCAAAAACATACGTTTCCCCTTTTTTATTGGTCTTCTTTTGCTGTTTCCCTTCTTGCATAGCTTCCCTGTATTTTTAGTCAGGGAGAACAAACTGCTCAAGGGATTGAATAGTCGAAGGCTTCATGCCTTGGGGCTACATATCCCATGAATCCTCGTGCCCTGTCCCTATTGCAGGGGCCATTCTCAGAGATATATTGCTGGCCCCCCTAGCTTCATTCAGTAGAGGACCAGAAAGGGAAGCTGTAGTCCTTGCTGGGAGCACACATGCCAGGATGGCTCCAAGGAGACCCTTCAAGATAGCAGAGCCAACCTTGGACATAACTTTTGCTGAAAGATTTTACTTTATAGGCAAGCTGCACTAACAAATAGACATGTGCAATTTGTTTCGTTCCGATTTAGTTTTCGGACTAAATTCAGCATATTCGTTCATTCCGAACATAACGAATGATCCGATAAACCCCCCAAAAAAAACGAATGAAGCGAAAACGATTTTTTTTTTCCGGCAGTGCACATGTCTACTAACAAATGGGGCAACTGTGATAAAAGTACTGTATATGATGTATGCTGCAATATATGTTTTTTGTCAATGAGTATGTAACCACTTGCCGACCACCGCATGTATATATACGCCGGCAGAATGGCACGGCTGCGCAAAGGGACGTACCTGTACGTCCCTTTGAATTTGTCGCCGTGGGGGCACACGCGCGGCCCCGCTGCATGCTCGGTGAGCGTGCCCGCGGGTCCCGCGGACTCGATGTCCGCCGGGGGGGCCGCGATCATCTCACGGAGCCGCAGAACGGGGAGATGCCTATGTAAACAAGGCATTTCCCTTTTCTGCCTAGTGACAGTACAGTGATCTACTGCTCCCTGTCATCAGGAGCAGTGATCACTGTCATGTCACTCGTAGCCCAGCCCCCCCCCACAGTTAGAATCACTCCCTAGGACACACTTAACCCCTTCCTCGCCGAATAGTGGTTAACCCCTTCCCTGCCAGTGTCATTTACACAGTAATCAGTGCATTTTTATAGCACTGATTGCTGTATAAATGACAATGGTCCCAAAATAGCATCAAAAGGGTCCGATGTGTCCACCATAATGTCGCAGTCACGATAAAAATCGCAGATCGCCGTCATTACTAGTAAAAAATAATTATTAATAAAAATTCCATAAATCTATCCCCTATTTTGTAGACGCTATAACTTTTGCACAAACCAATCAATATACGCTTATTGCGATTTTTTTTACCAATAATATGTAGAAGAATACATATCGGCCTAAACTGAGGAAAAAATTTGTCTTTTTATATATTTTTGGGGGATATTTATTAAAGCAAAAAGTAAAAAAGATTGCTTTTTTTTTCAAAATTGTCGCTCTTTTTTTGTTTATGGCGCAAAAAATAAAAACCACAGAGGTGATGAAATAACACCAAAAGAAAGCTCTATTTGTGGGAAAAAAAGGACGTCAATTTTGTTTGGGTGCAACGTCGCACGGACGCGCAATTGTCAGTTTAAGCGGCACAGTGCCGAATCGCAAAAATTGGCCCAGTCATTGGGCAGCCAAATCCTCCGGGGCTGAAGTGGTTAAAGTGGTTGTAAAGTTAGAAGGTTTTTTTATCTTAATGCCTTCTCTTCTGTGTGCAGCAGCCCCCCTCAGCCCCCTAATACTTACCTGAGCCCCCTCTCTATCCACCGATGTTCTAGGATTCTCTCGGCTGCCCAGGACTCCCCTCCTCATTGGCTGAAACAGCAGCGCGGCACCATTGGCTCCCGCTGCTTTCAATAAAAGTTAGTCAGCCAATGGGTAGAGAAAGGGGGCAGGACCAGGCCACAGTCTGAATGGACACAGGGAGCTGCAGCTTGGTTTGGATGCCCCCCTAGCAAGCTGCATGCTGTGGGGCACTCATCAGGAGGGAGGGGTCAAGAGCACAGAAGAGGGACCCGAGAAGAGGAAGATCTGGGCTGCCCTGTGCAAAACCATTTCACAGAGCAGGTAAGTATAACATGTTTAATATTTTTAGCAAAAAAAATAAAACGAGACTTTACAATCACTTTGATAACAATTTAATATGTATATAAGCAGAGGTTTTCCTTAAAGCCAGCCTACAGTCTTCAGTGAAAGAAGGCTACTCAGATTTTCTTCCTTTTGTTTCTTGTGCTTTGCTAGTATTTTTGACAACAAAAATTACCCATTCCAGGTCATTCTCTATGTGTACAGTATGTGCCAGATATCCCCCTATTCAAGGTAATTTATGACAGAGTTATATTTTCAAATGTATTTCTTCTAACCCTACTCCACCTAAAAAAACGTGGGTGGAGTATTCTTTTATATACAGTATATATAATAGGTTCAAGATCTATTCACTAGATTTCAAATGTGGTGCGTGTTCTATGATTGCAAACAAAGAGTAAGCGCCTTAAGTCAATAATTCTAATTCAAACATAATTTTTTTTCTCCTTTTTCACATCATTAAGTAAAACCTCATTACTTTTATACAAGTACAGTCTAGGACTGAGAGCCTAATATGTGTTAGCACTGTATGTCAAAAAAGGAGTTAATGCAGTACTAGATATGAAAAGAGACACTGAAAAAAAAGCAAGCTCTGAACTTGCATCAACTGCCGTAAAAGCAGTCATGAATGCTGAGTTTAATGCACAAAAAAATAGGTTCTTGTATGACGGTCTAAACACGTACTGAATACAGGTACTATGTGATATACAAGATTCATAAAGTAAACAAAATCTTCCTTTACTTTCCTTGACTTTATTTGTATCTCACATGCTCCCCCTCAGAGACACTGCAGCACACAGTGGGAGGGTTTCAGCAACAGTGGCAGTACAGAGAGTCCAGAGAGTAGTGGGAAGGACTAAAAGTGGCCAGGTGCTGACTCACAGGATACAGGCATGTGAATCAGTAGTAACAATGCTGATAGCCATGTTCCCTGCAAGCACAGCCTACACGAGGATGGCAACTCTGCTTTGAATTTAGGAAGCAGTGCAGCTTCATTGCCACCCCATGACAGGAAGCTGCATTAGGTAGACTTCACTGGAAGGTTCAGAAGGAATTTGTGTGGCTTTGCAGGGGGACTTAGTTGTCCATACAGTAATAGATTTTTGAATGAACGTTCGCATGAACATTTCTATGAAAATTCTCAGTACATTTGATGACTTGACAAATGTCCTTCAAAAGTACTTCATAGTTTCTGTGCATTTAAAATTCGATTTTGGAATGAATTAAAGCGTAGGTCCCCCCAATTTTTTTTTTTTTTAAAGTCAGCAGCTACAAATACTGAAGCTGCTGACTTTTAAAATAAGGACACTTACCTGTCCAGGACGCCCACGATGTCGGCACCCGAAGCCGATCTATCGTTCGGCTTTCGTGTGCTGCCGCCGCCATCTTCGGTAAGGGAATCAGGAAGTGAAGCCTTGCGACTTCCTGCAAAAAAAAAAGGATTAGCCGAAGTCACATGACCCTTCCTAAGTGTCATGGGGGCCTTGCAGTCCCAGATGTCTCTAAATATCATCAAGCAGCACACTTAGGCAGGGTCATAGACTGGTGCAGACATGCAGAATGGAAACAGTGGATGAATTGGAACAAGAGGTCAGTAAGGTTCCACTGCGTAGGGCACCTTGGTGCTATGCAGGACTGCCGGAACCTCTTAAAAAACATCCTTTTATAGGCCCAACTCTTTTAATAAGCTCCAAAACCTGTCAGAACCCCAAATATTCATCACCACAATCACCATTGTACCCAGTATTGGGTAACCCAAGTTTTGGTCCGGGGATGGAGGTAGGGGCATTCTTGAAGCTGCGGGAGAGAGGCTACATGCAAGTTTCAAATTTTTTGGGAATCTGACTCATGGCCTACAGTTGAGTCCCTGACCCAGCTGGGAGGCAGGTTCGAAATAGGACACTGGCAGGCATTACAACTCCATCACTTTTTCAACTCATTAGGTCCAACGAAAAGTTATAGACGGGACTTTTTGGGAAAATTTGAAACATGTTGTGAAGAGAGGGAGCCCCTGCCCCGAATAATATCTAAAATGTATACGTTGTTAATTGCACCCCCAGATAACTACGAGGTACCAGCAATTGGAAAGTGGGCGAGGGACTTCAATAGGACATTTACATTAGCTCAATATCAAAAGATAGTACACCTCTCGTTGAATTCATCAGTCTGCTCTAGAACCCAGGAATTGAACTATAAGTTAATGACCAGATGGTATTATACACCTTCGAGATTATGTAGGTTTTTCCCTGAAGCTTCTGACCAGTGTTGGAGATGCAGCAACGGGCAGGGAACCCTGTTGCACATTTTTTGGACATGTCCTAAGATTAGACCATACTGGTCAGAGGTACGAAGGATCTCCCAAAAATTTACAACTTACCTAATGCAGGATGACCCTGCCTTTTTTTTGCTACACCTCTCAGAAATACCAACACAGATTTACAAAAATTTGGCGCTATGCCATCTGGTCAATGAGGCCAAGGCGTGTATTGCATGATGTTGGAAAGACCCTAGACCACCATTGAATGCAGAATGGCTTAATAGGGTCAGAAATGTGGGGGCAATACACTCAAAATTGGACTATATGGAACCCTTTTGTTTATTCGGAACAGGGTTGCCAACTTTCAGTAAATTTACAAACAGTTTTTAAAATCCGTAATTGTTGCATCTGTCCATGAAAGTCAGTTACAGACATGCAGCCTACAGGTCTGTAATGGACATTCAAGGACAGATGCAAAAAGTATGGATTTTACAAACTGTTTGTAAATTTACTGAAAGTTGGCAACCCTGATTTGGAAGAAGGGAGGTGGTTGATGGGAGGGGAATAAGTCTGCTTTGTCTGTGAAAAGAGAAGGGGTGTGAACTACCTCACTGGGAGAGGGACAGAGAAGGAGAGGGAGGAGGGAGGGGGGGGGGCCTGAGGCTTAATTCGTTTTTCCCTCTTTTTTTTTGTTTTGGGGACAGGGACGTACCTAAAGTTTTGTTCTATGAGGGGGAGGGGGGAGGATGGGGGTAATATAAAATAAAAAGAGGAGGTGGGAGTGTGCTTGGTCAGACATAAATCAGAGACAATAAAAGGGTGTGGGGCCTTGGAAGTAAATATAGAGGTACCTGCAGGATTTAATTGGTTTATACTGTAAGATCCTAATAGAGATGAATTAGGAACAGATTACGAGATAGTCTGACTATCCTTATTTTGTAAGATTCGCCCCATAGAATCTAGGGGATTTGGTTGTCTGTTTCTCTTTTGGTTTCCTTTCTTCTTCTTTTTTTTTTTTTTTTATAAGATGATGTGAATGAAACGCAGGAAAGAGGAGAAGTGAATAACATATAAAGTAATTGGAAGAGATGTATCATGCTAACTGTACCTCCTTTGAATATAAATAAAGAATAATAGAAAAAAAAAGAAAAAGAAAACGAATGTTGATTTGACCCTGTTAATGATTATAAAATCTATTGATATTGTTCTTGAAACAAAAATATTTTAAGAAAATTCTACTAGTGTATGGCTAGTTTAACCACTTGCCGACTGTATAACCAAGATAAACGGCAGCAAGGCGGCTCGCTTGCGCCAGATTACATACCTAGTACAAGATTCGACACTCCCGGGTAGGGGGCGTGCATTTGCGCTGCCGGCAGCTCGCTCTCGCTGTGATTATTCACTGTGCTGGATTGGTGGCACAGATGCACTCCGTGTTATACCCATGGAATCCTATTATTTACATATTGCTGACACTAAAGCAACGTGTAAACAATATGATTTGGATAGAGCATTGGGTGTGCATGCTTTTAGAAAACAAGGAAGCAAAGGAGTGGTGGAACACCAAGAAAGTTCCCCTCAAAGTGGTTGTAAACTCTGTACAACCACTTTTACCTACAGGTAAGCCTATATTAAGGCTTACCTGTAGGTAATGGAAATATCTCCTAAACCTGCACGGTTTAGGAAATTTTTAAAATCCGATCATGCCATTTCTAAAGGGATCATACCGTGACTGATGTCTCCCGCGTGCATGTGCGGGAGTGACGTCATGTGACTCCGGCCAGTCACAGAGCTGGAGTCCGCATCCCCCGGAAGGAAGAGGGGTGAAGATGAACCCTTCCAGCCAGCGGGGACAGCGGTGACATCGCAGGCTTCGTTTTCAGGTAAGTGACACATAATGGGTTACTATGCGATGCCCATTATGCTTTACCTTTGCAGGGAAATAAAGAGGAAGTAAAACCCATCAGGATGGCAGCTTGGGACAGAAACTCAGACACTTGGCTGGTATTCAAGGTAACATTATCCTGCATAGAATGGTGGGTATATTTTTTAAAGTAACATGTTATAACATTTTTATTTATGCCTTTTTTTTTTTTTTTTAGATTTGTGTGAAGTTTTTTTTTTTGCATTTGTAACACTTTGTTAAGAGAAAATGTGTGCGCAGCATGAGCACATGCACTACTTCCAGGCTTATAAATGGAATTTGATAATATTTATTCTTCTTGCATACATGACTGTTTCCTGTCTTTCAATTCAAACGTAACATTTTTCCTTAACAAGGAAATGCATTGAGGATACGTGTTTCATAGAAATTGTTCTTATAAATGAACTAAATTGATTGTATTACTATTTTTAAGTATTTTTCATATTAGAGAAATAACTGACTTGGGGACCTGTCTGAAGTATGTACATTTCAAGTTATACATTTGTTATAAATCATTACATTTCAAATAATGCTTGTGGCACTGAACTGAACTATTTTTCTACATTAGTTTCACATCACATCCTGAACACCAGGACGCAGAGTGATAAAGGGAAGGACCAGGTCAGTGAACCAATCAGGATGTTGGGAGATCGCTACACAAGAGAGTCATTCCACTCGGCCCTTATTCATGCTATATCACGCCCCATACGGTGCACGACTGTCAGTACTACACTAAGCACACTACATTATTACTAACAGGCCAACAACATGCTGCAATAAAAATCCATTCACTCATTTGTTTGAAAAAGTTGACAAAAAGCACAAAAGACAATACTTTCATCATGCAAAATTCATGATTCAATTCTCTATAAAATATTGCACATATAGGGGCGGGTTTATAAAAAAATTCACATTCATTCTGTGTGACTGGTGAAAAAACACAAATGTTATTAGGCTATTTCCTATGCTATTCAAATATTTTTCTTTGATTTAAAATGGGAAATACTACATTTAGTCAGATGGCGTCAAAGGTAAAAGTGCTCACTGAATGCAGATGTGGGCAAAGGGGCGGGGGGGGGGGGACTTAAACAAGATGAAACTAAAGTATCTAAGACAAATGCTACTAAGCTTCTTGAATCTAACTGCAACCTAAGATAAGTTAATAAAATGGAAGAACTAGAGTGTAAGAGAACTATTAGAACGCCCCTGGCACACACGCGCATGCTCATGGGCAACAGCATGCTTCCCAGAGCACTAGTGCGCATGCGTGTGCGCAACGGACTGCGTGCACGCGCAGGAGCGCATCCCTAACCCCAATTGCCGCCAGTCAGCCTATTTAAAGGGGGCCATGACTCCCAAACAGTGCTGACTGGTCTTCAGCTGTGTCCTGATCTTCTGATTCCTGTTGTGTTCTTTCTGATACCCGTTGCTGATCTTGGCCTTCCCTGACTCTGCCTTTGGCCTCTGATTCATCTCTGATTACCGGTTCCTCATCTCGGCTTCCACTTGACCTTGCTCCTGCTAATGCCTTTGTACCTCGCTGCCCACCTGTTACCGAACCCGGCTCTCTTGTGACCCTGCTCTTGCTCTCGGTCTCGCTTCAACACTGCCTCAGAGTACCTGTGATAAGCCGTCTGTCATCTCAGTTCTCATGGGTCCTGCATCCTCCTGTCCTCTGACTTCAGGAAGTTCCTGTCAGCTACAAAATCAGAACCTGCAAGTGGGTTGGAGTTCCCCTTAACATCGGCTGAACCTCCGAGCATTACTCTTGTTCAGTGCCTGTTGCCCTGCCTGTGTCTCCGAACCTACATCTTCATCTGCAAGCTGTTTAAGCAACACCTACAGGCACTCGTGTTCCTCCTGACCCTAGCCACCATTTGTTCTACCCTCAGTGGGGCTTGGGCTGGAGATACAAGAGAGGTCGACCTCGTCATATCAGACTCCTACCAGGTATGTGACATAGAGCTTTGAAATCTTGTGGAGGATTTTAACTTTGTATTAACATCAGCAACCTTGCATGACAGCTCACATGACTAGCTTGCTGCTATCCAAGGGTGCACTCTATTTCAGGTGGGACAGGAAAGGTAGAAGAGGGGGAAGGGTGTGCTTGTATGTCAAGAGCCATTTGATAGTGAATATGATGGATCACATTGCTAACGGGATTAGTGACGGGCTGGAGCTCTGAAGGGATGAAACAAATAGTAAATTATTTTTGGGTGTATGCAATAGGCCCCCCAATGTTAAGGAGGAGGAGGAGACCCATCTCCTTAGAAATGAATGTTATTTTCATGGGGGACGTCATCTATCCTGATATTGATTGGGCAGACGGAACTGAACTAAGGCTCACTATTTCTTAAATGTAATCAGGATAATTTCATGTGTCAAATGATGGAAGCCCCAACTAGAAATAATGCTTTGCTGGATCTACTAATTACAACAATAAAGAGCTGATTGCATATGTGGAAGGGATAATTTAGGTAATAACGATCACAGAGTAATTACATTTGCAAAATTGCCATTAATTATAGGAAATGGAGACATGAGGGAAGGATAAAAACACTAAATTTCAAAAGAGCCATCTTTACTAAGCTGCACTCCATACTACAGGATATGGAGAGGGATTAAATTCTTGCAACAAAGAGCACTGAAGAAAAGTGAGAGTGCTTTAAGGGCACATTCAAATGTTAGTTCACCTTTACAAAAAAACAATTAGAGGACAGCTAAAATAGATTATGGGAGATGCGTTACTTAGGAGAGTAAAAAAAAACCCTCACATTTGTTTTCAAATATATTAATGGTGGCTAGAAGGAAGGTAAGATCAGAACATATTGACCCCTCAAAATATTATCAGAGATAGTTGGTCATAACTTAGTGACAGGGAGAAGGCAACTGTATTAGGCCCCTTTCACACGATCCGTGTCCGTGTGCTGGCTCCGCTTTGCTCAGCAGGGATCGCTCCTTCGATCCCCACTGAGCAGGCAGATGACAGGTCTGTCTCCGCACACTGTGCAGGGACCGACCTGTCAGAGCGCCGCTCTCCCCTAAGGGGGATTGGATGACGATGGACCGTAGAGTCCGTTGTCATCCGATCCGATGACGGATGGAAAAGTAGGGTTTTCCTCCGTCACACTTTGGCAGATCGGAGCAGGTCGGATGTCAGCGGACATGTCACCGCTGACATCCGTGGCTCCATAGGGGTACATGGAGCATCCGTTCAGGTCCGCCTAAAAAACTGTCTGTGTGAAAGAGCCCTTAAATATATTTTTATCCTCTGTTTATACAAATGAAAAGGAGAGCTATAATAAACAAGACATTATTGTTAATAACAAAAGTGAATGTACCCTTGTGGCTTGTGGTTCATCTGCCTCAAGCGGTATGCATGCAATCTATGCAAGTGGATGCAAATGCAGTGGCTGCATGAACACAGTTGCATGTCATAGGGACTGTGATGCAAGGCGGGGGGTGAGCTCTGATGTAAGAGGGACTTTTTTAGGGATTCTGATGTTAGGGGCTCTGATAGGGAATATAATGTAAGGTGGACTCTAATTTAACATAGATTCTAATGTAATTGGGACCCTGATGTGAGGGAGACTCTGACAGGAACCCTGATGTAAGGGGAGACTATGATGGGGACCCTGATCTAAGGAGGACTCTGATGGGAACCCCCAATGTAAGACAAGACTCTGATGGGGACCCTGAAGTGATGAGGACTCTGATGGGGATCCAGATGTAAGGGGAAACTCTGATGGAGACCCAGATGTAAGGAGAGACTGTGATGGCGATGCTGATGTAAGGGAGGGCACTGATAGGCTCACATTTGTTTGATTTATTTTGCTTCGTTTTACTGAAGTTTTTTTTCTCTGTTGCTCTAAATCATATCATGCTGATTAACACAAATTCCAAGTACATGTTCATTTATTAAAATTAGATTTGTCCATTTATATAACTGATTATTTTTTTCATTCATTGGATATTTGTGAAATATACGATATGACCCTCAAACTGAAAAGTTTGCAGACCCCTGTTCTAAAGAATATTATTCCTCCTTTCTGTTTAGTCCTAAGATATTATTTGTTATTTGTACTTTAACAATATACTAAGCTCTCTTCCGTCTTTCACAGAAGCTAGAATTCTATCTAAGAATGCAATCAATCCTTGAAAGCTTTGTAAAGGGACATTCACATTGATTAAGCCTGGGTGTTAGTTTGCATTCAATAAAATCCTTCTGTACTGAAGGGGTGGGGCACTAACAACTAAAGTACATTGTGTTCCCCTTCCTTATTATCCCAACCCTGGACTTACTCCCAGGAACTAAGCCGTGTATTACTTCTTCGTCATCATCGTCATCATTTACAAAATGAAGAAACACAGGAAAACAACTCTTTTAGCCAGTGCTATGTGACATTCCATTGTTATATCACATGTTTAGCCACTATGCATTCCTCAAAGTCACAATGAACCTGGTATTGTTCTGTAATATTCTAACAAGGCTTCTTGTTATTACCGGCTCTGTACCCTCCCTGTATTTAGTCTTTCTGACATTGGTGTGAAATCTCCATAACTTTGTTTTAATAACCTGCCTAACATGAAAGTCCATCAACAGAAAAACATGACCTTTGTGTTTGTTATAGCAAACGATTGCCAGAGAACATTTTTCTGCGGCTGCTGAAGCCAGACGCTGGCAGTCATGTGATACACTTCGAATATAATAAGAAAATAAAATGTAGGGAAATATACTTCCAGTAACGTTATAAGGTTTGTGTTTTTGGGAGATGCAGATTCGGCACTGATCCCTAAAAAGAAGAGAGACATGATTGGCTGGGAGCTGCCTTACACTCACCATAGAATACCAGATATCTGCCGTATATAGGCAGGGGGATATCAGCCTGTTCTCCTGCTATGTCTATTGCAAACACTTTAATTTCTTCCAGTCTTCTACATACAAAAAGGAAAGACTGTGTCCCACTTAGTGGAAGAATTTACAGCAGGATTGAAAGTCTTATGGTGTGCAGGGATGAGCCGAACACCCCCCTGTTCGGTTCGCACCAGAACCTGCGAACAGACAAAATGTTTGTGTAAACTTTAGAACCCTATTAAATACAATGGACTCGAACGTTCGAAATCTAAAGTGTTAATTATAAAGGCTAATATGCAAGTTATTGTCCTAAAAAGTGTTTGGGGACCCGGGTCCTGCCCCAGGGGACATGTATCAATGCAAAAAGAAGTTTTAAAAACGGCCGTTTTTTCGGGAGCAGTGATTTTAATAATGCTTAAAATGAAAAAATAAAAGTGAAATATTCCTTTAAATTTCGTACCTGGGGGGTGTGTATGATATGCATGTGAAGTGGCGCATGTTTCCCGTGCTTAGAACTGTCCCTGCAAAAAATGTCATTTTTGAAAGAAAAAAATGCATTTAAAACTGACTCGCGGCTATTAATGAATTGTCGGCTCCCGGCAATACATACAAAAGTCATTGATAAAAAAAAAAAAAAAGCGTGGGTGTTCCCCAGAATTCAATTACCAGGCCCTTCAGGTCTGGAATGGATATTAAGGGGAACCCCGCCGCAAATTAAAAAAAAAATTGACGTGGGGTTCCCCCAAATATCCATTCCAGGCCCTTCAGATCTGGCATGGATTTTAAGGGGAACTCCACCCCAAATTTAAAAAAAAAATGGCGTGGAGTCCCCCTAAAAATCCATACCAGACCCCTTATCCCAGCACGCAACCTGGCCGGCCGCAGGGGAAAAGGGGGGGACGAGAGAGCGGCCCCCCCTCCCTCCTGAACCGTACCAAGCCACATGCCCTCAACATGGGGAGGATGTCCCCATGTTGATGGGGACAAGGGCCTCATCCCCACAACCCTTGCCCGGTGGTTGTGGGGGTCTGCGGGCGGGGGGCTTATCGGAATCTGGAAGACCCCTTTAACAAAGGGGACCCCCAGATCCCGGCCCCCCCCTATGTGAATTGGTAAGGGGTACGTTGTATCCCTTCCATTTCACGAAGAAAGCGTAAAAAAATGTTTAAAAAAACACACAAACACCTTGAAAAAGTCCTTTATTAAAAAAAAAAAAAAAAAAAAAAGCGGTGAAATCCAGTGTCCCGCGGCGATCCCGATGTCCAGCGCTGTCCTTCATTGGTTGTGCCTGAGCGGACCTGATGGGGAACTCCCTCTCAGTATTTTTAAATGTATAGACCCGCCCCTTCTAAAGTTCCCCATCAGGTCCGCTCAGCGGACCAGATGCGGAACATGAGAAGGGGCGGGTCTATACATGTATTACCAAAGTGAGAGCAGTTCCCCATCAGGTCCGCCCCCTCGGTATGTCAGACCCGCCTACGTCATTGGCTTGAGCGGGGAACTTCCTTCACTATGTAAATTTAAATTACATAGTGAAGGAAGTTCCCCGCTCAAGCCAATGACGTAGGCGGGTCCGACATACCGAGGGAGCGGACCTGATGGGGAACTTTAGAAGGGGCGGGTCTATACATTTAAAATACTGAGAGGGAGTTCCCCATCAGGTCCGCTCAGGCACAACCAAGGAAGGACAGCGCTGGACATCGGGATCGCCGCGGGACACTGGATTTCACCGCTTTTTTTTTTTTTTTTTTTTTTTTTTAATAAAGGACTTTTTCAAGGTGTTTGTGTGTTTTTTTAAACATTTTTTTACGCTTTCTTCGTGAAATGGTAGGGGTACAGCGTGCCCCTTACCAATTCACATAGGGGGGGGGCCGGGATCTGGGGGTCCCCTTTGTTAAAGGGGTCTTCCAGATTCCGATAAGCCCCCCGCCCGCAGACCCCCACAACCACCGGGCAAGGGTTGTGGGGATGAGGCCCTTGTCCCCATCAACATGGGGACATCCTCCTCATGTTGAGGGCATGTGGCCTGGTACGGTTCAGGAGGGAGGGGGGCCGCTCTCTCGTCCCCCCCTTTTCCCCTGCGGCCGGCCAGGTTGCGTGCTCGGATAAGGGGTCTGGTATGGATTTTTAGGGGGACTCCACGCCATTTTTTTTTTAAATTTGGGGTGGAGTTCCCCTTAAAATCCATGCCAGATCTGAAGGGCCTGGAATGGATATTTGGGGGAACCCCACGTCAATTTTTTTTTTTAATTTGCGGCGGGGTTCCCCTTAATATCCATTCCAGACCTGAAGGGCCTGGTAATTGAATTCTGGGGAACCCCCACGCTTTTTTTTTTTTTTTTTATCAATGACTTTTGTATGTATTGCCGGGAGCCGACAATTCATTAATAGCCGAGTCAGTTTTAAAAGACTTTTTTTCTTTCAAAAATGACATTTTTTGCAGGGACAGTTCTAAGCACGGGAAACATGCGCCACTTCACATGCATATCATACACACCCCCCAGGTACGAAATTTAAAGGAATATTTCACTTTTATTTTTTCATTTTAAGCATTATTAAAATCACTGCTCCCGAAAAAACGGCCGTTTTTAAAACTTATTTTTGCATTGATACATGTCCCCTGGGGCAGGACCCGGGTCCCCAAACACTTTTTAGGACAATAACTTGCATATTAGCCTTTATAATTAACACTTTAGATTTCTCCCATAGATTTTTCGAATTTGCCGCGAACACCCCTATTTGTTCGCTGTTCGGCGAACGGGCGAACAGGCGAACAGGCAATGTTCGAGTCGAACATGAGTTCGACTCGAACTCGAAGCTCATCCCTGATGGTGTGATGAGTTCTTCCGACTGCCTGTATGCTCAGCTTTGCAGACAGACGATTATTTCACATCCCGTCCCACAAACGCCTTATGTCATTTGACTGGCTGTCTACTGATTTTATTTAATAATTCACATTATGTTGCTAACCAACTTACTTCAAGCCATTCTTTTTGATTTCTGCGTTGCTCCAACACTAGATGCCCATTAAACCAACCAAAAAGTAGAAAATTGGAACTGTAGCTATCTAACAACATCTCTTGTGATAGCATGAGCCATGACAGGTTCTCTTTATGGTCCTCTTTACTCTCTTCTGGTCTTCAAACAAACCGAAACCGGAAGTGATGAAAACCTCATTGCTTCCAGCTTCTGATCTCACAGAGAGAGAGGAAGAATGTCAGTTCCTCTCTCTCTGTGCAGTGTACAGGATGCCGCCGGTGGGAGCGGTCTCGGGCTCCACGATTGGACGGGGGAGCCCAAGAAAGGTGACAGAGGGAGGAAGGGACCCCTTTCACCACCTGTAAAAGTTATCCAGTGCCTGTATAGCCATTCATTTTACTAGAGCATGGTTTCTCAACTCCAGTCCTCAAGGCGCCCCAACAGGTCATGTTTTCAGGATTTTCATTATTTTGCACAGGTGATTTGATCAGTTTCACTGCCTTAGAAATTACCACAGCCATTTCATCTGAGGGAAATCCTGAAAACATGACCTGTTGGGGCGCCTTGAGGACTGGAGTTGAGAAACACTGTACTAGAGAATCGCCTGATGTGAAAAAACAATACCAGGATCATAGCTATAGCCTCATGATCCCTTTATACCCATCTTAATATGAGGCCGCATATATACTTATGGCAGTAAAGTGGTGGTTAAAAGTACAAAAACATACATTTCATAAGAACGCTTTATTTATTCATTTATTTTTGTTCAAAAACAAGCTTAACCACTTGCCGCCCGCCCTATAGCGGATTGACGTCGGCAAAGTGGTTTCAAAATCCTGACTGGACGTCATATGACTTCCTCAGGATTTTGAGCCGCTGCGCGCCCCCGGGGGCGCGCATCACGGTGATCGTTGTTGCGGGATGTCAGTCTGACACCCCGCAACACCGATCTAGGTAAAGAGTCTCCGACGGAGACTCCTTACCACGTGATCAGCCGTGTCCAATCACGGCTGATCACGATGTAAACAGGAAAAGCCGGTGATCGGCTTTTCCTCACTCGTGTCTGTCAGACGCGAGTAGAGGAGAGCCGATCGGCTGCTCCTCTGACAGGGGGGGTTTGTGCTGATCGATTATCAGCGCAGCCCCCCCCGAGGATGCCCACACTGGGCCACCAGGGATACCACCAGACCACCAGGGATGCCCACCACCAGGTATGCCACCCTAGACCACCAGGGATGCTAATCAGTGCCCCTAATGGATGCCAATCAGTGCCCACAATGGATGGCAATCAGTGCCCACAATGGGCATCACTGATTGGCAGGCATTATTGTTTGGCACTGATTGGCATCCATTAGTAAAACCCATTACAGTACAGTGCCACCTATCAGTGCCAATCCATGCCACCTATCAGTGCCCATCCATGCCCATCCGTGCCACCTATCAGTGCCCATCCATGCCACATATCAGTGCCCATCCGTGCCGCCTATCGGTGCCCATCCATGCTGCCTATCGGTGCCCATCAGTGCTGCCTCATCGGTGCCCATCAGTGCCGCCTTATCAGTGCCCGTCAGTGCAGCCCCATCAGTGCCCATCAGTGAAGGAGAAAACGTACTTATTTACAAAGTTTTGTAACTGAAACAAAAAAAAAATGTTTTTTTTTTCAAAATTTTCGGTCAAATACCACCAAAATTTTCGGTCAAATACCACCAAAAGAAAGCTCTATTTGTGGGAACAAAATGATAAAAATTTAGTTTGGGTACAGTGTAGCATGACCGCGCAATTGTCATTCAAAGTTCAACAGCGCTGAAAGCTGAAAATTGGTCTGGGCAGGAAGGTGTATAAGTGCCCTGTATGGAAGTGGTTAAAAGACTCCATATGTTATGTCATATGTAACAGTTTATATTTGCTACATCAAAATATGACATAAACCCATATAGATCTACACTATATTACCAAAAGTATTGGGATGCCTGCCTTTTACACGCACATGAATTTTAATGGCATCCCAGTTTTAGTCCGTAGGATTCAATGTCGAGTTGGCACACCCTTTGCAGTTATAACAGCTTCAACTCTTCTGGGAAGGCTGTCCACAAGGTGTGTGTCTATGGGAATGTTTGACAGATCTTCCAGAAGCGCATTTGTGAGGTCAGGCACTGATGTGGACGAGAAAGCCTTGATCGCAGTCTCCTCTCTAATTTATTCCAAAGGTGTTCTATCGGGTTGGGGTCAGGACTCTGTGCAGGCCAGTCAAGTTCCTCCACCCCAAAGTCGCTCATCCATGTATTTATGAACCTTGCTTTGTGCACTGGTCCAAATCATTTGGTGGAGGGGGGATTATGGTGTGGGGTTGTTTTTCAGGGGTTGGGCTTGGCCCCTTAGTTCCAGTGAAGGGAACTCTTAAGGCTTCAGCATACCAAGACATTTTGGACAATTTTATGCTCCCAACATTGTGGGAACAGTTTGAGGATGGCCCTTCCTGTTCCAACATGACTGCGCACCAGTGCACAAAGCAAAGGTCCATAAAGACATGGATGAGCGAGTTTGGGGTGGAGGAGTCCAGATCCTCAACTCGATAGAACACCTTTGGGATGAATTAGAGCAGAGACTGCGAGCCAAGCCTTCTTGTACACATCAGTGCCTGACCTCACAAATGCACTTCTGGAAGAACGGTCAAACATTTCCATAGACTGAAGCCCTGTACACACGGGCGAGAATCCCGTCCAAAAAAAATTTTGGTTTTCTCGACGGGATTCCTGGCAAGCTTTTTTTGCCAAGCCCTGTGTACACACGCACATTCAAAAGAACCGCCGTTTTTTTGAATGGCAAGAACGCGGTGACATCATCGACTACCATGAGCATGCGCTCGTCACATTCAATGCCGTCGCCGCCATCTTGCTTCACCCTACACTACCCTTGTAAGCTACCGCGCATGCGTCAAAGTCTCATCGAGCATGCGCGGGCTTACCTGGGGACAGGTAAGCATGTAGCCTCGTACACACGCACGGTTTTCTCGTTGGGAAACAGGACAACGAGAATCCCGACGAGAAAATAGAGAGCAGGTTTTCTATTTTTCTCATCGAGATTCACGGCAGTTTTCCCAATGAGAAACCATACAAACGATCGGTTTTCTCGGCAAAAAGCTCTCCCAGCAGTTTTCTTGCAGAGAAAACCGGTCGTGTGTACGAGGCTTCACTCCTAAACCTTGTGGATAGGCTTCCCAGAAGAGTTGAAGCTGTTATAGCTGCAAAGGGTGGGCCAACTCAATATTGAACCCTACGGACTAAGACTGGGATGCCATTAAACTTCATGTGCATGTAAAGGCAAGCATCCCAATACTTTTGGTAATATAGTATATACTGTATATATCACATTTGGCTTGTATCCATAACACTTTTACAGCATTGATATATATATATCTCCACAGATTTTTTCATTATTGATGGCTTGCAAATTACTGTATATACTCGAGTATAAGCCGACCCGAATATAAGCCGAGGCACCTAATTTTACCACAAAAAAATGGGAAAACGTATTGACTCGAGTATAAGCCTAGGGTGAGAATGCAGCAGCTACTGTAGGTGGAAAAGAGGGTCAACAATGCCCATTTGCAGCCTCAATTTGCCCATTACACGCCTCACTGTGCCCATTTGCAGCCTCACTGTGCCCATTGCACGCCTCACTGTGCCCATTGCACGCCTCACTGTGCCCATTGCAGCCTCACTGTGCCCATTGCATGCCTCACTGTGCCCATTGCACACCCTGGGACGAGGACGAGAGGACGTCCGTGATAGGCGGAACACTGAACAGTGACTCACTGTTGGGAAACTGAGTGTTCCCCTATCACGGACAAGGATGAGGAGGTGGCGCGGCTTTTGTACACTGGATGGCCGCTGTCTGACTGCATGACATGGCTCATCAGTTATGCAGATGAGACAGACTCGAGGATAAGCCGAGGGGGGTATTTTCAGCACAAAAAAATGTGTTGAAAAACTCGGCTTATACTCGAGTATATACAGTTTTCTCTTATGTGTTTCATAAACAAAGTTCAGGAGAATATATATACAGAAACGTTTAAATTGTACATATAAAAGTTATTATTGTTATTACCCAATAAAGCATGTTGCAATGCAAAAACCATGTATCACTAGTGTATTCTACTTACACAAATATAGAAGGCCAGCTAATATACCTATAAAACAATTGTTGGACGCCACCTGCTATTGTGATATCACCCATATGGGGCAGCTGAATATAAGCCACATGGGGTATTACCCCGATCCTGCCAAGATGCTTTCAATAAATTATATACAGTGCAATAACAGCCTTTATAAAACAAAATGTAGATGTCCATTAAAGTGTACTGTACGTAAACACTAAATCTATTTTTCAGCATGTTTGACATCATGCCTCACTGTAAATAATTTTCCTAAAGTGGTTGTAAAGGAAAAAGGCCTTTTGCGTTAATGCATTCTCTGCATTAAGGTAAAAAGCCTTACAATAGCAGTGCCCCCCATCCCATGTATGGGCAGGCTGATTGTGCCCAAGCTGATCAATCGACTGATCAACTTGGGTACAACCAGCATCTTGGTTTTTCATGGGATTAAACAATAGCTCCATGGGAGGATTGCCCTATTAACACTGATAATACTGACGGTGTTAATAGGGAATCAATTGATTTTCTTTTATGCAAGCCGTAACAAAATCTCTCCATCTATGGCCGGCTTAAGGGAGCACTCACGATAGACTAACACTGCTGACAAAACCAGCTGATCAAACTGAGACAGTCAGCAAGCAACCAAGAGAGTTGAAGTTGGACAATGCCAACAGAGGGAATCTCTGTGCCAGCACCCATAGCCATGATAGGGCCTGAATTAATTTCCACCTTCGGAGACTTCATGGCAAAGTGCAACAGGGGTAGCTCCACTTGGATTTGGCTACTGGGAGTTGGGAACTTTCCTAGGAATTCAGTCTATACCTGCAGGAGAGGAAAACATTGAGGAATGGATTGAAGAGTCTTTGCAGGCATTGGATAAATGGTTGCAGTGAAACATTTTTTCAGAGACCTTCAAGCCCAGAAGAAACAGGAGGGTGAAGGGACAGATCTGGCCTACTAAGGACTCAAAATGGACATGTTCTAAACAACTTACTACAACTAAAGGGCATCTAGTTACTGTACCAAATAGTGACACCTCCTGCTCTCTACCCAACACACCATGGTGGAAAGTCCCCCCTGCTGGTATCTTGTGTATGAAGATTCCACAAAATCTGTCTAATGTGTTGACAAATTTTAGTTTTTTGGGCACCAAAGTATTTTGGTGGGGGCGGAGTGCAGCACCCGCCTATGGCCCCTTTAAGCTGTTCAGCAGGATGTCACACCCCACTGCAGATTGTTCCCCCGTTCCTGGTGATGGACAGCACAAAAAAAGAGGCTGAACTTAGAGGATCCTGATTATATGCAACCTGACCATGCCCACCCCTAGCAACAAGGCCAAGGAGTAAGAGCATTGGCTGCTTGACCAGGCACAGGTGCAGGGCAGCCCTCAGGTATATGGCAGGGGACTTTTGGCTGCCGTAGGTCTGAGGAGAGCCACATTTGGGCTGGGAGAGGCAATGGACTGAGTCAAGGGGATCCCCAGTGCACCAGCTCCAAAGTCGGACATAGATAGTTTGAAACTCGGTCAGTTGAGCAGCGACCAGCAGAGATTCAAACCATTTATGGGCAGGATGTATGTACCCATGTCAATCCATCGATCAACTTGGGTACAACCAGAATGTCGGATTTTCAGCATGTGATTATTGCCAGTGGCTTTAGCCGCTAACAATAATCACTGTGTTCTCCCAGCAGGGACAGCTTCCCATGCCCCCCCTCCCCACTGGGAGAACATAATAGCTCCACAGGTGGTATTCCCCCAACAACACTGACTGTAGCCATGAGCTGCACACACGGCTGCTATAACTGTCTGCTGCTGCTGTTCTACACCTTTTGTTCAAGAGTTTTTACAGTACTGTTGCAGGGAGGTTACGAAATATTCACAATTGATGAAAGGCCTGTTGGCCACCTTAAAGTGTTCAGCTTCAGCTTACTATTGTTGTCATTGTTACTGTTGGATACAAAGTTTTTGCCAGAAGTGGGCTATGCTGTTACTTATACCAGCCATACATATATTGAAATTCGACTGGTTCAGCAGAGACTGGCTGAATTTCGATCCATGTATAGGCAGGCTAAATGTACATAAGTCGATCTATCAATCAACTTGTGTACATCCAGCCTGTTGGAATACGGTGCAACACTATTCACCATATCACACTGCGCTGTGGCAAACAGAACAGAATAAAATGTCACTTTGTGATATTTCTAAAAATGGAAAAAAAAAAAAAAAAGAAAAGATGTGATGCTCTGTGCACAGTGCAATGGCTGCTACAAAATCGGCTGTGTGGTAGTGCATGCTGCTAGTGTAAACAAGTCCTGTAAACTAATTTCTCCCCAAAGCTTCTAGACACAGAGGTGAAGGAGGGCTTGTTTAAACTTTTTTTTACTGCTTTTACATACTTTTGTATGCATAGTCTGGGCACAGGTTTACTTTAATATTTAGCCTAAGTACCTTTCTAGGACTGCAAGGGCAAGGACTTTCACAGCTGGTCAGTATTTTAGATTTCATCCATCCAACCTCACTTTTTTAAACTTTAGGTGCCCTAAGAAGCACATTTTTTATTGTGTTTATATCTCGTATTGCTGCAATCTGGCCCATGCATGTTAAGATCAGGTTTTCCAGTCCAATTTAGGTTCAAAACATGAATGTGTTTACAGGCTGGGTTGTCCCATACTGTATACATAACCAAATCTGTATGACTAAGACATTTAGGGGTTTATTTACTAATGCTAGATAGGGCATAATTAGTCACAATTCCACAGAGAAACCAATCAGCTTCCAGGTTTTATTGCTATATCTTAATTAAACAAGCTGAGGTTAGAATATGATTGGTTTTTTTTTTCTTGCAGAATTGTGACTAATTTTGCCCTCTCTAGCTTTAGTAAATAAACCCCTTAGCAACAAAACTCTACTTTCAAAACATTTACGGGAGCAATAGGCCCTGTAATGACCACCACTGGAATTTGTGTCCAATATGTTTAATACTCAAGCGGATATTGATTTAGGGGAATAATCCAGTCTTTATTCATAGGCAAATGTATATGCATATTTTGTTGTCTAATGTTACATACTGTATATCTGGTTTATTTTTGGGAAGGTTTAAATATCCGTTCAAAGAATAGATAAGATCAGAAACATGTACAGTATGATCTTACTGACCTCAAGTTCTGCCTACATCCTCCAGCTTACTCATATGCTATTACTTGCTCTTTGCCTTTGGACGTAAAGATAACTGTAAGATAGCCTTCCAATCAGAATTTGCAGACCATGCATAGACGGAATTAGACCTGATACTAAAATAAGATTGACATTTAGATGCACCAAAACCTCAGAATGCTGGACTTTCCCATGTTCAATATTTCCCCAACCCTGAAGACAAGGAAAGGGTTACATTTCATTTGTTTTCACTGTAATTTCAGTCTGTGTTCTCTGTTAGTACATCAGTCCCAAGTACAGTTATACAGAACCACGTTGCAGCAGATAATACATGAAAAGGCCAATCTGTCCTAGTTTTGATTATGTTACATAATTGGCATTGGCAGGTCTCCTGAGGATGCCATGTCTCTATCTGATTTCACAATTGTCATAACAACATTCTCTGCAGACATCACCTTGACAAAATGATTGAAAGTTACAGCAGTGCACAGAATATCATGACAGATTAATAGCAACTTCACCCAACTGTTGTTTGATTCTTGTCCCCAGTTATTAAGATAATTAAAAGCATTCTTATTAAAAGATATGTCAGCCTAAAGTATTACTCTCTTAAGGGTTTGTGGTTTTTTTTGTTGCTGACCTTCATCTCACCTCTTACACACTAGCAATACATTATTTTAAAATGCTACAGAAACATTGGCTACCTAAGTCAAGGTAAGTACTAAGGAAAGGAAAGGATTGGAAGGACATAGAGAAGGCAGAACCGTATATTCCAATGCTAGCATCTTATGGCACAAAGAGATTAGTAGTGGTGCAACCACTTGTTACTATCCAGTAGGAAACTGATAGATGGATCCTTGCAATTTCATTGGATAGAGCAGGTAGGCATGGGCTAGGCTTGGTTTGCTGTACAGAGGGCCTAAACCAGATACTGCACAATGCAATGTATGAACTGGACAGAAATTATGAAAAGCAAACTGTCCGGTTCAACACCACTGGGCCACAAATCTAGAGACTAGTCTTTGCTGCAGAAGATCCCAACAAAGGAGAGACAGATATAACAAGGGGTTAGATTTACAGTGAGGAGGGATAGTATTAATTTGAGGTTACAGGAACGGTTAGTGTGAGGGCTTCCAGGAGTGTTTTTGGGAGGAGGCTTGGGTACAAGAAGCCTACATTAGATATACAGGTCCTTCTCAAAAAATTAGCATATTGTGATAAAGTTCATTATTTTCTGTAATGTACTGATAAACATTAGACTTTCATATATTTTAGATTCGTTAAACACAACTTGAAGTAGTTCAAGCCTTTTCTTGTTTTAATATTGATGATTTTGGCATACAGCTCATGACAACCCAAAATTCCTATCTCAAAAAATTAGCATATCATGAAAAGGTTCTCTAAACGAGCTATTAACCTAATCATCTGAATCAACTAATTAACTCTAAACACCTGCAAAAGATTCCTGAGGCTTTTAAAAACTCCCAGCCTGGTTCATTACTCAAAACCGCAATCATGGGTAAGACTGCCGACCTGACTGCTGTCCAGAAGGCCATCATTGACACCCTCAAGCAAGAGGGTAAGACACAGAAAGAAATTTCTGAACGAATAGGCTGTTCCAGGAGTGCTGTATCAAGGCACCTCAGTGGGAAGTCTGTGGGAAGGAAAAAGTGTGACAGAAAACGCTGCACAATGAGAAGAGGTGACCGGACCCTGAAGAAGATTGTGGAGAAGGACCGATTCCAGACCTTGGAGGACCTGCGGAAGCAGTGGACTGAGTCTGGAGTAGAAACATCCAGAGCCACTGTGAACAGGCGTGTGCAGGAAATGGGCTACAGGTGCCGCATTCCCCAGGTCAAGCCACTTTTGAACCAGAAACAGCGGTAGAAGCGCCTGACCTGGGCTACAGAGAAGCAGCACTGGACTGTTGCTCAGTGGTCCAAAGTACATTCAGAAATCAAGGTGCCAGAGTCTGGAGGAAGACTGGGGAGAGGGAAATGCCAAAATGCCTGAAGTCCAGTGTCAAGTACCCACAGTCAGTGATGGTCTGGGGTGCCATGTCAGCTGCTGGTGTTGGTCCACTGTGTTTTATCAAGGGCAGGGTCAATGCAGCTAGCTATCAGGAGATTTTGGAGCACTTCATGCTTCCATCTGCTGAAAAGCTTTATGGAGATGAAGATTTCATTTTTCAGCACGACCTGGCACCTGCTCACAGTGCCAAAACCACTGGTAAATGGTTTACTGACCATGGTATTACTGTGCTCAATTGGCCTGCCAACTCTCCTGACCTGAACCCCATAGAGAATCTGTGGGATATTGGGAAGAGAAAGTTGAGAGACGCAAGACCCAACACTCTGGATGAGCTTAAGGCCGCTATCGAAGCATCCTGGGCCTCCATAACACCTCAGCAGTGCCACAGGCTGGTTGCCTCCATGCCACGCCGCATTGAAGCAGTCATTTCTGCAAAAGGATTCCCGACCAAGTATTGAGTGCATAACTGAACATAATTATTTGAAGGTTGACTTTTTTTGTATTAAAAACACTTTTCTTTTATTGGTCGGATGAAATATGCTAATTTTTTGAGATAGGATTTTTGGGTTTTCATGAGCTGTATGCCAAAATCATCAATATTAAAACAAGAAAAGGCTTGAACTACTTCAGTTGTGTGTAATGAATCTAAAATATATGAAAGTCTAATGTTTATCAGTACATTACAGAAAATAATGAACTTTATCACAATATGCTAATTTTTTGAGAAGGACCTGTATAGCAATGGAGAACAATCTACACAAGCTGTAGCTCTCCTTTTACCAATAATTTGTTATTTTCCAAGAACTGATTTAATAGCACTAGGTAGGGGCAAAAAAAAATAAAAAATACACCAGGCCACAGGAAATGTGGCTAAACTCCACTGTACTCTAATAAAAATTATAAACCTGGGCCACACTACATGATCCAGTCATCAAATGACTGTATAAGTGATTGTACATAGCCAGCAAACAACCAATGTTGTTGTCCCCCGAAAATTTGGCATATTGTCCTCGTCTAGCTACCATACTTTGTTGTGTATAAGTATGTTATGTATAGGTTTTAAGTAATGTCTTTAGTATCATATCTCAATAATGGTTCTATCTGGAATGTCCTTAGTTCTCTTTGACACCAGAAACAGTTTTCAATGTCTAGGATAGGGATGAGCCGAACATCCAGAACATGCGAACGGACCGATAGTTTGCGCAAACTTTCGAACCCCGTTAAAGTGTATGGGAGTCGAACGTGAGAAATCAAAAGTGCAAATTTTAAAGGCTAATATGCAAGTTATTGTCCTAAAAAGGGTTTGGGGACCCGGGTCCTGCCCTGCGGTACATGTATCAATGCAAAAAAAACAGTTTTAAAAGCGTCCGTTTTTTCAGGAGCAGTGATTTTAATGATGCTTAAAGTGAAAAAATAAAAGTAAAATATTCCTTTAAATATCGTGCCTGGGGGTGTCTATAGTATGCCTGTAAAGTGGCGCGTGTTTCCCATGTTTATAAATGTCCCTGCACAAAATGACATTTCTAAAGGAATAAACATCATTTAAAACTGCTTGCGGTTTTAATGTAATGTCTGGTCCCGGCAATATGGATGAAAATCATTGAGAAAAACGGCATGGGTACCCTCCCCCTCCCCCCCCCAGCCCATTACCAGCCCCTTTGGGTCTTGTATGGATATTAAGGGGAACCCCGCACCAAAATTAAAAAAAGTAAATGGGTGGGGCCCCCAGGCCCTATATACTCTGAACAGCAGTATACAGGCAGTGCAAACTAGACAGGGACTGTAGGTTTGTTCTTAAGTAGAATCTGTTTGTCATTTTGAACTGGTACATTTTTAAAGTGTAGCTCCAGCCAAAAAATCTATTTTTAAGCTTTTTGGAAAACATAGGGAAGGGTTATCACCCCTGTAACATTTGTTTTGCTGTCTGTGCACCTGTTCAGAAGATTTCACCTCACGTTTGTCCCAATGGCAATTGGATTTTGTAAGTTTGGGTTTTTTAGGGAAACAAGGATTGGTGATAAAGCATCAGTGGAGAGGAGACACCTTTTTCCCAGGAGAGAATTTCCCTTCCTAGGGGTAGATTTCCTCTCACTTCCTGTTGTCTCCCTCCTGTTGTAAGTAGGAGTCGTTTGAAAGACGGATGTTTGAAAGTAGGGGCCTGCCCTATGTACTCTGCAGAAATTTGGGCCTTAGGTGTTGGTGTTACAACACTGTAAGCCCTCACAGTTACTCTTGGTGGGCGCTGGAACGCCCTGCTGTGAACTATTATATCAAGAATTGTAATTACATGCCAATGCCATTGTTGAACAGTGGCAGAAAAATTGGGCCTTTGGTAGTGGTGGTGGTGGTGCTGGTGCCACAACACTGTAAGTCCCCATAGTTACTCTTGGTGGGCGCAGAAATGGGCCCTGCTGTGAAATATTAGATCAAGAATTGTAATGACATGCCCCTGTTGAACAGGGGCAGAAAAATTGGACCTTAGGCACTGGTGCTGGTGCCACAACACTGCAACCCCTCACAGATACTCTAGCTGGAGTGCAGGAATGACCCCTGCTGCAAAGTATTGCAGCAAAAATTATAATTACACGCCCCTGTTAAACAGGGGCAGAAAAATTGGGCCTTAGGCATTGGTGGCGGTGCCCAGAACCAAAAATGTTCTTACAAGCTATCAACATAAACAGGAGAAAGAGGATAGTCACTCAGCATAACAGGATAGTCACTCAGCATCAGCATAGACAGTCTTGAAGGGATCTCACATTCAAAAAAAATTATTCGGTTACATCAGCATCAGGTGCTTGATAGCTGGTGATCCAAGACTGATTCATTTTTATGAAGGTCAGACGATCGACCGAGTCGGTGGACAGGCGCACCCTGTGATCGGTTACAAAGCCTCCAGCAGCACTGAATGTGCGTTCTGAAAGAACTCTGGATGCAGGACAGGCCAGTAGCTCAATTGCATACTGTGCAAGCTCTGGCCAGTGATCCATCCTCAAGACCCAGTAACACAGAGGATTTTCGATGGGAAAGGTGTCCAAGTCTGATCTTGCCCCTAGGTATTTCTGCACCATGTGAATCAGACGCTGGCGATGGTTGCTGGAACCGATCATACCTTGGGGCTGCGGACTAAAAAATTGTCTGAACGCAGCGGTCAGACGGCCACCTTCTCCACCGCTCCTTCTGTGACTGACCGAAAACCTCAGCAACACGTTGTCCAGGACCAGGAATTTGTAACCTCCCAGGCTCTGGAAACGCGTTGCACAAACCTTTCTGCAAGGCCTCCCGAAGATGTTTCATCCTCTGCTCCCTCTGCGACGACTGGATAAGGTCCACAACCTTACCCTTGTAACGTGGATCAAGGAGGGTTGCCAGCCAGTAATGATCCCTCTCCTTGATAACACGAATACGAGGATCCTTTCGCAGGCTTTGCAGGATCAGGGAGGCCATGCAGCATACAGTAGGTGCCGTCGATATTGTGTCAATCTCGCCACTTCTAGCGGCGAGATTGACACCCTATGAGCTCCGTCACAAGAGCCAGCGCCGAGCTGTCTCGTCATCGGGAAAGGAAAAATGTTCCTTTCACGATGAGCGACATGCATTGCCGATAGACGAGGATCCGACGTGGATTCCCACCAATAGCAGGCACTGCGTTTGGTATGAATCCTGAGCGGGAACTCCACGCCAATTTTTAAAGAAAAAACCGGCATGGGTTCCCCCTCCAGGAGCATACCAGGCCCTTGGGTCTGGTCTGGATTTGAAGGGGAAACCCTACGCCGAAAAAACGGCGTGGGGGTCCCCCTCGAGGTCCAAACCAGACCCTTATCCGAGCACGCAACCTGGCAGGCCGCAGGAGAAGAGGGGGGACGAGAGAGCGGCCCCCCTCCCTCCTGAACTGTACCAGGCCGAATGCCCTCAACATGGGGGGTTTGGTGCTCTGGGGCAGGGGGACGACCTGTTGATGAGGACAGGGCCTCTTCCCGACAACCCTGGCCGTTGGTTGTCGGGGTCTGTGGGCGGGGGGCTTATCGGAATCCGGGAGCCCCCTTTAATTAAGGGACCCCCGGATCCCGGCCCCCCCACCCTATGTGAATGAGTATGGGGTACATCGTACCCCTACCCATTCACCTGGTGGAAAAAAATTGCAATAAAAAAAACACACGGCTTTTTAAAGTATTTTATTGCACAGCTCCGGGGGGGTCTTCTTCCGACTTCGGGGGTCTCCGGTGTCGTCGCCGCGCTCTCCGGTTCTTTCTTCTGCCGGGCCTCCGCTAACTTCTTTTAGCTCTTTTGCTAGCGGAGAGGCCCGGTCTTCCCCGTCATCTCGTCCGGCTCTCCGTTGTCCTTCAAGGGCCTGGTATGCTCCTGGAGGGGGAACCCATGCCGTTTTTTTCTTTTAAAATTGGCGTGGAGTTCCCGCTCAGGATTCATACGAAACGCAGTGCCTGGTAATGGCGGGAATCCACGTCGGATCCCCGCTCAATACAGTGTCGCGTCTCCCTCTCGCTATTGCAGCCGAGAATCTCGGCGATGGGAGAGCGATAGATATACAATATCGGCGGCACCTACTGTAGGTTTGCTGAGGCATTCGGTCCGGAGTCCTCTGGGTCACTAGGGACGACATGATCCGCAGCCACCTCCTCCCAGCCCTGTACAAGTCCATTGGTTTCTTGGGACTGTAAATGATCCCTTGAAGACTGCTGCTGATGCTGAGTGCTAGGCTCCACCTCCATGCTGACACAATCCTCCTCCTCCTCCTCGTCCTCTTCCTGTGTGATTGGCGGGCCAGCAGGAACACTGTCTGGATAAAGGGGGCCTTGAGAGGTAAGGAAGTCCTCCTCTTCCTCCCTCTGTTCTGCCTGAAGTGCCCTGTCCATTATTCCACGCAGCATGTGCTCCAACAGGTGGATAAGAGGGACAGTGTCACTGATGCATGATGCCTCCCTGATCATGACCCACTGTCGTGGCAAAAAAAAAAACAAGCTCCACTGACCCTGTCCTGGTGCCATAGTCGCACAGGTACTCATTGATGGCCCTCAGCTGCATGTGCAGCTGCTGCAGCATGGCCAACGTTGAGTTCCACCTGGTGGGCATGTCACAAATCAGGCGGTTCTTGGGGAGGTTGTATTCCTTTTGGAGGTCAGCCAGCCAAGCACTGGCATTATATGACCAGCAGAAATGCACACAGACTTTCCTGGCCTGCCTCAGGACATCCTGTAAGCCCAGGTACCTGCCCAAGAACCGCTGCACCACCAAGTTAAGGACTTGAGCCAAAAAGGGCACATGGGTCAGCTGTCCCTGTCGGAGGGCGGAGAGGAGGTTGGTGCCATTGTTGCAAACCACCGATCCTGGCTTAAGCTGGCATGGCGTCAACCACCTCTAAGCCTGCCCCTGCAGAGCTGACAGAGCTGTGTGGCTCCTGTCCCCCAAACACACCAGCTCAAGCACCGAATGGCATCTTTTTGCCTGCATACTTGCATAGCCCCTTGAACGCCTACGGACCACCGCTGTTTCCGAGGACAAATCACCACAGGAAGAGGCCCTGGAGGAAGAAGAAGAGGAGGGGTTGGAGGAGAGAGGTGTGTCAGAATCACCACTAGTAGCATTTTTGAGGCGTGGTGGCGGGACAACCTCCAACACTACTGCACCCTGTCCTGCATCCTTCCCAGCTGCCAGCAGAGTCACCCAGTGGGCCATGAAAGATAGCTAACATCCCTGTGCATGCCTGCTGTACCATGAGTCAGCGGTAATATGCACCTAACCACTGACCGCCCTGTCCAGCGAGGCCAAGACATTGCCTTCCACATGCCGGTAGAGAGCCGGAATTGCCTTTCGTGAAAAAAAGTGGCGTTTGGGAACCTGCGACTGAGGTACCGCACTTTCCACAAACTCACAGAAGGGGGCAGAGTCTACCAACTGAAAAGACAGCAGTTGAAGTGCTAGCAATTTAGCCAAGCTAGCATTCAACCACTGGGCATGTGGGTGGCTGGGAGCGAATTTCTTTTGGCAGTGCAGCCACTGGGGCAGGGAAATTTGCCTGGTGCAATCGGACCTTGGTGTACCGATAGCAGGTTTCCCGCAAGTACTTGGCAGTGACACACCTAATTCTACACCTTCATTCCTCTCAGTGCAGGTTTCTGAGAGGACTGAAGGTATAGTGGGGTTGGAGATCCCAGCTGATGAGGAGCAAGGAGAGGTCCGCTTTGTTCTTTGGTGTGGGTCTTTTAGGTACGCTTGCCAATGGACTGCATGGCGGATCGACATATGTCTGGTCAAGCATGTGGTCCCCAAGCGGCTGATGTTTTGGCCACGCGAAATGCACTTCAGACATATGTTGCAAATAGCAACGGTGCGATCTGCTGCACAAGTCTCAAAAAAGGCCCACACCAAAGAACTTTTGGAATAACACGCAGAGACAGCAGCGCCCTGAACATGCGGAGCTCTGCGGTGTGATGCAGTCGGATGGCTGCCCTTAAGCTGGCCCCTGAAGGGCATCCTGCCTTGTTGGAAATGTGCCTCTTCCTCCTCCTCCTCTCTCCTATCAGGCACCCACGTAGAGTCAGTGACCTCATCATCCCCTCCCTCCTCGTCACTGTAGCAAACCTGGAAGTATGTTGCAGCTGGGGGAACAAGACTGCCAGTTTGCTGTCCTTCTTTGGCAACCCCTCTCTCTGGGCTCACGTTACTGCCTTCCTCAAGCTGGGTACCATCATCAGAGCCTTCAAAACGCTGCGCATCCTCCTGCAGCATGTACCCAACTCTGTGGTCAAACAGTTCGGGGGACTCCTCAGGACATGGTGGGGCTAGGGAAGGAGTGACTGATGCCATTGAGCCTAGGGAAGAGGCCGCTTTGTCAGCTGCTTTGGCAGTCAAAGTACCCTGAGCCTGGGTGAGAGAGGATGAGGAGGATGAGGACGGCTTGGTCATCCACTCTACCAACTCTTCTGCATGTTGTGGCTCAACACGGCCAGCTGCCGAAAAAAAGAACAAGCGTTCCCCACGGCCACGTGCTAATGAGGATGCACCATGTCCACGACCAGCACTGTTGCCTCTAGACACAGAGCCTGCTTGCCCTCTTTTATTGGCCTGTGTGTGTCTGCCTCTACTTGTTGGCCTTCCAGACATACTGTATTTGATGTATTGGAATAGGTACACAAGGAATTGTCTGCAGTCAGCTTTAGCTGCACACTGTACCCAGTATACATTACGCTGACTTAATAAACTGCAGGCTAACTCAATCAACTGCCTGTATTATTAGGAATAGAACAGGAATAGTCTGCAGTCAGCATTACGTGCACACTGAGCCCAGTATACAGTACACTGACTTAATATACTGCAGCTTAGCTCAATCAACTGACAGCCTATATTATTAGGAAGAGAACAGTGATGGTCTGCAGTCAGCTTTACCTGCACACTGAGCCCAGTATACAGTACACTGACTTAATATACTGCAGCTTAGCTCAATCAACTGCCTGCCTATATTATTAGGAAGAGAACAGGGATGGTCTGCAGTCAGCTTTACCTGCACACTGAGCCCAGTATACAGTACACTGACATAATAAACTGCAGCTTAGCTAAATCAACTGCCTGCCTATATTATTAGGAAGAGAACAGGGATGGTTTGAAGTCAGCTTTACGTGCACACTGAGCCCAGTATACAGTACACTGACTTAAAGTGGTTGTAAACCCACTTTTTAAACAAAGACCTACAGGTAAGCCTAGATTAAGGCTTACCTGTAGGTGCATGAAATATCTCCTTAACCTACACGGTTAAGGAGATATTTGTATGTAAATGCGGCGACGCTGACGTCACCCCATTCACAAATTCGGCTAGGTCGCAACATTCGACGACGTAGCCGAATTTGACAGCTCACGCGCGCATGCGCGGAGTCACGTCTTCGCCGCTCCGGCCAATCACAGCGCCGGAGCGGCGCTGTGATTGGCTGCAGCGGCGATACCCGAAAGTAACATTCCGGCTATCGCCGCAGCGATGGATGCGGCTAGAGGAGGGACACGGACGACTTCGGGGGCCCCGATCGAAGGTAAGTGGTACATAATGAGCTAGTATGCTAGTCATACTAGCTCATTATAGCTTTGTCTTGCAGGTTAGAAAAAAAAACAAAAACGACAAAAGGGTTTACAACCACTTTAATAAACTGCAGCTTAGCTAAATCAACTGTTAGCCTATATTATAAGGAAGAGAACAGGGATGGTCTGCAGTCAGCTTTACATGCACACTGAGCCCAGTATACAGTACACTGACTTAATAAACTGCAGCTTAGCTAAATCAACTGCCAGCCTATATTTTTAGGAAGAGAACAGGGATGGTCTGCAGTCAGCTTTACCTGCACACTGAGCCCAGTATACAGTACACTGACTTAATAAACTGAAGCTTAGCTAAATCATCTGACAGCCTATATTATTAGGAAGAGAACAGGGATGGTCTGCAGTCAGCTTTACCTGCACCCTGAGCCCAGTATACAGTACACTGACTTATGTGCACACTGAGCCCAGTATACAGTACACTGACTTAATAAACTGCAGCTTAGCTAAATCAACTGCCAGCCTATAATATTAGGAAGAGAACAGGGATGGTCTGCAGTCAGCTTTACGTGCACACTGAGCCCAGTATACAGCACACTGACTTAATAAACTGCAGCTTAGCTAAATCAACTGCCAGCCTATATTATTAGGAAGAGAACAGGGATGGTCTGAAGTCAGCTTTACGTGCATACTGAGCCCAGTATACAGTACACTGACTTAATAAACTGCAGCTTAGCTAAATCAACTGCTAGTCTATATTATTAGGAAGAGAACAGGGATGGTCTGCAGTCAGCTTTACCTGCACCCTGAGCCCAGTATACAGTACACTGACTTATGTGCACACTGAGCCCAGTATACAGTACACTGACTTAATAAACTGCAGCTTAGCTAAATCAACTGCTAGCCTATATTATTAGGATAAGAACAGGGATGGACTGCAGTCATCTTTACCTGCACACTGAGCCCAGTATACAGTACACTGACTTAATATACTGCAGCGAGAATAACAGGAACACTCTGAAGTGAGATCTAGCTAATCTGAATACAGTGTATATATATATATATATATATATATATATATATATATATATATATATACAACTCCTGGGATGCATATATATATATACTAAATACACTCAGGGCCGTCGGAACAGGACAGGCAAAACAAGCAATTGCTTGGGGCCCCGAGCTGGCCTGGGGCCCCAGCCTGCTGCCTGTCACTGTCCTCGATTTCGAGCTGATCCGCGGATTGCGGCCATAGGAAAGGCCGCGGCTTCGGCCTAGCTCCGGAGCGGCGGCCATCTTGGTACACCCGGCGGTGAAAGGCCGCCGCTATTGCTTATGGGAGTTGTAGTCCACAGCGGCTACGTGCTGATGCTCCCTGCTCCTGGGGGGAGGAGTCAGTGTCAGTCACAGTCACTCAGGAGGGCAGCGCAGGCGTGCTACAACTCCCATTGCGGTCGGATCATATTTTGCCCGCCAGACAGTGCCTCTGGAAACGGTAGGTCGGTGAATGACTTTTTAATGGAGTAATAAAGTCTCTAATAGTTCCACAAATAAAATAGTAAATAAGTTTTCTTGAAAAGTAGTAAAGAATCTGTCTTTCTATGGCTCCACAAGCATGTACTTGTACATGATTTCTGTTCTTCTGTCCAGTAATCCAGCCAGGCCAGGATCAGGATCCTTGGATATTAGTGCGCGGCTGCAAACAACTTTCTGGTCACAGCAGCCTGCTTCTCCATCTCAATCCCCACTATTGGAGAAATGTCTCCAATAGTGGGGATTGGGATGGAGAAGCAGGCTGCTGTGACCAGGAAGTTGTTTGCAGGAGAAAAGCGCACGAATATTCAGGGATCCTAATCCTGGCCTGGATTACTGGACAGAAAATAAATCATGTACAAGTACATGCTTGTGGAGCCATAGAAAGACTGACAGATTCTTTACTACTTTTCAAGAAAACTTATTTACTATTTTATTTGTGGAACTATAAGAGACTTTATCACTCCATAATTATTTTTGAATATTTTTATTATTTTAACAGTGGACATTACAGGGGGAGATGTGGACAGTACAGGGGGAGATGTGGACAGTACAGGGGGAGATGTGGACATTACAGGGGGGGAGATCTGGATTTTACAGTAAGGGAGATGTGGACAGTACAGGGGGAGATGATGTGGACATTACAGTGGGGGAGATGATGTGGATATTACAGTGGGGGAGATGATGTGGATATTACAGTGCGTAGTCCCCCTGTCCATCCCACGGTCCCCCTGTCCATCCCACGCTCCCCCTGTCCATCCCACGCTCCCCCTGTCCATCTCACTGTCCATAAACAGTCCTAAGCAGCATCTTAATGTTAATGTGAGTGTGTATGTGTTGTAAGTATGTTGGATTATATGCAACAGCAGTATTTGCACTGTAAACCTTTTTTATTTATATAAAGTGTGGGTAAGCTTAAACTGTATCGCTATTCTGTGGTTCCTGTAGGCTTTCCATGAGTGCGCGGGGGGGGGGGGGGGGTTGGGGGGGCCTCCATGTCCTCCATGTCCATATTTTGCTTGGGGTCCCCAAATTCCTTCAAACGGCCCTGAATACACTGACTGCAGCTACCTGAATCGCCTGCCTGCTCTGTCTAACTGAAATGAAATGACACTCTGACTCTCTCTCTATCTCTCTCAGACTCTCACAATTAGGGATGAGCTTCGTGTTCGAATCGAACATACGTTCGACTCGAACATCGGCTGTTCGATCGTTCGACGAAGATCGAACGATTTGGGCCGTTCGCGCCAAATTCTAGTGACGCGAACGGCCCACGATGCACTACGCCATCGCAGTGTCATCCAGGCGCTGTGATTGGCCAAGCATGCACTGTGACCCCGCATGCTTGGCCAATCACAGCGCCGGCAGCGAGGAGAGCAATGATTGGCCACAGGCAGGATGCCTGTGGCCAATTATTGCTGAGGGTGTTTAGTACACGCCCCACACTATAAAAGGCCGCCAGCACGGCGGCCTAGTGTAGTGTGTTCCGGAGCAGGGATAGAGCAGCATAGGCAGGGACAGTGACTTTTATTTCTTTCTTGCTTAATCTGGATTCCTTTAGTTTAGGGAAAGAGAAGGATAGGTAGGGAGAGTGTCAGGCCTCGTACACACGACCGATTTTCTCGTCGTAAACAGTCAAGAAAAGTGCCGCGAGAGTTTTTTTGTCTAGAAAAACGTTCGTGTGTATGGTTTTACGACGAGAAACTTGACGAGAATCTCGACGAGAAAATAGAGAACCTGCTCTCTATTTTCTCGTCAGGAGTCCAGATTTCCTCGTCGTGTTTCTCGTCGGCCTGTTTTGTGACGAGAAAATGGTTCGTGTGTATGCTTTTACGACTCTTCCAAAAGCGCGCATGCTCACAAGCAACTATGAGACGGGAGCGCATCTTCTGGTAAAACAAGCCTTCGTAAAGGAGATAGCACATTCGTCACGCTAAAACGAACTGAAAGCACGAAGACTGAAAAGTGCGAATCGTCTCTTCCCAAACTTTTACTTCACACACGGTAACACGAGATCAGCAAAAGCAGCCCAAGGGGTGGCGCCAAGAAAAAAGATCTTCCCCTTTATAGTGCCGTCGTACGTGCTGGACGTGAGCGCAGAGAACCACGAGGAAATTGGGAAATGACAGTGTGTACGCATAGAAAGCTTGACGAGAAAATCGACAAGCTTAACAAGAATCTCGTCGAAAAAAACGACGTGTTTTTTACGACGAGAAAATCGGTCGTGTGTACGAGGCCTCAGTGTGTTTTGTGCTTGTGCTATAGTGTGCTTAAAAAAAACATTTTTTCTAGGGACAGAAAACTGTAGGTAGGGAGAGTGTCAGTTTCTTTCACTGTGTAAGTCCTTGTTTCTAGGGACCTGGAAGGACAGTGAGTGAATTCTCCTTGTGCTATATTGTGCTTAAAAAAAACATTTTTTCTAGGGACAGAAAACTGTAGGTAGGGAGAGTGTCAGTTTCTTTCACTGTGCAAGTCCTTGTTTCCAGGGACCTGGAAGGACAGTGAGTGAATTCTCCTTGTGCTATATGGTGCTTAAAAAAAACATTTTTTCTAGGGACAGAAAACTGTAGGTAGGGAGAGTGTCAGTTTCTTTCACTGTGCAAGTCCTTGTTTCTAGGGACCTGGAAGGACAGTGAGTGAATTCTCCTTGTGCTATATTGTGCTTAAAAAAAACATTTTTTCTAGGGACAGAAAACTGTAGGTAGGGAGAGTGTCAGTTTCTTTCACTGTGCAAGTCCTTGTTTCTAGGGACTGGGAAGGACAGTGAGTGAATTCTCCTTGTGCTATAGTGTGCTTAAAAAAAACATTTTTTCTAGGGACAGAAAACTGTAGGTAGGGAGAGTGTCAGTTTCTTTCACTGTGCAAGTCCTTGTTTCTAGGGACCTGGAAGGACAGTGAGTGAATTCTCCTTGTGCTATATTGTGCTTAAAAAAAACATTTTTTCTAGGGACAGAAAACTGTAGGTAGGGAGAGTGTCAGTTTCTTTCACTGTGCAAGTCCTTGTTTCTAGGGACCTGGAAGGACAGTGAGTGAATTCTCCTTGTGCTATATTGTGCTTAAAAAAAACATTTTTTCTAGGGACAGAAAACTGTAGGTAGGGAGAGTGTCAGTTTCTTTCACTGTGCAAGTCCTTGTTTCTAGGGACCTGGAAGGACAGTGAGTGAATTCTCCTTGTGCTATATTGTGCTTAAAAAAAACATTTTTTCTAGGGACAGAAAACTGTAGGTAGGGAGAGTGTCAGTTTCTTTCACTGTGCAAGTCCTTGTTTCTAGGGACCTGGAAGGACAGTGAGTGAATTCTCCTTGTGCTATATTGTGCTTAAAAAAAACATTTTTTCTAGGGACAGAAAACTGTAGGTAGGGAGAGTGTCAGTTTCTTTCACTGTGCAAGTCCTTGTTTCTAGGGACCTGGAAGGACAGTGAGTGAATTCTCCTTGTGCTATATTGTGCTTAAAAAAAACATTTTTTCTAGGGACAGAAAACTGTAGGTAGGGAGAGTGTCAGTTTCTTTCACTGTGCAAGTCCTTGTTTCCAGGGACCTGGAAGGACAGTGAGTGAATTCTCCTTGTGCTATATTGTGCTTAAAAAAAACATTTTTTCTAGGGACAGAAAACTGTAGGTAGGGAGAGTGTCAGTTTCTTTCACTGTGCAAGTCCTTGTTTCTAGGGACCTGGAAGGACAGTGAGTGAATTCTCCTTGTGCTATATTGTGCTTAAAACAAACATTTTTTCTAGGGACAGAAAACTGTAGGTAGGGAGAGTGTCAGTTTCTTTCACTGTGCAAGTCCTTGTTTCTAGGGACCTGGAAGGACAGTGAGTGAATTCTCCTTGTGCTATATTGTGCTTAAAAAAAACATTTTTTCTAGGGACAGAAAACTGTAGGTAGGGAGAGTGTCAGTTTCTTTCACTGTGCAAGTCCTTGTTTCTAGGGACCTGGAAGGACAGTGAGTGCATTCTCCTTGTGCTATATTGTGCTTAAAAAAAACATTTTTTCTAGGGACAGAAAACTGTAGGTAGGGAGAGTGTCAGTTTCTTTCACTGTGCAAGTCCTTGTTTCTAGGGACCTGGAAGGACAGTGAGTGAATTCTCCTTGTGCTATATTGTGCTTAAAAAACATTTTTTCTAGGGACAGAAAACTGTAGGTAGGGAGAGTGTCAGTTTCTTTCACTGTGCAAGTCCTTGTTTCTAGGGACCTGGAAGGACAGTGAGTGAATTCTCCTTGTGCTATATTGTGCTTAAAAAAAACATTTTTTCTAGGGACAGAAAACTGTAGGTAGGGAGAGTGTCAGTTTCTTTCACTGTGCAAGTCCTTGTTTCTAGGGACCTGGAAGGACAGTGAGTGAATTCTCCTTGTGCTATATTGTGCTTAAAAAAACATTTTTTCTAGGGACAGAAAACTGTAGGTAGGGAGAGTGTCAGTTTCTTTCACTGTGCAAGTCCTTGTTTCTAGGGACCTGGAAGGACAGTGAGTGAATTCTCCTTGTGCTATATTGTGCTTAAAAAAAACATTTTTTCTAGGGACAGAAAACTGTAGGTAGGGAGAGTGTCAGTTTCTTTCACTGTGCAAGTCCTTGTTTCAAGGGACAGAGAAGGACACCTGAAGGTAGCCCTTATTGCTTTTTTCCCATCTCCCTGCAGGCCATCTATTAGAATGTCTGGAAGGCAAACAAGGAGAGGCAGACAGTCAGGAGGCAATAAAAGAGGGCAAGCAGGCTCTGTGTCTGGGGGCAACAGTGCTGGTCGTGGACGCGGTGCATTGTCATCAGCACATGGCCATGGGACACGCTTGTCCTTCTTTTCCGCAGCTGGACATGTTGAGCCACATCATGCCGAAGACTTGGTAGAGTGGATGACCAAGCCCTCCTCCTCCTCCTCATCCTCTCTCACCCAGGCTCAGGGTACTGGCAAAGCAGCTGCCAAAGCGTCCTCTTCCCTGGTATCAATGTCAGACTCATCATCAGTCACTCCTTCCCTAGACCCACCATGTCCTCCTCCTGAGGAGTCCCCCGAACTGTTTGAGCACAGTGTTGGGTACATGCTCCAGGAGGATGCCCAGCGTTTCGAAGGGTCTGATGATGAAACCCAGCTACAGGAAGGCAGTAGGGTGAGAGCAGACAGAGGGGATGCTCAAGAAGGACACCAATCTGGCAGTCATGTTCCAGCAGCTGCAGCATACTGCCAGATTGGCTCCAGTGATGAGGAGGGAGGGGATGATGAGGTCACTGACTCCACGTGGGTGCCTAATAGGAGAGAGGAGGAGGAGGATGAGGAGGAGGCACATCTCCAACGAGACAGGATGCCCTTTGGTGGCCAGCGTAAGGGCAGTACACCGACGGAATCACACCGCAGAGCTCCGCCTGTGCAGGGCGCTGCCTCTGCCCGTCATTCAAAAAGTTCCTTGGTGTGGGCCTTTTTTGAGGCTAGTGCATCAGATCGCACAGCTGCTGTTTGCAACATATGTCTCAAGCGTATATCGCGTGGCCAAAACATCAGCCGCTTGGGTACCACATGCCTGACCAGACATATGTTGACCTGCCATGCAGCTCGTTGGCAAGCCTACCTCAAAGACCCACACCAAAGAACAAAGCGGACCTCTCCTTGCACCGCATCAGCTGGGATTTCCAACCCCACTATAACTTCAGTCCTCTCTGAAACATGCACTGAGAGGAATGAAGGTGTAGAATTAGGTGTGTCACAGCCAAGTACTTGCGACCACTCTGCTAGCAGTACACCGACGTCCGATTCTAGCAGGCAAATTTCCCTGCCCCAGCTGCTGGACCGTCGAAAGAAGTTCACTCCCAGCCATCCACATGCCCAGCGGTTGAATGCTAGCTTGGCTAAATTGCTAGCGCTTCAACTGCTGCCTTTTCAGTTGGTAGACTCGGCCCCCTTCCGTGAGTTTGTGCAATGTGCGGTTCCTCAGTGGCAGGTTCCCAAACGCCACTTTTTCTCACGGAAGGCTATTCCGGCTCTCTACCGGCATGTGGAAGGCAATGTCTTGGCCTCGCTGGACAGGGCGGTCAGCGGTAAGGTGCATATTACCGCTGACTCATGGTCCAGCAGGCATGGACAGGGACGTTACCTTTCTTTCACGGCCCATTGGGTCACTCTTTTGGCAGCTGGGAAGGATGCAGGACAAGGTGCAGTAGTGTTGGAGGTTGTCCCACCGCCACGCCTCCAAAATGCTACTACTGGTTGTGACACACCTCTCTCCTCCACCCCCTCCTCTTCTTCTTCCTCCATGGCCTCTTCCTGTGGTTTGTCCTATGAACCAGCGGTGCTCCGTAGCCGTTCACGGGGCTACGCAAGTACGCAGGCAAAAAGATGCCATGCCGTGCTTGCGCTGGTGTGTTTGGGGGACAGAAGCCACACTGGGGCAGAGGTCCTGTCTGCTCTGCAGGGCCAGGCCGAGAGGTGGTTGACGCCACGCCAGCTTAAGCCAGGAATGGTGGTTTGCGACAATGGCACCAACCTCCTCTCCGCCCTCCGACAGGGACAACTGACCCATGTGCCCTGTGTGGCTCACGTCCTTAACCTGGTGGTGCAGCGGTTCTTGGGCAGGTACCCGGGCTTACAGGATGTCCTGAGGCAGGCCAGGAAAGTCTGTGTGCATTTCCGCAGATCTTATAATGCCAGTGCTCGCCTGGCTGAGCTGCAAAAGGAGTTGAACCTGCCCAAGAACCGCCTTATATGTGACATGCCCACCAGGTGGAACTCAACGTTGGCCATGCTGCAGCGGCTGCACACGCAGCAGAGGGCCATCAATGAGTACCTGTGCGACTACGGCACCAGGACAGGGTCAGGGGAGCTTGGTTTTTTTTCTCCACGCCAGTGGGGCATGATCAGGGATGCATGCACTGTCCTGGCACCATTTGAGGAGGCCACGAGGATGGTGAGCAGTGACAGTGCATGCATCAGTGACACTGTACCTCTTGTCCACCTGTTGGAGCACACGCTGCGTGGAATAATGGACAGGGCACTTGAGGCAGAACAGAGGCAGGAAGAGGAGGACTTCCTTGCCTCTCAAGGCCCCCTTTACCCAGACAGTGTTCCTTCTGTCCCACCCATCGCACAGGAAGAGGAAGAGGAGGAGGAGGAGGAGGAGGAGGAGGATTGTGTCAGCATGGAGGTGGAGGCTGGCACTCAGCATCATCAGCAGCAGTCTTTTAGGGATGATTTACAGTCCCAAGAAACCAGTGGACTTGTACGTGGCTGGGAGGAGGTGACTGCGGATCATGTCGTCCTTAGTGACCCAGAGGACTCCGGAGCGAATGCCTCAGCAAACCTACGCTGCATGGCCTCCCTGATCCTGCAAAGTCTGCGGAAGGATCCTCGTATTCTTCGGATCAAGGAGAGGGACCATTACTGGCTGGCCACTCTCCTTGATCCACGGTACAAGGGTAAGGTTGCGGACCTTATGTTACCGTCGCAGAGGGAGCAGAGGATGAGACAACTCCGGGAGGCCTTGCAGAAAGGTCTGTGCAACGCGTTCCCAGAGACTGGGAGGTTACAAACTCCTGGTCCAGGACAACGAGTTGCTGAGGCTTCGGCCAGTCAAAGAAGGAGCGGTGGGGAAGGTGGCCGTCTGACCGATGCGTTCAGACAATTCTTTAGTCCGCAGCCCCAAAGTATGATTGGTTCCAGCAACCATCGCCAGCGTCTGATAAACATGGTGCAGGAATATCTAGGGGCAAGGTCAGACTTGGACACCTTCCCCACCGAAAATCCTCTGGCTTACTGGGTCTTGAGGATGGATCACTGGCCAGAGCTTGCACAGTATGCAATTGAGCTACTGGCCTGTCCTGCATCCAGCGTTCTTTCGGAACGCACATTCAGTGCTGCTGGAGGATTTGTCACGGATCACAGGGTGCGCCTGTCCACCGACTCGGTTGATCGACTGACTTTCATCAAGATGAACCAGTCTTGGATCACCACCAGCTACCACACACCTGATGCTGATATAACAGACTAATTGATTTTAACATGTCACATCCCTTCAAGACTGATGCTGATGCTGAGTGTCTGTGCTGTTATGTTGACTGGCTATCCTCCTCCTCCGAGTCCTCAATGATACGATTGATGATGATAGCTTGGAAGATCATTTTTGTTTATGGGTGCCGCCACCAGTGGCTAAGGCCCAATTTTTCAGCCCCTGTTTTACAGGGGCGTGTAATTACAATTTTTTTAGCAATAATTTGCCATAGGGCTCATTGCTGTGCTCCAAGTACAGTATCTGTGAGGGGTTGGAGTGTTGTGGCACCAGTGCCTAAGGCCCAATTTTTCAGCCCCTGTTTAACAGGGGCGTGTCATTACAATTTTTGAAGCAATACTTTGCAACAGGGCTCATTGCTGTGCTCCAAGTACAGTATCTGTGAGGGGTTGTAGTGTTGTGCCACCAGTGCCTAAGGCCCAATTTTTCAGCCCCTGTTCAACAGGGGCATGTAATTACAATTCTTGATCTAATAATTCACAGCAGGGCCCATTCCTGCACCCACCAAGAGTAACTCTGAGGGCTTACAGTGTTGTGTCAACACCACCACCACCACCAAAGGCCCAATTTTTCAGCCCCTGTTCAACAGGGGCATGCAATTACAATTCTTGATCTAATAATTCACAGCAGGGCCCATTGCTGCACCCACCAAGAGTAACTGTCAGGGCTTACAGTGTTGTGGCACCAGCACCACCATCAAAGGCCCAATTTTTACTACCACTGTTCAACAATTATATGTAATTACAATTCCTGATATAATAGTTGACAGCAGGGCGTTCCAGCACCAACCAAGAGTAACTGTGAGTGCTTACAGTGTTGTGCCAACACCAACAACTAAGGGGCCTATTTCTGCAGAGTATCTACGGCAGGTCCCTACTTTCAAACATCCAACTTACAAACGACTCCTACTTGCAAACGCAAGAAGACAACAGGAAGTGAGAGGAAATCTACCCCTAGGAAGGAAAATTCTCTCCTGTAAGAATTAATATGGGAGAAAGGTGTCTCCTCTGTACTGATGCTTTATCAGCAATCCTTGTTTCAAGAAAAACACCACATTTCAAAAACAGTTGTCATTGGGACGGAAAGTGAGGTGAAATGTTCTGAACAGGGGCACAGACAGCAAAACAAATGTTACAGGGGTGATAACCCTTACCTATGTTTTCCAAAAAGTTTAAAAATAGATTTTTGGGCTGGAGCTACACTTAAACAATGTACCTGTTCAAAATTACAAACAGATTCTACATAAGAACAAACCTACAGTCCCTGTCTTGTATGCACCGCCTGTATACGGCTGTTCAGAGTATATAGGGCCTTTTTTATTTTATGTGCGGGGTTCCCCTTAATATCCATACAAGACCCAAAGGGGCTGGTAATGGGCTGGGGTAGGGGGGGGGGGTCATGGGGTAGCTATGCCATTTTTCTTAAAGATTTTCATCCATATTACCGGGACCAGACATTACATTAAAGCCGCAAGCAGTTTTAAATGGCTTTTTTTTCCTTTAGAAGTGTCATTTTGTGCAGGGACAGTTCTAAACACGGGAAACACGTGGCACTTCACAGGCATACTTTAGACACCCCCCAGGTACGATATTTAAAGGAATATTTGACTTTTTTTTTTTCACTTTATGCATCATTAAAATGACTGCTCCCGAAAAACGACCGTTTTTAAAACTTCTTTTTGCATTGATACATGTCCCCTGGTGCAGAACCCGGGTTCCCAAACCCTTTTTAGGACAATAACATGCATAATAGTTGTTATAATTAGCACTTTAGAATTCGAACGTTCGCATCCATTGTATTTAATAGGGTTCTAATGTTCGTACGAACGTTCGGTCCGTTCGCGGGTTCTGGTGCGAACCGAACCCGGGGGTGTTCGGCTCATCACTACTCACAAGTCACAACACACTACACAAGGCTGACATGCAGGCAGCCTTATATAGTGTGGGGCATGTACCTACTCCCCTGAGCCATGATTGGCCAAAGGCACCCTTCCTTTGGCCAATTATGGCTCTCTGTGCTGACAGCGCTGTGATTGGCCAAAGCATGCGGGTCATAGTGCATGCTTGGCCAATCATCAGCCAGCAATGCACTGCAAAGCTGCAGTGAATTATGGGCCCTGACGCGCCACTCGAATTTGGCGTGAATGGCCCATAATGTTTGAAATTTGGCGAACGAGCAAACAGGCGATGTTCGAGTCGAACATGAGTTCGACTCGAACACGAAGCTCATCCCTAGTCTAGGAATGTTTTTCATGGCTGAATACTATAAGCCGGGCGTCACTAAATGGCGGACCGCGGGGCGGTTCCGGCCCCAGTGGCCATTCTGCCCGGACCGCAGCCTCGCCAAGTAGTGTCCTCTCCCCGTTGCCTGCTCACCGCCTGCCGATGCCGATGCTGCTATATACACAGGATGGCAGGTGCAGCGGGTCCGTGCCTTCTCTAATATCTCTGCACTGCCCCCTCCCCACACTGCCTGTCTAAAATCACACAAAACATGAAGTGCGGCCGCTCTGGACAAAGGGTGGGACTTTTTAAGTTAAAAAGTGGGTGATTGGTTGCTAGGTAGCGGGGTGGTCCCAGCAATAAATCACTTACTTTTAGGCCTCATGCCCACGGGCGTTTTTTCAGCCGCGTTTTTGAGCGTTTTTTACAGCTTAAAAACGCCTGTCCATGTTAGTCTATAGCTTCATGCCCACCTAGGCGTTTTTGAGCTGTAAAGAGCATAGGCGTTTGTAAGCTGTAAAAAAAACCCAGGGCCAGTGCGTTCCTCAGCGTCAGAATTTGGCAGGAAAAAACGCGAGCGTCAAAAAACGCGCACTAACGCGCAAAAAACGCGCACTAACGCGCGGTCGCGTTTTTAGCTCCGACTTTTTTTTTTTTTTTTTTTTCAAAAAAAATAAAATAAAATATTTAGGCCTCATGCCCACTGGCGTTTTTACAGCGGCGTTTTTTGCAGCTTAAAAACGCCTGTCCATGTTATTGTAAATATTTTTTTTTTTTGAAAAAAAAAACAAAAAAGAAAAAAAAAAAAACAAAAAAGAAAAAAAAAAAACGTCGGAGCTAAAAACGCGACCGCGCGTTAGTGCGCGTTTTTTGCGCGTTAGTGCGCGTTAGTGCGCGTTTTTGCGCGTTTTTTGACGCTCGCGTTTTTTCCTGCCAAATTCTGACGCTGAGGAACGCACTGGCCCTGGGTTTTTTTTACAGCTTACAAACGCCTATGCTCTTTACAGCTCAAAAACGCCTAGGTGGGCATGAAGCTATAGACTAACATGGACAGGCGTTTTTAAGCTGTAAAAAACGCTCAAAAACGCGGCTGAAAAAACGCCCGTGGGCATGAGGCCTTACAATAACATGGACAGGCGTTTTTAAGCTGCAAAAAATGCAGCTGTAAAAACGCCAGTGGGCATGAGGCCTTAACGTGAAAAGTCCCGCCCATTGTCCAGAGTGCCCACGCTTCATGTCCTGTGTGAAAAAGGTAGGGTTCTGTGGGGAGGGGAGTATTGCTGTGCTGTGCTGTAAAGGACAGTGGTTTTTGATATCGAGAGAGGACTGTAATGAGGGGTCTGTGATGGGGGGTCAGTCTGTAATGAGGGGTCTGTGATAGGGGGGTCAGTCTGTAATGAGGGGTCTGTGATGGGGGGTCAGTCTGTAATGAGGGGTCTGTGATTGGGGGTCAGTCTGTAATGAGGGGTCTGTGATGGGGGGTCAGTCTGTAATGAGAGGTCTGTGATGGGGGTCAGTCTGTAATGAGGGGTCTGTGATGGGGGGTCAGTCTGTAATGAGGGGTCTGTGATGGGGGTCAGTCTGTAATGAGGGGTCTGTGATAGGTGGTCAGTCTGTGATGGGGGACAGTCTATAATGAGGGGTCTGTGATGGGTGGCCAGTCTGTGATGGGGGTCAGTCTGTAATGAGGGGTCTGTAATGGGTGGTCAGTCTGTGATGGGGGGTCAGTCTGTAACGAGGGGTCTGTGATGGGGGGTCAGTCTGTAATGAGGGGTCTGTGATTGGGGGTCAGTCTGTAATGAGGGGTCTGTGATGGGTGGTCAGTCTGTAATGAGGGGTCTGTGATGGGGGGTCAGTCTGTATTGGGGGGTCTGTGATGGGTGGTCAGTCTGTGATGGGGGTCAGTCTGTAATGAGGGGTCTGTGATGGGTGGTCAGTCTGTGATGGGGGGTCAGTCTGTAATGAAGGGTCTATGATGGGGGGTCAGTCTGTAATGATGGGTCTGTGATGGGGGGTCAGTCTGTAATGAGGGGTCTGTGATGGGGGGTCAGTCTGTAATGAGGGGTCTGTGATGGGTGGTCAGTCTGTGATGGGGGTCAGTCTGTAATGAGGGGTCTGTGATGGGTGGTCAGTCTGTGATGGGGGGTCAGTCTGTAATGATGGGTCTGTGATGGGGGGTCAGTCTGTAATGAGGGGTCTGTGATGGGGAGTCAGTCTGTAATGAGGGGTCTGTGATGGGGGTCAGTCTGTGATGGGGGGTCAGTCTGTATTGAGGGGTCTGTGATGGGGGTCAGTCTGTAATGAGGGGTCTGTGATGGGTGGTCAGTCTGTGATGGGGGGTCAGTCTGTAATGAGGGGTCTGTGATGGGGGGTCAGTCGGTAATGAGGAGTCTGTGATGGGGGGGTCAGTCTGTAATGAGGGGTCTGTGATGGGGGGTCAGTCTGTAATGAGGGGTCTGTGATGGGTGGTCAGTCTGTGATGGGGGGGTCAGTCTGTAATGAGGGGTCTGTGATGGGGGGGTCAGTCTGTAATGAGGGGTCTGTGAGGAGTGGTCAGTCTGTGATGGGGGTCAGTCTGTAATGAGGGGTCTGTGATGGGGGGTCAGTCTGTAATGAGGGGTATGTGATGGGGGGGTCAGCCTGAAATGAGGGGTCTGTGAATGGGGGTCAGTCTGTAATGAGGTGTCTGTGATAAAGGGTCAGTCTGTAATGAGGGGTCTGTGATGGTGGGTCAGTCTGTAATGAGGGGTCTGTAATGAGGGGTCTGTGATGGGGGGTCAGTCTGTAATGAGGGGTCTGTGATTTGGGCAGTCAGTCTGTAATGAGGGGTCTGTGAAGTGGAGGACATCATGTGGAGTCATAGCACCAATATGGCATTCGGACCTCCGCTGGAACAAAATTTTTCTGACCGGACCCCAGTGAATTTTAATTCAGTACCCCTGCTATAAGTTAACCTTTGTTTATGGCTTTTTGGCCATTTTAAAACAGACCAAACAAAGTTTTGGTAATCCTTAAATCTTTCTACAGGCCTAAGGTGCTAAAAAATGCACCATCCAATTACTAATGAGGCAAGCATTGGCGTGTTTAGGGTTTCTGTCTTTTGAAATGGCTTATCACACATATAGATGTTTAAACTTGTTTCAAAAATTGTGTAAATGTGCCCATATGCTGTAAGAATACAGAATTGCTATATAAGCCATGCTATAATTTACTGTTAAAAAAAAATTACCGATACCTTTCTTTTTCAATCTGCAGCATTGTCATTTTCTGTAAAATCCAGTGCAGTAGGGCAACCTGGAGGTGTACACTGTTGGTGTACAGAACGCTCCCAGAAATGTAAATTTCTGCTTTTGTAATAGGCTCCCTGATTTTCCCAGAAGTTTGCACTAAGATACAAGTCACATTTTAGGTACCACCTGTAATAGACATTTCAGTTTTGGTGAGATACTTTCTAAGGGTTAAATACTTCTAAAGAGAAGCAGATCCTGCAGCTTTTCTCATTAGAAGACTTAAGCCTAGCAAACACGGGCCAAATGTAAGGCGACATTGGTCGATTCAATGAAAACCGTCAGACATTCAGCCAGTGTGTATGGAAGCCATTCAGACAGCAGACAGCCTTTTGGCTGGCTTCTGTCTGGCATGCATGCTGGAAAACCAGCAGCCAACCGACCCCAGATCAGTGCTCGAAGCCAATGGTTGAGAGAGCTGACCAGAGTGTTCTGGTGGGAGGGCCATCCCCCTGTCAAAACACAATAGAATAGCAGGGAAGATTGCTGTACCAACATCAGATTGTCAGTACAGCGGCTCCAACTGGAGCTGTTAGGTTTTTTTGGGTTGAAAAAAAAGCTAATGGTGTGTACTAGGCTTTAGATTGCACCAGCTGATTATGATGAACCAGTCTCTCCCATTCAGAATTGGTCTGCAGAGGATACTGTGAAACAAACAGCTATTTCTTCAGAGCAACACCAGGGAGGAATCTGCTACAAAGTTTGTTAAAATGCTTGCAATGTACATTAATCACCCAGAAGGGATTGTTTTCTTCTCAATAAACTTGGAATTAATCTCTAAATTTTTAAACACACCAATGTGCTACAGCAAACGTAGTTACACATGCATGGAGTTGTGATCAGGACTTTCACTAAATGGCAACAATGTAAATTAATCCTAAAGGTGTCAATCTCCCAGTATTTAAAGTGGTTGTAAACCCACTTTTTCAACTTGCACCTACAGGTAAGCCTAGATTAAGGCTTACCTGTAGGTGCAAGAAATATCTCCTAAACCTACACGGTTTAGGAGATATTTACTAAAATGACAGGCGCCGCTGTCTACGGCGCATGCGCGCCGTAGATAACGGCGTATTCATGGGGTTAATCCCATTCACAAACTCGGCTACTTCCCAGCAATAGCTGGGCGTACCCGAATGGGACGCCTCCCGCGCGCATGTGCAGAGTGACGTCTCCGCCGCTCCGGCCAATCACAGCGCAGTAACATTCCGGCTATCGCCGCAGAGATGGCTGTGGCTCAAGACAGGGACATGGACGGCTTCGGGGGCCCCGATCTAAGGTAAGTGGTACATAATGAGCTAGTATGCTAGTCATACTAGCTCATTATGCCTTTCTCTTGCAGGTGTTGTAAAAAAAAAAAAAACGAGTAGTGGGTTTACAACCACTTTAAGATACACATCACTATGAATTGAGCAATATGTCAACCAAACAGTTACTCCTAGTTTAAGTGAAGTACAGGCGGTCCCCGGGTTACAAACATCCGACTTGCAAACAACTCCTACTTACAAACGGAGGGAGACAACAGGAAGTGAGAGGAAATCTACCCCTAGGAAGGGAAATTCACTCCTGTTAAGCCTCGTACACACAAACGAGTTTCTCGGCAAAAACCAGCAAGAAACTTGCTGGCAGAGATTTTTTGCCGAGAAACTCGTTCGTGTGTATGGTTTCTCGTCAAGAAAAGCGACAAGTATCTCAACGAGAAAATAGAGATCCTGCTCTCTATTTTCTCGTCGAGATTCTCGTTGGCATGTTTCTCGACGAGAAAAGTGAGTGTGTGTACACTTACCTGTCCTCCCGGAAGCCCGCGCATGTTCGAAATGAATTCGACGCATGCGCGGTAGCTTCCTAGGCATACGTAGGGTATACCAAGATGGCGGCGACGGCATCGAATGTGACGAGCGCATGCTCGTCGTAGTCGATGATATCACCGCGTACGCTCCATTCAAAGAACCGCGGGTTCTTTGAATCGAGCGTCTGTACACTCGGCCGGGACAAGTTTCTTGTCCAAGAATCTCGTCGAAAAAAACGACATGTTTTTTTCGACGAGAATCTCGGCCGTGTGTACGAGGCCTAAGAGTTATAATGGGAAAAAAAGAAAGTGAGGTGAAATCTTCTGAACAGGGATACAGACAGAAAAACAAACATTACAGGGGTGTTAACCATTCCCTATCCAACTTAAAAATGTTGTTTTTGACTGGAGCTACATTTAAAAAATGTACCTGTTCCAATTTACATACAAATTGAACTTAAAGGGGTTGTAAAGTTTTTTTTTTTTCACCTTAATGCATCCTATGTATTAAGGTGAAAAAAACCTGGCAATGACAGCCCCCCCAGCCCCCCCATTTTACTTACCTGAGCCCCGAATCTGCTGTGCGCGTCTCCTTCTCCTCAGAGTCTGGCCGTCGATTGGCTAGATTTGCTAGATTGATAGCAGCGCAGCCATTGGCTCGCGCTGCTGTCAATCACATGCAATGATGCGGCCCGCCGGGGGCGGGGCTGTGTGATACAGTCAGCCGCTATGGCCGCTGGCTGTATCACGGGAGCGCGCCCGCAAGCTAACCCCCTTGGGAGAGCGCTTCACATGAAGGGGGTTAGCTGATGCGGGGAGGAGCCGAGACAGCCGCCGAGGGACCCCAGAATACCAGGATCGGGGCCACTGTGTGCAAAACGAGTTGCACAGTGGAGGTAAGTATAACATGTTTTTTTTTTTGTTTTTTGTTTTTTAAATGGGAACCTTTAGTGTCCCTTTATGAAACAAAAAATACAGAACCCATCTTGTTTGTAACCTGGGGACTGCCTGTATGCTGGACTTTACCATGTATGGTATTAAAATCTAGCACAGAATCAGGAAGTTGCAGCGCTATGTTTCTTTGAATCATTAGACTACTAAATTGTACTCGTTCTGGTTAAAAGGGCTAAATATAGAAGAATAGCTAGGAAAAAGTAATGTGTCTAATTTTAATTTCTTACAGATTTAAATGACATAATTAAGCATGTTATTTAGACATAAGTGGAACTTCAAGAGTCTTTGAAGAGACCCTTGTAATGAGATGGCACTATAGAACGTCTCTCAACCCAGCAGAACATGCAAAGGAGCTTTGGAAGACAGTAAATATGAAAGTTGAAGATTCAGACTCATGATATACTATATTACTCCCACAATGACATACTGTGGTTGATGGAGGGAAGGTAAAGAAAAAATGTATAAAGTCGCGCTAAACTACTAATAAAGTGACCGTGTGCAAAAGCATGAAAAACTTCCAATTGATGAATATTCAAATTAAATAAATAAATAAATAAATGTAGATATAAAACACAGTCTGTAAAACAAATCACAAAATGGTTAATGCTTATGTAGCGGGTGTTTGAATTTAAGGGAGGCATCTGGGTGGTAGTGTAACCCAGATGCACAAATTGCTAGGGGATCCGAGACCTTTTTCTGGTTCTTGGAGGACTCTGGTGGTGTGAGGTTCCTTGCGGTCCACGGGTGGCGCTGTTGCCCTGGGCCGGAGCTGTACTCACACCGCAAGACTGTACCTTTTTGTCCTCGCCTGGAGCTGGTACAGCGGGGCGGGGAACCCGCTGTGGCGCAAAAGGAGAGGGGATAAAAGGGGCGGACGCCCTTACCACGGGGTTCAGAGTTGAGAGTTCGGAGTGGGAGTCGGAGGACTCGGCCGCACCCAGGCACCTTCAGCTTGGGTGCTGGCGTTCCAGTGCTCCAGGCCTAGGTGCCCTTGGCCTGGCCGGAGCTGAGATGGAGTCCATCCCAGGCACCTTTAGCCTGGGGTGAGGTACTATGGCGAATGCCTGGGGCTCCGTACCTTCGACTGAGTTCCGCAAGGGTGGAGGAATCCGAGGGGGACCCTAACTCCTTGGGTGCCCGTGTCTGAGTTCGTGAGGACTGGTGTGCGGAACTTCTCTGAAGAGTCCAGCGCAGCATGGCTGGTGACAGAGAGGCCTCCTGTTTCTCCCTTGGACGGATCTCTTTCCCCTGACAGGGGCCGTGCTAGCGAAGGTAATTCATGTTCTACTTCATATAGTCAGTGGCCGTGACTATTCGCCACTGGTGATATCACAGTGGTTAGCAGGAGAAGGGAAAGGATTGTGCCTCGATCTATTCCCCATTACTACTCAGTAGAAGAAACTGTTTGTTGTTTGCCAAGAAGAATAAAACTGAGTTGGACCTATTCACTGTGTGGAACTCTGGTTACTAGAAGCAAAGGAGTCAGGGACGAAGTACTGGACTTGACTCTAGGACACCTACACAAAACCCAATCTTCTGGCCTTCACCTCTTAGCTATGGAGGACATGGGTCGTGGTGTATCTCATCCCTCCCCCCAGCACTGAGACCCCTAGACGAAGAAAGACAAGCCGAGTATGAGAAAAGGGAGAGAGGGGTGAGGCCGCTACACTTATAAAGTCCACTTTAGTCCAAAAAAGGTGAAAGGATGATCCTTAAACCATCCACAATAATGGTAAGTTAAATAAGTGTCCACCCGTGCTGAAAAATCCTTAAGTCTAAAGGTGAAAGGATGATCCTTAAACCATCCACAATAATGGTAAGTTAAATAAGTGTCCACCCGTGTCGAAAAATCCTTTCTAATTTTAAAAATGCAACCAAAAAAGTGATATCCACCACCAATAAGCACAAGAATCTGCTTACCAAAACTCAGTGGTCCCTTGTTATAGGGGACCCAGGGCAGCCTGTGTGAGTATGGACACTGCTGTGCTGTACATTTCCAAGAACCCCCTTGAGAGTATGGACACTGCTGGACTGTCAAGCTCCAAGGACCCCTGCACTGATAATCCGCACACTCCAAGGTGATGGATGCCAAGTGATATGGGTGATGTGAAAAGACAAAAAAGCCTGGCAAAAAATTTGTTCGAACACGCGAACACTATAAAAGTCTATGGGACACGAACATGAAAAATCAAAAGTGCTTGATTTAAAGGCTTATATGCATGGTATTGGCATAAAAAGTGTTTGGGGACCCGGGTCCTGCCCCAGGGGACATGTATCAATGAAAAAAATGTTTTAAAAACTGCCATTTTTTCGGAAGCAGTGATTTTAATAATGCTTAAAGTGAAACAATAAAACTGAAATATTCCTTTAAATTTTGTGCCTGGGGGGTGTCTATAGTATGCCTGTAAAGTGGCGCATTTTTCCCATGTTTAGAACAGTCCCGCCGCAAAATTACATTTCTAAAGGAAAAAAAAGCCATTTAACCACTTAAGCCCCGGACCATTTGGAGGTGATTTCAGAATTTTGCACTGCGCTGCTTTAACTGTAAATTGTGCGGACATGCAATGTTGTACCCAAACGAAATTTGCGTCCTTTTCTTCCCACAAATAGAGCTTTCTTTTAATGGTATTTGATTGCCTCTGCGATTTTTCTTTTTTGCGATATAATAGACCGAAAATTTTGAAAAAAAATTATATTTTCTACTTTTTGTTATAAGAAAAATCGAATAAACTCAATTTTAGTCATACATTTAGGCCAAAATGTATTCAGCCACATGTCTTTAGTAAAAAAAAATGTCAATAAGCGTATATTTATTGGTTTGCGCAAAAGTTATAGCGTCTACAAACTAGGGTACATTTTCTGTAATTTACACAGCTTTTAGTTTATGACTGCCTATCTCATTTCTCATTTCTTGAGGTGTTAAAATGGCAGGGCAGTACAAAACCCCCCCAAATGACCCCATTTTGGAAAGTAGACATCCCAAGGAAATTGCTGAGAGGCATGTTGAGCCCATTGAATATTTTTTTTTTTTTGTCTCAAGTGATTGAATAATGAGTAAAAAATAAATAAATAATAAAATTACAAAAAGTTGTCACTAAATGATATATTGCTCACACATGCCATGGTTATATGTGGAATTGCACCCCAAAATACATTTTGCTGCTTCTCCTGAGTACGGGGATACCACATGTGTGGGACTTTTTGGGAGCCTAGCCGCGTACGGGCCCCCGGAAACCAAGCACCGCCTTCAGGATTTCTAAGGGCGCAAATTTTTGATTTCACTCCTCACTACCTATCACAGTTTTGAAGGCCATAAAATGCCAAAATAGCACAAAACCCCCCCAAATGACCCCATTTTAGAAAGTAGACACCCCAAGGAAATTGCTGAGAGGCCTGTTGAGCCCATTGAATATTTTTTTTTTGTCCCAAGTGATTGAATAATGACAAAAAAAAAAGAAATTACAAAAAGTTGTCACTAAATGATATATTGCTCACACATGCCATGGTTATATGTGGAATTACACCCCAAAATACATTCTGCTGCTTCTCCTGAGTACGGGGATACCACATGTGTGGGACTTTTTAGGAGCCTAGCCGTGTACGGGACCCCGAAAAACCAAGCACCGCCTTCAGGATTTCTAGGCACAAATTTTTGATTTCACTCCTCACTACCTATCACAGTTTCGAAGGCCATAAAATGCCAAAATAGCACAAAACCCCCCCCAAATGACCCCATTTTGGAAAGTAGACACCCCAAGCTATTTGCTGAGAGGCATGGTGAGTATTTTACAGCTCTCATTTGTTTTTGAAAATGAAGAAAGAAAATCTTTTTTTTTTTCAATTTTCAAAACTTTGTGACAAAAAGCGAGATCTGCAAAATACTTACCATACCTCTCAGCAAATAGCTTGGGGTGTCTACTTTCCAAAATGGGGTCATTTGTGGGGGTTTTGTGCCATCTGGGCATTCCATGGCCTCCGAAACTGTGATAGGCAGTGAGAAGTGAAATCAAAAATTTACACCCTTAGAAAGCCTGAAGGCGGTGCTTGGTTTTTGAGGTCCCGTACGCGGCAAGGCTCCCAAAAAGTCTCACACATGTGGTATCCCCGTACTCAGGAGAAGCAGCAGAATGTATTTTGGGGTGTAATTCCACATATACCCATGGCATGTTTGAGCAATATATCATTTAGTGACAACTTTGTGCAAAAAAAAATAAAAAAATAAAATAAATTGTATTTTTTCCGCAACTTGTGTCAACATATAAAATATTCCATGGACTCGACATGCCTCTCAGTATATAGCTTGGGGTGTCTACTTTCCAAAATGGGGTCATTTGGGGGGGGGGTTTTGAACTGTTCTGGCATTTTATACACAACATTAGGAAGCTTACATGCACTCTTCTAACCACTTGAAGACAAAGCCCTTTTTGACACTTTTTGTTTACATGAAAACATATTTTTTTTTGCAAGAAAATTATGTTGTACCCCCAAACATTATATATATTTTTAAAGCAAAGGCCCTACAGATTAAAATGGTGGGTGTTGCATTTTTTTTTTCTACACAGTATTTGCGCAGCGATTTTTCAAACGCATTTTTTGGGGAAAAAATACATTTTTTAAATTTTAATGCACTAAAACACACTATATTGCCCAAATGTTTGATGAAATAAAAAAGATGATCTTAGGCCGAGTACATAGATACCAAACACGACATGCTTTAAAATTTCGCACAAACGCGCATTGGCGACAAACTACATACATTTTTAAAAGCCTTTAAAAGCCTTTACAGGTTACCCCGTTAGATTTACAGAGGAGGTCTACTGCTAAAATTACTGCCCTTGATCTGACCTTCACGGTGATACCTCACATGCATGGTGCAATTGCTGTTTACATATGACGCCAGACCGACGCTTGCGTTCGCCATTGGGCAAGAGCAGGGCAGGACAGGGGTGCTTTTTTTTTTTTTTTTTTTTTTATTAATTTTGCTTTTTTTATTTTATTTTTAAATTGTTCCTTCCATATTTTTTCTTTTAATCATTTTTATTGTTATCTCAGGGAATGTAAATATCCCCTATGATAGCAATAGGTAGTGACAGGTACTCTTTTTTGAAAAAACTGGGGTCTTCTAGACCCTAGATCTTTCCTCTGCCCTCAAAGCATCTGACCACACCAAGATCGGTGTGATAAAATGCTTTCCCAATTTCCCAATGGCGCTTTTTATATCCGGGGGGGACATTCCCTCCCACTGCTTGTAAAAGCAGTCCAGAGGCTAATTAGCCACTAGGATTGCTTTTACATGAAAGCCGGCCGCTGGCTGAAAAGAATGATACCAAGATGATACCTAAACCCGCAGGCATCATTCTGGTATAAACATTCAAAGTCCAGCACAACATACCAGTACGTTGCTGGTCCTTGTTGGACATGTATTGTAATCTTTTTTTTTCATGCAGCCAGTTGGCTGAACGAAAAAAGAGATTGATCGGTGGGTATGCCCACCATTAGAATACCGCCCTTCATCCACCCACTTCTAATGATGGGCATACATGCACCATTTATATATGCCGAAGCATGGGGGCATCCTCCCGCAAAAAAGTTATGCCGCACACACATGGTCGGACTTTTCCACTGGCAAGCCTCCGTCGGAATTTCGACCGTATGTACGCGACATTAGGAGCAAAATTGCTCCTCCTCTCCTCCGCCCCTGCTGCCCCAATGCTTCGGCATATATGCTTTTTTTTTTTAACTGTGGTGGTGAAATCACCTCCTACAGCACTGGAGTCGCAGGGATCAGGCCTGTCTCTGCGAACGCTGCAGTTATGTGTGTTGTGTTTTGTAAGTGACAGTGATCGATTGATACTGCACTTGGGTGGCCTGGGCTGGACGAAGGGGCAAAACGCAGGTGCTAGCAGGTATCTGGGCTGATCCCGCTAACACTGCGTTTTTGGGAACCCTAAACTGCTGGGGACGCTAGTATACAGTAGATCTGATCAGATCAGATATTGATCTGATCAGATACTATACCACTAAGGGGGGTGTATGCTTCACGCGTGGGTGTTAGCATTACTGGCACTAACCTGACGCTGCCTGGGGTGTGACGCAGACCCTCTCTGACGCTAAAACCTAATTGATATCACCCGCCGGGCGATCAGGGGGTTAAACCTTCATTGGGTTATATATACGGCGGGTGCCCTGACACTATAAAAAGCAAACTAACTAACCAGCGTCACCCGTAACACTTATATGGTGATCACTGGTGAAAGGGTTAACTAGGGGCAATTAGAGGGTTAAAACCTTTATTAGATAATATATGGGGGTACCTGACGCTATAAAAACCTGCGGCGAACCTAAAAAAAATTACTGGCTACCGATCTGCATCACCGACGCTAAGACAGCGATCAGAAAAATGATCGCTTAGTGACAGTGGTGATAGGGGGTGAAAGGGTTACCTGGGGGGCAATCAAGGGGGTTAAACCTTTATTAGATAATTTATGGGGGTACCTGACGCTATAAAAACCTGCGGCGAACCTAAAAAAAATTACTGGCTACCGATCTGCATCACCGACACTAAGACAGCGATCAGAAAAACGATCGCTTAGCGACAGTGGTGATAGGGGGTGAAAGGGTTACCTGGGGGGCGATCAAGGGGTTAAACCTTTATTAGGTAATATATGGGGGTACCTGACGCTATAAAAACCTGCGGCGAACCTAAAAAAAATAACTGGCTACATATCGGCATCACTGACAATAAGACAGTGATCAGAAAAACGATCGCTTAGCGACAGTGGTGATAGGGGGTGAAAGGGTTACCTGGGGGGCGATCAAGGGGGTTAAACCTTTATTAGGTAATATATGGAGGTACCTGACGCTATAAAAACCTGCGGCGAACCTAAACAAAACTGGCTACCGATCGGCATCACAGACAATAAAACAGCGATCAGAAAAACAATCGCTTAGTGACAGCGGTGCTAGGGGGTGAAAGGGTTACCTGGGGGGGCGATCAAGGGGGTTAAACCTTTATTAGATAATATATGGGGGTACCCGACGCTATAAAAACCTGCGGCGAACCTAAAAAAAATTACTGGCTACCGATCGGCATCACCGACGCTAAGACGGCGATCAGAAAAATGATCGCTTAGCGACAGTGGTGATAGGGGGTGAAAGGGTTATCTGGGGGGCGATCAGGGGGTTAAACCTTTATTAGGGGGGGTTAGGGGGCTACACTGGACCTAAAACTAAACTTTGGTGACACTTTTACAGTCACAAATGTCACCGATTGCAGTGATCAGTAAATAAATGGTCACTGCAATCAGTGACACTGTGGCTGGGGGCTGGGGGGTGATCTGGGGGGTGATCTGGGGGTGTCTGGGGGGGGGCTGGGGGGGCGATTTATGTACCTATGTGTTCTGGTGTCAGTGTAGTGTTTTGTGCAGTAACCTGGCATCTTCTCCTGTACGGCGCTCGGTATATGTGAGCGCCGCAGGAGAGATGACATCACTTCCTCTGCCTGTGTTTACATTACACAGGCAGGGGAAGCTCTCTCATTCGCCGGGAGCGATCGAGAGGGGGTGGCCGGAATCGAACGGCCGTCCCCTCATGCCTGATCGCTCCCGATCAGTTAACCACCGCTCACTGTAAAGAAGGGGGGTCCGATCTGACCCCCCAACTATACAAAGGCAGTCACGTAGATATACGTGATTCTGCCTGTCGGTGCCATTCTGCCGACGTATATTTACAGTGGGCGGTCGTTAAGTGGTTAAAACTGATTGTGGCTGTAATGAATTGTCGGGTCTCAGCAATACAGATAAAACTCATTGAAAAAAACGGCATGGGTTCCCCCCCCAGTCCATCACCAGGCCCTTTGTGTCTGGTATGAATATTAAGGGGAACCCCGAACCAAAATTTAAAAAAAAATTGTGTGGGGGTCCCCCCAAAATCCATAGCAGGCCCTTCAGTCTGGTATGGATATTAAGGGGAACCCTGCGCCAAATTTAAGAACAAAAATGGCATAGGGGTCCCCCCAAAATCTATACCAGACCCTTCATGTCTGGTATGGATTTTAAGGGGAACCCTGCGCCAAAATAAAAAAAAATGCCTTGGGTCCCCCCCCCCCAAAATCCATACCAGACCCTTATCCGAGCATGCAACCTGGCAGGCCACAGGAAAAGAGGGGGGAGGAGAGAGAGCCCCCCTCCTGAACCATACCAAGCCACATGCCCTAAACATGGGGGATAGGTGGTTTGGGGCAGGGGACCCCAGATCCCACCCTCCCCTATGTGAATTAGTATCGGGTACATGGTAATCCTACCAGTTCACAAAAAAAGTGTTAGAAATAGTAAAAAAAGACAGGAGACACTTCGGGACAAGTCCTTTATTAAAAAATAAAAATGTCCAGCGATGTCCATTCATCTTCTATTGCGCCGCTCGAGCCAAAAAAAAAGCCGCAACAGCTCCGCCTCCAAAGCGAGAGAAGCGTCAGTCGGTGGGAGCCTCCCATGGAGGCGAAGCTGTTGCAGCTTTTTTTTTCGGCTCGAGCGGCGGAATAGAAGATGAATGGACATCGCTGGACATTTTTATTTTTGTTTTTTTTTAATAAAGGACTTGTCCCGAAGTGTCTCCTGTCTTTTTTACTATTTTTGACACTTTTTTTGTGAAATGGTAGGGGTACAATGTACCCATTACCAATTCACATAGGGGGGGCTGGGATCTGGGGGTCCCCTTGTTAAAGGAGGCTTCCAGATTCCAATAAGCCCCCACCAACAGACCCCCACAATCACCGGGCAAGGGTTGGGGAATGAGGCCCTTTTCCCCATCAACATTGGGCAAGGTGCTTTGGGGTGGGGGGCGCATCCCCCCATGTTGAGGGCATGTGGCCTGGTACAGTTCAGGAGGGGGGGGCACTCTCTCGTCCCCCCTATTTTCCTGCGGCCTGCCAGGTTGCGTGCTTATATAAGGGTCTGGAATGGATTTTGGGGGGACCCTTACGCCATTAAAAAAAATATTTTTTTTTAACTTTGGTTCGGGGTTCCCCTTAATATTCATACCAGACCCAAAGGCCCTGGTAATGGACTTGGGGGGGGACCCATGCCGTTTTTTTCAATGAGTTTTATCTGTATTGCCGAGACCTGACAATTCATTACAGCCGCGATCAGATTTAAATGACTTTTTTTCCTTTAGAAACATCATTTTGCTGCAGGACTGTTCTAACATGGGAAAAATGTGCCACTTTACAGGAATACTATAGACACCCCCTAGGCACGATATTTAAAGGAATATTTCACTTTTATTGTTTCACTTTAAGCATTATTAAAATCACTGCTCCCGAAAAAACTGCAGTTTTTAAAACTTTTTTTTGCATTGATATCCGGGTCCGCAAACACTTTTTTGATAATACCATGCATATAAGCCTTTAAAATGAGCACTTTTGATTTTTCATGTTAATCTCCCATAGACTTTTAAACAGTGTTCCGCGGCTTTTGAATTTGCCGCGAACACCGCATAATGTTCGCTATCCGGTGAACAGGCGAACATCGCACTCATCCCTACTGATAAGTCATAGCTGTACCTTGGATTCTTGGTTTTCCTTTCTGATCCTGTATCATGCCTATTTGTGTCCTAAAACTTTGAACTGTACATCTGTTTAGCAGTCTGTAAACTGACACTAAGGTAAGCCAGTAGTGCACACAGCCAAAACCTTATCCCTTTGAGGTGTTACTGATGATGACCATCACTCCTTAAAGTTGATCTCTAAAAACGAAATCAACACTTTATATACTCTGATACCTCAACTCTTTTCCAGCTCCTTGCTGCTCTGTCACAGACTGCACCTGTGCAGACATGCACGCTTTGGCTTCCTCGTTCAGCCTCTCTGACTCCTGGGGAAAGATGAAAGTCCTCTTGACTCCCTATGAAGATACCGGCTGTCTCTCGTTTGGAGCCCCGAACTGTTTTTAGATCCTATATTATAAAGGCTGTGAACATCTGCACACTTAACCTGCTGGTTTCTGACAAAGCCCGGACACTGGGTTGGGAACTCCTTCCCTTTCAAAGCACTTTGAAATCTCCGAGCTCCAGATCCTAAATTCGGAAATTAAAATAACTGAAGAAAGATGAAAAACCACCTTTCTCTGCTCATATGACACCCATGGAGCTCCTCAAACTGGATTCTTGAGAACCCTGTGTTGTTTTCACCTACATTTTCACAGTGGCAGGGCCCCACATTGTACATACTGTATACTGTATGCTGACTACTTTACCTGACAAAGGAATTGTAGTTTTAATTCTTGTGACACTCAAACATGTAATGAAATGTTTTTATCGCTTCCAGGTCAGCTTTACTGCCTTCTGTACCAGCTTACCTGCTCCTTGGATGCGGTTGATGACACTGATTCACTTTTTAGACTGGAGGCAGAGAGGGGACACACTTGCATTGCTCACCTTGGAACTAAGTGTATCACTTTAAGGACTGTATGGTGTGGCAGAAGAAAAGATCACAAGACAGAAAAAATCATTCAGTGGACCAATTTCCTATTTCACCTCCAAGTGTCAGAACTACAAAGTTGTCAACCATCTTCAATTGCCAGATTTCTCCAAGGTAATGTGGGCACTTGGTTGTTAAACATTTATTACATTTATAATTTCTAGATAAATCATACGTACCACTTGGTAAAACAGTGCCCCCTAGACAGGTGCATGTGTGCACGCTCTTATTAGCCGCAGGGTCTTGTCCCCTCATACAGGCCCATGTGTGCAGGCTCTTTGTAGAGGTGTGGTCTTTTCTCCACATGCAGAATGTGTGCAGGCTCTTGGTAGCAATGTGGTCTTGACCCCTCATACAGGCCCATGTGTGCAGGCTCTTAGTAGAAGTTTGGTCTTTTCTCAACATACAGAATGTATGCAGGCTCTTGGTATGTGGTCGTTTTCCCACATACAAATATGTGTGTGCAGACTCCAGCTAGCAATGTGGTCTTGTCCCAACATACAGGCATATGTGGGCAGACTGTTAGTACTCCTGTGGTAGCACCTCTTTACCCCTGGGCAGATGAGGATCCCTAGGTGGCTCATTGGGCTAACATTTCAAACCTCAGGGTGGAATCTTTGACTCTTGGTGGGGTAAATAGAATTGGGTGCTAGTCACTTTAGAGAGTCATGTTAGAGAGTCACTTTAGAGAGTTTCAGAGAGCTCCACACAGGCAGTCATCTTTCTGCTCCACTCCTTCTGGATGTACCTTCCAGCAAGTCTGCATAAATTCCATTGGCCCAGACTTAAGCCCCTCATTCAGCAAGTCCCTCTCCTGGCAGGAGCGGAGGGGGCAAGGACAAAAGACCATTCTCCAAGGTCAACCCTGATACTTATATCTTTTCATTGGTAATAACACTCCTAGTGATTTGCCATATAGACCTATTAGCAATAAGAATGGGCTTGGGCGTGTTTGGATTGAAGCACTGTACACCACCAATCAGAGGCAGCATGTGTATGTGCAACTGCCAGTCGTGAAATGCCTCATCGCCTATGATTGGCGGTGTGTAGTGACGGCTTCCTGGCGTGTTTGATCTGAACATGCCCGAGCACATCGCTAAATAGCAATATTGTTTCTTCTTGTTCTATCTGCTAGAGACACTTCATAAAAACAGACAGAACCAAACAATAGTCTGAACTCAGGGGAAACCCAACAAATACAGGGACAATAGCAATCAGAGTTTAGGATGACTACAGCCTAGCTACCCGCTAAACTTGGGCTAGGGACACTTCAACCTAAGGCAGGGTCCCTATTCTAGCATGTGTACATATTCTTGGTAGAGATGTGGTCTTATCCCCAGATATAGAAGCAAGAGTGCAAGCTCTTGGAAGTGGCATTATGATAGAATGGTTAAAGTATAACTAAAGGCAAAACTTTGTTTTTAGTTTTGGATAGAGTGGAGAGGAAATCAAACACTTCTCAGGTTTTTATTGCTGAGAGTCTAATGGTCCTGTTTACCATTATCAACAAAAGTGAAAGTAAAAGAAAATCACACATTTTGGGTTGTCCCCAGAACAGGAATAGTGGGGAAATCATACAACAGAGGCACTAGTTCTGGTGATTCTCTCACTTGTTTTGGCTAATGCACAGGAAGTGAAGGTAAATCTCCCCCAATGGGGCACAGATGGCAAAAAAATTACCTTACAGGGGTTATTACCCTCCCTTACTCTATCCAAAATGAAAAAAAAAAGTTTTACCTTTAGTTCTACTTTAAGAGCTACAGATATGATTCTTTTCTTGGGTTTTTAGACAGACTTCACCATTTGGGTCACATATTTCTCCCGTTGACACTAAGCCACACCCTTCTGTTATGTAATTAAATATATTAAATCAACACTGAATAGGTGGTTTAGGTCAGACATCTGTCTGACATCAGCAACAGGAAAAAAAAAACTTAATAAAATAGTTAGGATTATTTGTGGATTTTCTGTCTAGATTATTTTTTTTCAAACGCATACAGCACAAATAATATATTTTTAACTAATATATATTTGTTCAAAAATGTCTGAGGGAATGTTTGCTTGAATCACTATTAATCATCCCTACAGAGCATAAATAGAACAAGGCTCATTTAAAATGGAATTATGAATCACAGAATAGAATGAGGAAGTAACAGTTGTTGGTATACATATATTTACATGTGTAATGTAATGTCTTCCATTTGCAAGCACATGTAATATGTCATAAAAGGTAAACTCCACACTCCAAAATGGCTAAATTCACTGCCATTTGAAATCCACTTTGCCAAACTGGAATAAACATATGTGAATAGTCTTATCTACAGAGGGATTTATAAATCTTTGTACGTTTCTATTTCCAAACAGTTTTTGTGATTCATAAACCTCTTACAGACAGCACAGCCAGGAGTGTGACAACTCAGGAGTTGATTCAGTGATGTAACCTTCTGCCAGCTGGCTACTGAATGGACAATGAAGTAGGAGCAAAACAAGTCACCAGTTCTGCTCACTCTGCTCCCTCCTCCTGTTAGCATGTATCCAGTCAACCGTTTACAGCATTCATATAGTAATATTATCAAGTTAGTTTTGTTACTATTGTTTAAAGAACCATTTTATTTGTACTGGATGGTAACATTTACAGTTTCAGATTTATACATTGTTTCAGCTAAATAACATTATATTTCTTTTTTAATTGTACATGCCATTAGTTATTCTTATTTTTATTTAAAAAGAAACTATGTACATTAATCCATAACAACCAATCAAAATAATTATTTCTTCAGGCTGATTAAACAAAGCATCTAAACACAGTATCCTGGTTGGTTGTTGTCCATTGCTGTTTGCTGCAGAGTTATGAAATTTTTCCCAGTTGTAGTACGCTATAGGTGAAATAATATTTAGGAAAATTTGCATTCTTTTTTTTTTTTTGCATTTTTTCCTTAATGGAAACCTGTGCTTTGCTCATTCAAGACAAAGCAACAGGCTTGCTTTAATCCCCCAATTAGACATGAGCTCAGGCACCCTCTGAACTCATCTCTATCTGAACTTCCACTTTGCTCTATTTTCTATTGTCCAATCAGATGTGGACCAGGTCATTAGAACAAAAAATGTGTTGGACAGCCGCACTCCAAACCAACGTAGCATTATTATATAAAAAAATTGGAAACAAGCACTACAAGCCACAACAATGGAAACCAGGACAGCTGAAGCGTTTCACACTACACTTAGTGGACCAGGTCATAGCGCAAAGTAGAAGTTCAGATAGAAAGGAGTTTTGAAGATGCCTGAGCTCAACTCAAATCCTCAATAGCATATATGTATCTATACTTCACTCCCTTGCTGTTTTCCTTTACTCTCTGCTCAAAGCCAAAAGCAAATACCCCACACTTCCAAGTATGGAGGAGCAAGTAACTCACTCCAGGTGACGCCACTAGGCCAACCACGGCTGTCACAAGGGAAGTCCAACCGTTTTGTTTTGCTGCTCATAGCAAACATTTGTCTTCCAACTATGAGGGTCAGATTTGGAAATAGATCAAGAAAGCTGATTCATATGGGCAACAAAAAAAAAATACTGTTTGCACACTTGTTATACATCAGGTCCTCTGTAATGAGTATTAACACAATTACCAACAAGGCAGTTCAGTTATGTAGCCACTGTGGGTTTTTTGATAGATTGGGGAATCACACCCCATCCCTGTAGCCCCAAGCCCCCTCTAAGTCTGGTCAGACAGCCTGTAAATTACTGGAAAATGGACGGTCTTTCCTCCGATCAATTTAGACAAAAAAAAAGCATGAATATAATAGCGTATCTGAAATCCATGGGGTTCCGATACAACATTTAACCTGAAGTACTCTCTTATCCTATACAGAAAACTTTGTTCTCCAATTTATCCACCTAGGTGCTAATATCACAGCCCCAAAGTGTACCCTCCATAAAGCTTTCAAATGTAGATAAAAGAGATAAGTTCAAGAGGTGGCACACACATTGTTGGACTTAAATCTTAGTATGTCTGCAAATTTTACAAAGTGGCTGATTTCCTGGAGTTTGGCTTTACCAAAGCCAAACTCCAGGAAATCAGCCACTTTGTAAAATTTGCAGACATACTAAGATTTAAGTCCAACAATGTGTGTGCCACCTCTTGAAATTATCTCTTTTATCTACATTTGAAAGCTTTATGGAGGGTACACTTTGGGGCTGTGAGAGGAGAGACCCTTTTTTTTTTTTACACACAGCTGCTCTATCCTCCCCTCCCCTCTGCTGCCCATTCGCAGAAGCCTTTGTATTTTGTGAATGAGTTCACATAATACAAAGTACTTTGTGATTGGACAGGTGGACAGCAGCGACAGGTACAGCAGCTGCATGCAATTCTGCAGCTAAAGTAGCGGACACCAGAAGGTCCAGTGTTGGAGCTCTGGAATTATAGCATTAGCTAACCTTCTGGAGCTCCATAAAACTGTCAGATGTTCATTAAAGAGATAATCCAGGCGGTGGCATGCATCTCGTTGGACTTAACTCATAGTATGCCTGCACATTTTACAAAGAAGCTGAATTCCTGCAGTTCAGCATTAAAAGTACTATTTTAACTTTTTCACCCCTTATGCCGCGTACACACGATCATTTTTCCCGTCGGGAAAAATGACATTTTTTTTTTCGCCGAGAAAAACGATCGTCTGTGGGCTTTATGCCGTTTTTCTCGTTGAGAAAAACGGCAGGAAAAACGACGAGAAAAATTAGAACATGTTCTAAATTTTCTCATCGTTTTTTCCATCATTTTTTTCCACGGCAGTTTTCCCATAGGGAGACACTGCCGCGGAGCCCACAGACGGTCGTTTTTCTCGACAAAGAAAAAAATGACGGGAAAAACGGTCGTGTGTGGGGGAAAATGCCGTTCCCTCATTTTTCATTTAATTTCATGTCGTGATTCACGGCGGTGTTTTCACCGCCGTGAATCACGATCGTGTGTACGCGGCATTACAATTTTTATAGAGGCTTAAACAGAAGACACAGCAAGCAAGACGTGAAGAAAAGATAGATGCTGTTTTAATTTAGAGAATGTAAAAAGCACTTAAAGGGGTTGTAAAGGTTCGTTTTTTATTTTCTAAATAGGTTCCTTTAAGCTAGTGCATTGTTGGTTCACTTACCTTTTCCTTCGATTTCCCTTCTAAATGTTTCTTTTCTTTGTCTGAATTTCTCACTTTCTGTTTCTCCTCACTGAACTTCACACCATCATCCGAGCGGTGTTTAGTCAGCCAGAACAGCTTACTGAACAGCTTACTGAGGAGGAACAGGAAGTGAGAAATTCAGACAAAGAAAACAAAGAAAAAATACATTTAGAAGGGAAATCGAAGGAAAAGGTAAGTGAACCAACAATGTACTAGCTTAACCACTTAACGACCGCCCACCGCCGATTTACGTCGACAGAATGGCACGGACAGGCAGAATCACGTAGATCTACGTGATCGCCTTTGTGCAGTTGGGGGGTCCATCCGGACCCCCCTTCACTGCAGTGAGCGGCCGTTAAGTGTTCGGGAGCGATCAGGCATGAGGGGGCGGCCGCTCGATTCCGCCCCCCCCTCGCGATCGCTCCCGGCCAATGAAAATGCTTCCTCCGCCATGTGATGTAAACAAGGCTGGAGGAAGTGATGTCATCTCTCTCGCCGCGGTCTTTTCGTTCCCGGCGCCGAGCAGAGAAGAAGCAGGTTAGTGCACCAACAGTCCACTGACACGTAGGTACACATAGGCACACAAATCACCCCCCAGTCACCCCCAGATCACCCCCCAGGTCACCCCCCAGGTCACCCCAAAGCCCCCAATCACAGTGTCACTGATTGCAGTGATCATTTATTTTACTGATCACTGCATTTAGTGTCATCTGTGATTGTAAAAAGTTGCAGGGCAGTTAGGATTAGGCCCCTTTAGGTCCAGGGTAGCCCCCTAACCCCCCCCAATAAAGGTTTAACCCCTTGATCACCCCCCAGGTAACCCTTTCACCCCCTAACTTCAGCGTCACTAAGCGATTGTTTTTCCGATCGCTGTATTCGTGTCGCTGGTGTTTTAGATAGGCAGTTATTTTTTTTTAGGTTCGCCACAGGTTTTTATTAGTGTCAGGTACCCCCATATATTATTCTAACCCCCTGATTGCCCCTAGAGTTAACCCTTTCACCAGTGATCGCCGTATAAGCGTCACTGGTGTCACTGGTTAGCCAGTAAGTTATTTAGTTATTTAGGTTACCCGTCAGGTTTTTATATAGTGTCAGGTACCCCCATATTTAACCTAATAAAGGTTTTAACCCCCTGATTGCCCCTAGTTAACCCTTTCACCAGTGATCACCATATAAAGGTTACGGGTGACGCTGGTTGATTAGTTTGCTTTTTATAGCATCAGGGCACCCGCCGTATATAACCCAATAAAGGTTTAACCCCCCTGATCGCCCGGCGGGTGAGATCAATTAGGTTTTAGCGCCAGAGAGGGTCTGCGTCGCCCCAGGCAGTGTTAGGTTAGTGACAGTAACGCTAACACCCACGCGCAAAGCATACACCCCCCTTAGTGGTATAGTATCTGATCAGATCTGATCAGATCTATACTAGCATCCCCAGCGGTTTAGGGTTCCCAAAAACGCAGTGTTAGCGGGATCAGCCCAGATACCTGCTAGCGCCTGCGTTTAGCCCCTCCGCCCAGCCCAGCCCAGCCCAGCCCACCCAAGTGCAGTATCGATCGATCACTGTCACTTACCAAACACAACACACATAACTGCAGCGTTCGCAGTGCTTGGTTTTTGGGGCCCTGTACGCGGCTAGGCTCCCAAAAAGTCCCACACATGTGGTATCCCCGTACTCAGGAAAAGCAGCAGAATGTATTTTGGGGTGCAATTCCACATATAACCATGGCATGTGTGAGCAATATATCATTTAGTGACAACTTTTTGTACATTTTTTTTTCTTTTTGTCATTATTCAATCATTTGGGACAAAAAAAAAAATATTCAATGGGGTCAACATGCCTCTCAGCAAATAGCTTGGGGTGTCTACTTTCCAAAATGCGGTCATTTGGGGGGGTTTTGTGCCATCTTGGCATTTTATGGCCTTCAAAACTGTGATAGGTAGTGAGGAGTGAAATCTAAAATTTATGCCCTTAGAAACCTTGAAGGCGGTGCTTGGTTTTTGGGGTCCCGTACGCGGCTAGGCTCCCAAAAAGTCCCACACATGTGGTATCCCCGTACTCAGGAGAAGCAGCAGAATGTATTTTGGGGTGTAATTTCACATATGCCCATGGCATGTGTGAGCAATATATCATTTAGTGACAACTTTGTGCAAAAAAAAAAAAGTTTGTCATATTCCCGCAACTTGTGGCAAAATATAAAATATTCCATGGACTGAACATGCCTCTCAGTAAATAGCTTGGGGTGTCTACTTTCCAAAATGGGGTCATTTGGGGGGGTTTTGTGCTATTTTGGCATTTTATGGCCTTCGAAACTGTGATAGGTAGTGAGGAGTGAAATCAAAAATTTGCGCCCTTAGAAATCCTGAAGGCGGTGCTTGGTTTCCGGGGTCCCGTACGTGGCTAGGCTCCTAAAAAGTCCCACACATGTGGTATCCCCGTACTCAGGAGAAGCAGCAGAATGTATTTTGGGGTGCAATTCCACATATAACCATGGCATGTGTGAGCAATATATCATTTAGTGACAACTTTTTGTAATTTTTTTTTTTTTTTTGTCATTATTCAATCACTTGGGACAAAAAAAAAAATATTCAATGGGCTCAACATGCCTCTCAGCAATTTCCTTGGGGTGTCTACTTTCCAAAATGGGGTCATTTGGGGGGGTTTTGTACTGCCCTGCCATTTTAGCACCTCAAGAAATGAGATAGGCAGTCATAAATTTAAAGCTGTGTAAATTTCAGAAAATGTACCCTAGTTTGTAAACGCTATAACTTTTGCGTAAACCAATAAATATACGCTTATTGACATTTTTTTTACTAAAGACATATGGCTGAATACATTTTGGCCTAAATGTATGACTAAAATTGAGTTTATTCGATTTTTCTTATAACAAAAAGTAGAAAATATCATTTTTTTTCAAAATTTTCGGTCTTTTTCTGTTTATATCGCAAAAAATAAAAATCGCAGAGGCAATCAAATACCATTAAAAGAAAGCTCTATTTGTGGGAAGAAAAGGACGCAAATTTCATTTGGGTACAACATTGCATGTCCGTACAGTTAAAGCAGCGCAGTGCCGAATCCCAAAAACAGGCCTGGTCCTAATGGCCCGAAATGGTCCGGGGCTTAAGTGGTTAAAGGAACCTACTTAGAAAATAAAAAACGAACCCTTACAACCTTTACAACCCCTTTAAGGGTAAATAAGGGAAAATCACAGTTAAACTGTGACCAATGACCTCTTGGGCTTAACAGACAGTGACCCTCCTGCTGTTCCTATACCCCAGCATGCCCATATTGAGAAGCAGTATACCTGACTAAGAGTAGTTCTTAGTGCTGCATAAGTGCATACTTAAAGGGCCACTTCAGTCTGGATCAGGCAGGACAAAGCATCCTGTACAAAACAGAACACTGGACAGATATAACAGACACAAATGAATGCAGCTGTGTATTAATTATGACATCATAATTTTTTCTTCTGAGTTTGACTTGGTATCAGCCTATTGCAATCCCTTGTACAGGAGCAAACAGAGAGCCAGTTGTTCTGCAGTACTCATGCACTAACAAGGAACATGCTGATAGGAGACAGCATAATGACAGAGGGATGAACCCATAAGGTAGCCGTTTCTCAGTTCAGTCATCCCATTTCCATCCTTGTCTTTTCTCAACATGGTACAAGAGAAGCAGCTTCACCACATGGAATCTGGTTCCACATGACAGTTTAAAAGAGTTTCACCTTTTGTGTTGTGATGCTCCAAAGACAAATCAGATGTTGCTGTGTGTGCACTCCTGAATGCCAGTTGTAAGTTATAGATCAGACGCTGATAGTGTGTTACATTCTACAGCAGAGACTATGAATTTAATGCAGAGGTAAGACGGAGAGAAAAAATTATCCTAAAAGCAGCCTCTCCAACTGGGAATCTGACTATTAGGGTCTGCACACAAAATGGTCTCCATTGTAATCACAATGGTCATACATACAGTACTCAAAGCTAGCTATGACTGTTCCTTGGCTAAGATCCCTGACACTTTTTCATAGCAATATTTTTGCCAGTATGGATATTAAAAAAATACAACATGGATACAGAGGCAAGGAGCAGTGTGGGGTCACAAGGCAAACAGAAACTTAAAGCGGAAGTAAACCCATAGATTTAACAGTTTCAAAAAGCAGTTACATTCCCGGCATGCCGGGAATGCCAACTGTCACATTGGCTGTGCTCTCAACCAAACTGTCAAACCATCCAATGGCTGGTGTCATAACTGATCACATGTGCAGCATCATGGCAGTTGAAGATTAAACAGAGGCCAAGATGGCAGCTTCCTTGCCTGAAAATGATAGGAGGGTTTACTTCCACTTTAATCTCATGTCTTCCCTAAACAGTTCCACCTAGGTAAAGCTCAGGAATATTACTGCTAAGGTCCAGGTCTTACATTGCAGTTAAAATACATGTTCAGTACAGCACTGAAAAATGGAAAACTGGGAAACAACTAACTAATATTCTAAATGGCAGTTAGGTATATTTTTATACAATTTGCTTTCTAAGTCGAGTTTCTTGATAAAATATTTTTATTCACAGATCATCAGTCTCTGGAACTTCAGGATTGAAGAGGATGTCAGTGGACACTATAATATTGGGATGTTGACATGTCCATCCTTGAGGTGCTCTATTAAAGGATTTCCTTGAATTTAAGGCGTTTGGTATCATATCAAATGTGAAGTCATTCATAGGTGACATGTGAAATTCTGGCATCTTGAATGTAATCATCTTGGATGCTTTTTCAAACCCACCAAATGGAGTAGCCGCCCTAAAGTATAAAGAAAAAAAATAGCAGCATGTGACTATACTAAACAAAACAAATCCATTAATATGCCTTGACCGATAATAAGGAATTTTAAAAGTATTAGAAGTTACAGTTACATAGCTAAAGACTAATTAACCAAAACTGATATTTCCAACAGGTGCTGATGAGCAGATTCACTCAATGGCCTCGTATATTTTTTCGAGGATACCAGCTGTGTGATTTACTGACTGTAGTTTCTGGTTCTTTTACCTTCCTCACAAATTCTCACTACTGCAGATGCAGCGGAAAGAGTGCCACTGGTCCTACTGCATTTTTCACTTTAAAAATGGACTAGTATTTATAGTATGCAAGACCCTTTGCAGTTGTTGCTGGTGAGGGTTTGAAATGAAAACCCAGAATCAGAGAACTTACTGGCAGAAAAGAGATTTAACCAATTCACATCGGCCCAATAATTTAAATATCAGTTTAGGGTATATTGAACCTTTAAAGAAGAATTGAATGCACACATAATTGCATGTATTAAATGTAAGTTTAAATTATGGATGTTGGTAGTGCTATTGATGTCTATGATGTAATTGTTCGTCATAATAGCCTAGTACAGTTGATGATGTAAGGCTCAGGGACAAATGTTTCTGTTTGTGCAAAAAAAAAACTGTTAAAAGACAAGGGGTAGTCGCTAACATACTATATTATAAATGGCACAAGTTTACAGTTGTATACCACATGTATGGGTGATGGGTCCAGTTCTTTTCAACTTTATTAATGGTATGTGGAATGAAATAGATAGCAACAGGGCTTTTTTCGGTAGGAATTTGGTGGAACTCAGTACACCCAACTTTAGCTCTGGCCTCTGCTCCCTACTCATTACTATCACTTGTAAACACAGATGTCCGGCTTATGTGTTTACAAGTGATAGCTTGTCTCCCAGTGGCTCTCACAGATCGGATCTCCCGAGCAGATCCCACTGAGTGCAGGATAGGGACGAGGGAAATGCAGGTGCCTGGGGCGCATTGCAGTCACAGGCGGGAGAGAGCACGTGGTACGCTGCACCCTCTGTTATCTCCATTTTTCACTAGTGCCTGGGTGCTGATGCCCCACTGGATGATCTCCCTGCAAGTGTGAGAGTCTGAGTCACCTACAGTGTGGGAAAGGCAGGTTAAAAGGGGCGGGGGGGGTGGCATGGTTGATTTCCTATTCTCTGAGAAAGAATTGCCCTGGATAGCAATATTATCATATTTGCTAATTTAAAAATGATATGCATGATAGTAAAAAAAAATCAGTGGGATGGTGATATGCAACAGAAGGTTTATTACAAAATAACAACATGGACAGTTAAGTGGGAAATAAAATCTAAAGCTGAAATCTATTAAGCTTGAAACATTTTTGCAGTAGGGCTGCGTCCGCACTGCAAGGCTTGATTTTTCCTTTAAGTCTAGTGGGCAGGGAAAGTACATTTGCTTACCTAAATCTCCACTCCTGCAGGCTCATCTGCACTGCTAGACTGCTCCCTGCAGCCTCTTTTCCCCTATGTTCCACTGGCCTGAGGTCCTGACATCATAAAGATGATGTCGGGACCATGGCCCTGCATTGGACGTGAGGATGTCGAGGAACAGTCTACTGCCAGAGCACGGGGGAGCGCCGTCTGCAGGAACAGCAGAGGGTTGGATAAATAAAAGTGTGTTAACTGTCTCCCTAGGCTAAACAATAAGTTAACCCCAGTCCCACTGCAAGGGGAGAATTTTCAAGTAATGTGTAAAGTAAAATATAGGATTATAGCAGTACCACCTAAATATTAAATGGTTTGTAGTTGGGAAAACAAAGGTGGAGAAGAGATAGGTAATATTGGTTATTATCAAACTGACCAACACCACTCAATGCCAAGTGACAGCTGCACAAGCTGATACAATCTTGGGATGTAAAAAAAGGAAGATAAAAACAGTTAATGTTAATATTGTATTTGCATTGCAAAATCACTTATAACTGATTATACAAATTATGTACATGTAATCACTTGCATGTAGGGATGAGCCGAACAACCCCCGGTTCGGTTCGCACCAGAACCTGCGAACAGACCGAAAGTTTGCGCAAAACTATTGAACCCCGTTAAAGTCTATGGGAATCGAACGTTCGGAATCAAAAGTGCTAATGTTAAAGGCTAATATGCAAATTATTGTCCTAAAAAGGGCTTGGGGACTCGGGTCCTGTCCCAGGGGACATGTATCAATGCAAAAAGTTGTTTTAAAAACAGCAGTTTTTTCGGGAGCAGTGATTTTAATGATGCTTAAAGTGAAAAAAAAAGTGAAATATTCCTTTAAATATCGTACCTGGGGGGTGTCTATAGTATGCCTGTGAAGTGGCGCGTGTTTCCCGTATTTAAAACTGTTCCTTCACAAAATGACATTTCTAAAAGGAAAAAAAAGTCCCGGCAATATGGATGAAAATCATTGAGAGAAATGGCATGGGTACCCCCCCCCCCCCAGCCCCTTTGGGTCTTGTATGGATATTAAGGGGAACCCCGCACCCAAATTAAAAAAAGGAAAAGCGTGGGCCCCCCAGGCCCTATATACTCTGAACAGCAGTATACAGGCGGTGCAAACAAGACAGGAACTGTAGGTTTGTTGTTACGTAGAATCTGTTTGTAATTTTGAACTGGTACATTTTTAAAGTGTAGCTCCAGCCAAAAAATCTATTTTGAAGCTTTTTGGAAAACATAGGGAAGGGTTATCACCCCTGTTACATTTGTGTTGCTGTCTGTGCACCTGTTCAGAACATTTCACCTCACTTTCCGTCCCAATGACAAATGTTTTTTGAAAATTGGTCTGCCTCTCCTTTTTGTCCTTCCAGACATACTAATGGCCTGCAGGGAGATGTAGCTGCACAAAGCTGGGATGTATATGTATATATATATATATATATATATACACTAATTATACTGCAGCTAGCAGAATCAACTGCCTGCCTGTAGTATTATTAGTATGAGAACACCAGCAATTGTCTTCAGTTAGCTTTAGTTGCACACTGTGCAAAGGACACAGTACACTAACTGAAAATACTGCAGCTCCCTGCCTGTGGTATTCGTATGACAACACCAGCAATTGGATTCAGGTAAGCTTTAGGTGCACACTGTGCAAAGGACACTAAAACAAAATACTGCAGCTCCCTGCCTGTGGTATTAGTATGACAACACCAGCAATTGTATTCAGGTAAGCTTTAAATGCACACTGTGCAAAGGACACTAAAACAAAATACTACAGCTCCCTGCCTGTATTTGTATGAGAACACCAGCAATTGTATTCAGGTAAGCTTTAGGTGCACACTGTGCAAAGGACACTAAATCAAAATACTGCAGCTTCCTGCCTGTATTTGTATGAGAACACCAGCAATTATATTCAGGTAAGCTTTAGGTGCACACTGTGCAAAGGACACTAAAACAAAATACTGCAGCTTCCTGCCTGTATTTGTATGAGAACGCCAGCAATTGTATTCAGGTAAGCTTTAGGTGCACACTGTGCAAAGGACACTAAAACAAAATACTGCAGCTCCCTGCCTGTATTTGTATGCGAACACCAGCAATTGTATTCAGGTAAGCTTTAGGTGCACACTGTGCAAAGGACACTAAAACAAAATACTGCAGCTCCCTGCCTGTATGTCAGGAAAGGCTTCACCCGCTGGTGGTGCTGTTGGTCCTTTGGACTGCAGTACTGGTGTCCACCAGCAGGTGTCATCTTGCAGCCAATATCTTTGTTGGAGGATCTCACCTGCTGGTGGTAATGCATGATCCATGGACTGTAGTACCGGCATCCACCAGCGGGTGTATTCTGGCAGTGTGGGACAGGCAGCACTTCCTGCGGTCAGCTGTGACCTGAAGCCTGATTACAGGACTTCCTATAAAATACCCGGCGAGCCCTTACATGCTCACCCTGGTATCTCTCTCTCCTGGACCTAGGACCTGTGATCTGGACTTTGAGCTTGCATCCTGCCCGGACCCGATCCGACCCGATCCGATCCCCACCTTGAGCCCATCCTGCATCTGTCCCTCCTGTCTCCTGATTTCCACGGTCCCCTGTCCTCCCGTTACCGGGATATCTTGGATCCCTGCTCTGCAGCCAATCCATCCGTCCCCTCCCTGTTTGATTCCCATCCTTACCCATCTGCTCCGATCCCCTTGTGTATGACCTCGGCCTGGCTTTCACTACGATTCCGGTATTTCCCCTCATTGTATATATTTTCTTTAAGTCACTGTTATTTGGTTTGGTTACTGCACTGTGTTCTGTTGGAGGTGTTTATTTGTCTGTTACTTCCCTTAATAAATTGTTACACTTTCACCTACACCTGTTTGGTCTCCTCTGTGCAGTCACACAGTCTGGTTTGCTAGTATTCCATGACACTGTATTTGTATGAGAACACCAGCAATTGTACTCAGGTAAGCTTTAGGTGCACACTGTTCAAAGGACACTAAAACAAAATACTGCAGCTCCTTGCCTGTATTTGTATGAGAACACCACCAATTGTATTCAGGTAAGCTTTAGGTGCACACTGTGCAAAGGACACAGTACACTAAGTGAAAATACTGCAGCTAGCACAATCACCTGCCTGCCTGTCAGTATATTATGAAGAGAATAACAGGAACGGATCTAGCTAAACTGAATACAGTGTATAAATATATATACAACACCTAGGATGCATATATATCCTCTACACACTGTAACTGAAGCTAACTGACTCGCCTGCCTGCTCTATCTAACTCAAATTAAATGACACTGTCTCTCTCTCTTTGTCTGTCTTTAACCACTGCCGCAACACACTACACAAGGCCGCCATGCAGGCGGCCTTATATAGTGTGGGGCGTGTACTAAACCCCCTGAGACATAATTGGTCAAAGCTACCCTGGCTTTGGCCAATTATGGCTCTCCGTTTTTTCCGCGCTGAGATTTGCCAAAGCATGCGGGTCATAGTACATGCTTGGCCAATCATCAGCCAGCAATGCATTGCGATGCCGCAAGGAATTACGGGCCGTGACGCGCCATTGGAATTTGGCGCGAACGGCCCATAATGTTCGAAATTCGGCGAACGGCCGATGTTCGAGTCGAACATGGGTTCGATTCAAACTTGAAGCTCATCCCTACTTGCATGGTCACATCTAGAATATAAAGTTCATTTTTCGGCACTACATTGTAAAAGGACATAGATGTTTTGCAGTGATCAGTGGCAGGTGCATTTTATTAGAGTTTTTAAATGGTATGTTCTGTTTAGAGAAAAAAACATCTTAGAGGTGACCTAAGCAACATGTTCAAATATATCCATGGTCAGTAGAAAGATTTGCCAATACATTTTTTAACCCATGAACTGTACAAAGAACTAGGGAACATCAGTTGCTCAGGGAAGAAAAGTTTTTTTTTCCATCAGTTTGGAAAGGGATTATTTATGGTAAGTAGTGCCTAAAGCGGACCTTCAGTCATTTGTTCATCTTTCCATCTATTAAATCTTCTGCCTTTGTTGTTTTAACTTTGGATAGTAAAACATTTTTCTTCTGCCGGTAAATACCTTACACAGCCCACTTACTGTTTTTTGTCTGTTCATTAGCCTAGGCCAGAGATATGCAATTAGCGGACCTCCAGCTGTTGCCAAACTACAAGTCCCATCATGCCTCTGCCTCCGGTTGTTATGCTTGATGCTGTCAGAATCTCGCTATGCCTCATGGGACTTGTAGTTTGGCAACAGCTGGAGGTCCGCTAATTACATATCCCTGGCCTAGGCTTATGATATCATGCACAGCTCTCTCTCTCACTCTCATGAGAGTTTGCCAGAAAGGGAGGGGGTATGAGTCATAAGAGAGCCAATGAGAGCTGCAGGGCTGTAGAGCTGGAGGTGTGCCTCTGTGTAAATCCAGAAAGTGAACAGGTAGCAGCTTCAGCTGCCCACAGTTAAAATGGTTACAGTCAGACTCAGTGGAGGGAGATTTCTGCAGTATACTTGGCAAGTACAGAATCGCAGTATATATAAAATAAAATGCAAAGTGGTTGGAGGGAAGCTTCAGGATGCCAAAGATGTTTTTATTACAAATTATGTGAGCAGACTTCAGTTCCTATTTAAGCTAATGAATGATTTACAAAATGAGGTAGTCATGACCAATACAAATGTGTAATTTAAAAAAAAGAGTGGATAATCTTTTTGCAACAAATACAATTCCAAGGTGCGCTTTTAAGGGCCATTTCACACGTGCGGACCGTATGTCCGTATTTCATCCATCCATTTTTGGATGAAATACAGACATACATGTATCCCTATGGGATAGCCGGTGTCAGCGGATGAACATCCTCTAACACCCGATATCATCCGTCTCCGCTATGGTCCGATTCTGCAGACGGATGAAAATCCTATTTTCCATCTGTCTGCAGAGCGGATCGGATGAACAGGGACAGACGGTCTGTGTTCATCCGATCCCCCCATAGAGGAGAGCAGAGATCTTACAGGGTGGTCCCTGCACAGTGTGCATGGACTGCCCTGTTATCTGCTGGCTTAGCGGGGATCAACAGAGCGATCCCCGCTGAGCAAACGGATAATAAAGGAATGGATCCTTACGGGATCCGTGAGTGTGAAAGGGCCCTTAAGGCCAATTTAAAAGGGAATTTAGCAAACTACATTCAAAAGCCACTCTCCTGCGCTCAAATGGTGAACTGAATTGAGTACAGTGTAGCAATTTTTCCACAGTGCCAGCAGCCTTGCTGCCCCCTCAGGATAATGGGCATCCCTATAGACTGCAAAACAACAACAAGAGAAGGGCACACCGACCTAACGCATTACCACAATACATTTTATTTGAGAAGTAGTCATTCACTACTTTGGCTCTGATGAAGAGGGTTTGCCCTTGAAATGTGTCAGCCACCACGGGTGCCTCCTGGTCTTCCCACACTATTGGTAGATTACAGCAGACCCGAAGGCGATTGATATGCGTACACACAGTATGTTATGCGTTTGTGAATATAACAATTGTTGTTTTTATTCTCAAATAAAATGTATTATGGTAATGCACTAGGTCGGTACGCCCTTCTCTTGTTGTTGTTTTGCAATTTAGCACACTACTTTTGAGGGGTCCTCAAAAAATTAGTTCTGCTCCTATATGGCAAAATTGGCAATAATGGCCTTCCTATGAACCAGAGATGCAGGAATTGAAATGATAAACCTGATGTATTTTTTCAGCCTTATTACTTAAGTAAGCATAGTAACTATATTTATGTAAGCATGTTGCCAATTGCTATGACACAAAAACAACAGAAATAGCATTAACAAATAATTTGGCTAGGGATGTCTGTGGAGAATACTACAACGGTAACATGGCACGGCTGCTAATGACACCTGCCCTCTGTTAGATCCTCCATAGGAATACATGACAAATCAAGCTTAGATCAAGTGACACTTGGCTTAAAGCCAGACAGGCTTGTCATAGCTGTAGCAGGTGCATGGCAAGATCACCCCCTGAACTCCCGGTATCCACCCCAGACAGGATAATTTGTTTTGGCTGGTTATTATGGTCTGCCAAGTGTACCGCCACTATCAAGAGCCAAGCAGACGAAGGATGTACAGAAGCATGGAATAGCTCTCCTATAATCACTCATCAACTGTTATGCCGCGTACACACAATCATTTTTCCCGTCTGGAAAAATGTCATTTTTTCCTTTGGACGAGAAAAACGATCGTCTGTGGGCTTTTTGCCGTTTTTCCCGACGGGAAAAATTAGAACATGCTCTAATTTTTCACGTCGTGATTCCTGTCATTTTTTTCCGCGGCAGTTTTCCCATAGGTCGTTTTTCTCGCCAAGAGAAAAAATGACGGGAAAAACGGCCGTGTGTGGGGGAACAAGCCGTTCCCTCATTTTTCCTGTCGTGATTCACGGCGGTGTTTTCACCGCTGTGAATCATGATCGTGTGTACGCGGCATAACTTGGAACAAGTCATATTTTCTATGCTCTTACACATTTATACAAGTGATATTTCCAATGCTCTTACACTTTTATGCAAGTCAAATTTCCAATGTTCTTACACTTTTATACAAGTCATATTTCCTATGCTCTTACACTTTTATACAAGTCATATTTCTTATGTTCTTACACTTTTATACAAGTCATATTTCCTATGCTCTTACACTTTTATACAAGTCATATTTCCTATGTTCTTACACTTTTATACAAGTCATATTTCTTATGCTCTTACACTTTTATACAAGTCATATTACTCTTTCGTCCATGGACCGACACAGCTTCTCTATTGACAAAGTGGGTATTATCCGTTAATTAGGAGTGACTAGGCAGAAAAACTTGTAAAAAGTGTTGCATCACACCTTCTACAGTACCGCCCAGGGGGCGGACCCTCTGGGTATACCCTCTCAGTCTGCACATCGCAGATCAGTTTTTTTCTGTCTAGCAAGGAGTAGGACATGGCTCCCTTCGGGCTCATTGGTCCGGGGAAAAAAGATATATATATATATTTTTTTTTTTTGCTACATTTGTTGTTTCCTGCGATCTTCGATCAACTGCCGACTGGGTGACAGGCTGGATCCTCGATCCTTGTAGTCTCCCCAGTTTCGGCCATCGAGCGTGTGCCGACCCTAGCTACGCGCTGGGTTTTCCACGACATGCCCGTCGCTCCACGGGTGGCCGGTGAGCCTACGCTCCAGGGCCTGCATCGGACCGCTCAGCTTCGGCTGACCTTACAGCCGAGTCGCAGCAGCCTGGCCGGTGAGCTTACGCTCCAAGGCTTGCATCGGACCGCTCAGCTTCGGCTGACCTTACGGCCGAGTCGCAGCAGCCTGTCCGGTGAGCGTCATGCTCCAGGGCATACATATGATCGTCCCTTCTGGGTCCAATCACAGCATGCCTGGCCAACAGTCACCTTCCGTGCGCGGACGATGATCTGTTTGGAATGTCTTCCAGCAGAATACATGCAGGATAGGTAAGTAAAACTCCCCTGCCTCGGCTGGGTGATTTAGCTGGACATTCCTGGAGAGATCAAGTAAGTGGTTGTGGCCCCTTTCTTCCCTCTCTCCCTGCCTTTCCCTCCTCCCTGGGCTTCTAGCTAAAGGTTGCTGGGTGCTGGGGGTCACCTAGGGGGTCCCACTGGAGCGGGGCTGGCTGTAACTAACATTTAAAAGAAATGTCATTTTTGCTTACCTGTGTTTCTGTGTCTCCATGCTGTCGGCGGCCATTTTGAGGTGGTCCATGCCAAGTTTGGCCTCTTGTAACTGCCTGGCGGCCATCTTCCTGTAGTTCGGCCACACCCACTGGCCCCTATCAGGTGATCGGCGGCCATGTTTGTCCACCCTGTATGCAGATATTGCCGTTCGGCGGCCATCTTTTTTGTGGGCTATGGCTGCCTGACCTCTATCTTCTGTCGGCGGCCATTTTCTTAGAGCCCACATTATCTTCCATACAGACGGTTTTGGCAACCATTTTGCGAGAGCCTCCGGCCTCTAGGGTGCATTACACTGGCGCGAAAATTCACACAGGAAGTGCTGATAAAAGAAGCAGACTGACACAGCAGCAAGGGGACAGCATCATAGGCGCAGCATAGCAGTACCTATCCAGGGTGGTGAGTCCTCTGGGTAACCCAGCATCTCTGCAGCGCAGGAGGGTGGCCTATTGATATCTTGCCTGGAGCCCTGTGAGTGTCAGCGTGTGGTCAGCATGGCATCTGAGCCAGATGTCTTCTCCCCTGAAACACCAGATTTAGCAGCTGGTGTCCCTGAGGTGTCTATGGACGCTATGTCGGCAATCCTAGAGGCGTTTGCTGCCAGGGTGGAAGCAGCACACGGGAATACAGGGGGTAATAAACGCCCCCGTCCCCTGCAATCTTCTGGGGATATTTCTGATGCAGAACCAGGTCCAGCTACGGCTCATGGCCCAGATTCTGATGCATCAGAGACTGCAGACCGTGACCGATCGGACAGTGAGGAGGACTCCAAGTCCAGGTCAGTACGCGAGACGGCTTTGGTATCTGACCTTATTACTGCAGTGCGGGATACGCTAAAGTTGGAAAGGACTGAAGAAGTAGCAGATACTCCAGTCCCCTTTGGGTTTCGTAAACCTGCCCGCACTGCTAAGGTGTTCCCTTGTGTGTCTTATTTTGACAAACTCTTATACAAGGAATGGGAGAACCCACTGAGGGTCTTTACAGCCCCAAAGAGGTTTGCAGTACGGTACCCCTTTGAGGAGAGTTTTCTGAAGATATGGACCTCTCCCCCTATAGGGACCCTTCGGTGTCCAGACTTAATAGAGCCACCACTATTCCAGTAGAAGGGGCTCCTGTTTTCAAGGACCCTGTGGATAAGAAGGCTGAAGCACTCGCTCGCTACCTATACTCAGTGGTAGGCTCAGCAGTACGCCCGGCATTGGCGGGGGCCCTAGTGTCTCAGACACTTACTGAATGGGCAAAATTGCTACTCCAGGGGTTAAAGGAGCGAGATGCTCCTCCTAATGAGATAACTTTGGCCGACCAGTTGGTCCAGGGCCTTAAGTTTGTCTGCGAGTCAGACATGGATACTATTCCCCTGCTGTCAAGAGCTTCGGTTTATGCAGTAGCAATACGCCGCCTGATCTGGCTAAAGGGCTGGTCTGCGGACCAGACTTCCAAGAAAGCCCTATTGGATCTGCCTTTTAAGGGCGACAGACTTTTTGGGGCTTCTCTGGATGACATCATCAAGGATGCTACAGGAGGTAAAAGCACTTTGCTTCCCCAAACTAGCAAGGGTAGGGGACCACGCCAAGGGCAAGGGCCCTCCTTTACTGCACGTAAGCGGTTTTTTCGCCCTCTTAAGGCGACAGGGAAAAGACCCCAGGCCGATAAAGCGCCTGCCCAAGGACAAAAGCGTCCTTGGTCCCGCAGACCCAACAAGCCTGTGGACAAATCTGCGTCCACATGAAGGTCCGCCCCCACCCAGCTCTCGGGTGGGGGGACGTCTTCGCAAATTCGCGACTCAGTGGACTGCTCTAGTCTCCGACAGGTGGGTTTGCGAAGTAATCTCCTCAGGCTACAAGATAGAATTTCTCTCTTGTCCACCAGACAGATTCATCACCTCCAATCTCCAGCTACTACCGACCCGTCGGGAGGCCCTGTATGGGGCGGTCCAGGGTCTACTGGAACGCGGGGTAGTTATTCCAGTTCCAGAACAGGAACGGGGTCAGGGTTTTTACTCAAATCTGTTCATTGTGCCAAAGAAGGAGGGGGTTCGTCCAATCTTGGATCTCAGAGCCCTCAATTGCTTTGTGAAGGTACAAAGATTTCGGATGGAGTCGGTTCGATCCGTAGTCACGGCTCTCCATCCGGGGGACTTTCTGGCCTCCTTGGACATCAAGGACGCATACCTGCATGTCCCCATATACTCCAGACACCAGAGGTTTCTGCGATTTGCTATCGGGAAGAACCACTACCAGTTTGTGGCCCTCCCGTTTGGCCTTGCCTCAGCACCCAGGACGTTCACCAAGGTGCTCGCTCCGATTCTGGCACTTCTAAGACAGCGGGGTATCGCTATCACAGGTTACTTGGACGACCTTCTGCTGAAGGGCCCTTCAAGCTCAGAATTAGAGGTAAGCGTGTCCATTACCTGTCAGACTCTTCGAGACTGTGGTTGGATACTAAACACGCAAAAGTCAGTATTGGTGCCCACTCAACGCCTAGTGTACCTGGGGTTGATTCTGGATTCCTCAGAGGCAAAGGTATTCCTCCCTGTGGAGAAGTTGCAGACCCTCCGGGCTGCAGTACGGCAGCTGACTTCCAGGAATTGGTCGTCACTCCGTTTTTGCATGCGAGTGTTGGGCCTCATGGTAGCCTCCTTCGAGGCGGTCCCATATGCTCAATACCACACTCGAGTGTTACAGAGGGAAGTTCTGTCCAGATGGAACAGATGCCCTTCATCTCTGGATTATCAAATCCGAGTGAGCCACCTAGTCAGGAGATCCCTGGTATGGTGGCTGACAGCACCGGCTCTAATGGCCGGGAAGTCATTTCTTCCGGTTTACTGGATAGTGATCACGACGGACGCCAGCCTTACAGGTTGGGGGGGAGTCTGGGGTGTCCAGTCGGCGCAAGGTCGCTGGACCCCAGAGGAAGCCCTCCTGCCGATCAATGTCCTGGAGATCCGGGCGATCAAGCTGTGCCTCTTCAAATGGTCTCAGAGACTGCAAGGGCGTTCTGTCAGGATCCAGTCAGACAACGCCACAGCAGTGGCATATGTCAATCATCAAGGAGGAACAAGAAGCTCAGCTGCAGCATCGGAGATCGCTCGCATCCTGAAGTGGGCAGAGAGGAGCGTACCGGCACTGTCGGCCGTGTACATTCCGGGTGTGGAAAACTGGCAGGTGGACTACCTGAGCCGCCAGATGCTGGACCAGGGAGAATGGTCCTTACACCCAGAGGTGTTCCAACTCCTCTGCCAAAGATGGGGCACACCAGACGTAGATCTTCTGGCTTCCCGACTCAATCGGAAGGTATTGAGGTTTGTGGCCCGGTCAAGAGACCCATGGGCAGACGCAACGGACGCGTTGGTAGCATCGTGGGGCCAGTATCGGCTAATCTATGCCTTCCCTCCCTTAAGGCTTCTTCCTCTTCTGCTCCGCAGAGTGGAGGCAGAGGGAATTCCAATGATCCTAATCGCTCCAGATTGGCCTCAGCGTCCTTGGTACGCCGATCTAGTACGTCTGGTAGCAGACGTCCCCTGGCGCCTACCACTACGGAAGGACCTGCTGTCGCAAGGTCCCATATTCCATCCTGCTTTACAGTCATTGGCTTTAACGGCATGGCTGTTGAGAACCAGGTACTGAGAGACCGGGGCCTGTCAGACTCAGTAATTTCTACTATGAGAAGTGCTCGGAAACCGTCCTCTAGGAAGGTCTATCACCGCACTTGGAGGGCCTACATCTCCATGTGTGAGGAAATGAAATGGCATCCGCGTACCTATTTGGTTTCCAGAATCCTGCTGTTTTTACAGCATGGGGTAGACCAAAGGCTTGCCCTAAGTACGATTAAGGGACAGATATCTGCCCTGGCTGTCTTTTTTCAGCGACCCCTGGCGACTCACTCTCTCGTGAGTACATTTGTGCAGGGGGTTCGACATGTGGCCCCTCCGGTCCGCCCCCCGTTACCTCCGTGGGACTTGAACCTGGTCCTCTCGGTGCTTCAGAAGGCACCGTTTGAGAATATTAGAGATATTCCCCTGTTGACACTTTCTCAGAAGGTGGTCTTTTTGGTGGCTGTTACGTCAGTTAGACGAGTCTCTGAGCTGGCAGCCTTGTCCTGCAAGGCTCCCTATTTGATTTTCCACAAGGATAAGGTGGTGCTGCGGCCGCAGCCTTCCTTTCTTCCGAAGGTCGTTTCGGCTTTTCATCTCAACGAAGACATTGTACTTCCATCCTTGTGTCCTCAGCCGTCGAATCCTAAGGAGTCGGCGTTGCATTCCTTGGACGTTGTCCGAGCTTTGAGAGTATACATATCTGCTACTTCCCTGTTCCGGAAGTCAGACTCACTGTTTGTTTCGGTGGCTGGTCCCAAGAAGGGCCAAGCAGTCTCATCGGCCACCATCTCTAGGTGGATCCGACAGATAGTAATCCAGGCTTACGCCTTAAAGGGTCAGGCGCCCCCCTTTCCTGTCACGGCGCATTCGACCAGGGCAATAGGTGCCTCTTGGGCTTTCCAACATCAAGCGTCTGTTTCCCAACTATGTAAAGCGGCGACTTGGTCGTCCGCTCACACTTTCACAAAATTCTACAAAGTTGATGTAGGTGCATCTTCGGATGCCTCTTTCGGCCGCAAGGTTTTGCAGGCGGCTGTTTAGAGTTGCAACTCCTCCGTTGGAGGAGTGCTGTTTTGTGTTTTGGGGTGAAGTTTGTTTTTATGCTGTTACCACCCCTCGTTTTTTCTCTGACACTGCTTTGGGACGTCCCACTTTGTCAATAGAGAAGCTGTGTCGGTCCATGGACGAAAGAGTAAATAGGATTTTTTACTCACCGTAAAATCCTTTTCTCTGAGTCCATGGACCGACACAGCACCCACCCCTCCTTTTAAGTTTGTACTGCTTTTTGACGAACTGATCTGCGATGTGCAGACTGAGAGGGTATACCCAGAGGGTCCGCCCCCTGGGCGGTACTGTAGAAGGTGTGATGCAACACTTTTTACAAGTTTTTCTGCCTAGTCACTCCTAATTAACGGATAATACCCACTTTGTCAATAGAGAAGCTGTGTCGGTCCATGGACTCAGAGAAAAGGATTTTACGGTGAGTAAAAAATCCTATTTTCCTATGTGCTTACACTTTTATACAAGTCATATTTCCTATGCTCTTACACTTTTATACAAGTCATATTTCCTATGTTCTTACACTTTTATACAAGTCATATTTCCTATGCTCTTACACTTTTATACAAATCATATTTTCTATGCTCTTACACTTTTATACAAGTCATATTTCCTATGCTCTTACACTTTTATACAAGTCATATTTCCTATGTTCTTACACTTTTATACAAGTCATATTTCCTATGCTCTTACACTTTTATACAAGTCATATTTCCTATGTTCTTACACTTTTATACAAGTCATATTTCCTATGCTCTTACACTTTTATACAAGTCATATTTCCTATGTTCTTACACTTTTATACAAGTCATATTTCCTATGCTCTTACACTTTTATACAAGTCATATTTCCTATGTTCTTACACTTTTATACAAGTCATATTTCCTATGCTCTTACACTTTTATGCAAGTCATATTTCCTATGTTCTTACACTTTTATACAAGTCATATTTCCTATGCTCTTACACTTTTATACAAATCATATTTTCTATGCTCTTACACTTTTATACAAGTCATATTTCCTATGTTCTTACACTTTTATACAAGTCATATTTCCTATGCTCTTACACTTTTATACAAATCATATTTTCTATGCTCTTACACTTTTATACAAGTCATATTTCCTATGCTCTTACACTTTTATACAAGTCATATTTCCTATGCTCTTACACTTTTATACAAGTCATATTTCCTATGTTCTTACACTTTTATACAAGTCATATTTCCTATGCTCTTACACTTTTATACAAGTCATATTTCCTATGTTCTTACACTTTTATACAAGTCATATTTCCTATGCTCTTACACTTTTATACAAGTCATATTTCCAATGTTCTTACACTTTTATACAAGTCATATTTTCTATGCTCTTACACTTTTATACAAGTCATATTTCCAATGTTCTTACACTTTTATACAAGTCATATTTTCTATGCTTTTATGCCTCATACACACGACCAATTTTCCCGTCAGGAAAAAAACCAACGCTTTTCCCGACGGGATTCCTCCCAAGCCTGCCTTGCATACACACGGGCACACAAAAGACCACTGAACTTTTGACTGCCAAGAACGCGGTGACGTCAAAGACTATGACGAGCCGACAAAATGACGTTCTATGCTTCTGCGCATGCGTCGAATTGTTTACGAGCATGTGCGTTTTTTCCCCCCTCGGGAAAGCATACTCACGACGGTTTTCACGATGGGAAAAAGACCGCCGGGAATCCCGGGGAGAAAAAAGAGGACAAGTTCTCTTTTTTTCCCCTGCAGTTTTCCCGATACACATGGCCGGTTTTCCCGGCCAAAAGATGTCATGGGAGTTTTCCCGACGGGAAAACCGGTCGTGTGTACGAGGCATTACACTTTTATACAAGTCATATTTCAACTTTAAAGGATTAGTTCACCTAAAAACACTAGTGCAGTCACTATACAGAATGGCATCAACCTAAGCTAATCAGATTTAAAAACTATGCCTCTTCTCTGTAACGTCCCTGCACGCCATTTTTGCTATGACAGAAGCCCGCCAGAAAAACTGCAAATGCTTTTCATTGCTTCATCCTGTCTTCTTACTAGGATGAAGCAGCTAATAGGATGAACACCCCATAGTGCCACAGGAGGGAGCATCATAATTTTCCTGAGGGACGCTCGTTCTCCTGTTGGTTGGATGAGCTCAGGAGACAGAGGAAGCATTGTGTATGTGCAGCCATTGGGAAAAATAGGATTTTTATAACAGCTTACCTGTAAAATCCTTTTCTTGGAGTACACCACGGGACACAGAGCTAGTCATTACATAATGGGTTAAGGGTCACCAGCGGTGATTGGACACTGGCACAACCAATGGAAGACAGTTCCCCTCCATATAACCCCTCCCTTTAGGGAAGTACCTCAGTTTTGTAGCAAAGCAGTAAGGTTCCCATAAGAAGGGTGGGACCTCTGTGTCCCGTGGTGTACTCCAAGAAAAGGATTTTACAGGTAAGCTGTTATAAAAATCCTATTTTCTTTATCGTACACCACGGGACACAGAGCTAGTCATTACATAATGGGACGTCTCAGAGCAATGCTCATATGAAGGGGGGGAGACACAGATCAAACCGACCGCTTGCGGACCAGAAGCCCTATACTGCTGCCTGCAGCACACTTCGCCCGAAGGCGGAATCCTCATGTCCTTTCACATCTATTTGATAGAATTTGGAAAATGTATGGACTGAGGACCAAGTTGCAGCCTTACAGATCTGAGCCATCGAAGCCTGGTGGTGCACTGCCCATGAAGCACTTATCGCCCTGGTAGAGTGCGCCTTAACAGGAAAAGGAGGAGTCCTGTTCTTTAAACCATAAGCTTGAACAATTACTTGTCTAATCCACCTGGAAATGGTGGATTTTGATACCGCTTGGCCCTTCTTGGGACCATCTGGTAAAGTAAACAAAACATCTGTTTTACGTATCTGAGCGGTTGCTTGCAGATACACCCTTACCGCTCTCACTAGATCTAGAGAGTGTAATAATTTTTCCCCCGCCGTCCGCGGGTTTGGAAAAAAGGAAGGCAGAACAATGTCTTGATTCAAGTGAAAAGCCGACACCACCTTAGGCAGAAAAACCGGATGGGGTCGTAGTACGATCTTGTCCTTGTGACAAATTAGATAAGGCTCTTTACAAGAAAGAGCTGCTAGCTCTGATACTCTCCTAGCAGAAGCTATAGCAATCAGAAAGGCCAATTTCCTACTTAATATAATTAAAGGAATATGGCGAATAGGTTCAAAAGGTTGCTTTTGCAACACTGACAATACCCAATTCAAATCCCATGGACACAAGGGAGACCTGACTGGAGGATTTATCCTCAGTACCCCCTGAATGAATGTCCGAACTAGGGAGTGAGATGCCAATGGTCTCTGAAAGAAGACTGATAGAGCCGATATTTGCCCTTTGATGGTGCTAAGGGCTAATTTCATATCCACTCCTAACTGGCAAAAAGCAAGAATCCTACTTATTTCATATTTCAGAGGATTCCAACTTCTGGATTCACACCAGGGAACGTATGCTTTCCAGACTCTATGATAGATGAGTCTGGAGGCTGGCTTTCTAGCATTAATGAGCGTAGAAAGAGCCAGGCCAGAGACCCCTCTCTTTTTCAAAATGTGGGTCTCAGCAGCCAGGCCGTCAAATTTAGCCTTTGTAAGGAAGGGTGGAATACTGGACCCTGTGACAACAGGTCGTGTCGAAGTGGAAGCTTCCAGGGCCTTCCTATCGCCATTTTTACGATCTCGGCGTACCAAGGCCTCCTGGGCCAGTTTGGGGCCACTAGGATTACTGGTATTCCCTCCTCCTTGATCCTGCGAAGCAGTCTTTGTAGAAGAGGGATCGGAGGGAATGCATAGATCAGTGAGAACTGATTCCATGGAGTTATTAGAGCGTCTGTCCCGTAGGCTAGAGGATCTCTCGTTCTGGACACAAAGTTGTCCAATTTCTTGTTGAACCTGGAAGCTAGCAGGTCTACATCTGGGTTTCCCCATCTCAGACATATGGCCTGAAAGATCTCTGGGTGAAGAGACCACTCTCCTGGTAGCAGCTGCTGACGACTCAGGTAGTCTGCTTGCCAGTTTTCTATCCCTGGAATGAAGATTGCAGAGATGCAAGGTACATGCTCTTCTGCCCATGCCAAGATCCGGTTCACCTCTCTTTGGGCTGCCCGACTGTGGGTGCCTCCTTGGTGATTGATGTAAGCTACTGCCGTAGCATTGTCGGATTGAACCCGAACTGGGTAGCCCTGTAACCTGTATGTCCAGGTTTTGAGGGCTAGATATACTGCACGGATCTCTAGCACGTTGATGGGCAGGATCCCCTGAGTCTTGGCCCAGGTTCCCTGGGTAGAAGCCTCCTCGAATACTGCACCCCAGCCCGATAGGCTGGCATCCGTAGACACCACCTTCCAGGCTGCTGGGAGGAAGCACTTTCCCTTCCGTAAATTCTTGGCTTCTAGCCACCAATTGAAGCTGTGGCGTACTTGTGAGGACAGGCGCATGGGTATATCCAGAGCTTGGCTCTTTCTGTTCCAGGAGGCTAAAATATTGCCTTGAAGTAGTCTCGAATGAAACTGGGCGTAAGGGACCGCCTCGAAGGAGGCTACCATCTTTCCCAATAGTCTCATGCAAAGGCGAATAGATGGCCTCTTGTTTGCTTTGACCTTGTGGATCAGGTCTTTCAGAGACTGTATCTTTGGCTCTGGCAGGTATACCCTGTTTTGGGCTGTATCTATGATCATGCCCAGGTACACTATCCTTCTTTGGGCCTGGAGAGAGGATTTTTGTAAGTTTATAATCCATCCTAAATGCTCCAGGTATCCTACTGTAGTGTCTACAGCGTGATCCAATCCCTCCTTTGACTGATCTATTAATAGTAGATCGTCTAGATCGGCTGTTACCGCAATGCCCCGTGTTCTCAGGTTTGCTAACATAGGAGCTAGCACCTTTGTGAATACTCTGGGCGCGGTGGCTACACCAAATGGCAGGGCCACAAATTGAAAGTGGCGATCTTCTACCGCAAACCTTAGGAATCTTTGGTGAGCGGGGAGGATTGGTATGTGTAGATATGCGTCTTTGATATCTATGGACGCAATGAATTCTCCGCCTTTTAAAGTAGCGACCACGGATCGAATCGTTTCCATTCGAAAATGGCGAACGTTCAGAAACTGGTTTAGATTTTTTAGATCCAGGATGGGTCTGACTTCTCCGTTCGGTTTTGGAATCACAAAGAGGTTTGAGTAAAAACCTGAACCTTGCTCCTTTTGGGGTACCTCTGTAACCACACCTTGAGCTATTAAGTGATTCAAACCTTTGAAGAAGGATCCTCTTTTTTGTGGATCCTTGGAGAGTCTTGAACTTCGGAATTGAGAAGATGGGATCTCTCGAAATTCCAGTCTGTACCCTGAGGATATTGTGGATACCACCCATTTGTCCTGGGTTTCTGTCCGCCAAGTCGCTGAGAACTGACGAAGCCTTCCCCCCACTCGGCCGAGCGGGGGCGCCCCTTCAATGAGAGGTTTTGGGGGCTTGCTTATTAGCTCTTGAACCCCACGGCTTCTTGTTCTTCTGAGCCTGTTCTTTGGCTTTTTTGGGCGGCTGAAAAGGCCGTCGCCACTGGCTGGAGTCAGATTTCCCGGGAGCTGGGGAGAGAGTGTGTTTAAAACAAGGTCTCTTGTTTTTCTTTCTCTCAGGTAAAAGTGTCGTTTTACCACTTGATATCTTTTGGATATATCTTTCTAAATCTTCCCCAAAAAGGCGTTCGCCATGGAACGGGAAACTTGCCAACAACTTTTTGCATGGGGCTTCCGCTGACCAATGCTTAAGCCAAAGTACTCTGCGCATCTGTACCAGCTGGAGTGTAAGGCGTGATGCCTGTATGATAGAATCTCTCATGGCATCCACTGTGAAGCATAAGGCTTTAGGCAAATTCTCCCAATTTTTTGCCTGCTCTGAAGGCAGCTCCTTCAGCCCCTGCTTTACCTGTTGGCTGACGACCTGACACATACCGACTGCTGCTACTGCAGGTTGGATAATTGAGCCGGCCAAAAGGAAGGAGGATTTCAGTAAGGATTCCAACTTCTTCTCAGAAGGATCTTTAAACACTTGTACATTATCCACTGGACATGTCAGGTTTTTATTTACACAAGAAATAGCCGCATCTACCGTAGGCAGGCTCCATTTCTTTAAAAAATTTTCCTCCATAGGATAAAGAATGTTAAACTTTTTTGGAGGTGAAAAACGCTTATCTGGATGTTGCCAGTCTGCGTACAATAGATCCTCTAGTAACGGATGAACCGGGAAGGAGCATGCACCTTGCAGGGATCTTAATGATCCTAGGGAGGAGACAGGTGATTCTGTTACCTCCAAAGAGGGTAACCTAAATGCAGCTCGCACGGCTCCTGCATAGCATTGCACCTGTGACTTTAAAATCTGGGATACCGAAAAAGGCTCATCCGATATCCCTGATCCGTCTGACTCCTCATCCTCTGCTGATGTAGCCTCCTCCTCATCCTCCTCCTCCTCAGGTACTTCTGAAGGGAGGTCCAATACTGGAGGAGATCTGCTTCGCTTATTGTCCTTTTTAGAGGATTTAGCGATTAAAGTAGCAATTTTCTCCTCCAGATTATTTAGGGCAGCTGATAAAGTGTCCTCAGTGACATATGCAGGCCCAGGCTTCACTGGGGAAGCCGCCATACCTGACAGAGGTAATGGCTCATCCTGTACAGGTGCTTTTGGCAACACAGGAGAGGAAGGTACCGAGTCAGCACAGCTAGAGCCCCCTGTCTCAGGCGGCAGTGCTCTTTTATCTCTTTTTGTCCGCATTACTTCCCCTGGAAGGCTTACTGTTTAGACAAAATACAAGGTACCTAAATGCATATACTACCGTGTTCAGTTTAGCAAATACATTAAGTATGCAACTTTTAACACATAACTATGCATAACATGGATGTCTTCTAGGAAGTACCCAATCCAACCACATGGAGTCTTACGTCCCTGTATAGCTGCTGTGTTTCTCTGCCAGGAACAAGAGAACTAACGAGCTTGCTTGCTGCTGCAGTGCTTTTTACACTGACAGTCTTTTAAATTTGGCGCCGTTTCTGTGCCTGCGCGCGCCACGTGCCCGCGCACGCCTCGGCCCCCCCCCCCTCCGATAAAGCGCGCTCCCGCGCGCGCGCGGCCTTTAGCGCTATGGTGGTGGCCATAGTGAGAGAGGACTCTCATCAGCCCCTGTCCCCACTTACCTGCATCTGCAGGTGTCTGTATCGGCCACCGGAAGGAGGAGCGGGGTGCTCAAGCAAGCTCAGCAGCGGAGGTGACGAGCAGTGTACTTCGCCGAAGCCGACACTGAACAGAGTGAGGTGAGTATATTCAGCTCTTTACTCCCCCCAGTGGTGGAAAAAAAGAAGACATCCACTTTTTGAAAAAGGTCCCAACCTAGTTATGGACCTTCTAATCTCACCTTATCCACGCCGCAGGTTTTTCTGCTGAAAGTTTTCAGACAGATACCAAACTTCACCCTTCACGGTGGGCTATGTGTGCCAACCTTCAGGGATATGGGTTCCTATTTAAAGGATACCTCTCCCCTGGGCCTTGTACAAGACTCTTACCAGGACTTTATAGCGAAATAGCGAAAGTGCTGGATATTAGAGCCCAGTCCTCCGAAGAGAGACATTACAGGCGACGCCTCATGGATGAGGCCCGGATCCCATCCAGATTCAGCTCATTTGTAGGCATCTTGGATGGATCCGAAAGCATAGCTCTTTTACCCCCAGAGGGTCTCTTTGGTAGAGCTTTCCTTTAGCACCTCCTAACGCGTCCAACACCTTTCGACACTGGCGAAAAAACGGAGGTACTTCCCTGATGGGAGGGGTTATATGGAGGGGAACTGTCTTCCATTGGTTGTGCCAGTGTCCAATCACCGCTGGTGACCCTTAACCCATTATGTAATGACTAGCTCTGTGTCCCGTGGTGTACGATAAAGAAAGAACGGTGCTCCTTTATTTGACGCTAGAAGGCACTTGTTCACACAGCTGCTCTGTCCTAGTAAGAAGACAGGATGGAGTCATGAAAAGCATTTTCAGTTTTTTCCGTCAGGTTCCTGTCAATGCGAAAATTACCTACAAGTATGTTAATCAGCGAGAGGCATTTTTTTTGATATTTTGTTCGCTTGGGAAGACGCTATTGGGCATAGTGACTGCAAGTGTTTTTTAACCCTTTAAAGTGATTGTAAACGATCCCCTTGTAAAACAATCCATTCAGTTTAAAACAGAAATAAAAGGCAAACATTTGTGTACAGATATAAAAAAAACATTATAAATACTTTTTGTGTAATCACATTCCCTCTGTTCTCAGCTGAATAAGAGCCGGGGAGAGGAGAAGCAGCAGGACACTGAGCTTCCCACTGAAAGGGTGTGCAGGGAAGGCGTTTCAGGACAAGTCTGATCAGTGGAGGAGAGCAGGTAGAGTACCTAGCATAGCTAGAGAACTGACCACACTGTGCTCTCCTGCTTAGTGTGGTCAGTTTTTATTAGGAAAGCAGAGGGACTGGCAGGAAAACCATGGATTTCACACAGAGGAAGCAATACAAAGAGAACAGGATACTTTTTCATACAAGTACATGGTACAGCAGACACATTTCAGGAATATAAAATGTTGGGGTAACAAATACTTTAAGTGTATTAGAGTCTTAAAACAGATACAAACTACAACCATGACATACATATAGCGTTTATAAAGCCCACTTAAACTTTAAATTTAAATCAGCTTACATTCCAGGTGCATCAAACAAAAGGTGTTTAGCCCCTTCTCACTCACCTGGGTGGGATGGAGTTCTTGATCCAAAATGACCTCTGTGATTGGTTGTGACAGTGCTCACCTAGTCAGGAGCTTGCCCTGCTGGTACCTGATCCTAACTAGAGACTGGGTGTTGTCGGTGATAGTTCAGTCACTGTGCTGGGAGCAGCAAAGAAACCTCCGCTGCTGTGGGTGCATATCTGCAGCGTGTGGGCAATAAGGTCCACCACACATGGTCAGCAAAAGGTTAAAGGCCTACAGTTCCTTTTCTCTAGAAGCTTCCGCAGCAGACTAGAAAAGACTGTCCCCTGTCAGCATGCCATAGAGAAAGACCCTTGCTCTTTATGTGGAAGCAGTGGTGTCTCTGCAGAGGTTAAACATGCCCCCCTAAAAAGTTCATGCTCTCTGCTGATAGGAGAGCTGCAGCTCTGACTTAGCAGGGGCATGTCAGACCTCTGCAGGGTGCAAGGGTCCTTTTCTACAGCATGCTGGCAGGGAACAGGCTTTTCTACTTAGGCGCTGGCTATTTCCTAAAGAAAATGAATTGTAAAGCCCTGTACACACGATCGAATTTCCTATGGATTCTAATCCAATGAATTTTTCCATCGGAAATCCGATGAAGCTGACTTCCATCAGTCTTGCCTACACACCATCAGCCCAAAATCCGACCGTCCCAAACGCCGTGACGTAAAACACTCCGACAAGCCAAGAAAAATTAAGTTCAATGCTTCTGAGCATGCGTCGACTTGATTCTGAGAATGCGTGGGTTTTTTGTCCGATGAAGTTCCACACAGACGATCAGAATTTGCTATCGTTCTTTTTTCCCATCGGATAAATTTAAAACATGTTCTATTTTTTCTCACCGATGGAAAAAAGACCGATGGGGCCCATACACGATCGGTTAGTCCGATGAGAAAAGTCCATCGGACTGTTTTCATTGGAAAAACCGATCGTGTGTACACGGCATAAGGCTTTGCAGAACATTTGTTTTGATGCACCTGAAATGTAGTTAGCTGGTTCAAACTGAAAATTCAGTTGGACTTTAATGTTGAAAAAGCATGTATTTTTGTCTACTAAAAGTAAAGTGCAGTTCTAGCGGATGTATTGATAAATATGTAAAATTACCAAGAGTTCCCACTTTTATCATCAAACCGGTCAAAATGACCTGTGCTCAAGGCTATTAGAAACTTTTGTCTCTGTGCCACTATGATGGCACAGCTGACCTGAGGTAATTTGGCAGTCACACAATTCATTGTGACCTCTGGTAGAGGAATGTCAAGGGAAAGTTCTGAACTGTTATGAGAACTGTTATGAGAACTGTTGTGCCCTGCGCTTTTAAGACATTCTGTTTTGTTGTGATAAAGAAATGCAACAGATGTACCTGTTATGCAAGCTGTAAAGTAAAGTTTGTTCTGCAAACAAGTAGGTTAGACTGGTCTATTCCTTCTGAGAAGATGACAGTTTAGCCGATGCCTGGGTAAAAGAAGATGTTGTGGGCTGTGTGGGGAAGAAAGTAGTTGGGCTGCACTAGGTGGACATTGTGAAGGGATTAAATTATATCTAAAGGCAAAAAAAATTTCTATTTTGGATAGACCGGAGAGGGATTAGAACACCTGTCAGTTTTTATTGCTGTCTGTGCTGCCACCCTCTCTATGATTATTTACGATCAAGAAGATCTTGTACAGAAGCAATGTTTCACATGGGATTACTGTGCAGATCTGAAAAAAATACACATTCGCACTCCAAGATTCAAATGAGAATACACACTCCAATGCTTGCTTATCCTGAAGTTCAGCTTGTTTGCAAACAGTCCTGTTTCCTTGTATGAGCAAGATTCAGTGTTGAAATTATGACATCACATCATTTAATAATCAGACAAAACATCAGAAAGCAAGAATGTAAAATAACAAAACATGTAAGGCTTGGTTAATATAAATAGTGTTGCAAGTATGCGGTATATGAGCGTATTTATTTGCGGATGGTGGTTAGGAAGGAAAGAAACAAACATTTCAAATATAGTGTACTGTTGGTACTTTTGCTATGATCACATTCATTTTACGGTACATTTTTTTACCATATGAGACGTTCTCCCTCTTTTCCATGAATCAGTTAGGAGCTGACATCACAGCATACTTAATAATTAGTTCCAACAGCTGTTCATAAAACCTTATAATCCTCAAATGCCTCTCACACATTTGACACTTAGAAAGTAGTGCACACGTTCTGCTATTGTGCACTGTTACTTGACTGCTTACACCCTATCAAGTGATTTTCTTGCCAAGAATAACCTATTAAAGTTTTCCTGGGCTTTAATTACCTAACATGATACCTGCGATTTACAGTACCTTGACCATGCCTAGCCAAATTCAGTCTCATTGCTTAATCCAATTAATATACAGTACATATATGGTATATACTGTATACATAAACATACTGTGTGTATATATATATATATATATATATATATATATATATGTTTGAGTTTTGTCTGGTTCAAGAAGTTACTATTTCATCAGATATTGCCATCTAGGGTTTATCCTTCTTTGACCAGATGAGTGGAGAAATTAAACAGATACAAAAGCTGGTCAGGGTAGTGATTTATGAACACCGTGTACATGTACTGAAACAGTCTTTGATTTTAAAAGTATACTAAAAACATCTATGTAGTAAAATAATTATAAAATAAAGATCAATAAATACATAAAAATGATTTACTGAATGTCTTATAGGGATTTCAGGGCAATCGTTGAGGATAGGTATTTATGGATCTTAGCTCTATGTTGTGAAATTGGTCTGTACATACTGTATGTGTCAAGTGTATTTTATTGTCATTGCAATGTGTTATTGATTAATATAATACATTTCTAACTAAAGTGCTGAATTCTGTTTGGCAAGAGTTCTTTTTAAACAACCCCAAAGCTGGCAGTTTTGAAAATAGTATTGCAGAGTAGTACACAAATTTAATACATCTACCTGTTAAAACTTCTGAAGTCAGGAGGCAGCATCGTATCCCCTGGTGTGGGCATCTTGGGGTACAAATCTTCCAGTAGTTCTGGTTCATTGACAATAGCTTCTTGCCAGGGGGACATATAGTATTTAGGAACTGCTGTCTCATTAAATTTTTCTGGCGGCACTTCTTTAAGTGGACCAGTGTATCCTAGATAAGCAAGAAAGAAGATATCAGACGTTCCCCAAACCCCTTCATTTTAAAATTAGAATTAGCAACATTCTACATAAAATAACCATACATGCATGCTGTATAGTCATTCTAACATCTAATGTGTTGAGTGTGTCTTTAGACATCTTCAAATAAGAAGAGGACTGAGAAGTCCCAGCTGCACACCAGATGGTATTTGGACTGTGAATCTGCTGGGGGTACTGAAGAGATCATATGGATAATGTCATGGAAGAAGAGAAGTAATGTCTGACATCAATACTCTACGACAAAGGTGGCCCTGAAACATTGCTATTTTCCATGATGACCAAATAAAGTTTCATTGAGCGAGGAATTGGTGTTCTGGTGATGCCTTGTTTCGGGTTAGAACACAATCCCCCAGTCTTTCCTTTTCAGGTGGAAATTTCAATGAGCAGAGTTGGACTTCTCCAGCTGGCGTGTGCATTCTACCACTATCTAATGGCTTCAGCCAGCTGTATACATACAACTCTTATTAGGAATGGTCTGTGGAGATTGCTCATGCATGATTTTACTGACTAAAAAGAATAATGAATGGGTAGAACATACAAAATGGGCAAGTGTGCTAATTTTCATTCAAACGTATCTGTACATTATGTGTTACGTAATATGCAATCAGCTTGTACCAGCTTTTGTTTACCACCAATGAAAGCATCAGTGAAAAAAAAAAAAATCTTCTTTATTAATGTTAATGAAAACTGTTGTGATACAATTTTTTTTCAAATCAAAGAGATGTTGAAAATGTAAAAAACATTATAATAATGTAGTTGCTATCTTTTCTACGGTAATGCTTGACAGCATATCATAAATGCGTCACAGCATGCGGGTTCAGCATTGGATATGACTATGGCTCTATATAACTGTAATCAGTATCATCTGGTTTGTATTCAGAGGATAATTATCCTCATTATATTTTAAACCTATAGAAAAATATTAGGCTTATTCAATAAAAAAAGAGCAAAGAGCTAAGGCAAAGTTCAATAATTATAAAATAATAAGAATTTTACTTGGTGTGGCTCTAAATGGGCCTTTAAAAAAGATGATAACTTTTACCATTACAGCTACTGAGCGACAATTTAAAGACTTTGCCTAGGTTAAGATGAATTCATTGGTCTGCTTTAGGTAACAGAAATCATTTAATCAGTCTTCCTTCCCCCCACTGACCAGGGCTGAGCTGGGGTGGGAAGGATGATTTCTGTTTTTAGTACACTTAGAAGACAGATAGATAGATAGATAGATAGATAGATAGATAGATAGATAGATAGATAGAGAAAAAGAACTGATGTGTCACACAATATAAAATGAGACATCTGTTCATCCTTCTCATGATTGTTGTACACCTACCTCCACTGTTTTTTTTTTTTAACATACATGGCATTAGTATTTTATTTTAGTGCTTTTAAATGGAGAGGTAAGTTCCTATTTTTATGACAAGAAGATAAATCCCTTAACTGGTTTTTGAGATTTTCCAACATAAATGATTTCTTTGATCTACAATGAGTTTTGAGTTTCTTTGCTTGTTGCTTGTTATAGTTCTCTCGTTAATGGCTGATTATATTCAAAATACTAACAACTACCTACAAAGCCATCCACAACACTGCCCCCAGCTACATCACTGACCTAGTCTCTAAATACCAACCTAATCGTTCTCTTCGTTCTTCTCAAGACCTCCTACTCTCTAGCTCTCTCATCACCTGCTCCCATGCTCGTCTCCAAGACTTTTCCAGAGCCTTTCCAAGCCTATGGAACTCCTTACCCCAATCTGTCCGTCTATCTCCTTCTCTATTAGCTTTTAGAGGATCCCTAAAAACCCTTCCCTTCAGAGAAGCCTATCCTACCCACACCTAACAACTGTATTTTCATTTTGTCCACCTGATCATCCCCCACAGCTACTACCCTTTGTTTCACTTGACCCTCCCTTCTAGACTGTAAGCTCTAACGAGCAGGGCCCTCAGATCCCTTTTTATTGAATCGTATTGTGACTGTACTGTCTTCCCTGATGTTGTAAAGCGCTGCGCAAACTGTTGGCGCTATATAAATCCTGTATAATAATAATAATTATTATTATCACTAGCGATGGGACTGATCCATACCAAATATGATCAGCTAAAGACCCTGCAAGTTACAAAAAAATTCTCAAAGCATGAGTTATAAAGATATCACAGTGTTTAATATAATATCACGTACCTGGTGCAATGTTTTCTGGGTTTGGGTGACTCCGAGGATCAGGAGTGTTAGGCGGTGTCTGTGGAGCTGTCTGTTGTGCAGATCCAGTTGAAATTCCTTCTGTGTTTCCATTCTGCTGTATCTGATTTTGCTAAATGTAAAATAAGAGAAAATAAATATTGGCTAATTACACTGTTCAAAAAAATAAAGGAACACTTTTTAACCACTTCAGCCCCGAAAGGATTTTTTTTTTATATTAATTCATCTTTTTTTGAAAAAAAATTCTTACAAGATCATATACAGTCATAAACCAAACAGCGACAAACAAAACACAAAAAATAAAAATAAAACATATATACTTTTACTGTGAGAGGTGGCCTTCCCCACCAATTGGGAAGAGAGAAAAAACAAAACAAAAAAACAAAAAAACAACCCCCTCTCCCTCCTTCCCCTCCCTACCACCATGTTAGTGTTTTTATATATTCCCTTTCCCCTTTCTTCCTTTCTCTCCCCCTCTCCTCCCCCTTCCCCCTCCTTCCCCAACATTTTAATTTAATATTTAATCATAGTAGTGATGTTGTGAAAGGTGTTAGGGAATCTTAAAATGTTTCCCTTTCGACTATTGTGTTCAAAAAAATAAACTAAAAAAAATTCCTCTGTGTGTTTTATTTGTGTTCAATGTAAATTCTCTCCTTCTTCTCTTATTATTATGTGTTTGTGTCTTAACCCAAAAATAAATGTAAGGTTTTAGGGGACTTTAACTGTCCCTTTCGACTGTTATACTCATAATTTCCCCTTTCCCCTTTGTGCTTATTTATATTCCGTGTCATTTCTCTTAATGTTTTTAACACACAACATTTTATTCTATACATATCTAAAAATGTTACAGTACATTACACATCCATCCTCTTCCCTTCCCCTGAACTGTATGAGGTATTTTTTGGTTTTAAGTAAATTCTAATTTTCCATCTTTTTCTCTATATGGTTCCTAAACATTTTTTTCCCATTCTGCCCATGTTTTTTTTAAATTTCTCTTGTTGGTTTCTAGTTTCATAAATCCATCTTTCTGCCTCCATTATTCCATCTACTTCTCTTCTCCATTCTGCTAGGGTAGGGCAGATAACTTGTTTCCAGTATCTAGGTATCAGCTTCTTAGCTGCATTCAATAGATGTGGCATGATGCTATTTTTATACGATTTTATTGATCCCATTGACCCATGGAATAAAAAGTTCAGTGCTGTAAACTCCATAGGTTTCCCACTGATCTCCTCTATCCATGGGGCTATTTCTTCCCAAAATACTCAAATTTTTGGGCAGTTCCACCATATATGGAGGAAGGTGCCTCTCTCTTTACAGCCCCTCCAGCATCCATTACTTACGGATGTATATATCTGTGCCATTCGTGCAGGAGTTCTGTACCAGTCAGGAACTTGTATTGCATCTCCTGAATAGATGAACTTATTGACGACGAGTGGGTTGCTTCCCATAATTTTTTTATTTGTGATGTTATAAATATAAGATTTAACTCTTTTTCCCATTCCTTAAAGAAATATGGGGGTGCAGCATTTTGCCCACTAAGTATCAACTCATACATTTGGGATAATAAATGATTGGGTTTTGACATTTTTAGGCACATTTTTTCAAACGTTGTTAACGAGTTTAGGGTTCTTAACGTGGGTTCTAATTTCTAAAAGAAATCTTGCATTTGTAAATATCTCCACCCCGACATTGGCGTCTTCCCTTGAGAAGATGTCATTTCCGCTTGGGATATAAGTTTTCCCAATGGGGCATACCTTAGGCACTTTGTGTTTCCCTCTGATTCCCACGGGTCTAACGCTCCTTTTTCTTCTCCAGGGGGGAACCATGGAAACCCTCCTAATGGGGTCAATGGTGATGTTCTTGGGGCATGTTTGACAGTTTTTTTAATTCCATCCCATACAGCCAATGTGCTCCTTGTTAATGGGGATGTCCATTTGGACAGGCCTCTCATCTTAGATGGTATCCACGGTGCTCCTTCTAAATCTCTACCTGCCATCTTTTTTTCTATCGAAACCCATGCTTTCGTTTTCGAATCGTGACACCAGTTTAATATACGTACCAAAGACATTGCTTTGTAATACATTGCAATGTCTGGTAATCCCAGTCCCCCCTCCTGCTTACTTCTTCGTAATGTATCATACACTATTCTGGCACTTCCATCCCCCCATATGAACAACAGAAATACTTTGAGTATCTTTTGAAAGAATGTATGAGGGAGTGGTATGGGCACTGTATATAAAAGGTATATTAATCTAGGTATCACGTTCATTTAAGGATATTTATTCTCCCTGACCAGGTTAATATATGTCCTTTCCATCTATTTAAATCCTCTATTATCTCTGCAACTAGAGAGTTATAATTACGTTCAAATACCAGCCCTATATCTGCTGCGATGTGAACTCCTAAATAAAATATACATTCTCTATTCCATATAAACGGGTAACTGTTTTGTAATGATATATTTATCGTAGTATAACACGCACAGGCGTATAACATGCACCTTAACTTTAAGAGGGAAGTTTCAGGGAAAAAACTTTCCACAGCCCCTGCGTATAACACGCAGGCACAGTTTACCCTCTATTTTCAGGGTAAAAAAGTGAATGTTATATGCCAATAAATACAGTAACTAATGATTTTGGCACATGAATAGGTAATATCACTGATTTTTCTGTATTTATTTTAAAGTTTGATAACTTTCCATAGTTCGTTATTTCTTTCATCAGGTTCTCTATAGATTTCTGTGGTTTTGAAAGAAAGAACATTAAGTCGTCCGCATACGCTGATACTTTATGCTGTCTAGGGCCAATTTCAACTCCTTTTATTCCATCATTCTCCTTTATTCTGCATAGCAATGGTTCCAGAACAAGAGCAAATAGAATTGGCGACAGAGGGCAACCCTGTCTTGTGCCATTTCGTATTCCAAAGCTTTCTGACAGGGTCCTGTTAACCTTAACCTTTGCTCTTGGTTTAGTATAGAATGCTGATACCCATCCCAACATCCTTTCTCCCATTCCTATTTCTCTTAGTACTTCCCTTATAAATGTCCAGTTGACTCGATCGAACGCCTTTTCGGCGTCCATCAATATTACAACTCTGGGCATTTTATTAGGTCCATTCTGCATCCATTGGAGCATGTGAAGGGCTTGTATCATATTATCTTTAGTTTCTCGTCCCTTCACAAACCCCGTCTGATCAAAATGTACTAGCTGTGTTATTTTATCCTGTAATCTGCTTGCTAATATCTGTGCTAGGAGTTTTGTATCTGTGTTAAGAAGGGAAATAGGTCTGTAATTTGCACAGTATTGTGGATCCTTTCCAGGTTTTGGTATAACTGTCACATAAGCTAGTACTGCTTCTGGGGGTAACGGGTTATTTGCTGTGATTTTATTAAAGTATCTGCATAATGGTATTAACAGAATATCCATAAATTTCTTATAATACAAGTTTGTTAGACCATCTGGTCCCAGGCTCTTCCCCATCGGTAAATTTTCAATCACTTTTTTTATTTCTTCTATAGTTATCTGTTCCTCCAGTTTTTTCCATCTCTTTCCGAGAGAGGGGTGGTAAAGGATTTATCCACTTCCTGACCAGGCCATTTTTTGCGATATGGCACTGCGTCGTTTTAACTGACAATTGCGCGGTCATGCGACGCTATACCCAAACAAAATTGATGTACTTTTTTACCCACAAATAGAGCTTTCTTTTGGTGGTATTTGATCACCTCTGTGGTGAGCCAAGAATAGCCACCGATTACTGTATAAATGTCACTGCCAGGGAATGGGTTAACACTAGGTGGCGATCAAGGGGTTAAATGTGTGTCCTAGGGAGTGTTTCTAACTGTGGGGGGAGGGGACTGCCTGGAAGAGGAGACCAAACGCTGTTCCTAATCAGTAGGAACAACAGATCTGTCTCCTCTCCCCTGACAGAACGGAGATCTGTCTGTTAACGTTCTGTCTCTCTTAGGAGTGATTGCGGGTGCCCGGGCAGACACCGTGGCCGCCGGACACGTGCATCAGCTCCTAAGTAATTTGGCGGGTGCCTTCCTATACCCCTTAAAGCACCCGCCATACAGCTACGGCGATTTGCGCAGGGGAGCCAACCTGCCGACGTATAACGATGGCGGCTGGTCGGCAAAGGGTTTATCAGAGTATAGCATCAAATCAATTAAACTCCTGGGATATTGATCTGGACAGTTAAGTAGCAGAGGGGGTTGTTAATCAGTTTCAGCTGCTTTGGTGTTAATGAAATTAACAACAGGTGCACTAGAGGGGCAACAATGAGACGACCTACAAAACAGGAATGGTTTTACAGGTGGAGGCCACTGCCATTTTTTTCCCTACTCATCTTTTCTGACTGTTTTTCACTAGTTTTGCATTTGGCTAGGGTCAGTGTCACTATTAGGGATGGGCAAATGGTTCATGCTCATGCTCAGGCTGAACATCCAAATTTGCAGGGTTTTCACTGGGTGTTCGTCCCGACAATCACCCTGCAATTCACTGAGCACTGCGCAGTGCATTTTGCACCCTGATTGGGCAAAGCAGAAAGCAGGGCGCAGTGTAAGCTGGTTGTTAAGGAGCAGGGCCAGGAATCCGGCTGCGGCATCCTTAACAACCGAGTCATCAGCTGTCACAGCGAGCCGCGCTGTGAATGGCCGGGCAATCTTCTGGGACCTGTGACATGTCCCAGAAGATTGCAGGGAGGGAAGGGGGAGAGGGGAACTTCCTTCTGGAGCCGCAGAGCCTGGGGAGGAAGTGGGAGCTGGGTACCCATAAAAACTGGGTATCCGCCCCCCCCCCCAAAAAAATGACATGCCAAATGTGGCATGTCAGGGGGTCACCATCACTTAAAGAGGAAGTTCCATTTTTGGGTGGAACTCCACTTTAAGGATCTTCTACGGCCCTGTCCAGTTCTCCTAGAGTAACTGCCTGTCTCCTGGAATCTTCTCCTCAATGGTCTTGAGACTGTGCTGGGAGACACAGCAAATTTTCTGGCAATGACATGGATTGATGTGCCATCCTGGAGGAGTTGAACTGCCTGTGCAACCTCTATAGGGTCCATGTATCGCCTCATGCTACCAGTAGTGACTAGGGATGTGCCGAACACCCCCATGTTCGGTTTGCAGCAGAACTCCCGAACAGGGGAAATAATCTAACCCGAACGGCGAACCCCAGGAAAAATCTAAAGTTCCCATTTTGAAGGCCTATATGCAAGTAATTGACCATAAAAGGGGTATAGGAGTTTGGGTTACCACTCTATTTATTCTAATAAGAAAAGTTCTGGCTTTAAATACGCATTAATTTTCAGAATCTGTTTAATAGTTAATTGAGGAATTTTAACAGATCATAATGTAAACTGGATTGCCCCAATGTATAAACATGAGTAGATTCTGAGATATGTGCTAATTATTTCCAATCATATACTGTACATAATATAAAGATAGGCGTTGTGTGTTTTGATTTTACAGTGTCATACTACTACCATGTCTTGTGGTCAATTCATTTTGGGAATTTCAAGAATGTATTACCTGTGCAGAGTCTACAAGAGTAGTTGATGCTTATGTCATGTCACTAGCTGCAATGTGATATTTTTGTACATAGTGTTCGAAAAACAACCTGTAGTGGCACTTCTACCGGTTATTCTGTCTGAAGAATTTATATATGTACATTTACAGGTTAGCAATCATGAAAAATAGGAGTGAGAGGTGCTGAGAGTATGAATAATCCAAATAGACTGTTTATTTTCCTCGTGGTAATACCAATTATGTCAGTGCATGCTGTAACATCTGGGATGAGTGTTACCTGTCATATTATATAACAACACTAACCAAGTACATCTCTTCCCTAAACAGAAGAATATGCTCAGTATCTTTCGACTTGTAGTAGACATAATGTTCAGCATTCCGTGATGAGGCATGTTGAGATTCAGTTCGGTCAGAAGTGTAACCTTTTACAGCAGAGCCACCAGGAAAACTATTTGAGCCCCCCACTAACTAGCTTTCCCACCTCTGCCTTAAAGCTAATGCTATTCTGATTCAATAATTAACACTACAGCATGTGCTATGCTTTCATAGAATCATTATAGATGAGTTTGAACCATAGCTGTTATATGATCACTTATATTACCAAGAAAGAAAGTGAAAGGACATCCAGAATTTTAGCGCTGTCCTCAGAACAAGAGAAAAAATTACAGGGGTTTTAACCTTTCCCTACTTTTTTCAAAGCAAAAAAAAAGGTTTTGTCTATACATGTACTTGAAACGCATTCCCGCCCAACCACTGTACAAATATGGCGGGGCGGGACAAGTGTCATTCTGGGAGGACACAACCATACATCCTGCCAGAACTGTGCTTCATGCACGCCCCTGGGGGAATGCAGCAGTGTTATCTGTGACCGCTGTGTCAACTGGACACAGCGAATCACTGATTAATGTACCAGGCTGCTGTGCTCTGCCCCAGTACCATGTTCCATGACCAACCACAGTGATAACATGTCCAGTAGCAAACAATGGCTGCCATTAACAATGTCATTGAGAACTATTGTGATCTCTGTGATTGGTCAGTAATCACATGGTACAGGGCCAGTCATAGCGGCCCTGTACTATGTGATAACTGTGGCCAAACACTGCCATCACAGTAGTTTTTAATGGCTGCATGTATGATTGCTTAAATACAAAAACATAAAACCCTGATTACCCCCAAGAATAGTACAGTGTCAGTATGGTAACACTACACTGCTCTGGTGACCATATGTAAAAAGAAAATAATGTAAAAAAAAAAATTATATTATGTACAATGGCTGCTGCTCTGATATCACTGTATGTCAATGCCATCAGCCATTTTCTCTGATCACCACCACAGCAGTACAATGTCACCAGACCAGTATTGCTAGTCATTGTCCCTAACCGCCACATCAGTCAGTATCCCTAATCACTATTACCCACTCACAGTGTCCCTAATTACCGTCACACCACTCACAGTGTCCCTGATCACCACCACACCAGTCATATTGTCCTTAATCACCAACACACCAGCATATTGTCACTAATCACCGCCACACCAGTTACAGTGTCCCTGATCACTACCATACCAGTCATATTGTCTCTGATCAACGCCACACCAGTTACTGTGCCCCTGATCACTGCCACACCTGTCACCACTCCAGTGTAAGCCAGCAGTGGTGTCCCCGATTGTCTCCACGCCCGTCCAAGTGTCACAAGACCAGTGTAAGGCAGCAGCAGTGTTTTTTATCACTACCATACAAGTGCAGTGTTGCCTCTGCCTGCCACCTGTATTAACCCTATAAACCTGTTTATTGATCACGTTTCTGTCTGTTACCTGGACCAATCCTTTGCCTGTTTGCTGATGATGTCTCTGCCTGCGGGCCTGAACTGGCCCATCTGCATGTCCAAGTGACTATTTTTCTGTGAGACACCAGACCCAGCCATCCCCTGCAGACAACTGCACTCCTGGAACTACGGAAACTCTTTTGTTCTTCCTTTCTTCAGCCTCCTGTACTTCATAGCCACTGAACATTGCATTCCTGGGGGCAGCCATGTATCAGTAGGCTAGGCTTGCTTGGCTTATAGGAACTGGGACTGCCACAGGTAATGCTACACTACATTATGTTCCCTGATCACCCCTACAGAGGAGACAATTACAGTACATTGGTTTTGATACAATTGGTTGATTTGTGTGATATACAAGATGCAATGTCCGGTATATAATGAGTCCAAAAGTGAAAAAGTCTCACACACTCGGGAGAAGTAGCAGTATGTGGTTTGAGGTGTATTTCGAAGTGTCCATTCTGTGTATGAAAAATATTATTAAAATTGACAACTTTATGTAAAATATTTCATTTTCATTTTCTTTCTGCATTTTCCAAAAACTTGTGGCAATAAAATTAAGCCTTCAGAAGACTCACCCTAATCCTTAAAAAATACCTTGGGGTGTTTGCTTTCCAAAATGTCATGTTGTACAGTATGTGTTTCCACTGTCCTTCCAAAATGTGATAGTCAAGAATAAGTTGCATAACTTATGCCCCATAGAATGCCTGAAGGTGCATTTTGGGCCCTTCTGTGTGGCTAGCCCGTGAAAAAGTCTCACACATGCAATACTTCCTTCCATACTTTGGAGAAGTAGAAGAATGTGTTTGGGGTGTAATTCTAAGTATTCCTATGATTTGTGTAATATTTGTGAAATATCTTATTAATTGACAACTTCTGTGTAAAAAAATAATAATTTCATTTTGTTTCCTGAATTTTTTGGAAATTTGTGGCAAAACAATGAAATTTTCATTGAACTCATACCTTTCAGAAAATACCTTAGAGTGTTTGCATTCCAAAATGGAGTTATTTTGTGGGTGTTTCCACTGTCCTGGTTCTCCAGGGCCTCCAAAAATGTGATAGGTAGTCAGGAAATTTGATGCATAATTTATGTGTAATTTATGCCCCTTGAAAGCCCAAAGGTGCTCCTTGGATTTTGGGAATTTATGCTGTAGAAAAGTCTCATACATGTGGTATCCCCATAATGTGTTTTGGGGTATAAAATATATGCATATGCTCTGTGTAAAATAACTTGTTATGCCGCGTACACACGACCGTTATTCATGTCATGCAAAAAAACAACGTTTTTCTCGTCGTGATTCCTCTCAAGCCTGCCTTGCATACACACGTTCATGGAAAAAAAACGCTTGAGCAAAGCGTGGTGACGTACAACACGTACGACGGCACTATAAAGGGGAAGTTCCATTCGAATGGTACCACCCTTTGGGCTGCATTTGCTGATCCTCGTGTTAATAAAGTTTGGTGAGAGACGATTCGCGCTTTTCAGTCTTCATGCTTTTCAGTCCGTTACAGCGTGTGCGAATGTGCTATCTCCATTACGAACGCTAGTTTTACCAGAACGAGCGCTCCCATCTCATACTTGATTCTGAGCATGCGCTTTTTTTTCCTTTCGTAAAAGCATACACACAACCTTTTTTCACGACGTTAAAAAGAACGACGTGAAAAACTATGAGAAAAAATAGAACAGGTTCTAATTTTTTTCCGGGCAGTTTTCACGTCGAGAAAACTGCTATGGAGCATACACACGACCGTTTTTCACGACCAATCTAAAAAATATCAGTTTTCTCCTCATGAAAAACGGTCGTGTGTACGCAGCATTAAAATTACAACTTTGTAAAAATTAAATTAAAAAATAATAATAAAAAAAAAACTAATTTTATTTAAATTCTTCATATTCCAAAAAGTTGTGCCAAAAAATTACAACTCTTACTTAATACCTTAGATTGTCTGCTTTCCAAAAAGGGGTCATTTTGGGGGTATTTGTACTGTCCTGGCATTTTAGGCCTTTATAAAATGAGACAGGCAGTCAGTACATCAGAATTAATCAATTTGTAAATGTGTACAGTATACTATAGTTTGTAGATCTATAACACACAGACTAATTAACCACTTTTACCTCCTTGCAGGCCCAGGCCAATTTTCAGCTTTCAGCGCAGTCATGCAACACTGTACCTATATGAAATTTTTATAATTTTTTTATCACAAAAAGAGCTTTCTTTTGGTAGTATTTTTTTTACCACTGGGTTTTTTATTTTTTGCTAAACAAACGAAAAAAGACCACTATTTTTGAGAAAAAATAAATAAAAATGTCATCGTTTGTTATAAAATTTTGCAAACAGGTAATTTTTCTCCTTCACTGATGTGCGCTGATGAGGCTGCACTGATGGGCACTGATAGGCAGCACCGATCGGCATTGATGAGGTGGCGCTGATAGGCTGAAATGATGGGCACTGATGAGGTGGCAGTGATGGGCACTGATGGGAAATGGTGAGGTGGCACTGGTGGGCACTGATGAGGCTGTACTGATAGGCGGCACTGATAGGCAGCAATGATATGTGGCACTGATGGGCTCTGATAGGCGGCACTGAAGGGCACTGAGGGGTGGCACAGATAGGTGAAACTGATAGACAGCACTGATTGGCAATGATTGTCAGCACTGATGGGAACTTATAGATGGCACTGATGAGCACTGATTGGCAGCACTGGTGGGCGATTGCCAGTACTGGTTGGCATTGATTGGCAGCACAGTGGGACTGCACTTATAATCAGGACACTGATAATCAGTGCCCAGATTATCAGTGCAGATGTCCCTTTATCAGAAGCTGGTTATCGGCTCTCTTCTTCTCCCCTCATGCTGTCCCTACATATCCTTGCTTGGTGAGCTTCTTCACTGACAATAGGTTACTTTCAAGAATAGGGACATATACCACATCCAGTGGCGGCCGGTGGTAATTTTCTTTGGGGGGGCGGCAAACAGTACCACCCCCCCGTCGGTCCGTCGGTCCGTCGGCGGGCAGGACTGGCACACTTACCCCATCTATGCGGCACTCCTCCTGGGCTCTCGTGGTGGCAGCTCTCCTGTTCTCTGCTTCTGTTTCCTCCTTCTTGGCGGGCAATCGGGAGTCTTCTCTTTTTGGCCAATCAGAAAACATGCATGAGTCTATCCATAAGTCATATAGGGGGTGGCGCGGAGAGAGTGGGCGGCACCCAGGCACCCCTTATGGACAGGCCGCAGCTGACCACATCTTTGATATGTATATATCTGGTGACTGTTTGAGATTGTGGGCAAAGTATATAACCTTCCCCTATTCCCTCTGAGAGTGAGACCATATACTGTCCAATAGATGTTATAACTCTTTCCGCCTTGCCTTGATACAGCTGAGTGAAGAGTTGTTTTTATCAATGTTCATATGACTTGCAGTACCAACATGACTGCACCAATGAAAAGTGCTGAGGTCCTCTGTGGGGTGAAAGACATACTCAGTGTCTGAAGCGTTTTCTATTTCTTCTTTAACACTTGTGTCCTTTTTGTAATTAATCTCCCTTGCCGATTCATTCTAGCTTTCCAAATTCTACAATTTGCCTTTAAATGACCTGTCTTTCTGCACAAAACTCATTTATTTTCTTCATGCTGCATATGACTATTATTTCAGTCGTTGTTTCTTAGCGCAGATTCTGCCATAGGAGCATTTTTAACTGTTTGCACTTTCTGTTTTACACTTAAATCCAATAGCTTGCCTTTAAAGCCGTGCACACACGATCGGTTTTACTGATGAAAACAGTCCGATGGACTTTTCTCATCGGACAAACCGATCGTGTATGGGCCCCATCGGTCTTTTTTCCATCGGTGAGAAAAAATAAAACATGTTTTAAATTTATCCGATGGGAAAAAAAACGATAGCAAATTCCAATCGTCTGTGTGGAACTCCATCGGACAAAAAACCCACGCATGCTCAGAATCAAGTCGACGCATGCTCAGAAGCATTGAACTTAATTTTTCTCGGCTTGTTGGAGTGTTTTACGTCATGGCGTTTGGGACGGTCGGATTTTTGATTGATGGTGTGTAGGCAAGACCGGTGGAAGTCAGCTTAATCGGATTACCAATGGAAAAATCCATCGGTTTAAAATCCATAGGAAATCCGATCGTGTGTACAGGGCTTAAGAGTATCAAGTGCTTCATAGCTGTCTCATTGCTGTCTGCGAGACCACTGAGTAGCATTGCTGCCATATGAAAGACTTTTATTTCTTCTCCTAAAGCTCACAGACATTCCAAAATTTCTAAGGTACATCTTATATAGTTTTAGCATCTGTTTGTATACTGGATCCCTTTGTATACCCATGACTTTATGATAAAGAAGATATTATGTGCATCATACACCTGGGTACTGACCTTCTCATTTTTATGATGTCTCTGCTGACAGCTTGTCCAATTGCGGCCTTGTCACAGGGGGAGTTTGTTATACTTCACATGGAGCATAGGGGTTGTAGTACCATACTTTTTTGCTATGGACATTTTTTTTAGCCCTGTGTTGGCTTAGTATAGTCTTCTGAATAAAGAGGAACTCCAGCATTTTGCAGAAAAATTAAAAGTCAGCAGCTACAAATACTACAGCTGTTGACTTTTAATATACAGGTACTCACCAGCCTGGGGTTGTAACACTGTTATCACCTGGGCTGGATCTTCACCTCTCTTTGGGTTCCCGGCACCGCCAACTTGAGTGTGGGAAGCCAGCTGTGACTTCCTACTGGCTCACAGCCGGCGCCACACTGAGCATGCGCTCTCTGAACCTGCAGCCTCCTTGGACCTGTAATGTGTCCCAGGAGGTTGCAGGCAAGGAGGGGCTAACTGCAAAAACTAGGTACCTGCTCCCTGAAAACAAAAACGAATTCCATTAATGGCGAGGATAGGGGGTGAGAGGAATTTTTAATTTTATGTGAAGCTCTGCTTTACGTACAGTTTATTACTATCCTTAGGTTTTCACCTGTACGTCTGCATTTTTATGCATTGTTTTATGCATTTTCTGTCATTTTTCATGCACAGTTGAAGTCTATGGGTTGCACCAAAGCAAGAACCTGCACCTTTTTCCAAGTTGCACAGAACCCTGTTGCAAAGGAGTGGATTGGCCCCATGTACAATGATGGTATTCTTCTTGCCATGCATTGTTGGACGATGGCCGAAGCATAACAGATCACATAGGTGTAAATGGGGACTTAGTTTGCTCACTGATGTACGCTTTGTAGCTCCTCTGTTTTTTTTTTTTTTTTTTACAGTTTCACACTTGGATATTTGCACAATTTGATCATCATCAATGCTCATGGATATAATACTTTGAGCTGTTTAATCTTTCTCTATACACTAAGCCATACCTTCCAACTGATTTCGAGGGACTGTCCATGATTTAGAACAAAGTATCTCTGTTCCTCTTTCCCCCTCATTTGTCCCTCATTATGGTCTGATCTATATAGTTGTAAATAAAATGCACTACTTATCCTTCAAAAAGTGTTTCCCAGTGCTAAACCTTTCATCCAATTTCTAAATTGCTACATCTGTAAAATCCAAAAGTCAGTATAAAGGAATAGTAGTGGTAAAAAGCATTTGTGGGCTAACTTGTCTTTTTCTTTTTTGCACAACTCTCCTTGGGGAAGGGGGGGGGAGTAGGTGTGGCAGGAGGTGTGTCCTATACCTACATACTTTTGCTTATAGGTATCCCTCATTCCCATTTCAGAAAGTTGGGAGGTATGTCTAAGCTCTAGGTGGGCTTAGTCTAGGCTCTTGCAGCCAATTCTATGTATCCTCTAATATCAGGAGCATCTTCATTTTACATTTCCAAAACTGGTAATTCAGGTTTGTCAGATTAGCGACTGAAAATTAACACTGTTGCTTTAGGCTCTTTTTTTTTTTTTTTTTTTTTTTTTATATAGACTGTTTTGCATTAACTCTGAGTTGTATTTGTTTCTGCAGCAGTATTTGGGCTGTAGGGCATAGCCCATTCAAAAGCTGCTGCAGATAAGACATGACTCTGTCAGTCAAGATGTTCTTGATTTATTGAAAAATGGCAGAAACAGAAAGAGGAAACGTCATCATAACCATGTAGTTCCACTAGAAAGAACATTACATGATAAAAGAGCACTACCACCTAGTGGCCGAATGACTAATCACATTATAATATACAGTATGAAAATGGTTGTTGCACCTATGTCGGTATAAGGCCTCATGCCCACGGGCGTTTTTTCAGCCGCGTTTTTGAGCGTTTTTTACAGCTTAAAAACGCCTGTCCATGTTAGTCTATAGCTTCATGCCCACCTAGGCGTTTTTGAGCTGTAAAGAGCATAGGCGTTTGTAAGCTGTAAAAAAAACCCAGGGCCAGTGCGTTCCTCAGCGTCAGAACTAGGCAGGAAAAAACGCGAGCGTCAAAAAACGCGCAAAAACGCGCACTAACGCGCAAAAAACGCGCACTAACGCGCGGTCGCGTTTTTAGCTCCGACGTTTTTTTTTTTTTTTCAAAAAAAAAAAAAAATATATATTTACAATAACATGGACAGGCGTTTTTAAGCTGTAAAAAACGCTCAAAAACGCAGCTGTAAAAACGCCAGTGGGCATGAGGCCTTAACAGCAGGCCAACTGTTTTAGAAGACAGTTTTTAATAACTTTTGCTATCCAACCAGCTTTTGCTATTGCTATGTAGCTGTTGTTTGGGTATTCTGGCAGGAGCCACCATGGGTTTTCAGAATACAATAGCCCAGCAGGGGGAATATGTTTATTCATGCTGTTAGCTTGGATAGAGAAATCTAGTCAATTTTTTTTTCACTTAGTTTACAGGCTACATGGCCAGCTTCTAACAGTTCAAGCTTTAGGGAAAAAGCTTAAAAATTAAGTTGTGAAAGTTAAGTTTCAAGTAAATGCTTCAGAGAATGATTTTATTTAGTGGAGCTAGGCCAATCCAGTTTAGTCAGCTGATGGAACACCGCATGAAATGAAATGATCTCTTTGTTTTTCTGAGTCACTCTGTCTCTGTTTTGCAATGTACTCAAATGCTTTATTATTGTACATGGAGTACTGCTAGGTTTCAAGCAAAACATTAAACTTTCTTAGTCTTCAGCCACCTGTGGAGGTAGGGGTTGAAGCAAAATATTAAATCTCCACATAGAATGTAGTGTTCCAGAGTTCGGACAAAAGAAAGCGCCCATGTTTTGGCTTTATATTCATCCCACTCTGTATTGCAGCCAGGAAGTGTATATGGAAGTCAGCGGGAATTTATTGGCCAGACACGGCCTTTCTGTCAATACCATTGATTGCAAGTGGGAGATTACAGTACATGGTGGTCATTTAATAAGTCAAATTGCTCAACTGAGATGTGCTGCAACTATTTCTGTGAAATACAAATTAGCACATTTCCTGTTGTTCAGTTTTTGGACCATTTGTGATCTCTTATAATTATGATGTGAACAATTAATGGGGTTTGTCAGTTATTAAAAACATAAAAGCAATCAAATATGTTACCCATAGCAACCAGATTTCAGCTGTAATTATATTTGATGTCTATTAGAAAATAAAACACTAATGACTGAACAGCATTTTTCCCTGTACCTTTTATATGTTTTATAGGTAGATATCTGACAATACTTCATGCTTTGCATAATTTCTGAGCCTTTTCTACTTGTACTCTTTTTGGAGTTGAATACATTTGTATACATCCTAGCGACAGCAGGTAATCCAGACAACTATCACAACAATACTGTATTCTAAACTGTATATGGTTAACACTTGTATAGATAGTTTTCAGAATATTAATTTCTTTTTTTTAAATTATTTTTGTCTATATTGATATTTACCTACACTACAGACCAGGCTATCCAGTAAAAGCAACAGTAAGTTTGGGTATTATTATTACAAATGCATTCTAAAGAATAAGCATACAAATTCTTTAAAAGAACCAATTTACCTGGTACAGTACCAATTTTTAAACATGCCCACCAGTTTATAAAGGCATGTACTGGTCTGCACTAGGTTTAATCCCTTCTACAGGTGCCAGGTACTGGAAATTCTGCTCCAGCGCCTGATGCCAGTATTAGACCTCGGATCAGCATCCTGCCCAGACAGGAGAGTGGGGAAATCTATTTCCCACTTCCAGCTTCATGACACAAAGCTGCAAGGGAAGTCTGGGTACATATTCCCTAGTCAAGCAATACACAGCAGACCTGGCAGGAGCTGAGGGCACTTGCAAGTTGTACAACGATGGAACAGTAGATTGAAGACCCAGAGGTGCCGACAGCGACTGTCTTGAGGAGCGAAATGTGGACTGGCCAGTCCGTACTCAAATGGGGAGGTTTCCAAGAAAGGATGGTGTATCCCTGCACTTCCCCTACTCCGCTGGAACTTTTTCCTGATGCAAAGCACTCTCCCTGACAGAGAGATATTCTGTCCCTATGCTGGCACTTGCAAATATGCTCACCAAACACAGGAGACAGGGACTTAAATAGACTCTGCCTGACCCAAGATGGCCTCCAAAGACACATGGGGTGCCAGTATCCAATCGGATAGCTGCCTTCCTGTGACTGAGGAAACCATAGAGGAACTGGGTTCCTCTCAACTTCCTCCCCCATCTACATTGCTACGGCGGATGAGTGCCCCCTGTAGTGGAGAAAATAGACTGCACCTGCCTACGGGTTGACTTAAAGTGTGAAGGGGCCCTGATCTTAGTTCTGATGGGGCTTCATCTGAGGCATAAATGGGGGCTGATCTGAGGTCTGAAGGAGGCTAATTTGAGGTCTGAACAGGGTCTGATTTGAGATCTTAAGGCTGACCTAAGTTTTGAAGGGGGGCTTTATTTTTGGCATACTACCACTTAGCTGGTCCACAGTTGAACCCTAGGGTGTGTACTACTTAGCAAACCACATTTGTTAGTAAATTAGCTATATATACGCTATTGTAGTAGAGTGCACCTCTGTGCCTGTGCTTATTGTATGTCAGCTATTGACTTCAGCTTTAAAGTGTATGTACAGACAACATATTTTATTCGTTTGGGATAGAATAAGAAAGGGCTAAACCTCTGCCTTGGGAAATTTTTCCACACTTCTTTTTCCAAACTTATAGGGAAACTAAAGTGAAGGGAATTCTCCTGTTAGACAGTTATCCCTGAAACAGGTCTCCCAATTGGAAAATATTTCCTCACCTCCTGTTCTGGGACAACTCTAAAACTTTGAATTTCCCCTCACTATATTAAAAGTGAATACAGTATATGACGCTGTCTGTCACTAGCATTAACACACCAGTCTTATCTTTTGATTCTGCTGGTAAGTCTATTATGTTTATATTTATTTTATCAGACCAAGATATCAGCTAAAGTGGCAGTGGGTGGGTTAAGACGACCATTTAACGCTGACAGGGGTGCTTACAATGGTCAGATTTTATTATTTTAGTTGCACACATAGGCATTTAGAGGAGTTTAGAGGCAGGGATGTTTAGAGGCTAGAAAAAAAAACAAAAAAAACACTGCCAGCACGTCTAGGAGCAGCGGGGTATTGGCAGAAAAAACGCGTCTAAACGTGCATTAACACTAGGTGCAATTAGCGCTTGAATGTTAATTTATTTCAAGTGTCCAAGTGCTTGATGTGCCTAAACGCATTATACGTGTTAGATGCGTTTACAAACATTAAGTATTTTTTCTGCAAAAACAACGCTGCCAGGAGAAAAGGCATCTAGGAGAGTCCAGTGTGCATGAAGGCCTTAAAGCATATCTCCAACTGTACTGTGCAGAACAATTTAATCCTATAGGTTTTTTAGAGAGACTTAGTAAGCATTATTGAAATTACAGTATACTCCTGCCAATTAATTGCTTTTATAATGCTGTCAGATTCTGTCCTGTAAAGGATGACTGTGTAGAATGATGTGTACTTCCCGTATTGCTGTAATTGGCTTGTAGATACCACTGTACAAAGGTTGTTCCGTGTATGTTTTTCACGTGATTTGTTAAACAGCAAAGCAAGTGATGTCATTTCATGTGCTTTTCATTGAAGTGATGACTAATACGCCATGGAAGAGCAGGAAGTGTGTGATGTAATAGATGCCTGAACATACAGTACAATGCCGAGTAGCTGTTAGCGTTCTGTCACCTAGCAGTGTCATAAAAGGCATCTTCATTTGTTAACACAGAAGACATCCCTGGAGGGGAGTTGTCCTGTGAACAAGAGTAGAACGCACAACATGACACCTGAAGAGGATGCAGTGTGCCCTGTCTGTACCTCACAGAAACATTATGATGTCATTTATATTACCAGCCTGTAATAAAAACTGTCTTAGTCAATATGACATTTTATTACTATTGAATATTGTAATAAAATGCCATTGTGATCATTTCACACTGTTCTGTGTGATGCAATTTATTTATTTTCAGGAAAATTATGTTTTTGAACTTTAACATTTTCCTTACAGTTTGGCTTATTTAGTCATAGTCATTAATTCTGTACAAAGTGCAACAATTTCAGACACTAGAGTACCTCACAGCAGTCAGAATTCAGTGTTATGGTGGCCACTGGCCATACACACTTCAATAAATGATCACTTTTCTTTTCTATAGGATCCTGATTGAAGTAATCAATTTAGGCTGGGTTCAGACTGATACTACACGACAGTCATACGACTTTCATCCTACTTTGCTCTGCGACATCGGTCCTACATCGGTCCTACATCCATCCAACTTGAATGAACAGGATACTACTTTGATCCAACTTTGTGATAGTCTGACTTGTCCTTTGACCAATCAAAACAATCCCAGTGTGAGATAAATTCCTTTTACTGCCAATGTAATCACCATGTTGGATGTTAAAAGTCGGATGGTTGGGACAAGGATCCTACTTTGATCCGACTTCAATGATATTCAATGGGCTGAAGTAGGATCAAAGTCGGACCAAAACAGTGCAGGGAGCATTTTCAAAGTCGGACCGACTTGTGTCGGACCAGTTAAGACAGTTCTCATAGGGAAACATTGATTTTCACACAGTGAATTGAATGTGACCTGACACACACTATAGCACACATGGCGACCTCCATCCCAGAATTAATTTGTAGAAAGGGAGAGCTGTGGGACTTTGAGTGAGGCAACCGCCATGTCACATATAAACAGAAACATAAAATTTACGGTACATGATTTATTGTTACATTGTAGAAAAATATTGTATCAAATAAATAGGTAGTCACATGACTTACACTAAATATGCTGCTATATAGCATGCAATAAAAATAGTAATTCAACATAATAACTGTAAATAGTAAGATAGATGGGTTAAAAAACATTGTAGGGACAGATAACTTAGGGCATCTAGTGGCACTCAACGCGTTTCCTGGCATTACAGCCATTCATCAGGAGTGTTGTAACATAATATACTGGAAAGGAAAGGGACAAGGATTAATGATGATACCCTTAGAAATAAGGGAGGACAGAGAGACCGTGTCCCAACAAGGTGGGGACAATCTGAGATACTCACTGCACAGCCCCAAGGCCAGGCCTGGTGTCTGCAAGGGAAGATGGGGGTGACAGGCATGATGTCTCCCTCGGGGTTGAGACGGGGGAACCCTCCAAGGACGAAGAACAGCGCCCAGAGCATAACACGGGTGTATGCATACACCACCTCATGTAGTCCCCTTGTGGGAACACATAGATATTTTGCCAGGATTTTACACACTTTACACATTCAATTAATCTTCCCCTTTTTGATACACATTTTTTCCAGGAACACTATGCACTTTTTGTGCACACATAGTCCATTGGATCAGGCTGTGACCACCGTGTTATGCTCTGGGCGCTGTTCTTCGTCCTTGGAGGGTTCCCCCGTCTCAACCCCGGGGGAGACATCATGCATGTCACCCCCATCTTCCCTTGCGGACACCGGGCCTGGCCTTGGGGCTGTGCAGTGAGTATCTCAGATTGTCCCCACCTTGTTGGGACACAGTCTCTCTGTCCTCCCTTATTCTAAGGGTATCATCATTAATCATTGTCCCTTTCCTTTCCAGTATATTATGTAACAACACTCCTGATGAATGGCTGTAATGCCAGGAAACGTGTTGAGTGCCACTAGATGCCCTAAGTTATCTGTCCCTACAATGTTTTTTAACCCATCTATCTTACTATGTACAGTTATTATGTTGAATTCCTATTTGTATTGCATTCTATATAGCAGCATATTTAGTGTAAGTCACGTGACTACCTATTTATTTGATACAATATTTTTCTACAATGTAACAATAAATCAGGTACTGTAAATTTTATGTTTCTGTTTATATCTGACATGGAGGTTACCTCACTCAAATTCCCACAGCTCTCCCTTTCTACAAATTGATTTTCACACGTCATGCGACATGAGCTCCCAAAGTCGGAGCGTTTGTCGGACCAGTGTAAACCCAGCCTGATAGTTGAGAACCTATTCAGTCGACACACCACACACGAGGTAGTGGATTTTGATTAATAGTTAAGATACAATTGCAACTCACAATTGTAAATGATTAATCTCATCTCTGTTTCCACCATGTAATCTCATAATCTGATAAATCGAAATACGATCATATTCATGAACAAAATATCGCTGCGCTGCTGATGATTTTTTGTCCTGGCTGATCAACTTTAGTTTGATCAAATCCGATCTAATTCGAGTCTAAATCCATTGATAGGTAAGTTGAAATCTAAGCAAGTATGGCCAACATAAATCAATCAGAAGGGACGTTATGGCTATTTAATGGTTTGTGGATTTGTTTTGAAGGAATCACATGATTGGATAACAATATTGAAGCATGTGTGGCCACCATAAGAGAGAATGATGAATATTGTTGCGTTGCTCTGTTTAACAGAAGTGTTAGCTATATAAAGATCTTGTACTATCAGTGTTATAAATAGGATTGGGGAATGTTCTTTTATGTGGAACATCCGACAGGCATAGTTGCTTTCCGTGTTTCAGGATCCATTCAGGCAATATGTCCTTACTGCACCCATACTGCTGCTTTAGATAACATTTTAAAAATGTACATTTATGAAACACAGCAGTGTGCTTTACAAATCTGCTTTGTGCTCTGCTTGTTTTGGGACTCTGCTTAAGCCTCATGAGTGGGACGAAACATGTCAAAGGCGTGGCCTGGATGGAGTTGGCTTAGACTGTTATCACTTATTACATGCTGGGCTTGTATGTTGTGTGCGTTCTCTAGAAATGTTACATTGTATCTCTTGTTACAAAGACGTATGTATGTCATATGCTTCTCAGCTCCATCTAGTGACCATACGGTGGTATTTTACTACTACCCATTATAGAATAAACTTTGTTCAGAAGATTCACTGGATGAATAGCTGGATGAATGGCTATGCAAATTTTTTTTATAAATAGACCCCAAATTGTAATCATATGTGGATGGCTGTCTTTAGCTCAATATACACTGTAATAAAAAAATATATATAAAATTCCAAAGTTGCTAGCAGATTTTACTTTATTAAAGCGGTTGTATAGTAATTTTTTTAACTTTTACCTACAGGTAAGCCTTTACAGTTTAGGAGATATTCCCCTTGCAATGAGCCGCTGACTTCAGCGGCGCATTAGCACAGAGGATTCTCGGCTGAAAGCCCGGCAGACGCCGAACCTTGCCGGAAAGAAGTTTCCCCCGCGCATGCACGGAAGTGACGACATCGCGGCTCCAGCCACTCACAGCGCTGGATCCGCGATACCCAGAAGACACACCGAGGCAAAATGTCAGCTCCCTCGGCGTGGACCGGGTGTGATACCGATGCTTCGTTCTAAGGTAAGTATGAGCATACTAGCTCATTATGCCTTTTGCCTTACAGGTGTAGAAAAAAAAAGTGTCAGCGGGTTTACTACCGCTATAATATTATTATTTTAGTATTATCATAGCCAAAATGTTTTTATTTTTTTGGATAGATTACTGTAGCAGGGTGTGCTGTTGTGTACCTCTCTCTCTTCACTTCTATTGCCTCGTCCTCACTGTGCTGCAGCAGCTGCCTCTCACTCTGAGCTTCCCTGCTGTGTAAGATTCGGAGAGGCTCTGTGTGATCACATGCTCGCTTCTACCCCCGCCCCGCTGCAGTGGACCTGAACCAATCAGAGGCAGTGAGAGGACTTGATATGCGGACACTGAGGATCCTGGGGCATGTAGTCTTAAAGGGGCACTGTACAATACAAGTGAATAGCTGCAGAGCTATCATACTCAGGATTCCCAGTGTTAAGAGGAGGAGAGATACAGTGTTTTACTGGGCAAATTACCAGAGACCATGGCAGACCAGCATGGGAAAAGAGACAATGCAGATCTGTTGCTGGGGTCTGTGCCCTGCGGTAGAGAGGACAAAGCCTGTACAGACATTGGGTGCTTTTGCAGTGTTCATGGGAGCCTGAGGACTGTGCTGTAGAGAGATTGTTTGCTGAGCTGGGACTGGAGTTCAGAGGTTAAGCCTTGTGAAGACCTGATCGTGAGGACTGAGACTTATGGGAAAACTGATCACAAAGCTTACTGGACCTGATCCATTGCATACTGCAATTGGAGAGTGAAACTACCAAGCTTAACCCCTTGCTGTCCACAGTTACATGCCAACTGAGATTGACCCTTATTTTAGCAACCCATCAGCCATTCCTTGTGTACAGTCTTGAAGGGACAGTTGCATGTGCACCACCTACAGAAGGGCCCCAATAAAAGCAGACCAACACTGGCATTTGGGCACCAGGTACTTTGCAGTCATCTCCAGGGTTATCACTTTGTTAGGAATGCATACACCCACCCACTAAAGGGCTGTATGTGCAGAGTGCACTCAGGGACACTTTTTGAATAGTTATTGCCTAGAGGTACAATGAGACTTTTTCTTTGTATCAGTCATGCTTTCATGGTTGATGTGGTTCTTACTAATGCTGTGTATACTAAGTTAATGGGGTTTAGTCTTTTTTGCGATGTAAGTCAATGGCTGTAGGTGAGACAAATATTGCCTTCAGTTAACCTAATGTATTAATTTACCTGTTTGTTTGTATGTGTATTGTGCTTATTCTACTTTTCTATAAATTATGTCTAAATCAAAGAACCGTCAGCATAGTCAGTACGTTATTAAGGACTAGTGCTGCTGACAGGAATTTCAGTGAATGTTCAGTGTGGTAAATGAAGAATTTATTTTTCCAGCTAACTACTCTGTCCTCAGAAGCTCTCCAGTCTTGCTCACCATCCCATATCTCAGGGCCTTAGGGTCATTTCTAAGCCTTCTCACCCCTAACACCACAGCAAGTAAATATTGAAAGAGGTGATTTAGTAGTCATAAAAAGAAAATTAAAAACTTGCATTACAGTAGCAATAATAATAACCAATCCAATATTTTATTGTTAGTACACACATTTACTGGAAGCCAAACTTTTTATGCTGTGGATAATTTTTTATTTCTTTGGAGAACTTCAATCAGTTTTCTAGCCGAAAGGCATTAGGTTTTTTACAGCCCAAGGAAGACTGTGTTAGACATACAGGATTAGTTTCAGTGTTAGCCAGGATAGCCAGAAGTATTGAGGACAATAAATATACACTGCCAAGACAGGTAAATGAATGATGCTTACTGCACAGCCTGCAAAGGAGGATATGTGACTATTAACACCAATTCTGAAATCTCCCCCTGTTCGTCTGAGTCAGCTCCTCTTGATTGGAACCATCAGGGGGGATATGGTCAGCGTCATAACCAACTGCTGCAATCCCTAATATTACAGTGGTGTAAGTAACATGCTCTCCGATTTTCTATGTTTAAATTGCCTCAACATTCCCCTTTAATTGGGTCCCCTTCTGCACCCAGGCCTCATAGGATCAGTGTGGGCTACTATGGCTATTGTTAAAGCCTAACGCCATGTTTACTTTAACTGCAAATGGTTAATTTGGGCCAAGCTGGCTCAAATTAACTATTTCCTTTAACGATTGATGCACTCGCTGTCTGTGCTTCAGCTACATACAGCATACAGCACTTAGTTCCAGCAGTGGTATGTGGACTTCAAAATTGAGTTGGACTAAGAGTTGAGTGACATTTTTATCATTGGATAGAAAGCTTCCTTTGATTGGCTGAAGTGGGGAAGTGCACGCATGATGTCATGATCCCCTCCTCAATTTTGTTGCGGCAGCTGATGGGAAGTCCACATACCGCTGCTGAAACACAGCGTTGCATACTGTATGTAGTTAAAGCATACAGGTTACACAGTGCTGAGAGCTGTTGAATCAATTTGTAAACAGCCCAAACAAACTATTTAAAGTAAAAGTAAGCATGGAGTTATGCTTTAAGCGTCTGCTTGAGATGCAACAGGAAGTAAGAAGAAATCTCATCAAAATTAGAGGAGGTCCTATTGTAGACAGCTGCCACCAGAATATCTGTCCCCATTGGAAGATTTCTCCTTACTTGTTACAGTCATGACAACTCTAAAGTTTAGGTTTCCCCATCACTTTCTTACAGTAGTCACCAGGACAAACAGAAAGGGTGGATCTCCCTAGCAGGGACACAGAAAGCAACAAAACCATGACAGAGGGTCGAACCCCACTCTATATAAAACAAACAAAAAAAAGTTTTGCCTTTATATACACTTTAATAAATGAGCTCCACGAGGTTTTTTTTTTTTTTTTTAGTTCAAACTGTAATAAAAGCTAAAATATAAAGTTCAACTTCACCAAACCAGTATAGAAGTAAAAGCTTTATACATAGATATAATAAATAGATATTTATTTTCAGAAAAATTATGTTTTTGCACATTAACATTTTCCTTACAATTTGGCTGATATAGTCATTAAAGGGGTTGTAAAGTCCCATGGTCTTTTACCTAAATGCATTCTATGCATTAAGGTGAAAAACCTTCTGTGCTGCAGCTGCCCACAGAGCCCACCCCCTTTTTATTACCTGAACCCATCCGCTCCAGTGACGAGCATGAGCCCAGTGACTCCAGCTGCTGTCTCTGTCCTCATTGGATAGATTTATAGCAGCAGGAGCCATTAGTTCCTGCGGCTGCTTATCAAATCCAATGACATGAGAGCCTGGGGGCGGGCCCGAGTCCTGCTGTCTGTGTCAATGGACGCAGCAGCAGGACTCGGGAGCGCGCCCGCACAGGTGCCCCCATGGAAAGCAGTGCCCCCATGGAAAAATAAAAGTAGAGAAAAAACTTTTAGTCAACTATCTAGCAGTACTGTAAAATGCTGTTTGAAATATTTTATTTTTCGCCCTTAAGTACATTTCTTGTTAAGCTGATAATTTCCTTAGTTTCCTAGGAGACTCATTTTATTGAGGTGGTATTTCAGACTTTCAAAAAAAAATTGTCATAGCATTTTCCCAGGTTACCATGGTGACTGTTTGTGATGGCTTCCAAGGAAACTGTACTAAGCAGGGTGCCAGTGTCAAGATACTTTACTTAATCTCTCCTTGTTCATGGGAATCTGCTGATTAATAATATGAGTTTTAAGGTTAGGGAAAAGAAAAACAATTTATTGATGTGCCCAGTATATGTGCTGTTTGTACTTTCAACAGATGAATGTCTTGGCCCCCTCACTTCTGTAATTACTAGAGATGCAGAAAAGGATTTAAAGGGAAACTGTAATGTTTTGGACAAAGATCTTTGCTGGTTCATATTTCAGTTCTTGTTTTTCACATATCAATTTGTAAATGCTCCTTCTAGTAGTTCAGGGAACATTCCCTATTTAACCACTTTGTGACTGCAATAAACCTTTCTAAGGTTCACCACACGTTATAATCTGACTGTATAGTCAAGTTCAATCAGTTTTAGATCTACCAAAATTATGTAATATGATGACCTACCTTGTACAATCAGTTTGGCCCTTGCTCTGCATAGCTGTTGGTAGATCCATTAGAGATAGTACAGTCAGATTGTAATGTGTGTGTTGAGCTTACGTCCTCACTTACAATGTCCCTTGCCTTGAGAGCAGAAATGTTGCAGCCAGGGCTGCAACCATAAGGCATGGTAGGCACTGTTGGAAGTGCAACAGCATGTACTATGCACTCCAAACTATAGATGGCACTGTAGTGATAAACTAGTATCTGCGTTTTTATGTATGCTTTTATAGTCTGCACAGGAAGCAAGCTTTTTTTTCTCTCTGCTCTCTTCTGTAATGCTGTTCTCACACATGTATGCTGTTCTCCAATGAATAAAAGGGTAAAAGTGCAGCGCTTGCAATTTAAAAGTGTACAGGGACCTTATAATGGGTCCTAACTGCACAATGTGAACAACGTAAACCTGCAGTCAAAATGAATAAATACACAGTGCTTGTGACACTTATGGAGGTGATAGCTGTAAAATAAAACTAAATAAATGATAAGTCCATGCATCCGTTGATGGGGGCTTCTATGGAAGGTTCAAAACATCACTTGGACATCCAAAATAGGTGAACTAATAGTGAACCAGTGAAAGTGAATAATCCACCACGATAAGATAAAAGCTTACTAGTTGGTTTGGACTCAAAAAGACATATGCCCTATGAGTCAAACGTGCTTGTGTTGGCATATGCCAGAAAATGGGAACATCAACTCTGGAGGCCTTTTTGTAGATAGAACAAATCCACCAACGATCAATGGGATGGTAAGAGGTATTCCATAACTCACATTTCAGGAGAATAAACAGCGCTTAATAGTACAATTGTGGCGGCAGTGATGCGCACCCCAACACGTTGCGTCTACATAGACATCTGGGGTGATGCTGTTCTGCTATGCAAGTGAAGCTGAATTCTACATTCCTAAAAGTCTTAGTGCCTCATCTTATCACATAACCAACAGACCCTTGCCTGTAGACACCATAGCCAAAGAGGTAGCAGTGCATTGTTTTCATTTATCAGCAGGACTATTCATTTACACATTACCACAACATTCTATGCCAAATCAGGACAAGAAAAACAAGGAAATGTCTCGTGATCCTACAGGAGGGAACCAAACCCTTTGCGCCTCCAGGCTCCAGTGATGATTATCTAGCTCTGGTTGCAGCAGAGAACTATAAATACGCATCTGTGCACAATTCTGGTTCTCAAACTCTGCTTTCAAACTGACAAATTGATCACAGAGTCATACTGACTCACACTAAATGTTTCTAAATTGGGTCTGGGCATCTACGATTTAAAAAAAAAAATGGTTAATTGTCATTCAGATAAGTTTGGTTAGCGATAGCAATATAAAAGTAGGGTTTTCAGTCAGGCTAGAGCCGCTAGACCATTCCTATAGATTTGCAGTGAGAAAGTAGGGAACTGATATACAGTGATTGTACAGTACTGCTAAGCAGGAACCAAGCCCTGAAATAATTAAATATATTGCTGCATTTATTGCTTCCAAAAAATAATCAGCACTTTAAGGCCCTTTGCACACATGGTTGTCTAGCTGCAGTGTGCCCCTCCTAGCATTTTAGTGTGCCTGGGAAGGATAAGGGCAGCATTCAGCTCTGTCCAGCCAAAGCCTGCAATAGACTTTGACAGACTGCAGGCTGTGGGGCTGGATGCCATATCTGTTCCTCCTGGGCACACTAAACACAGTGAGGGACACACTGCAGCTAGACGTCCCTGTGTGCAAATGGGCCTAATTCTAAAAAAAATAAAAATTATATTGTTTTCAACACGTATATAAGTATTAAGCCCTGTACACACGATCGGATTTCCTATGGATTCTAATCCGATGGATTTTTCCATCGGAAATCCGATGAAGATGACTTCCATCAGTCTCACCTACACACCATCAGTCAAAAATCCGACCGTCCAAAGCGCTGTGACATAAAACACTCCGACAAGCCGAGAAAAATTAAGTTCAATGCTTCTGAGCATGCGTCGACTTGATTCTGAGCATGCGTGGGTTTTTTTGTCCGATGGAGTTCCACACAGACGATCGGAATTTGCTATCGTTTTTTTTCCCCCATCGGATAAATTTAAAACATGTTCTATTTTTTCTCACCGATGGAAAAAAGACCGATGGCGCCCATACACGATCGGTTTGTCCGATGAAAAAAGTCCATCGGACTGTTTTCATCTGTAAAACCGATCGTGTGTACACGGCTTAAGTGTTTGCATATTTTTTAACAGCTTTATGATGGAAAATATCTCAAAGCATTCTTTCTTCTGCCAAGCTTCAGGTAGAGTAGTGGTCTCCAGACTGCGGCCCAGGGGCCAGCTACAGTGAAGCATTGTTTTTGCCATTGACACTGACAATGGGGCACTATTCCTTCCATTGACACCAATGATGGGGCACTATTCCTCCCACTGGCACTATTCCCCCCCACTGACTCCAATGATGGGGCACTATTCCTCTCACCGACAACAATGATGGGGCACTAATCCTCTCACTGACATCAATGATGGGGCATTATTCCTACCAATGATGGGGCACTATTCCTTCCCCTAATACCATAGAGAAGACACTGTCTACTTCCAGTGACACCAGGACATTCTTTTCTCCCACTGTCCACAGTGCAGCTCCCCTAAAATTCAAAGGACAGTAAACTGTTTCTAAAAAGATTGTTGACCCCTGAGGTAGAGGTTAGGAATGGCTTAAAACTATCACGTCTTTATTACTCTCAGTATTCCTTATGGAGAGATTTCCCCTTACTTCCTGTCTTTGTAACTTGCCAGGAATAAGAGGATATCACCTCAAAGGGAAAGGAAATCACCCCTTTGGTAGAACATGTATCACCCTAAGGCTCCATGTACACAGAAGCTGATAAACTGCAGTTTATTGGCGTTGGTGTTTTTTTTTAAAAAGCCCATTAACTGCACTCTATGTTAGCCTATGTGTTCATGTACACATAGCGTTTATGAACAGTGGAGTTAAAAAAAAAAAACCATTAACGCAAGAAATTTGCGTTCAAAGTGCCGTTTTTCGGTGGGGAAAACGCTAATAAACGCTCAAAAACACTGGTCACCAGCGTTTTTTAATCCATTGAAAAAAGAAAAAAAAAAAAAAAAAAAGGTAAAAAACGCTACACTGAAAAACGCTAATAAACACTATTAAAAATGCTGATAAAAGCTATATTTTAAAGCAGCTTTTTCTGCCAGAAATCCGGCGTTCAAAAGGACAGTTTTTGAGCTTCTGTGTACATGGAGCCTTAGGTGGTTTACTCTGACCTCTGAGCTTAATGACAACTGTCAGTGAAGGAATTTCACCTTTCCCCTTTAAAAGTTACAGTTTATTCAGGCCCACAAAACACTGGCACAAATTTGAAAACCTGTGGAAAAATCTGCTGCAATCTTAATACATAGCAAGGTACACTTTGCAAAACTTGGACCACGTGATAGTTTCAAAGTAATGATAGTATTGGCATTGAAGCTACATAATTTCAGCCTTATGGTACTAGCTGTAGTAATAAGTCGAAGGTTAGAAAGTGGCCATTGTCATACAAAGACTGACAATGCTTTTCATACAAGTACAACTATTCAATAAAATGTATTTTTGTGAATTATTTAACCTTAAGGTCCATACTTACACTTATATTTGTCTGTGGCCTCATTTCATATGGAAAGTTTTCATAAGTGAACTTGTCAGATCTCCTTTGTCGCATCTTAAAAAGCCTTGCCCCTCGGTTGCTTAGCATAGACAGTTCCTCCAACATGATGTCCTTAGGCACACTTATCTTTTTTCCAAAGTCAATGGCTTCCAACTCTGCAAAAAAAAAAAAAAAAGAAGAAAAAAAAAAAGAAACATGTATTTATTCCATCTGAGCCAATTAGTGCCTTCATAATTAGACTGCAGGGTTCTTGTCATGGCAGAGAGAAAATTGTGATGTTGCTGCAGGAAATAGGATCTTATTTTATTACTGATACATACTGTATATCAATATGCATATAATTGTCAGCATTCATATACTGTATTTGTCTACAATCATATAACCAAATTAATAATGACACCTACTCCTGATTTATGTAGCATGTTAAAACATATTCCTATTTTATCTAGCATTTTGACACCTACTCTTGATTTATGTAGCATGCTGAAAACATTTACTCTAAATTGAGTCACTCATTATGACATATAAACTGTAACTCTCACTTTGTCTACCCTTTTAGTCTTTAGAAACACTGGAAATAATTTTCAGGTCTCAGGGAACCCTTGCCAAAAATTTTATTTTCAGCTTGCAGTACATAGGAGTGGTGAAATATAATAATAAAAAATAATAATTATTATGATACACCAAGAATATTTAACATCCAGGGCGGGCCATTTTTAAACACCTCCTGCTCTATAACTTCTATGTAGCACTATAATCATTTTAAAACCAGACTATTTTCAGTAACATATAAACTAAATAACATTAAGAGCCAGGAAAAAATTCACTGACAGTGAAAGTTGTAGTGTCCCGAAGATGGGCTTGAATAAGTGTGCATCTGTCTGTGGACTCTATCAGCAGTACCCTCTACTTGAGACTTCTCTGGACAGCCCCAGAGATAGCATTGGGGGACATCCACTATAGAGACACCAGAGGATATCACATTGAGATTGGTCTCCTTAAAATGACCTACAGGCGAGGTAGACTCTTTTTGCTAGAAGGCAGAGGAGTCCAACTCATCTGGTGAGTGTGGATCTTTACACTATCCCCGGGAGGTGGATGCATTGACACAAAGGGGACACAGAGCACTACAGCACTTTTTGCACCCAGAAAAGACTCTGTTTTGCACAAATTAACACTATATGCACTTTAAACTACTGTCATTTTATATATTGATGTATCATTAATTAAATTCACATTTGTATTTGGTTCACTTAGCGAATGCATGTAATGTACTATTGATATTGTTATATAGTCACATGTCACATCAATCATCCAAGGTAATAGATATTAACAGGATTTCTATACGAGTATAGCCATAGAAAATATTTAGGAGCAGCAGGCGCTGTCCACACCCTATTTCAATATCCACTTGCCCCATAGTGGGGACAATACTGGACAGTAGTGGCCCCATATTATTGCCACCAACACCAAGGCGTGAGTGTCCCACTATATCAATGCATAGAACATGCTGCAGCAGAAATGACATCTCTAAAGAAAAAAAAAAGTCAAATCACATTTAAATTAATTTGCGATTGCAATTGACGGCTATTGAAAAAAAAAAATTAAATAAAAAATGAAAAAAATGGCGTGGGGTCCCCCCCAAAATCTATACCAGACTCTTATCTGAGCATACAGCCTGGCAGGTCAGAAAATGGGGTGGGGGGGGACAAGCGAGTGCCCCTCCCCCCTCCTGAATCATACCAGGCCACATGCCCTCAACATGGAGGGGTGCCTCTACCCATTCACCCAAAAAGTGTCAAAAAGTACTAAAAACACACAAACAGTCTTTGACAATTCCTTTATTAAAAAAAAATAAAAAAAGTGTCCCCCGATGTAAATCCATCGTTAATCACGCCGCTCACTCCACCCAAAACCCCCTCCCCCAAAAAACCGCTCCCACCGTCTATGAAGGCCGACTGCCTACTGCCTCCTCTGACATTTCTTATATAGGTAAGGGCGGGACCACCTGGCAACCCCCTTGTGAAGTCACGGACCGGTTCATATTGGGTTGGTGATGTCACAAGGGGGTGGTGCCACCAGGTGATTTCACCAGGTAGGCCTGCCCTTACTTCTATAGGAACTGCCAAACTGAGCCTGAAGTAGGCAGTCGGTCTTCATGGAGCATTTTTTCTTTTTCTTTTCGGGTCCAGCGGCGACGTGATTGATGATGGATTTATATTGGGGGACACAGTTTTTTTTTTTTTAAATAAAGTAATTGTTAAAAACTGTGTGTATGTTTTTATTACTTTTTGACACTTTTTTTGTGACTAACCCATACTTATTCACATGGGGGGGCCTGGATCTGGGGGCCCGCTTGTTAAAGGGGCTTCCAGATTCCGAAAATCCCACTGCCCGCATACCCCCACAACCATCGGTCAGGGTTGTTGGGATGAGGCCCTTGTCCCCACGGTGACGGATCTCGGATACCCTGGCTGGGCACCTCCGCCAGACCTGTGTCTCCTGTTCTTCAAATGCACCCGCAGCCAGCAGACTCACCATAACCAGCCCTTAACCCCCAATCACGAGGCAAACCACACAGGTGTTGAGGGTTAAACATGCAGAACATAAAACTGTTTATTAGGTACAAAACATACACTTTTAAACACAGTTAGGGACACTCCCATTAGCCTTGTCATAGAAGGGGTAGGGGACAAGGAAGAACCAATGGAAACTCGACATTTGTGTATTCAAACAACTACAGTTGAAACACACCAAGGGATTATGATAAGCAGGCAGCCCCTCCTTACACATCCCCCGCTGGAATGCGTCTCCACACCTTTTGTCTACGTGCCATGACCTAACATAATTAAACACAGTAACAAGAGGGGGGATAGGGGAGAAGGGATGCAGCTTACATAGAGACCTCATTACATGATCCCAATGCCATTTTGTCCCCAAGTCTCTCATTCTCTGCTGGGCCATAGTCTTTGGGTAGGAGGTCAGCCCACATCCCCCTCCAAAACACACAGTGACAGTAGGTTCTGTCACAATGGGGACAAGGTGTTTTGGGGTGGGGGCAGAGCCTCCCCTGCCCCAAAGCACCCATCCCCCATGTTGAGGGCATGTGGCCTGGTTTCGTTCAGGAGGGGGTATGCTCGCTCGTCCCCCCCCCTTTCCTTACCTGCCAGGCAGCATGCTCGGATAAGGGTCCGGTATAGATTTCGGGGGAGACCTCACATCGTTTTTTTTTTCCTTTTTATTTGGCAGTTTTTTTTTTACCCGAAAACGTTTTTTTTTTTTTATTTAGCTGTCAGTGGGGAAGCCCATTGACAGCTGATGACTCATTGGTTATTAAGGACAAAGCTTTGCCCAATCAAGGTGCAGGATGCACTGTGCAGCATGCAGTGCAATCCAGGGCGTTCGTCAGGGCGAACACCCGCCAAACACCTTGCAAATTCGGGTGTTCCACAAACGGCACGAACAGCCAATGTTTGTCCCGAACTGATGCTCGAGCTGAACCGTTCGCCGAACTCTAGTGGTCAGTGGAGAAATGCTCCCTTATAGACATAGTCAGGGGTGAAGTGCTCCTTACATTGGTGGTCAGTTTAGTGTTACCTCTTGGTGATAAAGAAAAAATGTCTCTCTTCCATGGGTGGTCAGTAGAGAAATTCTCCCCTACATGTGTGATCAGTAGAGAAATGCTCCCTTACATGGGTGGTCAGTGGTGAAGTGTTCCCTTACATTGATTGTCAGTGAAGAAATGCTCCATTTTATTTGTTGTCAGTGGTAATGTTCTCCTTTACAGTGATGATTAGTGGAGATAAGTGCTATTTTATTGGTGGTCAGTGGTGAAGTGCTCTCTTACATTGGTGGTCAGTGGTGAAGTGCTCCCTTAGGTTAGTTTTTATTGGAGACATGCTCCCTTACACTGGTAGTCAGTGGTGAAGTGTCTCCTTACATTGGTAGTCGTTTGTAAAGAGGAATGCCCCCGGGATAGTGTGGATTGGCACAATAATATGGAATTGACAAATAAGTGTATAAAAAGTAGAAAATATTAAATATAATAATCACGATATGGCAATGTACAAAATAATGAAAGGAATGGGTTAAAAGCAAAAGCAGAAAACTGACATGCAAATGCTACAGTGCATAGTTTTCACACCCAGATTGTAGACAGTGGATTAATACAACAAGGGGTGATTATGAACCAACATGTTTCGGATATAAATGGAGTTTGTTCAAAGCTCATGTGTATATATTCCGTCTTCAGGGTGTATGTATTGGCAAACAGTGTATAAGTTTTTTTTCTCCAATAGAAAAAAGGCAAAAAACATTATATAAATATCAAGGTAAATAAAGTAATATGTTTCTTTAAATCTTTCATAGAAAACCTGGTTTACATCAGGGATGAGCCAAACACCCCCCCCCCCCCCCCTGTTCGGTTCGCACCAGAACCTGCGAACAGACAGAAAGTTTGCGTGAACTTTAGAACCCTATTAAATACAATGGACTCGAACGTTCGAAATCTAAAGTGCTAATTATAAAGGCTTATATGCAAGTTATTGTCCTAAAAAGTGTTTGGGGACCCGGGTCCTGCCCCAGGGGACATGTATCAATGCAAAAAGAAGTTTTAAAAAACGGCCGTTTTTTTATTTTTTTGATAAAGGACTTTTCCAAGGTGTTTGTGTGTTTTTGTTTTACATTTTGTGACACTTTCTTCGTGAAATGGTAGGGGTACAATGTACCCCTTACCAATTCACATAGGGGGGCCAGGATCTGGGGGTCCCCTTTGTTAAAGGGGTCTTCCAGATTCCGATAAGCCTACCGCCCGCAGACCCCCACAACCACCGAGCAAGGGTTGTGGGGATGAGGCCCTTGTCCCCATCAACATGGGGACATCCTACCCATGTTGAGGGCATGTGGCCTGGTACGGTTCAGGAGAGGGGGGCACTCTCTCATCCCCCCCTCTTTTCCTGCGGCCTGCCAGATTGCGTGCTCAGATAAGGGTCTGGTATGGATTTTTGGGGGGACTCCACGCCATTTTTTTTTAAATTTGGGGTGGAGTTCCCCTTAAAATCCATGCCAGATCTGAAGGGCCTGGTATGGATATTTGGGGGAACCGCACGCATTTTTATTTTTTTTTTTATTTGATGCAGGGTTCCTCTTAATATCTATACCAGACCTGAAGGGCCTGGTAATTGAATTCTGGGGGACCCCCACGCTTTTTTTTTTTTTTTTTTTTTTTTTTTATCAATGACTTTTCTATGTATTGCCGGGAGCCGACAATTCATTAATAGCCGCGAGTGAGTTTTAAATGACTTTTTTTTCCTTCAAAAATGACATTTTATGCAGGGACAGTTCTAAGCACGGGAAACAAGTGCCACTTTACATGCATATCATACACACCCCCTAGGTACGAAATTTAAAAGGAATATTTCACTTTTATTGTTTCACTTTAAGCATTATTAAAATCACTGCTCCCGAAAAAATGGCAGTTTTAAAAAAAAAAAATTTGCATTGATACATGTCCCCTGGGGCAGGACCCGGGGTCCCCAAACACTTTTTAGGACAATAACTTGCATAAAAGCCTTTATAATTAGCACTTTCGATTTCTCCCATAGACTTTTCGAATTTGCCGCGAACACCCCAATTTGTTCGCCGAACGAGCGAACAGGCAATGTTCGAGTCGAACATGAGTTCGACTCAAACTCGAAGCTCATCCCTAGTTTACATACTGCATAATGACAAAAGATCCAATAAACTGTAGATGTATATTGAATGGTTAAAAGAATGCAAGGTACTTACATCCCAAAATGATTTTTAGATGTGTGGGCAGAGAAACTAACAGATGAGGCATGTCAGAGTGGATGAATCCTCGGGGAGCGGGGAGCCCGGTCCAAGGAAAAAATTGCACACAGTCCAGAGATAAACAAACAGATGATGCCTAGCCCTTAAAAATAAAAATGTAAAATTTTGTATACTACTGTCCAAATATGTATTATGGACTGTAGATTTCCCTAACAGGGCTAATGGGCATGTTGTAGTCTTTTTGGTCAGTGGATCCACACGGTATACCAATGCTCACAGGAATGGCAAAGGGCAAAGCAAGGTGAGATCTATTGGAAAAATAATAATAACAAAAAATATATATAAGGATATGATGGTGGTAAAGTTCCAGGATTGGTGTAACAAACACCATCTGGAGAAAGGTAAATCTAAAAGAATGTTCCCATAGATAAAGAGCCCCCATACCTTGTCTCCCAGCTTGATACTGCATGTGTGAATCCTTGGCTGTGCTGCAAAAAGTGAGCAGCACAGCTCAGGTTTAAGTAGGACAGCAGGTGTGTCTGAGTCAATTAAATTGGCCCAAAATTCGAGCCAGGAGGGGATGGGGGAGGGGCGGTTACGAGTGTTCATGGTGGACAGGTGTCATCTGTCCATCCAGCACAGTCTGCCCTGTGGGTGTGTAGAGCCTAGCTTCGCCAGAGATATTCCTCGGTCATCGTGGCGTCCGGCGCCACCGCACGTGCGCGGTGACGGCAGACGTCGACATAACCGCCAGCACATGGAGGGCGGAAATGGCTGAGCTGAAAACAGCTCAGAGCACATGCGTGTGGGGGAATGCCTTTCCAGGGTGTATCAATCCTGCAGACACTGGTCAGATGGAAGACGACGACGTGAAAAACGACGAGAAAAAATAGAGCATGTTCTAAATTTTTAATGCCCATTTTTCTCGTTGAGAAGAATGTTCTGGAGCCTACACACGATCATTTTTAATGACCAATTTAAAAAATTGCATTTTTCTCATCATGAAAAACGGTTGTGTGTACGCGGCATAAGACTTTTTGGGACTGCGCTTGTAGACTCCTAGAGGACTCATCCTTACATTGGTGGTCAGTGAAGAAAAGCCATCTTACATTGTATGCCAGTACAAAATTGTGTGAAAGCTGCTGTAACTGATACATTTCTGCATAGCAAATGTACTTGTATTTTAAAACTTTTCCTTATTCAATTCAAGCTATTTAAAGGCCAACTTCATCCATAACATTTCTTCTGCAGGAATGTACACATTCCTGCTTCTATCACACCCTATATCTTGGACAGCACTATCAACGTAACTTAACCACTTAACGACCGCCCACCGCCGATTTACGTCGGCAGAATGGCACGGACAGGCAGAATCACGTAGATCTACGTGATCGCCTTTGTGCAGTTGGGGGGTCCATCCGGACCCCCCTTCACTGCAGTGAGCGGCCGTTAAGTGTTCGGGAGCGATCAGGCATGAGGGGGCGGCCGCTCGATTCCGCCCCCCCCCCCCCTCGCGATCGCTCCCGGCCAATGAAAATGCTTCCTCCGCCATGTGATGTAAACAAGGCTGGAGGAAGTGATGTCATCTCCCTCGCCGCGGTCTTTTCGTTCCCGGCGCCGAGCAGAGAAGAAGCAGGTTAGTGCACCAACAGTCCACTGACACGTAGGTACACATAGGCACACAAATCACCCCCCAGTCACCCCCAGATCACCCCCCAGGTCACCCCAAAGCCCCCAATCACAGTGTCACTGATTGCAGTGATCATTTATTTTACTGATCACTGCATTTAGTGTCATCTGTGATTGTAAAAAGTTGCAGGGCAGTTAGGATTAGGCCCCTTTAGGTCCAGGGTAGCCCCCTAACCCCCCTAATAAAGGTTTAACCCCTTGATCACCCCCCAGGTAACCCTTTCACCCCCTAACTTCAGCGTCACTAAGCGATTGTTTTTCCGATCGCTGTATTTGTGTCGCTGGTGTTTTAGATTATTAGTTATTTTTTTTTAGGTTCGCCGCAGGTTTTTATTAGTGTCAGGTACCCCCATATATTATTTTAACCCCCTGATTGCCCCTAGAGTTAACCCTTTCACCAGTGATCGCCGTATAAGCGTCACTGGTGTCACTGGTTAGCCAGTAAGTTATCTAGTTATTTAGGTTACCCGTCAGGTTTTTATATAGTGTCAGGTACCCCCATATTTAACCTAATAAAGGTTTTAACCCCCTGATTGCCCCTAGTTAACCCTTTCACCAGTGATCACCATATAAAGGTTACGGGTGACGCTGGTTGATTAGTTTGCTTTTTATAGCATCAGGGCACCCGCCGTATATAACCCAATAAAGGTTTAACCCCCCTGATCGCCCGGCGGGTGAGATCAATTAGGTTTTAGCGCCAGAGAGGGTCTGTGTCGCCCCAGGCAGTGTTAGGTTAGTGCCAGTAACGCTAACACCCACGCGCAAAGCATACACCCCCCTTAGTGGTATAGTATCTGATCAGATCTATACTAGCATCCCCAGCGGTTTAGGGTTCCCAAAAACGCAGTGTTAGCGGGATCAGCCCAGATACCTGCTAGCGCCTGCGTTTAGCCCCTCCGCCCAGCCCAGCCCAGCCCAGCCCACCCAAGTGCAGTATCGATCGATCACTGTCACTTACCAAACACAACACACATAACTGCAGCGTTCGCAGAGACAGGCCTGATCCATATCAACCAGTCCATAGCAACCATCCATAGCAACCAGTCTATAGCAACCATCCATTGCAACCAGTCCATTGCAACCAGTCCATAGCAACTGTCCATAGCAACCATCCATAGCAACTATCCATAGCATCCAGTCCATAGCAACTGTCCATAGCAACCAATCCATAGCAACCGTCCATAGCAACCGTCTATAGCAACTGTCCATAGCAACCGTCCATAGCAACCAGTCCATAGCAACCATCAATATCAACCAGTCCAAGGTGAATGTTTTGAACGCTACCACTCAAAAGTGAAGTTTTAGCGTAGGGTACAGCATTTCACAGACAAGGACACACTTACACAGGGTCTCCCAAGATGCCATTACATTTTGAGAGACCCGAACCATTACAGTTGTAAAGTTACAAAAAAAGTGTAAAAAAGAAAAAAAAAAACGTAAAAAACAAAACACAAAAAAAATATAAAATAAAAAAACCAAAAATAGTTGTCGTTTTATTGTTCTCTCTCTCTCTATTTTCTCTCTATTGTTCTGCTCTTTTTTACTGTATTCTATTCTGCAATGTTTTATCATGCTTGCTTTTCAGGTATGTAATTTTTTGTTTTCAGGTGCGCCATTCAACTGCAGCGCGGAATTATTTATCTTGACAGCAACAGCGTTTGCTCCCACGATACATAAAGCCGTGACACCACAGTTAAAAAAAAGAGCATATATGCCAAAGCATGGGGGCAGCAGGGGCGGAGGAGCGATTTTGCTCCTAATGCCGCGTACATACGGTCGAAATTCCGACGGAGGCCTGCCCGTGGAAAATTCCGACCGTGTGTACGCGGCATAACTTTTTTGCGGGAGGATGCCCCCATGCTTCGGCATATATATATTTTAGGCACAGGTTGCGTTAAAACATTTTTTTATTTTTTACTAGGTTTTGTTTTGGTATTTGCTTTGCAGGTATGGCATGGTAAGGTCTTACTGTTGTACTGTAATGTTACTTTGTTTTAATGTTAACCACCATTTGCTTAGCAGGTACGCCATTCAGTTGCAGCGCGGATCTATTTATCTTGACAGCAACAGCGTTTGCTCCCACGATACATAAAGCCGTGACTCCAACGCTGTAGGAGGTGATTTCACCACCACAGTTAAAAAAAAGAGCATATATGCCGAAGCATGGGGGCAGCAGGGGCGGAGGAGCGATTTTGCTCCTAATGCCGCGTATATACGGTCGAAATTCCAACGGAGGCTTGCCCGTGGAAAAGTCTGACCGTGTGTACGCGGCATAACCTTTTATGCCGCGTACATACGGTCGAAATTCCGACGAAGGCTTGACCGTGTGTACGCGGCATAACTTTTTTGCGGGAGGATGCCCCCATGCTTCGGCATATATGCCCATCATTAGAAGTGGGTGGATGAAGGGAGGTATTCTAATGGTGGGCATACCCACCAATCAATCTCTTTTTTTCGTTCAGCCAATAGGCTGTATGAAAAAAAAGATTACAATACATGTCCAACAAGGACCAGCAACGTACTGGTATGTTGCTGGACTTTGAATGTTTATACCAGAATGATGCCTGCGGGTTTAGGTATCATCTTGGTATCATTCTTTTCAGCCAGCAGCCGGCTTTCATGTAAAAGCAATTCTAGCAGATAATTAGCCTCTAGACTGCTTTTACAAGCAGTGGGAGGGAATGTCCCCCCCCCCGGATATAAAAAGCGCCATTGGGAAATTGGGAAAGCATTTTATCACACCGATCTTGGTGTGGTCAGATGCTTTGAGGGCAGAGGAAAGATCTAGGGTCTAACCCCCCAATTTTTTTCAAAAAAAGAGTACCTGTCACTACTTATTGCTATCATAGGGGATATTTACATTCCCTGAGATAACGATAAAAATGGTAAAAAAATAAAATATGGAAGGCACAGTTTAAAAATAAAATAAAAAAGCCAAATAAATAATAAAAAAAAAAAAAAAAAGCACCGCTGTCCCCCCCTGCTCCTGCGCAAAGGCGAACGCAAGCGTCGGTCTAGCGTCATATGTAAACAGCAATTGCATCATGCATGTGAGGTATCACCGCGAAGGTCAGATCGAGGGCAGTCATTTTAGCAGTAGACCTCCTCTGTAAATCTAACGTGGTAACCTGTAAAGGCTTTTAAATGCTTTTAAAAATGAATGTAGTTTGTCGCCGCTGCGCGTTTGTGCGCAATTTTAAAGCATGTCGTGTTTGGTATCCATGTACTCGGCCTATGATCATCTTTTTTATTTCATCAAACATTTGGGCAATATAGTGTTTTTTAGTGCATTAAAAATAAAAAAAGTGTGTTTTTCCCCCAAAAAATGTGTTTGAAAAATCGCTGCGCAAATACTGTGTGGAAAAAAAAAATGCAACACCCACTATTTTAATCTGTAGGGCCTTTGCTTTAAAAAAATATATAATGTTTGGGGGTTCAACATAATTTTCTTGCAAAAAATTTTTTTTTTTCATGTAAACAAAAAGTGTCAGAAAGGGCTTTGTCTTCAAGTGGTTAGAAGAGTGGATGATGTGTGACATAAGCTTCCTAATGTTGTGCATAAAATGCCAGGACAGTTCAAAACCCCCCCAAATGACCCCATTTTGTAAAGTAGACACCTCAAGCTATTTGCTGAGAGGCATGTTGAGCCCATTGAATATTTTTTTTTTGTCCCAAGTGATTGAATAATGACCAAAAAAAAAAAAAAAAAATGTACAAAAAGTTGTCACTAAATTATATATTGCTCAAACATGCCATGGGCATATGTGGAATTACACCCCAAAATACATTCTGTTGCTTCTCCTGAGTACGGGGATACCACATGTGTGGGACTTTTTGGGAGCCTAGTCGCGTACGGGACCCCAAAAACCAAGCACCGCCTTCAGGATTTCTATGGGTGTAAATTTTTGATTTCACTCCTCACTGCCTATCACAGTTTCGGAGGCCATGGAATGCCCAGATGGCACAAAACCCCCCCAAATGACCCCATTTTGGAAAGTAGACACCCCAAGCTATTTGCTGAGAGGTATGTTGAGTATTTTGCAGATCTCGCTTTTTGTCACAAAGTTTTGAAAATGTAAAAAAAGAAAAAAAAAAGAAAAAAAAATGTCTTTCTTAATTTTCAAAAACAAATGAGAGCTGTAAAATACTCACCATGCCTCTCAGCAAATAGCTTGGGGTGTCTACTTTCCAAAATGGGGTCATTTGTGGGGGTTTTGGGCTATTTTGACATTTTATGGCCTTCAAAACTGTGATAGGTAGTGAGGAGTGAAATCAAAAATTTATGCCCTTAGAAACCTTGAAGGCGGTGCTTGGTTTTTGGGGTCCCGTACGCGGCTAGGCTCCCAAAAAGTCCCACACATGTGGTATCCTCGTACTCAGGAGAAGCAGCAGAATGTATTTTGGGGTGTAATTTCACATATAACCATGGCATGTGTGAGCAATATATCATTTAGTGACAACTTTTTGTACATTTTTTTTTTTTTCTTTTTGTCATTATTCAATCATTTGGGACAAAAAAAAAAAATATTCAATGGGCTCAACATGCCTCTCAGCAAATAGCTTGGGGTGTCTACTTTCCAAAATGGGGTCATTTGGGGGGGTTTTGTGCCATCTTGGCATTTTATGGCCTTCAAAACTGTGATAGGTAGTGAGGAGCGAAATCAAAAATTTATGCCCTTAGAAACCTTGAAGGCGGTGCTTGGTTTTTGGGGTCCCGTACGCGGCTAGGCTCCCAAAAAGTCCCACACATGTGGTATCCCCGTACTCAGGAGAAGCAGCAGAATGTATTTTGGGGTGTAATTTCACATATGCCCATGGCATGTGTGAGCAATATATCATTTAGTGACAACTTTGTGCAAAAAAAAAAAAAGTTTGTCATATTCCCGCAACCTGTGGCAAAATATAAAATATTCCATGGACTCAACATGCCTCTCAGCAAATAGCTTGGGGTGTCTACTTTCCAAAATGGGGTCATTTGGGGGGGTTTTGTGCTATTTTGGCATTTTATGGCCTTCGAAACTGTGATAGGTAGTGAGGAGTGAAATCAAAAATTTATGCCCTTAGAAACCTTGAAGGCGGTGCTTGGTTTTTGGGGTCCCGTACGCGGCTAGGCTCCCAAAAAGTCCCACACATGTGGTATCCTCGTACTCAGGAGAAGCAGCAGAATGTATTTTGGGGTGTAATTTCACATATAACCATGGCATGTGTGAGCAATATATCATTTAGTGACAACTTTTTGTACATTTTTTTTTTTCTTTTTGTCATTATTCAATCATTTGGGACAAAAAAAAAAAAATATTCAATGGGCTCAACATGCCTCTCAGCAAATAGCTTGGGGTGTCTACTTTCCAAAATGGGGTCATTTGGGGGGGTTTTGTGCCATCTTGGCATTTTATGGCCTTCAAAACTGTGATAGGTAGTGAGGAGCGAAATCAAAAATTTATGCCCTTAGAAACCTTGAAGGCGGTGCTTGGTTTTGGGGTCCCGTACGCGGCTAGGCTCCCAAAAAGTCCCACACATGTGGTATCCCCGTACTCAGGAGAAGCAGCAGAATGTATTTTGGGGTGTAATTTCACATATGCCCATGGCATGTGTGAGCAATATATCATTTAGTGACAACTTTTTGTAATTTTTTTTTTGTCATTATTCAATCACTTGGGACAAAAAAAAAAAAATATTCAATGGGCTCAACATGCCTCTCAGCAATTTCCTTCCGGTGTCTACTTTCCAAAATGGGGTCATTTGGGGGGGGGTTTTGTACTGCCCTGCCATTTTAGCACCTCAAGAAATGAGATAGGCAGTCATAAATTTAAAGCTGTGTAAATTTCAGAAAATGTACCCTAGTTTGTAAACGCTATAACTTTTGCGCAAACCAATAAATATACGCTTATTGACATTTTTTTTACTAAAGACATGTGGCTGAATACATTTTGGCCTAAATGTATGACTAAAATTGAGTTTATTCGATTTTTCTTATAACAAAAAGTAGAAAATATCATTTTTTTTCAAAATTTTCGGTCTTTTTCTATTTATATCGCAAAAAATAAAAATCGCAGAGGCAATCAAATACCATTAAAAGAAAGCTCTATTTGTGGGAAGAAAAGGACGCAAATTTCATTTGGGTACAACATTGCATGTCCGCACAATTTACAGTTAAAGCAGCGCAGTGCCGAATCCCAAAAACAGGCCTGGTCCTAATGGCCCGAAATGGTCCGGGGCTTAAGTGGTTAAAGTGATTGTAAACCTAACTTGTTTTTTTTTTTATAATAAACATGTTAGACTTACCTGCTCTGTGCAACGGTTTTGCACAGAGCAGCCCAGGTCCTCCTCTTCTCAGGTCCCACACTGGTGCTCCTAGCTCCTCCTTTTCTTGGTGCACCACCATAGGAAGCCACACACCTGCAGGCTCGATCCCGAGCTGTGCTGTCTGTGTCTATTGACACAAACAGTGTGGCTTGGCCCAGCTCCCCGCTCCCTTGTCACAGGATTTGATTTACAGCAGCAGGAGCCAATGGCTCCCGCTGCTATCAATCTGCTCTGTGAGGAGGGAGAGAGCAGCTGCTCTCAGGCACTGCATTGGATCGAAAATCGGGCTTAGGTAAGTATAAGGAGGAGAGGAGAGCTTTGCACTGAAGATTTTTTTTACCTTAGTGCATAGAATACAAGTAAAAAAAACCTTTAGCCTTTACAACCACTTTAAACATCAGTTTTGGTTGGAGTTTTCTTTTATTTCAGAATAATATCTTATGTAATATTTTCTGGTTTCTCAACTATGTCAAAAAAAATTAAAAAAATAGATAAAGAAATTGCATTGTGCAACTATCTTGCTTGAAACATTTCCAAAGCTGCCTTCTTAACTCAAATCTGTTCTTATTCCTGTCAAGTCCTAATCAATGTCAGGAGCACAACAGAAGCCTACACATGCCATAACTACCGGCACCTGAAGCAGATGCTAGACATGTGGTCAGGGCAATATCGTCATCATGTCTAGATCAAGCAAGATCACACACATTTTCCCCAGCTTACTGCCTGCCAAAGTAGTTGGGAAAACAACATACTTGATTCTTCTAATTCTTATTAATTCAGAAGTGGAAAGGAGAAGTTACACAGAAAAGTAGAAGTTTATTTCACACAGATCTGTGAGATCTGGCCTGCTGTCTGTGACAATATTTATTTCCATACTGAGCCTACTCTTGGTCTGAAAATATCTTATGTTTTGAAGACAGTTAGCTTACTTCTGATTTTCAATGAAACAAAAGCTAATAGTAATTTTTATATATATATATATATATTGTGAGGGGGTTAGCTCGGCAGCGGGTGTGTGTGACCCCCGGGATGGGCTCCCCACACAAAAACAGGCCCAGCAAACGGAGGTTGTGGTTTTCAAAATCAAAAAGGTGCGGTTTATTTTCTATTTACAGTGACAAAACACAGCAAAGCAAAAGAAACATAAATAAAATAAATCCGGTCAACTTGACCTCTGACTAAACATACAGGTTTCCTAACTAACAACTGGGATCAGCCTAGTGCTGTCCTAGTCCCTAAGTCCCTGGTTTTAAATGTCCAAGCAAATAGCCACACAGGCTTTGTCTCACCGCACAGGGGTTCACTCTCCCTAGACAGTCCACACAGGTCTGGTTCCAGGCATGAGCAAACACCTAATGAATCTGGGAGTTCTTATAGAGGCCTAAATGAGCTGACAAGCTTCAGCTGGTCTCATCAACTCCCTGTCTGCACGACGCCCCACACTCTCCCTAGAGGTATGAGTCATCCATGAGCCCACTAGCCTCAGCTGGGCTTATACAACTCTCCACCTAGTTGTATAAGTCGGCGTAAAGCCTGAATCTGGGCGAAATATATCTACCCCCCTGGATGCAACCAGGTGACTTTACCTTCCTGCTGTCACATACCCCCCCCTCTTGTTTTAACCTCGGGGTTGGAACACCAGCAATCAGGCATTCATGTACTCGAGACAAAGCATCCACATTCCCCATTTGAACGCCAGGGCGATGCTTTACTGTGAAGTTGAATTCCTGGAGGGCCAGGAACCACCTATTCACTCTTCTATTTGTTTCCTTGTTTTGAGCCATCCACTTTAACGGAGCGTGATCCGTAACCATGTCAAAGTGCCTACCTAGCAGGTAGTACCGAAGGGAATCTAGAGCCCACTTCACCGCTAAACACTCCTTTTCAACGGTGGCGTAATTTACCTCATGGGACTTCAACTTCCTGCTGAGGTAAATGACTGGGTGCTCTTCCCCGTTCCAGACCTGGGACAATACTGCTCCTAACCCCACATCTGACGCATCACTTTGTACGACAAAGTCTTTAGAGAAGTCGGGTGAGTACAACACTGGCTGGCTACATAAGGCTTGTTTCAAGAATTGGAATGCTGCCTCAGCCTCGGGGGTCCATTTAATCATGACCGACCCTTTCCCCTTCGTTAGGTTGGTTAGGGGCACAGCCTTAGAAGCAAAGTGGGGAATGAATCGCCGATAATACCCAGCGATTCCCAGAAAGGCTCGTACCTGCTTCTTGCTGTTGGGACGTGGCCAACTCTGGATGGCCTCGACTTTGTTGAGTTGGGGTTTTATTACTCCCCTCCCAATGGTGTACCCAAGATATTTGGCCTCCTCCTGCCCAATGGTACACTTCTTGGGGTTAGCCGTAAACCCCGCTTCCCGAACAGAGTCCAGGACTGCTTGCACTTTTGGCAGATGTGAGGCCCAATCTGTGCTATGGACAATTACGTCATCCAGGTAAGCCGCAGCATACTTCCGATGGGGCCTCAGCATCTGGTCCATTTTCCGCTGGAATGTGGCCGGCGCATTCTGTAACCCGAACGGCATTCTTTTATATTGGAACGCCCCGTCTGGGGTTACAAATGCGGTTTTCTCTTTGGCCGACTTGGCCAGGGGGATTTGCCAATACCCTTTTGTGAGGTCAAGAGTCGTCATGTATCGGGCTGTTCCCAGCCGGTCGATCAACTCATCTATACGTGGCATGGGGTAGGTGTCAAATTTTGTAACTTTGTTCAACTGACGAAAATCGTTACAAAATCACCAGCTCCCATCCGGTTTAGGCACCAACACAATGGGACTAGACCAATCACTTTGGGACTCCTCTATCACCCCTAAGTTCAGCATTTTCTGTACTTCCTCCCGTATTGCCTCCCGTCGGGCCTCTGGGATCCGATAGGGTTTTAACTTCACCCTTTCACCGGGCGGGGTAATGATGTCATGCTCTACCCCAGATGTTTGTCCCGGCAGCTCAGAGAATACCTCCTTGTTGCGAAGCACAAACTCCTTAACCTCCTGTTGTTGGGGTTGTGACAAGGTGGTTGCTATTCCAACCTCAGGAATCACGCAACCAGTTTGAGCTGGTGACCAAGTGTCTGCGACTAGGGACTCTCTATCCCTCCAGGCTTTCAACAGATTAACGTGATAGATCTGTTCGGGCTTTCGCCTTCCTGGTTGTCTGACCTTGTAATTCACTTCGCTCACTTTTTCCATTATCTCATAGGGGCCTTGCCATTTGGCAAGGAATTTACTTTCAACCGTAGGGACAAGTACCAGTATCCTATCCCCCGGGGAAAAGGTACGGGTCTTGGCTCCACGGTTGTACACTCTCTGCTGTGCTAACTGCGCTTGGGCCAAATGTTCCTTCACGATGGGCATTACCTGTGCAATTCGGTCTTGCATCAGGGCGACATGCTCAATCACACTCCTGTGGGGAGAACTCTCACTTTCCCAAGTTTCCTTGGCAATATCCAACAGCCCTCTTGGGTGTCTCCCATACAGTAACTCAAAGGGGGAGAATCCCGTAGAGGATTGGGGCACCTCCCTAATAGCAAACATCAGATAAGGAAGTAGACAGTCCCAATCCTTTCCATCTCTATCCACCACTTTCTTCAACATTTGTTTTAGGGTTTTGTTGAATCTTTCAACCAGCCCATCGGTTTGGGGGTGATACACAGATGTACGTAATTGCGTCACTTTGAACAATTTACACAGCTCCTTCATAACCCGGGACATAAAGGGTGTACCTTGGTCCGTAAGCAGTTCTTTACAAATACCCACCCGGCTAAACACAAGAGATAGCTCTTTGGCTATGGTTTTGGCCGAGGTATTTCGGAGAGGGATCGCTTCTGGATAACGGGTGGCATAGTCCATTATAACTAATATGTACTGGTGCCCCCTAGCGGACTTGATTATAGGCCCTACCAAATCCATGGCGATCCTCTCAAACGGGACCTCAATGATGGGTAGAGGGACCAGCGGGCTACGGAAATGTGGCATCGGGGCCGACCTCTGACACACAGGGCAGGAGGAACAATAATTTTCTATGTCCTTCATCACCCCCGGCCAATAGAATCTCTGTAATACCCTCTCTCGGGTTTTCTCTGTCCCCAGATGACCTCCAAGAATGTGCCCATGGGCCAACTCCAACACCAACTTCCTGTAAGGTTTGGGCACCACAAGCTGCTCAACGGTTTCTTCTGCCCTTTTTGCCACCCGATACAGTAGGTCCTTCTCTACGCTGAAGTATGGGTAAGTGCAGGTATTATCTGGGTTCACTAACTCGCCATCTATTTTCACTACGTTTTCCCGTGCCTTTATTAGGGCGGGGTCTTTCAACTGTTCTGTGGCAAAGTTTTCCCTGTGAACCTCAAGATCAGAAAACTCCACAGACGGTAGGTTTTCGTCTGAGGAGGTGGGCTCCTCTCCAGTTTCTTGAGTCTCCCCTGCCAATACTGATAAGGGAAATTCCGGAGAGTCCTCACCACTCTCAGGGGAGTTCTGGCTATCACATTCCTGGTACATAGGGGCACCAGTGGGGGGCTCAGGATCATCCCACAGTTCCCAGAACTTCGGAAAATCCCTTCCCACAATGGCGTCATGCGGTAACTGAGATACTAAGCCCACTGGATGAGAGAGGGTACCTTTGGGGGTCTCGAAACACACTGTAGTCACTGGATACTCTCGGGTGTCCCCATGCACACAAATAACAGCTACCTTGCTATTCCCAAAGACCTCTGTTTTAACTAACTCAGCCTTTATCAGGGTCACAAGGCTACCTGAATCCAGCAATACCACAACATTTCTACCATTAACACACATTTTGCATAAATGTTTCTCAGTTCCTCGAATGGCAGTGCATGCGACTGTCGCACACAGCGACTGACGTCTGCCCGTCAGAAAGTCACACTGCATGGGTTCCTCCACAACCGGGCAATTGGCTGCAATATGTCCCGCTTGGCGGCAGCGGTAGCAAACGATCCTTCTTGCCGCCTCTTGAGCCGCTGATTTCCCAGGCTGTTCTTGCCAAACTTGGGGTAGAGCTCCCACCCTCTCACTCTCTCCACCCTCACCCCTTGGAATCCTCTTATCCGCCCCTGGGGATGGTCTGGTCTTAGGGTGGAAAGTCCGAGTGTCTCTGGAAGAGGCCGTCAGGTTCTCTGTAGCCAAGTATTTCTCCACACGATCCACAAGACCATCGGCCGTCTCTGGGTCTCCATGGCTTACCCACTTTTGGATGGCAGTAGGAAGAGCTCTCAAAAACCGATCCATTACAACACGTTCCACAATCTTTGGTGCGGACAAAGTCTCTGGCTGTAGCCACTTTCTGCTCAGGTGAATGAGATCATACATTTGAGACCTGGGGGGTTTTCCAAGCTGGAAAGTCCAGTTATGCACACGCTGAGCCCGGACAGCCTGGGTGACACCCAGCCTTGCCAAAATTTCAGCTTTTAGCATCACATAGTCTTTTGCTTGGTTAGGCTCTAGGTCATAGTAAGCTTTCTGCGATTCACCAGTTAACAGAGGAGCCACCAGTCCAGCCCACTGCTCCTCAGGCCACTTTTCTCTTTCAGTGGTCCTTTCAAATGTGGTCAAAAATACCTCTGGATCATCCTCTCCAGTCATTTTTGTCAATAAACGACTCACCCCAAAGGACGCGGTATTAGTGGGACGGCTTTCCTCACTGGTCTGCGGACGTTGCTGCATTACTGCTTCCATTTGTTGTAGTCTCTGCTCTTGCTTCTGTAACAGGTCTATGAAGCGGGCCTCAGATTGCTGCTGGGCTTGTTGCTGAGCTTCCAGACTCTGTTGGTGAGCTTGCTGCTGGGCTGCAAGGCTCTGTTGATGAGCTTGCTGCTGGGCTGCAAGGCTCCTTTGCAAACCTGCATTTGTCTGCTGTTGATTGGCATTTGCTAGAGCCAGCTGTTTCAGTATCTCCTCCATGCTGGCTTAAAAAAAAACTGCCACTGGTTCTCCACCAACTGTGAGGGGGTTAGCTCGGCAGCGGGTGTGTGTGACCCCCGGGATGGGCTCCCCACACAAAAACAGGCCCAGCAAACGGAGGTTGTGGTTTTCAAAATCAAAAAGGTGCGGTTTATTTTCTATTTACAGTGACAAAACACAGCAAAGCAAAAGAAACATAAATAAAATAAATCCTGGTCAACTTGACCTCTGACTAAACATACAGGTTTCCTAACTAACAACTGGGATCAGCCTAGTGCTGTCCTAGTCCCTAAGTCCCTGGTTTTAAATGTCCAAGCAAATAGCCACACAGGCTTTGTCTCACCGCACAGGGGTTCACTCTCCCTAGACAGTCCACACAGGTCTGGTTCCAGGCATGAGCAAACACCTAATGAATCTGGGAGTTCTTATAGAGGCCTAAATGAGCTGACAAGCTTCAGCTGGTCTCATCAACTCCCTGTCTGCACGACGCCCCACACTCTCCCTAGAGGTATGAGTCATCCATGAGCCCACTAGCCTCAGCTGGGCTTATACAACTCTCCACCTAGTTGTATAAGTCGGCGTAAAGCCTGAATCTGGGCGAAATATATCTACCCCCCTGGATGCAACCAGGTGACTTTACCTTCCTGCTGTCACAATATATATATATATATATATATATATATATATATATATATATATATATATATATATGTAGCGCACCCTCAGCCAAGAGAGCCGCTAAATTTGGTCTCAGGCCCTGCACACAGCACCGCCAACCCCCGGCAATTTACTCGACCCACTCTGGCACAGTTAGTCTAGGGTAATATCTCTTATATAAAACAAACCAAAAATATTTGCGCTAACTGAGTGAATAAGTGAAATATTTAAACAAAAAAAAGCAGCTAGCAAAGTCCGTTGATAGCAAACATAAAATATAAAGTCCAAAAATGCAGCGCTTCATAAAAAATCAATATATAAAATAATAGTCCAAATAAGTGAAGATAATCATCATTGATAGATGTGGAATTGTTGTGAAACCACCACCAAGCTTCAGTGCGCCAAAGTAAACAGAAAAGGCACACTACACCACCGTGCTCGCAATCTGCTTACCAGAAGGAAAATGATAACAGGCGTTGTAATCACATAATGCAGAGGATTGATGTTGAGGTAAACTCCAGAGCAGATGGATAGATCACACGACAAAATCTCCAGCCCAAATGACAGGGTAACTTCCAAGACTCAAATGGTAAACATGGATGCTAGACAGATCTCAGCAGGAGGTATTATCCAAATGTAAAGAAAGAGACTAGCATAGTGAAGCCCGTAGGATAAAACACACAAATTTTATTGTAGTCTACTTACAAGTATAAAGAACATCAAGGCATAAAAAAAGAGTTCCGTGGCCATCAGCGTGCTTCCACCAGCCAGCCTGACATGTTTCATCCAATATATTTCACACACACACACACACACACCTATTGGGTAGGCGCTATTTGTAAATTTAGTTGTCTGAGCTGTAGTTTAACTCAGAATAATTGTGTAAATTTCTGGTTTCTGTTCCAGTCCAGCTGGATTACGCATTTTCCACTTGACTGTGGGTGTCGCTGTCACCACAGGTCAAGGTTGGAAATGCAGCAGGCTGGATTTATTGGGTACCTCTTGCCCAGAAACAGCTCAGTGCAACTGGTCCCCCCGCTGTGCATTCTGGGAGAAGGCACTTAAGGTACAGACACCGTGTTTCGGGTCTCTCTGACCTGATGGCCATCCTGGCCTAAGGTGTGCCGTAGCAGTTTTCCTGCCTCGGGGCCGGCTGGCACGAGCCCTCGTTACTGGAAGTGGGCCCAGGAGTTTCTGGGGCCTGCTGGTCGGTGTGGTCCTGTGCTGTCTTGCCTGCGGGGAGAAGCAGAGCGATTGACGAAACCAGGGGAGGACTTTTCTCACAGAGGACCGAGCCAAAAGGGCTGGTATCTCAGGAAGAGCCTGGAGACTCAATTGGAGGACGCATCCCGACCCATCTGCCTCACAGTGCTGCCGGATCGGCTGAAAGAAACTGGTACTGTGTGACTGTACTTTGACTTTACAGAAAGTTCTTTGTTATACAATCCTGTGGCAGAGGATTGTCTAATGACTAAGTGTGTTCAAGTCTGTGGCAGAGACTATTCGTATTCTTCAAGTCTGTGGCAGAGACTTTTGACCGAGCACAGCACTGGCTGCTAGGTCAGTGAGAGAGACCTATCCCATGGTTGCTATATCCAGGGTGGGAACGGTTTGTCCTCTGGTTTGAAGAAAGTACCCATGATCCGCAAAGCAAGGTACGTGAATCTCCCCTAACCCTCCATCCCTCTAATTTACATTTCTTTAATAAAACCATTGAAAAGAGACTGTGTTGCTGCTGACATCTGTGAAAACTCTTCAATGGAACCCCTATGACGGATACGGTGGAACAGATAGGTAATGGGAAGACCCAAATGTCCTTAGTCTGCTTGTCTTCAGCAAACTGTTTGCAGGACTTCTTGTGCATCATCTTTAGAAGAGGCTTCCTTCTGGGAAGACAGCCATGCAGACCAATTTTATGCAGCGTGCGGCATATGGTCTGAGCACTGACAGGCTGACCCTCCACCCCTTCAACCTCTGCAGCAATGCTGGCAGCACTCAAATGTCTATTTCCCAAAGACAATCTCTGGATATGACGCTGATCATGTGCACTCAACTTCTTTGGTTGACCATGGTGAAGCCTGTTCTGAGTGGAATCTGTCCTGTTAAACCGCTGTATGGTCTTGGCCACCGTGCTGCAGCTCAGTTTCAGGGTCTTGGCAATCTTCTTATAGCCTAGGTCATCTTTATGTAGAGCAAAAAATTCTTTTTTTCAGATTCTCATAATGTTCTTTGCCATGAGGTGCCATGTTAAACTTCCAGTGACCAGCATGAGAGTGTGACAGCAAATAAAAAAAAAACCTGCTCCCCATTCACACCTAAGACCTTGTAGCACCAACAAGTCACGTGACACCGGGGAGGGAAAATGGCTAATTGGGCCCAACTTGGGCATTTTCATTTAGGGGTGCACTCATTTTTGTTGCCAGCGGTTTAGACATTAATGGCTGTGTGTTGAGTTATTTTGAGGGGCAGCTAATTTACACTGTTATACAATCTGTACACTCACTACTTTACATTGTATAAAAGTGTAATTTCAAGAGTGGGAGGGGCTGGCTCCGTGTATGGCTGCTTGAGCTGTCAGCCAAGTGAAAATTTCTAGGCAGACTCCTGAGGGGTTCGGACACATTCCTGGCTATTTTTATTAAATTAGAAAGGACCCAAAAGCTGCAATTCATCCCGGTAATCGCGGCCGAAAATCCAAGATGGCCTCCGCAACATAGCCTACTGTGTCAGGTACCATTCTCCTCACAGACCTCAGACAAAATATCTCCTCAGAGGGTCTGCCTATTTCCTCAGAACTTAAAGCAGGACTACTACAGACACCTAATACCTCCTCAGCCACTGGTGAACCTCTTATTTTTTTCCACAAAGCCCGACAGTATCCATTCTTCCACAGGGCACAGTGCCTCTCATCCCAGCCCTATTACCTCAGAAATTATTCCAAGAGACCAGGCATTTCAGATGGCAGACCTGTTCCAAAAAATTTCTGAACTCCTGGACAGGGGTTTAGCTCAAACTGCAGCCAAAATAACTAGCGATTTAAAAGCCGACTTCCACAATCTAGGAACAAGAATAGACTCTATTGAATACAAATTGGAATAAACGGTGGCTTCCACTAACCAAACTGCTAAAAATGTATCCTCGGTACAAGAACATCTGGATTATGCTAATTCAAGAATCAATGACCTCGAGAACAGGTCACGCAGGTATAATCTCAGAATCAGGGGTTACCTGAATCTGTGTTGGATGTCACACTAGCAGTACAAGACCTGATTAAATCTCTTCTACCTAATATCCCCCAGCAGCGCCTTGAGCTGGATAGGGCTCACAGAGCTTTGAGTCCTCCTAGAAAGGATGGAAAGCCAAGAGATATCATTGCTAAACTCCATTTTTTCTCAGTAAAAGAAACAAGCTAGAATAACCCCTCAAATACTATGTCAAGGACACCCAATTCAACTTTTTGCTGATTTATCTCCTTCTACAATCCAACGCAGAAAAGCACTTAAACCCCTGCTACTGATCTTGTCTCAGAAAGACATTAAATACAGATGGGCCTTTCCCTTTGCTGTGAAATTCTCTGAAAATGGTAGACCTTACTCCTTCTCAAGCCTTCAGGAAGGAGAGCGGATCCTTCTCCAACTCAAACTTATTTCTACTGAAGCTGACATGGACACCTCTTCAACTGGTCCTGGTTCTACTAAAAGACCTACTCCAACAAGCCCACAATCTCCCCTTTGGAACAAAGGAAAGAAAAAGAAGATTAAAGACAATAGCCCTACTTGACTTTGCTCTTTTTCACCTCTTTTGTTACTACCTTTTTTTTCCCTCGGATCTAAAATCCGAGCACAGATTTTTCTGTACCTCAGGTGTTAGGATAAACCCATCCTAAATTCAACCTGCTCTCCGGTTCGATTCTCACAGTCTTTCTATTTTTTCTATAAAACTCAAGGTTTCCTTTTTTTTTTCATCTAGTAACATATTACTTACTAAAATTTTATAATAATTCTACTACTGTAAAGTATTTTCTAGGTTATAGAGCTTTACATAAGCCTACTCTCGTTTTACCGTGCAAAAATAATTTTCTTTTTTATCAGATTTTTTTTATGGGCGCCCTGTATGGGCGTGGTCCACGTGTGTACCCACCTATCGTCTGGAAATCTTCGGGTCTTCAGGGGATAGGTTGTCTGGCCGATTTAGTCCAGATTCCTTTTTTTTGATCTGGATAAAAGCATTCGAGAGGAGTCTCCTCTCTCGGGTCCTAACCTTACATGTTAGGAGACTTATTTTCTATATTCCATCTCTTTTCTTACTTTTTTCTATGTTATGTTATTTATTTTTTTCTTTTCCCTTGTGTGTCTAACCCAATTGTCTCTTTTAGAGTTGCCAGCTCTCGGATCAATGATGACCGTTAAACACCTCAATCTCCACTTGGAAGTACACCTGATCAAGTGTCAGTACCAAGGTCCTCTAAGGGTGAGTGGGGTCAGTAATAGCGGATATGCCTCCCCTGAATCTCATGGCTAGCAACCAACAAACACACCTTAAAATAGCCTCTCACAATGTGCAAGGCTTGAATTCTCCTGTCAAAAGGATGATGAAGGAGGGGGGGGGGGGAAAGGAATTAGGGACTGTTAGGAGCCAAAGCCTGGTAAGGCAATGTATGTCCATCCCTAGGGACTTTTGTGGAATCGTGTTCTGGTAGGATCACGCATTTCCATCCCAATAAATTGCTATGGGGGAGAACGGAAAAATGGGACTTTAATTGAAGCACCAATTAGCAAAGGAATAAAGTTAGCTGAACCATAGGAATTTATTAAAACTATCATATTGCACATATAAACAGTAGTTACAACAAGGATACATGTTAAACATTGTAACAGTAGTGGACGTTATAGTGTAACAAGGCCACTACTGGAAGGGTACACAGTAAAATGGTTATAGCAATAATACAAAATTTGATGACATTATGTGTCAAAAGAAAAAAGCACGGATAATTCCATAGGGTCACCACAATTAGGAAGGGTAGGATTGATAGTAAGGGATAATGCCTGTGGGACCTATGGCCTGGTTAAACCTGTATAGAGGGTAACTCGGTATTGGTTCTTGAGACAAAGTAATTGAAAGGCGCGGCATCAGGTAGCTCTACGCGTTTCGTGACTGCCATGTCACTCATCAGGAGCATGCGCGTATTGTCACTGGTAAAGTAATTTTTTTTTTGGGTAAATGCAAGGGTAAAGTATCAATGGGGGTAAGATGTAAAACCCCCCAGCATGGAGGTGCATACTTACAAAATTAGTAACCGATAACTGCAAACCAGGTGGGGCATGGCAGGTGTCTGGAAATAGCCCCTAACGGGAGGCGGACGGACCGGGAAGGGGGGTCCACACGGGGTACCACCGGACAGGTATGGCAAACGGGGCGACCCTGTGGGAAAGTGATGAATTAAGGTGTGTGTCCCAGAGGGACAGCAAGGATGCCTCAATTAAAGTCCCATTTTTCCGTTCTCCCCCTATAGCAATCCTGTCAAAAGGAGAAACATTTTAGATTACTATAAATCTCTTAAAATAGATATTCTTTTGCTCCAGGAAACGCACTTCCCTATGCGATACAGTCCTAATTATATTCATCCTCATTTTCCGTAATTCCACCTTGCTAGCACGGAAAATAAAACTAAGGGAGTAGCCATTCTATTTTCGAAATCCTGCAAATTCGAGAAGTCTTTCGACTTTGTTGATCCAGATGGAATAATTCTGTTATTACAAGGTTCAATTGATGGTCAATTATACACCCTAGTCTCATATTATGCCCCTAATAGAGGCCAAGCCCCATTCTTCAAAAATATGATGCACACTGAGCCCTATGTTAGTAGGAACGGTCATTTTGGGGGGGAGACTCGAATGTAGCTTTTGACCAGGCTCTGGATAAGTCCAAACCCTCCAAAGACCAATTGATCCGCCCGACCAATGAAAGCTGCAAAATCGCTAATATTCTTTCGAATCACAATTTAGCAGACCCTTGGAGGGAATTAAACCCTTCCAAACAGGACTTCACACATTATTCACACCCCCACAACACATACGCAAGAATAGACCACATCCTTATCCCTTCACACCTCATTCCGCTCATACTAAATGCCCACATCAAGGATACGGTCCCATCAGATCATTCGTTGGTAATTATTTCCCTAAACTCAAGTTCTCTTAGAAGCTCGAAAGGGTTTTGGAAACTTAACGAATCAATCCTTACAAATCCAACCACAAATGAGATAATAAATAAAGCCTTACAGGAATATTTTTCCCTCAACGACACGGAGGATATCTCCTCTGAGACGCTTTGGGGCGGCTCATAAAGCCTTCATCCGGGGAAAAAATCATTCACATCTCTACCCAAACTAAATGCAACCGCAAAGCTCAAATAGAACGTTTGGAAGAACAGTACATAACCCTTAGAAATCGTCACAAACAAGATCCCTCTAAGTTCCCCATATCAATCATAGACAAGGCCAAACTTAAATTAAATTTAGCCCTTACAACGCAAGCGGAAAAAGTGATTAGATGGAGTTGCAACAAATTTTACACAAATGCAAACAAAATAGGGCCATTACTTGCTACAAAACTCTCTCCTAGAGTTAGTATTCATTCTATACCTAAAATCCAAATAGCAGGTCAACCGCCTACTGCAAACCCCCTCAAAATCCTAGAAGCATTTCAAGAGTTTTATTCTAAAAATTGTATGACACTCACTCGAAGCCAGACAAAGATTTTCTATCTAGGTATTTAGACAATCTTCCCATTCCTTCCATAACCCCCTCACACAAAAGTTTACTTGAGGCTCCCTTCACAGTAGAGGAGGTTATGGGGGTTATTAAACACCTCAAAAAACGGATCAGCCCCTGGCCCTGAGGGTTTATCCATACCCTATTATAAGACTTTCGCCAACACCTTAGCCCCCTATCTAACCAAATGTTTTAATGACAAAACGAATGGCTTATCATTGGACACACATCTTAATACGGCATTTATTACAGTTATACCCAAACCAGACAAAAATCCTGAAGACATCAGTAATTATCGCCCTATTTCCCTAATAAACAACGGTATTAAAATTATGACAAAGATCATGGCCAATCGATTAGCATCTTTTATTAAAAATTATATACACAAAGACCAGGTGGGCTTCATCCCAGGAAGACAGGGCCCAGACCAAATCAGACGAGCAATAGATATTGTATCTATTCTGCAATCCAACTGGGAGGGAGGAGAAAAACAACAAGGCTTACTACTGTCACTGGATCTGCAAAAGGCCTTTGACTCAGTGTCATGGCCATACCTGTTTTCCCTAATAGATCGATGGGGCTTTGGAGTTTGCTTTAAGGGCCTCTTACATTCCCTTTATTCTCACCCTCAGGCTCTCATCCGTTTACAGGGTCATTATTCCAACCCAATCAATATAGTATGAGGCACTAGACAGGGATACCCGCTTTCCCCTCTCATATTTGCTATTGCAACATTAGCCATAGCCTTCAGACAAAATCCCAATATTAAAAGGAGTAACCTGTGGTAATCAAATTCACAAATGTGGCCTATTTGCAGATGACATCTTATCGTGACGTCTCCGCTGATATCCCTTCCTAACATCTGCCAGGTTATGAAGGCCTTCTCTGAGGTCTCAGGCCTTATGCTGCGTACACACGATCGATTTTTTCGACGGTGAAAACACCGTCGAGAAAATCAACGTTAAAAACGAGGAACAGCTTGTTCCCCCCCACACGGCCGTTTTAAATGTCATTTTTTTTTTGGTCGAAAAAAACGACCGTGTGTGGGCTCCGCGGCAGTGTTTCCCTATGGGAAACACTGCCGCGGAAAACATGTCGAAAAAAACGACAAACATGTTCAAATTTTTCTCGTCGTTTTTAATGCCGTTTTTCTCGTCGAAAAAAACGACAGAAAGCCCACAGACTATCGTTTTTCTCTTTGAATGGGAAAAATGTTTTTCTCGACGAGAAAAACGGCCGTGTGTACGCGGCATTAGGGTAAATTACTCAAAATCACAAGCTCTAAATGTTTCGCTTCCCTTGTCTAGTGTCTCGTTGCTTAAACAATCCTTTGGATTTGAATGGACAGACACCCCAATCAAATATCTGGGCATTACCTTAACAGCCCACAGTGAGTCCCTTTTTTCACATAATTATCCACCTTTATTCAAAAAATTAGAGAATGATCTAGCATCTTGGTCCAAAAACGAATTATCTTGGTTAGGTAGAATTAATTCTATAAAAATGACTCTGCTTCCTAGAATCCTTTATTTCTTTAGATCTCTTCCTATTCCCATTACAAAGAATCACTTGAAAAAGCTCCAAAGTATAATAATCAAATTTATCTGGGGTGCTTCAGGTTACTGCACCCCCCAAAACACATTACGTTGTCACAGAAAACACGGAGATTTAGGTCTACCTGACCTATATAAATACTACTTAGCAGCTAGACTAGCCCAGACTACTTTGATTTATTTTGCAACAGAAAAACCAGACTGGATCAATATTGAAAGAGGCTACATCAACATTATCCTTAGAATACCTTTTATGGTGCCCCCCCCCCAAAAAAAGACCCCCCCATAATGTCCCTATCCCTGTCTCTCTCAATCGTTTGCACTATGGGATTCCCTAAGAAACATCCCAAACCTTATATCCTCTGGAAGACCTCTTTCTCATTTATTCAATAACCTTGACTTCCCCCCTGGTCTAAATGTAGAGGCATTTAACCACTTAACGACCGCCCACCGCCGATTTACGTCGGCAGAATGGCACCGACAGGCAGAATCACGTAGATCTACGTGATCGCCTTTGTGCAGTTGGGGAGTCCATCCGGACCCCCCTTCACTGCAGTGAGCGGCCGTTAAGTGTTCGGGAGCGATCAGGCATGAGGGGGCGGCCGCTCGATTCCGCCCCCCCCCCTCGCGATCGCTCCCGGCCAATGAAAATGCTTCCTCCGCCATGTGATGTAAACAGAGGCTGGAGGAAGTGATGTCATCTCCCTCGCCGCGGTCTTTTCGTTCCCGGCGCCGAGGAGAGAAGACAGAGGTTAGTGCTCCAACAGTCCACTGACACGTAGGTACACATAGGCACACAAATCACCCCCCAGTCACCCCCAGATCACCCCCAGGTCACCCCAAAGCCCCCAATCACAGTGTCACTGATTGCAGTGATCATTTATTTTACTGATCACTGCATTTAGTGTCATCTGTGATTGTAAAAAGTTGCAGGGCAGTTAGGATTAGGCCCCTTTAGGTCCAGGGTAGCCCCCTAACCCCCCCTAATAAAGGTTTAACCCCTTGATCACCCCCCAGGTAACCCTTTCACCCCCTAACTTCAGCGTCACTAAGCGATTGTTTTTCCGATCGCTGTATTCGTGTCGCTGGTGTTTTAGATAGGCAGTTATTTTTTTTAGGTTCGCCGCAGGTTTTTATTAGAGTCAGGTACCCCCATATATTATTTTAACCCCCTGATTGCCCCTAGAGTTAACCCTTTCACCAGTGATCGCCGTATAAGCGTCACTGGTGTCACTGGTTAGCCAGTAAGTTATTTAGGTTACCCGTCAGGTTTTTATATAGCGTCGGGTACCCCCATATTTAACCTAATAAAGGTTTTAACCCCCTGATTGCCCCTAGTTAACCCTTTCACCAGTGATCACCATATAAAGGTTACGGGTGACGCTGGTTGATTAGTTTGCTTTTTATAGCATCAGGGCACCCGCCGTATATAACCCAATAAAGGTTTAACCCCCCTGATCGCCCGGCGGGTGAGATCAATTAGGTTTTAGCGCCAGAGAGGGTCTGCGTCGCCCCAGGCAGTGTTAGGTTAGTGCCAGTAACGCTAACACCCACGCGCAAAGCATACACCCCCCTTAGTGGTATAGTATCTGATCAGATCTATACTAGCATCCCCAGCGGTTTAGGGTTCCCAAAAACGCAGTGTTAGCGGGATCAGCCCAGATACCTGCTAGCGCCTGCGTTTAGCCCCTCCGCCCAGCCCAGCCCAGCCCACCCAAGTGCAGTATCGATCGATCACTGTCACTTACCAAACACAACACACATAACTGCAGCGTTCGCAGAGACAGGCCTGATCCCTGCGATCGCTAACAGTTTTTTTGTAGCGTTTGATATATTTGCTGACGACAGTCAGGTGCTTTTTTTCCTGTGAATCTTACTAGTGTACCCCTAAATTTAGAGCCCAAAATGGCAAGACGAAGGTACACTAGTAAAGAGGCCTACGAGATTCTGAGCATGACAGATAGTGAAGAGGAGGTCACGTATCTGTCAGATTCAGGCTCAGAATATCTTCCCGTAGAAGACAGTGACGTCAGCGGCCCCACGTCAGATAGCTCTGACGACGAAGTTGAGGTCCCTGCTAAGGTCAGGTGTACCCGATCTTCTGAGGTTGTTGAGGAGCAAGAACCGCAGGTCTCTCGTATCATGGAGCAGAGTAGTACTAGCGCCGCTATTCCTTCTGGTGAACTGGCAAGCACCAGCGGCCTAGTACAGCCTGGACGTACATCCAGCACTGCAGTAACACTTGGTGACGTGGCGAGTCCCATAAGTGCAGTTCAAGCTGGCGAGGTGGCAAGCACAAGTAGTGTCCCGCTGCCACCAAGAAGACAAAGGCAGGCCCGTCGTGCCCATACTGCCCTTCCTGCAGAATTCGCCTATCCTGATAGGGGCCCCACCACTTCTGCAGAACCCGTACTTCCCCCATTCACTGCCCAACCCGGTATTCAGGTGGAAACAGCTGATTTTATTCCAATTGATTTTTATTCGCTGTTTTTCACGGAAGATCTCTATAGATCTATTGTGGACCAGAGTAATTTATATGCTGGTCAATTTATCGCCGCTAACCCCCAGTTGCCTAAAATTGCCAGAAATTGGAAACCAATTACGGTTTCCGAATTTAAGACCTTTCTGGGCCTTTCCCTCAACATGGGCACACATAAATTTCCGTCATTGCGTGCTTATTGGTCCACGCACCCAATTGACCACATGCCCGTGTTCTCTGCCTCCATGTCCAGGGCACGATACGAGCAGATTTTGCGGTTCATGCACTTCAACGACAATGAACTTTGTCGTCCACGTGGGGACCCTGAATACGACCGGCTCTATAAAATTCAGCCCCTCATAAACCACTTCAACTAACGTTTTGCAGCCTTGTTTACTCCCGATCAAGTTGTCTGCGTTGATGAGTCCCTGATTAAATTTTCTGGCCGCTTGTCTTTCAAGCAGTACCTTCCCAGCAAGCGTGCCAGATACGGGGTCAAGCTCTACAAGTTCTGTGACAGGGCAACAGGCTATGTAGTGAACTTTACGGTTTATGAGGGAAAAGATAGTCAGATTGAGTCGGTCAACTGCCCGGATTACATAGGGAGCGCTGGCAAGATAGTGTGGAACTTGGTGTCACCCTTATTCGGAAAGGGGTACCACTTGTATGTGGACAATTATTACACGAGCGTGCCACTGTTTAGTCACTTGTTTGATCATCAGATTGGAGCATGTGGCACCGTGCGACCTAATCGCCGGGGCTTTCCCCAGCGGCTTGTAGATGCCCGTCTTAGGCTGGGGGAGAGAGCCTGCTTGAAGTGTAATAACTTGCTCGCTATGAAGTGGAGGGACAATAAGAATGTTTTCCTTCTTACCTCCCTTCATGCAGACACGACAGTCCAAATTCGTACGGCGACTGGTGTTGTGGAGAAACCCCTCTGTGTCCACGAATATAACCAAAATATGGGAGGGGTGGACCTCAACGACCAGTTGATGGCGCCGTATCTAATTGACCGTAAGGCGAGACGCTGGTACAAAAAAGTGTCTCTATCATTATTCCAATTGGCTTTGCTGAACGCTCATGTGCTATACAGAGCTTCAGGCGGGACGTTATCTCTTCTAAAATTCCAGAATGAGATAGTCACAGAACTCCTGTATCCAGGCGGTTCTGCACCTCACCATCCCCTACCAAATGCAGTAAGCCGGCTGCATGAGAGGCATTATTCGTATGTCCTCCCGAGTACCCCTACCCAAAGCCACCCCCAAAAAAGATGTCGTGTCTGTAGCAAGCGCGGATTTAGGCGTGACACCCGTAGTTTTTGTCCACTCTGTCCTGACAAGCCTGGTCTTTGCCAAGGTGAATGTTTTGAACGCTACCACTCAAAAGTGAAGTTTTAGCGTAGGGTACAGCATTTCACAGACAAGGACACACTTACACAGGGTCTCCCAAGATGCCATTACATTTTGAGAGACCCGAACCATTACAGTTGTAAAGTTACAAAAAAAAGTGTAAAAAAGAAAAAAAAAAACGTAAAAAACAAAACACAAAAAAAATATAAAATAAAAAAACCAAAAATAGTTGTCGTTTTATTGTTCTCTCTCTCTCTATTTTCTCTCTATTGTTCTGCTCTTTTTTACTGTATTCTATTCTGCAATGTTTTATCATGCTTGCTTTTCAGGTATGTAATTTTTTGTTTTCAGGTGCGCCATTCAACTGCAGCGCGGAATTATTTATCTTGACAGCAACAGCGTTTGCTCCCACGATACATAAAGCCGTGACTCCAGTGCTGTAGGAGGTGATTTCACCACCACAGTTAAAAAAAAGAGCATATATGCCGAAGCATGGGGGCAGCAGGGGCGGAGGAGCGATTTTGCTCCTAATGCCGCGTACATACGGTCGAAATTCCGACGGAGGCCTGCCCGTGGAAAATTTCCGACCGTGTGTACGCGGCATAACTTTTTTGCGGGAGGATGCCCCCATGCTTCGGCATATATATATTTTAGGCACAGGTTGCGTTAAAACATTTTTTTATTTTTTACTAGGTTTTGTTTTGGTATTTGCTTTGCAGGTATGGCATGGTAAGGTCTTACTGTTGTACTGTAATGTTACTTTGTTTTAATGTTAACCACCATTTGCTTAGCAGGTACGCCATTCAGTTGCAGCGCGGATCTATTTATCTTGACAGCAACAGCGTTTGCTCCCACGATACATAAAGCCGTGACTCCAACGCTGTAGGAGGTGATTTCACCACCACAGTTAAAAAAAAGAGCATATATGCCGAAGCATGGGGGCAGCAGGGGCGGAGGAGCGATTTTGCTCCTAATGCCGTGTATATACGGTCGAAATTCCAACGGAGGCTTGCCCGTGGAAAAGTCCGACCGTGTGTACGCGGCATAACCTTTTATGCCGCGTACATACGGTCGAAATTCCGACGAAGGCTTGACCGTGTGTACGCGGCATAACTTTTTTGCAGGAGGATGCCCCCATGCTTCGGCATATATATATTTTAGGCACAGGTTGCGTTAAAACATTTTTTTATTTTTTACTAGGTTTTGTTTTGGTATTTGCTTTGCAGGTATGGCATGGTAAGGTCTTACTGTTGTACTGTAATGTTACTTTGTTTTAATGTTAACCACCATTTGCTTAGCAGGTACGCCATTCAGTTGCAGCGCGGATCTATTTATCTTGACAGCAACAGCGTTTGCTCCCACGATACATAAAGCCGTGACTCCAACGCTGTAGGAGGTGATTTCACCACCACAGTAAAAAAAAAAGAGCATATATGCCGAAGCATGGGGGCAGCAGGGGCGGAGGAGCGTTTTTGCTCCTAATGCCGCGTATATACGGTCAAAATTCCAACGGAGGCTTGCCCGTGGAAAAGTCCGACCGTGTGTACGCGGCATAACCTTTTATGCCGCGTACATACGGTCGAAATTCCGACGAAGGCTTGACCGTGTGTACGCGGCATAACTTTTTTGCGGGAGGATGCCCCCATGCTTCGGCATATATGCCCATCATTAGAAGTGGGTGGATGAAGGGAGGTATTCTAATGGTGGGCATACCCACCAATCAATCTCTTTTTTTCGTTCAGCCAATAGGCTGTATGAAAAAAAAGATTACAATACATGTCCAACAAGGACCAGCAACGTCCTGGTATGTTGCTGGACTTTGAATGTTTATACCAGAATGATGCCTGCGGGTTTAGGTATCATCTTGGTATCATTCTTTTCAGCCAGCAGCCGGCTTTCATGTAAAAGCAATTCTAGCAGATAATTAGCCTCTAGACTGCTTTTACAAGCAGTGGGAGGGAATGTCCCCCCCCCGGATATAAAAAGCGCCATTGGGAAATTGGGAAAGCATTTTATCACACCGATCTTGGTGTGGTCAGATGCTTTGAGGGCAGAGGAAAGATCTAGGGTCTAACCCCCCATTTTTTTTCAAAAAAAAGAGTACCTGTCACTACTTATTGCTATCATAGGGGATATTTACATTCCCTGAGATAACGATAAAAAAATAAAATATGGAAGGCACAGTTTAAAAATAAAATAAAAAAGCCAAATAATAAAAAAAAAAAAAGCACCGCTGTCCCCCCCTGCTCTTGCGCAAAGGCGAACGCAAGCGTCGGTCTAGCGTCATATGTAAACAGCAATTGCATCATGCATGGGAGGTATCACCGCGAAGGTCAGATCGAGGGCAGTCATTTTAGCAGTAGACCTCCTCTGTAAATCTAACGTGGTAACCTGTAAAGGCTTTTAAATGCTTTTAAAAATGAATGTAGTTTGTCGCCGCTGCGCGTTTGTGCGCAATTTTAAAGCATGTCGTGTTTGGTATCCATGTACTCGGCCTATGATCATCTTTTTTATTTCATCAAACATTTGGGCAATATAGTGTTTTTTAGTGCATTAAAAATAAAAAAAGTGTGTTTTTCCCCCAAAAAATGCGTTTGAAAAATCGCTGCGCAAATACTGTGTGGAAAAAAAAAATGCAACACCCACTATTTTAATCTGTAGGGCCTTTGCTTTAAAAAAATATATAATGTTTGGGGGTTCAACATAATTTTCTTGCAAAAAAAAAATTTTTTTCATGTAAACAAAAAGTGTCAGAAAGGGCTTTGTCTTCAAGTGGTTAGAAGAGTGGATGATGTGTGACATAAGCTTCCTAATGTTGTGCATAAAATGCCAGGACAGTTCAAAACCCCCCAAATGACCCCATTTTGTAAAGTAGACACCTCAAGCTATTTGCTGAGAGGCATGTTGAGTCCATTGAATATTTTTTTTTTTTGTCCCAAGTGATTGAATAATGACCAAAAAAAAAAAAAAATGTACAAAAAGTTGTCACTAAATTATATATTGCTCAAACATGCCATGGGCATATGTGGAATTACACCCCAAAATACATTCTGTTGCTTCTCCTGAGTACGGGGATACCACATGTGTGGGACTTTTTGGGAGCCTAGTCGCGTACGGGACCCCAAAAACCAAGCACCGCCTTCAGGATTTCTATGGGTGTAAATTTTTGATTTCACTCCTCACTGCCTATCACAGTTTCGGAGGCCATGGAATGCCCAGATGGCACAAAACCCCCCCAAATGACCCCATTTTGGAAAGTAGACACCCCAAGCTATTTGCTGAGAGGTATGTTGAGTATTTTGCAGATCTCGCTTTTTGTCACAAAGTTTTGAAAATGTAAAAAAAGAAAAAAAAAAAAAGAAAAAAAAATGTCTTTCTTAATTTTCAAAAACAAATGAGAGCTGTAAAATACTCACCATGCCTCTCAGCAAATAGCTTGGGGTGTCTACTTTCCAAAATGGGGTCATTTGGGGGGGTTTTGTGCCATCTTGGCATTTTATGGCCTTCAAAACTGTGATAGGTAGTGAGGAGTGAAATCAAAAATTTATGCCCTTAGAAACCTCGAAGGCGGTGCTTGGTTTTTGGGGTCCCGTACGCGGCTAGGCTCCCAAAAAGTCCCACACATGTGGTATCCCCGTACTCAGGAGAAGCAGCAGAATGTATTTTGGGGTGCAATTCCACATATAACCATGGCATGTGTGAGCAATATATCATTTAGTGACAACTTTTTGTAATTTTTTTTTTTTTGTCATTATTCAATCACTTGGGACAAAAAAAAAAAATATTCAATGGGCTCAACATGCCTCTCAGCAATTTCCTTGGGGTGTCTACTTTCCAAAATGGGGTCATTTGGGGGGTTTTTGTACTGCCCTGCCATTTTAGCACCTCAAGAAATGAGATAGGCAGTCATAAATTTAAAGCTGTGTAAATTTCAGAAAATGTACCCTAGTTTGTAAACGCTATAACTTTTGCACAAACCAATAAATATACGCTTATTGACATTTTTTTTACTAAAGACATGTGGCTGAATACATTTTGGCCTAAATGTATGACTAAAATTGAGTTTATTCGATTTTTCTTATAACAAAAAGTAGAAAATATCATTTTTTTTCAAAATTTTCGGTCTTTTTCTGTTTATATCGCAAAAAATAAAAATCGCAGAGGCAATCAAATACCATTAAAAGAAAGCTCTATTTGTGGTAAGAAAAGGACGCAAATTTCATTTGGGTACAACATTGCATGTCCGCACAATTTACAGTTAAAGCAGCGCAGTGCCGAATCCCAAAAACAGGCCTGGTCCTAATGGCCCGAAATGGTCCGGGGCTTAAGTGGTTAAATAGTGGATAGATAAAGGATTGTATCGTATAGGACAATTTTTTAATCCTGGAGGGCCTATATCCCTTAGTTACTGCAAACATCTGAAACTTCCAGATTCTGGAAAGCCGCGGTTTAATCAAATTTTCGAATTTTTAAACCAAATCTGGAAGGAAAAACCCCTTCCTCCCCAATTCACGAAGTACGAGTTATGGTGCAGCCAGGCCGGTTCACAAAGGGGAGGCATATCTATGGTATATTCATGCCTCACTTACCCTACATCAAAATCTTCCTATATGGAGGCTTGGGAAAAAGACGCCCAGTTTTGTTGGAATTTGAATACCTGGCACTTAGCCTTCTCTAAATCTTTCAAAGGGATTCTTAATGTCTCTCTAATGGAGGAAAATATTAAAGTTATAACCAGATGGTATCTAACTTCCTCCAGACTGGCATCTATATATCCAGCATCAGATCCAACGTGTTTCAGAGGTTGCCAACTTTACGGCTCTATGCCTCATATTTGGTGGGAGTGCCCCAGAGTTCGCCCCTTCTGGAGAAAAATATTTTTATTAATTTTTAAGGTAACAGGTTTTCAGGTACCTAGGTCCCTACCAGTGGCCATTTTGAACGCTCATATTCCTTGCATACCAAAGGTTACACAAAAATGTATACACTTTATCTTTACAGGCGCCAAAATCACAATTGCCAAATCATGGAAAAAAACAAAACCTTTCCTGTCAGATGCCAAAACCAAAATATCTTGGATACTAACTCAGGAAAAATTGGCTAGCATCTTAACTAATACCATTCCCAAATTCGAAAAAATATGGGAACCTTGGGTCAAATATATGGGGGTTTCAATTGGTGAAGATGCTGTTTTACCTTTTATTCAACATTAAGTTGGACACATACCCATCCCTTTCCCTCCGTCCTCTTTTTTACCCACTGTCTTTATTTTCCTCTTCTTTTCTTCCTTCTAAAAAGGATTTATGGAAACTCTTTTTTTGGGAATTCTAGTTTCCCATTACAAGTTATGTCTCCTATTTAGATTTAACAGGATACTATCAAATGTTTAGTTCGGCCTTGTTTAGTCCATCCCGATCTGTTGGCCCTGATAATCTTCTCGGGGCCTAAGAGTCAGAAGGAGGTCTCTATGCCTGGAACAGTTAGTTCTTGATAAGGGGCTCCAGGTTACCAAGGAGAGAGGGTTTCCCTTCTCCCTTCCATTATATTATAAGGATGAAGAGATCTCCCCCTGACAAACTTTTGATTGCTTTTGTTTTAGGGATCACACCCTTCATTTAATTGCTTATTATTTTAAGTTCATGTTTCTCTGATAGCTTACATGAATCTATCCTTTTTTCTAGGATGTTTTTATTAATTTATCCATTTATTGACTAATGATTTTGTTTATTCCTAAACAATTTTTTCTTTATTTTTGTCTAACATGATGTAATGTTCTGTATTATTTATCTTCTTCTGAAAAGAAAATATTTTGAAAGTAAAAAAAGTGTAATTTCTTCAGTTTTGTCACATGAAAAGATATAATAAAATATTTACAAAAATGTGAGGGGTGTACTTACTTTTGTAAGATACTGTATTATATATATATATATATATATATATATATATATATATATATATATATATATATATATATATATACACATACTGTGAGGGGGTTAGCTCGGCAGCGGGTGTGTGTGACCCCCGGGATGGGCTCCCCACACAAAAACAGGCCCAGCAAACGGAGGTTGTGGTTTTCAAAATCAAAAAGGTGCGGTTTATTTTCTATTTACAGTGACAAAACACAGCAAAGCAAAAGAAACATAAACAAAATAAATCCTGGTCAACTTGACCTCTGACTAAACATACAGGTTTCCTAACTAACAACTGGGATCAGCCTAGTGCTGTCCTAGTCCCTAAGTCCCTGGTTTTAAATGTCCAAGCAAATAGCCACACAGGCTTTTTCTCACCGCACAGGGGTTCACTCTCCCTAGACAGTCCACACAGGTCTGGTTCCAGGCATGAGCAAACACCTAATGAATCTGGGAGTTCTTATAGAGGCCTAAATGAGCTGACAAGCTTCAGCTGGTCTCATCAACTCCCTGTCTGCACGACGCCCCACACTCTCCCTAGAGGTATGAGTCATCCATGAGCCCACTAGCCTCAGCTGGGCTTATACAACTCTCCACCTAGTTGTATAAGTCGGCGTAAAGCCTGAATCTGGGCGAAATATATCTACCCCCCTGGATGCAACCAGGTGACTTTACCTTCCTGCTGTCACATACCCCCCCCCCCTCTTGTTTTAACCTCGGGGTTGGAACACCAGCAATCAGGCATTCATGTACTCGAGACAAAGCATCCACATTCCCCATTTGAACGCCAGGGCGATGCTTTACTGTGAAGTTGAATTCCTGGAGGGCCAGGAACCACCTATTCACTCTTCTATTTGTTTCCTTGTTTTGAGCCATCCACTTTAACGGAGCGTGATCCGTAACCATGTCAAAGTGCCTACCTAGCAGGTAGTACCGAAGGGAATCTAGAGCCCACTTCACCGCTAAACACTCCTTTTCAACGGTGGCGTAATTTACCTCATGGGACTTCAACTTCCTGCTGAGGTAAATGACTGGGTGCTCTTCCCCGTTCCAGACCTGGGACAATACTGCTCCTAACCCCACATCTGACGCATCACTTTGTACGACAAAGTCTTTAGAGAAGTCGGGTGAGTACAACACTGGCTGGCTACATAAGGCTTGTTTCAAGAATTGGAATGCTGCCTCAGCCTCGGGGGTCCATTTAATCATGACCGACCCTTTCCCCTTCGTCAGGTTGGTTAGGGGCACAGCCTTAGAAGCAAAGTGGGGAATGAATCGCCGATAATACCCAGCGATTCCCAGAAAGGCTCGTACCTGCTTCTTGCTGTTGGGACGTGGCCAACTCTGGATGGCCTCGATTTTGTTGAGTTGGGGTTTTATTACTCCCCTCCCAATGGTGTACCCAAGATATTTGGCCTCCTCCTGCCCAATGGTACACTTCTTGGGGTTAGCCGTAAACCCCGCTTCCCGAACAGAGTCCAGGACTGCTTGCACTTTTGGCAGATGTGAGGCCCAATCTGTGCTATGGACAATTACGTCATCCAGGTAAGCCGCAGCATACTTCCGATGGGGCCTCAGCATCTGGTCCATTTTCCGCTGGAATGTGGCCGGCGCATTCTGTAACCCGAACGGCATTCTTTTATATTGGAACGCCCCGTCTGGGGTTACAAATGCGGTTTTCTCTTTGGCCGACTTGGCCAGGGGGATTTGCCAATACCCTTTTGTGAGGTCAAGAGTCGTCATGTATCGGGCTGTTCCCAGCCGGTCGATCAACTCATCAATACGTGGCATGGGGTAGGTGTCAAATTTTGTAACTTTGTTCAACTGACGAAAATCGTTACAAAATCGCCAGCTCCCATCCGGTTTAGGCACCAACACAATGGGACTAGACCAATCACTTTGGGACTCCTCTATCACCCCTAAGTTCAGCATTTTCTGTACTTCCTCCCGTATTGCCTCCCGTCGGGCCTCTGGGATCCGATAGGGTTTTAACTTCACCCTTTCACCGGGTGGGGTAATGATGTCATGCTCTACCCCAGATGTTTGTCCCGGCAGCTCAGAGAATACCTCCTTGTTGCGAAGCACAAACTCCTTAACCTCCTGTTGTTGGGGTTGTGACAAGGTGGCTGCTATTCCAACCTCAGGAATCACGCAACCAGTTTGAGCTGGTGACCAAGTGTCTGCGACTAGGGACTCTCTATCCCTCCAGGCTTTCAACAGATTAACGTGATAGATCTGTTCGGGCTTTCGCCTTCCTGGTTGTCTGACCTTGTAATTCACTTCGCTCACTTTTTCCATTATCTCATAGGGGCCTTGCCATTTGGCAAGGAATTTACTTTCAACCGTAGGGACAAGTACCAGTATCCTATCCCCCGGGGAAAAGGTACGGGTCTTGGCTCCACGGTTGTACACTCTCTGCTGTGCTAACTGCGCTTGGGCCAAATGTTCCTTCACGATGGGCATTACCTGTGCAATTCGGTCTTGCATCAGGGCGACATGCTCAATCACACTCCTGTGGGGAGAACTCTCACTTTCCCAAGTTTCCTTGGCAATATCCAACAGCCCTCTTGGGTGTCTCCCATACAGTAACTCAAAGGGGGAGAATCCCGTAGAGGATTGGGGCACCTCCCTAATAGCAAACATCAGATAAGGAAGTAGACAGTCCCAATCCTTTCCATCTCTATCCACCACTTTCTTCAACATTTGTTTTAGGGTTTTGTTGAATCTTTCAACCAGCCCATCGGTTTGGGGGTGATACACAGATGTACGTAATTGCGTCACTTTGAACAATTTACACAGCTCCTTCATAACCCGGGACATAAAGGGTGTACCTTGGTCCGTAAGCAGTTCTTTACAAATACCCACCCGGCTAAACACAAGAGATAGCTCTTTGGCTATGGTTTTGGCCGAGGTATTTCGGAGAGGGATCGCTTCTGGATAACGGGTGGCATAGTCCATTATAACTAATATGTACTGGTGCCCCCTAGCGGACTTGATTATAGGACCTACCAAATCCATGGCGATCCTCTCAAACGGGACCTCAATGATGGGTAGAGGGACCAGCGGGCTACGGAAATGTGGCATCGGGGCCAACCTCTGACACACAGGGCAGGAGGAACAATAATTTTCTATGTCCTTCATCACCCCCGGCCAATAGAATCTCTGTAATACCCTCTCTCGGGTTTTCTCTGTCCCCAGATGACCTCCAAGAATGTGCCCATGGGCCAACTCCAACACCAACTTCCTGTAAGGTTTGGGCACCACAAGCTGCTCAACGGTTTCTTCTGCCCTTTTTGCCACCCGATACAGTAGGTCCTTCTCTACGCTGAAGTATGGGTAAGTGCAGGTATTATCTGGGTTCACTAACTCGCCATCTATTTTCACTACGTTTTCCCGTGCCTTTATTAGGGCGGGGTCTCTCAACTGTTCTGTGGCAAAGTTTTCCCTGTGAACCTCAAGATCAGAAAACTCCACAGACGGTAGGTTTTCGTCTGAGGAGGTGGGCTCCTCTCCAGTTTCTTGAGTCTCCCCTGCCAATACTGATAAGGGAAATTCCGGAGAGTCCTCACCACTCTCAGGGGAGTTCTGGCTATCACATTCCTGGTACATAGGGGCACCAGTGGGGGGCTCAGGATCATCCCACAGTTCCCAGAACTTCGGAAAATCCCTTCCCACAATGGCGTCATGCGGTAACTGAGATACTAAGCCCACTGGATGAGAGAGGGTACCTTTGGGGGTCTCAAAACACACTGTAGTCACTGGATACTCTCGGGTGTCCCCATGCACACAAATAACAGCTACCTTGCTATTCCCAGAGACCTCTGTTTTAACTAACTCAGCCTTTATCAGGGTCACAAGGCTACCTGAATCCAGCAATACCACAACATTTCTACCATTAACACACATTTTGCATAAATGTTTCTCAGTTCCTCGAATGGCAGTGCATGCGACTGTCGCACACAGCGACTGACGTCTGCCCGTCAGAAAGTCACACTGCATGGGTTCCTCCACAACCGGGCAATTGGCTGCAATATGTCCCGCTTGCCGGCAGCGGTAGCAAACGATCCTTCTTGCCGCCTCTTGAGCCGCTGATTTCCCAGGCTGTTCTCGCCAAACTTGGGGTAGAGCTCCCACCCTCTCACTCTCTCCACCCTCACCCCTTGGAATCCTCTTATCCGCCCCTGGGGATGGTCTGGTCTTAGGGTGGAAAGTCCGAGAGTCTCTGGAAGAGGCCGTCAGGTTCTCTGTAGCCAAGTATTTCTCCACACGATCCACAAGACCATCGGCCGTCTCTGGGTCTCCATGGCTTACCCACTTTTGGATGGCAGTAGGAAGAGCTCTCAAAAATCGATCCATTACAACACGTTCCACAATCTTTGGTGCGGACAAAGTCTCTGGCTGTAGCCACTTTCTGCTCAGGTGAATGAGATCATACATTTGAGACCTGGGGGGTTTTCCAAGCTGGAAAGTCCAGTTATGCACACGCTGAGCCCGGACAGCCTGGGTGACACCCAGCCTTGCCAATATTTCAGCTTTTAGCATCACATAGTCTTTTGCTTGGTTAGGCTCTAGGTCATAGTAAGCTTTCTGCGATTCACCAGTTAACAGAGGAGCCACCAGTCCAGCCCACTGCTCCTCAGGCCACTTTTCTCTTTCAGCGGTCCTTTCAAATGTGGTCAAAAATACCTCTGGATCATCCTCTCCAGTCATTTTTGTCAATAAACGACTCACCCCAAAGGACGCGGTATTAGTGGGACGGCTTTCCTCACTGGTCTGCGGACGTTGCTGCATTACTGCTTCCATCTGTTGTTGTAGTCTCTGCTCTTGCTTCTGCAACAGGTCTATGAAGCGGGCCTCAGATTGCTGCTGGGCTTGTTGCTGAGCCTCCAGACTCTGTTGCAAAGTTGCGTTTGTCTGCTGCTGGGCTGCAAGGCTCTGTTGATGAGCTTGCTGCTGGGCTGCGAAGTTCTGTTGTTGAGCTGCAAGGCTCTGTTGATGAGCTTGCTGCTGGGCTGCGAAGCTCTGTTGATGAGCTGCAAGGCTCTTTTGTAAACCTGCATTTGTCTGCTGTTGATTGGCATTTGCTAGAGCCAGCTGCTTCAGTATCTCCTCCATGCTGGCTTAAAAAAAACTGCCACTGGTTCTCCACCAACTGTGAGGGGGTTAGCTCGGCAGCGGGTGTGTGTGACCCCCGGGATGGGCTCCCCACACAAAAACAGGCCCAGCAAACGGAGGTTGTGGTTTTCAAAATCAAAAAGGTGCGGTTTATTTTCTATTTACAGTGACAAAACACAGCAAAGCAAAAGAAACATAAACAAAATAAATCCTGGTCAACTTGACCTCTGACTAAACATACAGGTTTCCTAACTAACAACTGGGATCAGCCTAGTGCTGTCCTAGTCCCTAAGTCCCTGGTTTTAAATGTCCAAGCAAATAGCCACACAGGCTTTTTCTCACCGCACAGGGGTTCACTCTCCCTAGACAGTCCACACAGGTCTGGTTCCAGGCATGAGCAAACACCTAATGAATCTGGGAGTTCTTATAGAGGCCTAAATGAGCTGACAAGCTTCAGCTGGTCTCATCAACTCCCTGTCTGCACGACGCCCCACACTCTCCCTAGAGGTATGAGTCATCCATGAGCCCACTAGCCTCAGCTGGGCTTATACAACTCTCCACCTAGTTGTATAAGTCGGCGTAAAGCCTGAATCTGGGCGAAATATATCTACCCCCCTGGATGCAACCAGGTGACTTTACCTTCCTGCTGTCACAATACATACACACACACACACACACACACACACACACACATATATATACATATATATACACACTAACCATAAAAAATATCTATCTACCCAGTATATACACTCACTGACCACTTTGGGTTGGAACCCCTTTTGCCTTCAGAACTGCCTTAATTCTTCAGCTGCACATCCATGACGCAAATCTCCCGTTCCACCACATGCCAAAAGGTGCTCTATTGGATTGAGATCTGGTAACTGTGGAGGCCATTGGAGTACAGTGAACTCATTGTCATGTCCAAGAAACCAGTGGTTATTTGAGCTTTGTGACATGGTCCATTATCCTGCTGGAAGTAGCCATCAGAAGATGGGTAAACTGTAGGGATGGGCCGAACACTCCCCTGTTCGGTTTGCATCCAGAAATATGTGAAAAGGCAAAAAATTTGTTCGAACATGCAAACACCATTAAAGTCTATGGGACACGAACATGAAAAATCAAAAGTGCTAATTGTAAAGGTTAATATGCAAGTTATTGTCATAAAAAGTGTTTGGGGACCTGGGTCCTGCCCCAGGGGACATGTATCAATGCAAAAAAAAGTTTTAATAAATGGACGTTTTTTCGGGAGCAGTGATTTTAATAATGCTTAAAGTGAAACAATAAAAGTGAAATATTCCTTTAAATTTCGTACCTGGGGGGTGTCTATAGTATGCCTGTAAAGTAGCGCATGTTTCCCGTGTTTATAATAGTCTCTGCACAAAATGACATTTCTAAAGGAAAAAAGTCATTTAAAAATACTCGTGGCTTAATTTTGTGGCCGGTTGTTTCCACGTTGTGTGGTTTGTTGTCCTATGTACTGTATAAAATGCAATAAAAAAAATAATTTTCCCAAAAATAAAAAAACTCGCGGCTGTAATGAATTGTCGGGTCCCGGCAATACAGATAAAAGTCATTGAAAAAAGGTCTGGTATGGATTTTAAGGGGAACTCTGCACCAAAATAAAAAAATGGCGTGGGGTTCCCCCCAAAAATCCACACCAGACCCTTATCCGAGCACGCAACCTGGCAGGCCGCAGGAAAAGAGGGGGGACGAGAGAGCGCTACCCCTCCTGAACCGTACCAGGCCACATGCCCTCAACATGGGGAGGATGTTCCCATGTTGATGGGGACAAGGGCCTCATCCCCACAACCCTTGCCCGGTGGTTGTGGGGGTCTGCGGGCGGGGGCCTTATCGGAATCTGGAAGCCCCCTTCAACAAAGGGGACCCGCAGATCCCGGCCCCCCCTATGTGAATTGGTAAGGGGTACTGTCACGTACCTTCGGTGTGAGCCTGACATGCAGAGGGAGATCTCCCATACAACCCCGGCTCGGAAACCACTGGAGTGGGGACAGTAGTGGTAAGAGCGTGGTGGTGATGTAAGGGTGCCTGCTTGGTCCTCTTGGCTGGGTGTAGTAAAGCCAAGCAAAAGCTGGAACAGCTGGAGCCGGGAGCAGCGGATGCAGGTCAGCAGGTGCAGGTATGCAGAGCGGATGCAGGTCAGCAGGCGCAGGTATGCAGAGCAGCGGATGCAGGTCAGCAGGTACAGGTGTGCGGGACTGCGGATGCAGGTCAGCAGAGCAGCGGAGTTAGACAAGCCAGGTCATTCACATCAGGGTAAACAGCATAAACGGCAGGCAGAGAGTAGTCAGAGTCCAGGCTGGGTCTTGGCAACGGATGATCAGACAGGTAACTGAGCAGGGTCAAACAAGCCAGAGTCAGGACTGGAGATAGGAGCAAGGTCAGGAAGCCGGGTCAAACACAGGAATACGATACAGGCACCGAGTCAGGAACGCAGGGAACAGACGCAGATCAAACCGCAAAGGGGTAACATCTCTGGAACGTCTTTTATAGGAAGTTCATGGGAGGAGCAAGGGGTTCAGGGTTCACAGCAATCAAGACACCAAGCAGAGTAGTCTAATGGATTAGATAGGTTATCCAGCAGATCAGGCAGGGAACTGTCCAGCATCCCAGATAGCTCAGTGGGAAAAGTCAATGCAAGACACAGAAGAGGTCCCAGGTTCAAGCCCAGTACGTCCCTGACAGTGCCCCCCCCCCCCTTAAGGGCAACCTCCGGGTCCAAGAGAGATCTTTTCTGGGGGTGACTGCGAAAAAAGGCCTGGATTAACTCTCGGGCATGAATGTTCCGTTGGGGTTCCCAGGAGTTCTCCTCCAGACCATACCCCTTCCACTTAATCAGGAATTGAAGTTGGTTCCCCCTTCTTCTACAGTCCAAGACGGCCTCCACCTCGAACTCCTCATCCCCGTCAACCATTACAGGTTCAGGCGGTCCTGATCCCCTGTTTGGGAAGGGATCCGGCACTGTAGGTTTCAGTAGTGACACGTGAAACACTGGGTGAACCTTCAATGAATTTGGTAAAGAAAGTTCATAGGAGACTTCATTTAATTTCCGTTTTACTGGGAAGGGGCCGATGAACTTGGGTGCCAGTTTCCTTGTGGGGCAGGTCATCCTAAGGTTGGTGGTAGACAGCCATACTTGATCGCCTTGTTGAAGGCATAATTCACTCTCCTCTTTCTGTCAAACATCCTTTTATTGGTTGCCTGCGCCTTGGTCATGGCTTCCTGTAATATTTTGTTGTAACGGGTCAGGAAATCAACGGTACTCTGGACTGCTGGGACTGTTGAAATCAGAAATGAGATCAGGTAGGAAGGTCGGGTGGCACCCGTAGTTGGAGAAAAACGGAGACTGACCTGTAGCCGAGTGACTGGCATTATTAAAGGAAAACTCTGCCAGGGGTAGTAGTGTTACCCAGTCATCTTGAACAAAGGTGTCCATGTCCTCTGCCTATCACCCTCAGACCAATGGGCAAACCGAGAGGACGAATCAAACGCTCGAGCAATATCTTTGTTCAAGTTACTGTTGTCTTTCTATCATCTCAAACCAGTCTGCCCATTCTCCCCTGACATCAACAAGGCATTTTCATCCACACAACTGCTGCTCACTGGATATTTTCACTTTTTCGGACCATTCTCTGTAAACTGGAGAGATGGTTGTGCATGAAAATCCCAGTAGATCAGCAGTTTTTGAAATACTCAGACCACTCTGTCTGGCACCAACAACAATGCCATGTTCAAAGTCACTTAAATCCCCTTTCTTCCCTATTCTGATGTTAAGTTTAAACTTCAGCAAGTCGTATTGACCACATCTAGATGCCTAAATGTATTGAGTTGCTGCCATGTGATTGCAATTTGTGTTACCAAGCAATTGAACCTAAAAAATTGTCCGGTGAGTATAATCTGGAGCAGAATTTGAATAATTTTAAGTGAACTTGTGCCCAAACTATGCACACCAAAATATCTGCATATACTTAACAAGCAGTAAAAGTGCTTTGAAACAAACCCTTATTCGCCTTTCTAGCTATGGGCATTATGAAGAATTTTGTCTTCAAATTTCGTTCCAGAGGCGCTGAAGTCTAATGCCGCGTACACACGACCGCTTTTCTCGACGAGAAAAACTGCATTTTTTTTTTCGCCGAGAAAAACGATCGTCTGTGGGCTTTATGTCGTTTTTCTCGTCGAGAAAAACGGCATAAAAAACGACGAGAAAAATTAAATTTTCTCATCGTTTTTTCCAGCATTTTTTTCCGCGGCAGTTTTCCCATAGGGAAACACTGCGCAGAGCCCACAGACGGTCGTTTTTCTCGTCAAGAAAAAAAATTACGGGAAAAACGACCGTGTGTAGGGAACCAAGCGGTTCCCTCGTTTTTCCTGTCATTATTCACGGCGGTTTTTTAACCGCCGTGAATAATGATCGTGTGTACGCGGCATTATGCCTTGTACACACGACCGGTTTTCACGACAAGAAAACTGCCATTTTTTATATTGGTCGTGAAAACCGGTCGTGTGTATGCTCCCTAGCAGTTTTCTCGATGAAAAAACTGCCCGCAAAAAAACTTAACCATTTTTTTCTTGTTGTGTTTCCCGTAAATCTTTTTCTCGTTGTGTGTATGCTTTTCCGAGGGAAAAAAACGCGCATGCTCAGAATCAAGTATGAGACGGGAGCGCTGGTTTTGGTAAAACTAGCGTTCAGAATGGAGATAGCACATTCGTCACGCTGTAACGGACTGAAAAGCACGAGGCTGAAAAGCGCAAATCGTCTCTCACCAAACTTTTACTAACACGAGGATCAGCAAAAGCAGTCCAAAGGGTGGCACCATTTGAAAGGAACTTCCCCTTTATAGTTCCGTCGTACGTGTTGTACGTCACCGCACTTTGGTTGGACTTTTTTTGCATGAACGTGTGTATGCAAGTCAGACTGGAGAGCAATCACGTCGGGAAAAACAATGGCTTTTTGCACGTCAGGAAAAACAATGGTGTGTACAAGGCATTCGATTTTTCCTATTGCTTTTTATTGCACCAAAATCTTGGCAGTCTGCCAGTTCCCTGATGGAAATATCTTGTTTTGGAGCACTTTATGCCCATAGTCTGGGCACAAGTGCCTTAACCAGGGATGAGCCGAACACCCCCCTGTTCGGTTCGCACCAGAACCTGCGAACAGACAGAATGTTTGCGTGTACTTTAGAACCCTATTAAATACAATGGACTCGAACGTTCGAAATCTAAAGTGCTAATTATAAAGGCTTAACCCTTTCCCGCCGAGCGGATGCATATATGCGTCCTCGGCTTTCTGGGGTTATACCGGGATGATGCCTGCAGCTGCAGGCATCATCCTGGTACCGTTGTTTAGAGCCGGCGATTGGCTTTCCATGTATAACCACCGATGTGGCTAAAAGCTGCTCGGTTGTTATACCGGAGGAGCGGGAGGGGACATCCCCCCCTACCGCCGCCTCCGCCGCTCTTACCGGGCCTCCCGTCCCACCGGGAGACCCGATCCACGATCCGCCACCTCGGGCGGCTAGAGAGAGACTGAATCAAAGCCGCGAACGGCTTTGATTTTTTCTCTTCTCTGTAACCACGGAAGCGACGTCATGACGTCACATCCGGGTTACTCGGCTGCCAATGGCGCCGAATTTAAAAAAGTACACAGTATTCAGAATCGCCGTTTTCGGCAATCTGAATACTTTGAAGTGCAAAGGAGGGATTGGGGGTCTTTTAGACCCCCGATCTCTCCATAAAGAGTACCTGTCACCACTTATTACTGTCACAAGGGATGTTTACATTCCTTGCGACAGCAATAAAAGTGATCAAAATTTTTTTTTTTAAAAAACACAATTTTTAATTATAAAAATAAATAAGAAAAAAAATAAAAAATTTAAAGCGCCCCTGTCCCCGCGAGCTTGCCCCTTGTCCCCGCGAGAAAACGCATACGGAAGTCGCGCCCGCATATGAAAACGGCGTTCAAATCACACATGTGAGGTATCGCCGCGATCGTCAGAGCGAGAGCAATAATTATAGCCATAGACCTCCTCTGTAACTCGAACCTAGTAGCCGTAAAAAAAAATGTAAGCGTCGCCTATGGAGATTTTAAGGTACCGTAGTTTGTCGCCATTCCACGAGTGCGGGCAATTATAAAGCATGACATGTTTGGTATCTATTTACTCGGCGTAACATCATCTTTCACATTATACAAAAAAATTGGACTAACTTTGCTTTTTAATTTTTTTTAAATTCATGAAAGTTAATTTTTCCAAAAAAGTTGCGTTTAAAACACAGCTGCCCAAATACTGTGTGATATAAAATATTGCAACGATCGCCATTTTATTCTCTAGATTCTCTGCTAAAAAAATATATATAATGTTTGGGGTTTCTAAATAATTTTCTAGCAAAAAATCTGCATTTTAACTTGTAAACACCAAATGTCAGAAATGGGCTTAGTCATAAAAGGGATAATGCAAGTTATTGTCCTAAAAAGGGATTGGGGACCCGGGTCCTGCCCCAGGGGACATGTATCAATGCAAAAAGAAGTTTTAAAAACGGAAGTTTTTTCGGGAGCAGTGATTTTATGGGATTTTGATGGGGACAAGGGCCTCATCCCCACAACCCTTGCCCGGTGGTTGTGGGGGTCTGCGGGTGGGGGGCTTATCGGAATCTGGAAGACCCCTTTAACAAAGGGGACCCCCAGATCCTGCCCCCCCTATGTGAATTGGTAAGGGGTACATTGTACCCCTACCATTTCACGAAGAAAGTGTCAATTTTTTTAAAAAAAAAACACCAACACCTTGGAAAAGTCCTTTATTAAAAAAACAAAACAAAAAACACATTCCAGTGGTGAAATCCAGTGTCCCGCGGCAATCCGATGTCCAGCGCTGTCCGTCATTGGCTGAGCCTGAGCGGACCTGATGGGGAACTTCCTCCGCAGTCTATTACATGTATAGACCCGCCCCTTCTAAAGTTCCCCATCAGGTCCGCTCAGCCAATGACTAGGGTTAAGGCTGAGGACCTGATGCGGAACATGAGAAGGGGCGGGTCTATTCATGAATTACACAGTGAAGGAAGTTCCCCATCAGGTCCGCCCCCTCGGTATGTCAGACCGCGCCTACGTCATTGGCCTGAGCGGGGAACTTCCTTCACTGTGTAATTTACACAGTGAAGGAAGTTCCCCATCAGGTTAGCTCAGGCCAATGACGTAGGCGCGGTCTGACATACCGAGGGGGTGGACCTGATGGGGAACTTCCTTCACTGTGTAATTCATGAATAGACCCGCCCCTTCTCATGTTCCGCATCAGGTCCTCAGCCTTACACCTAGTCATTGGCTGAGCGGACCTGATGGGGAACTTTAGAAGGGGCGGGTCTATACATGTAATAGACTGCGGAGGAAGTTCCCCATCAGGTCCGCTCAGGCTCAGCCAATGACGGACAGCGCTGGACATCGGATCGCCGCGGGACACTGGATTTCACCGCTGGAATGTTTTTTTTTTTATTCTATTTTTTTTTTTTAATAAAGGACTTTTCCAAGGTGTTGGTGTGTTTTTTTTTTACATTTTTTGACACTTTCTTCGTGAAATGGTAGGGGTACAATGTACCCCTTACCAATTCACATGGGGGGGCAGGATCTGGGGTTCCCCTTTGTTAAAGGGGTCTTCCAGATTCCGATAAGCCCCCCGCCCACAGACCCCCACAACCACCGGGCAAGGGTTGTGGGGATGAGGCCCTTGTCCCCATCAACATGGGGACATCCTCCCCATGTTGAGGGCATGTGGCTTGGTACGGTTCAGGAGGGAGGGGCGCTCTCTCGTCCCCCCCCTCTTTTCCTGCGGCCTGCCAGGTTGCGTGCTCGGATAAGGGTCTGGTATGGATTTTTGGGGGGACTCCACGCCATTTTTTTTACATTTGCGGCGGGGTTCCCCTTAATATCTATACCAGACCTGAAGGGCCTGGTTATTGAATTCTGGGGGACCCCCACGCTTTTTAATTTTTTTTTATCAATGACTTTTCTATGTATTGCCGGGAGCCAACAATTCATTAATAGCCGCGAGTGAGTTTTAAATGACTTTTTTTCCTTCAAAAATGACATTTTATGCAGGGACAGTTCTAAGCACGGGAAACATGAGTCACTTTACATGCATATTATACACACCCCCCAGGTACGAAATTTAAAGGAATATTTCACTTTTGTTGTTTCACTTTAAGCATTATTAAAATCACTGCTCCCCAAAAAATGGGCGTTTAAAAAAAAAAAATTGCATTGATACATGTCCCCTGGGGCAGGACCCGGGTCCCCAAACACTTTTTAGGACAATAACTTGCATATTAGCCTTTATAATTAGCACTTTAGATTTCTCCCATAGACTTTTCGAATTTGCCGCGAACACCCCAATTTGTTCGCTGTTCGGCGAACGAGCGAACAGGCAATGTTCAAATCGAACATGAGTTTGACTCGAACTCGAAGCTCATCCCTAGCCTTAACCTATACAGGCTGATGTGATAGGTAGTGAACAGACTACAGAAAAAAAATGTTTTAGTGGACTATTGCAAAATTGCAAAATGCATATCATTTTTGTTTTTGCAGCCCGTTTTTTATAAATACGTAAGTAAGAGTATATTACAACTGCTGCGTCAGTATTCAGAGCAATTATTAAATAATTGCGAGCCACAGTAGCCAGATTACAATGAATACATTATAAGGGACCTACAGACTAAGGCCGCATACACACGACCGTTTTTCTCTGCGGTCTTTTTTCTCGTTGAGAATCTCGTCGGCCTGTTTCTCGAAGAGAAACCCGAGCGTGTGTACACTTACCTGTCGCTGTGGAAACCCGCACATGCTCGAAATGACTGACGCATGCGCGGTAGCTTCCTAGGCATAGGCATAGGGTGTAGCAAGATGGCGGCGACGGCATCGAATGTGACGAGCGCACGCTCGTCGTAGTCGATGACGTCACCGCGTGCGTGCCATTCAAAAGAACGGTGGTTCTTTTGAATCGTACGTGTGTACATTCTGCCGGGACAAGTTTCTTGTCAAGATTCTCGTCAGGAAAAACAAAGTTTTTTTCCTGACGAGAATCTCGGCCGTGTGTACAAGGCTTCACTCTTGTTCTGTTTTCACTGTTAGGTTTAAAGTTTTATTTCCAAACAGTTCCTAATAAAAATATACACATCTCACAATAATATTGTTTTAATAGAGATAAATACTGTTTGAATAGCCTTGGGCTCATTGCAGACAGGCAGACGTCTTTGCTAGAACAACATCTGTTCATTGTTCCAGGACCTACCAGGGGTAACTGTGTGACTTGACAATGAACTGAAGCAGTGTATATGATGTTAAAGTGGTTGTAAACCCTGTTAAGATATTTTTTTTTTTAACCACTTAAGCCCCGGAGCAATACGGGCCATTATGACCAGGCCCCTTTTTGCGATTCGGCACTGCGTTACTTTAACTGACAATTGCGCGGTCGTGCGACGTGGCTCCCAAACAAAATTGGCGTCCTTTTTTTCCCATAAATAGAGCTTTCTTTTGGTGGTATTTGATCACCTCTGCGGTTTTTATTTTTTGCGCTATAAACAAAAATAGAGCGAAAATTTTGAAAAAATACATATTTTTTACTTTTTTCTATAATAAATATCCCCCAAAAATATATAAAAAAACATTTTTTTCCTCAGTTTAGGCCAATACGTATTCTTCTACATATTTTTGGTAAAAAAATCTGCAATCAGCGTTTATTGATTGGTTTGCGCAAAAATTATAGCGTTTACAAAATAGGGTATAGTTTTAAGGCATTTTTATTTATTTATTTTTTTACTAGTAATGGCGGCGATCAGCGATTTTTTTCGTGACTGCGACATTATGGCGGACACATCGGACACTTTTGACACATTTTTGGGACCATTGTAATTTTCATAGTGATCAGTGCAATAAAAATGCACTGGTTACTGTGAAAATGACACTGGCAGTGAAGGGGTTAACCACTAGGGGCGCTGAAGGGGTTAAGTGTGCCTAGGGGCGTGTAATTGAGGGGGGCGTGGCTACGAGTGACACGTGACCGTTCTCCGCTCTGATTACACAGAGCGGAGATCGCTGACAGTGTCAGTAGAGGAACGGGGAGATGCTGTGTTTACACACACATCTCCCCGCTCCATCCCTCTGTGAGACGATCGCGGGGATCCCCGCGGCGATCGAGTCCGCGGGACCCGCGGTCCCACTCACGGGGAAGGCAGGGGGGCCGCGAGTGCGCCGCCGGCGGCGCGCGCGACCCCGACGTTGGCAGTTAAAGGGCCACGTACAAGTACGTGATTGTGCCTGTACGAGCCATTCTGCCAACGTATATATGCCGTGAGCGGTTGGCAAGTGGTTAACTAACCTGCAAGACAAAGGCATAATGAGCTAGTATGACTAGCAAACTAGCTCATTATGCATCACTTACCTTAGATCGGGGCCCCCAGAAGACGTCCTCGTCTCCCTCTCCAGCCATCGCTGCGGCGATAGCCGGAAGGTTACTTCCGGCTATCGCCGCTCCAGCCAATCACAGCGCCGCTCCGGCGCTGTGATTGGCTGGAGCGGCGAAGACGTGACTCCGCGCATGCGCGCGGGAGCCGTCAAATCCGGCTAAGCCGGATTTATGAATGGGATTAACCCTATGAATGCGCCGTTGTCTATGGCGCGCATGCGCCGTAGACATCGGCGCATGTCATTTTTAGCAAATATCTCCTAAACCGTGTAGGTTTAGGAGATATTTCTTGCACCTACAGGTTAGCCTTAATCTAGGCTTACCTGTAGGTGCAAGTTGCAAAAGTGGGTTTACAACCACTTTAAAGTTTATTTCTGTGGAAAAATAGAAAAAAGTGCAATAGATCTCTACAATACATGCACATTTCACATGCTTTATCAATTTAAAGACCTTGTTGCCTAACAGCACAGCATTTTTGTGGACTGATTGGTGTCAGCCCTGCCCTGCTTTGCTGCACTACTCAAACCTTTTTCTTATCCTATTTTCCCAAAAATAAAGGCTAATTGTTCTGTAATCCTATAATAAGAACTGGGAGGGCTAATTAGGCTCCTTGAGATAACACAGGAAGTATGCACAGGACTCAGAATGACTATACATTTTTGACAAGATCGTCAAGTATTTTTTTTCCCTTATCTAACAGATATAACAAATATACACAACTACAAATGTTTCGTGTTCTTTTTTAATTTCCTTTTTCCCCTTCCCTGAGCCTGTATTTTCTGTAGTCCTAACTCTAAATTTTGAGAGCCTCCATAGTAGAAGCACATGCATTATAATGGGTAGGCAGAAGGCAGGTTAGACTGGAGGGAGCCCACCCCTCCTTTTACTGTGGTGGTAGGCTCTGTACTGTGGTGGGGGCTCTGTATTGTGTGTGGGGGCGTGCTCTGTACTGTGGTGGGCGTGCTCTGTACTGTGGTGGGCGTGCTCTGTACTGTGGTGGGGGCGCTCTGTACTGTGGTGGGGGCGCTCTGTACTGTGGTGGGGGCGCTCTGTACTGTGGTGGGGGCGCTCTGTACTGTGGTGGGGGCGCTCTGTACTGTGTGTGTGGGCGCTCTGTACTGTGTGTGTGGGCGCTCTGTACTGTGTGTGTGGGCGCTCTGTACTGTGTGTGTGGGCGCTCTGTACTGTGTGTGTGGGCGCTCTGTACTGTGTGTGTGGGCGCTCTGTACTGTGTGTGTGGGCGCTCTGTACTGTGTGTGTGGGCGCTCTGTACTGTGTGTGTGGGCGCTCTGTACTGTGTGTGTGGGCGCTCTGTACTGTGTGTGTGGGCGCTCTGTACTGTGTGTGTGGGCGCTCTGTACTGTGTGTGTGGGCGCTCTGTACTGTGTGTGTGGGCGCTCTGTACTGTGTGTGTGGATCTCTGTACTGTGTGTGTGGATCTCTGTACTGTGGGAGGGGGGTTTTGTACTGTTGTGGTAGGCTCTGCACTGTGTGTGGGGGCTCTGTACTGTGGTGGTAGGCTCTGTATTGTGTGTGTGGATCTCTGTACTGTGGGAGGGGCGCTCTGTACTGTGGTGGTAGGCTCTGCACTGTGTGTGGGGGCTCTGTACTGTGGTGGTGGTGGTAGGCTCTGTACTGTGGGGGGGAGGGCTCTGTACTGTGGGGGGGAGGGCTCTGTACTGTGGGGGGGAGGGCGCTCTGTACTGTTGTAGAACGTGTACCGGGGTGGGCTCCCCAGAATACAGCGAAGTCACGAACAAGGAAAACAACTCCACCACCAGCTCTTGTTAAAACGGAATTTTACTTAGATGCGGTAAATGAACCCAACCGCCAATTCTGGGAACATACAATAAATTTACAGACACCCAGCCCGAAGGCTGGGACCCTTATGCTGCACAGCGCGGCGCCCTACATAGGATGTAGGAGAGAGACAAAGTAATTTGCCTACTGGTGGGCACAACCAAACCGCCACACCTTACCTGTTAATACCCTAAAAACAACACAAGAATAACTGTATGGGTGTGTGGTGCGGGCTAGCCTACGGTGCAGCACAACAGTTTACAAACTTACAAAGCTCTACCGTATTTCCCCCTCCCTTAACCGGTGTTGTATCATGCGTCTGCGTGTTCCTCCTGAGCACAACGCCAGTCTATCTTGAGTTTGTAAAAAAGTTCATCAGCTCTCCAATTGTGAAGCGTCACTTTAGGTTATGGAGTCCCTGTAGTGAACAGTAGCAACAATTGTGGCCTGACACAAACAGAGACCCTACTAACTATCTACAGGCCTGGTCTCCGTCTCTAGGCGCCAACAAAGTATGGGGTGCATGCATGATCTTACCGACCCGGGTCTGCTCTGCATCCGCTGGTGACTCTGACCGGAACAAAATGTCTCTCCAATAAGTATGCGGTCCCGCAGTGTATATTGTTTTGTTCCTCAGCTCTCATCCGTCTTCCTGTAAGCAATTCCTCGTTCCTCTGGACAGGATAAGGATCTTGGACACAAGTAGCTTCACTCAGCTGCAGTTCTGGTCACTGAAGTTTGTTTCCACACCTGGATGCTGTAGGATTCTCTGCACACAGTCCTCAGAAGAAAACTCCTTCTCAAAATGGCTGCCTGCTCGCTCGCTCTCTTTTATGAATCTCTGTCCAAACAGCCCGTTAGCTGTGTCAAAAAAAACAGCGGCATCTTGTGGCCAAACAGCAGAATGACAGTTAAATATTTAATTTGAAACAAACAGTGTTCACACAATGAGAGCTGCTTCCCATCTTACACTGTGGTGGGGGCTCTGTACTGTGATGGGGGCTCTGTACTGTGGTGGGGGCTCTGTACTGTAGGGGTGGGGGTGCTCTGTACTGAGGTGGTAGGCTCTGTACTGTGGGGGGGGGGGGGCTAATCTGTACTGTGGTGGTAGGCTCTGTACTGTACTGTGTGTGGGGGCACTGTATTGTGTGTATGTGTGGGGCTTTGTACTGTGGGGGAGGGGGGGTCTGTACTGTTGGTCGAGTGCTGGGTGGGTTAAGTTGGCAGGGGGGATAAATAAGTACCTGCTCCTAGTCTTGTTCTTGCTGAATTAACTTTCTAGTTACATACAGTATGTATCTGCCTTACTTCTGAAGAAAATTAGAAACAGGATGCAATTGTTTCTTTTTAACTAGCTGAGTGTTTTTAAAGGAAACTGATTAACAATAAAGACATTGCTAATATGCCAGTTCCCACAAAACCCATTTTTATAGCAAAGGTAGTAACATTGTTCACTGTGCAGGAGTGTGTTTATGTCAGCCATTTTTTGTGGGATTATCGAGAACAATGCAGGAAAATGTGCTTTTCCTGGGCTGATCCTTTGAGCTGACTGAACTACATTCCTTTTTACCAGAACAAGGATTTGTGTGCACTGCCCACTCCTGTCATTCCAGAATCCCTTTATGCCACTGCACATTTTACATTGTAAACTTTATTTTTGCCAAGGCTACAAAATAATAGTAGTACACGTGCTAAAGATAAAGATGGTAAAGATAGAAATATGGATCATTGTCCAATGCCCATGAGCTGTCATCCTGATCCCAGCTTCAGCTTCACTAATGCCCCATACACACGATCGTTTTTCATGCCGTTAAAAATGGCATTAAAAAAAATGGCCATTAAAAATGATCGTGTGTATGCTCCAGAGCATTTTTAACGACGTGAAAAACGGGCATTAAAAATTTCGAACATGCTCTCTTTTTTCACATCGTTTTTCATGTAGTTTTTTTTAACGACGTGAAAAACGATAGTGTGTATGCTTTAACGACGTGAAAAAAAAACGCGCATGCTCAGAATCAAGTATGAGACAGGAGCGCTCGTTCTGGTAAAACTAGCGTTCGTAATGGAGATAGCACATTCGTCACGCAGTCACGGACTGAAAAGCACGAGACTGAAAAGAGCGAATCGTCGCTCAACAAACTTTACTAACATGAAGGGTGGCGCCATTCGAACGGAACTTCCCCTTTATAGTGCCGTCGTACGTGTTGTACGTCACTGCGCTTTGCTTGATCGTTTTTTAAAATGATCGTGTGTACGCAAGACAGGCTTGAGAGGAAACATGAAAAAAAACGACGTGAAAAACGGCAAGAAAAAAAATGGCAAGAAAAACGATCGTGTGTATGGGGCATTAGGCATCATGTGTGCTGAGACGTAAAATCCACATGCTGTGTAGTGCTGACAATATAAATTAATGCAGCCCTTTTACTTGTCGGTCGGTTCACACTGGTGCGATGCCGGACATCGCATGTGATTCGCACCGCATTGCTGTGCAGATCACATGCAATGTCTGTGCGATGCAAATTCAGCCATAAAAACTGTATGGCTGAATTTGCATCGCATTTGGACCAAACTTGTGCAGGACCCTTTTTTTTTCGCACACCAGAATCGGATCGCATGTGTGTTCACCTGTCCGAATTCACAGTTTGTGCTGCGATCTGCGAACCGACCTGGGGGTGTCTTTAAACTTTGTATTGACACCCGCAGCGGTTTGCAGAGGGCAGTGTGAACCGCCAATGATTCAGGTGTGATGCGGGAACCCACACTGGATTCGCAGGGTTACCCGCATTGCACCAGTGTGAACCGAGCCTAACAGTCAATGATTCCCTAGGTGAAGTCAGGTTTAGGATGACAGCCCCAGGGCATTCAGTTCAAAAAAAGAAAAATCAATAGTGACAGGTTCCTTATTTCTGACTTTTCTGTCTCCTCTAAAGTACACATGAAATATGTGTACAAAGGGCAACATAACATTATTTCATTAACCACTTGACTCCCGGAAGATTTACCCCCCTTCGTGACGAGGCCATTTTTATTTTTTGCGATATAAACAAAAGAAAGACTGACCTTTTGGAAAAAAAACAAAACAATATTTTTATTTTCTGCTATAAAACATATCCAATGAAAAAATAAAATAAAATAAAAAATCGAATTTCTTCATTAATTTAGGCCAATATGTATTCTGCTACATATTTTTGGTATTTTTTTTTTCCCAACAAGCGTATACTAATTGGTTTGTGCAAAAGTTATAATGTCTACAAACTATGGGATTTTTTTTTTTTTTTTGCTAGTAATGGTGGCGAGTAGAGACATTCTGACACTAACTGACACTTTTGATACTTTTTGGGGACCAGTGACACGAATACAGTGATCAGTGCTAAAAAAATATGCACTGTCACTGTACTAATGACACTGTCTGGGAAGGGGTAACATCAGGGGCAATCAAAGAGTTAACTGCTATGCAGGGACACAAATTTATTCTCTTCCCTCCTGTCAGAATGGCAATCTGCCTTGTTTACATAGGCAGATCACCATTCTGCCTCTCTGCACGATAATCCGTGGGTGTTGGCAAACATCGAGTCCGCGGTACCCACCTCTCGGCTCCCACTGTATATGATCACAGCGGGAGTGAGCCAGCATGTGTGTCCCCTACCCAAAAGAGCCAGATCACATATACATACGTGATCTGGAGCAGAGGTGCTGCCCTATAGCAGTAAAACTTGATTGCGAATGTCACCATCAAATGGAACATTAGTTGGGTAGGTCCCATCCCCGGTGTTCCTCATCCTAAGTGGCTAAAAAATCCCTATCAGAGCATTTAGCATCTGAAACAGTACAGTTGGCCATAGATGGATCAAAATTTGGCCAGTTCAGCAGGGACTGGCTGAATTATGATCCACGTGTGACTGCTCCCGCTCGACAGAAGTCAATATAATAATCGATTTCTGTAGAGCAGGTTTGTTGGAAAATGATTGCAGTGTATTCTGCCAAAGGAGAGTCCCCACTGTCAGAATACAATGTCTCAGCCATGAAGATTCCACTATTGACCTAATAAAAAAAAAAAAGATCCATCTATGGCCAGCCTAACATTTACCCTTGCCTTCCAACCTAATGAGATTAAAGGAGATCAAGGCAAGCTAACACTGTTGCTGTACAACAGGTCATAAGTTGCCATCTCAAACCCTTACCATAGTCCACCCAGTTACCTATAGTACCCGTATGGGTGTAGGGTGCATACATGTACACGATCTCTGGCCTCCCACAATACAGTGCTTTGTGCCTGAACAGATATGTGGGAAAAGGGTGATCATATCTTTTCCCATGTGTAGCCCCAGTCCGTGGCACTCTCTGGACTACAGCCGCTTGGACCGGGCTGTCGCCAATACCCTTGCACTGCAGCGGCCATTCCCTTCTCCCTGGCCACAAGTGAAGTGTGTGGCGCTGCTTCACAACCAGATAAGGGGGGAAAAACAAACACTGTGACAGGGTTGCAGTTGCAGCCATGGCTGCTGGAGGAGAAGAACAGAAATTGCCGCTCCAAACAGGTCCACCCTGATAGCAGTCTCTCTTCCAGGAGTGGTGGGTGCTGGCAATGCACAAGGCAATCTAGAACAAGGATAGTTAGGACAGCCGCACACCAATCCAACAAGGCTTTTTTCAAAGTAGATAAAACAGGCACTACATATCACAGCAACGAACCTTAGGACAACTGACGCATTTCACACTTATTTAGTGCTTACTCATAGCTTACTCAGCTATGAGTAAGCACTAAATAAGTGTGAAACGCGTCAGTGTCCTAAGGTTCATTGCTGTGATATGCATTGCCTGTTTTTATCTACTTTGAATAAAGCCTTGTTGGATTGGAGTGCGGCTGTCCTAACTATCCTTGTTCTAAATTGCTGGAGGAGAACCCACCATCCAGGATACAGAGGACACTGTGATTGGCTGCAGTGCAACCTGAGGAGAAACGGCCACACACCCAGTGGTGTATTTAGGTTTTGTGCTGCCCTAGGCCTGCCTAAACTCGTGCACCCCCTAATTTAAATATGACACACCCCATCCTGTCAATGCCACACCCCTTCCTGTTTATGATCTGCCCAGTCATCTGGAAACCACACCCATTCCTCTTTAGGCTCCACCAACGCAGCGGCTGGTGTAAATGGACCCTAAGCCTCTATATTGAGAGGCTTTTTCTTGCTTCAAGTAGGTTTCCCATACCTATGCAAATCTATTGGAATGCAAACTCTGCATTAAGCACAGGAAAATGCAGATCAGAAGGAGGTCAAGTGCACCTGTCAATTAATTCATAATGATCACTGAAACATCTCAACCTGATGTCAGAACAAATGCCAGTGCTAAGTGGTGGAAGTGCTCATATTCACGTGCTAAAATACCCCTAAAGGACATCACATTGGGCCAGCAGATAGAGTTGGGCTAAATACAATATTTGTGGATTATTGGACATACAGTACAATGCTGATCTGACCACACAGGTACCGCTCTTGGCTGTCGGTGCCACTTATCCCAGGAGGAACATTGGGGATGGGGACCTGCCTAACTAATGTTTCATAGTCAAAGAATTAGGACTCAATCAGGCCAAAAAATATCTCAACACACAGACTGAAAGATCTTTAACCTTTATATATTTAATTACAATACACTTTGCTAAATAAAACAGGATTAACTGGCATAAAGATGTTCCTATAAAGAAAAAGGACAAATCAGCCGGTTGCAAAAGCCACGAGCAGAAAAAGTATACGATCCAGCTTTACTCCTCACCTGGAAGACTACAAAAGCCCGGTATTTTCATTACACCAACACCGGAGCTCTCAAGATTTAACCCTATCAATTCCAGAACAACAGGTAAGATTCATTAGCGCTCAAAGTATGACTCACAAGGAAATAATCACGTAATCGCTTTATATATCTCTTCAAAGTTATCAAGCAGGAAGGAAACCACATACATGCCCTCTTCAGAGTTGTCAGTGAGAATGCAAAAAACAACAACCCTCTGCTGTCATACCTGGGTGCTTCCCTACTCTCTTCTCCGCACTATTGACACAGAGAGCCCTGGGAGGAAGTTACATTTCATAAGAGAACTTCTACCCAAAGATGCCATAAAGAAGGTTAGGCAGAGCATTGGGCTGTTAAGACCTGCTACCAGTGCCACATATACTAGTATTGGCCTGGGTGACCTGCTGCAGAGTGCCACCCTAGGCCTGGGCCTTGTTGGCCTGGCCTAGGCTAAGATACAGCGCTGCACACCCCCCTTGCCTGAGGACTGCTGGGAGGAGAAATTACTTGTGGGGGGGTATTCCCCAGAGAGATTGGACTGTTGTAGATGTCCTGTGGGACTACAAGTGTTAGAGAGGGGAGGAAAGGGAAGCAGAAGCCAGGGGTTTTGGGCAGGCTCGTAGAATCTGAGCGGTAACTAGAGACTAGGCTACCATATCTGCAAGGAGGGCACCTCTGTCGGAGAGACCTAGCAAGTTGGACGAAAGGGCCATCACATGCTTAATTACAGACTTCATTGTGGTGTGAGACAGTTGTGGGCCACAACTTCTTTACCTACAGTCCTACTTTTCAGCAGGAACGCGGGGGAACACAGTTCCGGCACCTCCAGCAAGGAGTACTGGGGTGTGCTGGAGGGTCTATTGATGCTTGCTGCTGGGAGATCTATTGTCACGTGGAGATCTCTTGTTGCTGGGTAGATCTACTGTTGCTAGTGGGGGTCTTATCTTTCTAGGGGGGAGCACTTGTTGCTGGGAGGAATCTACTGTTGAGGGAGAGGTCTATTGCTGCTGCCTCCTCCTGGAGGGTCTATTGATGCATTCTGCTGGGACATCTGTTGTTGCTGCCGGGGGTCTATTGTTGCTGGTGTGGTATTTTGTTGTGTGAGGGCTCTATTTTTGCAGGGTGAGTCTACTGTTGCTGGGGTAGGGTCTATTGTTGCTCACTGAAGGGGATCTATTTTACTGTCTCTCTTTGTTATCATTAACAAATTCCGGGCAAATCACTTAGTAGCAAAAATGATACTTGGTTCTGTATTCTCTAAAATGGGTGGTACAGGGAGGCCGGTAGGAGGTGGAACCAAGGAACGGTGCTCAGGGGCGGGTAGGGAGCAGAAACTAAGGGTGAAGGTCGGAGTTCTTGCACCTATTCTCTGAGAAAAAAAGCACTGCCTACAGTACTTTTTAACCACTCCCCACCCGCCCACAGTAGTTTTACTGCAGGTGCCCGCCACTTTCAGGACCACTATGTCCACCGGACAAAGGCAGATCATGAAAAACGGCTGCTTTGAGCTGCCGGGATGTCATGTGATCACTATGCAATCACATGATTTCAATGTCACCACAATTGTTATGAATGGGTTTCATTCATAGCAGTTGTGCTTACTATTGTGATGCTATTAAAGTGGTTGTAAACCCTTACAACACACTTTTTGCTACAGGTAAGCCTATAATAAGGCTTACCTGTAGCTACCCCTGATATCTCCTAAACCTGAACAGTTTAGGAGATATCACCTGTATTTGCATTTGCCGATGTTATCGGCACATGTGCACTGAAGCAATGGCACGTACTTGCCGTTGCTTTCAGTGACTATGCATATCAGCTCATTATGCCTTTGTCTTGCAGGTGTTAGTTTTTTTGTTTTTTATTCAAAAGTGGGTTTACACCCACTTTAATAGTCACTAGTAGGGATGAGCTGAACACCCCCCGTTTCGGTTTGCACCAGAACTTGCGAACGGACCGAAAGTTTGCACGAACTTTAGAACCCTATTAAATACAATGGATGTGAACGTTCGAAATCAAAAGTGCTAATTATAACAGCTAATATGCAAGTCATTGTCCTAAAAAGGGTTTGGGGACCCGGGTTCTGCCCCAGGGGACATGTATCAATGCAAAAAAAAGTTTTAAAGACGGCCGTTTTTTTGGGAGCAGTCATTTTAATGATGCATAAAGTGAAAAAAAAAAGTGAAATATTCCTTTAAATATCGTACCTGGGGGGTGTCTAAAGTATGCCTGTGAAGTGCCACGTGTTTCCCGTGTTTAGAACTGTCCCTGCACAAAATGACATTTCTAAAGGAAAAAAATGGTCATTTAAAACTGCTTGCGGCTTTAATGTAATGTCTGGTCCCGGCAATATGGATGAAAATCATTGAGAAAAATGGCATGGGTACCCCCCCACCCCACTACCAGCCCCTTTGGGTCTTGTATGAATATTAAGGGGAACCCCGCACCCAAAATAAAAAAAGGCCCTATATACTCTGAACAGCAGTATACTGTACAGGCGGTGCAAACAAGACAGGGACTGTAGGTTTGTTCTTAAGTAGAATCTTTTTCTAATTTGGAACAGGTACATTTTTTAAGTGTAGCTCTAGCCAAAAAATCTATTTTTAAGCTTTTTGGAGAACATAGGGAAGGGTTATCACCCCTGTAACATTTGTTTTGCTGTCTGTGCACCTGTTCAGAAGATTTCACCTCACTTTCCGTCCCAATTAGGGATGAGCTCGGTGTTCAAGTCGAACATACGTTCGACTCGAACATCGGCTGTTCGATCGTTCGCCGAACAACGAACGATTTGGGCCATTCGCGCCTAATTCGCGGCCCACAATGCACTACGCCATCGCAGTGTCATCCAGGCGCTGTGATTGGCCAAGCATGCACTGTGACCCCGCATGCTTGGCCAATCACAGCGTCGGCAGCGAGGAGAGCAATGATTGGCCACAGGCAGGATGCCTGTGGCCAATTATTGCTGAGGGTGTTTAGTACACGCCCCACACTATAAAAGGCCGCCAGCACGGCGGCCTAGTGTAGTGTGTTCCGGAGCAGGGAAAGAGAAGCATAGGCAGGGACAGTGACATTTTTTTTCTTGCTTAACCTGGATTCCTTTAGTTTAGGGAAAGAGAAGGATAGGTAGGGAGAGTGTCAGGCTGTTTTACTGTGCTAAACCTTGTTTGTAGGGACAGGGAAGGACAGTGAGGGAAATTCTCATTGTGCTATACTGTGCTAAAGCATTCCTCATCAACCATCTTTAAAAAAAAAATTTATAGGGACAGAAAACTATAGGTAGGGAGAGTGTCAGTGTGTTTTACTGTGCTAAACCTTGTTTGTAGGGACAGAGAAGGACAGTGAGGGAAATTCTCATTGTGCTATACTGTGCTAAAGCATTCCTCATCAACCATCTTTAAAAAAAAAAAATTATAGGGACAGAAAACTATAGGTAGGGAGAGTGTCAGTGTGTTTTACTGTGCTAAACCTTGTTTGTAGGGACAGGGAAGGACAGTGAGGGAAATTCTCATTGTGCTATACTGTGCTAAAGCATTCCTCATCAACCATCTTTAAAAAAAAAATTTTTATAGGGACAGAAAACTATAGGTAGGGAGAGTGTCAGTGTGTTTTACTGTGCTAAACCTTGTTTGTAGGGACAGGGAAGGACAGTGAGGGAAATTCTCATTGTGCTATACTGTGCTAAAGCATTCCTCATCAACCATCTTTAAAAAAACATTTTTTATAGGGACAGAAAACTATAGGTAGGGAGAGTGTCAGTGTGTTTTACTGTGCTAAACCTTGTTTGTAGGGACAGGGAAGGACAGTGAGGGAAATTCTCATTGTGCTATACTGTGCTAAAGCATTCCTCATCAACCATCTTTAAAAAAAAAAAATATATATAGGGACAGAAAACTATAGGTAGGGAGAGTGTCAGTGTGTTTTACTGTGCTAAACCTTGTTTGTAGGGACAGGGAAGGACAGTGAGGGAAATTCTCATTGTGCTATACTGTGCTAAAGCATTCCTCATCAACCATCTTTAAAAAAAAATTTTTTATAGGGACAGAAAACTATAGGTAGGGAGAGTGTCAGTGTGTTTTACTGTGCTAAACCTTGTTTGTAGGGACAGGGAAGGACAGTGAGGGAAATTCTCATTGTGCTATACTGTGCTAAAGCATTCCTCATCAACCATCTTTAAAAATAAAAATTTTTATAGGGACAGAAAACTATAGGTAGGGAGAGTGTCAGTGTGTTTTACTGTGCTAAACCTTGTTTGTAGGGACAGGGAAGGACAGTGAGGGAAATTCTCATTGTGCTATACTGTGCTAAAGCATTCCTCATCAACCATCTTTAAAAAAAAAAAAAATTATAGGGACAGAAAACTATAGGTAGGGAGAGTGTCAGTGTGTTTTACTGTGATAAACCTTGTTTGTAGGGACAGGGAAGGACAGTGAGGGAAATTCTCATTGTGCTATACTGTGCTAAAGCATTCCTCATCAACCATCTTTAAAAAAAAAAAATTATAGGGACAGAAAACTATAGGTAGGGAGAGTGTCAGTGTGTTTTACTGTGCTAAACCTTGTTTGTGGGGACAGGGAAGGACAGTGAGGGAAATTCTCATTGTGCTATACTGTGCTAAAGCATTCCTCATCAACCATCTTTAAAAAAAAATTTTTTTATAGGGACAGAAAACTATAGGTAGGGAGAGTGTCAGTGTGTTTTACTGTGCTAAACCTTGTTTGTAGGGACAGGGAAGGACAGTGAGGGAAATTCTCATTGTGCTATACTATGCTAAAGCATTCCTCATCAACCATCTTTAACCACTTAAGCCCCGGACCATTTCGGGCCATTAGGACCAGGCCTGTTTTTGGGATTCGGCACTGCGCTGCTTTAACTGTAAATTGTGCGGACATGCAATGTTGTACCCAAATGAAATTTGCGTCCTTTTCTTCCCACAAATAGAGCTTTCTTTTAATGGTATTTGATTGCCTCTGCGATTTTTATTTTTTGCGATATAAACAGAAAAAGACCGAAAATTTTGAAAAAAAATTATATTTTCTACTTTTTGTTATAAGAAAAATCGAATAAACTCAATTTTAGTCATACATTTAGGCCAAAATGTATTCAGCCACATGTCTTTAGTAAAAAAAATGTCAATAAGCGTATATTTATTGGTTTGCGCAAAAGTTATAGCGTTTACAATCTAGGGTACATTTTCTGAAATTTACACAGCTTTAAATTTATGACTGCCTATCTCATTTCTTGAGGTGCTAAAATGGCAGGGCAGTACAAAACCCCCCCAAATGACCCCATTTTGGAAAGTAGACACCCCAAGGAAATTGCTGAGAGGCATGTTGAGCCCATTGAATATTTTTTTTTTTGTCCCAAGTGATTGAATAATGACAAAAAAAAAAATTACAAAAAGTTGTCACTAAATGATATATTGCTCACACATGCCATGGTTATATGTGGAATTGCACCCCAAAATACATTCTGCTGCTTCTCCTGAGTACGGGGATACCACATGTGTGGGACTTTTTAGGAGCCTAGCCACGTACGGGACCCCGGAAACCAAGCACCGCCTTCAGGATTTCTAAGGGCGCAAATTTTTGATTTCACTCCTCACTACCTATCACAGTTTCGAAGGCCATAAAATGCCAAAATAGCACAAAACCCCCCCAAATGACCCCATTTTGGAAAGTAGACACCCCAAGCTATTTACTGAGAGGCATGTTCAGTCCATGGAATATTTTATATTTTGCCACAAGTTGCGGGAATATGACAAACTTTTTTTTTTTTGCACAAAGTTGTCACTAAATGATATATTGCTCACACATGCCATGGGCATATGTGAAATTACACCCCAAAATACATTCTGCTGCTTCTCCTGAGTACGGGGATACCACATGTGTGGGACTTTTTGGGAGCCTAGCCGCGTACGGGACCCCAAAAACCAAGCACCGCCTTCAAGGTTTCTAAGGGCATAAATTTTTGATTTCACTCCTCACTACCTATCACAGTTTTGAAGGCCATAAAATGCCAAGATGGCACAAAACCCCCCCAAATGACCCCATTTTGGAAAGTAGACACCCCAAGCTATTTGCTGAGAGGCATGTTGACCCCATTGAATATTTTTTTTTGTCCCAAATGATTGAATAATGACAAAAAGAAAAAAAAATGTACAAAAAGTTGTCACTAAATGATATATTGCTCACACATGCCATGGTTATATGTGGAATTGCACCCCAAAATACATTCTGCTGCTTTTCCTGAGTACGGGGATACCACATGTGTGGGACTTTTTAGGAGCCTAGCCACGTACGGGACCCCGGAAACCAAGCACCGCCTTCAGGATTTCTAAGGGCGCAAATTTTTGATTTCACTCCTCACTACCTATCACAGTTTCGAAGGCCATAAAATGCCAAAATAGCACAAAACCCCCCCAAATGACCCCATTTTGGAAAGTAGACACCCCAAGCTATTTACTGAGAGGCATGTTCAGTCCATGGAATATTTTATATTTTGCCACAAGTTGCGGGAATATGACAAACTTTTTTTTTTTTGCACAAAGTTGTCACTAAATGATATATTGCTCACACATGCCATGGGCATATGTGAAATTACACCCCAAAATACATTCTGCTGCTTCTCCTGAGTACGGGGATACCACATGTGTGGGACTTTTTGGGAGCCTAGCCGCGTACGGGACCCCAAAAACCAAGCACCGCCTTCAAGGTTTCTAAGGGCATAAATTTTTGATTTCACTCCTCACTACCTATCACAGTTTTGAAGGCCATAAAATGCCAAGATGGCACAAAACCCCCCCAAATGACCCCATTTTGGAAAGTAGACACCCCAAGCTATTTGCTGAGAGGCATGTTGACCCCATTGAATATTTTTTTTTTTGTCCCAAATGATTGAATAATGACAAAAAGAAAAAACAAATTTACAAAAAGTTGTCACTAAATGATATATTGCTCACACATGCCATGGTTATATGTGGAATTGCACCCCAAAATACATTCTGCTGCTTTTCCTGAGTACGGGGATACCACATGTGTGGGACTTTTTAGGAGCCTAGCCACGTACGGGACCCCGGAAACCAAGCACCGCCTTCAGGATTTCTAAGGGCGCAAATTTTTGATTTCACTCCTCACTACCTATCACAGTTTCGAAGGCCATAAAATGCCAAAATAGCACAAAACCCCCCCAAATTACCCCATTTTGGAAAGTAGACACCCCAAGCTATTTGCTGAGAGGCATGTTGAGTCCATGGAATATTTTATATTTTGCCACAGGTTGCGGGAATATGACAAACTTTTTTTTTTTTGCACAAAGTTGTCACTAAATGATATATTGCTCACACATGCCATGGGCATATGTGAAATTACACCCCAAAATACATTCTGCTGCTTCTCCTGAGTACGGGGATACCACATGTGTGGGACTTTTTGGGAGCCTAGCCGCGTACGGGACCCCAAAAACCAAGCACCGCCTTCAAGGTTTCTAAGGGCATAAATTTTTGATTTCGCTCCTCACTACCTATCACAGTTTTGAAGGCCATAAAATGCCAAGATGGCACAAAACCCCCCCAAATGACCCCATTTTGGAAAGTAGACACCCCAAGCTATTTGCTGAGAGGCATGTTGAGCCCATTGAATATTTTTTTTTTTTGTCCCAAATGATTGAATAATGACAAAAAGAAAAAAAAAATGTACAAAAAGTTGTCACTAAATGATATATTGCTCACACATGCCATGGTTATATGTGAAATTACACCCCAAAATACATTCTGCTGCTTCTCCTGAGTACGGGGATACCACATGTGTAGGACTTTTTGGGAGCCTAGCCGCGTACGGGACCCCAAAAACCAAGCACCGCCTTCAAGGTTTCTAAGGGCATAAATTTTTGATTTCACTCCTCACTACCTATCACAGTTTTGAAGGCCATAAAATGTCAAAATAGCCCAAAACCCCCACAAATGACCCCATTTTGGAAAGTAGACACCCCAAGCTATTTGCTGAGAGGCATGGTGAGTATTTTACAGCTCTCATTTGTTTTTGAAAATTAAGAAAGACATTTTTTTTTCTTTTTTTTTTCTTTTTTTACATTTTCAAAACTTTGTGACAAAAAGCGAGATCTGCAAAATACTCAACATACCTCTCAGCAAATAGCTTGGGGTGTCTACTTTCCAAAATGGGGTCATTTGGGGGGGTTTTGTGCCATCTGGGCATTCCATGGCCTCCGAAACTGTGATAGGCAGTGAGGAGTGAAATCAAAAATTTACACCCATAGAAATCCTGAAGGCGGTGCTTGGTTTTTGGGGTCCCGTACGCGACTAGGCTCCCAAAAAGTCCCACACATGTGGTATCCCCGTACTCAGGAGAAGCAACAGAATGTATTTTGGGGTGTAATTCCACATATGCCCCTGGCATGTTTGAGCAATATATAATTTAGTGACAACTTTTTGTACATTTTTTTTTTTTTTTTTTTTCTGGTCATTATTCAATCACTTGGGACAAAAAAAAAAATATTCAATGGGCTCAACATGCCTCTCAGCAAATAGCTTGAGGTGTCTACTTTACAAAATAGGTCATTTGGGGGGGTTTTGAACTGTCCTGGCATTTTATGCACAACATTAGGAAGCTTATGTCACACATCATCCACTCTTCTAACCACTTGAAGACAAAGCCCTTCTTGACACTTTTTGTTTACATGAAAAAAAAAAAATTTTGCAAGAAAATTATGTTGAACCCCCAAACATTATATATTTTTTTAAAGCAAAGGCCCTACAGATTAAAATAGTGGGTGTTGCATTTTTTTTTTCCACACAGTATTTGCGCAACGATTTTTCAAACGCATTTTTTGGGGGAAAAACACACTTTTTTTATTTTTAATGCACTAAAAAACACTATATTGCCCAAATGTTTGATGAAATAAAAAAGATGATCATAGGCCGAGTACATGGATACCAAACACGACATGCTTTAAAATTGCGCACAAACGCGCAGCGGCGACAAACTACATTCATTTTTAAAAGCATTTAAAAGCCTTTACAGGTTACCACGTTAGATTTACAGAGGAGGTCTACTGCTAAAATGACTGCCCTCGATCTGACCTTCGCGGTGATACCTCACATGCATGATGCAATTGCTGTTTACATATGACGCTAGACCGACGCTTGCGTTCGCCTTTGCGCAAGAGCAGGGGGGGACAGCGGTGCTTTTTTTTTTTTTTTTTTATTATTTATTTGGCTTTTTTATTTTATTTTTAAACTGTGCCTTCCATATTTTATTTTTTTACCATTTTTATCGTTATCTCAGGGAATGTAAGTATCCCCTATGATAGCAATAAGTAGTGACAGGTACTCTTTTTTTGAAAAAAATTGGGGGGTTAGACCCTAGATCTTTCCTCTGCCCTCAAAGCATCTGACCACACCAAGATCGGTGTGATAAAATGCTTTCCCAATTTCCCAATGGCGCTTTTTATATCCGGGGGGGGGGGACATTCCCTCCCACTGCTTGTAAAAGCAGTCTAGAGGCTAATTATCTGCTAGAATTGCTTTTACATGAAAGCCGGCTGCTGGCTGAAAAGAATGATACCAAGATGATACCTAAACCCGCAGGCATCATTCTGGTATAAACATTCAAAGTCCAGCAACATACCAGTACGTTGCTGGTCCTTGTTGGACATGTATTGTAATCTTTTTTTTCATACAGCCTATTGGCTGAACGAAAAAAAGAAATTGATTGGTGGGTATGCCCACCATTAGAATACCTCCCTTCATCCACCCACTTCTAATGATGGGCATATATGCCGAAGCATGGGGGCATCCTCCCGCAAAAAAGTTATGCCGCGTACACACGGTCAAGCCTTCGTCGGAATTTCGACCGTATGTACGCGGCATAAAAGGTTATGCCGCGTACACACGGTCGGACTTTTCCACGGGCAAGCCTCCGTTGGAATTTCGACCGTATATACGCGGCATTAGGAGCAAAATCGCTCCTCCGCCCCTGCTGCCCCCATGCTTCGGCATATATGCTCTTTTTTTTAACTGTGGTGGTGAAATCACCTCCTACAGCGTTGGAGTCACGGCTTTATGTATCGTGGGAGCAAACGCTGTTGCTGTCAAGATAAATAGATCCGCGCTGCAACTGAATGGCGTACCTGCTAAGCAAATGGTGGTTAACATTAAAACAAAGTAACATTACAGTACAACAGTAAGACCTTACCATGCCATACCTGCAAAGCAAATACCAAAACAAAACCTAGTAAAAAATAAAAAATATTTTAACGCAACCTGTGCCTAAAATATATATATGCCGAAGCATGGGGGCATCCTCCCGCAAAAAAGTTATGCCGCGTACACACGGTCGGAATTTTCCACGGGCAGGCCTCCGTCGGAATTTTGACCGTATGTACGCGGCATTAGGAGCAAAATCGCTCCTCCGCCCCTGCTGCCCCCATGCTTCGGCATATATGCTCTTTTTTTTAACTGTGGTGGTGAAATCACCTCCTACAGCGTTGGAGTCACGGCTTTATGTATCGTGGGAGCAAACGCTGTTGCTGTCAAGATAAATAGATCCGCGCTGCAACTGAATGGCGTACCTGCTAAGCAAATGGTGGTTAACATTAAAACAAAGTAACATTACAGTACAACAGTAAGACCTTACCATGCCATACCTGCAAAGCAAATACCAAAACAAAACCTAGTAAAAAATAAAAAAATGTTTTAACGCAACCTGTGCCTAAAATATATATATGCCGAAGCATGGGGGCATCCTCCCGCAAAAAAGTTATGCCGCGTACACACGGTCGGAATTTTCCACGGGCAGGCCTCCGTCGGAATTTCGACCATATGTACGCGGCATTAGGAGCAAAATCGCTCCTCCGCCCCTGCTGCCCCCATGCTTCGGCATATATGCTCTTTTTTTTAACTGTGGTGGTGAAATCACCTCCTACAGCACTGGAGTCACGGCTTTATGTATCGTGGGAGCAAACGCTGTTGCTGTCAAGATAAATAATTCCGCGCTGCAGTTGAATGGCGCACCTGAAAACAAAAAATTACATACCTGAAAAGCAAGCATGATAAAACATTGCAGAATAGAATACAGTAAAAAAGAGCAGAACAATAGAGAGAAAATAGAGAGAGAGAGAACAATAAAACGACAACTATTTTTGGTTTTTTTATTTTATATTTTTTTTGTGTTTTGTTTTTTCCTTTTTTTTTTTTCTTTTTTACACTTTTTTTTGTAACTTTACAACTGTAATGGTTCGGGTCTCTCAAAATGTAATGGCATCTTGGGAGACCCTGTGTAAGTGTGTCCTTGTCTGTGAAATGCTGTACCCTACGCTAAAACTTCACTTTTGAGTGGTAGCGTTCAAAACATTCACCTTGGCAAAGACCAGGCTTGTCAGGACAGAGTGGACAAAAACTACGGGTGTCACGCCTAAATCCGCGCTTGCTACAGACACGACATCTTTTTTGGGGGTGGCTTTGGGTAGGGGTACTCGGGAGGACATACGAATAATGCCTCTCATGCAGCCGGCTTACTGCATTTGGTTGGGGATGGTGAGGTGCAGAACCGCCTGGATACAGGAGTTCTGTGACTATCTCATTCTGGAATTTTAGAAGAGATAACGTCCCGCCTGAAGCTCTGTATAGCACATGAGCGTTCAGCAAAGCCAATTGGAATAATGATAGAGACACTTTTTTGTACCAGCGTCTCGCCTTACGGTCAATTAGATACGGCGCCATCAACTGGTCGTTGAGGTCCACCCCTCCCATATTTTGGTTATATTCGTGGACACAGAGGGGTTTCTCCACAACACCAGTCGCCGTACGAATTTGGACTGTCGTGTCTGCATGAAGGGAGGTAAGAAGGAAAACATTCTTATTGTCCCTCCACTTCATAGCGAGCAAGTTATTACACTTCAAGCAGGCTCTCTCCCCCAGCCTAAGACGGGCATCTACAAGCCGCTGGGGAAAGCCCCGGCGATTAGGTCGCACGGTGCCACATGCTCCAATCTGATGATCAAACAAGTGACTAAACAGTGGCACGCTCGTGTAATAATTGTCCACATACAAGTGGTACCCCTTTCCGAATAAGGGTGACACCAAGTTCCACACTATCTTGCCAGCGCTCCCTATGTAATCCGGGCAGTTGACCGACTCAATCTGACTATCTTTTCCCTCATAAACCGTAAAGTTCACTACATAGCCTGTTGCCCTGTCACAGAACTTGTAGAGCTTGACCCCGTATCTGGCACGCTTGCTGGGAAGGTACTGCTTGAAAGACAAGCGGCCAGAAAATTTAATCAGGGACTCATCAACGCAGACAACTTGATCGGGAGTAAACAAGGCTGCAAAACGTTCGTTGAAGTGGTTTATGAGGGGCCGAATTTTATAGAGCCGGTCGTATTCAGGGTCCCCACGTGGACGACAAAGTTCATTGTCGTTGAAGTGCATGAACCGCAAAATCTGCTCGTATCGTGCCCTGGACATGGAGGCAGAGAACACGGCATGTGGTCAATTGGGTGCGTGGACCAATAGGCACGCAATGACGGAAATTTATGTGTGCCCATGTTGAGGGAAAGGCCCAGAAAGGTCTTAAATTCGGAAACCGTAATTGGTTTCCAATTTCTGGCAATTTTAGGCAACTGGGGGTTAGCGGCGATAAATTGACCAGCATATAAATTACTCTGGTCCACAATAGATCTATAGAGATCTTCCGTGAAAAACAGCGAATAAAAATCAATTGGAATAAAATCAGTTGTTTCCACCTGAATACCGGGTTGGGCAGTGAATGGGGGAAGTACGGGTTCTGCAGAAGTGGTGGGGCCCCTATCAGGATAGGCGAATTCTGCAGGAAGGGCAGTATGGGCACGACGGGCCTGCCTTTGTCTTCTTGGTGGCAGCGGGACACTACTTGTGCTTGCCACCTCGCCAGCTTGAACTGCACTTATGGGACTCGCCACGTCACCAAGTGTTACTGCAGTGCTGGATGTACGTCCAGGCTGTACTAGGCCGCTGGTGCTTGCCAGTTCACCAGAAGGAATAGCGGCGCTAGTACTACTCTGCTCCATGATACGAGAGACCTGCGGTTCTTGCTCCTCAACAACCTCAGAAGATCGGGATCGGGTACACCTGACCTTAGCAGGGACCTCAACTTTGTCGTCAGAGCTATCTGACGTGGGGCCGCTGACGTCACTGTCTTCTACGGGAAGATATTCTGAGCCTGAATCTGACAGATACGTGACCTCCTCTTCACTATCTGTCATGCTCAGAATCTCGTAGGCCTCTTTACTAGTGTACCTTCGTCTTGCCATTTTGGGCTCTAAATTTAGGGGTACACTAGTAAAATTCACAGGAAAAAAAGCACCTGACTGTCGTCAGCAAATATATCAAACGCTACAAAAAAACTGTTAGCGATCGCAGGGCTCAGGCCTGTCTCTGCGAACGCTGCAGTTATGTGTGTTGTGTTTGGTAAGTGACAGTGATCAATCGATACTGCACTTGGGTGGGCTGGGCTGGGCGGAGGGGCTAAACGCAGGCGCTAGCAGGTATCTGGGCTGATCCCGCTAACACTGCGTTTTTGGGAACCCTAAACCGCTGGGGATGCTAGTATAGATCTGATCAGATACTATACCACTAAGGGGGGTGTATGCTTTGCGCGTGGGTGTTAGCGTTACTGGCACTAACCTAACACTGCCTGGGGCGACGCAGACCCTCTCTGGCGCTAAAACCTAATTGATCTCACCCGCCGGGCGATCAGGGGGGTTAAACCTTTATTGGGTTATATACGGCGGGTGCCCTGATGCTATAAAAAGCAAACTAATCAGCCAGCGTCACCCGTAACCTTTATATGGTGATCACTGGTGAAAGGGTTAACTAGGGGCAATCAGGGGGTTAAAACCTTTATTAGGTTAAATATGGGGGTACCCGACGCTATATAAAAACCTGACGGGTTACCTAAATAACTAGATAACTTACTGGCTAACCAGTGACACCAGTGACGCTTATACAGCGATCACTGGTGAAAGGGTTAACTCTAGGGGCAATCAGGGGGTTAAAATAATATATGGGGGTACCTGACACTAATAAAAACCTGCGGCGAACCTAAAAAAAAAATAACTGCCTATCTAAAACACCAGCGACACGAATACAGCGATCGGAAAAACAATCGCTTAGTGACGCTGAAGTTAGGGGGTGAAAGGGTTACCTGGGGGGTGATCAAGGGGTTAAACCTTTATTAGGGGGGGTTAGGGGGCTACCCTGGACCTAAAGGGGTCTAATCCTAACTGCCCTGCAACTTTTTACAATCACAGATGACACTAAATGCAGTGATCAGTAAAATAAATGATCACTGCAATCAGTGACACTGTGATTGGGGGCTTTGGGGTGACCTGGGGGGTGATCTGGGGGTGACTGGGGGGTGATTTGTGTGCCTATGTGTACCTACGTGTCAGTGGACTGTTGGAGCACTAACCTCTGTCTTCTCTCCTCGGCGCCGGGAACGAAAAGACCGCGGCGAGGGAGATGACATCACTTCCTCCAGCCTTGTTTACATCACATGGCGGAGGAAGCATTTTCATTGGCCGGGAGCGATCGCGAGGGGGGGGGGCGGAATCGAGCGGCCGCCCCCTCATGCCTGATCGCTCCCGAACACTTAACGGCCGCTCACTGCAGTGAAGGGGGGTCCGGATGGACCCCCCAACTGCACAAAGGCAATCACGTAGATCTACGTGATTCTGCCTGTCCGTGCCATTCTGCCGACGTAAATCGGCGGTGGGCGGTCGTTAAGTGGTTAAAATTTTTTTTTTTTATAGGGACAGAAAACTATAGGTAGGGAGAGTGTCAGTGTGTTTTACTGTGCTAAACCTTGTTTGTAGGGACAGGGAAGGACAGTGAGGGAAATTCTCATTGTGCTATACTGTGCTAAAGCATTCCTCATCAACCATCTTTGAAATCCTTGTTTTTTGGACAGTCAGGGAAATTGTCATTGTGCTATTCTGTGCGAAAGCAATCATCCTCAACCATATTTAGAAATCCTTAATTAAAGGGACAGAGAAGGACACCTGAAGGTAGCCCTTATTGCTTTTTTTCCCATCTCCCTGCAGGCCATCCATTAGAATGTCTGGAAGGCAAACAAGGAGAGGCAGACAGTCAGGAGGCAATAAAAGAGGGCAAGCAGGCTCTGTGTCTGGGGGCAACAGTGCTGGTCGTGGACGCGGTGCATTGTCATCAGCACATGGCCATGGGACACGCTTGTCCTTCTTTTCGGCAGCTGGACATGTTGAGCCACATCATGCCGAAGACTTGGTAGAGTGGATGACCAAGCCCTCCTCCTCCTCCTCATCCTCTCTCACCCAGGCTCAGGGTACTGGCAAAGCAGCTGCCAAAGCGTCCTCTTCCCTGGTATCAATGTCAGACTCATCATCAGTCACTCCTTCCCTAGACCCACCATGTCCTCCTCCTGAGGAGTCCCCCGAACTGTTTGAGCACAGTGTTGGGTACATGCTCCAGGAGGATGCCCAGCGTTTCGAAGGGTCTGATGATGAAACCCAGCTACAGGAAGGCAGTAGCGTGAGAGCAGACAGAGGGGATGCTCAAGAAGGACACCAATCTGGCAGTCATGTTCCAGCAGCTGCAGCATACTGCCAGATTGGCTCCAGTGATGAGGAGGGAGGGGATGATGAGGTCACTGACTCCACGTGGGTGCCTAATAGGAGAGAGGAGGAGGAGGAGGATGAGGAGGAGGCACATCTCCAACGAGGCAGGATGCCCTTTGGTGGCCAGCGTAAGGGCAGTACACCAACGGAATCACACCGCAGAGCTCCGCCTGTGCAGGGCGCTGCCTCTGCCCGTCATTCAAAAAGTTCTTTGGTGTGGGCCTTTTTTGAGGCTAGTGCATCAGATCGCACAGCTGCTGTTTGCAACATATGTCTCAAGCGTATATCGCGTGGCCAAAACATCAGCCGCTTGGGTACCACATGCCTGACCAGACATATGTTGACCTGCCATGCAGCTCGTTGGCAAGCCTACCTCAAAGACCCACACCAAAGAACAAAGCGGACCTCTCCTTGCACCGCATCAGCTGGGATCTCCAACCCCACTATAACTTCAGTCCTCTCTGAAACATGCACTGAGAGGAATGTAGAATTAGGTGTGTCACAGCCAAGTACTTGCGGCCACTCTGCTAGCAGTACACCGACGTCCGATTCTAGCAGGCAAATTTCCCTGCCCCAGCTGCTGGACCGTCGAAAGAAGTTCACTCCCAGCCATCCACATGCCCAGCGGTTGAATGCTAGCTTGGCTAAATTGCTAGCGCTTCAACTGCTGCCTTTTCAGTTGGTAGACTCGGCCCCCTTCCGTGAGTTTGTGCAATGTGCGGTTCCTCAGTGGCAGGTTCCCAAACGCCACTTTTTCTCACGGAAGGCTATTCCGGCTCTCTACCGGCATGTGGAAGGCAATGTCTTGGCCTCGCTGGACAGGACGGTCAGTGGTAAGGTGCATATTACCGCTGACTCATGGTCCAGCAGGCATGGACAGGGACGTTACCTTTCTTTCACGGCCCATTGGGTCACTCTTTTGGCAGCTGGGAAGGATGCAGGACAAGGTGCAGTAGTGTTGGAGGTTGTTCCACCGCCACGCCTCCAAAATGCTACTACTGGTTGTGACACACCTCTCTCCTCCACCCCCTCCTCTTCTTCTTCCTCCATGGCCTCTTCCTGTGCTTTGTCCTCTGAACCAGCGGTGCTCCGTAGGCGTTCAAGGGGCTACGCAAGTACGCAGGCAAAAAGATGCCATGCCGTGCTTGCGCTGGTGTGTTTGGGGGACAGAAGCCACACTGGGGCAGAGGTCCTGTCTGCTCTGCAGGGCCAGGCCGAGAGGTGGTTGACGCCATGCCAGCTTAAGCCAGGAATGGTGGTTTGCGACAATGGCACCAACCTCCTCTCCGCCCTCCGACAGGGACAACTGACCCATGTGCCCTGTGTGGCTCACGTCCTTAACCTGGTGGTGCAGCGGTTCTTGGGCAGGTACCTGGGCTTACAGGATGTCCTGAGGCAGGCCAGGAAAGTCTGTGTGCATTTCCGCAGATCTTATAATGCCAGTGCTCGCCTGGCTGAGCTGCAAAAGGAGTTGAACCTGCCCAAGAACCGCCTTATATGTGACATGCCCACCAGGTGGAACTCAACGTTGGCCATGCTGCAGCGGCTGCACACGCAGCAGAGGGCCATCAATGAGTACCTGTGCGACTACGGCACCAGGACAGGGTCAGGGGAGCTTGTTTTTTTTCTCCACGCCAGTGGGGCATGATCAGGGATGCATGCACTGTCCTGGCACCATTTGAGGAGGCCACGAGGATGGTGAGCAGTGACAGTGCATGCATCAGTGACACTGTACCTCTTGTCCACCTGTTGGAGCACACGCTGCGTGGAATAATGGACAGGGCACTTGAGGCAGAACAGAGGCAGGAAGAGGAGGACTTCCTTGCCTCTCAAGGCCCCCTTTACCCAGACAGTGTTCCTTCTGTCCCACCCATCGCACAGGAAGAGGACGAGGAGGAGGAGGAGGAGGAGGATTGTGTCAGCATGGAGGTGGAGCCTGGCACTCAGCAGCATCAACAGCAGCAGTCTTTTAGGGATGATTTACAGTCCCAAGAAACCCGTGGACTTGTACGTGGCTGGGAGGAGGTGGCTGCGGATCATGTCGTCCTTAGTGACCCAGAGGACTCCGGACCGAATGCCTCAGCTAACCTACGCTGCATGGCCTCCCTGATCCTGCAAAGTCTGCGGAAGGATCCTCGTATTCTTCGGATCAAGGAGAGGGACCATTACTGGCTGGCCACTCTCCTTGATCCACGGTACAAGGGTAAGGTTGCGGACCTTATGTTACCGTCGCAGAGGGAGCAGAGGATGAGACAACTCCGGGAGGCCTTGCAGAAAGGTCTGTGCAACGCGTTCCCAGAGACTGGGAGGTTACAAACTCCTGGTCCTGGACAACGAGTTGCTGAGGCTTCGGCCAGTCAAAGAAGGAGCGGTGGGGAAGGTGGCCGTCTGACCGATGCGTTCAGACAATTCTTTAGTCCGCAGTCCCAAAGTATGATCGGTTCCAGCAACCATCGCCAGCGTCTGATAAACATGGTGCAGGAATATCTAGGGGCAAGGTCAGACTTGGACACCTTCCCCACCGAAAATCCTCTGGCTTACTGGGTCTTGAGGATGGATCACTGGCCAGAGCTTGCACAGTATGCAATTGAGCTACTGGCCTGTCCTGCATCCAGCGTTCTTTCGGAACGCACATTCAGTGCTGCTGGAGGATTTGTCACGGATCACAGGGTGCGCCTGTCCACCGACTCGGTTGATCGACTGACTTTCATCAAGATGAACCAGTCTTGGATCACCACCAGCTACCACACACCTGATGCTGATATAACAGACTAATTGATTTTAACATGTCACATCCCTTCAAGACTGATGCTGATGCTGAGTGCCTGTGCTGTTATGTTGACTGGCTATCCTCCTCCTCCGAGTCCTCAATGATACGATTGATGATGATAGCTTGGAAGATCATTTTTGTTTATGGGTGCCGCCACCAGTGCCTAACGCCCAATTTTTCAGCCCCTGTTTAACAGGGGCGTGTAATTACAATTTTTGAAGCAATACTTTGCAACAGGGCTCATTGCTGTGCTCCAAGTACAGTATCTGTGAGGGGTTGCAGTGTTGTGCCACCAGTGCCTAAGGCCCAATTTTTCAGCCCCTGTTCAACAGGGGCATGTAATTACAATTCTTGATCTAATAATTCACAGCAGGGCCCATTGCTGCACCCACCAAGAGTAACTCTGAGGGCTTACAGTGTTGTGGCAACGCCACCACCACCACCACCACCACGAAAGGCCCAATTTTTCAGCCCCTGTTCAAAAGGGGCATGTAATTACAATTCTTGATCTAATAATTCACAGCAGGGCCCATTCCTGCACCCACCAAGAGTAACTCTGAGGGCTTACAGTGTTGTGGCAACACCACCACCACCACCACCACCACGAAAGGCCCAATTTTTCAGCCCCTGTTCAACAGGGGCATGCAATTACAATTCTTGATCTAATAATTCACAGCAGGGCCCATTGCTGCACCCACCAAGAGTAACTGTCAGGGCTTACAGTGTTGTGGCACCAGCACCACCATCAAAGGCCCAATTTTTACTACCACTGTTCAACAATTATATGTAATTACAATTCCTGATATAATAGTTGACAGCAGGGCGTTCCAGCACCAACCAAGAGTAACTGTGAGTGCTTACAGTGTTGTGCCAACACCAACAACTAAGGGGCCTATTTCTGCAGAGTATATACGGCAGGTCCCTACTTTCAAACATCCAACTTACAAACGACTCCTACTTGCAAACGCAAGAAGACAACAGGAAGTGAGAGGAAATCTACCCCTAGGAAGGAAAATTCTCTCCTGTAAGAATTAATATGGGAGAAAGGTGTCTCCTCTGTACTGATGCTTTATCACCAATCCTTGTTTCAAGAAAAACACCACATTTCAAAAACAGTTGTCATTGGGACGGAAAGTGAGGTGAAATGTTCTGAACAGGGGCACAGACAGCAAAACAAATGTTACAGGGGTGATAACCCTTACCTATGTTTTCCAAAAAGTTTAAAAATAGATTTTTGGGCTGGAGATACACTTAAACAATGTACCTGTTCAAAATTACAAACAGATTCTACATAAGAACAAACCTACAGTCCCTGTCTTGTATGCACCGCCTGTATACGGCTGTTCAGAGTATATAGGGCCTTTTTTATTTTATGTGCGGGGTTCCCCTTAATATCCATACAAGACCCAAAGGGGCTGGTAATGGGCTGGGGTAGGGGGGGGGGGTCATGGGGTAGCTATGCCATTTTTCTTAAAGATTTTCATCCATATTACCGGGACCAGACATTACATTAAAGCCGCAAGCAGTTTTAAATGGCTTTTTTTTCCTTTAGAAGTGTCATTTTGTGCAGGGACAGTTCTAAACACGGGAAACACGTGGCACTTCACAGGCATACTTTAGACACCCCCCAGGTACGATATTTAAAGGAATATTTGACTTTTTTTTTTTCACTTTATGCATCATTAAAATGACTGCTCCCGAAAAACGACCGTTTTTAAAACTTCTTTTTGCATTGATACATGTCCCCTGGTGCAGAACCCGGGTTCCCAAACCCTTTTTAGGACAATAACATGCATAATAGTCGTTATAATTAGCACTTTAGAATTCGAACGTTCGCATCCATTGTATTTAATAGGGTTCTAATGTTCGTACGAACTTTCGGTCCGTTCGCGGGTTCTGGTGCGAACCGAACCCGGGGGTGTTCGGCTCATCACTAGTCCCAATGACAAATGTTTTTGGAAAAGTGGGGTTTTTATTGAAACAAGGATTGGTGATAAAGCATCAGTAGAGAGGAGACACCTTTTTGTAATTGTAATTACACGCCCCTGTTAAACAGGGGCAGAAAAATTGGGCCTTAGGCACTGGTGCCACAACACTGTAACCCCTCACAGATACTGTACTTGGAGCACAGCAATGAGCCCTGTTGCAAAGTATTGCATCAAAAATTGTAATTACACGCCCCTGTAAAACAGGGGCTGAAAAATTGGGCCTTAGGCACTGGTGCCACAACACTGCAACCCCTCACAGATACTGTACTTGGAGCACAGCAATGAGCCCTGTTGCAAAGTATTGCATCAAAAATTTAAATTACACGCCCCTGTTAAACAGGGGCTGAAAAATTGGGCCTTAGGCACTGGTGCTGGTGCCACGACACTGCAACCTCTCCCAGATACTCTAGTTGGAGTGCAGGAATGAGCCCTGCTGCAAAGCATTGCATAAAAAAATTGTAATTACATGCCCCTGTTAAACAGGGGCTGAAAAATTGGGCCTTAGCCACTGGTGGTGGCATTCAGAAACAAAAATGTTCTTCCAAGCTATCATCATGAAACGGATCATTGAGGAGGAGGAGGATAGTCAGTCAACATAACAGGACAGTCACTCAGCATCAGCATAGGCAGTCTTGAAGGGATGTGACATTTCAAAATAAATGATTCTGTTATATCAGCTTCAGGTGCTTGGTAGCTGGTGGTGATCCAAGACTGGTTCATCTTTATGAAGGTCAGTCGATCAACCGAGTCGTGGACAGGCGCACCCTGTGATCCGTGACAAAGCCTCCAGCAGCACTGAATGTGCGTTCCGAAAGAACGCTGGATGCAGGACAGGCCAGTAGCTCAATTGCATACTGTGCAAGCTCTGGCCAGTGATCCATTCTCAAGACCCAGTAAGCCAGAGGATTTTCGGTGGGAAAGGTGTCCAAGTCTGACCTTGCCCCTAGGTATTCCTGCACCATGTATATCAGACGCTGGCAATGGTTGCTGGAACCGATCATACCTTGGGGCTGCGGACTAAAAAATTGTCTGAACGCATCGGTCAGACGGCCACCTTCTCCACCGCTCCTTCTGCTACTGACCGAAGCCTCAGCAACTCGTTGTCCAGGACAAGGATTTTGTAACCTCCCAGTCTCTGGGAACGCGTTGCACAGACCTTTCTGCAAGGCCTCCCGGAGATGTCTCATCCTCTGCTTCCTCTGCGACGGCAAGATAAGGTCCGCAGCCTTACCCGTGTACCGTGGATCAAGGAGAGTGGCCAGCCAGTAATGGTCCCTCTCCTTGATCCGAAGAATACGAGGATCCTTCCGCAGACTTTGCAGGATCAGGGAGGCCATGCAGCGTAGGTTAGCTGAGGCATTCGGTCCGGAGTCCTCTGGGTCACTAAGGACGACATGATCCGCAGCCAGCTCCTCCCAGCCACGTACAAGTCCACGGGTTTCTTGGGACTGTAAATCACCCCTAAAAGACTGCTGCTGTTGATGCAGAGTGCCAGGCTCCACCTCCATGCTGACACAATCCTCCTCCTCCTCCTCATCCTCTTCCTGTGCGATGGGTGGTACTGAAGGAACACTGTCTGGGTAAAGGGGGCCTTGAGAGGCAAGGAAGTCCTCCTCTTCCTGCCTCTGTTCTGCCTCAAGTGCCCTGTCCATTATTCCACGCAGCGTATGCTCCAACAGGTGGACAAGAGGTACAGTGTCACTGATGCATGCACTGTCACTGCTCACCATCCTCGTGGCCTCCTCAAATGGTGTCAGGACAGTGCATGCATCCCTGATCATGCCCCACTGGCGTGGTGAAAAAAACCCGAGCTCCCCTGACCCTGTCCTGGTGCCGTAGTCGCACAGGTACTCATTAATGGCCCTCTGCTGCGTGTGCAGCCGCTACAGCATGGCCAACGTTGAGTTCCACCTGGTGGGCATGTCACATATAAGGCGGTTCTTGGGCAGGTTCAACTCCTTTTACAGCTCAGCCAGCCGAGCACTGGCATTATATGATCTGCGGAAATGCACACAGACTTTCTTGGCCTGCCTCAGGACATCCTGCAAGCCCGGGTACCTGCCCAAGAACCGCTGCACCACCAGGTTAAGGACGTGAGCCACACAGGGCACATGGGTCAGTTGTCCCTGTCGGAGGGTGGAGAGGAGGTTGGTGCCATTGTCGCAAACCACCATTCCTGGCTTAAGCTGGCGTGGCATCAATCACCTCTCGGCCTGCCCCTGCAGAGCTGAAAGAACCTCTGCCCCAGTGTGGCTCCTGTCCCCCAAACACACCAGCGCAAGCACGGCATGGCATCTTTTTGCCTGCGTACTTGCGTAGCCCCTTGAACACCTACGGAGCACCGCTGGTTCCGAAGACAAAGCACACCACACCCCCCCTTTCCCCCCCAACCCCTCTCTCCCCCTCCCCTTTCTATATTAGGACCCTCCAATTAATTTCAGTTATTGATCCAACTTAGATTGGAAAACCATTAAAATCACACTATCCTTAATGAATCTTCCTTCTTCTTTACTAAGAAACATAGACTAATAATCTCATTCCTTACATATATGTTTGCTGTGAATTGTCAGTCTACCTACATGTCTTTCTCCCTATCCTCCCTAAGAAAAATATACATAAATGCATACTATCCCTCTTGATAATAAGAACAGCATCCCCCAGCAAATAAATGATGGATATTGTTTAAGCCGCCAGACAGAAATAACTGAGAGAGTACCTTATCATAAAGGACTTTATTTATTGCGGACCTCATCCGCTCTGTCTTATATACGGTAACAAAGACTAATTCCAACTGTGTGAAGAATAAATAGGAACATGGAAAAACTTCAGATGGGACTTAACTATTGGTTGTTTTCAGAATTTTCCAACCTTCTATTGATGCGCGTCACCGGTCTGAGCGATACATAAACAGGTATCCCGACCAGTGACGTGAAATGTCCAGAGGAAGCTACGCCTCAGAGCTGGCGAAACGCGTTGACGTAATACCCCACATAGTCACATGACGTGGTTTTGAATGGAGCGGGCGGAGTGATACGGACAGGAGAATGCAGGCAGCAGTCAGCGCCCACGTCAGCGATAACGACCGCGGCACTCGGCACCACAAACGCCGCCACATCGGATTCTCCACACAGTGGCGTGAGCACCGCCTGATAGCCTTAGGATACCCTTGGACACCCGTATGCGCTAATGGCCAACAAAACCAATTGGTATGGCCAGAATACTCTAACATCAGCTGCAAGGTATGTGGCAATCAGGGATCTATTGACATAGACCTGATCAAACTCAGCTCCTAAGCGAAGACGTCCAATGGTAACGTACGCACCCTATTGATATATAGGATGAAGTAGAGCTGAATACCATGATCATTGACTGGTTTTACTGTGTCTAAAATCCTTTTCATTTTTGCCCTACCAATGCTATGTACCAAATGAATTACTGACACTTGAATTAAAATCATATTGATGAACTTTTCAATTTAAAACATGTCAGCAATTGTCAGAGGAAATAAAAAATTTTATTTTTTTATTTCTTCATTAAATCTGAATTCATTGGAACATTAGTCAAACCTTCCAACTCTCCAAGGCCAACATTAAAATCAGGGGATCCCCGGTTCCCTCTACCAACAGCGGTCCTCCTGCCCGGTCCTCCCCCCCCCTGCCCCATCAGGTTCAGCCCTTTGCTAATTAGCACCTATTCGGACTCATTAAAGGGATCCACACATTAGTAGGCGGATCCAATTACCTTACATCCTTTAGAGCAGTGGTTCTCAACTCCTGTCCTCGGGACCCACTAACAGGCCAGATTTTAAGTATTACCTTGGGGAGATGCAGACTAGAATACTGCAATCCCTGAGCAGCAAATTATATCACCTGTGATGCATTTCAGTTATCTTGCAAACCTGGCCTGTTGGTGGGCCCTGAGGACTGGAGTTGAGAACCACTGATTTAGAGGAAGGTAACCAATAAATGATATTTACTGGGTTGCTTAACACATAAGGCTGAACCACATGTCCGGACTTGTGTATTGCTATATGTATTTTGTAAAGTCTTGTCTGTCCAATGATGTCCTTTTTCACTAATGTTTTATAATATTATCCACAGGTTGGGTACCCACCCTGCACTTTAATCATTCTTTATATGTTATAAGGTTTATAGGAATAAATATTTAACTTATACTATTCCTGTTGTTTGATCTAATTTTGTTGCCAAAGTAACCCCTTTGCCTGTCCTTAAACAGGCCTACCCCCCCTCCCCCCCTTCCCCCATTGTTATATGCTTGAATGGTTACAACAACAATACCTTACAAGGTTAATGATCTACAGTAAGTGACACACTTGATCACTTACTTATTAGTGGAAACTTGCGAATTCCCTTCCCCCAAACCCCAATATATTCATGGAGGAAGAAGAAGAGAAGGGGGTGGAGGAGAGAGGTGTGTCACAACCAGTAGGAGCATTTTGGAGGCGTGGCGGCGGAACAACCTCCAACACTACTGCACCTTGTCCTGCATACTTCCCAGCTGCCAAAAGAGTGACCCAATGGGCCGTGAAAGAAAGGTAACGTCCCTGTCCATGCCTGCTGGACCATGAGTCAGCGGTAATATGCACCTTATCGCTGACCGCCCTGTCCAGCGAGGCATGGACATTGCCTTCCACATGCCGGTAGAGAGCCGGAATTGCCTTCCGTGAGAAAAAGTGGCGTTTGGGAACCTGCCACTGAGGAACCGCACATTGCACAAACTCACGGAAGGGGGCCGAGTCTACCAACCGAAAAGGCAGCAGTTGAAGTGCTAGCAATATAGCCAAGCTAGCATTCAACCGCTGGGCATGTGGATGGCTGGGAGTTAACTTCTTTCGACGGTCCAGCAGCTGGGACAGGGAAATTTGCCTGCTATAATCGGACGTCGGTGTACTGCTAGCAGAGTGCCTGCAAGTACTTGGCTGTAACACACCTAATTCTACACCTTCATTCCTCTCAGTGCAGGTTTCAGAGAGGACTGAAGGTACAGTGGGGTTGGAGATCCCAGCTGATGAGGAGCAAGGAGAGGTCCGCTTTGTTCTTTGGTGTGGGTCTTTAAGGTACGCTTGCCAATGAGCTGCATGGCAGGTCAACATATGTCTGGTCAAGCATGTGGTGCCCAAGCGGCTGATGTTTTGGCCACGCGAGATACGCTTGAGACATATGTTGCAAACAGCAGCGGTGCGATCTGATGCACTCGACTCAAAAAAGGCCCACACCAAAGAACTTTTGGTATAACGGGCAGAGGCAACGCCCTGCACAGGCGGAGCTCTGCGGTGTGATTCAGTCGGTGTGCTGCCCTTACGCTGGCCCCCGGAAGGCATCCTGCCTCATTGGAGATGTGCCTCCTCCTCATCCTCCTCCTCCTCCTCTCTCCTATCAAGCACCCACGTGGAGTCAGTGACCTCATCATCCCCTCCCTCCTCATCACTGGAGCCAATCTGGCAGTATGCTGCAGCTGCTGGAACATGACTGCCAGATTGCTGTCCTTCTTGAGCATCCCCTCTCTCTGCTCTCACGCTATTGCCTTCCTCTAGCTGGGTATCATCTTCAGACCCTTCGAAACGCTGGGCATCCTCCTGGAGCATGTACTCAACACTGTGCTCAAACAGTTCGGGGGACTCCTCAGGAGGACACGGTGGGTCTAGGGAAGGAGTGACTGATCATGACATTGATACGAAGGAAGAGGACGCTTTGGCAGCTGCTTTGCCAGTACCCTGAGCCTGGGTGAGAGAGGATGAGGAGGATGAGGAGGGCTTGGTCATCCACTCTACCAAGTCTTCGGCATGATGCGGCTCAACACGTCCAGCTGCCGAAAATAAGGACAAGCGTGTCCCATGGCCACGTGCTGATGACGATGCACCACGTCCACGACCAGCACTGTTGTCTCTAGACACAGAGCCTGCTTGCCCTCTTTTATTGGCTCGTGACTGTCTGCCTTTCCTTGTTGGCCTTCCAGACATAGTAATGGCCTGCAGGGAGATGGGAAAACCAGCAATTGGGTAGTGTATATTGTGTTGAAGGCACACAACACCCACTAACTCCAGCAGATGCCTTTATTAGAGAACAGCAATGACGGGTATATACAGGTGTATACTGTACTAGGGCACACAACACCCACTAACTCCAGCAGATGCCTTTATTAGAGAACAGCAATGACGGGTATGAGATGCCTGAGAAAAGAACACACTGTCCCTGCCTGCCTATCTAGCTTAGAGAACAGCAATGAACAGCAACTCCTGCAGATGCCTGAGAAAATAACACACTGTCCCTGCCTGCCTATCTAGCTTAGAAAACAGCAATGAACAGCAATTCTTGCAGATGCCTGAGAAAAGAACACACTGTCCCTGCCTGCCTATCTAGCTTAGAGAACAGCAATGACGGGTATATACAGGTGTATACTGTGCTGGGGCACACAACACCCACTAACTGCTGCAGATGCCTGAGAAAAGAACACACTGTCCCTGCCTGCCTATCTAGCTTAGAGAACAGCAATGGACAGCAACTCTTGCCTGCAGATGCCTGAGAAAAGAACACACTGTCCCTGCCTGCCTATCTAGCTTAGAGAACAGCAATGACGGGTATATACAGGTGTATACTGTGCCACACAACACCCGCTAACTGCTGCAGATGCCTGAGAAAAGAACACACTGTCCCTGCCTGCCTAACTAGCTTAGAGAACAGCAATGACGGGTATATACAGGTGTATACTGTGCTGGGCCACACACCACCCACTAACTGCTGCAGATTCCTGAGAAAAGAACACACCGTCCCTGCCTGCCTATCTAGCTTAGAGAACAGCAATGAACAGCAACTCCTGCCTGCAGATGCCTGAGAAAATAACACACTGTCCCTGCCTGCCTATCTAGCTTAGAAAACAGCAATGAACAGCAATTCTTGCAGATGCCTGAGAAAAGAACACACTGTCCCTGCCTGCCTATCTAGCTTAGAGAACAGCAATGACGGGTATATACAGGTGTATACTGTGCTGGGGCACACAACACCCACTAACTGCTGCAGATGCCTGAGAAAAGAACACACTGTCCCTGCCTGCCTATCTAGCTTAGAGAACAGCAATGGACAGCAACTCTTGCCTGCAGATGCCTGAGAAAAGAACACACTGTCCCTGCCTGCCTATCTAGCTTAGAGAACAGCAATGACGGGTATATACAGGTGTATACTGTGCCACACAACACCCGCTAACTGCTGCAGATGCCTGAGAAAAGAACACACTGTCCCTGCCTGCCTAACTAGCTTAGAGAACAGCAATGACGGGTATATACAGGTGTATACTGTGCTGGGCCACACACCACCCACTAACTGCTGCAGATGCCTGAGAAAAGAACACACCGTCCCTGCCTGCCTATCTAGCTTAGAGAACAGCAATGAACAGCAACTCCTGCCTGCAGATGCCTGAGAAAAGAACACACTGTCCCTGCCTGCCTATCTAGCTTAGAGAACAGCAATGACGGGTATATACAGGTGTATACTGTGCTGGGCCACACAACACCCACTTACTGCTGCAGATGCCTGAGAAAAGAACACACTGTCCCTGCCTGCCTATCTAGCTTAGAGAACAGCAATGAACAGCAACTCCTGCCTGCAGATGCCTAAGAAAAGAACACACTGTCCCTGCCTGCCTATCTAGCTTAGAGAACAGCAATGAACAGCAACTCATGCCTGCAGATGCCTGAGAAAAGAACACACTGTCCCTGCCAGCCTATCTAGCTTAGAGAACAGCAATAAAGGGTAGATACAGGTGTATACTGTGCTGGAGGCACACAACACCCACTAACTCCTGCAGATGCCTGAGAAAAGAACAGACTGTAGAACAAACTGTCCCTGCCTATGTATCTCTTTCCCTGCACGCCGGAACACACTACACAAGGCCGCCGTGCTAGCGGCCTTTTATAGTGTGGGGCATGTACTAAACCCCCCTGAGCTATGATTGGCCACAGGCATCCAGCCTGTGGCCAATTATGGCTCTCCTCGCTGCCGGTGCTGTGATTGGCCAAGCATGCGGGGTCACAGTGCATGCTTGACCAATCACAGCGCCAGCAATGCAGTGCGATGGCGCAGTGCATTGTGGGCCGTTCGCGTCACACGAATTTGGCGCGAACGGCCCACAAAGTTCTAATTTCGCCAAACAGGCAAACAGGCGATGTTCGAGTCGAACATGCATTCGACTTGAACACATAGCTCATCCCTATTCACTAGTAATCACAGCTGTTATGAATGAAACCCATTCATGACAGTTCAAAACAGCAAAAACAGCAAAAATTACCCCCCAGTGTCAGTGGTACAGTGTCACTATGGTGCCAGTGAACTACTTTGATGAAAGAATGTATTAAAATAACTACTGTATTTTCCGGCGTATAAGACGACTTTTTAACCCATTAAAATCTTCTTAAAAGTCGGGGGTCGTCTTATACGCCGGTACGTACCTGACATGTAGAATCTCAGTCAGACCGCGTCCATTTTTCAAAAGCCGCGCCTCCTCCTTGTGCTGTTCCGTGATAGGCGGAACACTCAGCTTCCCAGCAGAGCCTCTGTTCAGTGTTCCGCCTATCACGGATGCCCTCTCGTCCTCGGCCTCGGATGAGAGGGCATCTGTGATAGGCGGAACACTGAACACAGTGTCTGCTGGGAAGCTGAGTGTTCCGCCTATCACAGAACAGCACGAGGAGGAGGCGCGGCTTTTGAAAAATGGACGGCCGCGGTCTGACTGAGATTCTACATGTCAGGGATAAGGTATGTGATCGTCGAGGGGCACAGTGAGGCATGCAATGGAGCAGTGGGGCATGTAGGAGCACAGTGAGGTATGCAATGGAACAGTGAGGCATGTAGGGGCACAGTGAGGTATGCAATGGAACAGTGAGGTATGCAATGGAACAGTGAGGCATGCAGGGGCACAGTGAGGTATGCAATGGAACAGTGAGGTATGCAATGGAACAGTGAGGTATGCAATGGCACAGTGAGGCATGTAGGGGCACAGTAAGGTATGCAATGGAACAGTGAGGTATGCAATGGAACAGTGAGGCATGCAGGGGCACAGTGAGGTATGCAATGGAACAGTGAGGTATGCAATGGAACAGTGAGGTATGGTGAGGCATGGCTAGTTGGAAGGGGGGTCGTCTTATACGGCGAGTATATCCCAAAACCCAAATTTTAGCTGGAAAATTAGGGGGTCGTCTTATACGTCCAGTCGCCTTATACGCCGGCAAACACGGTAGTAAAAAAGAAAAAAGTAAAACATTTAAAAAAATAATTGAATAAAAAATGATTAAACATTTTTTTTTTTAACATACTGTCACCAGTCAGTATAGGGATCAGTCATATGATGACGCTGTATTGGACCTTGTAACTATGTAAAAAAAAAGAACAATTGTGGAAAAAAAAAACTTAAAAAAACTCGCCATGGCTCTTACTAAATACCTCATACTGTCTACTTTCCAAAAATAAGTAATTTGGGGTGTATTTGTACTGTCCTGCCATTTTAGGAGCCTCAAGAAAAGAGATAGACCATCAGTACATCGGGATTGATACATTTTCAAATATATACCATAGTTTGTAGATGCTTTTTCACAAACCGATTAATATACAGTACCTTGAAAAAGTATTTATACCCCTTGAAATTTTCCTAATTTTTTCATGGTTCAACCAAAAACGTAAATGTATTTTACTGGGATTTTATGTGATAGACCAACACAAAGTGGCACATAATTGGGAAGGAGAAGGAAAATAATAAATGGTTTTCAAAATTTATTACAAATAAATATGTGAAAAGTGTGGCGTACATTTGTATTCAGCCCCCTTTACTCAGATATCCCTAACTAAAATCTAGTGGAACCAATTGCCTTCAGAAGTCAACTAATTGGTAAATAAAGTCCACTTGTTTGTAATTTAATCTCAGTATAAATACAGCTGTTCTGTGAAGCCCTCAGAGGTTTGTTAGAAAACCTTAGTGAACAAACAGCATGAAGGCCAAGGAACACACCAGACAGGTCAGGGATAAAGTTGTGGAGAAGTTTAAAGCAGGGTTAGGTTATAAATAAATATCCCAAGCTTTAAACATCTCACGGAGCACTGTTCAATCCATCATCCAAAAATGGAAAGAATATGGCACAAATGCAAACCTACCAAGACATGACCATCCACCTATGGTAACTCTGGAGTGGCTGGAGAGATCCACAGCTTAGGTGGGAGAATCTGTCCACAGGACAACTATTAGTGTCGTATACTCCACAAATCTGGCCTTTATGGAAGAGTGGCAAGAAGAAAGCCATTGTTGAAAGAAAGCCATAAGAAGTCCCGTTTGCAGTTTGCGAGAAGCCATGTGGGGGACACAGCAAACATGTGGAAGAAGGTGCTCTGGTAAGATGAGACCAAAATGTTACTTTTTGGCCTAAAAGCAAAATGCTATGTGTGGCGGAAAACTAACACTGGACATCACCCTGAACACACCATCCCCACTGTGAAACATGGTGGTGGCAGCATCATGTTTTGGGGATGCTTTTCTTCAGCAGGGACAGGGAAGCTGGCCAGAGTTGATGGGAAGATGAATGGAGCCAAATACAGGGCAATCTTAAGCCTCGTACACACGGTCGGACTTCCATCAGACTTTTCCCTGGATTTTTGTCCGAACGGAGTTGGCCGGGCACACCCATAGCATACACACCACAGGACTTTTCTGCAAACTTTCCCAAAACTTTTGCAACATCACGTGGTTTTTCAGCTCTTTTCTGCTCTTTACCGCCACCCTTTGGTCAACTTCTGCTATTGTTGGTTGATTTTAACATTAGTTGTTTTGTCCATCGGACAAAAGTCCTATGGTTTTCTGTACACACGGTCGGACTTTGCTCCATCGGACTTTTGGTGGCCAAAAGTTTGCCCGTTTGCAGACCCAACTTTTGTCCGATGAAAACACAAAAAAAAGCAAAAAAGTTTGTTCGATGGAGCGTACACACGGTCGGATTGTTGGTCCAACTTGCTCAAAATGAAGTTTGTTGGCCAAAAGTCCGACCGTGTGTACGGGGCTTTAGAAGAAAACCTGTTAGAGTCTGCAAAAGACTTGAGACTGCGGCGAAGGTTCAACTTCCAGCAGGACAACGATCCTAAACATATAGCCAGAACTACAAGATCAAAGCATATTCAGGTGTTAGAATGGCCCAGTCAAATTCCAGCTCTAAATCCAATTGAGAATCTGTGGCAAGACTTGAAATTGCTGTTCACAGATAGAGATGTACAGAACTATTCGCCGGCGAACAGTTCCCGGCGAACATAGCTTGTTCGCGTTCGCCGCGGCCGGCGAACATATGCGATGTTCGGTCCGCCCCCTATTCATTATCATTGAGCAAACTTTGACCCTGTACCTCACAGTCAGCAGACACATTCCAGCCAATCAGCAGCATACCCTCCCTCCCAGACCCTCCCACCTCCTGGACAGCATCCATTTTAGATTCATTCTCAAGCTGCAGTCTTAGCGAGAGGAGGGACAGTTTAGCTGCTGCTTACACTTGCCTAGCCTAGGGAAAGCTAGGCTAGGCAAGTGTATTCAGTGTTCACTCCACTCCTGAAAGACTCATCTGATCTCTGCTGTAAGCACAGCGTCCTGACAGCACCCCAAAAAGCCCTTTTTAGGGCTGGTAAAACACCAGTCTGCTTTTTTTTTTTTCCTGGACAGCATCTATTTTAGATTCAGTCTGTACTTAAGCTGCAGTGTTAGCCAGAGGAGGGACAGTTTAGCTGCTGCTGATTTTATAGGGAAAGCTAGGCTAGGCAAGTGTATTCAGTGTTCACTCCACTCCTGAAAGACTCATCTGATCTCTGCTGTAAGCACAGCGTCCTGACAGCACCCCAAAAAGCCCTTTTTAGGGCTGGTAAAACACCAGTCTGCTTTTTTGTTTTTTCCTGGACAGCATCTATTTTAGATTCAGTCTGAACTTAAGCTACAGTGTTAGCCAGAGGAGGGACAGTTTAGCTGCTGCTGATTTTATAGGAAAAGCTAGGCTAGGCCAGTGTATTCAGTGTTCACTCCACTCCTGAAAGACTCATCTGATCTCTGCTGTAAGCACAGCGTCCTGACAGCACCCCAAAAAGCCCTTTTTAGGGCTGGTAAAACACCAGTCTGCTTTTTTGTTTTTTCCTGGACAGCATCTATTTTAGATTCAGTCTGTACTTAAGCTGCAGTGTTAGCCAGAGGAGGGACAGTTTAGCTGCTGCTGATTTTATAGGGAAAGCTAGGCTAGGCAAGTGTATTCAGTGTTCACTCCACTCCTGAAAGACTCATCTGATCTCTGCTGTAAGCACAGCGTCCTGACAGCACCCCAAAAAGCCCTTTTTAGGGCTGGTAAAACACCAGTCTGCTTGTTTTTTTTTCTGGACAGCATCTATTTTAGATTCAGTCTGTACTTAAGCTGCAGTGTTAGCCAGAGGAGGGACAGTTTAGCTGCTGCTGATTTTATAGGGAAAGCTAGGCTAGGCAAGTGTATTCAGTGTTCACTCCACTCCTGAAAGACTCATCTGATCTCTGCTGTAAGCACAGCGTCCTGACAGCACCCCAAAAAGCCCTTTTTAGGGCTGGTAAAACACCAGTCTGCTTTTTTGTTTTTTCCTGGACAGCATCTATTTTAGATTCAGTCTGAACTTAAGCTACAGTGTTAGCCAGAGGAGGGACAGTTTAGCTGCTGCTGATTTTATAGGGAAAGCTATAGGCAAGTGTATTCAGTGTTCACTCCACTCCTGAAAGACTCATCTGATCTCTGCTGTAAGCACGGCGTCCTGACAGCACCCCAAAAAGCCCTTTTTAGGGCTGGTAAAACACCATCTGCTTTTTTGTTTTTTCCTGGACAGCATCTATTTTAGATTCAGTCTGTACTTAAGCTGCAGTGTTAGCCAGAGGAGGGACAGTTTAGCTGCTGCTGATTTTATAGGGAAAGCTATAGGCAAGTGTATTCAGTGTTCACTCCACTCCTGAAAGACTCATCTGATCTCTGCTGTAAGCACAGCGTCCTGACAGCACCCCAAAAAGCCCTTTTTAGGGCTGGTAAAACACCAGTCTGCTTTTTTGTTTTTTCCTGGACAGCATCTATTTTAGATTCAGTCTGTACTTAAGCTGCAGTGTTAGCCAGAGGAGGGACAGTTTAGCTGCTGCTGATTTTATAGGGAAAGCTAGGCTAGGCCAGTGTATTCAGTGTTCACTCCACTCCTGAAAGACTCATCTGATCTCTGCTGTAAGCACAGCGTCCTGACAGCACCCCAAAAAGCCCTTTTTAGGGCTGGTAAAACACCAGTCTGCTTTTTTGTTTTTTCCTGGACAGCATCTATTTTAGATTCAGTCTGTACTTAAACTGCAGTGTTAGCCAGAGGAGGGACAGTTTAGCTGCTGCTGATTTTATAGGGAAAGCTATAGGCAAGTGTATTCAGTGTTCACTCCACTCCTGAAAGACTCATCTGATCTCTGCTGTAAGCACAGCGTCCTGACAGCACCCCAAAAAGCCCTTTTTAGGGCTGGTAATACACCAGTCTGCTTTTTTGTTTTTTCCTGGACAGCATCTATTTTAGATTCAGTCTGTACTTAAGCTGCAGTGTTAGCCAGAGGAGGGACAGTTTAGCTGCTGCTGATTTTATAGGGAAAGCTAGGCTAGTGTATTCAGTGTTCACTCCACTCCTGAAAGACTCATCTGATCTCTGCTGTAAGCACAGCGTCCTGACAGCACCCCAAAAAGCCCTTTTTAGGGCTGGTAAAACACCAGTCTGCTTTTTTGTTTTTTCCTGGACAGCATCTATTTTAGATTCAGTCTGTACTTAAGCTGCAGTGTTAGCCAGAGGAGGGACAGTTTAGCTGCTGCTGATTTTATAGGGAAAGCTATAGGCAAGTGTATTCAGTGTTCACTCCACTCCTGAAAGACTCATCTGATCTCTGCTGTAAGCACAGCGTCCTGACAGCACCCCTAAAACACCAGTCTGCTTTTTTGTTTTTTCCTGGACAGCATCTATTTTAGATTCAGTCTGTACTTAAGCTACAGTGTTAGCCAGAGGAGGGACAGTTTAGCTGCTGCTGATTTTATAGGGAAAGCTATAGGCAAGTGTATTCAGTGTTCACTCCACTCCTGAAAGACTCATCTGATCTCTGCTGTAAGCACAGCGTCCTGACAGCACCCCAAAAAGCCCTTTTTAGGGCTGGTAAAACACCAGTCTGCTTTTTTGTTTTTTCCTGGACAGCATCTATTTTAGATTCAGTCTGTACTTAAGCTGCAGTGTTAGCCAGAGGAGGGACAGTTTAGCTGCTGCTGATTTTATAGGGAAAGCTAGGCTAGGCCAGTGTATTCAGTGTTCACTCCACTCCTGAAAGACTCATCTGATCTGTGCTGTAAGCACAGCGTCCTGACAGCACCCCAAAAAGCCCTTTTTAGGGCTGGTAAAACACCAGTCTGCTTGTTTTTTTTTTTCTGGACAGCATCTATTTTAGATTCAGTCTGAACTTAAGCTACAGTGTTAGCCAGAGGAGGGACAGTTTAGCTGCTGCTGATTTTATAGGGAAAGCTAGGCTAGGCCAGTGTATTCAGTGTTCACTCCACTCCTGAAAGACTCATCTGATCTCTGCTGTAAGCACAGCGTCCTGACAGCACCCCAAAAAGCCCTTTTTAGGGCTGGTAAAACACCAGTCTGCTTTTTTGTTTTTTCCTGGACAGCATCTATTTTAGATTCAGTCTGTACTTAAGCTGCAGTGTTAGCCAGAGGAGGGACAGTTTAGCTGCTGCTGATTTTATAGGGAAAGCTAGGCTAGGCCAGTGTATTCAGTGTTCACTCCACTCCTGAAAGACTCATCTGATCTCTGCTGTAAGCACAGCGTCCTGACAGCACCCCAAAAAGCCCTTTTTAGGGCTGGTAAAACACCAGTCTGCTTTTTTGTTTTTTCCTGGACAGCATCTATTTTAGATTCAGTCTGTACTTAAGCTGCAGTGTTAGCCAGAGGAGGGACAGTTTAGCTGCTGCTGATTTTATAGGGAAAGCTAGGCTAGGCCAGTGTATTCAGTGTTCACTCCACTCCTGAAAGACTCATCTGATCTCTGCTGTAAGCACAGCGTCCTGACAGCACCCCAAAAAGCCCTTTTTAGGGCTGGTAAAACACCAGTCTGCTTGTTTTTTTCCCCCGGCACAGTAGCTTACATAAAAAAAACCACAACAGTTTTGACTGCAGTAGATGAGCAGTCAGTTGCCTGCCAGCGTGTGTGTCAGACCTACAGTGTCTACTGTGCCAACTTCTGCCAGTGCACAGTGCCACTCATATCTGGTGTCACAGTAGCTTGCACGCATAGTACAACTAAACTAATCTAAAAAAAATGACAGGCAAAGGCAGGCCACCCCGCAGGGGCTGTCGTGGTCGTGGTGCTGTGATTCCCTTTGGCCCAAGAATAATGCCCAGTGTTCAGGGGCCACGTACCCTGAACTCGAAAAGTTCTGAGGACATAGTTGACTGGCTAACACAGGACAGCCAATCTTCTACAGCTTCCGCTCGGAACCTTGACGCACCATCCTTCTCCAGCTCAGCTTTGGGCACCTCTCAAGTTCCCACTCGCCCGCCTGCCGCCACCACCAACACTAGCACCACAGTTACTTCACTTGATCTGTCAGAGGAGTTATTTACACATGAGTTGGAAGAAATGAGTGATGCGCAAACATTATTGCCAGAGGATGTAGATAAAAGGGATATGTCTCAGTCAGGCAGCATTACACACATGGATGTACGGTGTGATGATGATGATGTTGTACCCGCTGCTGCTTCCTTTGCTGAGTTGTCAGATACAAGTGAAGCAGTTGATGATGACGATGTGGATGTCACGTGGGTGCCCGCTCGAAGAGAAGAAGAACAGGGGGAAAGTTCAGATGGGGAGACAGAGAGGAGGAGGAGACGAGTTGGAAGGAGGGGTAGGTCGTCGCAAGGAGCTAGTGGCACAGTCAGACAGCATGTATCGGCACCCGGGGTCAGCCAGACAGCACGCCAATCAACGCATGCTGTTGCCACCACCAGAATGCCGCCATTGCAAAGCTCAGCAGTGTGGCATTTTTTTTGTGTGTCTGCCTCTGATAACAGCGATGCCATTTGCAACCTGTGCCAAAAGAAACTGAGTCGTGGGAAATCCAACACCCACCTAGGTACAACTGCTTTGCGAAGGCACATGATCTCACATCACAAACGCCTATGGGATCAACACATGATGACGAGTACAAGCAGCACACAAGCTCAAAGCCACCATCCTCCTCCTGGTCCAGCATCTTCAGCCACGTCAACCACTGCTGTCCTCCTTGCCCCCTCTCAACCATCTGACACTACGTCTCTCGCCTTGAGCAGTTCCTGCTCATCTGCCCACAGTCAGGTGTCTGTCAAGGATATGTTTGAGCGTAAGAAGCCAATGTCACAGAGTCACCCCCTTGCCCGGCGTCTGACAGCTGGCTTGTCGGAACTCTTAGCCCGCCAGCTTTTACCATACAAGCTGGTGGAGTCTGAGGCCTTCAAAAAATTTGTAGCTATTGGGACACCGCAGTGGAAGGTACCCGGCCGAAATTTCTTTTCACAAAAGGCAATCCCCAACCTGTACTCTATTGTGCAAAAGGAAGTCATGGCATGTCTGGCACACAGTGTTGGGGCAAGGGTCCATCTGACCACTGATACCTGGTCTGCAAAGCACGGTCAGGGCAGGTATATCACCTACACTGCTCATTGGGTAAACCTGCTGACGGCTGCCAAGCATGTAATGCGTGGCTCTGCAGAGGAGTTGGTGGTGACACCACCACGACTTGCAGGCAGGCCTGCTGTCACCTCCTCTACTCCTCCTACTCCATCCTCTTCGATAACCTCCTCGGCTGAGTCCTCTTCTGCTGCTGCGTCTTGCTCCACATCAACAGCACCCCCCCAGCTCCCCAGGGGCTATTCCACATCCCGGATACGACAGTGTCACGCTGTCTTGGGGTTGACTTGCCTGAAAGCAGAGAGTCACACCGGACCAGCACTCCTGTCCGCCCTGAACGCACAGGTGGATCAGTGGCTGACTCCGCACCAACTGGAGATCGGCAAAGTGGTGTGTGACAACGGAAGCAATTTGTTGGCGGCATTGAGTTTGGGCAAGTTGACACATGTGCCGTGCATGGCACATGTGTTAAATCTGATTGTACAACGCTTTGTGCATAAGTACCCAGACTTACAGGATGTCCTCAAGCAGGCCAGGAAGGTGTGTGGCCATTTCAGGCGTTCCTACACAGCCATGGCGCACTTTTCAGATATCCAGCAGCGAAACAACATGCCAGTGAGGCGCTTGATTTGCGACAGCCCGACACGTTGGAATTCAACACTCCTAATGTTCGACCGCCTGCTCCAACAAGAAAAAGCCGTCAACGAGTATTTGTATGACCGGGGTGCTAGGACAGCCTCTGCGCAGCTGGGAATTTTTTTGCCACGTTACTGGACGCTCATGCGCAATGCCTGTAGGCTCATGCGTCCTTTTGAGGAGGTGACAAACCTAGTCAGTCGCACTGAAGGCACCATCAGCGACATCATCCCATTTGTTTTCTTCCTGGAGCGTGCCCTGCGAAGAGTGCTGGATCAGGCCGTAGATGAGCGTGAAGAGGAAGAGGAAGAGTTGTGGTCACCATCACCACCACCAGAAACAGCCTTATCAGCATCGCTTGCTGGACCTGCGGCAACGCTGGAAGAGGAGTCTGAGGAAGAGGAGTCAGAGGAGGAATGTGGCTTTGAGGAGGAGGAGGAAGACCAACCACAGCAGGCATCCCAGGGTGCTCGTTGTCACCTATCTGGTACCCGTGGTGTTGTACGTGGCTGGGGGGAAGAACAGACCTTCAGTGAGATCAGTGAGGATGAGGAACAGGACATGAGTAGCTCGGCATCCAACCTTGTGCAAATGGGGTCTTTCATGCTGTCGTGCCTGTTGAGGGACCCTCGTATAAAAAGGCTGAAGGAGAACGACCTGTATTGGGTGGCCACGCTACTAGACCCCCGGTATAAGCAGAAAGTGCCAGAAATGTTACCGAATTACAGGAAGACGGAAAGGATGCAGCAGTTCCAAAATAAATTAAAAAGTATGCTTTACACAGCGTATAAGGGTGATGTCACAGCACAACGGGAATCTAACAGGGGAAGAGGTGAAAGTAATCCTCCTCCTACCACGACCATGCCGGCAAGGACAGGACGCTTTACAGACGTATTGTTGATGGAGGACATGCGGAGCTTTTTAAGTCCTACGCATCGCCACAGCCCTTCGGGGTCCACCCTCAGAGAACGACTCGACCGACAGGTAGCAGACTACCTCGCCTTAACTGCAGATATCGACACTCTGAGGAGCGATGAACCCCTTGACTACTGGGTGTGCAGGCTTGACCTGTGGCCTGAGCTATCCCAATTTGCGATAGAACATCTGGCCTGCCCCGCTTCAAGTGTCCTTTCAGAAAGGACCTTCAGTGCAGCAGGAGGTATTGTCACTGAGAAGAGAAGTCGCCTAGGTCAAAAAAGTCTAGATTACCTCACCTTTATTAAGATGAATGAGGCATGGATCCCGAAGGGACTGACAGTGGGCGATACATTTGACTAAAAAAGGCCTGATGAGATGAGCTGCCTTGGGCTAAAAATGGTCCACAAGCCGCAATGTTTTAGGGCACTTTCTGCCTGAAAAACATAATTTTTTCTGGCCGCTGCTACAGCAGCGGCTGCAACAATACCTAATTTTACAGGCATGTGTACATGCCTAATTTTTCTGGCCTCTGGTGCTGCACTGTGGCTGCAAAAAAAACAAACAAAAAAACACATACCTGTGTCAATTCCCCTTCGTGATCGTTACCTTGTTGTGGTGAAGGGGCTTGCGTATCACAATGAAGCGACCACCTCTATGAGTGTGTTGGCAATGGCGTTGTTGGCACACCCCAGATGGTAAGGTCGTTGCTTCATTGTGAACAGACCAAAAGCGATCGGCTTGATAATTTTGCATAGAAAAAACATAAATATTCTTTGTGATCATCTAAGGTGATCATTAAAGCCTTGCGGTTGTGCAAATGGACTGTTTGCAGTTGTTTGCGGTGCGTTAAACGGGGAGTTTGGTCTGTCCGAGTTTGGTCTGTCACTGTGAAGCGGGCGTAACCCTTACACTACCTGATCGATACAACATCATACCTGATGTTTTAAAGCACGTTATTCCAAACACATTAGGAATGTTAGGTGATTTATGCCCTTTATGGATTAAAACCCGACTCTGCGTCAACTACGTAATTTTCCATGGGAGTTTTGCCATGGATCCCCCTCCGGCATGCCACAGTCCAGGTGTTAGTCCCCTTGAAACAACTTTTCCATCACTATTGTGGCCAGAAAGAGTCCCTGTGGGTTTTAAAATTTGCCTGCCTATTGAAGTCTATGGCGGTTCGCCGGGTTCGCCCGTTCGCGAACATTTGCGGCAGTTCGCGTTCGCCGTTCGCGAACGGAAAATTTTATGTTCGCGACATCACTATTCACAGACCCTTTCCATCCAATCTGACAGAGCTTGAGCTATTTTGCAAAGACGAATGGGCAAAAATGTCACTCTCTAGATGTGCAAAGCTGGTAAAGACATCCCCAAAAAGACTTGCAGCTGTAATTGCAGAGAAAAGGTGGTTCTACAAAGTATTGAGTATAGGGGGGGCTGAATACTTTTCACATATTTGTAAAAAAAAATGAAAACCATTTATCATTTTCCTTCCACTTCCCAATTATGTGCCACTTTGTGTTGGTCCATCACATAAAATCCCAATAAAATACATTTACGTTTCTCGTTGTAACATGACAAAATGTGGAAAATTTCAAGGGATATAAATACCTTTTCAAGGCACTGTACACTTATTGGGCTTTTCTTTTACCAAAGACTAGGGATGAGCCGAACACCCCCGGGTTCGGTTCGCACCAGAACCCGCGAACGGACCGAAAGTTCGCACGAACATTAGAACCCTATTAAATACAATGGATGCGAACGTTCGAATTCTAAAGTGCTAATTATAACGACTATTATCCATGTTATTGTCCTAAACAGAATTTGGGAACCCGGGTTCTGCACCAGGGGACATGTATCAATGCAAAAAGAAGTTTTAAAAACGGCCGTTTTTCGGGAGCAGTCATTTTAATGATGCATAAAGTGAAAAAAAAAAGTCAAATATTCCTTTAAATATTGTACCTGGGGGGTGTCTAAAGTATGCCTGTGAAGTGCGACGTGTTTCCCGTGTTTAGAACTGTCCCTGCACAAAATTACATTTCTAAAGGAAAAAAAAGCCATTTAAAACTGCTTGCGGCTTTAATGTAATGTCTGGTCCCGGTAATATGGATGAAAATCTTTAAGAAAAATGGCATAGCTACCCCATCACCCCCCCCCCCCCTTACCCCAGCCCATTACCAGCCCCTTTGGGTCTTGTATGGATATTATGGGGAACCCCGCACACAAAATAAAAAAGGCCCTATATACTCTGAACAGCCGTATACAGGCGGTGCATACAAGATAGGGACTGTAGGTTTGTTCTTATGTAGAATCTGTTTGTAATTTTGAACAGCTACATTGTTTAAGTGTAGCTCCAGCCCAAATACCTATTTTTAAGCTTTTTGGAAAACATAGGGAAGGGTTATCACCCCTGTAACATTTGTTTTGCTGTCTGTGCCCCAGTTCAGAACATTTCACCTCACTTTGCGTCCCAATGACAACTGTTTTTGAAATGTGGTGTTTTTATTGAAACAAGGATTGGTGATAAAGCATCAGTAGAGAGGAGACACCTTTCTCCCATATTAATTCTTACAGGAGAGAATTTTCCTTCCTAGGGGTAGATTTCCTCTCACTTCCTGTTGTCTTCTTCCGTTTGCAAGTAGGAGTCGTTTGTAAGTTGGATGTTTGAAAGTAGGGACCTGCCGTATATACTCAGCAGAAATTGGCCCCTTAGGTGTTGGTGTTGGCACAACACTGTAAGCACTCACAGTTACTCTTGGTGGGTGCTGGAACGCCCTGCTGTCAACTATTATATCAGGAATTGTAATAACATATAATTGTTGAACAGTGGTAGTAAAAATTGGGCCTTTGATGGTGGTGCTGGTGCCACAACACTGTAAGGCCTGACAGTTACTCTTGGTGGGCGCAGCAATGGGCCCTGCTGTGAATTATTAGATCAATAATTATAATTGCATGCCCCTGTTGAACAGGGGCTGAAAAATTGGGCCTTTGGTGGTGGTGGTGGTGTTGACACAACACTGTAAGGCCTGACAGTTACTCTTGGTGGGCGCAGCAATGGGCCCTGCTGTGAATTATTAGATCAATAATTATAATTGCATGCCCCTGTTGAACAGGGGCTGAAAAATTGGGCCTTAGGCACTGGTGGCACAACACTGCAACCCCTCACAGATACTGTACTTGGAGCACAGCAATGAGGCCTGTTGCAAAGTATTGCATCAAAAATTGTAATTACACACCCCTGTTAAACAGGGGCTGAAAAATTGGGCCTTAGCCACTGGTGGCGGCACCCATAAACCAAAATGATCTTCCAAGCTATCATCATTAATCGGATCATTGAGGAGGAGGAGGAGGATAGCCAGTCAACATAACAGCACAGGCACTCAGCATCAGCATCAGTCTTGAAGGGATGTGACATTTTAAAATCAATTAGTCTGTTATATCAGCATCAGGTGTGTGGTAGCTGGTGGTGATCCAAGACTGGTTCATCTTGATGAAAGTCAGTCGATCAACCGAGTCGGTGGACAGGCGCACCCTGTGATCCGTGACAAATCCTCCAGCAGCACTGAATGTGCGTTCTGAAAGAACGCTGGATGCAGGACAGGCCAGTAGCTCAATTGCATACTGTGCAAGCTCTGGCCAGTGATCCATTCTCAAGACCCAGTAAGCCAGAGGACTTTCGGTGGGGAAGGTGTCCAAGTCTGACCTTGCCCCTAGGTATTCCTGCACCATGTATATGAGACGCTGGCGATGGTTGCTGGAACCGATCATACTTTGGGGCTGCGGACTAAAGAATTGTCTGAACGCATCGCTCAGACTGCCACCTTCCCCACCGCTCCTTCTTTGACTGCCCGAAGCCTCAGCAACTCGTTGTCCAGGACCAGGAGTTTGTAACCTCCCAGTCTCTGGGAACGCGTTGCACAGACCTTTCTGCAAGGCCTCCCGGAGTTGTCTCATCCTCTGCTCCCTCTGCGACGGTAACATAAGGTCCGCAACCTTACCCTTGTACCGTGGATCAAGGAGAGTGGCCAGCCAGTAATGGTCCCTCTCCTTGATCCGAAGAATATGAGGATCCTTCCGCAGACTTTGCAGGATCAGGGAGGCCATGCAGCGTAGGTTAGCTGAGGCATTCAGTCCGGAGTCCTCTGGGTTACTAAGGACGACATGATCCGCAGCCACCTCCTCCCAGCCACGTACAAGTCCACTGGTTTCTTGGGACTGTAAATCATCCCTAAAAGACTGCTGCTGATGATGCTGAGTGCCAGCCTCCACCTCCATGCTGACACAATCCTCCTCCTCCTCCTCCTCCTCCTCTTCCTGTGCGATGGGTGGGACAGAAGGAACACTGTCTGGGTAAAGGGGGCCTTGAGAGGCAAGGAAGTCCTCCTCTTCCTGCCTCTGTTCTGCCTCAAGTGCCCTGTCCATTATTCCACGCAGCGTGTGCTCCAACAGGTGGACAAGAGGTACAGTGTCACTGATGCATGCACTGTCACTGCTCACCATCCTCGTGGCCTCCTCAAATGGTGCCAGGACAGTGCATGCATCCCTGATCATGCCCCACTGGCGTGGTGAAAAAAAACCGAGCTCCCCTGACCCTGTCCTGGTGCCGTAGTCGCACAGGTACTCATTGATGGCCCTCTGCTGCGTGTGCAGCCGCTGCAGCATGGCCAACGTTGAGTTCCACCTGGTGGGCATGTCACATATAAGGCGGTTCTTGGGCAGGTTCAACTCCTTTTGCAGCTCAGCCAGGCGAGCACTGGCATTATAAGATTTGCGGAAATGCACACAGACTTTCCTGGCCTGCCTCAGGACATCCTGTAAGCCCGGGTACCTGCCCAAGAACCGCTGCACCACCGGGTTAAGGACGTGAGCCACACAGGGCACATGGGTCAGTTGTCCCTGTCGGAGGGCGGAGAGGAGGTTGGTGCCATTGTCGCAAACCACCATTCCTGGCTTAAGCTGGCGTGGCGTCAACCACCTCTCGGCCTGCCCCTGCAGAGCAGACAGGACCTCTGCCCCAGTGTGGCTCCTGTCCCCCAAACACACCAGCGCAAGCACGGCATGGCATCTTTTTGCCTGCGTACTTGCGTAGCCCCTTGAACGCCTACGGAGCACCGCTGGTTCCGAGGACAAAGCACAGGAAGAGGCCATGGAGGAAGAAGAAGAGGAGGGGGTGGAGAAGAGAGGTGTGTCACAACCAGTAGTAGCATTTTGGAGGCGTGGCGGTGGAACAACCTCCAACACTACTGCACCTTGTCCTGCATCCTTCCCAGCTGCCAAAAGAGTGACCCAATGGGCCGTGAAAGAAAGGTAACGTCCCTGTCCATGCCTGCTGGACCATGAGTCAGCGGTAATATGCACCTTACCGCTGACCACCTATCCAGCGAGGCCAAGACATTGCCTTCCACATGCCTGTAGAGAGCCGGAATCGCCTTCCGTGAGAAAAAGTGGCGTTTGGGAACCTGCCACTGAGGAACCGCACATTGCACAAACTCACGGAAGGGGGCCGAGTCTACCAACTGAAAAGGCAGCAGTTGAAGCGCTAGCAATTTAGCCAAGCTAGCATTCAACCGCTGGGCATGTGGATGGCTGGGAGTGAACTTCTTTCGACGGTCCATCAGCTGGGGCAGGGAAATTTGCCTGCTAGAATCGGACGTCAGTGTACTGCTAGAAGAGTGGCCGCAAGTACTAGGCTGTGACACACCTAATTCTACACCTTCATTCCTCTCAGTGCAGGTTTCAGAGAGGACTGAAGGTATAGTGGGGTTGGAGATCCCAGCTGATGCGGTGCAAGGAGAGGTCCGCTTTGTTCTTTGGTGTGGGTCTTTAAGGTAGACTTGCCAACGAGCTGCATGGCAGGTCAACATATGTCTGATCAAGCATGTGGTGCCCAAGCGGCTGATGTTTTGGCCACGCGATATACGCTTGAGACATATGTTGCAAACAGCAGCTGTGCGATCTGATGCACTCGCCTCAAAAAAGGCCCACACCAAAGAACTTTTTGAATGACGGGCAGAGGCAGCGCCCTGCACAGGCGGAGCTCTGCGGTGTGATTCCGTCGGTGTGCTGCCCATACGCTGGCCACCCAAGGGCATCCTGCCTCGTTGGAGATGTGCCTCCTCCTCATCCTCCTCCTCCTCCTCTCTCCTATTAGGCACCCACGTGGAGTCAGTGACCTCATCATCCCCTCCCTCCTCATCACTGGAGCCAATCTGGCAGTATGCTGCAGCTGCTGGAGCATGACTGCCATATTGGTGTCCTTCTTGAGCATCCCCTCTCTCTGCTCTCACGCTACTGCCTTCCTCTAGCTGGGTATCATCATCAGATCCTTCCAAAGCGCTGGGCATCCTCCTGGAGCATGTACCCAACACTGTGCTCAAACAGTTCGGGGGACTCCTCAGGAGGAGGACATGGTGGGTCTAGGGAAGGAGTGACTAAAGATGACATTGATACCAGAGAAGAGGACGCTTTGGCAGCTGCTTTGCCAGTACCCTGAGCCTGGGTGAGAGAGGATGAGGAGGATGAGGTGGGCTTGGTCATCCACTCTACCAAGTCTTCGGCATGATGTGGCTCAACATGTCCAGCTGCCGAAAAGAAGGACAAGCGTGTCCCATGGCCATGTGCTGATGACAATGCACCGCGTCCACGACCAGCACTGTTGCCCCCAGACACAGAGCCTGCTTGCCCTCTTTTTTTGCCTCCTGACTGTCTGTCTCTCCTTGTTTGCCTTCCAGACATTTTAATGGATGGCCTGCAGGGAGATGGGAAAAACAGCAATAAGGGCTACCTTCAGGTGTATACTGTGCAGGAGGCTTAGCAACAATGACACTGACACTGTCCCCTGCCAATCCTTCTCTGTCCCTAAACACAAGGATTTGCAATATGCTTCAGCAAGATTGGTTTAGCACAGAATAGCACACTGACAGTTTCCCTCACTGTCCTTCTCTGTCCCTACAAACAAGGTTTAGCACAGAATAGCACACTGACACTTTCCTTCTCTGTCCCTACAAACAAGGTTTAGCACAGAATAGCACACTGATAGTTTCCCTTACTGTCCTTCTCTGTCCCTACAAACAAGATTTAGCACAGAATAGCACACTGATAGTTTCCACGAGTGTCCTTCTCTGTCCCTAAACTCAAGGATTTCAAATACGGTTCAGCAAGATTGGTTTAGAACAGAATAGCACACTGACAGTTTCCCTCACTGTCCTTCTCTGTCCCTACAAACAAGATTTAGCACAGAATAGCACACTGATAGTTTCCACGAGTGTCCTTCTCTGTCCCTAAACTCAAGGATTTAAAATACGGTTCAGCAAGATTGGTTTAGAACAGAATAGCACACTGACAGTTTCCCTCACTGTCCTTCTCTGTCTCTAAACTCAAGGATTTCTAATACGGTTCAGCAAGATTGGTTTAGAACAGAATAGCACACTGACAGTTTCCCTCACTGTCCTTCTCTGTCCCTACAAACAAGGTTTAGCACAGAATAGCACACTGATAGTTTCCACGAGTGTCCTTCTCTGTCCCTAAACTCAAGGATTTCAAATACGGTTCAGCAAGATTGGTTTAGAACAGAATAGCACACTGACAGTTTCCCCGAGTGTCCTTCTCTGTCCCTAAACTCAAGGATTTCAAATACGGTTCAGCAAGATTGGTTTAGAACAAAATAGCACACTGACAGTTTCCCTCACTGTCCTTCTCTGTCCCTACAAACAAGGTTTAGCACAGAATAGCACACTGACAGTTTCCCTCACTGTCCTTCTCTGTCCCTACAAACAAGATTTAGCACAGAATAGCACACTGATAGTTTCCCTCACTGTCCTTCTCTGTCCCTACAAACAAGATTTAGCACAGAATAGCACACTGATAGTTTCCACGAGTGTCCTTCTCTGTCCCTAAACTCAAGGATTTCAAATACGGTTCAGCAAGATTGGTTTAGAACAGAATAGCACACTGACAGTTTCCCTCACTGTCCTTCTCTGTCCCTACAAACAAGGTTTAGCACAGAATAGCACACTGACACTTTCCCTCACTGTCCTTCTTTGTCCCTACAAACAAGGTTTAGCACAGAATAGCACACTGATAGTTTCCACGAGTGTCCTTCTCTGTCCCTAAACTCAAGGATTTCAAATACGGTTCAGCAAGATTGGTTTAGAACAGAATAGCACACTGACAGTTTCCCTCACTGTCCTTCTCTGTCCCTACAAACAAGGTTTAGCACAGAATAGCACACTGACACTTTCCCTCACTGTCCTTCTCTGTCCCTACAAACAAGGTTTAGCACAGAATAGCACCCTGATAGTTTCCCTCACTGTCCTTCTCTGTCCCTACAAACAAGATTTAGCACAGAATAGCACACTGATAGTTTCCACGAGTGTCCTTCTCTGTCCCTAAACTCAAGGATTTCAAATCCGGTTCAGCAAGATTGGTTTAGAACAGAATAGCACACTGACAGTTTCCCCGAGTGTCCTTCTCTGTCCCTAAACTCAAGGATTTCAAATACGGTTCAGCAAGATTGGTTTAGAACAGAATAGCACACTGACAGTTTCCCTCACTGTCCTTCTTCGTTCCTACAAACAAGGTTTAGCACAGAATAGCACACTGATAGTTTCCCTCACTGTCCTTCTCTGTCCCTACAAACAAGATTTAGCACAGAATAGCACACTGATAGTTTCCACGAGTGTCCTTCTCTGTCCCTAAACTCAAGGATTTCAAATACGATTCAGCAAGATTGGTTTAGAACAGAATAGCACACTGACAGTTTCCCTCACTGTCCTTCTCTGTCCCTACAAACAAGATTTAGCACAGAATAGCACACTGATAGTTTCCCTCACTGTCCTTCTCTGTCCCTACAAACAAGATTTAGCACAGAATAGCACACTGATAGTTTCCACGAGTGTCCTTCTCTGTCCCTAAACTCAAGGATTTCAAATACGGTTCAGCAAGATTGGTTTAGAACAGAATAGCACACTGATAGTTTCACTCACTGTCCTTCTCTGTCCCTACAAACAAGATTTAGCACACTGATAGTTTCCACGAGTGTCCTTCTCTGTCCCTAAACTCAAGGATTTCAAATACGGTTCAGCAAGATTGGTTTAGAACAGAATAGCACACTGACACTTTCCCTCACTGTCCTTCTCTGTCCCTACAAACAAGGTTTAGCACAGAATAGCACACTGACACTTTCCCTCACTGTCCTTCTCTGTCCCTACAAACAAGGTTTAGCACAGAATAACACACTGACACTCTCCCTACCTATCCTTCTCTGTCCCTAAACACAAGGAATCCAGGATTAGTAAAGGAAAAAAATGACACTGTCCCTGCCTATGCTTCTCTTTCCCTGCTCCGGAACACACTACACAAGGCCGCCGCGCTGGCTGCCTTTTATAGTGTGGGGCGTGTACTAAACCCCCTCAGCAATAATTGGCCACAGGCATCCTGCCTGTGGCCAATCATTGCTCTCCTCGCTGCCGGCGCTGTGATTGGCCAAGCATGCGGGGTCACAGTGCATGCTTGGCCAATCACAGCGCCTGGATGACACTGCGATGGCGTAGTGCATTGTGGGCCGTTCGTGTCACTCGAATTTGGCACGAACGGCCCAAATCGTTCGATCTTCGTCGAACGATCAAACAGCCGATGTTCGAGTCGAACGTATGTTTGACTCGAACACGAAGCTCATCCCTGCCAAAGACATGTAGCTGAATACATTTTGGCCTAAATTTCTTGAGAAATTTGATCAGATATGATTTATAACAGAAAGTAGAAAATATCTCGGTTTTTTCAAAATGTTCAGTCTTTTTTTGTTTATATAGCAAAAAATTATCAAATGCCACAAAAAGAAAGCTCATTTTGTGAGAAAAAATTATATAAATTTAGGGCCACACTATACAGGAGATCCTTGACAAGGCAGTGCAACTTCCACATATATTTGCAATTGTGTAACTAAAACCCTTTTTTTTTTCTTTCAGTCATGCTGTGTCCATGCACATTTAGGCGTTTACTTACATACACTATATTACCAAAAGTATTAGGACGCCTGCTTTTACACGCACTTGAACTTTAATGGTATCCCAGTCTTAACCTCTTCAGCCCCGGACCATTTGGCTGGCCAACGACCAGAGCACTTTTTGCGATTCGGCACTGCGTCGCTTTAACTGACAATTGCGCGGTCGTGCGACGTGGCTCCCAAACAAAATTTACGTCCTTTTTTTCCCACAAATAGAGATTTCTTTTGGTGGTATTTGATCACCTCTGATCACAAAAATAGAGCGACAATTTTGAAAAAAGAGCAATATTTTTTACTTTTTGCTATAATAAATATCCCCAAAAAATATCGAAAATTTATTTATTTTCCTCAGTTTAGGCCGATACGTATTCTTCTACATGTCTTTGGTAAAAAAAATCGCAATAAGCGTTTATTGATTGGTTTGCGCAAAAGTTATAGCATCTACAAAATAGGGGATAGTTTTATGGCATTTTTATTAATAATTTTTTTTTTTTACTAGTAATGGCGGCGATCAGCGATTTTTATCGTGACTGCAACATTATGGCTGACACATCGGACACTTTTGCCGCTATTTTGGGACCATTGTCATTTTTACAGTGATCAGTGCTATAAAAATGCACTGATTACTGTGTAAATGTGACTGGCAGTCAGGGACCCGCGGTCAGACTCACGGAGTTTGCGGCAGGCGCGCACGCCCGCAACCCCGGCCTTAAAGGCGACGTAAATATACGTTGATCTGCCCAGCTGTGCCATTCTGCCAACATATATTGTCGTGCAGCGGTCAGCAAGGGGTTAATCTGTAGGGTTCAATATTGAGTTCGGCCACCCTTTGTAGCTATAACAGCTTTAACTCTTCTGGGAAGGCTGTCCACAAGGTTTAGGAGTGTGTCTATGGGAATGTTTGACCATTCTTCCAGAAGCACATTTGTGAGGTTGGGCACTGATTTTGAAAAGAAGGCCTGGCTTGCAGTCTCTGCTATAATTCATCCTAAAGGTGTTCTATCGGGTTGAGGTCAAGACTCTGTGCAGGCCAGTCAAGTTCCCCCACGCCAAATTTGCTCATCCATTTCTTTATGGACCTTGTTTGTGCACTGGTGTGCAGTCATGTTGGAACATGAAGGGGCCATCCCCAAACTGTTCCTACAAAGTTGGGAGCATGAAATTGTCCAAAATGTCTTGGTATGCTGACGCCTTAAGAGTTCGCTTCACTGGAACTAAGGGGCCAAGCCCAACCCCAGAAAAGTGATCCCACACCATAATCCCCCCTCCATCAAATGATTTGGGCCAGTGCACAAAGCAAAGTCCATAAAGACCCAGATGAGTGAGTTTGGGGTGGAGGAACTTGACTGGCCTGCACAGAGTCCCGACCCCAACCCGATAGAACACCTTTGGGATGAATTAGAGTGGAGACTGCAGGCCAGGCCTTCTCGTCCACTTCAGTGCCTGACCTCACAAATGCGCTTCTGGAAGAATGGTCAAACATTCCCAAAGACACACTCCTAAACCTTGTGGACAGCCTTCCCAGAAGAGTTGAAGCTGGTATAGCTGCAAAGGGTGGGCCAACTCAATATTGGGCCTTACAGACTAAGACTGGGATGCCATTAAAGGTAATGTGTGTGTAAAGGCAGGCGTCCCAATACTTTTGATAATATAGTGTATTTGAAGAGGAGCACTTAAAATAATATCACAAGCGCATTTTTGAGAGGAGCTTTTTGGCACAAAAAACATTTAACGAGCATAAACACACATAAACATGGCCCTTAGTTATGTTCTCCGTTTCAAGAGCAAATTGATTATACTGAAAAATTAGCTGAGAGGAATGTTTTGCAAAAAAAGCTTATGTAGCGCCCTGCTACTTTTCAAGTAGGCTGTCAGAGACCCAGCGCTGCTAACACTCATTTCCGGGTGTCAGCAAGGAATTCCCGTCCTGCAGGTGCTAATGCGCATGCGCGGACACTTAGAATGGGCCGTATAGGACTCTTCCAATCCCGGCGCACGGCGCCGTATTTAAACCTGGATCACCTGAGTGTCAGTGCTGGATTGTCTTTTCAGCTAGTACCTGTATCCCTGTCTGAAAACCTTATTATTGGATTGATCTGCTCCTGAAGATACCTGGCTTGTTTTGACTACCCTTCTCGGATCTCCCTTACCTGCTCTCCTGCCTCTGCCTGTTTTACTGACCACGGCCTGGACTTTGACCACGACCTTGCCTCTCGATTTGGTACCTCTCCGCTACCCCGCTGCTGAACCTCTGCCCTCACCTGTTTACTCTTCTGGATCTTCCCTGAACGGATCAGACGCCTGGTTTCTGCAGCACCTGTGCTTGAAGAGGGTTCCAGTGCCTCCCAGTAACACTATCTGAATCAACAGGCAACTGCACATTCTCGTGCCCCTGCATTCCCTGTTTTCACCTCCAGGGGTACGGGGACCGGGATCGTGCGAGAGGCCGCCCCCACTTCCTCGGCTCCGCTGTAAGGTACGTGACATAGGCACTATGTGTAAATTTAGGGGTTATCTGAGCTGTAAATAGCTCAGAGTTAATTATGTAAATTGTAGGTTTCTGTTCCAGCTTTGGCTGTTTGTGCGCATTTGCCACTGTTGCCGGTAGGTGTTACTGTTGTCACAGGCCAGTGTGAGAAATACAGCCAGCTGAAGTATATTGGATATTCTTTCTCCCAGAAAATGGCCCAATCAGTAGCTTCTTTGTAGCTGGGCATGCTGGGGGAAGGATATTTAAGGGGCAGTGCCATGTGCTCCGGGGTTCGTCTTGCCTCATGGCCCTCCAGGCCGGTGGCTAAGCTGCTGCGTTTGCTGCAAGTAGGCACAGAAGCCTGTCTGGGGCCTACTTAACTGAAGGTGATCCTGTGCTGTCTGTCCTGCGGGAAAAAGCCACTCAAGCGGACAAAATTCCAGGGGAGGACCTTACTGGAGAGTACCGAGTGGAAGGCTGGTATCTCAGGAAGGGCCTAGTGACTCGTTTGGAGGATGCCCCCAAGTTACTTACCTCACAGTACTGCTGGATGGCTTAAAGGTTCAGGTACTGTGCAGTTGACCTAACTAACTGACTACTGGCTAACAATCCTGTGGCAGGGGATTATCCAGGAGTATCAGTTATCACTCAAGTCTGTGGCAGAGACTTTGTCCGTTATCACTCAAGTCTGTGGCAGAGACATTATCAGTTATCACTCAAGTTTGTGGCAGAGACTTTATCAGTTATCACTTAAGTCTGTGGCAGAGACTTTGTCTGTGCTTGATACCGGCTACTAGGTCGGTGTGAGAGGCCTATCCAGTAGTCGCAAGAACCAGAGGCAGAGAGCTGTGTCATCTGAATTCAAGAATCGCATTAGTGGTCTGAAAGAAACCAAGGTATCTGAACTTCCCCTAACCCTACATCCCCTACCAGAAGTTGTGTAATAAAGCAATTGAGACTGGCAATCACCTTTTTCAAAACTACTAACATAGACCCTTAAGTTCTGGGACGGTGAAGTGTGGGGTAACGTCAGGACCCAAAATTAATCCAGCAGCTCCTACGGGGGTAGTGCTACACTTATAGTTGTGTGTAATATGAGCTATTAGGAGGGTTTTTATGCTGCTTTTTTCTGCCAGAGGATCTGGCATTGTCTTTAGGCACCTACTGCACATGGGTCCCTAATCCAGGGCTTTTTTTCTCAAACAATAGGTGCTGGAATTCAACCACGACCCCCCAAAACCCCTCCCCCACACAAACCCTCAAAATCACATCAAATAGAGGGTGTGGTCAGATTTCACAAACAGCTGAAGGGTCTTAAAGGGGCAATAAATGCCAGGATTGCATTACATACAGAGTGCAGAGATTATGGGGGTTACACACAGAGTGCAGAGCTGTCACTTGTAAACATAGAAACCGGACTTCTGTGTTTACAAGTGATTAGTTCCCCCTGAAAAAAGGCCCTGCCCTAATCATGTATATAAATAAACTGCTCAATGTGTAAGAGCCACTAAATAATTTCCTAAACATTGCATCATGAAAAAACTCAAATCTCTACAAATCCTTTCGAAAAAAATAGATTTCAGATTTTTTATCCCAATATGGCCCGACCCCAATTACTCCTTCAGAAGCTACTGAATTAGATAAACCGATTAGTTGGGATGAATCAATTAAAGCCCTGAAACAACTGAAATCAGGCAAATGTCCTGGTCCTGATGGTTTGTCTGTCAGTTATTACAAATCTTTTAAGGATACAATTCTGCCATACTTCTTAAAATCTTTTAACTCTATCTCTGCCTCTTATTCCCCAAACAGAGATTTACTCGAAGCTCATATAACTATGATTCCAAAACCAGGCAAAGATGCTACGATAGTTTCAAATTATAGGCCAATTTCACTCCTAAATGTTGATCTAAAACTTTATGCAAAAATCCTTGCCAATCGCTTACTTCCCTCACTCCCTAATTTAATATCCTTAGATCAAATTGGATTCATTCCCGGGAGAGAGGCGAGAGACAATACCCTAAAAGCCATTAGTATTCATCACTGGTTGACTAGATCCTCTACACCAGGCTTTTTCCTCTCTCTAGACGCGGAGAAGGTGTTTGACAGGGTGGCTTGGGATTACATGATTGAAACACTAAAGCCCCATACACACGATCGGATAACCTATGGATTTTCATCCGATGGATTTGTCCATCGGAAATCCGATGAAACTGTTTTTCATCAGTCTTGGCCACACACCATCAGTCTAAAAACCGACCGTTCCAAACGCGGTGACGTAAAACACTCAGATGAGCCGAGAAAAATGAAGTTTAATGCTTCTGAGCATGCGTCGACTTGATTCTAAGCATGCGTGGGTTTTTTAACCAATGGTCTTGCCCATAGACAATCGGAAATTCCCATCGGTTTTTTATCCATCGGAAAATTTTAAAACAAGTTCTATTTTTTACAACCGATGGAAAAAAGACCGATGGGTACCATACACGATCGGTTGGTCTGATGAAAACCATCCATCGGACGGTTTTCATCAGTCAAACCGATCGTGTGTACGGGGCTTAAAAGCATTGGGGTTTCGGGATCGTATACTTCAATTTATACTTGCTCTTTATTCGTCCCCTACTGCTAGAATAAAAGTAAATGGATGCCTGTCGGACACCTTCTCTGTATCGAACGGGACGCGCCAGGGTTGCCCTTTATCTCCTCTTATCTTTGTTCTAACATTAGAACCTATCCTTCGCAGACTTAGAGCTAACCCAGACATCAAGGGAGTGAAAATTAATGATAAACATTATAAACTAGCTGCTTATGCTGATGATATTTTATTTTTTCTCACTGATCCCATCACCACATTACCCAACCTTTTAAAAGATTTTGCTTTTTTTAATCTGATATCCAACCTACAAATTAACTTTAGTAAATCCAAAGCTCTGAACGTTTCTTTGCCTACTAATATAATGTCACTCTGCCAACAAAACTTCCCCTTTGGATGGGAGACACATGCCCTGACATATCTTGGTATTCGAATCCCTATAAAACTGGATAATCTTTATTCATCCAAATTTGTCCCTATTCTAAAAACTATTCAGGATGATTTTCAGGAATGGAATAAGGGTTTATTTTTGTGGTTCGGGAGAGCATCGATAATAAAAATGAATGTTCTTCCTAGACTTCTTTATCTCCTACAAACTATACCAATTAAATTACCTACCTTTTTCTTTGCTACTTATAAACGAATTTGTCTGAAATTTGTCTGGGCATCTAAACAACCCAGAGTAAAATGGGACAAGTTAACTACTCCCAAATTATTGGGTGGAATTGGCCTACCCGACATTCAAAAATACTACTGGTCCTGTCACTTATCCCGTATAATTGACTGGCACCTCCATAATGAGACCAAGGCATGGATAGGACTGAAAGCAGCAGTTTCCGATATACCATTTCATCATTTACCTTGGATCAACCCTCACAAAATTCCTGGCGGATATAAAAATCACCCCCTTACTGGTCCTACCTTGCTGATCTTTCGTCCACTTTGCAAAAATTTTTATATTTCATCATTTCCTGGACCCATTACTCCTATTGACCGTAATCCAGACTTTCCCTTGAAGATCTCTAAACTTAACATACATGGTTCGCCTTTCACTTCTTCCATTAGAGCAAACTCTCTTTTTGATAAGGGAAAATTCAACGACTTTACTGCACTAGTTCCAGACAGAAATATCCCCTTTCTTGAATATATCCGGATTAAGACTCTATTACTTGATTCTGTTTCACCTTCTCAATGGTACAAAGATCTGACACCCTTTGAAAAAATATGCACAAATTCTGAACCACACAGACACACTATATCGACCATGTATGCTTTGACTTTTGCTGACATTAATCCTAAAGATGACATAACTAGCCAAAAATGGGAAAGAGAACTTACTATAGACCTTACTAGAAATGAATGGGAACATATTTTTACGTACATCCATAAGGGTTCCCTAAATGTCTGAATGGATTTAAGATATACTCCAGATGGTATAAAACACCAGACATAATCCACAAATTTAACCCCGATACTAGTCCTCTGTGTTGGCAATGTACGGCTGCCCAAGGCACACTCCTTCATGTTTGGTGGGATTGCCCTTGAATACAACCCTTTTGGAAGGAAATACATTGCCTTATATTCCACATAACGACATATAAACTTGATTTTAATCCTGCTCAATACTTGTTACACCACACATCCTTACCTATTTCAATTTACAAAAAGTCTCTTATTATGCATCTTATTAATACGGCAAAATTATGTATACCTACTCATTGGAGGGATGTTAGACCCCCATGTATATCTGAATGGTTAAAAAAAGTCCGAACTATTGCTGAAATGGAAGATTTAATACAACAGGCCAATGACACACCATTTAAATTCAATAAAACTTGGGCTAACTGGATACAATTTACAAATTCTTCAGAATATCATACCCTAACCTCTTTTATTCCTTAACTTGACTTGGGGATGTTTACTCTTAAGCCTCGGACACACGATCGGATATCCTATGGATTCTAATCCGATGGTTTTGTCCATTGGAAATCCGATGAAGCTGACTTCCATCAGTCTTGCCTACACACCAGAAGCATTAAACTTAATTTTTCTCGGCTCATCGGAGTGTTTTACGTCACCACGTCACCACGTTTGGAACGGTCGTTTTTTTGACTGATGGTGTGTGGGCAAGACTGATGAAAAACAGTTTCATCGGATTTCCGATGGACAAATCCATCGGACGAAAATCCATAGGTTATCCGATCGTGTGTACAGGGCTTTAGAGGCATCTGGCATTTTCTTTATGCCCCTGAAAGTATATCTAGGTTATCTAATATGCATATGCCATTACAGGCGTATTTTAAAGAAGCATTCAGGGGCAAGAAAAAAACAATGCCCCAAACCTGCGTAATTTACACCCATATGCGTGTAAACATGTCTAAACGCGCATACGTGCGGGCATGTGTGCATAAATTTATTCTAAAAATATAAATTAATATTCTAGCCAGTAGAATGAGTTTACACTCATACACCTCATACACGCAGTAACTGAATGTGCATAAACCAACATATGTAGCGCTTGGGTGCTACTAGTAACTAACATCCACCATATCACCCTGCTGCCAGACCTCCATCTATCACCTCAGAAACAATGAACAGTCATTTGCGTTGTTTTGTTTTTGTTTATTGGGGAATGTAACTTGGTTGGGGAAAGGGGGATATGGGATGCCCATAGAACATGTTGCTTTGCCATCATATTTAGTGAACATTGGTTTAGCCTTTAAGAAATGATGTACTACTAACATGTACAGTCTCTTCCCCTGCATATCACCATGCAGACTATTGCTCCTTTTCCTCTGCATTAACCACTTAAGCTCCGGACCAATACGCAGCATAAAGACCAGGCCCCTTTTTGCGATTCGGCACTGCGTCGATTTAACTGACAATTGCGCGGTCGTGCGACGTAATAGAGCTTTCTTTTGGTGGTATTTGATCACCTCTGCAGTTTTTATTTTTTGCGCTATAAACAAAAATAGAGCGACAATTTGGAAAAAAAATCAATATTTTTTACTCCTTGCTATAATAAATATCCCACGAAAATATAAAAAAAAAAAATATTTTTTCCTCAGTTTAGGCTGATACGTATTCTTCTACATATTTTTGGCAAAAAAAATCGCAATCGCCGTTTATTGATTGGTTTGCGCAAAAGTTATAGCGTTTACAAAATAGGGGGTCGTTTTATGGCATTTTTATGATTTTTTTTTTTTTTACTAGTAATGGCGGCGATCAGCGATTTTTTTCGTGACTGCGACATTATGGCAGACACATCGAACACTTTTGACACATTTTTGGGACCATTGTCATTTTTACAGCGATCAGTGCAATAAAAATGCACTGGTTACTGTAAAAATGACACTGGCAGTGAAGGGGTTAAACACTAGGGGCGCTGAAGGGGTTAAGTGTGCCTAGGGGAGTGATTACTACTGTGTGGGGGCGTGGCTACGAGTGACACGTGACCGATCTCCGCTCTGATTACACAGAGCGGAGATCGGTGACATTGTCAGTAGGGGAGCGGGGAGATGTTGTGTTTACACTAACATCTCCCCGCTGCATGACTCCGTGAGACGATCGCGGGGATCCCTGCGGCGATCGAGTCCGCGGGACCCGCGGTCCGACTCACGGGCAAGGGGACGTACAGGTATGTGATTGTGCCTGTACGAGCCATTCTGCCATACAGTGGCTGGTCCTTAAGTGGTTAAAGTGGTTGTAAACCCACTTTGACAACTTGCACCTACAGGTAAGCCTAGATTAAGGCTTACCTGTAGGTGCAATAAATATCTCCTTAACACACGGTTAAGGAGATATTTGCAGAAAACACTGCAACGATGTCTACGGCGCATGCGCGCCATAGACAACGGCGCAGGCGCACTGAACGTCCCGGCATAATGAATGGGACATGCCCATGCCGGTTTTCATAATGGGCGAATGCCGGCCCCGCGCGCGTGACGTCATCGCCGCTACGGCCAATCACAGCGCCGGAGCGGCGATACCAGGAAGAAGCTCCGAGGGGACATGACGGCGGCGGAGGGGAACGAGTAGGACTTCGGGGGCTTCAATTTCAGGTAAGTGCCACATAATGAGCTAGTATGCATACTAGCTCATTATGCCTTTCTCTTGCAGGGTAAGGTTTTATCCCATTTTTTCGGGGTGGGGGGGTTTACTTCATCTTTAACTCCTGCAGACTGTTGCTCCCAGGACTTCTCTCCTCCTGCACAAAGCTTCCACTGTACTACTACTATATCACTGTAGAACTACTATATCACTGTAAAGCTATTAGATCCCATCATCTTCATTGTGACAAAAAGGAGTCACTCTGAATAATCTCAAGTTGCTGGCTGTATTTGCTGCGTGATTACTAGGCCAGAGGCCTGCAGTACCTCTCCCCGGAGGCCTAGTGATTTAACAGCTTGTACTGGTTGGTGGGCTACCGATCCCAGCTAGCCCGACTTGCAAATCCTGCGCCCTCAGGCCTCATCAATTTGGCACAATTCCCCACAGTCTCTCCTCTGTTCCAGGGCTCCTCATCAATGACCGTGTAAAGATGAGGACTTCATCCATGACTGTGTAAGGATGAAGTTTCCTCCCAGACTTCCTGGCATGCCTCCGCACCCAGCACTCCACTGTGGTACACTCAGCGACCTTCTCCTACCCCGAGTCCATGATGGAGAACTTTATCTGGACATACGTTCCGACAGCCTCTCTCCAGCCCTTCTGCTCCAGGAATTTCTCATCAATGACCGTGTAAAGATGAGGACTTCATCCATGACCGTGTAAGGATGAAGTTCCCTCACAGCTCTCCCGTGCTCCTCCGCACTCGGCGCACCCCCCCCCAGATGGGGGCCGCCTCCTGCCACTGTCTAGTACTCCATTCTCCACTTCTCCCAGCCGACAACTCCTCCCCAGTGGCATGTGACCTCAGCTTATATGAGAGGCCTGCCCCCTGCCAATACCAAGTGGGGATTGGTCAGGGCTCCTCACATGAGCTGCCTGCCACTCCAGTCCCAGGCCCTGCCTCTCTTCCAAAACAATCTCCCTGGAAGCAGGGGAGGCACCTCAGAACTAGAGCACAGGTGGTCACACCCACTGCTACACTAACCACTTCCTGCCCCCAGATCAAAACAAGCATGCCTAGCCTGAAGCATAGGCCTGCCTAAATTTAGCTGCACTGGCAGTTTCCCTGGCAAAAATCCTATGCTAGCACCTACCTACGGTAGAGGGTGCTACACATACATACGCTCCTAAAAGCGCATATAAATGCAACACTAGAGGCAATTTTTCTGCCAAGTTCTGCCAAAAAAATGCAGCATATTTTTATACGCCTGTGTGCATGAGGCCTAAAGCTTGTGATCTTTAGCCTAGGGCAGCAGACAGCAGTAAGCTGTGTTCTTACAGTTAGCTAAGCAGTTTTCCTTGATCATCTTCACCAGAAATGTGAATTGATAATACTTAAATTATTATTATACGTATATTACTGTTATTATACTGCCAACATTGAATACATATCATGAACGCATACCTTTGTTTCAGTATATCGTGCTAGTTTCCCTCGCTATTGGAAGGACTAGCAAAGGTTAATTCAAGGCAACTTTCTTGGAAAAGAATTTGGTCATGTGTTTTCCATTGGTGACAGCAATGTCACATGTACATATTCATCAACTCAAGGTTATCGAGGTGAGCATTATGGTAAAATATTGTCCTATTACCCAATAAATGCAATTGAACTGGAGGAGATTTAATAAACTTTGATACAACGCAAAGAAATGAAGCCAGCTGCTTTAGAGAATCAGGTTGCCATGGAGCGTATCTACTCCACAACAACAGGGTGATGTGCTAAGTGTATGAGCAATGATGAATCACTGATACTATTATATAGGATGAGGCCGGCCTCTAGAATATGCTGTAAATGAAAAGGGTACAATTGACAATGAACAATACTAGGGCAGAGATGTATGGAGAATTTTTTTGTGCACGACTGATATTTTAACAAGTTTAATGCGTACTTGTGATTAGTGATGAGCCGAACACCCCCGGGTTCGGTTCGCACCAGAACCCGCGAACAGACCGAAAGTTCGCACAAACTTTAGAACCCTATTAAATACAATGGATGCGAACGTTCGAAATCTAAAGTGCTAATTATAATGACTATTATGCATGTTATTGTCCTAAAAAGGGTTTGGGAACCCGGGTTCTGCACCAGGGGACATGTATCAATGCAAAAAGAAGTTTTAAAAACTGACATTTTTCGGGAGCAGTCATTTTAATGATGCATAAAGTGAACAAAAAAAAGTCAAATATTCCTTTAAATATTGTACCTGGGGGTTGTCTAAAGTATGCCTGTGAAGTGCCACGTGTTTCCCATGTTTAGAACTGTCCCTGCACAAAATTACATTTCTAAAGGAAAAAAGCCATTTAAAACTGCTTGCGGCTTTAATGTAATGTCTGGTCCCGGTAAGATGGATGAAAATCTTTAAGAAAAATGGCATAGCTACCCCATCACAGCCCCCCCCCCTACCCCAGCCCATTACCAGCCCCTTTGGGTCTTGTATGGATATTAAGGGGAACTCCGCACACAAAATAAAAAAGGCCCTATATACTCTGAACAGCCGTATACAGGCGGTGCATACAAGACAGTGACTGTAGGTTTGTTCTTATGTAGAATCTGTTTGTAATTTTGAACAGGTACATTGTTTAAGTGTAGCTCCAGCCAAAAAATCTATTTTTAAGCTTTTTGGAAAATATAGGGAAGGGTTATCACCCCTGTAACATTTGTTTTGCTGTCTGTGCAGTGTCCACCTGTTCAGAACAGTTCACCTCACTTTCCGTCCTAATGACGAATGTTTTTTGAAAATTTGGGGTTTTTATTGAAACAAGAATTGGTGATAAAGCATCAGTGGAGAGGAGACACTTTTTTTCCCATATTAACTCTTACAGGAGAGAATTTGCCTTCCTAGGGGTAGATTTCCTCTCACTTCCTGTTGTATCCTTCCGTTTGCAAGGAGGAGTCGTTTGTAAGTTGGATGTTTGAAAGTAGGGGCCTGCCGTATATACTCAGCTGAAACTTGCCCCTTACATGTTGGTGTTGCCACAACACTGTGAGCCCTCACAGTTACTCTTGGTGGGCGCATGAATGGGCCCTGCTGTGAATTATTAGATCAAGAATTGTAATTGCATGCCCCTGTTGAACAGGGGCTGAGAAATTGGGCCTTTGGTGGTGGTGGTGGCGGTGTTGACACAACACTGTAAGGCCTCACAGTTACACTTGGTGGGCGCAGGAATGGGCCCTGCTGTGAATTATTAGATCAAGAATTGTAATTACATGCCCCTGTTAAACAGGGGCAGAAAAATTGGGCCTTAGGCACTGGTGCCACAACACTGCAACCCCTCACAGATACTGTACTTGGAGCACAATAATGAGCCCTGTTGCAAAGTATTGCACCAAAAATTGTAATTACACGCCCCTGTTAAACAGGGGCTGAAAAATTGGGCCTTAGCCACTGGTGCTGGTGCCACGACACTGCAACCTCTCCCAGATACTCTAGTTGGAGTGCAGGAATGAGCCCTGCTGCAAAGCATTGCATAAAAAATTGTAATTACATGCCCCTGTTAAACAGGGGCTGAAAAATTGGGCCTTAGCCACTGGTGGCGGCACCCAGAAACAAAAATGTTCTTCCAAGCTATCATCATCAATCGGATCATTGAGGAGGAGGAGGAGGATAGTCAGTCAACATAACAGGACAGTCTCTCAGCATCAGCATCAGTCTTGAAGGGATGTGACATTTGAAAATAAATTAGTCTGTTATATCAGCTTCAGGTGTTTGGTAGCTGGTGGTGATCCAAGACTGGTTCATCTTTATGAAGGTCAGTCGATCAACCGAGTCGGTGGACAGGCGCACCCTGTGATCCGTGACAAATCCTCCAGCAGCACTGAATGTGCGTTCTGAAAGAACGCTGGATGCAGGACAGGCCAGTAGCTCAATTGCATACTGTGCAAGCTCTGGCCAGTGATCCATCCTCAAGACCCAGTAAGCCAGAGGATTTTTGGTGGGGAAGGTGTCCAAGTCTTACCTTGCCCCTAGGTATTCCTGCACCATGTATATCAGACGCTGGCGATGGTTGCTGGAACCGATCATACCTTGGGGCTGCGGACTAAAGAATTGTCTGAACGCATCGGTCAGACGGCCACCTTCCCCACCGCTCCTTCTTTGACTGACCGAAGCCTCAGCAACTCGTTGTCCAGGACCAGGAGTTTGTAACCTCCCAGTCTCTGGGAACACGTTGCACAGACCTTTCTGCAAGGCCTCCGGGAGTTGTCTCATCCGCTGCTCCCTCTGCGACGGTAAGATAAGGTCCGCAACCTTACCCTTGTACCGTGGATCAAGGAGAGTGGCCAGCCAGTAATGGTCCCTCTCCTTGATCCGAAGAATACGAGGATCCTTCCGCAGACTTTGCAGGATCAGGGAGGCCATGCAGCGTAGGTTAGCTGAGGCATTCGGTCCGGAGTCCTCTGGGTCACTAAGAACGACATGATCCGCAGCCACCTCCTCCCAGCCACGTACAAGTTCACTGGTTTCTTGGGACTGTAAATCATCCCTAAAAGACTGCTGCTGATGATGCTGAGTGCCAGGCTCCACCTCCATGCTGACACAATCCTCCTCCTCCTCCTCCTCTTCCTGTGCGATGGGTGGGACAGAAGTAACACTGTCTGGGTAAAGGGGGCCTTGAGAGGCAAGGAAGTCCTCCTCTTCCTGCCTCTGTTCTGCCTCAAGTGCCCTGTCCATTATTCCACGCAGCGTATGTTCCAACAGGTGGACAAGAGGTACAGTGTCACTGATGCATGCACTGTCACTGCTCACCATCCTCGTGGCCTCCTCAAATGGTGCCAGGACAGTGCATGCATCCCTGATCATGCCCCACTGGCGTGGTGAAAAAAACCCAAGCTCCCCTGACCCTGTCCTGGTGCCGTAGTCGCACAGGTACTCATTGATGGCCCTCTGCTGCATGTGCAGCCGCTGCAGCATGGCCAACGTTGAGTTCCACCTGGTGGGCATGTCACATATAAGGCGGTTCTTGGGCAGGTTCAACTCCTTTTGCAGCTCAGCCAGGCGAGCACTGGCATTATAAGATCTGCGGAAATGCACACAGACTTTCCTGGCCTGCCTCAGGACATCCTGTAAGCCCGGGTACCTGCCCAAGAACCGCTGCACCACCAGGTTAAGGACGTGAGCCACACAGGGCACATGGGTCAGTTGTCCCTGTCGGAGGGCGGAGAGGACATTGGTGCCATTGTCGCAAACCACCATTCCTGGCTTAAGCTGGCGTGGCGTCAACCACCTCTCGGCCTGCCCCTGCAGAGCAGGCAGAACCTCTGCCCCAGTGTGGCTCCTGTCCCCCAAACACACCAGCGCAAGCACGGTATGGCATCTTTTTGCCTGCGTACTTGCGTAGCCCCTTGAACGCCTACGGAGCACCGCTGGTTCCGAGGACAAAGCACAGGAAGAGGCCATGGAGGAAGAAGAAGAGGAGGGGGTGGAGGAGAGAGGTGTGTCACAATCAGTAGTAGCATTTTGGAGGCGTGGCAGCGGAACAACCTCCAACACTACTGCACCTTGTCCTGCATCCTTCCCAGCTGCCAAAAGAGTGACCCAATGGGCCGTGAAAGAAAGGTAACCTCCCTGTCCATGCCTGCTGGACCATGAGTCAGCGGTAATATGAACCTTACCGCTGACCGCCCTGTCCAGCGAGGCCAAGACATTGCCTTCCACATGCCGGTAGAGAGCCGGAATCGCCTTCCGTGAGAAAAAGTGGCGTTTGGGAACCTGCCACTGAGGACACGCACATTGCACAAACTCACGGAAGGGGGCCGAGTCTACCAACTGAAAAGGCAGCAGTTGAAGCGCTAGCAATTTAGCCAAGCTAGCATTCAACCGCTGGGCATGTGGATGGCTGGGAGTGAACTTCTTTCGACGGTCCAGCAGCTGGGGCAGGGAAATTTGCCTGCTAGAATCGGACGTCGGTGTACTGCTAGCAGAGTGCCCGCAAGTACTTGGCTGTGACACACCTAATTCTACACCTTCATTACTCTCAGTGCGGGTTTCAGAGAGGACTGAAGGTATAGTGGGGTTGGAGATCCAAGCTGATGCGGTGCAAGGAGAGGTCCGCTTTGTTCTTTGGTGTGGGTCTTTAAGGTAGGCTTGCCAACGAGCTGCATGGCAGGTCAACATATGTCTGGTCAAGGATGTGGTGCCCAAGCGGGTGATGTTTTGGCCACGCGATATACGCTTGAGACATATGTTGCAAACAGCAGCTGTGCGATCTGATGCACTCGACTCAAAAAAGGCCCACACCAAAGATCTTTTTGAATAACGGGCAGAGGCAGCGCCCTGCACAGGCGGAGCTCTGCGGTGTGATTCCGTCGGTGTGCTGCCCTTACGCTGGCCCCCCGAGGGCATCCTGCCTCGTTGGAGATGTGCCTCCTCCTCATCCTCCTCCTCCTCCTCCTCTCTCCTATTAGGCACCCACGTGGAGTCAGTGACCTCATCCTCCCCTCCCTCCTCATCACTGGAGCCAATCTGGCAGTATGCTGCAGCTGCTGGAACATGACTGCCAGATTGGTGTCCTTCTTGAGCATCCCCTCTCTCTGCTCTCACGCTACTGCCTTCCTCTAGCTGGGTATCATTATCAGACCCTTCGAAACGCTGGGCATCCTCCTGGAGCATGTACCCAACACTGTGCTCAAACAGTTCGGGGGACTCCTCAGGAGGACATGGTTGGTCTAGGGAAGGAGTGACTGATGATTTGTCTGACATTGATACCAGGGAAGACGACGCTTTGGCAGCTGCTTTGCCAGTACCCTGAGCCTGGGTGAGAGAGGATGAGGAGGATGAGGAGGGCTTGGTCATCCACTCTACCAAGTCTTCGGCATGATGCGGCTCAACACGTCCAGCTGCCGAAAAGAAGGACAAGCGTGTCCCATGGCCACGTGCTGATGGCGATGCACCGTGTCCACGACCAGCACTGTTGTCTCTAGACACAGAGCCTGCTTGCCCTCTTTTATTGGCTCCTGACTGTCTGCCTCTCCTTGTTTGCCTTCCAGACATTCTAATGGCCTGCAGGGAAATGGGAAAACCAGCAATAAGGCCTAGCTTCAGGAGTATATTTTGCAGGAATCACACTACGCCTGCTGTAAGTGCTGCAAATGCCTGTTGGTGTAACACACCAGGAAAACGCAGCAATACAGGCTAACTTCAGGTGTATAAGGTGCAGGAGGCACACTCCGCCCGCTGTAAGTGCTGCAAATGCCTGTTGGTGTAACACACCAGGAAAACACAGCAATACGGGCTAACTTCAGGTGTAATATGATCAGGAGGCACACTCCGCCCGCTGTAAGTGCTGCAAATGCCTGTTGGTGTAACACACCAGGAAAACGCAGCAATACAGGCTAACTTCAGGTGTAATATGATCAGGAGGCACACTCCGCCCGCTGTAAGTGCTGCAAATGCCTGTTGGTGTAACACACCAGGAAAACACAGCAATACAGGCTAACTTCAGGTGTAATATGATCAGGAGGCACACTCCGCCCGCTGTAAGTGCTGCAAATGCCTGTTGGTGTAACACACCAGGAAAACGCAGCAATACAGGCTAACTTCAGGTGTAATATGATCAGGAGGCACACTCCGCCCGCTGTAAGTGCTGCAAATGCCTGTTGGTGTAACACACCAGCAAAACACAGCAATACGGGCTAACTTCAGGTGTAATATGATCAGGAGGCACACTCCGCCCGCTGTAAGTGCTGCAAATGCCTGTTGGTGTAACACACCAGGAAAACGCAGCAATACAGGCTAACTTCAGGTGTAATATGATCAGGAGGCACACTCCGCCCGCTGTAAGTGCTGCAAATGCCTGTTGGTGTAACACACCAGGAAAACACAGCAATACAGGCTAACTTCAGGTGTTATATGATCAGGAGGCACACTCCGCCCGCTGTAAGTGCTGCAAATGCCTGTTGGTGTAACACACCAGGAAAACGCAGCAATACAGGCTAACTTCAGGTGTAATATGATCAGGAGGCACACTCTGCCCGCTGTAAGTGCTGCAAATGCCTGTTGGTGTAACACACCAGGAAAACGCAGCAATACAGGCTAACTTCAGGTGTAATATGATCAGGAGGCACACTCCGCCCGCTGTAAGTGCTGCAAATGCCTGTTGGTGTAACACACCAGGAAAACGCAGCAATACAGGCTAACTTCAGGTGTAATATGATCAGGAGGCACACTCCGCCCGCTGTAAGTGCTGCAAATGCCTGTTGGTGTAACACACCAGGAAAACGCAGCAATACAGGCTAACTTCAGGTGTAATATGATCAGGAGGCACACTCCGCCCGCTGTAAGTGCTGCAAATGCCTGTTGGTGTAACACACCAGGAAAACGGAGCAATACAGGCTAACTTCAGGTGTATAAGGTGCAGGAGGCACACTCCGCCCACTGTAAGTGCTGCAAATGCCTGTTGGTGTAACACATCAGGAAAACACAGCAATGCGGGCTAACTTCAGGTGTATAATGTGCAGGAGGCACACTCCGCCCGCTGTAAGTGCTGCAAATGCCTGTTGGTGTAACACACCAGGAAAACACAGCAATACGGGCTAACTTCAGGTGTATAATGTGCAGGAGGCTTAGCAACAATGACACTGACACTGTCCCCTGCCTATCCTTCTCTCTCCCTGCACACAAGGTTTATCAAAGTATATGACACTGACACTCTCCCTGCCTATCCTTCTCTCTCCCTGCACACAAGGTTTAGCAAAGAATATGACACTGACACTCTCCCTGCCTATCCTTCTCTCTCCCTGCACACAAGGTTTAGCAAAGAATGTGACACTGACACTGTCCCCTGCCTATCCTTCTCTCTCCCTGCACACAAGGTTTAGCAAAGAATATGACACTGACACTCTCCCTGCCTATCCTTCTCTCTCCCTACACACAAGTTTGAGGTACAAATAGCACTGACACTGTCCCTGCCTATGTAACTCTTTCCCTGCGCCAGAACACACTACACAAGGCCGCCATGCTGGCGGCCTTTTATAGTGTGGGGCGTGTGCTAAACCCCCTGAGCTATAATTGGCCACAGGCAACCTGCCTGTGGCCAATTATGGCTCTCCTAGCTGCCGGCGCTGTGATTGGCCAAGCATGCGGGGTCACAGTGCATGCTTGGCCAATCACAGCGCCGGGATTGCACTGCGATGGCGCAGTGTATTGTGGGCCGTTCGCGTCACTCGAATTTGGCGCGAACGGCCCAAATCGTTCGATGTTCGCTGAACAGTCGAACAGCCGATGTTCGAGTCAAACGTATGTTCGACTCGAACACCGAGCTCATCCCTACTTGTGATTATTTACACAACAGTAATCTTTTAAGCCCTGTACACACGATCGGTTTAACCGATGAAAACCGTCCGATGGATTGTTTTCATCAGACAAACCGATCGTGTATGGGACCCAAAGGTCTTTTTTCCATCGGTTTTAAAAAATAGAACATGTTTTAAATTTTTCCGATGGATAAAAAACCGATCGAAAACTACGATCGTCTATGGGCAAGTCCATCGGATAAAAAACCCATGCATGCTCAGAATCAAGTCGACGCATGCTCAGAAGCATTGAACTTCATTTTTCTCGGCTCATCGGAGTGTTTTACGTCACCGTGTTTGGAACGGTCGGGTTTTTGACTGATGGTGTGTAGGCAAGACTCATGGAAGTCAGCTTCATCGGATTTCCGATGGACAAAACCATCGGATTAGAATCCATTGGGATATCCGATCGTGTGTACGAGGCTTTAGAGTTAGAAGGACCAAATTGTGTTAATATTTTGATAAAGGGAATGGTGGGACTAAAGTGCCTTGGGTACAGGAGATGCAGCTACTGCAAACCGCTTGGGGCATGAGCTGCGTCTGTAGATTTGTGGACATCTCAGCATTGTTTTTGAGCTTCAGGGTCCTTTGGAAGTACCGTACCTCAACCAATAAGAATTTATTATTCTGGCAAATACTACTAATACTACTAATATTAGATGTGCTCTCAACCAAACTATATAACCGTCCAATGGCTGGTGTCATAACTGATCACATGTGCAACATCAAGGCATTTTGAAGATTAAACAGAGGCCAAGCTTTCTTGGCTGAAAACAATAGAAGGGTTTACTTTCATTTTAAAGGAGAGTTCCACCCATAATTTGATCTTTATATGCATCATTACCTTTCTGCTAGGATAACAACATTTGGCAAAACATTCTTTTTTTACCTGACTGTATCTGGCTTGTTGCTAGGGTGTCCCTTGTAATCTGCCTCTTCTGGGCGATGTACGTAATTTCCTGCGGCGCCTGTGCTCCTGGGAGATGTGTGTCATCGTTTCCAGGAGTCAGTGGGCATCACCGCTGCTTCATCTGCATGCTAGGCTAGGGCTTCTTGGTTTTTCTGGAGATTGATTCATTATCTTCATTGCCAAAACAGCGGGGCAGGCCCTTCCTCCGTCGCCGCCCATTGTGATGGCAACCAGACACACTGCCTGCGCTACGCCCAGTGTATAATGCGCATGCGCAAGATCGGGAGGTGCATGCTGGGTAGCTAGCAGCACCTTATCCCGGAACAGAGTCCTGGGGGGCTTCACATGCCCACAATCAAGATGAAAGCGCGCAGGAAGACGAAAACTAAGGTAAGTAAATTATAAGAAAGATGTACTCGAACCGCGATTTAGTTATAAACATGATTTACTGTATATTATTCGTGCAAGCAGAGGGGATGCCTAAAAAATTCATAAAAAATATATATGTGGGCGGAGAACTGCTTTAAAGGTTTGATGTATATGATCCTAAAGTGTTTGTTATCCTAAAAAAAAAGAGATCCTGTTCCCTCATAGCAGGTTAAACAGCACAGTGCTTGTACTGTCTAACCTGTCCCTCTCTAAGCTGTAAAAAAACCTGGCTGATCCTGCCTGGTTCTGCCCTCCCCATTGTAAACTGACCACGGTTTATCATGACTGCTGAGCCCTGACACTGTGGTCAGTTTATGTGCCTCAGTCATCCCACTGCTCTCCTCTCTCCCCCTCACCCCTCCCTCTCTGCCTGTCAGCTCTGTGTGCCTTCTGGCCGCTATTAATACTTAAATAAACTTTGAAAAATGTCACTGCCAGCCCCTCTCTTGTACCTAGCAATAACAAACTGTATGTGTTTTTTTAAAAACAAAGCTTCTAAATACCCTTTTCATAGATCTTCAGGCCGCTCATGTGACTCCCTGCTCTCCTACTCTGATCCTCGGCTACAGCGGGAGAGGCTGAGCGGCCAGTACAGTGGTCACATGACCCCCGGCTGACGTGAGAGGGAGGTCTCGGCCCCTCCCACTATAGCCCTGGTTCGAAGTAGGAGAGAGATTGGGAGTCAAGTGAACGGCCTGAATTCTCTGAAAAAAAGGTATTTAGAGGCTTTGTTTTTAAAAAAAACACTTATACAGTGTGTTATTGCTAGATACAGGAAAGGGGCTGGCAGTAAATTAAAAATTTAAGGTCACAAACACTTTAAATACACAACAGAGATCAGTTGTATCAACTCTTATTTGAAATATTTTAATGCCAAAATATGTTCAGCTTTGTACCCTTTTTCATAACATAATAAGTCATTACATCATTTGGGCACCTATTTTTAGGCTACCATAATAAATTCTGACAACTAGATCAAGATATACCACTTTGAATTTTGCAATATTTTAATTACTCCAGGGAGTATCAAGAAATGCGAAATATGTACTCAAGGTCTAAGGAATGTCCACCCTTTTTACACGCAGTGCTTCAGCCTGATACAAGGGTAGGACTGACTAATGTTTTTTTATACATGGCAGAAGAATTACCGTACATTATTTGTTACACTAATCTAAAACTTGCTAGCATCTCCATTTACATCTCAGAAAGCATCTACAAATGTTTATGGTTATTTAGCATTACATAATGTTGAGATCAAAGAAATTTTAGTAAGAAAAGCAGCAAAGTCAGTATTGAAGGCATAGAATGCAGTGGTAAAATATAAAGATTTACTAATCACCAAGGACATCTGTGCAGGTGTATGCATACAGCAGTGTTAATTTTGTCGACAAAAATATTTTAACTAAATGAACACTATTTTAGTCTACTAAAACTAAAACAATTCAGATGACTAAAATACGACTATAACTAAAATGGCATTTTAGTTAAAAGTCTATGACTAAAACGAAATTGAAAGTTGGCTTCAAAATTAACACTGACATACAGTTGTGCTTTTCTGACAAACTCTGCATTTTACATTCATTTTAGTACTGCTTAACCACTTCAATACCGGGCATTTTCACCCCCTTCCTGCCCAGGCCAATTTTCAGCTTTCAGCACTGTCACGCTTTGAATGACAATTGCGCGGTCGTGCGACGTGGCTCTCAAACAAAATTGATGTCCTTTTTTCCCACACATAGAGCTTTCTTTTGGTGGTATATAATCATCTCAGCGGTTTTTATTTTTTGCGCTATAAACAAAAAAAGACTGACAATTTTGAAAAAAAAACACAATATTTTTTACTTTTTGCTATAATAAATATCCAATTTAAAAAAAGGCTGATATGTATTCTTCTACATATTTTTGGTTAAAAAAAAACGCAATAAGCGTATAGTGATTGGTTTGCACAAAAGTTATAGCGCCTACAATATAGGGGATAGATTTATGTTTTTTTTTTTTTTACTAGTAATGGCGGTTATCTGCTTTTTGTCAGGACTGCGATATTGCGGCGGACAGATCGGACACTTTTGACACTATTTTGGGACCATTGACATTTATACAGCGAACAGTGCTATAAATATGCACTGATTACTGTATAAATATGACTGGCAGGGAAGGGGTTAACACTAGGGGGCGATCAAGGGGTTAAATGTGTTCCCTGGGAGTGATTCTTACTGTGGGGGGAGGGGACTGACTGGGGGAGGTGACCGATCGGTGTCCCTATGTACAAGGGAAACACCATCGGTCTCCTCTCCCTGACAGGACGTGGATCTCTGTGTTTACACACAGAGATCCACGTCCCTGGCTCTGTAACGGCCGATCGCGGGTACCTGGCGGATATCGCGGCCGCCAGGCACGCGCATCGGCACCCGCGTGATGCGGCGGGCACAGATTTTCCCCGATGCGTGCCCGTGACGGCACGCAGGGAGGAAGTAAACAAGAGGACGTCTAGGGACGCCCTCCCGCCAATTGAAAATCTAAAGTGCTAATTTTAAAGGCTTATATGCAAGTTATTATCCCCGGGTCCTGCCCCGGGGGACATGTATCAATTGAAAAAAAAAGGTTTAAAAACAGCAGTTTTTCCGGGAGCAGTGATTTTAATAATGCTTAAAGTGAAACAATAAAAGTGAAATATTCCTTTAAATTTCGTACCTGGGGGGTGTGTATAGTATGCCTGTAAAGCAGCGCTTGTTTCCCGTGCTTAGAACTGTCCCTGCACAAAGTGTCATTTCTGAAGGAAAAAAAGTCATTTAAAAGCACTCGCGGCTATAATGAATTGTCGGCTCCCAGGAATACAGAGAAAAGTCATTGATAAAAAAAAAATGTGTGGGGGTCTCCCCCAAATTCAATTACCAGGCCCTTTAGGTCTGGTATGGATATTAAGGGGAACCCTGCATTAAATTTGAAAAAAAATTACGTGGGGTTCCGCCAAATATCCATACCAGGCTCTTCAGGTCTGGTATGGATTTTAAGGGGAACTCCACGCCAAATGTAAAAAAAATGGCATGGAGTCCCCCCCAAAAATCCATACCAGACCCTTTATCCGAGCACGCAACCTGGCAGGCCGCAGGAAAAGAGGGGGGACGAGAGAGCGCCCCCCCTCCTGAACCGTACCAGGCCACATGCCCTCAACATGGGGAGGATGCTTTGGGGGTCCCCTTTGTTAAAAGGGTTTTCCAGATTCTGATAAGCCCCCCCACCCGCAGACCCCCACAACCACCGGGCAAGGGTTGTGGGGATGAGGCCCTTGTCCCCATCAACATGGGGACATGGTGCTTTGAGGGGTCACAGACCCCCAAAGCATCTTCCCCAAGTTGAGGGCATGTGGCCTTGTACGGTTCAGGAGGGGGGGCTCTCTCGTCCCCCCTCTTTTCCTGCGGCCTGCCAGGTTGCGTGCTCGGATAAAGGGTCTGGTATGGATTTTTGAGGGAAACTCCACGCCATTTTTTTTTTAATTTGGTGTGGAGTTCCCCTTAAAATCCATACCAGACCTGAAGGGCCTGGTATGGATATTTGGGGGGAACCCCACATCATTTTTTTTTTATTTGACACAGGGTTCCCCTTAATAACCATACCAGACCTAAAGGGCCTGGTAATTGAATTTGGGGGGACCCCCACGCATTTTTTTTTTCAATGACTTTCAATTACTTTTCTTTGTATTGCCGGGACCGATAATTCATTATAGCCGTGAGTGCTTTTAAATTACTTTTTTTCCTTCAGAACTGACATTTTGTACAGAGACTGTTATAAACACGGGAAACATGCGCTACTTTACAGGCATGCTATACACACCCCCCAGGTACGAAATTTTGAATATTTCACTTTTATTGTTTCACTTTAAGCATTATTAAAATCACTGCTCCCGAAAAAACTACCGTTTTTAAACCTTTTTTTTACATTGATACATGTCCCCTGAGGCAGGACCCAGGTCCCCAAACACTTTTTATGACAATAACTTGCATATTAACCTTTAAAATTAGCACTTTAGAGTTCTCCCATAGACTTTTAAAGGGTGTTCCGCGGCTTTTCGAATTTGCCGTGAACACCCCAAATTGTTTGCTGTTCGCCGAACGGGCGAACAGCCAATGTTCGAGTCGAACATGAGTTCGACTCGAACATAAAGCTTATCCCTAGTTAGGAAATGGTTGAACCTCCGCCAAATGTATATTACTGTCTATATCCCCCTCTTCAGAGATGTCTAATCCCTTTTTATTTTATGTGTCAGAACAGGAACCAATAGGAAATCCCCTCAAAGGAATGAAATAAAAACACATTTTCTAACAGAGGAAGGTTTGGAAAATTTTCAGAGTTCCATACAAAAAAAAAAGCAAAAAATAATTATAAAAAAGAAAAAGAAAAAAGGGGGGTTGCCATCCGGGGCCCTGGGGACCTCTGGGCCCTGGGGACCTCTGGGCCTCTGGAGACGTCTGAGCCCCTTACAAAAAAAAAAAATTCTAAAAAAAAAGGAGGATTAAAAAAAAAAAAAAATTAAAAAAGGGGGGTTGCCATCCGGGCCCCTGGGGACCTCCAGGCCCCTTACAGGTGTACTGCCTGTACCCCCCTGATGGCGGCCCTGGTGACAGATGAGACAGAAAGAGAAGCAAGAGAAATCACTTCAGTAGGAAAACATTCAGTGTTTAAAATGACATAAAGCAACAAGAGGAGGAAATGTTTAACAAGTTCGTTTTTTTTTGGCACCTGTGACTTATTGGGAAATATTTACTTAATTTCCTTTTACACAGACACAGCAGGAAGTGAGAGGAAATCTCTCCAAGGTATAGAGAAATCCCATTTGACACTCTTTTTATCAGAACAGGTGCCCCCATTGGATGATATCTCCTCACCTCCTTTTGCACTGACACCCATCTTCACCAGGACAAATAAAGGGAATGAATCTCCTCAGCAGACACAAAAACACCAATAAAAACCTGAACACGGGTATAACCCTTTCACAGTTTAACCAAAACTGGGAGAACATTTTAGCAGATATACACTTTAACCATAGGCGTGCCCAGGGGTGTGCCAAGTGTGTCTGGGCACCCCCTAAACATCCCCATGTAGCGTATATTCCCCTTGCTGCCCAGGCCTGTGTCATTTACCGGCTGCTTCCTTTTCTGAATGAGCATCGTGAGTAATTGGTACAGATCGCTCACTGTGTTCATTCATAACTGAAGCCTCGTAAATTGAGTTTCAGTTTCTGAATGAACAGGAAGCCGCTCAGTACAGAGCATTGCCCATTCATTCACTGTCCAGTGCAGCTGACGCTGCAGAGAAAAAGGCCCTTTCTCTGTCACAAAAGTGAGACATCAGTCGTCTGTTTAGACCCCTGATATTTCACCAAAGCCCCCAGTGGGATTCCTAAAAGAATTGTAAATAAAAAATACTATAAAACTAAATAAAAAAAAACTATTAAAAATAAAAGAACTACACTTTTAAAATGTTTGTGTACATTTATAAGTGTGTGTCTGTGTAATTGTGTGTATATATATATATATATATATATATATATATATATATATATAAAGTGTGAGTTCCTGCACCTATTTACTGAGAAAAAAAACCCTGGTCATCAGTTATCGTTTATTTTAACTGACAATGAATCTGTATCACTGGACAAGTTGGTTGAGAATCCCCCACCATTTTTGTTTTCAAACAGGGTCTGGTATGGAATTCAGGGGGTGACCCTACACCATTTTCTTTTGTGTGGGGCCATTCTTAAAACTGAAATCCGGCCCAAAAACAGTCTTCCCATGCAGGGGGCTGTGCCCACACTGCACGGGTCAACTGCTCAGTTTTGTCTACGGGATTGGAGAATGGAGATACACTTACCTAATCCTCCAAGACCCCCCCTGTGGCTCCTGTCCCCTCACGGTCTAGCTGTCTTGTGCGCTGGACTGTTCCTAAAGTCATCACACCCATGGACCTGCTCTGGATGTGAGGATGTAAGGAACAGTCCACCACAAGATTGTGGGGAAACGGCGTTTGCAGGTGAAGAGGAGGATCAGGTGAGTATAAGCTTTCTCAATCCCCTAGACAAAAACGATCAGTTGACCCGTGATGTGTGGGCACATTCCCACTGCATGGGAAAACTTTTCTTTTGCCTGGAGTTGGGCTATAAAATGCCAGATCCTCAGCAAGGATCATTTGTTTTTCATAACCGTCATTGTTTTTTATGGTGCACCATAACAAGCAATGACAGTACACCTGTCAGCATCTTTTGCATGGAATTTGGGACGACTCCACGTGTTTTTTTTGTTGTGTGGGAACCCTCTTCACAATTCATACCAGACCCTCATCTGGGGGACATTTTATTTACAGACAGAATGAAACAGAAGGGAAATGTCATTTAGCTGCAATTTTTTTTCTTTCTAAAGCCTCATACACACGATCGGATTTTCTGCGGACAAAACCTAGGACTTTTGTCCAAAGGGTGTTGGCCAGGAACTTGTATTGCATACAAACGGCAAAGAATTGTCGGCCAACAAACACAAAACTACGTGGTTTTCAGCTCTTTAGCGCCACCCTTTGGGCAACTTCTGCTAATGTTGTGTAGCGACCTCACCCCCTTCACCTGCCTTCGGCTCCCCGCAGGTAGAGAGGGCACACCACGCCACAAGCCCGTACCCTCCTATGTAAAGAGGTTGAGCGGTGTTGTTAGCGGGTCTCCACGGCCAGAAACCAGAATCCTCCAGAGAATGATTCTCACCTCTGCAATAGACAGAGATAAGTCCTTGTCCCCCCAGTTACTTGAATGTCCACACCAGCTGCAACTCCAACGTAGAGTTTATTTTCTCTTTGCCAATAACAGTCTCTGATAGGTAAAGGTTGGAGTAGAAGACAGGACAGCATAAGGTGTGGGAGAGGTCCAGGCACAAACACAATCACTTCACTGCTCGGCTTCTCAAACAGACTCAGCCCAGATGGATAGTCTCCCTGGGAAGGGACTAGCAGCCAAATGGTACTCTAACTTAACCGCACAGTCTCTGCCACAGACCTGGTGAACTTGGTCTCTGCCACAGACCTGGTGAACTTGGACTCTGCCACAGACCTGATGAACTTGGTCTCTGCCACAGACCTGGTGAACTTGGTCTCTGCCACAGACCTGGTGAACTTGGTCTCTGCCACAGACCTGGTGAACTTGGTGCTTCAAAACTTGACCTCTTTGTAAGGAGAAGACGTCCCTCCAGAGTTACCGGGCCCCTTTCTTCACCGTGACTTCTCACCGGTCCCTTGGAACAGTTCCTTCCCCGGCCTCCTCGTCTAAGATACGGGTCCCCTCGCAAGGCGGCACCCTGGGATTCCTCGATCCTTGCTGGGCCCAGCCGAAGGTGCTGGGCCCAAGGCCTTTGCCGCAGTCCCAGGACTAAAGGTGCCTGGGACTGATTCACCAACCTCCGCCCCTGGGCTGAAGGTGCCCAGGGCGGACAGGAACACACTCCTTGGGGTAGGACCCCCGACCACGACCGAAGAACCCCGAACAGGCAGCGTCTGCCCCTTTTATATCCTCTCACAGCATGCACAACAGGCCTGCCACACCCACTGCACAGCTGCCGAGAGAGGACACACAAGGCACAGCACTGTATCAGCAGTTCAACCCTGGCCCACCATGGCAGCGCCACCTGCAGGCCACAGGGAACTATACACCGATACTCTACCTGCGGAAAAAATGGTTGATAGAATACTGACAATTGGGGTGCTTGAGCATAACTACCACTCAAACACTTCCCCTAAATTTAGGACCCCGCAACAGTTGTGTAATGGTTAGCATTGCTTCTGAGAATGCGTGATTGTACTTTGGAGTTTTGTACACATGATCGGATAATCCGACAACACACATTTGTTGGCGGACAATTTTAAAGCATGCTATCCCACATTTGTTGGTGGAAAATCCAAGAACAATTGTCCGACGGAGCATACAAACGGTCGGATTTTCCGTCAACAGCCTGTCATCACACAATTCCCGTCGGATAATCTGATCGTGTGTACGGGGCTTAAATGTCACTTTCACTGTAGTACATCATACAGATGTGCCACTTCATAGGCAGGTTTAAGGTAAATAGCAAGTATTTTATTTGAAGGAAGTGTTATTTTTTTATGTTTTCCTTTAACTTCCCTGGCGGTAATCCCGAGTCGGACTCTGGGGGAGATTTCAGTACCAAAAGCGGTAACCCCGAGCCAGACTCGGGCTGCATCACAGTATCCAGGGACAGTTACTTACCTTGTTCCCTGGATCCTGCGATGTCTCCCCGCAGTGTGTGCGAGCTGTCTCCTCGCTCGATTCACACACAGTGCCGCCGAACTCCGTTCCCTGCGACGTTGCAGTACTGTATAAAAAAATTACACATCCCCTTTGTCCCTAGTGGTCTGTCCAGTGCCCTGCATGCACTTTTATATTATAAATACAGTTTTTTCTGCCTGGAAACTGGAGATTGTCCATAGCGACCAAAAAGTGTCCCTTTATGTCAAAAGTGGTTTTAGACCAGCTAGAAAACAGCGATAATAAATTAGAATCACTTGCAGAATTGAGCGATAGTGATTTGGGGGGAAATTCGTCATCAGACACTAAATCTAATGACAGCGACAATTCTGCAACTGAGCAAATTTCAGTGTTTTTGATCTGATTACATTATTGAATAATTTTTATTATTATTATATTATTATTTGTTATAATTATTTATAGTTATTTATTATATTATAATTAATGATTTCGTGTTTCAAACTTTATCATGTCTACTAGACTCTTGTTTGGACAGATTTAAGTGAGTTATTACTAAGAATTGCAGGCTTACAATACATAACATCAAATTTCCATGCAATATAATTGCACCCAAAATCTGACAGAATCATACCGCCAGGGAGGTTAAGCCTTATTAAAAGAATTGCACCCTGCTAAACAGTACTTTTTTTGCATTGGTACATACTGTATCTTCCATGGCAGCGTCCAGCTCCCTATGCCCATTGTTTGAGCATACCCTGCATGTTAGCTTTTAAAATAGAGAGAATTGATTTTTGAGATTGTCCCCCATTGACTTCAGTGGGATTCAAATAAAAATTCACAATTCCTGAACTATCAGTTTGGCAAATGTTCCAAAGATTGAACCCAAACACATTCGGCACATCACTACAACTGGCAGTGAAAAGCTAACAAAAAGTTTTGTCTAGAATTGGGCTGACTAGTAGTATGACCTGTTCACACAAAGAGTCTTTATGATGTCTTTTTGATGTTTTTAAGAGGTTACTGGAGCTGATAAATAGTCCTATGTCCTATGCCCACCTATCCTTCCTTGAGAGGACTATTATAACATTTTGCTTATGCCCTTTACTTGTTTACTCTTTGGCCCCTATATTTTTGATCCAGTCACCTCTGTGATTAATCTATGTCTTGGTGTTCCTAAGTGTACTGCTGTGTACCCATTATATAGTCCTCTTCAACGTTGGCTCTGCTCCACTAAAGTTCTGGCATTTGTACTTGCTTCCCTTGGAAGCAGGATGTGACAGTACTGCTAATGTTAAACACAGTAGTGGATTTTGGTCCACAAATTCAAGATTTCCAATCTGTGAAATGTTTATTAGGATTGTGTCACCTACTAGTCCTGAATCATGAAGACTGTTTATGGGGCGAACACTAAACACAAAGATGAAAGCCAATAGCATTACAATATCCATCAGCTGTTACTCAGCTTCATTCTATTTCAGCAGTTGTTCATCTGAAAATAGACCCCAAACAGACAACTACAAAGGGCTTGGCTGCCAAGAGAAGCATGATACTTTGAGAGGGTACGGACTCAGTCAGAGACAACTTATTCAGTAGATTTATAATAAAAGCCAATCATGAATGTATATAAGTTGTTTGTACCAGTTCCTTGAATTTCCTTCATAATGGCTGAGGCTTGCGCCTGTCTTTCTTTCTGCAGGGCGCTGTGTGATAACATTTTGTTTTCTCCCTGAAACAGAAATGGAAAAAGTGAAAATCAGGTAACTAAAAATAAACCATATACTGCCATCAAATATATCGTATTTATCGGCGTATAACATGCACAGGCGTATAACACGCACCCCAACTTTAAGAGGGACGTTTCAGGGAAAAAACATTCAACAGCCCCCTGCGTATAACACGCAGGCACAGTTTACTCTCTATTTTCAGGGTAAAAAAGTGAGTGTTATACGCCAATAAATACAGTACATTTTGGTAACATAGTACAATAACCTGCAGAAACAAATCAAATTCTGCATTACTGCTGTCAGATTAGATGAAGTAACATTGTCACAATTTTGGAATATGTAATTGTAGCACCCTCCTAGGTACAGTGGGGAGACCAAGTATTTGATACACTGCCGATTTTGCAGGTTTTCCTACTTACAAAGCATATAGAGGTTTGTAATTTTTATCATAGGTACTCTTCAACTGTAAGAGACGGAATCTAAAACAAAAATTCAGAAAATCACATTGAATGATTTTTAAATAATTACTGTATTTATTGGCGTATAACACTCACTTTTTTACCCTGAAAATAGAGGGTAAACTGTGCCTGCGTGTTATACGCAGGGGGCTGTGGAAAGTTTTTTTTTTCTGAAACTTCCCTCCTAAAGTTAGGGTGCGTGTTATACATCTGTGCGTGTTATACGCCCATAAATACGGTAATTAGCATTTTATTGCATGACATAAGTATTTGATCACCTACCAACCAGTAAGAATTCCGGCTCTCACAGACCTGTTATTTTTTCTTTAAGAAGCCCTCCTGTTCTTCACTCATTACCTGTATTAACTGCACTTGTCTGAACTCGTTACCTGTATAAAAGACACCTGTTCACACACTCAATCAAACAGACTCCAACCTCTCCACAATGGCCAAGACTAGAGAGCTGTGTAAGGACATCAGGGATAAAATTGTAGACCTGCACAAGGCTTGGATGGGCTACAGGACGATAGGCAAGCAGCTTGGTGAGAAGGCAACAACTGTTGGCGCAATTATTAGAAAATAGAAGAAGTTCTAGATGACGGTCAATCTCCCTCGGTCTGGGGCTCCATGCAAGATCTCACCTCGTGGGGCATCAATGATCATAAGGAAGGTGAGGGATCAGCCCAGAACTACACTGCAGGACCTGGTCAATGACCTGAAGAGAGCTGGAACCAAAGTCCCAAAGAAAACCATTAGTAACACACTACGCCGTCATGGATTAAAATCCTGCAGCGCACGCAAGGTCCCCCTGCTCAAGCCAGCGCATGCCCAGGCCCATCTGAAGTTTGCCAATGACCACCTGGATGATCCAGAGGAGGAATGGGAGAAGGTCATGTGGTCTGATGAGACAAAAATAGAGCTTTTTGGTCTAAACTCCACTCGCCGTGTTTGGAGGAAGAAGAAGGATGAGTACAACCCCAAGAACACCATCCCAACCGTGAAGCATGGAGGTAGAAACATCATTCTTTGGGGATGCTTTTCTGCAAAGGGGACAAGACGACTGCACCGTATTGAGGGGAGGATGGATGGGGCCATGTATCGCAAGATTTTGGCCAACAACCTCCTTCCCTCAGTAAGAACATTCAAGATGGGTCGTGACTGGGTCTTCCAGCATGACAACTACCCGAAACGCACAGCCAGGGCAACTAAGGAGTGGCTCCGTAAGAAGCATCTCAAGGTCCTGGAGTGGCCTAGCCAGTCTCCAGACCTGAACCCAATAGAAAATCTTTCGAGGGAGTTGAAAGTCCGTATTGCCCAGCGACAGCCCCGAAACCTGAAGGATCTGGAGAATCTCTGTATGGAGGAGTGGGCCAAAATCCCTTCTACAGTGTGTGCAAACCTGGTCAAGAACTACAGGAAATGTATGATCTCTGTAATTGCAAACAAATATTTCTGTACCAAATATAAAGTTCTGCTTTTCTGATGTATCAAATACTTATGTCATGCAATAAAATGCAAATTAATTACTTAAAAATCATACAATGTGATTTTCTTGATTTTTGTTTTAGATTCCGTCTCTCACAGTTGAAGAGTACCTATGATAAAAATGACAGACCTCTACATGCTTTGTAAGTAGGAAAACCTGCAAAATCGGCAGTGTATCAAATACTTGTTCTCCCCACTGTAGGTGTTAGATTGTGCTTTTGATTTATGCAGATTTATGCAGTCTGCAATTATTTGGTAGGCAAAAGCAAACTCTGCTCATTGTACCCAATAAAGTTGTTATCTGTTAGTTAGGTCCGCTTAGTGTGTTCAGCTGCTGCTAGTTTGGTCTATAGCTTCCTCTGTATCCAGGAGACTTGAGAAGTTTCTGGATAGTAGCTGTGAAACTATGCAGATGGCAGTATGAATATTGATACAGGCCCGGCCTATCCCAGAGAAGCAGGCACTGAAGGCGGGCTGGGAGACTCTATTTATTCAATGAGCACACTGAGCTCTGGGTCTTGTCCCAGAGTGGAGGAGTCCAGCCTGAGGGGGGCACGCTGCCCTCTCAGGCACAGACTGCCATGTGGAGGCCTCAGGTGGGTGACCTGATGGAAGATTGCAGAGATTCGGGTGCTTAGAAGAAACTGACTGAGGGAAGCTGTCTACCACAGATCTGTTTGGTATCACTGGAGGGCATTGCTTGGAAGATTGGAAGGAGGCATTCATCTGTCCTTGGACCTTGTGAGTACAGACTTTGGGAATACTTGGATACCTTGTGCTGTAGCTACCCTTCTGGTGCCTAGTATAGTCAGCTGTTGGTCTGCTAATGGGGCACCGGCTGGTGTCCTGAAGAGCTCTGTGCAGATATTGTCCACTAAAGAGAAGGGACTCTACTTCTACTTAAAGCAGAAATGAAGATTAAGTCCTCAGTGTGCATAGTATCCCACCACTACCCTCATCCCTATCCAAGTTTTCCAAAAATAAAAACAAAAACAACATCCCCTAGACTGGATATTTGAGGAAAGAGAGAATGATCCTGTTTTGTGCCTGGCTTTGGGGCTAAAGTTGGGAAGACCTGGACAAGAGATTTCTGCGGCTCCTCTAGGAGTAGCACTACATAATAAAGACATCCCTGAAAAGCAAACAAATAAAACTAATGTGCCTGTGCTAATTCTCCTTTTAAATGAAGACATAATTTTTCGGAAGGATTCTAAGCATATGGTACAATTCTAAGTGTGTCAGATGCCCAGTTGTGTCCCACTGTGCAATATGGTTGCTTCTGCCGGGCCTTGTATGCTGTAGTTACATAGGGATCAATGGAGGAAACCACAGAGTGTGTGGGGGGCAACATCTGATACTCTTGGGTAGGGATGAGCTTCGAGTTCGAGTCGAACTCATGTTCGACTCGAACATTGCCTGTTCGCCGAACAGCGAACAAATTGGGGTGTAAAGAAATCTAAAGTGCTCATTATAAAGGCTTATATGCAAGTTATTGTCCTAAAAATGTTTGGGGACCCGGGTCCTGCCCCAGGGGACATGTATCAATGCAAATTTTTTTTTTAAAAACGGACGTTTTTTCGGGAGCAGTGATTTTAATAATGCTTAAAGTGAAACAATGAAAGTGAAATATTCCTTTAAATTTCGTACCTGGGGGGTGTGTATGATATGCATGTAAAGTGGCGCATGTAAAGTGGCGCATTGTTTAGAACTGTCTCTGCAAAAAATTTCATTTTTGAAGGAAAAAAAGTCATTTAAAACTCACTCGTGGCTATTAATGAATTGTCGGCTTTTATCAATACATAGAAAAGTCATTGATAAAAAAAAAAAAAAAAAAAAAGCGTGGGGCCCTTTGGGTCTGGAATGGATATTAAGGGGAACCCCGCTGCAAATTTTAAAAAAAATGGCGTGGGGTTCCCCCAAATATCCATACCAGGCCCTTCAGATCTGGCATGGATTTTAAGGGGAACTCCACCCCGAATTAAAAAAAAAATGGCGTGGAGTCCCCCCAAAAATCCATACCAGACCCTTATCCGAGCACGCAACCTGGCCGGCCGCAGGGGAAAAGGGGGGGACGAGAGCGGCCCCCCCTCCCTCCTGAACCGTACCAGGCCACATGCCCTCAACATGGGGAGGATGTTCCCCATCAGGCCCGCTCAGGCAAAACCAATGACGGACAGCGCTGGACATCGGATCGCCACGGGACACTGAATTTTACCGCTGGAATGTTTTTTTTTATTTTTTTATTTTTTTAATAAAGGACTTTTTCAAGGTGTTTGTGTGTTTTTTTGAATTTTTTTTACGCTTTCTTCGTGAAATGGTAGGGGTACAATGTACCCCTTACCAATTCACATAGGGGGGGCCGGGATCTGGGGGTCCCCTTTGTTAAAGGGGTCTTCCAGATTCCGATAAGCCCCCCGCCCGCAGACCCCCAAAACCACCGGGCAAGGGTTGTGGGGATGAGGCCCTTGTCCCCATCAACATGGGGACATCCTCCCCATGTTGAGGGCATGTGGCCTGGTACGGTTCAGGAGGGAGGGGGGGCCGCTCTCGTCCCCCCCTTTTCCCCTGCGGCCGGCCAGGTTGCGTGCTCGGATAAGGGTCTGGTATGGATTTTTGGGGGGACTCCACGCCATTTTTTTTAAATTTGGGGTAGAGTTCCCCTTAAAATCCATGCCAGATCTGAAGGGCCTGGTATGGATATTTAGGGGGAACCCCACGCCATTTTTTTTAATTTGCGGCGGGGTTCCCCTTAATATCCATTCCAGACCTGAAGGGCCTGGTAATTGAATTCTGGGGGACCCCCACGCTTTTTTTTTTTTTTTTTATCAATGATTTTTGTATGTATTGATAAAAGCCGACAATTCATTATTAGCCGCGAGTGAGTTTTAAATGACTTTTTTTCCTTCAAAAATGACACTTTGTGCAGGGACAGTTCTAAGCACGGGAAACATGCGCTACTTTACATGCATATCATACACACCCCCCAGGTACGAAATTTAAAGGAATATTTCACTTTAATTTTTTCATTTTAAGCATTATTAAAATCACTGCTCCTGAAAAAACGGCCGTTTTTAAAACTTCTTTTTGCATTGATACATGTCCCCTGGGGCAGGACCCGGGTCCCCAAACACTTTTTATGACAATAACTTGCATATAAGCCTTTATAATTAGCACTTTAGATTTCGAACGTTCGAGTCCATTGTATTTAATAGGGTTCTAAAGTTCACACGAACATTTTGTCTGTTCGCAGGTTCTGGTGCGAACCGAACAGGGGGGTGTTCGGCTCATCCCTGCTCTTGGGAGAGTCAAATGCAGAAAGTCCTTGAAAAAAAGGTCCTTACTTCAGTCAAGAGAAGTTCAGGCAGAAAGACAGGTAAGTATTTATTTAAAACTAAAGGCAAGACTTTTAAATTAGGACTTAGGATAAAATTAAAAACGAGGGTTATAACCCATCTTTGTTCCATTGGGGATATTTCCCTCCACTTGGGGAGGATCTGTCTGTGTGCACACATTACAATCTGCATAGGGTCACTGATACATACGCACACATATTCTCACAAACATGTACACATCTAGTGATGAGCCGAACACCCCCGGGTTCGGTTCGCACCAGAACCCGCGAACGGACCGAAAGTTCGAACGAACATTAGAACCCTATTAAATACAATGGATGCGAACGTTCGAATTCTAAAGTGCTAATTATAACAACTATTATGCATGTTATTGTCATAAATAGGGTTTGGGAACCCGGGTTGTGCACCAGGGGACATGTATCAATGCAAAAAGAAGTTTTAAAAACGGTCGTTTTTCGGGAGCAGTCATTTTAATGATGCATAAAGTGAAAAAAAAAAAGTCAAATATTCCTTTAAATATCGTACCTGGGGGGTGTCTAAAGTATGCCTGTGAAGTGCCACGTGTTTCCCGTGTTTAGAACTGTCCCTGCACAAAATGACACTTCTAAAGGAAAAAAAAGCCATTTAAAACTGCTTGCGGCTTTAATGTAATGTCTGGTCCCGGTAATATGGATGAAATTATTTAAGAAAAATGGCATAGCTACCCCATGACCCCCCCCCTACCCCAGCCCATTACCAGCCCCTTTGGGTCTTGTATGGATATTAAGGGGAACCCCGCACATAAAATAAAAAAGGCCCTATATACTCTGAACAGCCGTATACAGGCGGTGCATACAAGACAGGGACTGTAGGTTTGTTCTTATGTAGAATCTGTTTGTAATTTTGAACAGGTACATTGTTGAAGTGTAGCTCCAGCCCAAAAATCTATTTTTAAACTTTTTGGGAAACATAGGTAAGGGTTATCACCCCTGTAACATTTGTTTTGCTGTCTGTGCCCCTGTTCAGAACATTTCACCTCACTTTCCGTCCCAATGACAACTGTTTTTGAAATGTGGTGTTTTTCTTGAAACAAGGATTGCTGATAAAGCATCAGTACAGATGAGACCCCTTTCTCCCATATTTATTCTTACAGGAGAGAATTTTCCTTTCTAGGGGTAGATTTCCTCTCACTTCCTGTTGTCTTCTTTCGTTTGCAAGTAGGAGTCGTTTGTAAGTTGGATGTTTGAAAGTAGGGACCTGCCGTATATACTCTGCAGAAATAGGCCCCTTAGTTGTTGGTGTTGGCACAACACTGTAAGCACTCAGTTACTCTTGGTTGGTGCTGGAACGCCCTGCTGTCAACTATTATATCAGGAATTTTAATTACATATAATTGTTGAACAGTGGTAGTAAAAATTGGGGCTTTGATGGTGGTGCTGGTGCCACAACACTGTAAGCCCTGACAGTTACTCTTGGTGGGTGCAGCAATGGGCCCTGCTGTGAATTATTAGATCAAGAATTGTAATTACATGCCCCTTTTGAACAGGGGCTGAAAAATTGGGCCTTTCGTGGTGGTGGTGGTGGTGGCGTTGCCACAAGACTGTAAGCCCTCAGAGTTACTCTTGGTGGGTGCAGCAATGGACCCTGCTGTGAATTATTAGATCAAGAATTGTAATTGCATGCCCCTGTTGAACAGGGGCTGAAAAATTGGGCCTTAGGCACTGGTGGCACAACACTACAACCCCTCACAGATACTGTACTTGGAGCACAGCAATGAGCCCTGTTGCAAAGTATTGCTTCAAAAATTGTAATGACACGCCCCTGTTAAACAGGGGCTGAAAAATTGGGCCTTAGGCACTGGTGCCACAACACTCCAACCCCTCACAGATACTGTACTTGGAGCACAGCAATGAGCCCTATGGCAAATTATTGCTAAAAAAATTGTAATTACACGCCCCTGTAAAACAGGGGCTGAAAAATTGGGCCTTAGCCACTGGTGGCGGCACCCATAAACAAAAATGATCTTCCAAGCTATCATCATCAATCGTATCATTGAGGACTCGGAGGAGGAGGATAGCCAGTCAACATAACAGCACAGGCACTCAGCATCAGCATCAGTCTTGAAGGGATGTGACATGTTAAAATCAATTAGTCTGTTATATCAGCATCAGGTGTGTGGTAGCTGGTGGTGATCCAAGACTGGTTCATCTTGATGAAAGTCAGTCGATCAACCGAGTCGGTGGACAGGCGCACCCTGTGATCCGTGACAAATCCTCCAGCAGCACTGAATGTGCGTTCCGAAAGAACGCTGGATGCAGGACAGGCCAGTAGCTCAATTGCATACTGTGCAAGCTCTGGCCAGTGATCCATCCTCAAGACCCAGTAAGCCGGAGGATTTTCGGTGGGAAAGGTGTCCAAGTCTGACCTTGCCCCTAGATATTCCTGCACCATGTTTATCAGACGCTGGCGATGGTTGCTGGAACCGATCATACTTTGGGGCTGCGGACTAAAGAATTGTCTGAACGCATCGGTCAGACGGCCACCTTCCCCACCGCTCCTTCTTTGACTGGCCGAAGCCTCAGCAACTCGTTGTCCAGGACCAGGAGTTTGTAACCTCCCAGTCTCTGGGAACGCGTTGCACAGACCTTTCTGCAAGGCCTCCCGGAGTTGTCTCATCCTCTGCTCCCTCTGCGACGGTAACATAAGGTCCGCAACCTTACCCTTGTACCGTGGATCAAGGAGAGTGGCCAGCCAGTAATGGTCCCTCTCCTTGATCCGAAGAATACGAGGATCCTTCCGCAGACTTTGCAGGATCAGGGAGGCCATGCAGCGTAGGTTTGCTGAGGCATTCGCTCCGGAGTCCTCTGGGTCACTAAGGACGACATGATCCGCAGCCACCTCCTCCCAGCCACGTACAAGTCCACTGGTTTCTTGGGACTGTAAATCATCCCTAAAAGACTGCTGCTGATGATGCTGAGTGCCAGCCTCCACCTCCATGCTGACACAATCCTCCTCCTCCTCCTCCTCCTCCTCCTCCTCTTCCTGTGCGATGGGTGGGACAGAAGGAACACTGTCTGGGTAAAGGGGGCCTTGAGAGGCAAGGAAGTCCTCCTCTTCCTGCCTCTGTTCTGCCTCAAGTGCCCTGTCCATTATTCCACGCAGCGTGTGCTCCAACAGGTGGACAAGAGGTACAGTGTCACTGATGCATGCACTGTCACTGCTCACCATCCTCGTGGCCTCCTCAAATGGTGCCAGGACAGTGCATGCATCCCTGATCATGCCCCACTGGCGTGGAGAAAAAAAACCAAGCTCCCCTGACCCTGTCCTGGTGCCGTAGTCGCACAGGTACTCATTGATGGCCCTCTGCTGCGTGTGCAGCCGCTGCAGCATGGCCAACGTTGAGTTCCACCTGGTGGGCATGTCACATATAAGGCGGTTCTTGGGCAGGTTCAACTCCTTTTGCAGCTCAGCCAGGCGAGCACTGGCATTATAAGATCTGCGGAAATGCACACAGACTTTCCTGGCCTGCCTCAGGACATCCTGTAAGCCCGGGTACCTGCCCAAGAACCGCTGCACCACCAGGTTAAGGACGTGAGCCACACAGGGCACATGGGTCAGTTGTCCCTGTCGGAGGGCGGAGAGGAGGTTGGTGCCATTGTCGCAAACCACCATTCCTGGCTTAAGCTGGCGTGGCGTCAACCACCTCTCGGCCTGGCCCTGCAGAGCAGACAGGACCTCTGCCCCAGTGTGGCTTCTGTCCCCCAAACACACCAGCGCAAGCACGGCATGGCATCTTTTTGCCTGCGTACTTGCGTAGCCCCGTGAACGGCTACGGAGCACCGCTGGTTCATAGGACAAACCACAGGAAGAGGCCATGGAGGAAGAAGAAGAGGAGGGGGTGGAGGAGAGAGGTGTGTCACAACCAGTAGTAGCATTTTGGAGGCGTGGCGGTGGGACAACCTCCAACACTACTGCACCTTGTCCTGCATCCTTCCCAGCTGCCAAAAGAGTGACCCAATGGGCCGTGAAAGAAAGGTAACGTCCCTGTCCATGCCTGCTGGACCATGAGTCAGCGGTAATATGCACCTTACCGCTGACCGCCCTGTCCAGCGAGGCCAAGACATTGCCTTCCACATGCCGGTAGAGAGCCGGAATAGCCTTCCGTGAGAAAAAGTGGCGTTTGGGAACCTGCCACTGAGGAACCGCACATTGCACAAACTCACGGAAGGGGGCCGAGTCTACCAACTGAAAAGGCAGCAGTTGAAGCGCTAGCAATTTAGCCAAGCTAGCATTCAACCGCTGGGCATGTGGATGGCTGGGAGTGAACTTCTTTCGACGGTCCAGCAGCTGGGGCAGGGAAATTTGCCTGCTAGAATCGGACGTTGGTGTACTGCTAGCAGAGTGGCCGCAAGTACTTGGCTGTGACACACCTAATTCTACACCTTCATTCCTCTCAGTGCATGTTTCAGAGAGGACTGAAGTTATAGTGGGGTTGGAGATCCCAGCTGATGCGGTGCAAGGAGAGGTCCGCTTTGTTCTTTGGTGTGGGTCTTTGAGGTAGGCTTGCCAACGAGCTGCATGGCAGGTCAACATATGTCTGGTCAGGCATGTGGTACCCAAGCGGCTGATGTTTTGGCCACGCGATATACGCTTGAGACATATGTTGCAAACAGCAGCTGTGCGATCTGATGCACTAGCCTCAAAAAAGGCCCACACCAAAGAACTTTTTGAATGACGGGCAGAGGCAGCGCCCTGCACAGGCGGAGCTCTGCGGTGTGATTCCGTCGGTGTACTGCCCTTACGCTGGCCACCAAAGGGCATCCTGCCTCGTTGGAGATGTGCCTCCTCCTCATCCTCCTCCTCCTCCTCTCTCCTATTAGGCACCCACGTGGAGTCAGTGACCTCATCATCCCCTCCCTCCTCATCACTGGAGCCAATCTGGCAGTATGCTGCAGCTGCTGGAACATGACTGCCAGATTGGTGTCCTTCTTGAGCATCCCCTCTGTCTGCTCTCACGCTACTGCCTTCCTCTAGCTGGGTTTCATCATCAGACCCTTCGAAACGCTGGGCATCCTCCTGGAGCATGTACCCAACACTGTGCTGAAACAGTTCGGGGGACTCCTCAGGAGGAGGACATGGTGGGTCTAGGGAAGGAGTGACTGATGATTTGTCTGACATTGATACCAGGGAAGACGACGCTTTGGCAGCTGCTTTTCCAGTACCCTGAGCCTGGGTGAGAGAGGATGAGGAGGAGGAGGAGGGCTTGGTCATCCACTCTACCAAGTCTTCGGCATGATGTGGCTCAACATGTCCAGCTGCCGAAAAGAAGGACAAGCGTGTCCCATGGCCATGTGCTGATGACAATGCACCGCGTCCACGACCAGCACTGTTGCCCCCAGACACAGAGCCTGCTTGCCCTCTTTTATTGCCTCCTGACTGTCTGCCTCTCCTTGTTTGCCTTCCAGACATTCTAATAGATGGCCTGCAGGGAGATGGGAAAAAAGCAATAAGGGCTACCTTCAGGTGTCCTTCTCTGTCCCTTGAAACAAGGACTTTCACAGTGAAAGAAACTGACACTCTCCCTACCTACAGTTTTCTGTCCCTAGAATAAATGTTTTTTTTAAGCACAATATAGCACAAGGACAATTCACTCACTGTCCTTACAGGTCCCTGGAAACAAGGACTTGCAGAGTGAAAGAAAAAAAACACTCTCCCTACCTACAGTTTTCTGTCCCTAGAAAAAATGTTTTTTTTAATCACAATATAGCACAAGAACAATTCACTCACTGTCCTTACAGGTCCCTGGAAACAAGGACTTGCAGAGTGAAATAAACTGACACTCTCCCTACCTACAGTTTTCTGTCCCTAGAATAAATGTTTTTTTTAAGCACAATATAGCACAAGGACAATTCACTCACTGTCCTTACAGGTCCCTGGAAACAAGGACTTGCAGAGTGAAAGAAAAAAAACACTCTCCCTACCTACAGTTTTCTGTCCCTAGAAAAAATGTTTTTTTTAATCACAATATAGCACAAGGACAATTCACTCACTGTCCTTACAGGTCCCTGGAAACAAGGACTTGCAGAGTGAAAGAAAAAAAACACTCTCCCTACCTACAGTTTTCTGTCCCTAGAAAAAATGTTTTTTTTAATCACAATATAGCACAAGGACAATTCACTCACTGTCCTTACAGGTCCCTGGAAACAAGGACTTGCAGAGTGAAATAAACTGACACTCTCCCTACCTACAGTTTTCTGTCCCTAGAATAAATGTTTTTTTTAATCACAATATAGCACAAGGACAATTCACTCACTGTCCTTACAGGTCCCTGGAAACAAGGACTTGCAGAGTGAAAGAAAATAAACACTCTCCCTACCTACAGTTTTCTGTCCCTAGAATAAATGTTTTTTTTAAGCACAATATAGCACAAGGACAATTCACTCACTGTCCTTACAGGTCCCTGGAAACAAGGACTTGCAGAGTGAAATAAACTGACACTCTCCCTACCTACAGTTTTCTGTCCCTAGAATAAATGTTTTTTTTAAGCACAATATAGCACAAGGACAATTCACTCACTGTCCTTACAGGTCCCTGGAAACAAGGACTTGCAGAGTGAAAGAAAAAAAACACTCTCCCTACCTACAGTTTTCTGTCCCTAGAATAAATGTTTTTTTTAAGCACAATATAGCACAAGGACAATTCACTCACTGTCCTTACAGGTCCCTGGAAACAAGGACTTGCAGAGTGAAATAAACTGACACTCTCCCTACCTACAGTTTTCTGTCCCTAGAATAAATGTTTTTTTTAAGCACAATATAGCACAAGGACAATTCACTCACTGTCCTTACAGGTCCCTGGAAACAAGGACTTGCAGAGTGAAAGAAAAAAAACACTCTCCCTACCTACAGTTTTCTGTCCCTAGAAAAAATGTGTTTTTTTTAATCACAATATAGCACAAGGACAATTCACTCACTGTCCTTACAGGTCCCTGGAAACAAGGACTTGCAGAGTGAAAGAAAATAAACACTCTCCCTACCTACAGTTTTCTGTCCCTAGAATAAATGTTTTTTTTAAGCACAATATAGCACAAGGACAATTCACTCACTGTCCTTATAGGTCCCTGGAAACAAGGACTTGCAGAGTGAAATAAACTGACACTCTCCCTACCTACAGTTTTCTGTCCCTAGAATTAATGTTTTTTTTAAGCACAATATAGCACAAGGAGAATTCACTCACTGTCCTTCCAGGTCCCTGGAAACAAGGACTTGCAGAGTGAAAGAAAAAAAACACTCTCCCTACCTACAGTTTTCTGTCCCTAGAAAAAATGTTTTTTTTAATCACAATATAGCACAAGGACAATTCACTCACTGTCCTTACAGGTCCCTGGAAACAAGGACTTGCAGAGTGAAATAAACTGACACTCTCCCTACCTACAGTTTTCTGTCCCTAGAATTAATGTTTTTTTTAAGCACAATATAGCACAAGGAGAATTCACTCACTGTCCTTCCAGGTCCCTGGAAACAAGGACTTGCAGAGTGAAAGAAAAAAAACACTCTCCCTACCTACAGTTTTCTGTCCCTAGAAAAAATGTTTTTTTTAATCACAATATAGCACAAGGACAATTCACTCACTGTCCTTACAGGTCCCTGGAAACAAGGACTTGCAGAGTGAAATAAACTGACACTCTCCCTACCTACAGTTTTCTGTCCCTAGAATAAATGTTTTTTTTAAGCACAATATAGCACAAGGACAATTCACTCACTGTCCTTCCAGGTCCCTGGAAACAAGGACTTGCAGAGTGAAAGAAAAAAACACTCTCCCTACCTACAGTTTTCTGTCCCTAGAAAAAATGTTTTTTTTAATCACAATATAGCACAAGGACAATTCACTCACTGTCCTTACAGGTCCCTGGAAACAAGGACTTGCAGAGTGAAATAAACTGACACTCTCCCTACCTACAGTTTTCTGTCCCTAGAATAAATGTTTTTTTTAAGCACAATATAGCACAAGGACAATTCACTCACTGTCCTTACAGGTCCCTGGAAACAAGGACTTGCAGAGTGAAAGAAAAAAAACACTCTCCCTACCTACAGTTTTCTGTCCCTAGAATAAATGTTTTTTTTAAGCACAATATAGCACAAGGACAATTCACTCACTGTCCTTACAGGTCCCTGGAAACAAGGACTTGCAGAGTGAAATAAACTGACACTCTCCCTACCTACAGTTTTCTGTCCCTAGAATAAATGTTTTTTTTAAGCACAATATAGCACAAGGACAATTCACTCACTGTCCTTCCAGGTCCCTGGAAACAAGGACTTGCAGAGTGAAAGAAAAAAAACACTCTCCCTACCTACAGTTTTCTGTCCCTAGAAAAAATGTTTTTTTTTTAATCACAATATAGCACAAGGACAATTCACTCACTGTCCTTACAGGTCCCTGGAAACAAGGACTTGCAGAGTGAAAGAAAATAAACACTCTCCCTACCTACAGTTTTCTGTCCCTAGAATAAATGTTTTTTTTAAGCACAATATAGCACAAGGACAATTCACTCACTGTCCTTACAGGTCCCTGGAAACAAGGACTTGCAGAGTGAAATAAACTGACACTCTCCCTACCTACAGTTTTCTGTCCCTAGAATTAATGTTTTTTTTAAGCACAATATAGCACAAGGAGAATTCACTCACTGTCCTTCCAGGTCCCTGGAAACAAGGACTTGCAGAGTGAAAGAAAAAAAACACTCTCCCTACCTACAGTTTTCTGTCCCTAGAAAAAATGTTTTTTTTAATCACAATATAGCACAAGGACAATTCACTCACTGTCCTTACAGGTCCCTGGAAACAAGGACTTGCAGAGTGAAATAAACTGACACTCTCCCTACCTACAGTTTTCTGTCCCTAGAATAAATGTTTTTTTTAAGCACAATATAGCACAAGGACAATTCACTCACTGTCCTTCCAGGTCCCTGGAAACAAGGACTTGCAGAGTGAAAGAAAAAAAACACTCTCCCTACCTACAGTTTTCTGTCCCTAGAAAAAATGTTTTTTTTAATCACAATATAGCACAAGGACAATTCACTCACTGTCCTTACAGGTCCCTGGAAACAAGGACTTGCAGAGTGAAATAAACTGACACTCTCCCTACCTACAGTTTTCTGTCCCTAGAATAAATGTTTTTTTTAAGCACAATATAGCACAAGGACAATTCACTCACTGTCCTTACAGGTCCCTGGAAACAAGGACTTGCAGAGTGAAAGAAAAAAAACACTCTCCCTACCTACAGTTTTCTGTCCCTAGAATAAATGTTTTTTTTAAGCACAATATAGCACAAGGACAATTCACTCACTGTCCTTACAGGTCCCTGGAAACAAGGACTTGCAGAGTGAAATAAACTGACACTCTCCCTACCTACAGTTTTCTGTCCCTAGAATAAATGTTTTTTTTAAGCACAATATAGCACAAGGACAATTCACTCATTGTCCTTCCAGGTCCCTGGAAACAAGGACTTGCAGAGTGAAAGAAAAAAAACACTCTCCCTACCTACAGTTTTCTGTCCCTAGAAAAAATGTTTTTTTTTTAATCACAATATAGCACAAGGACAATTCACTCACTGTCCTTACAGGTCCCTGGAAACAAGGACTTGCAGAGTGAAAGAAAATAAACACTCTCCCTACCTACAGTTTTCTGTCCCTAGAATAAATGTTTTTTTTAAGCACAATATAGCACAAGGACAATTCACTCACTGTCCTTCCAGGTCCCTGGAAACAAGGACTTGCAGAGTGAAATAAACTGACACTCTCCCTACCTACAGTTTTCTGTCCCTAGAATTAATGTTTTTTTTAAGCACAATATAGCACAAGGAGAATTCACTCACTGTCCTTCCAGGTCCCTGGAAACAAGGACTTGCAGAGTGAAAGAAAAAAAACACTCTCCCTACCTACAGTTTTCTGTCCCTAGAAAAAATGTTTTTTTTAATCACAATATAGCACAAGGACAATTCACTCACTGTCCTTACAGGTCCCTGGAAACAAGGACTTGCAGAGTGAAATAAACTGACACTCTCCCTACCTACAGTTTTCTGTCCCTAGAATTAATGTTTTTTTTAAGCACAATATAGCACAAGGAGAATTCACTCACTGTCCTTCCAGGTCCCTGGAAACAAGGACTTGCAGAGTGAAAGAAAAAAAACACTCTCCCTACCTACAGTTTTCTGTCCCTAGAAAAAATGTTTTTTTTAATCACAATATAGCACAAGGACAATTCACTCACTGTCCTTACAGGTCCCTGGAAACAAGGACTTGCAGAGTGAAATAAACTGACACTCTCCCTACCTACAGTTTTCTGTCCCTAGAATAAATATTTTTTTTAAGCACAATATAGCACAAGGACAATTCACTCACTGTCCTTCCAGGTCCCTGGAAACAAGGACTTGCAGAGTGAAAGAAAAAAAACACTCTCCCTACCTACAGTTTTCTGTCCCTAGAAAAAATGTTTTTTTTAATCACAATATAGCACAAGGACAATTCACTCACTGTCCTTACAGGTCCCTGGAAACAAGGACTTGCAGAGTGAAATAAACTGACACTCTCCCTACCTACAGTTTTCTGTCCCTAGAATAAATGTTTTTTTTAAGCACAATATAGCACAAGGACAATTCACTCACTGTCCTTCCAGGTCCCTGGAAACAAGGACTTGCAGAGTGAAAGAAAAAAAACACTCTCCCTACCTACAGTTTTCTGTCCCTAGAAAAAATGTTTTTTTTAATCACAATATAGCACAAGGACAATTCACTCACTGTCCTTACAGGTCCCTGGAAACAAGGACTTGCAGAGTGAAAGAAAAAAAACACTCTCCCTACCTACAGTTTTCTGTCCCTAGAAAAAATGTTTTTTTTAATCACAATATAGCACAAGGACAATTCACTCACTGTCCTTACAGGTCCCTGGAAACAAGGACTTGCAGAGTGAAATAAACTGACACTCTCCCTACCTACAGTTTTCTGTCCCTAGAATAAATGTTTTTTTTAAGCACAATATAGCACAAGGACAATTCACTCACTGTCCTTACAGGTCCCTGGAAACAAGGACTTGCAGAGTGAAAAAAAAAAAACACTCTCCCTACCTACAGTTTTCTGTCCCTAGAAAAAATGTTTTTTTTTAAGCACAATATAGCACAAGGACAATTCACTCACTGTCCTTCCAGGTCCCTGGAAACAAGGACTTGCAGAGTGAAAGAAAAAAAACACTCTCCCTACCTACAGTTTTCTGTCCCTAGAAAAAATGTTTTTTTTAATCACAATATAGCACAAGGACAATTCACTCACTGTCCTTACAGGTCCCTGGAAACAAGGACTTGCAGAGTGAAAGAAACTGACACTCTCCCTACCTACAGTTTTCTGTCCCTAGAATAAATGTTTTTTTAAGCACAATATAGCACAAGGACAATTCACTCACTGTCCTTCCAGGTCCCTGGAAACAAGGACTTGCAGAGTGAAAGAAACTGACACTGTCCCTACCTACAGTTTTCTGTCCCTAGAATAAATGTTTTTTTTAAGCACACTATAGCACAAGCACAAAACACACTGACACTCTCCCTACCTATCCTTCTCTTTCCCTAAACTAAAGGAATCCAGGTTAAGCAAGAAAGAAATAACAGTCACTGTCCCTGCCTATGCTGCTCTATCCCTGCTCCGGAACACACTACACTAGGCCGCCGTGCCTTTTATAGTGTGGGGCGTGTACTAAACACCCTCAGCAATAATTGGCCACAGGCATCCTGCCTGTGGCCAATCATTGCTCTCCTCGCTGCCGGCGCTGTGATTGGCCAAGCATGCGGGGTCACAGTGCATGCTTGGCCAATCACAGCGCCTGGATGACACTGCGATGGCGTAGTGCATTGTGGGCCGTTCGCGTCACTCGAATTTGGCGCGAACGGCCCAAATCGTTCGATCTTCGTCGAACGATCGAACAGCCGATGTTCGAGTCGAACGTATGTTCGACTCGAACACGAAGCTCATCCCTATACACATCCATAAACACACACATGCCCATACATACATAGGATGTTCCAATCATTCCTTAGAGTGCCTGGATTGGGACACTCCTCTCCTGCACATACTACCCACTGCCATACACTCCAGACTCCTCTCCTGCAAATACTACCCACTGCCATACACTCCACACTCCTCTCCTGCACATACTACCCACCGCCATGCACTCCTCTCCTGCATATACTACCCACTGCCATACACTCCACACCCCTCTCCTGTACATACTACTCACCGCCATACACTCCGTTCTATACAGTCACAATTTAACATGACCAAATTCTGCATTGCTGGGCACTGGTAAGTGTGTATTGCTGGGCACAGGTGAGGCTGCATTGCTGGGCACAGGTGAGGTTGCATTTCTGGGCACAGGTGAGGCTACATTGCTCGGCACAGGTGAGGCTGCATTGCTGGGCACAGGTGAGGCTGCATTGCTGGGCTTTGGTGAGGCTGCATTGCTGGGCACTGGTGAGGCTGCATTGCTGGGCACTGGTGAGGCTGCATAGATTGGCACTGGTGAGGCTGCATAGATTGGCACTGGTGAGGTTGCATAGATGGGCACAGCTAAGCCCTGCATTCTTTATGTAGTGCACTCCTGACCGCTGCACTCTGTTTTTTCTCTGTCTTATCTTCATAGCATTTGGTAGTCATATCTCAAAAAATTCTAAGCAGTATCTTGTTTTTATCTTTATTTATAGACGAAATGTGAGAAATAACGTACATATTATACAATCATTCCATAATCACATACACCAGCCCTCAAATTTTCCACTCGCCTACTCGGAAAAATTACTACTAGTGGAAAAAAAAATTTGTCGAGGAGCTGGGCTGCCTGGGAGCGTGAAGGAGGGGGGGGGCGAGTACAGCCAGCATGCGAGGTTGATCGGGAGCCGTTCTCCCATCGATCGCCCCAGGGGAAGTGAGCATGCAGGAAGAGGAAAGCCGCGGGATTACAGAGCGGTATAGCACGCTGGTACAGCTGAGTTTACATTACAAATGCCTCCGCTCCGCTCGTGGTTACACACAGCGCCGCCTCCTGACCCCGCACCTGTGATAGACAGAACACGTCCCAGCATTGGACTGGCATTCTGTCTATCACAGGCGCGGGGTCAGGAGGTCTACATGCTCTCTTCCTTGTGATGATCCTCTGCACGGGTGAGCTGAGGCTGCAATGGCGGGCACGGGTGAGCTGAGGCTGCAATGGCGGGCACAGGTGAGCTGAGACTGCAATGGCGACCACAGGTAAGCTGAGGCTGCAATGGTGAGCACAGGTAAGCTGAGGCTGCAATGGTGGGCACAGGTAAGCTGAGGCTGCAATGATGGGCACAGGTAAGCTGAGGCTGCAATGGTGGGCACAGGTAAGCTGAGGCTGCAATGGTGGGCACAGGCAAGCTGAGGCTGCAATGGTGGGCACAGTTAAGCTGAGGCTGCAATGGCGGGCACAGGTGAGCTGAGGCTGCAATGGCGGGCACAGGTGAACTGAGGCTGCAATGGTGGTACAGTGAGCTAAAGCTGCAATGGCAGGCTCAGGTGAGCTGAGGCTGCAATGGTGGGCACAGGTAAGCTGAGGCTGCAATGGTGGGCACAAGTGAGCTGAGGCTGCAATGGCGGGCACAGGTAAGCTGAGGCTGCAATGGTGGGCACAGGTAAGCTGAGGCTGCAATGGTGGGCACAGGTAAGCTGAGGCTGCAATGATGGGCACAGGTAAGCTGAGGCTGCAATGGCGGGCGCAGGTAAGCTGAGGCTGCAATGGTGGGCACAGGTAAGCTGAGGCTGCAATGGTGGGCACAGGTAAGCTGAGGCTGCAATGGCGGGCACAGGTGAGCTGAGGCTGCAATGGCGGGCACAGGTGAGCTGAGGCTGCAATGGCGGGCACAGGTGAGCTGAGGCTGCAATGGCGGGCACAGGTGAACTGAGGCTGCAATGGTGGTACAGTGAGCTGAGGCTGCAATGGCAGGCTCAGGTGAGCTGAGGCTGCAATGATGGGCACAGGTAAGCTGAGGCTGCAATGGCGGGCACAAGTGAGCTGAGGCTGCAATGGTGGTACAGTGAGCTGAGGCTGCAATGGCGGGCACAGGTAAGCTGAGGCTGCAATGGTGGGCACAGGTAAGCTGAGGCTGCAATGGTGGGCACAGGTAAGCTGAGGCTGCAATGATGGGCACAGGTAAGCTGAGGCTGCAATGGCGGGCACAGGTAAGCTGAGGCTGCAATGGTGGGCACAGGTAAGCTGAGGCTGCAATGGTGGGCACAGGTAAGCTGAGGCTACAATGGCGGGCACAGTTAAGTTAAGGCTGCAATGGCGGGCACAGGTGAGCTGAGGCTGCAATGGCGGGCACAGGTGAGCTGAGGCTGCAATGGTGGTACAGTGACCTGAGGCTGCAATGGCAGGCTCAGGTGAGCTGAGGCTGCAATGGTGGGCACAAATAAGCTGAGGCTGCAATGGCGGGCACAAGTAAGCTGAGGCTGCAATGGCGGGCACAAGTGAGCTGAGGCTGCAATGGTGGTACAGTGAGCTGAGGCTGCAATGGTGGGCACAGGTAAGCTGAGGCTGCAATGGCGGGCACAGGTAAGCTGAGGCTGCAATGGCGGGCACAGGTGAGCTGAGGCTGCAATTGTGGTACAGTGAGCTGAGCCTGCAATGGCGGGCACAGGTGAGCTGAGGCTGCAATGGTGGGAGTGACAGGAGGGTCACGTTGGACACAGGGTGAGCCAGGAAACCATGGACATTAAGAATATGGCTTGGATTGCTTAAAATTGAAATAGTAATATTAGTCCACAATATTGTTTTATTCTGAACTTAACAGGTTAATTGAGAGATACTGAGGTGTTTAGCCTCAATCACCTGTCTGCCTAGTGTAATGCTAATGAATTCCAGCTTCTAGAAGACCTGTTCATTGTTTGTGGTGATGTGGATTGGGGAAATTAAGTCTGTCCTTGTGTGTATTGTAAAGTATCAGACAGTCTGGTGAATATAAAGGTCATGCATAGTTATTTAAACATAAAGGGGATTAGAACCTGTTGTCTCCTAGCAGACGTCAAAATAATGTGTTTTGGCTCTTGTTATGTTGTGGGTGGAGCTGGACCATTGTTCATTTTAGGTTAATGCAGTATTGGATGGGTATAAAAGTTTCAATGTTTTTCTCAATAAAGGCATTCGATCCTAGGAAGATGCAGAGTGCATCTCGTTCTTCCAGAAGGATTAATTCCTATGGGACGGGGTCGTCTGACTGTGGAGGATCGACAGTGAATTTGTGTCCAGGAGAGGGAAGATATCTAAACGGTTTTACCCCCTTTGATATTTGGGGTGTCGTTACATTGGTGGCAGCAGTGGGATTTTCCCTCCAGTTCCTGGGACACTCCAAACCACCACAGTGAATGACCAGCTATGCAGCCTGCAGGAAAGTCACGCTGAAAGACCTACTTGAGAGCCGAGATGGACCAGAAGGAGGGTGATGCAGGACCCCGGTCAGTTGAAGATTTGTTTCAGCAACGAGTTCGACAGCGCTTGGCATTATATGGTGCTAACCCATCAGAGACCGCCATACAGGAAGCCATTAGAGGCATCCAGCTGCGGGATGCGCGACAAAAGAGAGAACTAGAGCGACAAGAGAGAGAACGAGAGTGTCAAGAGAAAGGACTAGAGCGACAAAAGAGAGAACAAGAGCAACAAGAGAGAGAACGAGAGCGACAAAAGAGAGAACGAGAGCGACAAAAGAGAGGGATGCAGATACGGCAGAGATATGGCGGAGATACGGCAATCGGAGATTGCCTACAGACAGCTGCTAGAATCTGCTCAGCAGCAGGGTGGGTCTACCTTTGCCTGGGACTATCAGGAAATACCAGTTGACAACTATGAAATCCTGGCTGAAGAATCAGCAGTGGAAAATCTGAAGATTGCCATCCCTAAAACAGAAGTGAATGATACGGAGTTCCAGGGAGCTAGCCCGGCTGAAGAATCGGCAGTGGAAAATCTGAAGATTGCCATCCCTAAAGCCGAAGTGGATGATATGGAGTTCCAGGGATCTAGCCTGGCTGAAGAATCGGCAGTGGAAAATCTGAAGATTGCCATCCCTAAAGCCAAAGTGGATGATATGGAGTTCCAGGGAGCTAGCCTGGCTGAGGAATCGGCAGTGGAAAATCTGAAGATTGCCACCCCTAAAGGCGAAGTGGATGATATGGAGTTCCAGGGAGCTAGCCTGGCTGAAGAATCGGCAGTGAAAAATCTGAAGATTGCCATCCCTAAAGCCGAAGTGGATGATATGGAGTTCCAGGGAGCTAGGGCAGTTGGCTCATCTCCCCAGCCACAGATTACAGAAGGTATGGACTTAAGACCTTGTTCAGAGTATGTTATGGATTATGCATCACCTGCTCAAGTACTGGCAGCAGGACAAAGTACTGCAGACCCCTGCTCTACACCCGTGGCAGTTTTGGAGGCCGGAGGTGAGAAGGTGATGGTTCCTCTTTCCCAGGGGATTTCAGAGATGCAGGAAGGAGAAGCAGCCCTTTTCCCTCCCCAACAGTTAGCCAGAGCAGATGGTGTGGAGTCCCCAGCAGAAGTGCTGGCAACAGGGCAGAGTGCTAACAACCTCTGCCCAGCACCGGAAACAACTGTGGAGTTTCAGGGAGCCGGGGCAGTTGGCCCCCCTCTCCAGCAACAAGCTGAGGTGGTAAAGCTTTTACCCCCAGCTGAATCACTGGCAGCAGGGCAGAATGCTACTGGCGTCTGCACACAATGGCAACTGGAGCTGATATCGGTGGATGGGACTACGGTCTCCACTCACAGCAACCCAGCACAAGAGCTGGCAACAGAGCAGAGTACCGCAGGCCTCTGCTCTCAACTAACAGAAGAGGGAGTTCCTGTGGTACCGGATGGGACTTCGGTCCTCACTGACACAACCCCAGAAAATGGTGTGACACTGGGACAGGAGAATGTCAGCCTTGCTTTGCAAGCACTGGGGGATTTTCACCTACCACAAGTGGATGGGACTTCAGTCTCCACTTGTATACCCCAGGGATGCAGGGCAGTCGGCCCAGGTCGGCATGACGGACTGAGCCCAGTCACCCTGTCTACTCCCCAGCGGTGGGTATGTTCTCTGAGAGAGGCAGAGGTTGGCTGGGTAAGTAATGCTCTGTTTGGAGCAATGTTTTTGGGGTACTGTGTGAATACCGGCATTAGAAGAATGGACCTATGGACTAACTTCGGAGTCAACCCATCTAGGGTCACCTCCTGTGTTAGTCTCCTGCCGAAAGGGGAGATGTGTGACAGGAGGGTCACGTTGGACACAGGGTGAGCCAGGAAACCATGGACATTAAGAATATGGCTTGGATTGCTTGAAATTGAAATAGTAATATTAGTCCACAATATTGTTTTATTCTGAACTTAACAGGTTAATTGAGAGATACTGAGGTGTTCAGCCTCAATCACCTGTCTGCCTAGTGTAATGCTAATGAATTCCAGCTTCTAGAAGACCTGTTCATTGTTTGTGGTGATGTGGATTGAGGAAATTAAGTCTGTCCTTGTGTGTATTGTAAAGTATCAGACAGTCTGGTGAATATAAAGGTCATGCATAGTTATTTAAACATAAAGGGGATTAGAACCTGTTGTCTCCTAGCAGACGTCAAAATAATGTGTATTGGCTCTTGTTATGTTGTGGGTGGAGCTGGACCATTGTTCATTTTAGGTTAATGCAGTATTGGATGGGTATAAAAGTTTCAATGTTTTTCTCAATAAATTCATTCGATCCTAGGAAGATACAGAGTGCGTCTCGTTCTTCCAGAAGGATTAATTCCTATGGGAAGGGGTCGTCTGACTGTGGAGGATCGACAGTGAATTTGTGTCCAGGAGAGGGAAGATATCTAAACGGTTTTACCCCCTTTGATATTTGGGGTGTCGTTACAGTGGGCACAGGTGAGCTGAGGCTGCAATGGCTGGCACAGGTGAGCTGAGGCTGCAATGGCGGGCACAGGTGAGCTGAGGCTGCAATGATGGGCACAGGTGAGGCTGCAATGGTGGGCACAGGTGAGGCTGCAATGGTGGGCACAGGTGAGGCTGCAATGGTGGGCACTGGTGAGGCTGAAATGGTGGGCACAGGTGAGGCTGCAATGGTGGGCACTGGTGAGGCTGCACTGATAAAGTTGTTGTTAATATTTATTTTTGTAGCTTAATTCTGCATAAAACATTTAAGCGTCATTTCATGAGATAATTTATGAGGGCGTGTTGGAGGGGGGGGATTAGGGGCAGTGCAGGGTAGGGATCGGTTGGGGCAACTGGTGGCGAGTAACCCTTAAGGACTGGCTAGTGGCTCACGATTTGAAATTTTGAGCCCTGCATACACTACATATATCATTTGAGGAAAATATGCCAATAAAAAAAAAAAATGTCCCTGGATTTCATTTTTAAAATCTGGTCACCTTATCCAAAGACCAACGCTAGGATGGACTGATGGGGTTTTCGGATAACAGATGTTTATGTTATGTTTGAGTTAATTTTTGAAAAAGATGTATTTTAATAAATAAGGCTGCTACGGCCTATGTTTTACTCCAAATTCAGTGTGGCCTCGTTACTTAGGTTATGGTAAGAAGTTGGAGTTTAAAAGTGGGTTAAGCAGCAAGGTACATCTGTTATACAATAGTCATGTATTTCCTTTTGAAACTGCTGTACTTTCTGAGTCACTGACCTGGAACATGGATGCAGTTGATGCAGTTAAAACTCCTGATTTGCATACTGGTTCTGGGTCATTAACTAACAAAATAGGGAATTTACTGTAACACCATGACAGCCAGGCAACATTTTCAGAAGGAAGGATCAGCAATTGCAGTGTACCTAATGCTCTTAGCACAGGTTTCCTTTTGAACTTGGATTCTTGTTGCCCCCTGCACTGCTTTGCTGAATGAGTCACAAACTTTCCAGTGCAGTGAAAGTATGTGCAAATGAAGACAAGCCATTTGTTTCAGAACATTTCACACATAACAGTTCATATTTCAGGACAAGCTTTTACAATCCATTTTTCATCAGGTCACAGCAGTACTGATATTCAGAGATTTAAAGTGACTGTAAAGGCTAAGAGCGGCCCCAAACCTCCTCTTCTGTGGTCCCCCGGTGGCGTTCTTGGCTCCTCCTCTTCTTCGTACACCACCATAGGAAGCCGCTTCCTATGGGGGCGCATGTGCCGGCTCTCTCCGGAGGCAGGCTAATGTACATCCCCGTCCCCTGCTCACAAGATTTGATTGATACCAGTAGGAGACAATGGCCTTGCTGTCCTGTGAATACAAGGAGAGCCACTACAGAAGGGCACAGCGCTTGAGCGAGTGAGGCCTTAGGTAAGTATAGGAGGGGGGGGGGTAAGGGTGCTTTTCAAATACTGGGGCATTTTTTACCTAATTGCAGGGAATGTCCTGGCTTTGGAACACTTCACCAAATGGTCAAGACACATTTTACAATTAAGATAACGATCTCTCCAAGTCTCCATTCACATTAGGGCATCTCTAAAGTCGCACGATTTCCAGTGTGACTTTGGAGTGTGACTTTGATGCAACTTTTGGTGTGACTTTGATCTGACTTTACATTCTCTGGACCAAAGTCAGATCAAAAGTCGCAGCAAAGTAGTGCCGGTGCCTTTTTAAAACCGCTGCGATCTGAACGCGTGTCATTGCAAACAATGGTCTGCAACTTATCATGTCCAAAGTCTAAGTGCAAATGGGCCCTGAAGGTTAGGGAAGAGTGAAAAATACCTTTTGTATTAAATAGAATCATCATTCTTATTTTAAATATTTTCTCTTAGTGGTTCACCTCCTTTTAGAGGGTAAGGAAATGTTTCAATAAAGTTTTCTTATCCTTTCCCCTTACTCCATTAAGCAGTTGTATCCCACATTTTCCCCCAATTCAATATACTTACTTAGATCTTACTGTTGAGGTCCATAAATCCCTGGTTGGCTTCTTCACTCGAGGTCCATATGCCCGCAGTTCAGTCACTAGGACTTCTATTGAGCTGGGAAGTGGATTGGCTCCTGTCTTTGTACCCATCCTATAGAAATCTATGGGAACTAAACTTCCCACATACAGGCATCAGGCATAGAAGCTGGCAGAGAAATGTGAGCATTACTGCCAGTAACTATAGAGAGTTAGGAGGGTGGGAATCTCGTGGGATACAACTGTCTAGGGGAGTTAAGGGTAAGGGTCGGGGAATTTTGCTTAAATGTGTCCTTGCCCTTTAAAGTGGTTGTAAACCCACTTTGACAACATGCACCTACAGGTAAGCCTAGATTAAGGCTTACCCGTAGGTGCATGAAATATCTCCTTAACCTACGCGGTTAAGGAGATATTTGCTTTTAAAAATAGCACAGATGATGTCACGCGCATACGCACTAGCAGGCCGCGGTCATTGCCGGTTTTATGAATGGGACCTTGCCGGCCTGCGTGTGACGTCATCGCCGCTCCGGCCAATCAGAGCGGCGATACCTGGAACTAGCGAGAAGGGACATGGCGGCAGCGGTGGACGGACCGAGGCGGACTTCGGGGGCTTCGATCTCAGGTAAGTAACACATAATGAGCTAGTATGCTGTGCATACTAGCTCATTATGCCTTTCTCTTGCAGGTTCGTTTTAAAAAAAATAATATTTATGAGGGTTTACTTCCTCTTTAAGAAACAACACCTTGTGTCCTCCACAAAGTGTTTGTGCAGATTTATTATTTTTTGCCTTTTCTGCCCTGTTTATAGGTGTAGCTGTATGATCCGGTAATCAAAAAAAGTTTGTATTTCATTTGTGACTTTTTTTTAATGGATGAATGAGTTTAAACAGTTTGCAGCATTTTTACAGCTCATTAACCTATCGGCCCATTGGATAAATTATATATACACACCGTGCATATAAGGTGGGGGCGCTAAAGTTGGTGATAAATTAAATAACACCTGAATAATAAATTACTAATAACAAAAAAGTTAATGAATATACTAGTAATGTGACAAATAACAAATAACACCAGCCTGCCTAAGCAACCTAGTAAACGTAGCTGGTGCGTCCTAACTTGGAAAAACCAAGCCGGGTGCACCATACGTTAGAAAATATACAGTAAATAACAATTCCACAACGACCCCTGTTGTGGATATTGGTGTATAGGTTAGCCATTTAGTGATGTTATTGTTTATTATTCCATTCATTATGTTTAGTAGGAGTGGTATGTGTCTTTGCACATTTCTGTAATTTCAGTCCGTTGCTATTAATGTGCTAGAGACCTGGTACAGAGGCTGGATTAGTCCTTTAATTCCCCCCCTAGGTAGCTGATTAACACACGCATTTAAGGTCAGACTTCCGTAGCTCAGCACGCTTCCTGAAGACGTGCAATACGAAACAGCTGTCGAGGCGACGCTAGGCTATGCTCTGACGACACTTCCGGTCCTGCTGGCTCCCCGCCTGTTGCAGGTGGAACGCACGCCGGATCATCTCCACTCGGGACATCCTCTCCGCTCCATCCACACTATCCAGCCTCAGTGCCGGGTCTGTGGCACCTTCCAAGTAAGGGGGCATTTGGCTGTTGTTTTTATGTTCATGGTTTTAAAAATTAAACGGAATTACACTATTGCCGTTCCATTTTTTTTGTGTTCCGCATATTCCCATCTGAGCCTCCATGAGGCAGGGATCTTATCCAGTATTGACATCCATGTCAGCAAGTGGAACTTGCAAAAAGCGCAATTGACTTATTTTTTAATTAAAAGGGTCAATCACCTCTGGTAAGCTGCCACCTTTATCTTGAGCACTATCGGGTGTTATTAGGTCTAAGTTGGTGAAGGCACATACCGCAGGTCACTACGTCTGGATTCAGTTTTTATAAGACGTCTTTCTGGAATTTATCACATCACCTTTGTTTGAATGATATGCATGGATTATTGGGACTCTAATATCCACTATTAATTTGGACATGGCTTCTGATTTAATGATTTTGTCACTATTATCACCAATATGCACAACAGGGGTCGTTGTGGAATTGTTATTTACTGTATATTTTCTAACGTATGGTGCACCCGGCTTGGTTTTTCCAAGTTAGGACGCACCAGCTACGTTTACTAGGTTGTTTAGGCAGGCTGGTGTTATTTGTTATTTGTCACATTACTAGTATATTCATTAACTTTTTTGTTATTAGTAATTTATTATTCAGGTGTTATTTAATTGATCACCAACTTTAGCACCCCCACCTTATATGCACAGTGTGTATATATAATTTATCCAATGTTTGTTTCAGTCACTGAAATTTTGGGGTAGCAGCTGCTTATCCATTTATTTGTTAATTTTTTTTAACGTTTTTTTGGCGCAAGATTACCAACATATAACCTATCGGCCCAGGTCACTAAAGACTGAAATGAGTTTGCATGTTATATATAGACATCTTAACCTTTTAAATTAAAGTTTTACAACTCTAATGACATCATATGCAAACTTTTGTGCACTTAACAGGAATGTGCAAAGGCACGAGCTTGTGATTTTGCATGTACTAATCCACATATGCCATGCGCACTTTGCAGCAAATCCAACCAAGAGTTTCAAATATTAAAGTGGAGAGTTAGGTGTGAAATAGAGAGCTCAGTTTTTCCTAGATTTTTTTTTGCAAGATGGAGTTTTTTCTGAAATTTTGCAAAGAGGTGACCTGATCTGGACGCCAAGGGGTTGATTTTCTAAAATTGGCGAGTGCAAAATCTGGTGCAGCTGTGCATGGTAGCCAATCAGCTTCTAACTTTAGCTTGTTTGATTAAGCTTTGACAAAAAAAAAACAACCTGGAAGCTGATTAGTTTCTATGCAGAACTGCACCAGATGTTGAACTCTCCAGTTTTAGTAAATTAACCTCAATTGTAATCTTATGCCTAGTGTTTATTTCTATACATCCTGTATGCTAAATTGTGTTATTACCTTTATTAATCCATTTCTATCCTTATTTCATTACAAACCATATTATATTGATTATATACCATATTTGCTGGTGTATAAGGCAACCGGGCGTATAAGACGACCCCCTAATTTTACAGTTTTTTACGATTTTTTGCCTGTACTCACCGTATAAGAAGACCCCCCTTCTGAGGCTTCCTACGCTTCATATTTCTTCCTTCTGGAGCCATATTCTTCTTCATTCTTGCTGGAGCTGGAGCCAATCACGGCGAGCGATATATTATAATAATGAATAAAAAAGCCTGCTTGGATTGGCAGAGGCTGTAACATCATCAGCCCGCTCCTCTCTGGCTCTCAAAGCCAATCCGAGCAGGCTACTGTATGTAGCCTGCTCGGATTGGCAGAGGTTGTTACTCCAATCCGAGCAGGCTCTGTATTCATTTGAGTACATCGCTCACCTGGATTGGCTAAGCGGTATATACTGTATGTAGCGCCCTCCTCACTCCCCTCTTTTCTTCAGCTCGTCTTTCTCTTGTCTAGGGGTACCTTCAGAGGGGAAGGGAGCGGGGACACCACGCCTGGCCTTCACCACAGGTGTCAGTGTGGTGTGAGCAAAGTTCTTTTACCTTCGGGTCAGTGCTGTGCACCTGGAGCCTCCACCGAGAGTTACCTTGAACAATGTCTGTCAGAAAATGAGTCCCACACCATTAAAGTTCAACACTCCTTTATTCCTCTCGAATGAACACAATCAGTTGAACTCCCTTGTAGAAGCAGAACAGAAAAGGAGGTGTGGATGCGAGTAGGCCCAGACACAATGTGTTCTCCACTTTCCTCCCTGAAAGTGAGTTGCGGTCTCCGAACGGGGGGAGATTTCCTTCCAGGCGGTCTCCGATGAGAGGCTCACCCGTCACTGGCAATATGCTGCACCTGGTCTTCGAGTGAGGAGCTCCCCCCGGTCCATTACACCTTCCGGATTCGGGTACCCAATCCCTGGGTACCCTAGGATCTCCTTCCCTCGCGGAACTCAGTGTTGGGCACTGAGCTCCAGACCTCCATCCGAGTACCTCACCCCAGGCTAAAGGTGCCTGGGATGGAACACAACCTCCGGCTGTCCACTAGGCCACCTAGAGGACTGACACGAACCACCGCCCGCAGGCTGAAGGTGCCTGGGACTCGACCCCGTGACAAAGATAGCCGGCCCCTTTATGCCCTCTCCCAGCAAGCACGGCAGGTTCCCCGCCCCACCATACCGCTGCCGAGGAAGGACAAAAAGGAGGCACGGCACACAGCAATGATTCAACCCCAGCCCAGGGCGACAGCGCCACCTGCTGGGCTGCAGGGAATTACACATCACTGATGTCTCTGCCAAATTCAAATTACACCCAGGAAAGTACATACCCGCTACATGTATGTAGCCGAAGCTACATACAGTATTACTGCACATCCAGCAGGCATACGAGCAGCTGACCTGGCGTATAAGACGACCCCTGCTTTTTGGCCATTTTTTTTTAAGTGTAAAAGGTAGTCTTATACGCCAGCAAATACAGTATTAAGTTTGCATTTACTAACTGGTTCAGTGCTCGTTCTCTGTGATAAAGTACTGCTACTGGGTACTAAGTATTATTTTCAATGATTTTCTGTGATATTGCATGCTTTGCACACTCAACCTGGTGTGTCAGAGGGGCTGAAGTTCTTAAAGAGGTTGAGGCAAAGAGCAGGGGACCCATCCTAACCAGTGGCTCCCATGGGGTAGCGCTACACAAGTTCATTATTATATGAAGTATATATTAGTATTAAAACTTTTTTCAGCAAAACATGGTGCGATGCAATCCACTGCCTTGCACTAGGCTGCCGACAATAGAACTGAATAAAAACAGTAATATCAGTTTCTATATTTTTTGGGATTTACATGGCAAAATCTTTAGTTCTCAGGTCTGCATTCCTGCTAATGTCATTCTGATGTGGCTACACTGTCTACTCTACGGGATGTTCAATTTTATACAATAATATAATACGGAGATTGCAACAGACAGAGGAAACACCCTTAGGTACTACCCTTTAAAGAGGATTTTCACAAAATATGACCTCTTTTCTACCTGTATCGGCCTCACCCCTCTCTCCCCTTCTCATACTCGGTTTGTATTTCTTCGTCTAGGGGTCTCAGTGCTGTTGGGAGGGATGAGATACACCACAGCCCATGTCCTCCATAGCTAAGAGGTGAAGGCCAGAAGATTGGGTTTTGTGTAGGTGTCCTAGAGTCAAGTCCAGTACTTCGTCCCTGACTCCTTTGCTCCTAGTAACCAGAGTTCCACACAGTGAATAGGTCCAACTCAGTTTTATTCTTCTTGGCAACAACAAACAGTTTCTTCTACTGAGTAGTAATGGGGAATAGATCGAGGCACAATCCTTTCCCTTCTCCTGCTAACCACTGTGATATCACCAGTGGCAAATAGTCACTGCCACTGACTATGTGAGTTAGAACATGAATTACCTTCGCTAGCACAGCCCCTGTCAGGGAAAGGAAATCCGTCCAAGGGAGAAACCGGAGGCCTCTCTGTCACCAACGATGCTGCGCCAGACTCTTCAGAGAAGTTCCGCACACCAGATCTCACAAACTCAGACACGGGCACCCAAGAAGTTAGGGCCCCCTCGGATTCCTCCACCCTCGCGGAACTCAGTCGAAGGTACTGAGCTCCAGGCATCCGCCATAGTACCTCACCCCAGGCTAAAGGTGCCTGAGATGGACTCCATCTCCGCTCCGGCTAGGTCAAGGGCACCTAGGCCTGGAACACTGGAACGCCAGCACCCAAGCTGAAGGTGCCTGGGTGCGGCCGAGTCCTCCGACTCCCACTCCCAACTCCCAACTCTGAAAACCCTGTGGTAAGGGCGTCCGCCCCTTTTATCCCCTCTCACTTTGCGTCACAGCGGGTTCCCCGCCCGCCGTACCAGCTCCAGGGGAGAAAAAAAAGGCACAGTCCTGCGGTGTGAGTTCAGCTCCAGCCCAGGGCAACAGCGCCACCTGTGGACCGCAAGGAACCTCACACCACCAGAGTCCTCCAAGAACCAGAAAAAGGTCTCGGATCCCCTAGCAATTTATGCATCTGGGTTACACTACCACCCAGATGCCTCCCTTAAATTCAAGCACCTGCTACATACCTCTATAACTTGGATCCTTAAGGGGTTGTAAAGGATCAAATAAAAAAAATAAAAAAATAACAAACATGTTTTACTTACCTCCACTGTGCAGCTCGTTTTGCACAGAGTGGCCCCGATCCTGGTCTTCTGGGGTCCCTCGGCGGCTGTCTCGGCTCCTCCCTGCATCAGCTAACCCCCTTCATGGGAAGCTCTCTCCCAAGGGAGTTAGCTTGCGGGCGCGCTCCCGTGATACAGTGATACAGACGGCGGCTATAGCCGCCGACTGTATCACTCCGCCCCGCCCCCCAGCGCGCCGCATCATTGGTTTGATTGGCAACAGCGGGAGCCAATGGCTGCGCTGCTATCAATCATCCAATGAATGAGCCGAGAATAGCCGAAAAGCCCGGTCGAGAAGCCTGCTCGTTCACGACGTGAGGCTTTCGAGGGCACAGGTAAGTAAACGGGGGGGGCTGGGGGGCCGGCAAACATCAGATGTTTTTTCACCTTGGCCCCATGTAAACGGGACACTGTTAACCACTTAAGCCCCGAACCATTTGGTAGCTAAAGGACCAGAGGTGAATTCAGAATTTTGCACTGCGCTGCTTTAACTGTAAATTCTGTGGACATGCAATGTTGTACCCAAACGAAATTTGCGTCCTTTTCTTCCCACAAATAGAGCTTTCTTTTAATGGTATTTGATTGCCTCTGCGATTTTTATTTTTTGCGATATAAACGGAAAAAGACCGAAAATGTTGAAAAAAAATGATATTTTCTACTTTTTGTTATAAGAAAAATCGAATAAACTCAATTTTAGTCATACATTTAGGCCAAAATGTATTCAGCCACATGTTTTTAGTAAAAAAAATGTCAATAAGCGTATATTTATTGGTTTGCGCAAAAGTTATAGAGTTTACAAACTAGGGTACATTTTCTGAAATTTACACAGCTTTAAATTTATGACTGCCTATCTCATTTCTTGAGGTGCTAAAATGACAGGGCAGTACAAAACCCCCCCAAATGACCCCATTTTGGAAAGTAGACACCCCAAGGAAATTGCTGAGAGGCATGTTGAGCCCATTGATTTTTTTATTTTTTTTGTCTTAAGTGATTGAATAATGACAAAAAAAAAAAAAAAAATTACAAAATGTTGTCACTAAATGATATATTGCTCACACGTGCCATGGTTATATGTGGAATTGCACCCCAAAATACATTTTGCTGCTTCTCCTGAGTACGGGGATACCACATGTGTGGGACTTTTTGGGAGCCTAGCCGCGTACGGGACCCCAAAAACCAAGCACCGCCTTCAGGATTTCTAAGGGCGCAAATTTTTGATTTCACTCCTCACTACCTATCACAGTTTCGAAGGCCATAAAATGCCAAAATAGCACAAAACCCCCCCAAATGACCCCATTTTAGAAAGTAGACACCCCAAGGAAATTGCTGAGAGGCCTGTTGAGCCCATTGAATATATATTTTTTTTGTCCCAAGTGATTGAATAATGACAAAAAAAAAAAAAAAAGTTGTCACTAAATGATATATTGCTCACACATGCCATGGTTATATGTGGAATTAAACCCCAAAATAAAAAATTCTGCTTCTCCTGAGTACGGGGATACCACATGTGTGGGACTTTTTAGGAGCCTAGCCGCGTACGGGACCCCGAAAACCAAGCACCGCCTTTAGGATTTCTAGGCACAAATTTTTGATTTCACTCCTCACTACCTATTACAGTTTCGAAGGCCATAAAATGCCAAAATAGCACAAACCCCCCCCCAAATGACCCCATTTTGGAAAGTAGACACCCCAAGCTAATTGCTGAGAGGCATAGCGAGTATTTTACAGCTCTCATTTGTTTTTGAAAATGAAGAAAGAAAATATATATATATATATATATTTTTTTCAATTTTCAAAACTTTGTGACAAAAAGCGAGATCTGCAAAATACTCACAATACCTCTCAGCAAATAGCTTGGGGTGTCTACTTTCCAAAATGGGGTCATTTGGGGGGGTTTGTGCCATCTGGGCATTCCATGGCCTCCGAAACTGTGATAGGCAGTGAGAAGTGAAATCAAAAATTTACACCCTTAGAAAGCCTGAAGGCGGTGCTTGGTTTTTGGGGTCCCGTACGCGGCTAGGCTCCCAAAAAGTCTCACACATGTGGTATCCTCGTACTCAGGAGAAGCAACAGAATGTATTTTGGGGTGTAATTCCACATATGCCCATGGCATGTTTGAGCAATATATCATTTAGTGACAACTTTGTGCAAAAAAAAAAAAAATTGTTGTTTTTCCGCAACTTGTGTCAACATATAAAATATTCCATGGACTCGACATGCCTCTCAGTATATAGCTTGGGGTGTCTACTTTCCAAAATGGGGTCATTTGGGGGGGTTTTGAACTGTTCTGGCATTTTATACACAACATTAGGAAGCTTACATCCACTCTTCTAACCACTTGAAGACAAAGCCCTTTTTGACACTTTTTGTTTACATGAAAACATTTTTTTTTTGCAAGAAAATTATGTTGAACCCCCAAACATTATATATATTTTTAAAGCAAAGGCCCTACAGATTAAAATGGTGGGTGTTGCATTTTTTTTTCTACACAGTATTTGCGCAGCGATTTTTCAAACGCATTTTTTGGGTTAAAAAATACACTTTTTTAAATTTTAATTCACTAAAACACACTATATTGCCCAAATGTTTGATGAAATAAAAAAGATGATCTAAGGCCGAGTACATAGATACCAAACATGACATGCTTTAAAATTTCGCACAAACGCGCATTGGCGACAAACTACATACATTTCTAAAAGCCTTTAAAAGCCTTTACAGGTTACCCCAGTAGATTTACAGAGGAGGTCTACTGCTAAAATGACTGCCCTCGATCTGACCTTCGCGGTGATACCTCACATGCATGGTGCAATTGCTGTTTACATATGACGCCAGACCGACGCTTGCGTTCGCCATTGGGCAAGAGCAGGGCAGGACAGGGGTGCTTTTTTTTTTTTTTTTTTTTTTTTTATTATTAATTTTGCTTTTTTTTTTTTTTAAATTGTTCCTTCCAAGTATTTTTTTTTTTATCATTTTTATTGTTATCTCAGGGAATGTAAATATCCCCTATGATAGCAATAGGTAGTGACAGGTACTCTTTTTTTGAAAAAACTGGGGTCTTCTAGACCCTAGATTTTTCCTCTGCCCTCAAAGCATCTGACCACACCAAGATCGGTGTGATAAAATGCTTTCCCAATTTCCCAATGGCACTTTTTATATCCGGGGGGGGGGCATTCCCTCCCACTGCTTGTAAACGCAGTCCAGAGGCTAATTAGCCGCTAGGATTGCTTTTACATGAAAGCCGGCCGCAGGCTGAAAATAATGATACCAAGATGATACCTAAACCCGCAGGCATCATTCTGGTATAAACATTCAAAGTCCAGCAACATACCAGTACGTTGCTGGTCCTTGTTGGACATGTATTGTAATCTTTTTTTTTCATGCAGCCAGTTGGCTGAACGAAAAAAGAGATTGTTCGGTGGGTATGCCCACCATTAGAATACCGCCCTTCATCCACCCACTTCCAATGATGGGCATACACGCACCATTTATATATGCCGAAGCATGGGGGCATCCTCCCGCAAAAAAGTTATGCCGCACACACATGGTCTGACTTTTCCACGGGCAAGCCTCCGTCGGAATTTCGACCGTATGTACGCGGCATTAGGAGCAAAATCGCTCCTCCGCTCCTGCTGCCCCAATGCTTCGGCATATATGCTTTTTTTATTTAACTGTGGTGGTGAAATCACCTCCTACAGCACTGGAGTCGCAGGGATCAGGCCTGTCTCTGCGAACGCTGCAGTTATGTGTGTTATGTTTTGTAAGTGACAGTGATCGATCGATACTGCACTTGGGTGGCCTGGGCTGGACGGAGGGGCAAAACGCAGGTGCCAGCAGGTATCTGGGCTGATCCCGCTAACACTGCGTTTTTGGGAACCCTAAACTGCTGGGGACGCTAGTATAGATCTGATCAGATCAGATATTGATCTGTTCAGATACTATACCACTAAGGGGGGTGTATGCTTCACGCGTGGGTGTTAGCGTTATTGGCACTAACCTGACGCTGCCTGGGGTGTGACGCAGACCCTATCTGACGCTAAAACCTAATTGATATCACCCACCGGGCGATCAGGGGGTTAAACCTTTATTGGGTTATATACGGCGGGTGCCCTGACACTATAAAAAGCAAACTAACTAACCAGCGTCACCCGTAACACTTATATGGTGATCACTGGTGAAAGGGTTAACTAGGGGCAATCAGGGGGTTAAAACCTTTATTAGATAATATATGGGGGTACCTGACGCTATAAAAACCTGCGGCGAACCTAAAAAAAATTACTGGCTACCGATCTGCATCACCGACACTAAGACAGCGATCAGAAAAACTATCGCTTAGCGACAGTGGTGATAGGGGGTGAAAGGGTTACCTGGGGGGCGATCAAGGGGGTTAAACCTTTACTAGATAATATATTGGGGTACCTGACGCTATAAAAACCTGCGGCGAACCTAAAAAAAATTACTGGCTACCGATCTGCATCACCGACACTAAGACAGCGTTTAGAAAAACGATTGCTTAGCGACAGTGGTGATAGGGGGTGAAAGGGTTACCTGGGGGGCGATCAAGGGGGTTAAACCTTTATTAGATAATATATTGGGGTACCTGACGCTATAAAAACCTGCGGCGAACCTAAAAAAAATTACCAGCTACCGATCTGCATCACCGACACTAAGACAGCGATCAGAAAAACGATCGCTTAGCGACAGTGGTGATAGGGGGTGAAAGGGTTACCTGGGGGGCGATCAAGGGGGTTAAACCTTTATTAGATAATATATTGGGGTACCTGACGCTATAAAAACATGCGGCGAACCTAAAAAAAATTACTGGCTACCGATCTGCATCACCGACACTAAGACAGCGCTTAGAAAAACGATCGCTTAGCGACAGTGGTGATAGGGGGTGAAAGGGTTACCTGGGGGGCGATCAAGGGGGTTAAACCTTTATTAGATAATATATTGGGGTACCTGACGCTATAAAAACCTGCGGCGAACCTAAAAAAAAATACCGGCTACCGATCTGCATCACCGACACTAAGACAGCGTTTAGAAAAACGGTCGCTTAGCGACAGTGGTGATAGGGCGTAAAAGGGTTACCTGGGGGGCGATCAAGGGGGTTAAACCTTTATTAGATAATATATTGGGGTACCTGACGCTATAAAAACCTGCGGCGAACCTAAAAAAAATTACCGGCTACCGATCTGCATCACCGACACTAAGACAGCGTTTAGAAAAACGGTCGCTTAGCGACAGTGGTGATAGGGGGTGAAAGGGTTACCTGGGGGGCGATCAAGGGGGTTAAACCTTTATTAGATAATATATTGGGGTACCTGACGCTATAAAAACATGCGGCAAACCTAAAAAAAATTACTGGCTGCCGATCGGCATCACTGACGGTAAGAGAGCGATCAGAAAAATGATCGCTTAGCGACAGTGGTGATAGGGGGTGAAAGGGTTATCTGGGGGGTGATCAGGGGGTTAAACCTTTATTAGGGGGGGTTAGGGGGCTACACTGGACCTAAAACTGAATGTACTGACACTTTTACAGTCACAAATGTCACTGATTGCAGTGATCAGTAAATAAATGGTCACTGCAATCAGTGACACTGTGACTGGGGGCTGGGGGGGTGATCTGGGGGGTGATCTGGGGGTGTCTGGGGGGGCCTGGGGGGGCGATTTATGTCCCTATGTGTTCTGGTGTCAGTGTAGTGTTGTGTGCACTGACCTGATGTCTTCTCTTGTACGGCGCTCGGTATATGTGAGCGCCGCACCAGAGATGACATCACTTCCTCCTGCTTCCTCTGCCTGACACAGACAGAGGGGCATTTCTATTCGCCGGGAGCGATCGCGAGGGGGTGGCCGGAAACGAATGGCTGCCCCCTCATCCCGGAACATTCCCGGACACTTAGCCACTGCTCACTGTATAGGAGGGGGGTCCGATTGGACCCCCCAACTATACAAAGGCAATCACGTACACTCTACGTGATTGTGCCTGTCGGTGCCATTCTGCCGACGTATATATACAGTGAGCGGTCGTTAAGTGGTTAAACGCGCGTTCAGAGGCAGTTGGACACTTTTTTTTAACTGCCTCTAAACTCATTCAATGTTATCCTATGTGACCATGTACACAGTCTCGTTTATTGCAGTTTTTAGGCAGTTGCGTTTAACAGCGTTTCTTTGAAAGCAAAAAAATGGGTTCAGACGCAGAAGATTTTGACTAAACGTGGATAAATGCGGTAACCCGCGTTTAGCAGCGTTTCGTTTATAGGCGTTTTTAGTTTTTGGCCATTTAAAAAATAAAATAAAAACAATATATTTTTTTTTTTAAATGTAAACGTGGCAAAATGGACATATTACTATCTGTTAAATTGAATCATTTAGGAGCAGTTGTAAAAACGCCCCGTGTACATAGAGCCTTAATGCATAAAATGCATTAAGGTGAAAAAACTTGAACCTTTACAACCCCTTTAGGGTTGCCCAGATTAATTTTTGACCAGTCAAAACATTTTAACTTCTGTCTATTTTCTTGAATTTGCAGCATTTTCTCAATCTTTAAAGTTTGCCCTGCCTGCCTGCCATTATCACCTGCCCCCATGCACTGCTTCCAAACAATTAGTCCCCAGTCCTTTCACATACCCAGCCTGCTGCCCACCCTCTTCCACAAGCATCATATCTACTTAGTAGAAAGTGGTTTGCTAGGGGAGAGACTAATACCATAAAAAATAAGTTCCGAATGAATTAAAGGAGAAGTCCAGCCTGAGCTTTTTAGGCTGGGCTTCTCCTCTGGGTCACAGGAGGGCAATTAGTTTTGCACTCCTGTGACCCGTTTTCAGCGGATAGCGGTCTGAAGTCCGCTCTCCACTGACGTCACTGACACTGCCATCAGTCGGGGCAGCGCGTCATCCCAACTTTCCAAGTCTAGATCCACTAGCTGCCTTGATTGATGGGAGTCTCAGCATCTCAGCGAGCCGCTGAGACGCTGAGATGGCCGCTCTCCGCCCCTCCACAGCTCCAATGAGCGCGGAGGGTCAGAGCAGGAGAGATGCTGACTAACAGTCAGCAGCTCTCTGCTCGGAGAGGAGTGAGAACCGAGCCATCGGCGTTATTAGGTGGCTCGGTTCTCAGCGCAGAGACGGCGGGGGACAGCTGCAGCATCAGTCTGATGATCCATCCAGCGAGCTAAGTATGAATATGGGAACAACTCAAAACCCATACTTCTCTTTTAAGGTCGAATCTGTCAATTGAAGGGGCGATCGTACATTTCCGGTAGAATGCTCCGCCCACAAGCTATAGTAGAATTCTAATGTTGTATGACTAGTAATAATTATAATTTTTAATTATTATTACTAGTCAAACAACAGTAGAATTCTTCTATAGCCTATGGGCGGAGCATTTGATCGTAAATGTTCACTCACGGCGATCGTATGTTTTTAGCTGCTTCATCGAATCTTCATGTTGAACGGTATTATACATATTTTTGATCGTATCGAATGATACGATACTTGTTTGTTTCTGTTCATGTTGAACGGTCTACACCAACAGCCAATGGAATTGTGTTGTAATGGAATATAATGGAAATGCGAAAATAAAGCATTTTTATATTTCGGATTTTTAGGATTTCGTATTCTGCACGTTCGTTATTGTTTTGTTAAAACGAACACGAAAATCCCTGAAATTCAGATGAAAATGCATTCGTACGATAAGGAATGCACATGTCTAGAGAATGGCTTACTGCAAAGTATAAGAGTCCTTTCCATTACTGACAGTACCAATCCATCCATCAAAATGGACCATCATCATTGCCTATGCTAGGCAAATTCTTAGCTCAGCATCAAAATTTCCACCTGAATGTACTAGATAGTAAGTATGTCAAGAGTCTGAGGTCAGCTGGCAAACTCAGTAGCATCTCAGCCCTTGGAAGTGACAGTGTCGTATGAAGACCAGTTTCTGGCCAAGTATCTGTAATGGTTTCTGTGAATCAAGGGTTGGTCAGCTTAGCTAGTGCCAGCTGCACTACAGCCTTCAAGGTCCGCAGGCTAGCATTCCTACATGAAGCTAACAGATGAGTCAGCAGTCATCAAATGATATAAAAAATATAGGATATCATATTCACTATAATTAAATTTATACTGTTTAATTTATAACAATTAAGCCACACTCAGTGTAGATAAGCCACTCCATGCCTTTACGTTGTCATGCTTTATGCACCACCCAAGAAAACTAAATATCAGACTTTGTCAGCACCCATTAGACTACCACTGTGGATATGTTTAGGCACCAGCAGCTGATGGGGGGCTGTAGCAACTCAGAGGTAAGTGTAACAAAACATTCAAATTCACCCAATGCAAACCTACATGTTTGTGTAACAATTTCTACTGTACACATTTAGCAGCAGGAATCATGTACAGTATGTATAGCCAGCTGCCATCCAATGTTTAGAGGCATCTTAACATGTAACAGGTCATGTTAGTGTAGTGCTACCCCCAAAAGAGCCACTGGCAATTGGGCCTATTTCCCCTCTTTACAGTACCCAGAGCCAGGCACACAGTATTTTCTGCACACTTGCACAGGCTGGATAATCAGCCTAGGGGTTTTGTTTTTGGTGTTTTATTGGGGAACAATAAACTTGGATAGAGATGGGAACATGGGATACCCCAAGCCATAGAATAGGACTGTAAACTTTGCACAAAATGAAGGACTTTCTAAACTTCTGGCTGCTCTATACAGGTTGCAAGCTGTATTGCACAGCTTTAGGCTGCAATGTCCTTTATTTCCCGTAGTAGTAGTAGTAGTAGTAGTAGTAGTAGTAGTAGTAGTACTCCTATCTTGCACTGCACCTGGTTGCCCTAAGTTCGGTCTCTGAGAGGCGGTGTGCCACTGGGTGTCTTGCATTGCTCTCTGCTGAGTATGTATGGGCTTTCCCTCCACCTACTGGGCGATCCCCCCCCCAGGGATTGGCTGGAGACCCATAAATATTCAGGCTGCCCTTTTTGCTCCTCCTCACACTATACTTCTGGAACACTCTAGAAGACAGAGGAAGGCAGCAGACCAGCAACCTGTGAGACACCGCACAGCTCCTTAACCCCTGCTCATCTGCCTACAGAGGTGCCAACTAAATTTAACTAACAACTAGCAAACAAAGAGGGTGTTACATTAGCAAATACAGTTAGCTAGCTTGCCTATAGATGGCTTTGTTCCTATTATAGTGTGAGAAAGGGGAATTATGTAATTGAGTGCAAGGCACCTTTTAGAGAAAACCTTCCTCTAGTGTTGTCATTGGTGGAGTTAGTGGCCATATAAATGCCAGAATTGGTGGAGCCTAGTTGAGATGAGGCATGGGAGCCAAACACTCCAGAGCTAGTCAGATGTAGTCAGCTACTGCCAAGGGCCCTGAACAGGGATGCAACTCCAGGTGAGGTAGTTCAACACTCAATCGACTAGCTGCAGTCGCTCTGACTCTTTTAGTGTCTTCTGTTGGCTTTAAATTGGATGAAAAAGGCTTTTTATGCCAGGCTTAAAGTCCTCTGAAGTGAGTGCTAATACACCTAGGAGTGAGTGTGTTATCTGGGAGCATGCCTGGCTGGGCATAGCTATAGTAATGGACAGTGGGTGAGACTGGTACACTAAAGAGGGCACCTTGATTGTACTTCCATTGTGATGGAAGCTGTATGCTGTGGACTTAGTATACATGGGGAATTAGTCCCAACTCTTTGGTGCTCCCAAGGAGAAAGGAGGTGCAAAGCCAAAGATGGGTTACAAATTATGTGCTGGCGTTCCGCACCTAAATGACAACTACATAGCTTGTGCTTCTGTGTATGGTGTTCTGCGCCAAATAATTCTGTCAGTGTGATGTTAGATGTCACCTTTGAGAAGTTTCAGTAAAGTGCAGAAAATATATTTCATGTGTGGGCATTCCTTTATTCTTGAATATTAAAGTGATAGTAAACTTACTAAAAAAAAAAATTATTTTTCCCTACAAGGTAAAATCATAATGTGCTAGTATGCTTTGCATACTAGCACATTATGAAAGACTTACTTTGAAACAAAGCCCTCCAGCGGCGCAGTGTCACTTCCACTCCAGAGGCTTCCATCTTCAACCGGTCTTCCCTCTGGGTTCGCGGGCTGGGGCCGCTAGAGTGACCGTGCCACAATAACGTCTCTTTGATGGATGCACATGGGATGCACAGATGGGAGTTTACTACCACATTAGGGCCTACTGCCAGGGATGTTGTGAAGGGGCCTACGACCAAAATGGCAAAGTGTTTTATCTACCAGCAGGTGGGTAGTTGTCCTGTGTGAGAAAAAGCTGGGAGGGTACTTGTATGGTTTGGCACCAGCACTCAGCCAGTCGCGACCCCCTTATAGTCAGACCTGCTTAAAATGGTTGTACACCCTGTACTACCACTTTTACCTACAGGTAAGCCTATAATAAGGCTTACCTGTAGGTACCGCGAATATCTCCTAAACTTGCACCGTTTTTAATTCACTGTATCCGCATGTGCCAACGTCATCGGCACATGCGCATTGAAGAAACAGCTCGCTTGTGCCGTTTCTTCAGTAGCTGTGCCGTGACCGGCGGCTCCAGCCAATCACAGGGCCGGAGCCCGCAAACCCGGAAATAACTCCGCGAGACATGTCGCCGGTCACAGTGGTGTACGGGGACGGCTGCAACAGCTTTGATCTAAGGTAATAATGAGCTAGTATGCGATGCATACTAGTTCATTAGGCCTTTGTCTTGCAGGTTGTTGTTGTTTTTTTGAGAGTTTACAACCACTTTAAGTACATATAATTAATTTACCAGAATATAATTGTAGCGGGTATACACTTTTCTGTGTATTTAAAACTGGCAGAGACACCAGTGATGTGCAGTTCCCTGCAGCCCAGAGGGTGGCGCTGTCGCCTTGGGCTGGGGTTGAACCATTGCTGTGTGCCGGGCTCCCTTTTTGTCCTCCCTCGGCAGCAGTATGGTGGGGCGGGGAACCCGCCGTGCTTGCTGGGAGAGGGTATAAAGGGGCCGGCCATCTTTGTCACGGGGTCGAGTCCCGGGCACCTTCAGCCTGTGGGCGGTGGTTCGTGTCGGTCCTCTAGGCGGCATAGGCCTAGAGGACGTTCGGAGGTCGTGTTCCATCCCAGGCACCTTTAGCCTGGGGTGAGGTACTCGGATGGAGGTCTGGAGCTCAGTGCCCAACACTGAGTTCCGCGAGGGAAGGAGATCCTAGGGGACCCTGGGAGGGGGTACCCGAATCCGGAGGGCGTAATGGACCGGTGGGAGATACTTGCTTGAAGTATTTTAAAATGGCAGAAAAACAACAAACAATCCTGCGCACGAGATGACCATCGACCATTCAATAGTCTACAACGAAAGCACCAGCCTTGCTGCCCTTCGTGGATAGGGGTGTCCTAGTAGCAAATGAAGAAAAAGGAAAAAACAAGGGTGCACCAGCCTGGTGTGATATCGTTTAAGAAAATTTATTTAAAATGAAAGCAATGAAAAGGTACTCACAAAACTAGTACAAAAGTTTGCATTGTACAAACAGTGCCTTGGAAGCTGCAGCATGTGAACCCAAACCACACTTCGACCGATCAAGGAGACCGTGATGGGGCGCACTAACGTCTGACGCGTTTCGAAGTGTAAAACTTCTTTATCAAAGCCACCAGTGCTTTCATTTTAAATACATTTTCTTAAACGATATCACACCAGGCTGGTGCGCCCTTGTTTTTTCCTTTTTCTTCACATACTTGCTTGAAGACTTGGTGCAGCATATTGCCGGTGACAGATGAGCCTTCCATCGGAGACCGCCTGGAAGGAAATCCCCCTTCGCTCGGAGACCGCAACCCACTTTCAGGAAGGAAAGTGGAGAGTTCATTGTGCCTGGGCCTACTCGCATCCACACCCCCCCCCCCCCCTGTCTGTTCTGTTCGTTGAGGGAGTCCAACTGTTTGTGCATTACTCTGTTATTGGAATAATAAAGGAGTGTTGGACTTTAGTGGTGTGGAGCTCATTTACTGGCAGACACTGTTCGAGAAAACCAGGAGGAGGTCTCTGGATGCAGAACACCGACCCGAAGGTAAAAGAGGATTGTCTCTCACTGCACATACTCTGCAAGGGAACTTGGCGTGGTGACCCCGCACTCTCTCCTTCAGAGTACCCCTAGACAAGAGCCAGAGCAAGAAGAGTAGAGAGGAGAGAGTGGAGGCCGCTACATAATATAACAATAATGCTTAGGCTTTTCAGTGTGACTGGAAACATTGATTATTGACAATTTTGATCACTGGCAGAGCAATTTGATTAAATTGTCAAAACACTCATACATACAGTAGATACTATTACCACAATTTCACACGTTAAAGATCTGCTAATGTCAGTGTGACTTATTGCACCTTGCGACAACAGTAATAGCAGTACAGAGTGGGGTCTCATCTATGGCTGAAGCCATTTGGAAGCAACTACTGTATATACTGTTACATAGATCTCAAGGACAAGCTATACGTAGAGGCATGGGGTCACAACATGAAATGTTGTCTACAGCCTGCACTCTTTTACTTCGACAACCTATAAAACTAAAATCAGAGCCATAGGTAATAAAATAAATACCGGTAATAAAAAGCAGCATAGTGTTTTAACCTGTGGAATGTGAATCAGTCTTTAAATTGATGAAATCCCTAAAGCACCTGTACTGTATCTTGCAGGAATGAGTTTCTGTTTAAACTGTCATAATAAATACTACTACTATTGCATCTATAGTTATACGGTGTAGGAAAACGTAATTCTCAGCAGAGCTTACGTGTAATGGCCCAACCACATTCACAGATGCGTACACAAATACAGTACACACTATAAGGCCAGATTCTTCAAGTCCCAGCTAGCCTACAGTATGTTTTGGACTGTGTAAGGGAGAGCTTACATATGAAGATAGTATCTCTGGTGGGAATTGAGAACAGTATTAAACTGTTACAAAGCAAGCATGTAGCCTCTGTGCTATAAATTGATACTAAATAATTTACATTTAATTGATTACACTGCAATATTCTAAATCTGAACAGGAATGTGCACTTTACTTATAGACATTCCCCTTTGCAGCGCAATTTTAAAAGGAATCTGTCATCAATTAGTAAGAGGTTGTCTATACAAGAGTGCACTAATAAGACAAAGTATCATGTTCCCTCTGAGTCTGTCAGTACCTCTGCTGAATCGATGAAAGTCAAACACTCGGCAAACGCAGTGTAGCACCCTCTAGTGTGCTAGAAATGTAGATAGTTTTTTTTATGTTTAGTGTAGGTAAATTTGTGCAGGCTTGGCTGGCAGCCAGGCCTGTCTGTGTTTTTCCCTGGGATGGGCAGAGATCCAGGGAGAGCTGGATGACTCACAGGCAGCATCACTGAGACCTCCCCCTTACTTCTAGAATGTACTGGAACCTTCTAGAAGGATGGGAGGGGAAGTTATGCCCTGTACACACGATCGGATTTCCAATGGAATAAAATCCGATGGAATTTTCCGTCGGAATTCCGATGAAGCTGACTTCTATCAGTCTTGCATACACACTGTCAGACTAAATTCCGACCATCCAAAACGCTTAGCTATAGCCAGGATGAAACCCATATTTACTTTGGCTCTTGGATGTATAACTTTGAGTAGACTATCGCAGCTATGGCTTTGATGGATGCATCACAGAGAAGACATGGTGGCACTCGTTAGGAATACAAGGGTGTAACAGTGCAGTATCTAAAGCTGTTCTAACACCCGCAGAGACTCTTAAGCCCTGTACACATGATTGGATTTCCTATGGATTCTAATCCGATGGATTTTTCCATCGGAAATCCGATGAAGCTGACTTCCATCAGTCTTGCCTACACACCATCAGTCAAAAATCAGACCGTCCAAAACACTCCGACGAGCCGAGAAAAATTAAGTTCAATGCTTCCGAGCATGCGTCGACTTGATTCTGAGCATGCGTGGATCTTTCTCCGATGGAATTCCACACAGACGATCGGAATTTCCCATCGGATTTTTTTCCATCGGAAAAAATGAAAACATGTTCTATTTTTTTACTCCGATGGAAAAAAGTCCAATGGGGCCCACACACCATCGGAATTTCCGATGAAACAAGTCCATCGGATTTTATTCCATCGGAAATCCGATCGTGTGTACAAGGCATAAGGTGCAGCTGCCTGGAGTATTCTGAGGGCCTTGACCAATCCCCAACCATTACCGATGGTAATGATTAAGCACAACTGAACTGTGTGAAACGCACCTACAAGACTGTGTATTGGTGTCTTTTGATGTCATCTTGGTTATTAATAAACGACAATTGGACTTTCATCGATGTGCAGCCATTTCTTCTTTACCTTATATATCCACAGAGGCGGGCTAGCACTTGATTGAAGTTCTTATCAGGCACAGTCCATTCACCTGGAGCGGCGAGTACTTTATTAATACTTGGGTAGGCAGGCCCCCTCAAATACTCTGGGTCAGTCCAGCTGGGAAGGAGAGTTGAAGTGGAAGCTGGAGATGGAGTGTTAGGCTGTCGTGGCCTTTGAGGGAGCTCCCCAGTCTGGGGGGGGTGACCTTGGGCCTGGGCTTGGGTGCAGACAGGACCTTCTCAAAACACACAAAGGTGTCCTGGCCAGGAGGCACGGGAGCAAAGAGAGGACAGCGGTAGAACACTGCCAGGCAAGTCTCTAGGAGGAAAAGGAAAAGCCAAGAGGGCTGGTGAGTAACACACAGTCAGGAGCAGGGGCGGATCCAGGGGGGGGCAACAGGGCAATTGCCCCCCCCGAGACCATCTGTCACACTCACTTGCTTGCTCTGTTTTTTTTTTGTGCCTGATCTCCCGGAATTTGGGGACCCAGTACCAGCCCACAAATAGCCCCATGTCTCCTCTACAAGTGTGCACAGTTTGGTGTCTGGGAGACCTACGACCGGGGAGAACCGATTTTTCCAAGCCGGGCACCCCTTCCATAGACTCCAATGTTAAACGGTAATTTCTCCGGTAACTTTGTGAACCCGGTACCGGCCGGTCGTAGGTCCCCTGGACCCCAAACGTGGCACACATATATCCCCATGTCTCCTCTACAAGTGTGCAAAGATTGGTGTCTGGGAGACCTACGGCCCGGGAATAACCGATTTTTCAAAGCCGGGCACTCCTTCCATAGACTCCCATGTTAAACATCAGTCTAGTCATGGGCACAGTGAAGCATGGGCACAGTGAGGCATGGGCACAGTGAGGCAAAGTGAGGCACAGTGAGGCATGCAGATGGACACCCTAGGCTTATACTTGAGTCAAAAAGTTTTCCCAGTTTTTTGGGGTAAAATTAGGTGCCTCGGCTTATATTCGGGTCGGCTTATACTCGAGTATATACAGTACTTGTTCTGCGGCTGCCGCTGCCTCTCTGAGTCTCTCTCTCAGTTTCTCACATCAGCCGATCAGCGGCGCCGAGAGAGAGACTCGTCTAATGTAGTTACGCGGCGCACTGACACGATACCAGGAGCGGAGGAGGAGGTGGGTGGAGCCTCTTCCCTGCACTCGTTGCTAACGCCTGGGCCGCTTGGCGTCTAGCAACGAGTGACGTCAGTGAGTCACGTCGGGCCACTCTGCAGGCAGGTGCGATAGCGTGCAGCTCCACAGACGGGTAAGAAAGCAGGCGGCTCCGCTTGCGGCGCGGTTTGTGGGCGGGCGTCGCGGTTCGTGGGCGGACCGTGCTGCTCAGTGTGTTGGCAGCGCAGGTGAGAATGAGAGAGCAGGCTCAGTGTGGCAGCTGGCCAATCAGCTAGCCGGGTGCGGGAGAGCACAGAGATGAGATCATCTCTTACCGCCCGTGCCTGCCCTGCATTCCTGCAGTGACTTCCGCCCTCACTGTGCAGGCAGCAGAGAGATTACATTATCTCTCTGCTGCCTGACTCTGGGAGTCTGGGACACAGCAAGAGACAACCAAAACTACACCTTAGCAGGCAAGTTAGTGACAATCCTCAAATTGTGGCAGGTGACGTGGCAAATGACAATCTGCATCTGGTGGCAGGCAAGTGACAATCAGCAAGGTGTGGCAGGTGACGTGGCAAGTGACAATCCGCAAGGTGTGGCTAGTGACAATCCGCAAGGTGTGGCAGGTGATGTGGCAAGTGACAATCCACAAGGTGTGGCAAGTGACAATCCACAAGATGTGGCAGGTGACGTGGCAAGTGACAATCCGCAACGTGCGGCAAGTGACACGCTCAGGGCTCCCACTAATTGCAGGCGACGGTGGCAAGTGACACACTCAGGGCTCCCACTGATTCTGCATTGAACTATTTAATTTTATATTACAATGTAATAATAGAAATAATGTGCTTCAATCATCCTGACACCATAACAACCATGTTGCCGGGATGATTGAAGCGCCAACACCAGCCATTTCCACAATAAATTTCCCACAAAAAAAAACATATTTTTTGGCAGTGCCCCTCCCGAGAAAATACTCTGGATCCACCCCTGGTCAGGAGGACTGGGAGGCAGGCCTGAGAGGACTGGGATGGAGCAGTCTGGGATGGGTGCAGAGCCAGTCAGGAGGACTGTGGTGGCAGTGGCACAGGCAGTGGAAAGGGGCAGCTGTATCCAGGAGGGCTGGCAGTGCCTGAAGTGGTGGTCTCTGGAGCAGTAGCCACAGATAGAACAGCTAGCACCAAAGACTTCCATTTTTGCTCCACCATAGGGGCCTGCGTTCCCTGCCTGCAAAGGGCATTTGTCCAGACCCAGCTGAGATTGTGCTGAGTCTGAAACCTGTGCTAGCTGGTCCTGGAAGTGATAGTCTGCAAGCAATTGTGTGCTGAGGGTAGAAGAGGAGAGAATGTATATACTGGAGTGTATATAGTTCAAGTCTCTACAGAATTTCATTGATCAAATGGGCATCCCATATGCACCATTCCCCATCCAAGTCCAATTCCCCTAATAAAAAACAATAACAAAGCTGCAAAGACTGCTTCTTGTCTCTGAGTGACTGGAAATGAGTGTGCCTGGCTGTGCAGGGTTGGAGGCGACCACATTCACCAGCGGCCCTTACGGGGGTAGCGATACAGCAGCATGAAATTAAATAATAAAACTGACATCTTCATTGTCTGCTCTAAAACAGTATGAGATTGGCCCACATGTGACAAATTGACTTTAAACAAGCAGAATATTGTTTAGTGAAACTGACCTGACCTAAACTATGTTGTAAGGTAGCAACAGTTCTTTAGGTACTTGAACCTTGTGGTACCAAGGCCCAGGTTTTACAGGGAAGCCTTGACTTCAGCCCAATATGAGAATAAAGTTGAACTCTAATTTAATATATATATATATATATATAAAAATATGTAGCAGGCTCTTCCTCCCCTCTCCCAGTCCCCTCTATTAAAGTTCTGCTCGCTATGTCTCTGGTCTAGGGGTACGATAGGGGAGGGAGAGGGGGTGAGCTATGCCAGGCTTCCACCGCAGATGTATAAGTGGTATTAGCAATGCCTTCCTTTACCTTCGGGCCTGTATTGTGCATCGGATCCTCCCTCCAAGAGTCTCCAAGAACCTCGTCTGCCAGAAACTTGAGCCACACACCGTTAAAGTCCAACACTCCTTTATTTAGCACATAACATGGACTCCCTTGGCTATAGAACAGAAAAGGAGGTGTGTGTACGAATAGGCCCAGACACAAGTTCGATCCTCCACTCTCCTCCAAAGAGTGGGTTATGGTCTCCCCACGAGGGAAATTCACCTTCCGGACAGTCTCCGATAAGAGGCTCACCCGTCACCGGCAGTCTGCTGCACCGGGTCTTCAGATGAGGAGCTCTTCCCGGTCCATTACGCCCACCTCAGATTCAGGCATCCATCTCCGGAGTACCCTAGGATCCTTCCCTCGCGGAACTCAGTGTTGGGCACTGAGCTCCGGACCGCTGTCCGAGTACCTCACCCCAGGCTAAAGGTGCCTGAGATGGAACACGATCTCCGGTGGTCCTCTAGGCCTAGTCCGCCTAGAGGACAAACACAAACTCCGTCCGCAGGCTAAAGGTGCCAGGGACCAACAACCCCGTGACCAAGATGGCCGGCCCCTTTTTTCCCCTCTCCCAGCAAGCACGGCGGGTTCCCCGCCCCACCATACCGCTGCCCAGAGAGGACAAAAGTCAGCTCAGCACACAGCGGTATCCGTCCGTCGGCCCACAGTGGCAGCGCCACCCAGTGGACCTCCGGAGATACACCACTGGTGTCACCGAAAAATTCTAAAACTTACGGCGGGAAAGTAAGTACCCGCTTCATATATATATATATATATATATATATATATATATATAAGAACAATAAAATAACCTTTTCTGCAATACTCACTTCAGTCCCATGTACCATGCAGTAAAACCTTTTCACTGCTAGATTCTGCCAGTCTTCCAGGTTGAATGACAATCAGCATCATTCCACCCACTTCCTCTGAGCCCGGCTGTCATGGGCCTGCAGTGCAATAAGAACTGACTCACTCTACCACTGGTGCAGAAGAGGGAACCGTTATGTCATCGGGCCTGCCACAAGGCACTTGAAAATATATGTATTGTTTTTGTAAAGCCTTAGGTGGTAGGGAAGAATGATGACATGGGTTTAGAAAAAAAAAAAAAGTTCTGCTTTAACCACTTCAGCCCCGGAAGATTTGACTGCTCAATGACCAGGCCATTTTTTGCGATTCGGCACTGCGTCGCTTTAACTGACAATTGCGCGGTCGTCCGGTATTTGATCACCCCTGCGGTTTTAATTGTTTTGTGCTATAAACAAAAGAAGAGCTACAATTTTGAAAAAAACACAATATTTTTTACTTTTTGCTATAATAAATATCCCAATTTAAAAAAAAAAAAAATTTTTTCCTCTATTTGGCCGATATGTATTCTTCTACATATTTTTGGTAAAAAAAATCGCAATAAGCGTATATTGATTGGTTTGCGTAAAAGTTATAGCGTCTACAAAATAGGGGATAGATTTATGGCATTTTTATTATTGTTATTTTTTTTACTAGTAATGGCGGTGATCAGCGATTTTTATCGGGACTGCGATATTACGGTGGACAGATCGGACACTTTTGACACATTTTTGGAACCAGTGACAATGCTATAAATATGCACTGGTTACTATATAAATGTCACTGGCAGTGAAGGGGTTAACACTAGGGGGCGATCAAGGGGTTAACTGTGTTCCCTAGTGTGTGTTCTAACTGTGGAGGGGATGGGACTGACTAGGAGAGATGACAGATCGGTGTTCATACTTAGTATGAACTCACAATCGGTCTCATCTCCCCTGAGAGAACCAGGATCTGTGTGTTTACCCGGTTCTCGCTCTGTTACAAGCGATCACGGGTCCCGCGGCGGTCATCGCGGCCGATAGGCACTCGCATCAGCTCCGTCCCCTAGTGGCCAAAAGGCAAAGCGACGTACGGTAATGTAGTTTTGCCCAGGGGAGCCAACCTGCCGCAGTTAAAATGCGGCGGCTGGTTCTAAAGTGGTTAAAGTGTTTGTTACCCCAGCATTTCATATTCTTGATATGTGCCTGCTGTAGCATGTACTTGTATGAAAAGTATTATGTTCTCTTTGTATTGCTTCCTCTGTGTGAAATCTCTGGGGTTCCTGTCAGTCCCTCTGCTTTCCTATTAAAAACTGACCACACTAAGCAGGAGAGCACACTGTGGTCAGATCTCTTGCTGTGCTGGGAACTCGGTGTACTCTCCTCCAATGATGTGACTTGTCCTGAAACCCCCCCCCCTCCTTCACAGCACTTCATCGGGAAGCTCAGTGTGCTGTCACTTCTCCTCCCCCAAGCTCTTAAGCAGGTGAGAACAGAGGCAGCAGAGGGAATGTGATAACTTATAACAAGGGTGAAAAAAGGTATTTATAATGTTTATTTTATATCTATGCACAAATGTGTTGCCTTTTGTTTCAATTTTAAACTGAATGGGTTGTTTTACAAAGTGTTCATTAACAATCACTTTAAGTCCTGCCCTTCTGAGCACTAATCTGGTGCCCTCTCTCCTTCAGATGTCTAATGCCAATGCCAAATCATCTACAAAGTTCTTTCATTTGACAAATAAATGACTATCCGGTGACTATCCAATTGATTACTAAAACTGGATAGTGCGGAATTTGATGCAGCTCTGCATAGAAACCAATCAGATTCCATATTTTTTTATTTTTTTTTGTCAACGCTTAATGGAACAAGCTGAAGTTAGAAGGCTTAACTTGCACTTCAGCACTGTTCTCTTAAACAAATGTAGGCCAGGCCAGGTTCACTTTAAAAGATTAAATTAGTGCTAATAAGCAATCATTGTTACTTTTGTTTGTTTTTTTAATAAATGCCTCGTCCTCCTGCTGATCCATTCATAAGATCGTATAAAGAACAGGTCAAGGATGAATCACAAGGTTACTGGGTATGAAGTCAAATGTTTGGTCAGAAGATGATCAAATTCTAGAGATGCATTACAACTAAAAACGGGGATGAAATCGGTGAAAAAGGAACAATCTGAGTTGGATGTCATTTCTAATAAAACACTGACATTTTCTTCGGCAAATTAATTGTCAACTTACAGTACTGTATATGTCTATCTGAGGCCATTTTTGAAGCTGATGTTTCCGTTGTTGTATTGTGTTATACACTACAAGCCTACACCATAACAGTGCACGACACCGCTTTTGTATCTACAGATGAAGACACACGAGTCACACATTACATATGTGCAGCCTCTGGAAAATAACAGCTGAAGCCAATAGTGGAGCAAGGGATACAACCATCTTGAATCAGGGCAGTGTCTATTTAAGACACTGGCCCCCATGTTTGGCGTGCATTTTGCGAGTGACCAGAGTAGATATAAGGATAGTAGGGAAAGTGTTTAGAGATAGGCAAGGGTTCCAGAGGAGAAGGAACAGTGCAGGGACTACATCTACCCAGGGCAGTCAGAACAGGACAGGCAAAACAAGCAATTGCTTGGGGCCCCGAGCTGGCCTGGGGCCCCAGCCTAGGGTGCCTGCCTGCTGCCTGTCCTGGATTTCCGCCCTGAGACGATCCGCGCAGCGGATTGCGGCCATACGAAAGGCCGCGGCTTTGGCCTAGCTCCGGAGCGGAGGCCATCTTGGTACTCCCGGCGGCAGCGGCCAAGGTGAGTGGGGAGATGTGGACATTACAGGGGGGAGATGTGGACAATGGACATTACAGGGGGGAGATGTGGATATTACAGGGGGGAGATGTGGACATTACAGTGGGGGGGATGTGGACATTATAGTGGGGGAGATGTGGACATTACAGTAGGGGAGATGATGTGGATATTACAGTGGGGGAGATTATGTGGATATTACAGTGGGGGAGATGATGTGGATATTACAGTGCGGAGTCCCCCTGTCCATCCCACGGTCCCCCTGTCCATCCCACGGTCCCCCTGCCCATCCCACGGTCCCCCTGTCCATCCCACTGTCCATCCCACGGTCCCCCTGTCCATCCCACTGTCCATAAACAGTCATAAACAGCATCTCAATGTTAATGTGAGTGTGTATGTGTTTTAAGTATGTTGGATTATATGCAACAGCAGTATTTGCACTGTAAACCTTTTTTATTTATATAAAGTGTGGGTGAGCTTAAACTGTATCGCTATGCTGTGGTTCCTGTAGGCTTTGCGTGAGTGGGGGGGGGGGTTGGGGGGCCTTCATGTCCATTTTGCTTGGGGCCCCCAAATTCCTTCAAACGGCCCTGCGTCTACCTCACTTCAGGAAGCCTCCCCTTTGAGTGTGGGCCAGCCAGACCGCATTCCGCTCCTCATTGCAGAAGCTGCCAGCATCTTTAAAGTCTACAGATTGCTGTTACAATTTATTAGTGTCTCTCCAGACAGTGGTGCCTACCAGCCAGGCCTCGTTGTACTGTGTTAAAAATGTCTACAATATATTGCTCTTGCTTATTTTAGACTCTGTGGGGTTTATTTGCTAAAACGAGAGAGAGTGCAAAATCTGGGGCAGCTGTGCATAGAAACTAATCAGCTTCTAACTTCAGCTTGTTCAATTAAGCTTTGACAAAAAAACCTGGAAACTGAATGGTTTCTATGCAGAGCTGCACCAGATTTTGCACTCTCTAGTTTTAGTAAATCAACCCCATAGGGGCAAATATACTGTGCACTGCACGTGCAGTTGTTCCAGAACTTAGTAAATTAGGTAAATTTTCAGTTTGAAAAGAACACCCAATCACATGCAAGGAAAAAAAAACTGCATTTTGCTTGCACATGATTGGATGATAGAAATCAGCAGAGTTCCCCCTCATTTCAAAGCTTCTCCTCAGATCTAGAGCAACTGCAGTGCAAGTTTACTGCCCGCCACACCACACTGCACCTTGCTCACAAGGTAAGAAGAGCTTTTTACTCCTAAGAATATGCTGTCAGTGTAAACGGATTCGTGCTAGGATCCAGCTTTCCCCTTATGCAACGTAGTCCTGGAATGTTATTAATTATCAAGCTAGACACATTCAGATATCAAGTATCAGCCTGTGACAAGCTCCTCATTAAACTTGGAGTTTTGTCAGCAGTAAACAGAATTCGTGATCCCCTGGGGTTCATAGCATCCTTGTACTATTCAGGGTAAGATACTACTAATACAGCATATGTCTGAAAACACAGATTGTATACACTCTTTCCTAGTAGGGATGGGCCCGGTGCTCGATTCGAACCCATGTTCGAATCGAGCATCGGGCGTTCGCTCGCTCGTCGAGCCCAGAACTATTTGGGCCGTTCGCATCACATTCGTGTGATGCGAGCGGCCCCGCAATGCATTGCGGCCGGCGCAGTGCATTGCTGGCTGATGATTGGCCAAGCATGCACTGTGACCCCGCATGCTTGGCCAATCACAGCGCCCGAATCTCGGAGAGCAATAATTGGCTACAGGCAGGACGCCTGTAGCCAATTACAGCTCAGGGGCTTTAGTACACGCCCCACCATTTAAAAGGCCGCCATGCCATCGGCCCCGGTCACATGAGTTCCGGCTTTAGGAGAGATTAGTCTGCTGATTCTGTCTTTGCTTGATACTGAAAGATTTGCTCTTCTTTGCTAAACCATTGGCTATTTCTTTGCTAAACCATTGCTACCTAAGTCATTGATCGTTCATTGCTGCTGATTGCACAGTTAGTGTGTTATTAGCTGCTGCTGGGGATTAGTCTGGTGCGTGCTTACTGTTAGTACAGTATTGCAGTAGTACCAACCGCAGTGCTGTTAGCACAGCATTGCACCCCAACAGCACCCATAGGACTTCTAGTGTGTTAGTGGCAGCAAACAGAGCTCCTATATTTTCTTCTCAGCAGCACCCATAGGACTTCTAGTGTGTTAGTGGCATCACACAGAGCTCCTATATTTTCTTCTCAGCAGCACCCATAGGACTTCTAGTGTGTTAGTGGCAGCAAACAGAGCTCCTATATTTTCTTCTCAGCAGCACCCATAGGACTTCTAGTGTGTTAGTGGCAGCAAACAGAGCTCCTATATTTTCTTCTCAGCAGCACCCATAGGACTTCTAGTGTGTTAGTGGCAGCAAACAGAGCTCCTATATTTTCTTCTCAGCAGCACCCATAGGACTTCTAGTGTGTTAGTGGCATCACACAGAGCTCCTATATTTTCTTCTCAGCAGCACCCATAGGACTTCTAGTGTGTTAGTGGCAGCAAACAGAGCTCCTATATTTTCTTCTCAGCAGCACCCATAGGACTTCTAGTGTGTTAGTGGCATCACACAGAGCTCCTATATTTTCTTCTCAGCAGCACCCATAGGACTTCTAGTGTGTTAGTGGCAGCAAACAGAGCTCCTATATTTTCTTCTCAGCAGCACCCATAGGACTTCTAGTGTGTTAGTGGCAGCAAACAGAGCTCCTATATTTTCTTCTCAGCAGCACCCATAGGACTTCTAGTGTGTTAGTGGCAGCAAACAGAGCTCCTATATTTTCTTCTCAGCAGCACCCATAGGACTTCTAGTGTGTTAGTGGCATCACACAGAGCTCCTATATTTTCTTCTCAGCAGCACCCATAGGACTTCTAGTGTGTTAGTGGCAGCAAACAGAGCTCCTATATTTTCTGCTCAGCAGCACCCATAGGACTTCTAGTGTGTTAGTGGCATCACACAGAGCTCCTATATTTTCTTCTCAGCAGCACCCATAGGACTTCTAGTGTGTTAGTGGCAGCAAACAGAGCTCCTATATTTTCTTCTCAGCAGCACCCATAGGACTTCTAGTGTGTTAGTGGCATCACACAGAGCTCCTATATTTTCTTCTCAGCAGCACCCATAGGACTTCTAGTGTGTTAGTGGCAGCAAACAGAGCTCCTATATTTTCTTCTCAGCAGCACCCATAGGACTTCTAGTGTGTTAGTGGCAGCAAACAGAGCTCCTATATTTTCTTCTCAGCAGCACCCATAGGACTTCTAGTGTGTTAGTGGCAGCAAACAGAGCTCCTATATTTTCTTCTCAGCAGCACCCATAGGACTTCTAGTGTGTTAGTGGCAGCAAACAGAGCTCCTATATTTTCTGCTCAGCAGCACCCATAGGACTTCTAGTGTGTTAGTGGCATCACACAGAGCTCCTATATTTTCTTCTCAGCAGCACCCATAGGACTTCTAGTGTGTTAGTGGCAGCAAACAGAGCTCCTATATTTTCTGCTCAGCAGCACCCATAGGACTTCTAGTGTGTTAGTGGCATCACACAGAGCTCCTATATTTTCTTCTCAGCAGCACCCATAGGACTTCTAGTGTGTTAGTGGCATCACACAGAGCTCCTATATTTTCTTCTCAGCAGCACCCATAGGACTTCTAGTGTGTTAGTGGCAGCAAACAGAGCTCCTATATTTTCTTCTCAGCAGCACCCATAGGACTTCTAGTGTGTTAGTGGCATCACACAGAGCTCCTATATTTTCTTCTCAGCAGCACCCATAGGACTTCTAGTGTGTTAGTGGCAGCAAACAGAGCTCCTATATTTTCTTCTCAGCAGCACCCATAGGACTTCTAGTGTGTTAGTGGCATCACACAGAGCTCCTATATTTTCTTCTCAGCAGCACCCATAGGACTTCTAGTGTGTTAGTGGCAGCAAACAGAGCTCCTATATTTTCTTCTCAGCAGCACCCATAGGACTTCTAGTGTGTTAGTGGCAGCAAACAGAGCTCCTATATTTTCTTCTCAGCAGCACCCATAGGACTTCTAGTGTGTTAGTGGCATCACACAGAGCTCCTATATTTTCTTCTCAGCAGCACCCATAGGACTTCTAGTGTGTTAGTGGCAGCAAACAGAGCTCCTATATTTTCTTCTCAGCAGCACCCATAGGACTTCTAGTGTGTTAGTGGCAGCAAACAGAGCTCCTATATTTTCTTCTCAGCAGCACCCATAGGACTTCTAGTGTGTTAGTGGCATCACACAGAGCTCCTATATTTTCTTCTCAGCAGCACCCATAGGACTTCTAGTGTGTTAGTGGCAGCAAACAGAGCTCCTATATTTTCTTCTCAGCAGCACCCATAGGACTTCTAGTGTGTTAGTGGCAGCAAACAGACCTCCTATATTTTCTTCTCAGCAGCACCCATAGGACTTCTAGTGTGTTAGTGGCAGCAAACAGAGCTCCTATATTTTCTTCTCAGCAGCACCCATAGGACTTCTAGTGTGTTAGTGGCATCACACAGAGCTCCTATATTTTCTTCTCAGCAGCACCCATAGGACTTCTAGTGTGTTAGTGGCATCACACAGAGCTCCTATATTTTCTTCTCAGCAGCACCCATAGGACTTCTAGTGTGTTAGTGGCAGCAAACAGAGCTCCTATATTTTCTTGTCAGCAGCACACATAGTACCTATAGTGTGTTAGTGTCAGCACCCATAGGACCTACAGTGTGTTGTGAGCACACATAGGAGTTCTATTTTTTATACTATATACACTACCGACTACAATGGCTGGAAGACCGCCAAGGAGAGGCAGAGCGTGCCGAGGCAAGAACACAGGGCAGGCAGGCTCTGTTTCTAGAGACAACAGTGCTGGCCGTGGACGTGGTCGTGCATCGTCATCAGCGCGTGGCCATGGGACACGCTTGTCTTTGTTTTCGGCAGCTGGACATGTGGAGCCGCATCATGCCGAAGGCTTGGTAGAATGGATGACCAAGCCCTCCTCATCCTCCTCATCCTCTCTCACCCAGGCTCAGGGTACTGGCAGAGCAGCTGCCAACGCGTACTCAATGGCATCATCAGCCACCCCTTCCCTAGACCCACCATGTCCTCCTGAGGAGTCCCCCGAACTGTTTGAGCACAGTGTTGGGTACATGCTCCAGGAGGATGCCCAACGATTCGAAGGCTCGGATGATGATACCCAGCTTAAGGAAGTCAGTAGTGTGCGCGCAGAGAAAGGGGATGCTGAAGGACAGCAATCTGGCAGTAGTGTTCCACCAGCTGCAGCTTACTGCCAGGTTTGCTCTAGTGGTGAAGAGGGAGGGGATGATGAGGTCACTGACTCCACGTGGGTGCCTGAAGGGAGAGAGGAGGAGGAGGAGGAGGATGCAGCGTCACATGTCCAACGAGGCAGGATGCCCCCTGGAGGCCAGCTAGAGGCCAGCACAGCAACTGTACCACACCGCAGAGCTCCGCCTGTGCAGGGCGCTGCCTCTGCACGTTATCACAAAAGTTCTTTGGTGTGGGCCTTTTTTGAGACGAGTGCATCAGATCGCACCACTGCTATTTGCAATATTTGTCTCAAGCGTATCTCGCGTGGCCAAAACATCAGCCGCTTGGGCACCACAAGCATGAGCAGACATATGTCGACCTGCCATGCAGCTCGTTGGCAAGCACACATAAAAGACCCACACCAAAGAACAAAGCGGACCTCTCCTTGCTCCTCATCAGCTGGGATCTCCATCCCCACTATATCTTCAGTCCTCTCTGAAAGCTGCTCTGAGAGGACTGAAGGTGTAGAATTAGGTGTGTCACAACCAAGTACTTGCAGTACACCGACGTCCGATTGTAGCAGGCAAATTTCCCTGCCCCAGCTGCTGGACCGTCGAAAGAAGTATACTCCCAGCCATCCACATGCCCAGCGGTTGAATGCTAGCTTGGCTAAATTGCTAGCACTTCAACTGCTGCCTTTTCAGTTGATAGACTCGGCCCCCTTCCGTGAGTTTGTTCAATGTGCGGTTCCTCAGTGGCAGGTTCCCAAACGCCACTTTTTCTCACGGAAGGCAATTCCGTCTCTCTACTGGCATGTGGAAGGCAATGTCCATGCCTCGCTGGACAGGGCGGTCAGCGGTAAGGTGCATATTACCGCTGACTCATGGTCCAGCAGGCATGGACAGGGACGTTATCTTTCTTTCACGGCCCATTGGGTCACTCTATTGGTAGCTGGGAGGGATGCAGGACAAGGTGCAGTAGTGTTGGAGGTTGTTCCGCCACCACGCCTCCAAAATGCTACTACTGGTTGTGACACACCTCTCTCCTCCACCCCCTCCTCTTCTTCTTCCTCCATGTCCTCTTCGAGTGCTCTGTCCTCGGAACCAGCGGTGCTCCGTAGGCGTACAAGGGGCTACGCGAGTACGCAGGCAAAAAGATGCCATGCCGTGCTTGCGCTGGTGTGTTTGGGGGACAGGAGCCACACTGGGCCAGAGGTTCTGGCAGCTCTGCAGGGGCAGGCCGAGAGGTGGTTGACGCCACGCCAGCTTAAGCCAGGAATGGTCGTTTCTGATAATGGCACCAACCTCCTCTCCGCCCTGCGACAGGGGCAGCTCACCCATGTGCCCTGTATGGCTCACGTCCTCAACCTGGTGGTGCAGCGGTTCTTGGGCAGGTTCCCAGGCTTACAGGATGTCCTGAGGCAGGCCAGGAAAGTCTGTGTGCATTTCCGCCGATCTTATAATGCCAGTGCTCGGCTGACTGAGCTGCAAAAGGAGCTGAACCTGCCCAAGAACCGCCTAATATGTGACATGCCCACCAGGTGGAACTCAACGTTGGCCATGCTGCAGCGACTGCACACGCAGCAGAGGGCCATCAATGAGTACCTTTGCGACTACGGCACCAGGACAGGGTCAGGGGAGCTTGGCTTTTTTTCCCCACGCCAGTGGAGCATGATCAGGGATGCATGCACTGTCCTCTCACCATTTGAGGAGGCCACGAGGATGGTGAGCAGTGACAGTGCATGCATCAGTGACACTGTACCTCTTGTCCACCTGTTGGAGCATACGCTGCGTGGGATAATGGACAGGGCACTTGAGGCAGAACAGAGGCAGGAAGAGGAGGACTTCCTTGTCTCTCAAGGCCCCCTTTATCCAGACAATGTTCCTTCTGTCCCACCCATCACACAGGAAGAGGAGGAGGAGGAGGAGGAGGATTGTGTGAGCATGGAGGTGGAGCCTGGCACTCAGCATCAGCAGCAGCAGTCTTTTAGGGATGATGTACAGTCCCAACAAACCAGTGGACTTGTACGTGGCTGGGAGGAGGTGGCTGGCGATCATGTCATCCTCAGTGACCCAGAAGACTCCGGACCGAATGCCTCAGCTAACCTACGCTGCATGGCCTCCCTGATCCTGCAAAGCCTGCGGAAGGATCCTCGTGTTCTTCGGATCAAGGAGAGTGACCATTACTGGCTGGCCACTCTCCTTGATCCACGGTACAAGGGTAAGGTTGCGGACCTTATCTTGCCGTCGCAGAGGGAGCAGAGGATGAGACATCTCAGGGAGGCCTTGCAGAAAGGTCTGTGCAACGCGTTCCCAGAAACTGGGAGGTTACAAACTCCTGGTCCTGGACGACGAGTTGCTGAGGCTTCGGTCAGTAGCAGAAGGAGCGGTGGGGAAGGTGGACGTCTGACCGATGCGTTCAGACAATTTTTTAGTCCGCAGCCCCAAGGTATGATCGGTTCCAGCAACCATCGCCAGCGTCTGATATACATGGTGCAGGAATACCTAGGGGCAAGGTCAGACTTGGACACCTTTCCCACCGAAAATCCTCTGGCTTACTGGGTCCTGAGGATGGATCACTGGCCAGAGCTTGCACAGTATGCAATTGAGCTACTGGCCTGTCCTGCATCCAGCGTTCTTTCCGAACGCACATTCAGTGCTGCTGGAGGATTTGTCACCGATCATAGGGTGCGCCTGTCCACCGACTCGGTTGATCGACTGACCTTCATAAAAATGAATCAGTCTTGGATCACCACCAGCTACCAGACACCTGAAGCGGATATAACGGAATAATTTATAATGTCACATCCCTTCAAGACTGCCTATGCTGATGCTGAGTGACTGTCCTGTTATGTTCACTGACTATCCTCTTCCTCCTCCTCAATGATCCATGCCACCACACCAGTGCCTAAGGCACAATTTTTCAGCCCCTGTATAACAGGGGCGTGTAATTACAATTTTTTAAAAAGATGCTTCGCAACAGGTGTGACTGCTGTGCTCAGAGTACAGTATCTGTGAGGGGTTGCAGTGTTGTGGCACCAGCACCAGTGCCTAAGGCACAATTTTTCAGCCCCTGTTGGGGCGTGTAATTACAATTTTTAGGCAATGCTTTGCAACAGGTCTCATTGCTGTGCTCAGAGTACAGTATCTGTGAGGGGTTGCAGTGTTGTGGCACCAGCACCAGTGCCTAAGGCACAATTTTTCAGCCCCTGTATAACAGGGGCGTGTAATTACAATTTTTTAAAAAGATGCTTCGCAACAGGTGTGACTGCTGTGCTCCAAGTACAGTATCTGTGAGGGGTTGCAGTGTTGTGGCACCAGCACCAATGCCTAAGGCACAATTTTTCAGCCCCTGTTTAACAGGGGCGTGTAATTACAAATCTTGATCTAATAGTTCACAGCAGGGCCCATTCCTGCGCCCACCAAGAGTAACTATGAGGGCCTACAGTCTTGTGGCAACACCGTCCACCACCACCACCACCACCAAAGGCCCAATTTTTCTGCCCTGTTCAACAGGTGCATGCAATTACAAATCTTGATCTAATAACTCACAGCAGGGCCCATTCCTGCACCCACCAAGAGTAAATGTGAGGGCTTACAGTCTTGTGGCAACACCGTCCACCACCACCACCACCACCACCAAAGGCCCAATTTTTCTGCCCGGTTCAACAGGTGCATGCAAGTACAAATCTTGATCTATTAACTCACAGCAGGGCCCATTCCTGTGCCCACCAGTCTTGTGGCTACACCAACATCTAATAGGGCAAATTTCTGCAGAGTATATACGGCAGGCCCCTACTTTCAAACATCCAACTTACAAACGGCTCCTACTTGCAAACGGCAAGAGAAAACAGGAAGTGAGAGGAAATCTACCCCTAGGAAGGAAAATTCTATCCTGTTAGATTTAATTTGGGAAAAAGGTATCTCCTCTCTACTGATGCTTTATCACCAATCCTTGTTTCAATTAAAACCCCACTTTTCCAAAAACATTTGTCATTGGGACGGAAAGTGAGGTGACATGTTCTGAACAGATGTGCAAAGACAGCAAATGTTACAGGGGTGATAACCCCTCCCTATGTTCTCCAAAAAGCTTAAAAATTGATTTTTTTGGGATGTAGCTACACTTCATAATGTACCTGTTCAGATTCTACTTAAGAACAAACCTACAGTCCATGTCTTGTTTGCACCACCTATATACTGCTGTTCAGAGTATATAGGGTTGTAGGTATAGGGTTTTATTTTGGGTGCGGGGTCCCCCTTAGTATCCATACAAGACCCAAAGGGGCTGGGGTGGGGGGGGGGGGGTGATGGGGTAGCCATGCCATTTTTCTCAAGGATTTTCAGCCATATGGCGGCCAGGACAAGACATGACATTGAAGCCGCAAGTGGTTTTAAATGGCTTCTTTTTTTCCTTTACAAATGTCATTTTGTGCAAGGACAGTTCTAAACACGGGAAACACATGCCACTTCACAGGCATACTTTAGACACCCCCCAGGTACCGTATTTAAAGGAAAATTTCACTTTTTTTTTTTCACTTTATGCATCATTAAAATGACTGCTCCCGAAAAAACTTTAGTTTTTAAAATTTCTTTTTGCATTGATATATGTCCCCTGGGGCAGGACCCGGGTCCCCAAACCTGTTTTATAACATTAACATGCATATTGGCCGTTGTAATTAGCAATTTTGATTTCGAACGTTCGCGTCCATTATAACGAATAGGGTTCGAAAATTCGCGCGAACTTTCGGTCCGTTCGAAGGTTCTGGTGCGAACCGAACCCGGGGGTGTTCGGCTCATCCCTATTTCCTAGAGAGAAACAGCAAAGGTGAGAATCATGTTAAGCCGTGTACACACGACCGGTTTTACCGATGAAAACAGTCCAATGGACTTTTTTCATCGGACAAACCGATCGTGTATGAGCCCCATCGGTCTTTTTTCCACCGGTGAGAAAAAATAGAACATGTTTTAAATTTATCCGATGAGCAAAAAACCGATAGCAAATTCAGATTGTCTGTGTGAAACTCCATCGGACAAAAAACCCACGCATGCTCAGAATCAAGTCGACGCATGCTCAAAAGCATTGAACTTAATTTTTCTCAGCTTGTTGGAGTGTTTTACGTCACAGCGTTTTGGACGGTCGGATTTTTGACTGATGGTGTGTAGGCAAGACTGATGGAAGTCAGCTTCATCGCATTTCCGATGGAAAAATCTATTGGATTAGAATCCATAGGAAATCCGATCGTGTGTACAGGGCTTAAGAGTCTCTGCGGGTGTTAGAACAGCTTTAGATACTGCACTGTTACACCCTTGTATTCCTAACGAGTGCCACCATGTCTTCTCTGTGATGCATCCATCAAAGCCATAGCTGCGATAGTCTACTCAAAGGTATACATCCAAGAGCCAAAGTAAATATGGGTTTCATCCTGGTTATAGCTAAGCTAACTCTAAAACCCGTACATACTGTTCCAAGGCTTGAACCCGGTACAGCCATGCTAGCTGTCAAAATTGCTGAGTTTATAAAATGTAAAATGGGCTTTGAAATACACTCCCCTGACTTTTACACAGGCAGCAAGATAGAGTTTTGGAATACATATACAACCAAACAAAACAGTTCTATGCGTATGTCAATAGTAGAGTAGAACACTTAAGAAAGTTCTTTACACCCAATCAATAGTAGGTCTTCTCGGGACAAATAAAAGAAGTAATACCTTTGCAACCTTCAAGGTCATAGCAAATGGCATGTAGGCCGGTAGTGGTTAACGCTGCCCCAGCCGGGAAGTTGAGAGGTAATTGTGTTTCTCAGGTTTTTCTTGGCGTGTTTTTCCTGAGTCTGACCCCCCAGTTCTGTGAGCTATGAAAGGGATGAAGGTCTGGACCTAGCACCGCCTAGGGGGTTCTTGTTGCTGTTCTGTTGGTTCGGTTCCAGGTGGTTTGTTTTGGTCAGACCTGTTCTCTGCCATTACCGGATTCTGGATTGCCAGTAATATGCCGAAATCAGAGTTCACACTGTCTAGGAGGATTGCTGGGACTTGCAGTCCTTCCTGAAAACACCAACCATGGAATCTGCCAAAGATTGGCTCTTTCTTGTGCAGAAACAAAAATACCCTCCAAAACACAGGGGACTATTGTAGGCGTATTGTAGGCATAGCAGACAATATAAACTCTCAGACATAGATTATATAAAATGGTACTTTATTACATATCAAAAAGAGAATAAAAATAGAATCATAAAAAGATTAGTGGCTTGTAAGTAAAACAACACAATGGTGATTGTTTCCAAAACCTTGACCAACAAGAGCAAATTTATAAGACAGCTGATGCGTTTCGACAGTAGGGATTTGGATTCTTCTTCAGTGATGCTCATATAATAGGTACAAGTATCTTCAAACTGTTCAGGTGCTTCAAGTCCTGGGAGTCCGGCTGTGTAGTTGCTGCTCTGGTATGTTGTTAATTGCTGGCTGCTCCTTTTTGGTTCAGTTTTGGCTGTCTTTTCTTCAGCTAATCCCAGCATCATGAATTAGATAACACAAGCACACATACCTGCTCCCATAACATCTATTTTAGGCAATCCTTCCATTTTTTTTGATGTGAAATTGAGGCTCCCTCCAGCCTATTGGTGATCCCAGTGACTCTGCCGGTCCAGTTGTAGCGGTTCTCTTTCTCATTTTATTTAATCTATGTCTGAGAGTTTATATTCAATAGGAAAAGAAAATGCCGCTCCAGGTGTGTGATGGAACCAGGTAGGCCGGGGAATGGACTCCTCCCAGGGGTGCTAGCCTTGGCTCGCTGGCCGTGCAACTTGGATAAAAGGAATGGATGGCTGCACACTGAGGTAGTGATGAATCTCTTTATTGTAAAATCCGTAACATGAATAACACCACAGGACAGGCAAACAGGTACAAGTAGACACATTTTACACAGCGACGCTGCGCTTATTTATTCATGAGTGTTTATATTGTCTGCTAAGCCTACAATAGTCCCCTGTTTTTGTAGAGTATTTTTGTTTATATTGGAACTGGGATGATGGCACTCTCACAGCTCTACACCATACCGCTTTAGGATTGGTGTATACACCTTTTTAAGAAAAGCCTTGTACACACGATTGGATTTTCTACAGGGAATTGTGTGATGACAGACTGTTGGCCTAAAATCCGACCGTTAGTATGCTCCATCAGACAATTGTTGCCCAACTTTCTGTCAACAAATGTTGGATGGCAGGCTTGAAAATTTTCGGCAGACAACGGTCTGTTGTCAGATTTTTCTTCTCGTCTGTACACAAGTTCGTCACACAAAAGTCCAAAGTACAAACACGCATGCTCGGAATCAATGCTCACCAAACACGACATTAGCAGAAGGTGCCCAAAGGGTGGTGCTCAAGTGCTGAAATTCCATGTAGTACGTCACTACGATCATGTTTGTTGGCCGACAAATGTGTGCCGTAAGTATGCAAGACAAAATCCGGGCACACGTCCTTTTGACAAAAGTCTGACGCTCTGTTGGCCAACAATCGGATCGTGTGTACGAGGCTTTAGTGAAGTATATTGTTTAATTCAAATGGGAAAGATCCAAATTAAAATCATTTTAGTTCCAGGCTATAAAAATGCAAAATCTTCAAAAGTCAAAAGCAGTAAATACTGTATGTACCAGTGTTAATAATAGCGACCAACAAAATGTCAACATATGATGGGAACATGTAGGATGACATACAAGTATATATGTATAAAGGGGTGTACATTAAGGCCTGCAGAACTCCCACTCAGCGCCAGACCCACGACATCCCCGCTAACCCGGAAGTGACCTGTGCGCTTCACACACTCCTCTCTCCTACTAGGAAGCTGCTGCGGTGTCTGCAAGGATTCGCCTGCTCTCCATGGATGGCTGGATCTGGTGATAGCGCCCTCTGGGGTCACTTTTATGCTAGTTTTTTGTGATTTGATGTACGTAGATAGGTTTAAGGGGGCTTTCAGTGTATGGGCTACTTGGGAATATTAAACAGGATTACACTATATTGCTGTTCCTTGTTTTTATGACCTTGTGTTGAGCTCCTGTGCCTGCTGTCCCCGCCTGCTGGTGATGGTCCATGGAAAAGTGGCTGGTGTATCTGCTTAAGGCTCTGATTTTTTAATCTTATGGTGAGTTTAACCCCCTTGGGGAGAGTGCATCACGCGGTGGATTGAGATTATTGTTTCTCCCTGGTGGAAGGTGCACGCTAGGATTACTACTAAGACACCATTCAGCACTTTGGATTGTTTACATCACCTTGACTACATCTAAGACTTTCTTTATTCTTTGGTTTTTCCACGAGTCTATCATTATTGATTTTTAAGCGCTGTTTTGTGTATTTTAATATCACAGAGACTGAACTGTTTTATTCTTATACCGTGGTTTTATACAAGTATATATGTTAAAGTATGTGCATTAAAGCGGAGGTGCAGCCAAAAAAATAAAAAAAAAGTCAACAGCTACTAACAGTGTAGCTGCTGACTTTTAATAAGGACACTTACCTGTCCTACTCACCCGCGATGTCGGTCCCGCCATGGCGATCGATCGCTGCTGGCAGGTCCCGGCTCCTCCATCCTGAGTAAGGCTTCACTGCCCGTTTCCTACTGCGCATGCACCACTCCCACGCGCTTTGTGAATGGGCGGCTTGCCTCCTGGGATACACACAGTTCCCAGAAGGCAGCGCGCCCCATTTACAAGAAGAGAAACGGAAGGAGACCCACCGCGGACGAGAATAGGAACATTAGAGGCAGATTAGGGGACTTCCGCATAGCAACAGACATTTAGGGTGAGTATAAAATTATTATTTTTTTCTATTCATTTTTTTATTTATTTTTTGGGATTTTTAATGTAAACATTTTTTCAGGGCGAACCTCCGCTTTAAGTGGTCCTGCTTTGCAATTAAGGTACAATTATTTTTATTCAAAGTAAGATACATTTTTATTGTGTTTATTTTTTAACACTTTATTGCAACAGTCTATTTTACAAGCCACATTCTGTTAGAGCCCATTCACACAGGGGCGGCACGACTTGTCCCGCGACTGTGCTGGGCGATCTGAAGACGACTTCAAAGGTGACTTCAAAAATGACTTCTGTATTGAAGTCAATAGAAGTCGCCCTGAAGTCGTCTTGAAGTAGTACAGGAACCTTTTTCTAAGTCGCAGCGACTTCAGTCGCTCTGATTAGAACGGTTCCATTGTACAGAATGGGACGCGACTTGTCATGCGGCTGAGTCGCCTGACGAGTCGCCCCTGTGTGAATGGGGTCTTAGATCCACGTGGTGTGTATAGCTAATGTGCCCCCAAAGTAAAATGAATGTTTCTACAAATATTTTGACTAAGTCCACATTTTTTTTTACGGCATCATGAGGTCACCTACTGAAATTACAATGACCCAATTCTGTTTTGAACGCAGTATGACTACTACATGGTAACCACACAGAAGGACTACTGTATGTACCAGAAATGCTTCTCACCTCTCTGACCTCAAAGAACTGAGCATTAAGTCAACAAAAGAGGTAATTCACATTAACCAGACAGCACATATCCTATTCATCATTTATAATATCTAAAACAATTAGAAAATCAAAATCTCTCCATTTAAAACTGCACAAAACAACTTGTTGATAAGTACTGTGCTGGCTCACAAATCAGGTGATTTGTAGCCTCTCATAAATAGATCTCCATATTCATATTTACAGCGAGACACAAAAGTCGTCGCTTAGCAACCCAATCTTCATAACTGGCCGGGTTCTTAACTTATAAAAGCGTCAGAATTGTGGCTGTCTGCCTACTGTAGACATTTCTAGAAAAGGGCTGTAGCAATATCCAGTTTTCACATATGCTTATTAGAATATTAACATATTTCACGTGTTTGTGCATCATACCCGTTGGGAGGAAACCAAGGTGCAAGCTGATGCCATGTGGTTAGAAGCAATTTATGTTGGAATGTGTTTAATTACTCCCGTATTAAATATTGGCAGTAAAGATTTAAGATAAGTACTTAAACCACAAATAAATAATACAAAATGTAGATCAAATCCATGTACCTAAATGTCACCTTTTTGTTATCACCTGTATAAAAAGGATAAGTTTACAAAAAATAAATAAAAATAAATCCCTCAACTTTTTAAAGGGTCAGTTTATGTAGGAAGCTGGAGGACCATCAAATATTTATTTTTTGGGAATATGTTGCTAGTGTGCATTACAATTTTTATTTTTGTTTTTTAGGGACAGAAACCAGGACTACTATTTGTTCTTATGCTGAATAAAAAAATAATTTGCACTGTTCATAGGTAGTGCTGAAATGTAGGTGATCTTCCAAGCTTCATCATGCTTTGATGCCATCCAGGTCATAAACACTTAAATGAAAACTGGTGAAGAACAACGTCATCTATGTACATAAACACTTGAAAACACATTAATAGTGCAGACAATGCCCTAAATTTAGTCCTGTGCATGTTTTCTAAACTTTCATACCTACAAGGAGACAACAACCAGAAATGCTCATCATCATAAACCATCCAACTATCCTGGAGAAGTCTAAATCAATGTTGTATAGGAAAACCAAAGTATCACAAAATATATGAAGAAAGGGCTATAGTTATCTCTCTAAATGTGCCAAAAGTTGCAGACAAAAATTCTGTGTACGTACCTTTGGTGGATGGAAAGCAAGCAGCCTCTTTGGATGAATTGTCCCTGCCTCTCCTAGGAGTCTGAATGACCTTCCAACTCCTGGACAGGCTTTCCATGCATAGTAACTGGTATGGAGGCAAACCAGTGGTCTCACTCTACACAGCCTGGTATCTCAGTGACATCAGCTCTCTAAATATAGATTTAACACTTCAATGTCGACTATGTTTTACGCTTAACATGAATGAAACTTAAACTAAAGAACGTCTTCATTTTTTATTGGAGGTTGTGTATTGATCTTGGTAACAGTTATAGGGAGTAGAACTGTTGTCTTGTGGGTAATTGATAAGATTACATTATTTCTAAATGTGTTAGGCTCATGGCACTTTGATAGAACAATGTGCTGTGGTGTCACATGGTATTTCTCAGTTTGGAGGTCATCTGTCAGAACTTTTTTTTTTCTTGTAACATGAACTGCACTTGTGTTTTGTCATTGCTGTTGCCTTCTGCTCTGCAGCCCATAAATAATCCTGCAAAATGCCTTTGTACATGACATTAATCCTTTTAATCATAGCTAAAGCAACTTTCTAGTAATTGTTGTATAAATAAACAAAAAACTTTAATATTTCTTACAGGTTTTTAATACCTTTATTGTGTATACCTTTTTTTGTGGGTCAGATTATAGGAAAGGATTGGGCTATGATCAATGTACAAAATGGTGTTTCTCATAGGAATCATTTAACATTCATGCTGCTATTTAGTACATGGCGGGGCCCACATATATTTAATGGACCTTGTTTTTTACTGCAACATCAGATTTAACAGATGGCAATTCTTGTTTTGCAATGGGTTATTAATTGCACTTAACTATTTATAATTTCACAGTAAAGTGGACCTAAACTCAAAAAGTGAAGATTTGCTATTTTATGGGAACCATGTAGAAATGTCGCTTGTGCAGCACCCTGAAATTGGTATTTTTTTAAAACCTTGAGGTAAAGAATAGCAAGTGTGCTTTCTGACTTCACTGTGTCTAGGGACCCCTGTTTTTTTAGTCATGGGGGGACAGTTCAACTTCTGACCAAATAAAGCAAAGTTCGAATGTGGCCACCTCCACACAGAGACAGTACAGAACAAGTCATAACTCAGTAACAGGGAAAATATCATCTGCTGGGAGACCACAGGCAATACTGGGGAATAGTCCTTAGTCCTCTGTCTGTCTTTCTATTTCACCCATCTTTCATATGGATTATGTTCTTTAGGCTTACGCATTTTTAGGATAATTGCTATTTCCCACCATCTGCCAATCATAACTAGTATGATACTGGACAGCTCACTGACAAATACAGTATATTGACTTACTTATTAAATATTGTTCTGCAATGAAATGGTAAATTTTGGTATCCATATAAGTAAAAGATTATTTCTATTTACCTTTTTCTGTTCTCCCAAGACTCTCAGAACTGCTCAGTCCCCACTGACATACCCGGTTAGAGTACAAAATGAAAGGCAATCAGTGCACAAACAGTCTAATAATAATCGATTGCAGCTGAACACCACATAGGTAAATCACAAAAAAAAAACAACAAGCAGTACTAAATGAAAGTGCAGCGCAATAATAACGTCCACATGGACGTTATACCCGGTTAGAGGCAGAGAACCACTAACAACTGGATAACTTAAGCAATATTCGTTAGTAAGTCACAAGTGTATAATGCATGGAAATTAGGCCAAAAACTACCAGATGATAAATTAAGTAAAGTGTATTATATCAAAGCAGGTAAACAATGCAAGACTTATCATCAAGCAATAAACAATTCAATGTTGCAGAACTAATAAAGTGAATTCTGACTTATTACTGGAGGAAATAAACTATGCTAATGTTAGTACAAACTTTAACTGAAATAACTATTAATGAGCAAAATCAGACCCAAATAACTTAATGATAATGTTTTTGAGTGCACTCTGTAGTGATACCCCAGATACGGGTATCTGCAAGTCTTCCTAATTAGGGTACCCCTATATGGTTAAGGTAAATATCTGGTGCCTCAAAGTTAGTGTTGGCCAGCTTGTGGTGGGGCTCTCCTGTCAGTGGAACGCAAGAGTCTGTCTCTTTAAGAGTAGGTGGTATATAGCTGCAGGGCTGCTAAGTAATGAGTAGTTTATGTGGAACTGAGTGTAGGAATGGGTTAAAGCTGTATCTCCTGTTAGTAAACCTGACATCTGGTCCTGGAGATTCAGTCTCTCAATGCTGGATCACACACTTACAAATGCAATATCTGACAGTTCTGGCAGCCTCAGCAGCTGGTCTGTCTTCCCTCTGAAGTATGCAGTCTGGCTCCAGAAGCATGCTCCCCCAGTGGCTGTGGGATGTCCTGCTGCAGGTCCTCTCAGCATGGCTTCCCTCTGCAAAAGACTCCTAGTATATCTCTTTTGCTCAGGAAAAGCAGCCCTGTCTCTCCTCCCCTGTACATAATGATCTTGCCTCCTGTAGTTTAGATTCCATCTGTCCTCCATACACTTGTATTGTGGTCTTGTTGCCAGAAGTGAATGGGGAGAACAGAGAGTGAGCAAGTTTACACAGTTCCATGCCTGTCAGCTGCCCTAAGAAAAGGGAGCGAAGTTGGCTGTATCACACAGTCTATTACTCTTTCCATTATATGCAGTGCCCAAGAAACACAGTGGTGGGGGCAGAAGGCAGGTGATCACTAGGCTTGTGCAATTCGTTTCGTAACGAATCGAAATCCGTCCGAATTTAGCAACTTTCGGACGTTCGGAAGCATTCGAATTTCCGAACAAAGCAATTACGAATAAAACCAAATCCGAAATAAATTATATCGCAAATAGCGAATGCCTGAATGTCTTCGGCATAATTCGTTATGAAAAAAGTTACGAATGTACGAATCCATTCGAAGCACAATAATGCCGCGTACACACGACCGCTTTTAATGTCATTGAAAAAAAATGCATTTTTCTCGACGTGATTCTTCTCAAGCCTGCCTTTCTTACACACTATCGTGAAAAAAAATACTCAAGCAAAGCGCGGTGACGTACAACACGTACGACGGCACTATATATGTGTCCAGAATCAACGAAAAACAATGTACTCTACCGAAAGTACAAATTATAAATCAACTAAAAATACGGCTTACATTAATACGAATCATTCCGATTCAACTAAAAATGTTGCTTGCGAAAATACGAATTAGTCCGAACACGAAAAATCGCGTCTAGCAAAATTACGAACGATTACGAATCAACAGGACCGAAAAGAAACGAACCGAAACTAAACACATTTTTCCATTGTGCACAAGAAACGAACCGAAACTAAACAAATTTTTCCATCGTGCACAAGTCTAGTGATCACAGAGCCTTCACATGCAGCACACTTGGCGGGGGGGCAGCAGGTGGATAAGCAGGGGCAGGGGAGGTGGCAAGAATCGGCTGCCCCGCCTACAAAGAAATTTGACATTCTCAGAAGTGTCAGTTTCCCAGCAAACTTTGAGGGACCATTCTTCTTGTACGGAGCTGTGTTCAGTGTGGAGAATGGCAAAGGAAAGTATTTACTGTCTTTTCTCAGGATGTTTGTTTGGGCATAGGGTTGCGCCAAAGTGTAACCTCGGCCAAATAATTTTCTGTTTAGATTTCTCATAGAACAGAAAGTGAATGGAAATCTCCAATAGGTGGACAGCAATATAAACAGTTAACAGTGAGTCTAGTCTCCCCGCACTCTACAATAAATGTGTTTACTGCTATTACTAGCAAGGCTCTTACCCTTGCCAACATTATAAATAGAAAAAAGACTGGAATTCTCCTTTAAAGAACTCTGTTTATGTGTATAAAATATATCATTCTTCTATGGTAAATTAGCACGCCAGGATACTGTCATTCAGTGCGAAAAGTTGTATTCGATTTCTAAATGAAGAATGTGTAACCACTGACAAAAGAAAGTATGGTCTCGGTTTTCTGGGTATTAGAGAGCTGAGAATTCAGACCTCAGTATGCATTTGTGGGAGTCTTTAGAAAGTGGTTACTGGCTCTACTCACTGTGGTTATTTCACAGTGCTTCTCTAAGATGTGAGGCTAGTCACCACTTAATTTAGTTAGATCAGATTTTGCAGGTATTGGTTCTCTTAAAGTGGTTGTAAACCCACTTTTGCAACTTGCACCTACAGGTAAGCCTAGATTAAGGCTTACCTGTAGGTGTAAGAAATATCTTCTAAACCTACACGGTTTAGGAGATATTTGCTAAAAATGACATTGCTCCGTGTCTACAGCGCATGCGTGCCGTAGACAACAGCGCATTCATGGGGTTAATCCAATTTACTAATTCGGCTAAGTCCCAGCAATGCTTGGGCTTAGCCGAATTTGACGGCTCCCGCGCGCATGCGCGGAGTGCCGTCTTTGCCGCTCCGGCAAAATCACAGCGCCGGAGCGGAAGTAACATTCCGGCTATCGCCGCAGCGATGGCTGCGGCTGGAGAGAGGGACACGGACGGCTTCGGGGGCCCTGATCTAAGGTAAGTGGTACATAATGAGGTAGTATGCTAGTCATACTAGCTCATTATAGCTTTGTCTTGCAGGTGGGCTAGAAAGAAGAAAAAATGTATGTGGGTTTACAACCACTTTAAGTGACCCCAGGACCAGCTGTCACACTTTCTGGCACTATACCAGGCTGTCAGGGAAGAAACCGGAGAAGAACTGGCAGATATGCCAATATCCATTATGGCAGCGCATTAGCAATCGGCGCGTAACAGCGAACGCGCGTTAGCAACGACTAACGTGCGTACACAAAACTTGCTAATTACCAGTGTTTTTCTGGCCTGTATAAGGACTCCAGTTGCTCTCATAAATCGCTGGATTATCATCAGCTCTGTATCAGTGTTAATTTTGGCAGCAAATTTCGATTTAGTTTTAGTCTTAGTCTTGGGACTAAAATGGCATTTTAGTTTTAGTCCCATTTTAGTCTTCTGCAATTGTTTTAGTTTTAGTCGTATTTAGTCGACTAAATCTACAGTACATTTTAGTCGACTAAAATGTCCTACGTTTTAGTCAACTAAAATCTCCAGTGCATTTTAGTCCACTAAAACTAATTTTAGTCGTCTAAAATCGAATGAGTGTAATTAAATTGTAAAACATTAGTTAACATTTCTCTACAATTTCCAAACTCATTATATACTGCTGGAATGAAAAATCTAATGTCTTATTATTTATCTTATTGAGGTATGAACATGCACTATAGACCAGTGTTCATTTTGAAGTCAAATTTCAATTTAGTTTTAGTCTTAGTCTTAGGACTAAAATGGCATTTTAGTTTTAGTCCCATTTAAGTCTTTTGACTAAAATGCCATTTTAGTTTTAGTCGTATTTTAGTCATCTCAATTGTTTTAGTTTTAGTCATATTTTAGTTGACTAAAATAGTATTCATTTAGTCGACTAAAATGTTTTAGTCATTTTAGACGACTAAATTAACACTGCTCTGTATCCTATGTTCCTGTGTTCCTTGCTCCTGTTTGATTACCGACCCGGATTATCCTGACCTGCTCTGGCTTCTCTCCTGGCTCTGAACCCGGCTTGTTTCATGGACCTGCTCCTTGCTTGTTCCAGATTGACTTCCTGTGTTTGACCCTGGCTTGATCACACCTACACCTCCTGCCTCTGCTTCTGACTGCCTTCCTGTGTTTTTGACCCCCGGCCTGGCTTCTGACGACATCTCTGCTTTTCCACCTGTTAAGATCCGCCAGTACCTCCAGGGAATCATTGGCTGTGACCACCTTCTCTGCTCCTGGGTGTCCGCTTCTGGAACCATCAGACAGCTTTACCGGCAGGCAACCTGTGCATCTCTGGGCATAGCACCCTCTGTCTCCAACTCCAGGGGTACTCTGCACTCAGCCGCAAGGTGGGCCCTCTCGTCACCTCAGCCTCCAGCCTGGTACGTGACAGTATAATCCAGCCAGAATGTCTGAGGCTGAAAGAGGTGCTTCCCCATTAGAGACTCTATGCCAGCAAGTTACCGCCCTTACCCAAGTGGTGAAGAACCTCCAAGAAGGTTACTTTCAGGTGGAAGGTCGCCTACAGAATCTTGCTGTGTCATCTGCACCTGTTAGCCAGAATCTCTCTGCTGCTCCCTCTGCTTCAGCGTCTCCTGCCCAAGAACGTTCTACCTCTGCTCCCGCTGGGGTGATGCCACCTCCAGAACCCAGGGTACCAGTCCCTGAACGCTTCTCGGGGGACCGACGAAAGTTCAGGGCATTCCTGAATGCATGCCTTCTATATTTTGCACTTCAGCCAAGGACTTTTTCTCTGGAATCCGTAAAAGTTGGGTTCATCATCTCCCTTCTCTCAGAAGAACCCCAATCATGGGCACACCACCTACTGGAGCAGAAAAATCCTGTGACCAATACTGTTGCCACGTTCCTTGAGGCCATGGCACAGCTTTACGATGATCCTCAATGCGGGGCCATGGCAGAGGCTACCCTTCATACCCTGCAACAAGGGCGACACCCCGTTGGTGGATTCTGCTCCCTTCCGTGCATTTGCAGAATGTGCTGTACCACAATGGTAGGTTCCTAGCCACTATTTCAATGCACGTAAGGCCATTCCAACTCTCTACCATCACGTGGAAGGCAATGTTTTGGCATCGTTTGGCAAGGCAGTCAGCAGCAAGGTCCACAATACTGCTGACACGTGGTCCAGCAAGCATGGTCAGAGACGATATACAGGTCCTTCTCAAAAAATTAGCATATTGTGATAAAGTTCATTATTTTCTGTAATGTACTGATAAACATTAGACTTTCATATATTTTAGATTCATTACACACAACTGAAGTAGTTCAAGGCTTTTCTTGTTTTAATATTGATGATTTTGGCATACAGCTCATGACAACCCAAAAATCCTATCTCAAAAAATTAGCATATTTCATCCGACCAATAAAAGAAAAGTGTTTTTAATACAAAAAAAGTCAACCTTGAAATAATTATGTTCAGTTATGCACTCAATACTTGGTCGGGAATCCTTTTGCAGAAATGACTGCTTCAATGCGGCGTGGCATGGAGGCAACCAGCCTGTGGCACTGCTGAGGTGTTATGGAGGCCCAGGATGCTTCGATAGCGGCCTTAAGCTCATCCAGAGTGTTGGGTCTTGCGTCTCTCAACTTTCTCTTCCCAATATCCCACAGATTCTCTATGGGGTTCAGGTCAGGAGAGTTGGCAGGCCAATTGAGCACAGTAATACCATGGTCAGTAAACCATTTACCAGTGGTTTTGGCACTGTGAGCAGGTGCCAGGTCGTGCTGAAAAATGAAATCTTCATCTCCATAAAGCTTTTCAGCAGATGGAAGCCTGAAGTGCTCCAAAATCTCCTGATAGCTAGCTGCATTGACCCTGCCCTTGATAAAACACAGTGGACCAACACCAGCAGCTGACATGGCACCCCAGACCATCACTGACTGTGGGAACTTGACACTGGACTTCAGGCATTTTGGCATTTCCCTCTCCCCAGTCTTCCTCCAGACTCTGGCACCTTGATTTCCGAATGACATTCAAAATTTGCTTTCATCCGAAAAAAGTACTTTGGACCACTGAGCAACAGTCCAGTGCTGCTTCTCTGTAGCCCAGGTCAGGCGCTTCTGCCGCTGTTTCTGGTTTAAAAGTGGCTTGACCTGGGGAATGCGGCACCTGTAGCCCATTTCCTGCACACGCCTGTTCACGGTGGCTCTGGATGTTTCTACTCCAGACTCAGTCCACTGCTTCCGCAGGTCCTCCAAGGTCTGGAATCGGTCCTTCTCCACAATCTTCTTCAGGGTCCGGTCACCTCTTCTCGTTGTGCAGCGTTTTCTGCCACACTTTTTCCTTCCCACAGACTTCCCACTGAGGTGCCTTGATACAGAACTCTGGGAACAGCCTATTCGTTCAGAAATTTCTTTCTGTGTCTTACCCTCTTGCTTGAGGGTGTCAATGATGGCCTTCTGGACAGCAGTCAGGTCGGCAGTCTTACCCATGATTGCGGTTTTGAGTAATGAACCAGGCTGGGAGTTTTTAAAAGCCTCAGGAATCTTTTGCAGGTGTTTAGAGTTAATTAGTTGATTCAGATGATTAGGTTAATAGCTCGTTTAGAGAACCTTTTCATGATATGCTAATTTTTTGAGATAGGATTTTTGGGTTGTCATGAGCTGTATGCCAAAATCATCAATATTAAAACAAGAAAAGCCTTGAACTACTTCAGTTGTGTGTAATGAATCTAAAATATATGAAAGTCTAATGTTTATCAGTACATTACAGAAAATAATGAACTTTATCACAATATGCTAATTTTTTGAGAAGGACCTGTATTTAGTTCACAGCACACTGGGTAACTCTGCTTGCAACTAGGAAGGATGCAGGACAAGACTCAGTGATGGAGCTGGTTTTGCCACCACGTCTCCATAAAGCTGGTGGTAAAGATGCAAGATCTGTCAGCTCCACCCCCTCCTCCTCCATGCCCTCCTCTGCTAAATTGTCCTATAAACCACCAGTACCCCCTAAGAGTTCAAGGGTCCATTCAACAAGTCAGGCTAAAAGATGCCATGCAGTGCTTCAGCTGATCTGCCTGGGGGACAGGAGCCACACCAGAACAGAGATTCTTTGAGCTCTGCAGGGGCAGGCCCAGAAGTGGTTCACGCCATGGAAGCTTTAGTCAGGAATAGTGGTGTGTGATATTGGCACTAACCTTCTGTCTGCCCTTCGACAGGGAAAGTTGACAAATGTGCCATGCCTGGCACATGTCCTAAATTTGGTGGTAACCACTTCAATACAGGGCACTTTCCCCCCCTTCCTGCCCTGGCCAATTTTCAGGTTTCAGTGCTGTTGCAATTTAAATGACAATTGCACAGAAATGCAACACAGTACCCAAACAAAATTTATAATTTTTCCCCCACAAATAAAGCTTTCATTTGGTGGTATTTCATCACCACTGGGATTTTTATTTTTTGTGCTACGAATAAAAAAAAAAAGACTGAAAAAAATGTATTTGTTTCTTTTATAAAACTTTGTATATAAGTAAGTTTTCTCCTTCACTGAGAAGCACTGATGAGGCTGCACTGACAGGCACTGATGATGTGGCACTGATGAGGTGGCACTGATGATGAGACACTTATATGCAGCACTGATAGGCGTCATCGATAAGCAACACTGATGAGCACTGATAGGTGGCACTGATATGCAGCACTGATGGGCACTGATAGGTGGCACTGATGGGCACTCATAGGCGGCACTGATGGGCACTCATAGGTGGCACTGATGGGCACTCATAGGTGGCACTGGTGAGCACTTATAGGTGGTACTGATGGGCACTTATAGGTGGCACTGATGGGCACTGATAGGTGGCACGGATGGGCAGCACTGATGGGGACTGATAGATGGCACTGATATGATAGGCATCACTGATGGGCACAGATTGGCATCCCTAATGGGCACTGATTGGTACTTGTTGTCATCCCTGGTGGGCTCTAGTGGGCATCCCTGGTGAGCTCTAGTGGGTATCACTGGTGGGCTCTATTGGGCATCCTCAATGGGTCTGCACTGATAATCAATGTGCTGATTATCAGCGCAGACCCCCCTTTTAGGAGAGCCGCCGTTTGGGTCTCCTCTACTCGTGCCTTGTCAGCCCCCATGCCAATGGCTGCTGATAAAGGATGCAAGAAATGTACTGTCACCATTTGAAGAGGCCACAAGGATGGTAAGCTGTAACAATGCATACATCAGTGACACAATCCCTCTTGTGTCCCTGTTGGAGCATTCTTTCCGTGGTATTATGGACAGGGCACTCAAGGCAGAGCAGCGGGAAGAAGAGGAGGACTTCCATTTCTCTCAAGGCCCACTTTAAGCAGACACTATAACTGCGACACCACAGAACACACAAGAGGAGAGGGAGGAGGAGGATCCTGGATGTTTTGGAGGCATAGAAGACATACGGAAAACCTTAAGAGATGGTTTTCAGTCTCTAAAAACCTTGGGAGAAGTATTTGGCTGGGAGGAGGCAGGTCAAGATACTGTAAACCTCAGTGACCATGAGAATTCTGTTTCTCATGCCTCCGCAAACCTGCGTTGCATGGGCTGCCTTATTCTTCAAATCCTGGGAAAGGACCTGAGAATTTGTGGCATCAGGGAGAAGGATCATTATTGGTTGGCAACCCTCCTTTACCACCTTAACAAGCGTAAAGTCTTGCACCTCATCCATCCCTTCAGAGGGCAGCATCTGCATCATATGGTGGAAGGTTATCTAGGGGCGAAAACAGACATGGAGAGTTTTACCAGTAGACGATCGACTGGGTTTATGGGTCATGAGAATAGACCACTGGCCAGAACTTCCCCAGTATGCAATTGAGCTGCTGGGCTACCCTGCATCCAGGGTGCTCTTTGAATGGGCATTTAGTGCTGCCGAAGCTTTTGTGACAGATAAAAGGGTGTGTCTGTCTCCGTTGACCTCTCTGCAAGACTGTCTAGGCTGCCTAGCTTTGTGGTTGATTCTTTTGGTATAGGTTTCATGGGCACAATTAACACCCATGACAAAGGCTAATGCTGAATAGCTGCTCCGCCATTTGACAGTTCTTAAATAGGTAAGGGGCACCGGGTGACATCACCTGGTGGCACTGCCTTCCTTGTGACATCACCGACCGGTGCATGCTGGGTTGGTGACATCACAAGGGGGCACTGCTACCAGGTTACGTCATCAGGTGCCCCACCCTTACCTATTTAAGAACTATCAAACAACGGTGCAGGCATTCAGCGGTTAGCCTTCATCACGGAACATATTTTTTTATTTTTTCGGGTCCGGCAGTGCGGCGGGCATCTTGATTGATGATGGATCTACATTGGGTGACATTGTTTTTTTTAAATAAAAGAATTGTCAAAAACTGCCTCCTGTCTTTATTTATTTTTGGTACTTTTTTTTGGGTGAATGAGCAGGGGTACAATGTACCCCATACTCGTTCACATAGGGGGTGCCGGGATCTGGGGGCACCTTTGTTAAAGGGGCTTTCCATATTCCGATAAGCCCCCTGCCTGCAGACCCCCAGAACCATTGCCTAGGGCAGTGTTTCTCAACTCCAGTCCTCAAGGCGCACCAACAGGTCATGCTTTCAGGATTTCCCTCAGATAAAACCGCTGTGGGAATTACTAAGGCAGTGAAACAGATCAAATCACCTGTGCAAAGTAATGGAAATCCTGAAAACATGACCTGTTGGTGCGCCTTGAGGACTGGAGTTGAGAAACACTGGCCTAGGGTTCACCCGAAGGGTCTGGTATGGATTGGGGAGGACCTCCACGTGTTTTTTTCAGGCTGAAATTTTGCTTGGCTCGAACTCTTCACCCAACCCTAGTTATTTCCATCCAAAGTCTGACAAAAAGACACCAGAATTTATCCAAATAATCTCTAATCTTGTTCCGAGTGCACTAAAATGGGGCCTCTTCATACAGACTGGCTCCCCAAGCCAAAAAAATATATTTAAATATAATTGTATTTTCTTTATAAATGTCAGTTTTGCTGCAGCAGGTTATATACACGATACAGAGGCACCTCTATACAACAGGCAGACTAAGGGGACCCCCCAGGCACTATATTTAAAATAATATTTCATTTTAATTGCTTCACTTGAAGCATCATTAAAATCACTGCTCCTTTAAAAACAAAAATTTTCTTTTTCAATTTTGCATTAGTACATGTCCCCCAGGGCAGTACCCAGGCCCCATACCCTTTTTATGGCCAATAACTTGCATATAAGCCTTTAAAATGGGCACTTTTGATTTTTCAAGTTGTGGTCCCATATACTTTAATAGGGTTTGCGGTTCATGGCCAAACTTTTGCAATGTTCGAGAGTTATGGCGCGAACTGAACCAGGGGGTGTTCAGCCCATCTCTAGTTGTGAGTGACAAGGTTTGAAGTTTGTCAATGACCTCTCCTTCTGAAAATACTAGTTTTATGGCTTCATAACGATCCATTGGCTTTAGTATTTTCCAAGGTACTATTTCATAACAAGAATGAAGGTTAGGAGTTTTGACTTTATGCTAAGTTTCCCAAGCTGCAAGCTTATTTTAGGAACAGTATCTCAAAATACTGAAGACAGAGATGGCCAGGCGACTGTTTTTTTTTTTAATTAAAAAAACAAATTCAGTTTCACTTTAAATTTTGTCCTTATAATTACAAAAGAGGTTAAAGTAACATCAGTGCTGTAAGATCCCCTCCCATCAATTGGCACGTTCTTCTGTCTGCTAAACTGTTGACTTCTCGTAGAAAAAATATTGAAATTCAGTTTCTTATTTTTCAAGCACCATGGGTGGTTTTGCTGTAAGGTATAAAAAAACAGACAAAGAGGATCTGTGAACCCAGTTATTGAAAATGTAAAAGTAATAAACTTTTAGTATCCGTAAAATCTACATAAACAAGTTACCAAGTCCAGGTGGGATCATAAATTATATTTAATAAGCTCACATTTTGTGGTTTTGTTCATTTCCTATTTATGAGGATGTAGTAGTTAATGCAATTTTCTGTGTTTTTAAAGCTATAAAGTAAGAACATTTACAGGGAATAAACCCATCTCAGAAATCAACACTTCTGGGAGTGTCCATCTTTTGTGTCCCTCCCACTGTGCTAAGCGGTTCCTTCTGTCAGCCTCCACACAGCTGCTTTAACCACTTTGCAAGTTTAATTTCCATTTTCCATTTTAGTCCCAGTTTTATTTTTTTAGAGATGTGTTAGTTTTACACTCTTTGACAGTTTTTATGTTACCAGTAAACATTTACCTTTTAGTTTAGGAAAGCTTGTATCCCCTTTTGAGCTTAAACGAAAAGGTAAATGCACCCAAAAAAAAGGTTAGAATGCACCCAAAAAAAAGGATGTTTGCCTTAAATTGATACTAAACACATAGGGGCTGATTTACTAATAACAGTGCGCTGCGCTGGTTCTAACCTTAATTGGTGCGCCGGATAACTCCTTCACTGGGCGCAGGAAGCAGCGGTGCACTGTTATAGTAAATAGAAATGTCAGCGGCGCTCTATTGAAAATGAATGGTTCCCTATGGGAGCCCATTGATTTGAATAGAGGTCGCCCGGGAAGTCGGATCCGACTTGCGGGCGACTCGTGTGCCGGCTGACACAGGGACAGCGCGACTTTGCGAGGCGATCTGGACACGACCTGAGCGTGCAGCAGCCGCTCACGTCATGTCCTAGAGGCGACTAGCCGGCCGAGAATGTGTCCAGCGCGATGTGATCGCGCTGGTCCTCGGCAGCCTCGCTGTCCCATGTTTGGTATGAATCATGAAGGGGAACTCCAGGCCAAATTTTAATGAAAAAACCGGCATGGGTTCCCCTTCAGGAGCATACCAGGCCCTTAGGTCTGGTCTGGATTCTAAGGTGAACCCCCTAAGCCGAAAAACGGCGTGGGGGTCCCCCCAAAATCCAAACCAGACCCTTAGGTCTGGTCTGGATTTTAAGGTGAACCCCTCAAGCTGAAAAACGGCGTGGGGGTCCCCCCAAAATCCAAACCAGACCCTTATCCGAGCACGCAACCTGGCAGGCCGCAGGGGAAAAGGGGGGGATGAGAGCGGCCCCCCTCCCTCCTGAACCGTACTAGGCCGCATGCCCTCAACATGGGGGGTTTGGTGCTTCGGGGCAGGGGGCGACCTGCGGCCCCCCCACCCCAAAGCACCCTGCCCCCATGTTGATGGGGACAAGGGCCTCTTCCTGACAACCCTGGCCGTTGGTTGTCGGAGTCTGCGGGTGGGGGGCTTATCGGAATCCGGGAGCCCCCTTTAATAAAGGGGCCCCCGGATCCCGGCCCCCCACCCTATGTGAATGAGTATGGGGTACATCGTACCCCTACCCATTCACCTGGTGGAAAAAAATTGCAATAAAAAAACCACACAGCTTTTTAAAGTATTTTATTGCACAGCTCGGGGGTCTTCTTCCAACTTCGGGGGTCTCCGGTGTCGTCGCCGCGCTCTCCGGTTTTCTTCTGCCGGGCCACCGCTAACTTCTTTAGCTCTTTTGCTAGCGGAGGCCCGGTCTTCTCCGTCGTCTTCTCCCCTCTTCTTCTCTCCGGTTCTTCCTTTCTTCTGCCGGGCCTCCGCTAACTTCTTTTAGCTCTTTTGCTAGCGGAGGCCCGGTCTTCTCCGTCGCCTTCTTCTTCTCCCGCTCTCCGGTTCTTCTCCCGGTTCTTCTCCTGCTTCTTTCTTCTGCAGGCCCCTCCACTAACTTCTTTAGCTCTTTTGAGAAGAAGAGGGGAGAAGACGACGGAGAAGACCGGGCCTCCGCTAGCAAAAGAGCTAAAGAAGTTAGCGGTGGCCCGGCAGAAGAAAACCGGAGAGCGCGGCGACGACACCGGAGACCCCCGAAGTCAGAAGAATACCCCCGAGCTGTGCAATAAAATACTTTAAAAAGCTGTGTGGTTTTTTTATTGCAATTTTTTTCCACCAGGTGAATGGGTAGGGGTACGATGTACCCCATACTCATTCACATAGGGTGGGGGGCCGGGATCCAGGGGCCCCTTTATTAAAGGGGGCTCCCGGATCCCGATAAGCCCCCCACCCGCAGACCCCGACAACCAATGGCCAGGGTTGTCAGGAAGAGGCCCTTGTCCTCATCAACATGGGGGCAGGGTGCTCTGGGGTGGGGGGGCCGCAGGTCGGCCCCCTGTCCCAGAGCATCAAACCCCCCATGTTGAGGGCATGCGGCCTGGTACGGTTCAGGAGGGAGGGGGGCCGCTCTCTCGTCCCCCCTCTTCCCCTGCGGCCTGCCAGGTTGTGTGCTCGGTTAAGGGTCTGGTTTGGACTTTGGGGGGGACCCCCACGCCGTTTTTTCGGCATTGGGGTTCCTCTTCAAATCCAGACCAGACCCAAGGGCCTGGTATGCTCCTGGAGGGGGAACCCATGCCGGTTTTTTATTTAAAATTTGGCCAGGAGTTCCTACTCAAGATTCATACCAAACACAGTGTCTGCTATTGGCGGGGATCCAAGTCGGAACCCCGTTCATTGAAAGTCGGACATATGTCGGCTTCATGTCGCAGGGCAAAGTCGGATCCAAAGTAGGACAGATGTCGTGTCGCACTAGTGTGAACCCAGCCTAAATACAACTACACTGCTGCTCTCAGCTGCTCATATCACTCTGGTCTCACTAAATAGCTAAAATCGTAAATAATACTGTTTTTGGAGCTTAGGGCGGCTCCTTATCATATACATGCAAATCTGGTAAAACACGGCATGCAAACGCCACAAAGCGCGCCTTTCTAAACGCCACTTTCAACCTTAGTTCAGAACAATTTGCACCAGTCTACATGGGGTCTAAAAACGCCTATGCCATTTACAGCTCCAAAACGCCATGGTGGCCATGAGGCCATAGGCTAACATGGAGAGATGTTTTTAAGCTGCAAAAAACGCTCAAACAAGCGGTTGGAAAAACGTCCGTGTGCATGTAGCCTTATATTAACCACTTGCGCACTGCCCAGACCAAGTTTCACATTTCAGCGCTGATGCACTTTTAATGACAATTGCGCGCTCATACAACACTGTAACCCAATGAAAATGTTTTATTTGTTGGCACACAAATAGAGCTTGCTTTTGGTGCTATTTGATCACCTTTGTGTTTTATTTTTTATTTTTTTTCGATAAATACAAAAGACCGAGTTTAAAAAAAAAAAATGGATATTTTACCCACTTCAGCACTGGGCCTATTCTGGCACTTCTCTCCTTCATGTAAAAATCATAAATTTATGGCTATAAAATTACTTCAAAACACCAAACATTATATATTTTTTTGGAGCAGACACCCTAGGGAATAAGATGGCGGTCATTGCAAATTTTTATCTCGCTCGGTATTTGCGCAATAAATTTTCAAACACCTTTTGTTTGCTAAAAATATTACAAAACAGTAAAGTTACGGCCAATTTTTTGGTATAATGTGAAAGATGTTGTTATGCTGAGTAAATAGATACCTAACACGTCACGCTTTAAAATTGTGCACACACATGGCATGACACCAAACTTCAGTAATTAAAAATCTCCCTAGGCGATGCTTAAATTTTTTTTACACGTTACCATTTTGGCATTACAGAGGTCTAGTGCTAGAATTGTTGCACTCGTTCTAACGCACGCAGCAATAACTCACATGTGTGGTTTGAACGGCGTTTACATACGTGGGCGGGACTTACGTGTGTGTTCGCTTCTGAGCGCGAGCTACCGGGGACATGGGCGTTTTTTATTATTATTTTTTTTGTTTTTGTTTTTGTTTTTTGACTTTTTTGTATTTCTTACTCTTTTTAAATTTTTTCAATTTTTTGGGATCTCTTTTATTCCTATTACAAGGAATGTAAACATCCCTTGTAATAGGAATGTGTGTGACAGGTCCTCTTTATGGAGAGATACGGGGTCAATAAGACCCCACATCTCTCCTCCAGGCTGGAAAGCATAATATTGTTCCAAAAAAATCACCAATCTCATGCTGACAGCCAAGATCACGGCTTGGTTAACATACGGGAACACGGCATGATGTCATAACGTCGTGCCCACGCCTCCGACGGTCATAGAGATGACTGATGACCATCTGGTCACCAGTCATCTCCAAATCGTTCTCCGAGCCCCAGATGGCACGGGAGAGCCCGGAGAAGCACCGGATGGCGGCAAGAGAGGGGGGGGGACGTCCCCTCCCCCCGCCTATAAGAACGATCAAGCGGCGGAACTGCCACTATGATCGTTTTTATTGTGCACAGAATCGCCGGCTGAAAAGAATGATATCTGAATGATGCCTGCAACTGCAGGCATCATTCAGATGTCACCGCCCAAAGCCAATGATGTCATTTGACGGTGGGCGGTAGGAAACTGGTTAATATTTTTAAAAAAGGTAATTTTTCTTCTTCATTGATGTACACTGAAGCCCCGTACACACGATCAGTTTGACTGATGAAAACCGTCCGATGGATGGTTTTTATCAGACCAACCGATCGTGTATGGTACCCATCGGTCTTTTTTCCATCGGTTGTAAAAAATAGAACTTGTTTTAAAATTTTCCGATGGATAAAAAAACGATGGGAATTTCCGATCGTCTATGGGCAAGTCCATCGGTTAAAAAACCCACGCATGCTCAGAATCAAGTCGACGCATGCTCAGAAGCATTAAACTTCATTTTTCTCGGCTCATCGGAGTGTTTTACGTCACCGCGTTTGGAACGGTCGGTTTTTTGACTGATGGTGTGTGGCCAAGACTGATGAAAAACAGTTTCATCGGATTTCCGATGGACAAATCCATCGGACGAAAATCCATAGGTTATCCGATCGTGTGTACGGGGCTTTATGAGACTGCACTGATGGGCACCGATAAGGTGGCAAGGGTGGGCACTGAGAGGTGACATTGCTATTTAGCACTGGTGGGCAGTGAGAAGTGGCACTGCTAGGTGGCAATGATAGTTGGCACTGCTAGGTGCCACTGATTGGCACCAGTGGTGGGCATTGATAGGTGCACTGGCAGGGGCTACTAATTGTCACAGATGATGCAGAATTGCCTCTTCCTCTTCGGGCCCCATGTCCCTTGCACATAAGCCGGTGATTGCCTTTTTTTTATGCTCACGCTGTCAGCACAAGGAGAAAACAAAAACCATTACCCAGCTTTTGTTTACATCACGTGATCAGCTGTCATTTGCTGACAGCTGATCACATGGTAAAGGGCAGGGATCGGCCCCTTACTCGGATCTGTCATCACCCGAGTCACAGTGACTCTGTGACCACAGGGCGCGCAAAGGGGAGGACGTTTATTGACGGACTCCCGGCAATTGAGGACCATGCTGTGGCCGTCGATCAGTTATAGCGCTGATCTCAAGTGATTAAAGAGGGTCAAAATGGGCCATTGACATGCATCACAATTCAACTTAGGAATGAGTCTTTGAAAAGTTAAACTAAATAATTTGGCCACTTTATCCTTCCAAATAATTCACTTCCTGTCACATAGCCACACAGGAAGTGAGGCAAAATCCCTAACCATGTCTTTCCTTGGGGACACACAGGTCAGTCTAAATACTTTCCCCATTGTGCACATTGCACTCGAGCATATTGCGGGGTACACCACAATTTATTAGGTAGTTTGGACTGTGGGGTTTATTTACTAAAGGCAAATCTACTTTGCACTACAAGTGCACTTGCTGTATATCTGAGGGGGACATGCAAGCCAAAAAAAAAAAAAAAAAACCATCTTTGCTTTTACATGATTGTAACATCCAATCACCAGTACTTTCCCTCAGATTTTCAGCAGCTACACTTTTACTGCAGAGTGGATTTGTCTTTACTAAACCCCAAACTACCCAATGATTTGGGGTGTACACAACAAAGTGCTAGAGTGCAATTTGCTTAATGGAGACACTAGTTAGATTGATCTGTGTGTCCAAGAAAATCCATTGGTAGGGTTTTACCTTCACTTCCTGTTTAGCTGTGTGACAGGAAGTGAAGCCAATGTTAAGAAAAGGAGACAAAGGCCAAACTACAAAAAAAAACAAAAAAAAAAACACACACGCAGGGGTTCTAACACTTTGTTTCCCTCAAAATGCCCACAATTAGAATTGTATGGCCTTGAGCTATTTTTAAGTGCAGTGCTCTAAATCAGTGCTTCTCAAGTACCCCCAACAGGCCATGTTTGCAGGTTTTCCTTCATCTTGCACATGTGCTTTAAATCACAGTCAATGGTTTTGATTTTTGGACAGCAATTCTCGATAAGATAAATTCACAAAACATGTCCTGTTGGGGGTACTTTAGGACTGAGGCTGAGAACCACTGCAGTAAAAAAGGAAAATTGAATACTTACCGCTCTGTATTTCATTTCCTGGTGACTCTCCATGGCAGCACACAATACAATCCATGCATATGCTACCATGAAGGCACCAGATTAGACAAATCACACCAGTTTTGTTTTGACATGCCAATCAGCTGTCACATTTGTTGCAAAGAAAACACAAAACAAACATCAAAATTTTACATCTAATTTTATTGTTCAACAAAACAAAAGGGAAGGCAAAATAAAAAACATGGTCAATTTGAAACAGTTACAGACTCAACATCTTGAGCAATTTTTGGCCAAAAAATGAAGCAGACAATATCTCCCCCACACCAAAAATATACAATCCCCATAAGTTAACCAATCACTTGTTTTGCAAAGACATAACAAATAAAATACATGCGTTACAAACGCGATAAGGACACCAACATGTACATTTTAACACACACACACTTGCCTCTTCTTAAGGCAATCGACCGAATGCTCTGTGAGCTTTATATAACATATGTTTGTGTGCTAATGAGGCAATTGAAAACACATGCACAGTCCATGAAACACCCAAAATGCAAGTTCTCCCAATGTAGAGACTGAAATTCTAAGTGGGCACACCTGTTAAGATGTCCTTCAATTTCTAACCCATAAAAACACTCTCTGAGTGAGCATGCCCAGAAATATCCAGGCGCTGTTCACACACAAAAAGCACGGCAAAAAAAAAATAACTGGCTGGGCATGTGCAGAACAACACCAATGCAGCTAGCAAAAAATGACCCGTCCCCCTCCCCCCGTCCAAAATTAAGCACATCATCCAGCATGCTACAAAATTAGAGATGAGACAATCACCCCTCCCCCCCACCAACAAATACTATTGCAGTCTATGGGAACAGAATGGTTAATTTTGCTAGTCCCCACTTGGCTGGCTTATCTTCTAGTAGTTATTGGCCTTAAAATGGGGGCCCAGGTCCCACCCTAAGGGACATATATCAATGTCACCAATTTGGAAAACACCAAAAACAAAACAAGGAGAAGTGCCTTTAAATATGCCAAATTGCTTAAGGGCCATTTCACACCACATGCAGTGCATTGCGTTTTTTATGCATCCAAAATGCATGGGAAGTTGGTTATATGGTTCTAAATGGCAGTGTTTGTTCCAGTGTGTTCCAGTTCCACCAAAAAAGTAGAGCATGCTGCATTTTACCTGCACTGGACTGTACTGGAACGCATCAAAATGCATCATAAACACACTGGAACACACCTAAATGCACCAAAAACGCACTGGAACACACTTGTCCTTATCTATGGTTAATAAAAAAGAGGGGTGAAAACAAAGCACTGGACTGCATCAAAAACTTACCAAAAATGCACCGGAACGCATGAAAAAAGTGCATGCAGAAAAGCACCTGGAACGCATCCGGATTGTGTTTCTATGGTGTGAACTGGCCCTAGTTCACACTATAGAAACGCAGTCTGGGTGTGTTCCAGGTGCTTTTCTGCATGCGCGTTTTTGACACATTCCAGTGCATTTTTGAGGCGTTTTTGATGCAGTCCAGTGTTTTTTTCCACCTCTTTTCACTTAGGACAAGTGTGTTGTAGTGCGTCTTTGGTGCATTTAGGTGCGTTGCGGTGAATTCCAGTGCATTTTTGGTACGTTCCGTTGCGTTTTTGATGTGTTTTACTGGGGTCCAGTACAGTTTTGTACCTAAAAAATGCAGCATGACCAATTATTTTTTGGCTTTCTGAAACGCACTGGAACGGACTGCAGTGGTGTGAACTATGCCATTGGCATTAATGTGATCAACTTTCTTTGCGTTTTTCAGGCATCAAAAAAACGCACTGCACTGCATCCGGTGTGAACTGGCCCTAAATATCATCCCCGGGGGGTGTCTATAGTATGCCTGTAAAGTAGCACATGTTTTCCATGTTTATAACAGTTGGAGAGCAAAATGACATTTCTAAAGTAAAATAATAGTCATTTAAAAGTCCTTGCGGCTGTAATGAATTGCTGGTTCCTGTCAATACAGATAAAAGTCATTGAAAGTCTTTGCTAACCAAAAAAAAAATGCGTGGGGGTTCCCCCAAATTCCATAACCAGGCCCTTCAGGTCTGGAATGGATATTAAGGGGAACCCCGCTGCAAATTTTAAAAAAAAATGACGTGCGGGTTCCCCCCAAATATCCAAACCAGGCCCTTCAGATCTGGCATGGATTTTAAGGGGAACTCCACCCCAAATTTTAAAAAAAAATGGCGTGGAGTCCCCCTAAAAATCCACACCAGACCCTTTATCCGAGCACATAACCTGGCCGGCCGCAGGGGAAGAGGGGGGGATGAGAGAGTGGCCCCCCCTCCCTCCTGAACCGTACCAGGCCACATGCCCTCAACATGGGGAGGATGTCCCCATGTTGATGGGGACAAGGGCCTCATCCCCACAACCCTTGCCCGGTGGTTGTGGGGGTCTGCGGGCGGGGGGCTTATCGGAATCTGGAAGACCCCTTTAACAAAGGGGACCCCCAGATCCCGGCCCCCCCTGTGTGAAATGGTAAAGGGGTACAAATGTACCCCTACCATTTCACAAAGAAAGCGTAAAAAATGTAAAAAATGACAAGAGCCGGTTTTTGACAATTCCTTTATTAATGTCTTTTCTTTTCTTCCATCTTCTTCTTCCTTCTTCTTCTTCCATCTTCTTCTTTTCTCCATTCGGGTTTCTTCCTCCATCTTCATCTTCCTCTTCATCTTCATCTTCATCTTCCTTCTTCCTTCGGTGTTCTCGTCCAGCATCTTGCCCCGGCGTCTTCCCTTCTTCTTTCTTCTCCGGCCGCTCCGTTTGAATTGGAGGTTCCCGCTGTGCGACGCTTCAGTTCCCCATCGGGTCCGCTTACACCCGGTGACCCCGCCCCCTCTGACGCACATGGATTTCACGGGGACTTTCCCCGTGGTGACAGAGGGGGGCGGAGCCACCGGGTGTAAGCGGACCAAGTGGAGAACTGAAGCGTTGCACAGCGGGAACCTCCAATTCAAACGGAGCGGCCGGAGAAGAAAGAAGAAGGGACGACGCCGGGGCAAGATGCGGACGAGAACACCGAAGGAAGAAGAAGATGAAGATAAAGATGAAGAGGAAGATGAAGATGGAGGAAGAAACCCGAATGGAGAAAAGAAGAAGATGGAAGAAGAAGAAGAAGGAAGAAGAAGAAGGAAGAAGAAGATGGAAGAAAAGAAAAGACATTAATAAAGGAATTGTCAAAAACCGGCTCTTGTCATTTTTTACATTTTTGACACTTTCCTTGTGAAATGGTAGGGGTACATTTGTACCCCATTACCATTTCACACAGGGGGGGCCGGGATCTGGGGGTCCCCTTTGTTAAAGGGGTCTTCCAGATTCCGATAAGCTCCCCGCCCGCAGACCCCCACAACCACCGGGCAAGGGTTGTGGGGATGAGGCCCTTGTCCCCATCAACATGGGGACATCCTCCCCATGTTGAGGGCATGTGGCCTGGTACGGTTCAGGAGGGAGGGGGGGCCGCTCTCTCGTCCCCCCCTCTTCCCCTGCGGCCGGCCAGGTTATGTGCTCGGATAAAGGGTCTGGTGTGGATTTTTGGGGGGACTCCACGCCATTTTTTTATAAAATTTGGGGTGGAGTTCCCCTTAAAATCCATGCCAGATCTGAAGGGCCTGGTTTGGATATTTGGGGGGAACCCGCACGTCATTTTTTTTTTAATTTGCAGCGGGGTTCCCCTTAATATCCATTCCAGACCTGAAGGGCCTGGTTATGGAATTTGGGGGAACCCCCACGCACTTTTTTTTGGTTAGCAAAGACTTTCAATGACTTTTCTCTATATTGCCGGGAGCCGACAATTCATTACAGCCGCGGCTGCTTTTAAATGGGTTTTTTTTCCTTTAGAAATGTCATTTTGCAGGCGCAATGGCAAGTTCAGAGCCGCGCCTGTTCAACTTATGCAAATTAGTTTACGTGACTTGACATTTACTAAGATTTTGCCGGCGCAGTGAACCGGCGCATTTATACCATTGAAATTCCCCGCGCTGAGCTAAAAAAAAACTCCCGCAGCTCGAATCGTACTTGCCGGCGCAGCGGGCTGGTTTTGAAAAAGTTACTTTCTCACTCTATTTTGGGCATATTAGTTATTTGGGCAGGTGTCCTCATACTTCCTCACATCACCCCACATCAGCCCCATTATATTCTCACTTCCAGCTTCTTTATATTTAGATTTTAACATGCCCTGCGCCAGGTCCATAGTAGCGCACTGAGCGCCTCCTCCCGGGCGCAGAGAACACTATAGTAAATGGGAAATAGGGCTGCGCTACAGGCACTAATGTTTTGTAAATACAAAAACAGCCATTGCGCACGCAGATGCGCCAATACTCATGGCGCAAACGTTTGGTAAATCAGCCCCCTAGTGTTTCATTTACATTGTCCCTTCTATTTCTGTATTTGGATGATGGCACTGTAATTATTTTAACCCCCTTCCTGCCCACACCAATTTTTAGTTTTCAGCGCTGTCGCACTTTGAATGACAATTGCGCGGTCATGCAACACTGTACCCAAATGAAATCTTTACGTTTTTTTCCCCACAAATAGAGCTTTCGCTATTTGATCACCTCTGCGGTTTTTATTTTTTCCGCTATAAACAAAAGAAGAGCGAGAATTTTGAAAAAAACACAATATTTTTCACTTTTTGATTTAATAAATATAATTTTTTTTTTTTAAAACAAAATTTTTTTTCCTCAGTTTAGGCTGATACGTATTCTTCTACATATTTTTGGTAAAAAAAATCGCAATAAGCGTATATTGATTGGTTTGCGCAAAAGTTATAGCATCTACAAAATAGGGGATAGATTTATGGCATTTTTTTTTTTTTTTACTAGTAATGACGGCAATCTGCGATTTTTATTGTGACTGTGACATTGCGACGGACATATCGGACACTTTTGACACGTCTTTGGGACCATTCACATTTATACAGCAATTAATGCTATAAAACTGCACTGATTACTGTTTAAATGTGACTGGCAGGGAAGGGGTTAACACTAGGAGGCGATCAAGTGGTTAAATATGTTCCCTAGGGAGTGATTATAACTGTAGGGGGAGGGGACTCACAAGGGGAGTCCCTCTGTACTGGGAACACACATCGGTCTCCCCGGAATTGGCCGTTCGGGGTCCCGATTGTTAGAGACCCCACTCTCTGTGCTGGGAGCGTGCCGCGAGGTGCGCTCTTAGAACAAAGGGAGATCCACAAATTTGCGGCCCTATGTAAAAAAGCCCAGTCCAGTGGGGCCGCATATTTGCACATTGGTCAGCGTGAAGGCGTTTAAAAAAAATCCTAATCAATATACACCTGTCACATGACCCAGCTTTTTCCCAGCCTGTCTGTAGGGAAACATAAGAAGGATGAGCTTCTAGTTCTCTGCTGCTGGTCTTTGTTTGAATGTTTGTTTGAATGTTTAGATGAGGAAGGAATACAATTGTAAGTCTGAGCATTAGATGGCTCTTTCATGGACGTGACTAATTTAGTCAACTTTTTGTTTGAGTTCCATGTCAATGTCTTGATTTTCGATTGACGATTTTGGTGTGCGTGGAAGTGATGTAACATTGCCCATGACCTTTAGACATTCCTGCTCCTCCTACTTATTCAAGAAACATTTAAAACAACAATGTTATTTGTGTACTGCATTTAAGGCCTTTATGGATTGTGTGGATGAAAGGCAGCAGACTATTGCTATAGTGATGCTTGGAGTTTTGGCCATTCAAAAACAAAAAGAAGAGGAATAGTAACGTTGTTTACTCTGTGTGCTCTGTGTTAGCTTAGAGTTTTGAATTATGTGCTGGAAGCTTCTTGTATACAGCAATACAGCTTTACTTTCATGGAGAAATACATTACATGCCTTTTATCATAGAACAGGAAGAGAACACAAAACAAGTGCATATAACACAATAAGGATGGTACTTCCTGTGAGTACATTATATCATAGAATACACACTATAATGCTGCAGCGCCATCTGCTGGTATAGACAGCTATAATGCATATACACAGTCACAGTATGTAAGCAGATTGCTGTTGTTCTTCCAACACTCTGTTGGAAACCATTGTTTTGTTCTGCACTAGTCAATGGAACCTGTGATTTTTATTCTACTGTATACCTCTGTCCTCCTCAAACCCTTCCTAATTGCCAGGAGACTCCCGTTTACCTCAGTGTACTACATGGGTAATTCAGTGTCGACTATCTACAGGGGAAAGAGAGCTGCTCACAGACAGACTCCAGCACAGAAAAACAACCTCATTCCATAAGGAGTCCCTTTTATCACCACTAGTGTCATCAGCAGAAAATATTTTGATTACTTTATGTTGGCAACCAAAGAAATTAACCCTTTACTCCCCCTTATAAACTCTTACTACATGTACAGTGAACTTAATTTTCCTACTAAATTGACTAGGTGGAATGATACAAGAAGATAACTTACTGTTGGTGCTATGCTGACTTAAACTTGAACTTAATTTACCCCCTTCATGACCAGGCTATTTTTTGCTTTTTGGCACTGCGTTACTATAACTGACAATTGCGCGGTCATGCAATGCTGTAAACAAATTAAATTTGTATAATTTTTTCCCACAAAGAGAGCTTTCTTTTGTTGGTATTTGATTGCCACTGGGTTTTTTATTTTTTTGCTCTACAAACAAATAAAGACCAAATTTAAAAAGAAGGGCTTGAGGTCACATACCTCGGGATTTTTTGCGGTGTCAAAAGTAAGAATAAATATTGAAAAACCAAAAAGGATCCAATGACAATAGATTTATACAAAAATAGAACAATATTTATTTAATAAAAAAGGAAAATGAAGTTTTCCTGAAAGTTCAACATATACAACATTTTAAACTAGGTACATATACAACAACCGTTAAACTCGACATGTTTCGCTCGAAATTGGAGCTTCTTCAGGAGTAATCTACGGTGTAACGGTACACTAAAAAAATGAAATAAAGAAAAGAACAAAGGAACATCCATAAAATGTATAGAAAAACACATCTATTGGAATATCCACAAAAAATAGGTTAACAAAAACTGCAAAATTTAATTGCAATATTAGTTACGTTATGATAATGTTTTATAATGTACACGTCAAATATTTTTAAATATTATAGAATCAGGGAAACATAAATCTAATAAAAATTATTATAAAGTATATTGAAGTGTCAATAAATGATGTGGTGTAAAATAATTTTATCATAATCCCCCCCACGGGGATTAGGTGGAACGTGTTCAAGTGCAAAAAAATGCATAACAGAATCATCAAAACCATGAAATAGGCCCATATGTCTACTTATGGGTGTTTCCATTCGCTTCTTTAGAACTAAGGAAACATGGTCCCTTATACAATGGAAAAAGGGGCGTTTGGTTTTACCTATGTAATAGGCTTTACAGGTGCATATCATAATATATACTATGCCTATGCTCTGACAATTGGCCAAAAATTTGGGTTTGTACAGAATGCCATTTGGCAGCATGATGCTCCGAGAGGCATATAAGTATCGACAATACCCACATTTGTGACAAGGTTTTGTTCCTGTATTTTGAAGTGAGGATTTGACATTGGGATTGTGATGACTGTGGACCACCAGGTCTCTAAGTGATCTTGATCGTCTAAAAGTGATCTCAGGATGATCCTTTAGATGTTTAGAGACCGAGGGATCCCCAGTCAAGAGATACCAATGCTTTTGAAGAAGATTCCTCATTTGTTGGTGCTGTCCAGAAAATCTGGTTATAAGACGTACACCTTTATTGGATCTTATTCTGGGGGGGCGATGGATTAAAGACGATCGTTCCTGACCTTTTGCCCTTTGGTAGGCCTTTTTGAGGCATTTGCCGCTATAGCCTCGTCTGGAAAGGCGGGTCCGCAATGTTTTAGCCTCAACCTCAAATGTAGATTCCTCGCTGCAGTTTCTGCGTAGGCGAAGATATTGCCCGTACGGTATACTAGCAACTAGAGAGGCTGGATGAGAGCTGCTTGCATGCAGAAGCGCATTTCCAGACGAGGGTTTGCGGTATAAAGTTGTTCCTAAAAGGCCTTCAGAATCAACAGTGATTTGGATATCAAGAAATGTTAGACTTTCCTGACTGCTTTCCATAGTGAAATTAAGGTTGTAATTGTTGGGTGTCAAATTTTTAATGAACAGGGAAAGATCCTCTCTATTTCCCGTCCATATGAAGAAAACATCATCTATGAAACGTCGCCATAGCGGTATATGATCAGCAAATTTTTGCATATGGTCCTGAAAAAATAAATTGTGCTCCCATCCCCCCAGGTACAGGTTGGCGTAGCTGCAGGTCCCAACTTAGGAATTTCTCTGTATCATTTCTAGCAGGATTATTATCAATGTTGGTTTTACTGCCTCTTCACAAACAAGTTTTGGGAGGTCGTGTTCATTTCCATCAGTTGGGGCATTTTGGTGATCATCCCTTTTCCGCAGCTGGAGATGGAGGGCAATTTAGGATTTTAATCTGGAATTGCTAAAACATCTCCTTCATCTTTAACATACAATTGGTAGGTGCCATGTTTGACCACATCATTTATTGACACTTCAATATACTTTATAATAATTTTTATTAGATTTATGTTTCCCTGATTCTATAATATTTAAAAATATTTGACGTGTACATTATAAAACATTATCATAACGTAACTAATATTGCAATTAAATTTTGCAGTTTTTGTTAACCTATTTTTTGTGGATATTCCAATAGATGTGTTTTTCTATACATTTTATGGATGTTCCTTTGTTCTTTTCTTTATTTCATTTTTTTAGTGTACCGTTACACCGTAGATTACTCCTGAAGAAGCTCCAATTTCGAGCGAAACATGTCGAGTTCAACGGTTGTTGTATATGTACCTAGTTTAAAATGTTGTATATGTTGAACTTTCAGGAAAACTTCATTTTCCTTTTTTATTAAATAAATATTGTTCTATTTTTGTATAAATCTATTGTCATTGGATCCTTTTTGGTTTTTCAATATTTATTCTTACTTTTGACACCGCAAAAAATCCCGAGGTATGTGACCTCAAGCCCTTCTTTTTAAATCAACAAACTATTGGGATTTGGTGTCCATCTTGATTTGCTCACTCCTACTTTTTCTAAATAAAGACCAAACATTTTGAAAAAAAAAATATATATATATATTTTGCTATAAAGCATATCCAATTAAAAAAATTTAAAAAATCTAATTTATTCATAAATTTAGGCCAATACGCATTCTACTACATATTTTTGGTAAAAAACAAAACAAACACAAAATGTGTACATTTATAGGGTTTGCGAGAAAGTTATAGCATCTATAAACTATGATATATACAGTATATATACTGTAATTTTTATTTATTGTTAATACTAGTAATGGTGGTGATCAGCGACTTATAGCGGGAAATGTGACACTAACTGACACTTTGTGGTAACCATAACCAGTGACACTAATGCAGTGAGTAATGGATTAAATTCATTATTTTCCTCAAAATTCTACTAACAATACCCCATAATGACAACGTGAAAGAAGTTTGTTTGAAATCTTTGCAAATTTCTAAAGAATTAAAAAATAAAAACATTATATTATATGTTCTGTACATAAGTATTCACAGCCTTTGCTCAATACTTTGTTGAAGCACCTTTGGCACCAATTACAGCCTCAAGACTTTTTGAGTATGAAGCCTCGTACACACGAACGAGTTTCTCGGCAAGAACCGGCAGAGATTTTTTGCCGAGAAATTCGTTCGTGTGTATGGTTTCTCGTCAAGAAAAGCGACAAGAATCTCGACGAGAAAATAGAGAACCTGCTCTCTATTTTCTCGTCGAGATTCTCGTCAGCCTGTTTCTCGACGAGAAAATTGTGTGTGTGTACACTTACCTTTTCGCCGGGAAGCCCGCGCATGCTCGAAATGACTTCGAGGCATGCGCGGTAGCTTCCTAGGCATAGGTAGGGTGAACCAAGATGGCGGCGACGGCATCGAATGTGACGAGCGCATGCTCGTCGTATTCAATGACGTCACCGCGTTCGCTCCATTCAAAGAACCGCGGGTTCTTTGAAAGGAGCGTGTGTACACTCGGCCGGGACAAGTTTCTTGTCCAAGAATCTCGTCGAAAAAAACGACATGTTTTTTTCGACGAGAATCTTGGCCGTGTGTACGAGGCATGATGCTACAAACTTGGCACACCTATTTTTGGGAAGTTTCTCACATTCTTTTTTGCAAGACCTCTCAAGCTCCATCAGGTTAGATGTGTCGGTGCACAGCCATTTTCAGATCTCTGCAGAGATGTTCAATCGGGTTCAAGTCTGGGCTCTGGCTGGGCCACTAAAGAACATTCACATTGTCCCGTAGCCACTCCTTTGTTATCATGGCTGTGTTCTTAGGATTGTTGTCCTGTTGAAAGATGAACCTTCATCCCAGTCTGAGGTCCAGAGCGCTCTGGAGCAGGTTTTCATCAAGGATGTCTCTGTACATTGCTGCATTAATCTTTCCCTCAATCCTGTCTAGTCTCCCAGTCCTAACCACTGAAAAACATCCCCACAGCATGATGCCGGCACCATCATGCTTCACTGTAGGGATGGTGTTGGCCAGGTGATGAGTGGTGCCTGGTTTCCTCCAGCCATTCAGGCCAAGGAAGTCAATCTTTGTTTCATCAGACCAGAGAATTTTGTTTCTCATGCTCTAAGAGTCCTTCAGGTGCTTTTTGGCAAACTCCAGGCAGGCTGTCATGCGCCTTTTACTGAGTAGTGACTTCCATCTAGTCACTCTACAATACAGGCCTGATGGGTGGAGTGCTGCAGGTGTGGTTGTTCTTCTGGAAGGTTCTCCTCTCTCCACAGAGAAATGCTGGAGCTCTGTCAGAGTGACCATCGGGGTCTTGGTCACCTCCCTGACTAAGGCCCTTCTCCCCCGATCGCTCAGTTTGGCTGGGCAGCCTACTCTAGGAAGAGTCCTGGTTGTTGCAAACTTCTATTTACGGATTATGGAGGCCACTGTACTCATTGGGACCTTCAATGCTGCAGAAGATTTTCTGTACCCTTCCCCAGATCTGTGCCTCAATACAATCCTGTCTTGGAGGTCTACAGACAATTCCTTGGTCTTCATGGCTTGGTTTGTGCTCTGACATGCACCGTTAACTGTGGGACCTTATATAGACAGGTGTGTGCCTTTCCAAATCATGTCCAATCAACTGAATTTACCACAGGTGGACTCCAATCAAGTTGTAGAAACAACTCAAGGATGATTGATGGAAACAGGATACATCAGAGCTCAATTTTGAGTGTTATGGCAAAGGCTGTGAATACTGATGTACATGTGATTTATGCATTTTTTATTTTTAATAAATTTGCAAAGATTTCAAACAAACATCTTCCACATTGTCATTGTGGGGTTTTGTTTGTAGAATTGTGAGAAAAATAATGAATTTAATCAATTTTGGAACAAGGCTGTAACAAAACAAAATGTGAAAAAAGTGAAGCGATGTGAATACTTTCCGGATGCACTGTATACACTGTCACTTTACTAATGACACTGGCTGGGAAGGGGTTAACATCTAGGGCAATCAAAAAGGTTAAGTGTCTGCCTAACAGCGCTTGGTGCATTCACTGTGTGCTGTTTTTACTAAGGGATGTGCCAGTTTTTATTCCCTGATTTGCAGGGAAACAAAAACTGTCACATTCCAGCTGACAGGACAGAGCTCCGTATTATTTACATTCACAGAGCTCTATCCCGTCATTCTCTTCGTCGATCAGCGGGTGCTGTCAATCATTGGCTGGGACACACTGATCGGCTTGTACTGTAAATAATCACAGCTCAGGAAACACGACCGGCGGTGCGCGCAACCCTGCACGGAAGTGCTGGATAATGTACTAGATAGGTGATCTGGCACAGGAGAGCCGCTCTGCCGCCATACTCCTACATGAGGCGGTCGGCAAGCAGTTAAAGTGGTTTTAAACCTCAAAAATGAAATATGAACAAAGCATATCCCTCTGTAGTGTGTACTTGTCTCAATTAAAAGCACTAAGTGTCAGTTCTATCCTCTGCTATCAGCATGAATCACTTCTAAAAAGTTTTCCTGACACCAAGAGAAAAATGATGACAAAGATGTCTACTGTAAATTGTATATTATATACATCTCTACTGTAGACAAACGTAAATTGTATTTAGGTTTACTTCTTTTCTTGGGTCTGGGAATTGCCTACATTTGATTGTGTTTGTCCTTTCTTTAGACGATATCATATTTAATTCCCAACTGCAAAGTTCTCGGTTCTAATGGATTGTTGTAAGATTAAACCGCCCTTTAGGGTGTGAACAGGACACACAACTGTGACCTCTTTGAACATGTTCCCACTTCATCATGGTATTTGCTTTCATAACAGCTGCCTCAAACACATTTTGTGCAACTGTACTGTAATTCTGTGTTTGCACCAATAGGTCACTGTCAGTATATAAATAATCAGGTTTTGAATTAAATCCTTGAAATTGGCTTAAAGGCAATCTGCAGAGAGAGATTTACAATGGCTGCCATTTCTGGCTTCCTTTTAAGAACATGTATTGTCTGTTTGACATGTGGTTTTTTATTTACTGACCTGCAACAAGGATACAGAATGAAAAGTCATTTGTAGCCAGGTAGTGTTGGCCCTTTAAAATAAGTCGGGGATGTGTGCTGCCTGGCATGGTCTCCATTGCTCACACTGCAATGCTTCTGCATCTCCTCACTCTCTTCCCTCTCTATAGGGTAAGAATGCTACCCACCCTGACTCCGGCTTGTCTCTGGAATCTGCCTTCACCTTCTGCCTTACCTGATCTGCTCCACCACTGCTGACCTTTGCCTGTATCCTGACTACTCTACTGCCTGCTGCTTCTGCCTAATCGGATCTCCTGTTACTGACCCATTGCGCCTGACTCCGCATCCTGCCTTATCCTATCTGCCAAGTGCTCCTTGACTGGAGGCCTACCCACCTGGTCTCCAGGAGCCTGCTCAGTGCCAGCAACCTGTCATCTGCCAGCCAAGCTCCAACCAGTATGCTGCCTGCCATTTTTGGGTCTGCTGCATCTGCTCTGCTATCTGGCTCATCGTTAGCGAAGCACTGACTACCTACTAGTGATGTCGCGAACATAAAATTTTCCGTTCGCGAACGGCGAACGCGAACTGCCGCATATGTTCGCGAACGGGCGAACCCGGCGAACCGCCATAGACTTCAATAGGCAGGCGAATTTTAAAACCCACAGGGACTCTTTCTGGCCACAATAGTGGTGGAAAAGTTGTTTCAAGGGGACTAACACCTGGACTGTGGCATGCCGGAGGGGGATCCATGGCAAAACTCCCATGGAAAATTACGTAGTTGACGCAGAGTCGGGTTTTAATCCATAAAGGGCATAAATCACCTAACATTCCTAATGTGTTTGGAATAACGTGCTTTAAAACATCAGGTATGATGTTGTATCGATCAGGTAGTGTAAGGGTTACGCCCGCTTCACAGTGACAGACCAAACTCGGACAGACCAAACTCCCCGTTTAACGCACCGCAAACAACTGCAAACAGTCCATTTGCACAACCGCAAGGCTTTAATGATCACCTTAGATGATCACAAAGAAAATTTATGTTTTTTCTATGCAAAATTATCAAGCCGATCGCTTTTGGTCTGTTCACAATGAAGCAACGACCTTACCATCTGGGGTGTGCCAACAACGCCATTGCCAACACACTCATAGAGGTGGTCGCTTCATTGTGATACGCAAGCCCCTTCACCACAACAAGGTAATGATCACGAAGGGGAATTGACACAGGTATGTGTTTTTTTGTTTGTTTTTTTTGCAGCCACAGTGCAGCACCAGAGGCCAGAAAAATTAGGCATGTACACATGCCTGTAAAATTAGGTATTGTTGCAGCCGCTGCTGTAGCAGCGGCCAGAAAAAATTATGTTTTTCAGGCAGAAAGTGCCCTAAAACATTGCGGCTTGTGGACCATTTTTAGCCCAAGGCAGCTCATCTCATCAGGCCTTTTTTAGTCAAATGTATCGCCCACTGTCAGTCCCTTCGGGATCCATGCCTCATTCATCTTAATAAAGGTGAGGTAATCTAGACTTTTTTGACCTAGGCGACTTCTCTTCTCAGTGACAATACCTCCTGCTGCACTGAAGGTCCTTTCTGAAAGGACACTTGAAGCGGGGCAGGCCAGAAGTTCTATCGCAAATTGAGATAGCTCAGGCCACAAGTCAAGCCTGCACACCCAGTAGTCAAGGGGTTCATCGCTCCTCAGAGTGTCGATATCTGCAGTTAAGGCGAGGTAGTCTGCTACCTGTCGGTCGAGTCGTTCTCTGAGGGTGGACCCCGAAGGGCTGTGGCGATGCGTAGGACTTAAAAAGCTCCGCATGTCCTCCATCAACAATACGTCTGTAAAGCGTCCTGTCCCTGCCGGCATGGTCGTGGTAGGAGGAGGATTACTTTCACCTCTTCCCCTGTTAGATTCCCGTTGTGCTGTGACATCACCCTTATACGCTGTGTAAAGCATACTTTTTAATTTATTTTGGAACTGCTGCATCCTTTCCGTCTTCCTGTAATTCGGTAACATTTCTGGCACTTTCTGCTTATACCGGGGGTCTAGTAGCGTGGCCACCCAATACAGGTCGTTCTCCTTCAGCCTTTTTATACAAGGGTCCCTCAACAGGCACGACAGCATGAAAGACCCCATTTGCACAAGGTTGGATGCCGAGCTACTCATGTCCTGTTCCTCGTCCTCACTGATCTCACTGAAGGTCTGTTCTTCCCCCCAGCCACGTACAACACCACGGGTACCAGATAGGTGACAACGAGCACCCTGGGATGCCTGCTGTGGTTGGTCTTCCTCCTCCTCCTCAAAGCCACATTCCTCCTCTGACTCCTCTTCCTCAGACTCCTCTTCCAGCGTTGCCGCAGGTCCAGCAAGCGATGCTGATAAGGCTGTTTCTGGTGGTGGTGATGGTGACCACAACTCTTCCTCTTCCTCTTCACGCTCATCTACGGCCTGATCCAGCACTCTTCGCAGGGCACGCTCCAGGAAGAAAACAAATGGGATGATGTCGCTGATGGTGCCTTCAGTGCGACTGACTAGGTTTGTCACCTCCTCAAAAGGACGCATGAGCCTACAGGCATTGCGCATGAGCGTCCAGTAACGTGGCAAAAAAATTCCCAGCTGCGCAGAGGCTGTCCTAGCACCCCGGTCATACAAATACTCGTTGACGGCTTTTTCTTGTTGGAGCAGGCGGTCGAACATTAGGAGTGTTGAATTCCAACGTGTCGGGCTGTCGCAAATCAAGCGCCTCACTGGCATGTTGTTTCGCCGCTGGATATCTGAAAAGTGCGCCATGGCTGTGTAGGAACGCCTGAAATGGCCACACACCTTCCTGGCCTGCTTGAGGACATCCTGTAAGTCTGGGTACTTATGCACAAAGCGTTGTACAATCAGATTTAACACATGTGCCATGCACGGCACATGTGTCAACTTGCCCAAATTCAATGCCGCCAACAAATTGCTTCCGTTGTCACACACCACTTTGCCGATCTCCAGTTGGTGCGGAGTCAGCCACTGATCCACCTGTGCGTTCAGGGCGGACAGGAGTGCTGGTCCGGTGTGACTCTCTGCTTTCAGGCAAGTCAACCCCAAGACAGCGTGACACTGTCGTATCCGGGATGTGGAATAGCCCCTGGGGAGCTGGGGGGGTGCTGTTGATGTGGAGCAAGACGCAGCAGCAGAAGAGGACTCAGCCGAGGAGGTTATCGAAGAGGATGGAGTAGGAGGAGTAGAGGAGGTGACAGCAGGCCTGCCTGCAAGTCGTGGTGGTGTCACCACCAACTCCTCTGCAGAGCCACGCATTACATGCTTGGCAGCCGTCAGCAGGTTTACCCAATGAGCAGTGTAGGTGATATACCTGCCCTGACCGTGCTTTGCAGACCAGGTATCAGTGGTCAGATGGACCCTTGCCCCAACACTGTGTGCCAGACATGCCATGACTTCCTTTTGCACAATAGAGTACAGGTTGGGGATTGCCTTTTGTGAAAAGAAATTTCAGCCGGGTACCTTCCACTGCGGTGTCCCAATAGCTACAAATTTTTTGAAGGCCTCAGACTCCACCAGCTTGTATGGTAAAAGCTGGCGGGCTAAGAGTTCCGACAAGCCAGCTGTCAGACGCCGGGCAAGGGGGTGACTCTGTGACATTGGCTTCTTACGCTCAAACATGTCCTTGACAGACACCTGACTGTGGGCAGATGAGCAGGAACTGCTCAAGGCGAGAGACGTAGTGTCAGATGGTTGAGAGGGGGCAAGGAGGACAGCAGTGGTTGACGTGGCTGAAGATGCTGGACCAGGAGGAGGATGGTGGCTTTGAGCTTGTGTGCTGCTTGTACTCGTCATCATGTGTTGATCCCATAGGCGTTTGTGATGTGAGATCATGTGCCTTCGCAAAGCAGTTGTACCTAGGTGGGTGTTGGATTTCCCACAACTCAGTTTCTTTTGGCACAGGTTGCAAATGGCATCGCTGTTATCAGAGGCAGACACACAAAAAAAATGCCACACTGCTGAGCTTTGCAATGGCGGCATTCTGGTGGTGGCAACAGCATGCGTTGATTGGCGTGCTGTCTGGCTGACCCCGGGTGCCGATACATGCTGTCTGACTGTGCCACTAGCTCCTTGCGACGACCTACCCCTCCTTCCAACTCGTCTCCTCCTCCTCTCTGTCTCCCCATCTGAACTTTCCCCCTGTTCTTCTTCTCTTCGAGCGGGCACCCACGTGACATCCACATCGTCATCATCAACCGCTTCACTTGTATCTGACAACTCAGCAAAGGAAGCAGCAGCGGGTACAACATCATCATCATCACACCGTACATCCATGTGTGTAATGCTGCCTGACTGAGACATATCCCTTTTATCTACATCCTCTGGCAATAATGTTTGCGCATCACTCATTTCTTCCAACTCATGTGTAAATAACTCCTCTGACAGATCAAGTGAAGCAACTGTGGTGCTAGTGTTGGTGGTGGCGGCAGGCGGGCGAGTGGGAACTTGAGAGGTGCCCAAAGCTGAGCTGGAGAAGGATGGTGCGTCAAGGTTCCGAGCGGAAGCTGTAGAAGATTGGCTGTCCTGTGTTAGCCAGTCAACTATGTCCTCAGAACTTTTCGAGTTCAGGGTACGTGGCCCCTGAACACTGGGCATTATTCTTGGGCCAAAGGGAATCACAGCACCACGACCACGACAGCCCCTGCGGGGTGGCCTGCCTCTGCCTGTCATTTTTTTTAGATTAGTTTAGTTGTACTATGCGTGCAAGCTACTGTGACACCAGATATGAGTGGCACTGTGCACTGGCAGAAGTTGGCACAGTAGACACTGTAGGTCTGACACACACGCTGGCAGGCAACTGACTGCTCATCTACTGCAGTCAAAACTGTTGTGGTTTTTTTTATGTAAGCTACTGTGCCGGGGAAAAAAAACAAGCAGACTGGTGTTTTACCAGCCCTAAAAAGGGCTTTTTGGGGTGCTGTCAGGACGCTGTGCTTACAGCAGAGATCAGATGAGTCTTTCAGGAGTGGAGTGAACACTGAATACACTGGCCTAGCCTAGCTTTCCCTATAAAATCAGCAGCAGCTAAACTGTCCCTCCTCTGGCTAACACTGCAGCTTAAGTACAGACTGAATCTAAAATAGATGCTGTCCAGGAAAAAACAAAAAAGCAGACTGGTGTTTTACCAGCCCTAAAAAGGGCTTTTTGGGGTGCTGTCAGGACGCTGTGCTTACAGCACAGATCAGATGAGTCTTTCAGGAGTGGAGTGAACACTGAATACACTGGCCTAGCCTAGCTTTCCCTATAAAATCAGCAGCAGCTAAACTGTCCCTCCTCTGGCTAACACTGCAGCTTAAGTACAGACTGAATCTAAAATAGATGCTGTCCAGGAAAAAACAAAAAAGCAGACTGGTGTATTACCAGCCCTAAAAAGGGCTTTTTGGGGTGCTGTCAGGACGCTGTGCTTACAGCAGAGATCAGATGAGTCTTTCAGGAATGGAGTGAACACTGAATACACTGGCCTAGCCTAGCTTTCCCTATAAAATCAGCAGCAGCTAAACTGTCCCTCCTCTGGCTAACACTGCAGCTTAAGTACAGACTGAATCTAAAATAGATGCTGTCCAGGAAAAAAAAAAAAGCAGACTGGTGTTTTACCAGCCCTAAAAAGGGCTTTTTGGGGTGCTGTCAGGACGCTGTGCTTACAGCAGAGATCAGATGAGTCTTTCAGGAGTGGAGTGAACACTGAATACACTTGCCTATAGCTTTCCCTATAAAATCAGCAGCAGCTAAACTGTCCCTCCTCTGGCTAACACTGTAGCTTAAGTTCAGACTGAATCTAAAATAGATGCTGTCCAGGAAAAAACAAAAAAGCAGACTGGTGTTTTACCAGCCCTAAAAAGGGCTTTTTGGGGTGCTGTCAGGACGCTGTGCTTACAGCAGAGATCAGATGAGTCTTTCAGGAGTGGAGTGAACACTGAATACACTGGCCTATAGCTTTCCCTATAAAATCAGCAGCAGCTAAACTGTCCCTCCTCTGGCTAACACTGTAGCTTAAGTTCAGACTGAATCTAAAATAGATACTGTCCAGAAAAAAAAAACAAGCAGACTGGTGTTTTACCAGCCCTAAAAAGGGCTTTTTGGGGTGCTGTCAGGACGCTGTGCTTACAGCAGAGATCAGATGAGTCTTTCAGGAGTGGAGTGAACACTGAATACACTGGCCTAGCCTAGCTTTCCCTATAAAATCAGCAGCAGCTAAACTGTCCCTCCTCTGGCTAACACTGCAGCTTAAGTACAGACTGAATCTAAAATAGATGCTGTCCAGGAAAAAGCAAAAAAGCAGACTGGTGTTTTACCAGCCCTAAAAAGGGCTTTTTGGGGTGCTGTCAGGACGCTGTGCTTACAGCAGAGATCAGATGAGTCTTTCAGGAGTGGAGTGAACACTGAATACACTGGCCTAGCCTAGCTTTCCCTATAAAATCAGCAGCAGCTAAACTGTCCCTCCTCTGGCTAACACTGTAGCTTAAGTTCAGACTGAATCTAAAATAGATGCTGTCCAGAAAAAAAAAACAAGCAGACTGGTGTTTTACCAGCCCTAAAAAGGGCTTTTTGGGGTGCTGTCAGGACGCTGTGCTTACAGCAGAGATCAGATGAGTCTTTCAGGAGTGGAGTGAACACTGAATACACTTGCCTATAGCTTTCCCTATAAAATCATCAGCAGCTAAACTGTCCCTCCTCTGGCTAACACTGCAGCTTAAGTACAGACTGAATCTGAAATAGATGCTGTCCAGGAAAAAACAAAAAAGCAGACTGGTGTTCTACCAGCCCTAAAAAGGGCTTTTTGGGGTGCTGTCAGGACGCTGTGCTTACAGCAGAGATCAGATGAGTCTTTCAGGAGTGGAGTGAACACTGAATACACTTGCCTATAGCTTTCCCTATAAAATCAGCAGCAGCTAAACTGTCCCTCCTCTGGCTAACACTGTAGCTTAAGTTCAGACTGAATCTAAAATAGATGCTGTCCAGGAAAAAACAAAAAAGCAGACTGGTGTTTTACCAGCCCTAAAAAGGGCTTTTTGGGGTGCTGTCAGGACGCTGTGCTTACAGCAGAGATCAGATGAGTCTTTCAGGAGTGGAGTGAACACTGAATACACTTCCCTATAGCTTTCCCTATAAAATCAGAAGCAGCTAAACTGTCCCTCCTCTGGCTAACACTGTAGCTTAAGTTCAGACTGAATCTAAAATAGATGCTGTCCAGAAAAAAAAAACAAGCAGACTGGTGTTTTACCAGCCCTAAAAAGGGCTTTTTGGGGTGCTGTCAGGACGCTGTGCTTACAGCAGAGATCAGATGAGTCTTTCAGGAGTGGAGTGAACACTGAATACACTTGCCTATAGCTTTCCCTATAAAATCAGCAGCAGCTAAACTGTCCCTCCTCTGGCTAACACTGCAGCTTAAGTACAGACTGAATCTAAAATAGATGCTGTCCAGGAAAAAACAAAAAAGCAGACTGGTGTTTTACCAGCCCTAAAAAGGGCTTTTTGGGGTGCTGTCAGGATGCTGTGCTTACAGCAGAGATCAGATGAGTCTTTCAGGAGTGGAGTGAACACTGAATACACTGGCCTAGCCTAGCTTTCCCTATAAAATCAGCAGCAGCTAAACTGTCCCTCCTCTGGCTAACACTGTAGCTTAAGTTCAGACTGAATCTAAAATAGATGCTGTCCAGAAAAAAAAACAAGCAGACTGGTGTTTTACCAGCCCTAAAAAGGGCTTTTTGGGGTGCTGTCAGGACGCTGTGCTTACAGCAGAGATCAGATGAGTCTTTCAGGAGTGGAGTGAACACTGAATACACTTGCCTATAGCTTTCCCTATAAAATCATCAGCAGCTAAACTGTCCCTCCTCTGGCTAACACTGCAGCTTAAGTACAGACTGAATCTGAAATAGATGCTGTCCAGGAAAAAACAAAAAAGCAGACTGGTGTTCTACCAGCCCTAAAAAGGGCTTTTTGGGGTGCTGTCAGGACGCTGTGCTTACAGCAGAGATCAGATGAGTCTTTCAGGAGTGGAGTGAACACTGAATACACTTGCCTATAGCTTTCCCTATAAAATCAGCAGCAGCTAAACTGTCCCTCCTCTGGCTAACACTGTAGCTTAAGTTCAGACTGAATCTAAAATAGATGCTGTCCAGGAAAAAACAAAAAAGCAGACTGGTGTTTTACCAGCCCTAAAAAGGGCTTTTTGGGGTGCTGTCAGGACGCTGTGCTTACAGCAGAGATCAGATGAGTCTTTCAGGAGTGGAGTGAACACTGAATACACTTCCCTATAGCTTTCCCTATAAAATCAGAAGCAGCTAAACTGTCCCTCCTCTGGCTAACACTGTAGCTTAAGTTCAGACTGAATCTAAAATAGATGCTGTCCAGAAAAAAAAAACAAGCAGACTGGTGTTTTACCAGCCCTAAAAAGGGCTTTTTGGGGTGCTGTCAGGACGCTGTGCTTACAGCAGAGATCAGATGAGTCTTTCAGGAGTGGAGTGAACACTGAATACACTTGCCTATAGCTTTCCCTATAAAATCAGCAGCAGCTAAACTGTCCCTCCTCTGGCTAACACTGCAGCTTAAGTACAGACTGAATCTAAAATAGATGCTGTCCAGGAAAAAACAAAAAAGCAGACTGGTGTTTTACCAGCCCTAAAAAGGGCTTTTTGGGGTGCTGTCAGGATGCTGTGCTTACAGCAGAGATCAGATGAGTCTTTCAGGAGTGGAGTGAACACTGAATACACTGGCCTAGCCTAGCTTTCCCTATAAAATCAGCAGCAGCTAAACTGTCCCTCCTCTGGCTAACACTGTAGCTTAAGTTCAGACTGAATCTAAAATAGATGCTGTCCAGAAAAAAAAACAAGCAGACTGGTGTTTTACCAGCCCTAAAAAGGGCTTTTTGGGGTGCTGTCAGGACGCTGTGCTTACAGCAGAGATCAGATGAGTCTTTCAGGAGTGGAGTGAACACTGAATACACTGGCCTAGCCTAGCTTTCCCTATAAAATCAGCAGCAGCTAAACTGTCCCTCCTCTGGCTAACACTGTAGCTTAAGTTCAGACTGAATCTAAAATAGATGCTGTCCAGGAAAAAACAAAAAAGCAGACTGGTGTTTTACCAGCCCTAAAAAGGGCTTTTTGGGGTGCTGTCAGGACGCTGTGCTTACAGCAGAGATCAGATGAGTCTTTCAGGAGTGGAGTGAACACTGAATACACTTGCCTATAGCTTTCCCTATAAAATCATCAGCAGCTAAACTGTCCCTCCTCTGGCTAACACTGCAGCTTAAGTACAGACTGAATCTAAAATAGATGCTGTCCAGGAAAAAACAAAAAAGCAGACTGGTGTTTTACCAGCCCTAAAAAGGGCTTTTTGGGGTGCTGTCAGGACGCTGTGCTTACAGCAGAGATCAGATGAGTCTTTCAGGAGTGGAGTGAACACTGAATACACTTGCCTAGCCTAGCTTTCCCTATAAAATCAGCAGCAGCTAAACTGTCCCTCCTCTGGCTAACACTGCAGCTTAAGTACAGACTGAATCTAAAATAGATGCTGTCCAGAAAAAAAAACAAGCAGACTGGTGTTTTACCAGCCCTTAAAAGGGCTTTTTGGGGTGCTGTCAGGACGCTGTGCTTACAGCAGAGATCAGATGAGTCTTTCAGGAGTGGAGTGAACACTGAATACACTTGCCTAGCCTAGCTTTCCCTATAAAATAAGCAGCAGCTAAACTGTCCCTCCTCTCGCTAAGACTGCAGCTTGAGAATGAATCTAAAATGGATGCTGTCCAGGAGGTGGGAGGGTCTGGGAGGGAGGGTATGCTGCTGATTGGCTGGAATGTGTCTGCTGACTGTGAGGTACAGGGTCAAAGTTTGCTCAATGATAATGAATAGGGGGCGGACCGAACATCGCATATGTTCGCCGGCCGCGGCGAACGCGAACAAGCTATGTTCGCCGGGAACTGTTCGCCGGCGAATAGTTCTGTACATCTCTACTACCTACCTGTTCAGCCTGCTGGACACGGTACAGGTGTTCATTCCTCACCTTGCTATTGCAGGTCACTGTCTCACTACCAGTGGCCCTTGAGCCGAAGTTGTAAGAGAGCCTCTTCACCTCAGGCTCTATTTCCAGGTACATAATTTGTTCTACAGAGTGTTTTCCTTTTTTTTTTCAGTGACCCTTTGATAAAATTTCCCAAGTTGTGGGGACCCCTAACAGTAAAATTATTTTCGTAGCGTGGGTTGTCAGTACCCAAGGCAAGACAAGTAATTTGCGCCCCTCACCCAAGGACATTTAGCGCTCCCTGAGTCCCTTCCACTCATACATGGTACATTTTAGGATGTACCACTCTTTCTCTTTGTTCTCCTTTCTTTCCCTTTTATCTCTCTCATTCCTAATTTCTTGTTTTTTTTCCCCCAATCGCCATCTCTTTCTTGTTCTTTCTCTCCCTTTTTATTTGTTCCTCCACCTATTTTCCTCTCCCTTCTATATATTCTCTATTTTTCTTTCAATAGTTTTTTATTGAAATGTAGCGCACACACCCCCTTCTCCTTGTCTGTTTCGGCTCCTCTTAGGAGAAAGGGGCACACCGCACCACAAGCCCATACCCTCCTGTGTTAAGAGGTTAGGCGGTGTTGTTTTTGGGCCTTGTCTGCAGCCGGGGAATAAAGTACTCCTGAGAATGATTCTCACCTCTACAGTATGTAGATGCAAGTCCTTGATTTCCCCAGAAATGTAAATGTCCACACCAGCTAAAAGTCCAACTCAATCTTTATTTTTCACTTGCACAACACATATTCTCTTGGATAAACGAAAGGTTGGAGCAAAGACACAGGACAGCTTTAAGGTGTGGAGGAGGTCCAGGCACAAACGTAGCTCAAACTCTTAGAACTGTTCAGATTCTAAAACAGTTTTGGCGCATGGTCTCTGCCACAGACCATGAGGTTGGTCTCTGTCACAGACCTGGTGGATAAGGTCACTGCCACTGACCTGGCGAACAGGGTCACTGCCACTGACCGGGTGAATAGGGTCATTGCCACTGACCTGGTGAATATGGTCACTGCACTGACCTGGAGAATATTGATTTCCTTCCTAGGACATAGCCCCTTTCAGGGAGAAGACATCCCCCCAGAGAGTCAACAGACCCCTTCCTTCACCGTGTCCACAGCACCGGTCCTTCGGAACAGGTCCTCCCTTCTCTTAGGGTGTGGGTCCCCTCGCAAGGCGGCACCCTGGACTCCTTGATCCCTTGCAGACCCCAGCCGAAGGCTGCTGGGCTCCAGGCCATCACTGCAACTCCTGGGCCTCCATGCCCAGGCGAACAGGAGCGGTGACATAGTACCTCACCCCAGGCTAAAGGTGCCTGAGGTGGAACCGGAACAAGGCCTCCGGGCCTAGGGCACCCAGAGATGACGAATCCCACTCCCACACACCCAGGCTGAAGGTGCCTGGGCGTGGACGGACGAAGACCCCTTCTCAGAAGATGTCTGCCCATCTTTATATCCTCTGCCGACATGCACAGCAGGTTCCCCGCCCTACTGTACAGCTGCCGAGAGGGGACACAAAAGGCACAGCACTGCGCTCGCGGTTCAACCCTGGCCCAGAATGGCAGCGCCACCCACCGGCCACAGGGAACACATCACCAGCATTAACCCCTGAGAACAAAAAATTATCCATGAATCCTTTCAATTAAATGTGTCTGAGCCTGGTTACCACTCAGACACTTCCCTTAAATTGAACATCCCGCTACAGAAATATCAACATATGAATAATGACAGAAATATAGGTAAAACTGTCATAGAACATTTACCGAAGCAGTACAGAAAATAACAGAAAACATGTCTAAAATAGAGACATCAATTGTGCCCGTAGTAGGTCCATACTAAAAGAACCGTCTCCAGTAGGGGGGGATAATCCCACCTCCCCAGCACCCCTCATGAGATCTGACTGTGCTGGAAAGGGGGGTCCACCCCCAGGGTAAAGTCATAACAATCAATACACAGATACCTAGTGAAAAAAAGATGCAAAACATTAGAAAAAGAGAGAGGAAAAGAAAGAATCAAATTTGAAATGCCTAGTATGCTATCTGTACCTAGACTCTTGAGTGGACTATCATAGGCTAAAGATATAGCAACTTGTAGGTGTCTAGTAGACAGAAGGATTTGGGCTAAAGGTCTAGATAACATCTAATCAGCTATCGTAACAAGCAGTAAAAACCTCTCTTGCAATTCGGGAGCGAGCAAGAATAGCGTTTTCAGGAAGTAGTCAAGTAGTATTACCTGTAGGGCGATAATGAAAAGTAGAGAAGAGGAAAGGAAAGTTTAGGAGAAGGAAAGTAAGGATAGAGAAGGTAGGGGTGATACATTGTAAGACGGTGCGGTACTCGCTCATCTACTCGGGTCCGGGTGGCAGGAAAGTGGTAGGTGGCAGAGATAGGTTTCTGGACCAGGGATACAGGTGGCATCGTGTTTATCAGTAGTATCCAAAAGGATGCTAACTGTTTTCTCTTGGGCCATGATCCATGAGATCTTTCTTTTGACCAAGAGAAAGGATATAGTCGGTTGTTTCCAAGCCCGAGCAATCGTTAACTTGGTCTCAAAGAAAATAAACATAATAAGTCCTTGGACTAGTTTCGGGGTTCCACTGCAGGGTAAGTTTAAAAGAGCAAGTTGAGGAGACTTTTGGATGGGTAATCCCGTGATTTTCCTAATGGTGTAGAATATTTTATTCCATAGACCCCTGATTTTGGAACATTCCCACCATATGTGTAGCATCGACCCAATATGCCCGCATATTCTCTATTTTTATTCCTTCTCTTACTCCTTGGTTGGGGGGAGGGGTGAGTGGTAGTGCTGGTGTGGGGGGTGGGATCAGTGGCAGTGCTGGTGGAAGTTCTGATCAACCAATTTAGGTGTTCTTGATCAAGGTCATCTGCTGATCTGAAAAATGTAGTGGGGACTTTTAATGGCAACTATAATCACAGGTAGTGTTATTCACTGTGTCTCCGGCTTGGTAGTGTCTCTCAGCAGTGACACCTATGCAGAAATCAGGAGATAGGGTCTCCTTCAGCCCCTCCCACTTCACATTCCTCACCAGTCAGCTGACCTTTAGTCTCTGCCTGGGATTCGGTGACCCCTGGCAAATCGTCAATCAACCCCCGAGGGGGTCCCGAGAACCACTGATCTAGATCCAGCGGTGTTGTAGAAATGTCCCAGTTGCCCGGGACTCCCCTCCTCATTGGTTAAGACAGCAGCGCGGTGCCATTGGCTCCCGCTGCTGTCAATAAAAGTCAGTCAGCCAATCAGGAGAGAAAGGTAATGGGGACAGGCCACGGCTCTAAGTCTGAATGGACAAAAGACGCTGTGGCTCGGCTCGGGTGCCCCCATAGCAAGCTGCTTGCTGTGGGGGTACTCAACCAGAGGGAAGGCCAGGAGCACCGAAGAGGGACCCAAGAAGATGAGGATCTGGGCTGCTCAGTGCAAATCCATTACACAGGGCAGGTAAGTATAACATGTTTGTTATTTATAACCTAAAAAAAGACAAGACTTTTCAATCACTTTAAGTCAGGGTCTAGGAGGTCCAAACTTTTTTCCTCGAACCAAGTTGTTTTGTTTAAAACACCAAGCAGACATCTAAATACACAGATCAAATACATATATATAAGCTGTTTTACCTTTTAAAGGATTTATATTTCTGTCCATTGAGTTATGAGATTTACAAAGCCAAGCCACAAAGCAAAGCTTTGTCATTCAGGGGAGGGGACCTGATTTTTCTCTACTGCAGTTCAGTTTTGCTTACCAGTCTCCTTCCCGCCCCCAGTCTGACTGGACAACAAAAGGAGAAGCACAACGCTGATGCTGATGAGCTTTTCTTATCTTAGTATGCAGAAGTCACTTTTTATAATTTAAAATTCCTAGTTGAGCAGTGCATGGAAATATGTACAAACATAAACATTACAAAAATGCATGAAAGCAAAAGGGCATACAGAATGTTCTGTTATTTGTTATGTAATAAAAAGGAAGAAAAAACATTACAATTTGGGCAATATGGTTTATTCTTTGGCAGAAGCACACTTAAAAAATCCCCAATCTGGCTTTTTCAGAACAGGCCTTGTAGTTACAATGTAATTACATTGTTCATCCTGCTCAATTTACAGAGGTATGAATATGGGACTATAAATAAAGAATCTTTTGCGCTACTATTGAGTAATAGATTATACAAACTAAAATGTTATGTGCCAAAAAATATATAAAATTATATATTGCACACAACCCTAAAGCAGCAGCAACCAAATGTGTTCACTTTACACAATGTGACAAATAAATAAAAATTGTTTCCGCGCTAAAAGGCTCCCACACAATAGGTGATAAAATTAATACATAGTGATATACAATGTGTACATGTATAAATAAATAAAATATAATAAATTATATTTTATAATAAACAAAGTGCCTGTGCACTGTGCAAATAAACTCCTATGTGCTAAATTGTTAAAATTACTATCATGTGCAAAATAGCTGCTATGTGCAAATCTTAACAAGTGCAAAGAAATAGCAATGCATATATATAGTACTATATGTAAAAGAATCATAAACAAATAAATAAATAATAATACAACGTGATCCGAGTGAAGTAGTTATAATATAAAACAAGAGTTCAAATAGTGATTTGCTTAAATCAGTTTTTCCAACTATGTGAGTCTGCTCAATAAAAATGTATCTTATTTCTGGACGTCTTGAACTATGGCCTCTCAGGACTCTTACCTCCACATAGATTTATATGAACAGTGAGTTATTCTCTCTCTCTTCACTAGTTGTCTTCTCCCAATGTTAATGTATAGGGCGCTATTCCTCTTTCCTCCACTGAGCTCTATGGCGCCTGCTCCTATTCAAAACAAAGGGGAGGGGGGGGGGGGGGGGGAGAAGCTCTGTGTGTGGAGCATGGAAAGCTCCGCGGAATGAAGGGAAAGAGAGGGGAAGACTCCAATGGTGTAGTAGATTTAAATAATATAGATTTTATTAAGTGATATATATTATGCGTACATTGAATTAAAAAAGACAGGCATTAAGATCAAGCGGCGCAACCGCCGTCTTACTCTAAGTCCGGGCACTTCCGGTCTGCGACACCTCTCAATTCCCTACGGCGTTACGTCACGTACCTCGTGACTTCTTCAGCGGTTGCGCCGCTTGATCTTAATGCCTGTCTTTTTTAATTCAATGTACGCATAATATATATCACTTAATAAAATCTATATTATTTAAATCTACTACACCATTGGAGTCTTCCCCTCTCTTTCCCTTCATTCCGCGGAGCTTTCCATGCTCCACACACAGAGCTTCTCCCCCCCCCCCCCCCCCCCCCTTTGTTTTGAATAGGAGCAGGCGCCATAGAGCTCAGTGGAGGAAAGAGGAATAGCGCCCTATACATTAACATTGGGAGAAGACAACTAGTGAAGAGAGAGAGAATAACTCACTGTTCATATAAATCTATGTGGAGGTAAGTGTCCTGAGAGGCCATAGTTCAAGACGTCCAGAAATAAGAATACATTTTTATTGAGCAGACTCACATAGTTGGAAAAACTGATTTAAGCAAATCACTATTTGAACTCTTGTTTTATATTATAAATACTTCACCCGGATCACGTTGGATTATTATTTATTTATTTGTTTATGATTCTTTTACATATAGTACTATATATATGCATTGCTATTTCTTTGCACTTGTTAAGATTTGCACATAGCAGCTATTTTGCACATGATAGTAATTTTAACAATTTAGCACATAGGAGTTTATTTGCACAGTGCACAGGCACTTTGTTTATTATAAAATATAATTTATTATATTTTATTTATTTATACATGTACACATTGTATATCACTATGTATTAATTTTATCACCTATTGTGTGGGAGCCTTTTAGCGCGGAAACAATTTTTATTTATGAATATGGGACTAATTCCAACCCTTGGCCAATCACCCCTGGAGGTGTCACCTCACTGACCATGAGGAGGGTTCTTGCCTCCAGAAGTAGTAAAATTATTTATGGACCTATTAGGCTAGGTTGGGGTTACGATTTCTGACTTCTCGATCATAGCAAGTCTAAGCACTACATGACTGTGGGATCCATATACAGTAACTGTTTTGTCTGTCCTTAGGGGGTTCATTGCAAACAAGATCATTTTATATCTGCAGGTAGCTCATATTGACTACTATCGAAACGGGTTATTTTAATCTCCTGTGACTAATACTTTGAATTCTTATCAGAGATGAAATAGAATCCTTCTGATCTTTGGAAAATGATAATTGTTTTGTAGACAAGACGTCACCACCCCACCTCTCCATCTCGTACAATCAGAGAACACTTTGCACTCATTCAGAAAATGCAAAGCATTTTCTGAATGAAACCCATGCCAAGCGGCCAACCTCCAATATTCAGAATGCATCAGGCTGGCCACAGCATAGGACCCAGAAGCAAGTGGAGATTACTGGAGTAGAGGCGTGATTTACAGCTTCCAGTGGCATTAGCCATGAAGGGATCTGCTGCCCTCTACTCTCTGTATTTGTAAATAGCTGTTTTTTAATTACCACAGAGTTGGTTGGTTTTAGACAGGTACTTCCTTTAGCTGGGTTGGAAACCCCAGAGGAAGGAAGTGGAAAGAGAGAGAGATATGCTGAGATCCTGTCCATGAAAAAGCTGCTTCTGAATCCAGGTCAGAAACAGGTATTAATAGGCAAGTGCTCTAATGTTTAGTAGTTTCCTATTGTTGCTTATAGCTTCTGGGGATAATATCTACAGACTGGTGACAGAAGTATATCTGTCCCCTTGCTGTTACATCACATGCACTATACCTAACTAAGTCTGTGATATGGTGTTTGTGTGTAGTGGACATATTGCTGCATGTTAGTGAGTGAACCTATTGCAATAGAGTTTATATACAGTTCCTGTTAACCTTATCCCTTCAGGTCTTGGATTCTGTAGCTCGTTTTAGCTCAGGGCTCAATACCCAGCATAGGCTAGAACCAGGGTAGGCATCTTGATGGCTACTTGAACGTTAGAGGTCCAGTTGCATTTGAGAGTTTATAAGCTACTAGGTTACTACTAGGCTGATTCTGAGTTCCAGTGCCACACCACAGTTTGTGCTGGTGGTAAGCTGCATTCTAGGCTGGTTGGACGACACTTGGAGGATCTCACCATCACTGCTGATCTTTTCTTCAGGACTACGACACCAGGATGAATACCACATTACAATCATCCCTAGGGGCCCCTGCAAGTGAACTTTGCTGCAAGAATCATTTGGTTGTATCACTATTAATAGGTAGGTATATATGCCCTGGTATATGTTGACAATTCCACCAGGACTGTATTATTTCCATACTGGTGTACATTTATTGTTAATATTATATACGGGTTGCAGTAGTTCCCTTTCTATCAATTACCTTGCTTACCTTTCTAAACTCTGCACACAGTTTAAAGCTGAAATCTGGGATATCGAAAATAATCTACCTTTGCATTGGGGACCCTTAGCACTGTAAGGGTTAAATACGATTTAAGCCTACTAGTAGAGATATAAGGTGTAATACGTTATTCCTCATTCTGGTAGGTTTTGGTGCTGTCCTCTTCTCTTTGACACTCTGGGTTTTGGGCAGGCCTCCACCATCCTCACATTCAATGCTGGACTATTGACCCTACATTATCCATACATTGTACTTGATGATGTCAGTGTGTGACTGCTAGCTGGAGCATCTTAGAGAAGTGGCTTCGGGTGACCGGTCACACAGATGGAGGGAATCTGCTGGAGCAATGAATAATGTAAGCATTACACTCAATTCTTCTACTCCTAGATGAGCATTTAACCTTTGCTGTGTGAGGGAAGCCCACTGCAAGAGTAATTTTACTCTTACCAGGAGTAGGGCTTTAAATCCTTGTTTCTGCTGACTGTCAAGAGCAGAAAAAACATATACCATGTCTGGTTGGCCCCCCTTCACACCCGCCACTCCATAGGCTCGTGCTTAGGTTGCCTGGTGGGTAATCTGGCTCTGACACAAAGCAGAGAAAGTCCTTATAGGCAGTGGCAGTGTGAGCATTAAGGGTGCAGGAGCACCGCCCCCTCTCTCCTGCACCGCTCTAATCACCATACATAGATTCATGCATTGCATGAATCTATCTATGGTCGCTGCTGACACCCCCTATTCAGGTGTCCGGCCCTTTTTCGGGTGCTGGACACCTGAATTACAGCGGTGGGGGTGTTTTTTGGAAGCGCCTGATTAGAGCAATAAGCGCCCAAAAATGTGAACAGCGGTCCCCATTTGATGGGGCACACTGGTGGCAATTGATGGGCACAGTGTCAGCAATTGATAGGTACAGTGGCTGCGTTTGATGGCACAGTGGCGGCAATTTATGGGTACAGTGGCTGCGCTTGATGGCACAGTAGCACAGTAGCTGCGTTTGGCAAAGTAGCTGTGTTTGATGGGCACAGTGGCTGCAATTGATGGTTTTTTTTTTCATTTTGCTTGTGCCGCCCCAAAAATTTTGAGCACCAGCCGCCACTGCTTATAGGGTACATAGATACGTCGAGTATTGTCTGTATATTCTCTTCAAAATCTGCAGGTCTTTAAAGTGTATAGGTGAAGGTAAATCTAAAGGAAATTGAATAAGAAAATTGTATAATGTATGGCCAGCTAAAGTGTTGCCTACCTTGCAACCCTTTCTTTCCTTCAGTGCCCCTACTGTCCAGGTGTCCTACCTGTGTTCTGTCCAGAGTGGATAGAACAGCCCCTTACTGCTTCCTTTACACTGATGACACCAGACCTATTTACAGGGATATAGTTGTCTCCAGGGGTGCTCATTCCTTTATAAACTTCACCTTAAAGTGGAGTTCCACCAAAAAGTGGCGCCGTCCCTCGGAAGTTCGACCCCCCTTCTCCTTCCTCCGCCACCGGGCCAGTTAGAAAGCGCAGCACAGTAGGGAACCGGCTGTGAAGCCAAAAGGCTTCACTGCCGGTTTCCCTTACAAAGAATGGTGGTGGCAGCACCCGACAGCCGATCCGAAAATCAACTGGGGTGCTGACATTGCGGGCTTCCTGGACAGGTAAGTGTCCATATATTAAAAGTCAGCAGCTACAGTATTTTTTTTTCCCCGGGCAGAACACTGTTTTCATCTGCAGACACATGTCTGAGTGTTGGGAAAGCCACATTTGCAAGCACCTTTGCTTTTTTTTTTGGACAGCCTCCTTCCCACAACTCATGTTCAGTATTGAAAAAGTTTCCTATTAAGTTTTACATGTTTAATTTTAAATGGGAATAAAAATAAACCTTTGCGAACAATCGTGCACAAAGGTAAGGATATAAAATGTTATATTTAATATATTTAATTGGATTTGTGGAAAAAAATATTTATGTGGTTCCACTCTAGGAGGAATTCATATTCACAATACTGATTTCATTAACTTCCTTTAGTTCTTTTTTTATAGGGCAAGGTAAAGAACTGTGATGATGTGTGAAGTGCAGTAATCTATAACAACCAGTCAATTTTTAAGTTTGCAGTTTACTAAAATAAACTGCAAAAGGTTGAACATCCAATCACATGATTGCCTGTGCGCAATGCTCTGTGTACGTTTAATGCCTGATTATGTAACATAATAAATTAGAATTTTCCATGAAATCATAAAGAGAGGAAAAATAGGTGATGTGTAGTTTGTGATGATCTGTATTTCTCAGACCGCTTGTTTACAAAAGCAGCATATGGGCACTTTCCTTTTGCTACTTTTGACAACATATCCTGTTATTTGACCTTGTCTTGTTATAATCTCCTGAATTCAGTGGATCTAAAGCAAAATTGTACAGAGAAAGAGATTAAGTGATTATCCGAAAGCCCACATATCAAAACATTAATTCATCTTCCGTTTGTGCTCTAAAGTAATATTTATTAAATCACATAGTTTATCTTCTCAAACATGGGTTTTCTAAGTGGTCTTTTTTTTTCTTCCATGGACAATCAGTACATCAAAATAAACATTCAAACTTCATAAAGAAAAAAAAACTAAATACATTCATCAAACAAAGCTAACATAAGATCTGGATGCCAAAGTGATTTACAGTATGTCAGTGGTCCCCAAATGTTCAATTTCCGTGCTCTTCCGTGCATCCAATATTCAGTTTTTATATTGGCATGCTAATACAGGTCACAGTATACTACTTTATATTGGTGTAGAAGAAGCAATGTCTGAAAAAAGCCATTTTGTTTGCCTCCTGTGTTTTTTCATGGCTTGATTGCATTTATGATCTGCCAAATGCAAACTTTACAAACAAAATCTGGACAGGCTTACGGTTATTTTTAATGGGACCTTTCATCAAGCGGCAAGGTCTGCTTATTAGATAGACCCCTATGAAAAGACACTGCATACAAAAACAAGCCTGAAAAGAAAAACTTACAAAAGAAAACTTAAAAAATATATATTTATCCTACATCCTGGCACAATCCTTCTGGTGAGATCCCAGGAACCCTGAGGATCCCTAATCTCATGAGGAAAAGCTCCTACAAGTGCAATTTTGGACAGAGTGTGTAAAGCTGGCAATACACATTTAAAATTTTAGAAAATTTTTGAGGAATTGGTCGAATTTCGCTCATTAGGCAGCCCTGTCGGTTGCCACTCACCTGGCATTTCTTGGATGCCAAGGGTCAGTCTATTGCCAGAGAGTGTGTGTGTGGTGTGTGCTGGGGAGGAGGTTACAAAAGTGGCAGCTCCTGGGAGAGTGGAGGATTGGGTAAGTAAGTGTGCTTTTTCAAGCCACCTAGGCCTATTTAATCCTTGCAGTCTAAGGGCAGCCTGCAGCTTTAAAGGGAACATTTTTGCCTTCCCCGGAGATGGGCTTTAGGCTGTGAATGCACCCCGCCTCTGATTAGATGCGAGAACACTAACAGGGGTTCCCGCGATTATCGGAGGGAGGCAGCGCCTTTGAAAGCAATAAGAGGCAACTGGCTCCTGCAGCTAATTGCATCCATCCATATGTAAATGCTTAAGCAGCGATCAAATACGAGTGATCGGCCCTTGATGCAGACTGCCATCTAATAAGAGATAGGGTAGGGTGACCAGGGATCCCCGGTTTCAGGGGACAGTCCCCGGATTGAGGACACAGTCCCCGGACCAAGTCTGTCCCCGGTTTTGTCCCCGGATTGGATTTGAACAGGGGCTGGGGCAATTTCAAAGACAGTCAGTGCAGAATTAAAAAAAAATCTGAATTACACCCCCCCGTGCTCCTACAAGCTTAGGGGGTGTATTTTTTTCCATTATCTGTGCCCCTTTCTGATGATCATGTGCTGGTCGGAGCGGAGGGAATATTTCTTCAGTTTCGGGTGCATGCCCATTCAGCTCCGCTCGCATGTTCTTCTGCCTTGGCTGAAGGCCTGGCCAGCCGTCTGCCTGCTTATCTCCTTGCCTTTCCTGGTGGAGTGATCTTCCTCTGCACCCCACCCAGTAGTAGCCAGGGCCCGGAGAGTAATACTTGACAGACTGTGAGGCGGCGACGGGCAGAGAGTCGCTGATTGCCACCATTACTAGTAAAAAAAAATATGTCCCCGGATTTCATTTTAAAAATCTGGTCACCTTAAGATAGGGTGCATTCGCAGGTGTGTTATATTATCTCCTCATTTTTACAAACTCCCTGGCATGAATCTAAAGTGATGGATGATAGGGAGAAATGTGTGACCAAGTGATATACCATTATTCATATTCTGCAATTTGGACTAGTGAAATGCATTGGCATGTAGAAACCACTGACATAAGGTGTACAAAGATAATAAAAAACATGCATGTATAAAACAAGGATACTTGCACAAATATGTGAATGGGAACACCATGAGTTAAAACACCGTAAAAACACTAATCACTACAACATATTGTCAACCAAAACAAATCAGCAGTAAATATACAATGTAAAGGTTGTTTAGTGGTGCTTTCCTATTCAGCTCGATAGTGTTGGATTTGTATTCCATTTGTTATTTTTTACCTGAATAGGATTCTATAAAACTCCATGTAAATTTTAGAAAGCAGAATGGAAGAAAAAAAGGACAGGGCCTTTTTGGCTTCCTAAGATTCTGTTGACTCTTCCTGGCCTGTCTTGGCATGAACTTCCAAGTATGCATCAATGAAGCTCTGTTCAAACACTTTATTTTTGAAAGGCTAAACGGAACTCAACACTGATGTACCATTGGTGCAGGAAAAACACCCACAAGAGCCAAAATAAAAAGTTTCATTGTTACCTGTGCAATAAACCAATATCAATATTTTCACTGACTAGTGTTATCTACAAACTACATGGCAAACATGGGGGGGCTATCATTTAAAAAGATTTAGCTTGTTTGTTAACCCTTGGGTAATGTTAATAACATATACAGCCTTTTTTTTACATCTACTGTGTTGCTGAAATAAGTATACAATTAATAAACTAGGCACCATCCACATATCACCATTTACAAAATATAACTATCATACTGGCAGTGATCACTTGGATCTTGCAGATAGTATAGTGTAGTAATTTCAACCTTGATCTGGGTGTGGCATTGTTAAATCCAAATTAGTTATTTTACAAAAAGTGTAAAGTGTTCAGTTAGTAAAGTGTAGCATGGCTCACTTCAATTGTCGAATGCAGGGGTGTATTGACTATGACCCACGGGCCACATCAGGCCCACTATGAGGATTTTATTTTGCTCACAGCTAGGGTCAGTGGTGTATCCAGATCAGTTGGTTTTTGCTTAGGATGGGGGAACTATGATAGGGACCTTTTTGTAAGGGGGGCTCTAAAATGATAGGAGGGCTTCTGATGGGAAAGGAGCACTCTGGTGTGATGGGAAGCGTTTGGATGTGAAGAGGAGCTTCTGTTATTATTTTATTAATTTCTTTATAAAAAATGATTTTCCTTTTGGCCCACGAATATTTGAATGTGGTCCTCGTACTGAAAAGTTTGGAGACCCCTGGTCTAAGGCAAAATACTTTTTCCCTCCGCAGTGAATATTTTTATTAAACCTATCTTCATTTTATTCTCTAAGCCAAGCGCGCCTTCTTTCCTCTTTAAACCCCAAATGTGTTCCTAATGGGGAAGATTTAACTCTTTACAAACAAATTCTCTATTATAGAATATTTTACTGTTAATGAAAAAATTTAACTACAGATACTGTATGTGTTTGTTGTTTTAAATATTTATAAATTCTCAGCATTCCAATATTTATCTATGCGGAATACCATTTACTAGCATAGTGTCTATTGCCTTGTATATTCAGTGTATTCAATTACAAGTGTCTGAATGTGTCTGAGCGTGTCAGTAAATATACCCACACCTTGGGTGAACATTGGAAGATTCCTCATTTTTGAACGTATTGTTTCCTTTCAGATTCAGCTATGCTTCCACAGCTGCTGTGGGCATTATGGCTTCTGTACATTAGAATGAAACAACAGAGAAACCATCAAAGATTGCGGTTAACGCAAGTTGTCTAATTCTAAACACGAGTAATAGGTTGCCATGGAACCCATGCAAGGTAAGTCTGGTACTGAAAACAGGATACCAAACAGTCATATAAAACTTCCATCGATATACAGTATGGCAACGACTATGCACAAATTCAAATATTTTAATGCATATGCTCTCTTTTTATCAATATTCTGACAAGTATGATAGTTTAGACTTTAAAGCATATGTAAATCTTAACAATGAACTTCTCTCATTTGATCCCTTTTGATCTGCTAAATATACATTTGAAAACATTTTGTTATATCTGTTTTATAAGTGCAAAAAAAAAAAAAAAACATGTTGATCAGAAATTCTGAGTGTTCTTGTGCTCTATGCCTCTGTTATCTCAAAAAGCCATTTAACCCAACCTGTTCGTATTTTGGACTACAACCCAATTAGACCCTATCCTGCGGATAAGAAGTTTGTCGCGGTGGTTGTAGTTTATCAAAAGAAAATGGGCAGGGCTGACACCACATATTCCACAAAAATGTTGGTTGTTGTCAGCCCACAATAGGAAATCAAGAGCTGAGTGCATTTCTGGCAGTTCAACCCATATTTGTCTATACTTACTGGTCTTTAATGGGATAAAATTATAACAATATGGCAAAATATGCATGTATTGCAGTGATGCATGTATTGCAGTGATGCAGTAAAGTGGCGATTCTGGTTTCTTCCAAAAGAAGGTTTTGATATTCCTGATCTGCATACTTTTTTCGGGCCAAGGACTCTGAAATTATTAAAAGGTAAGTTCATCTTTTCATGAAAGAATAAAAGGTAAACGTCCTCTAAATATCCTGGCCACCCCTCTGGACCCTGCTGCACATATCAGCTGTGATGCCCTGTGCTGCCGTTGCAGAGGTCCAAACACCAAATAATGCAATACACAGCCCCGGAGTGAGTATGCATCTTAATGCTTACCGAAAGAAGAAGCCTCAGATGCAGTTCTTATTGGCCAGCATAGTCACAAGGCTGTGCTGACTAATGAGTGCTTACCATTGCGAGAAATATGATGGGTACTCACACTGGGGCTTTGTATTAGATTGTAGGATATATGGGCTGCTACATCGGCAGCATCGGGCATTACAGCCGCTATGTGTAGTTGAGTCTGCAGGGGTGTCCTGGATATTTAGTTCAAACTCAAATTTTTTGAGAAAATATGAATTTACCTTCTAAAGCTTGAGAGTCAGTATGATAGCCAGGAAACCAGTATTTTCAGAAGGACATCAGCAAAAGCAACTCAAAACACACAGTGACCAATTTATGTTACTAATCTGCCAATATATTTTTGAATTGTGGAAAGCAACCACAGATTGTATTACCTCAATGCAAATAGCAGCCCTATTTGCAACTAAACACAGTATTCAAGTGCCACAAGGCCACAGTGCCAATCACTGTGCCATTGTGGAGCTATTCACATACCTACACCATTAACTTACATCTGCACATTTCTCATGGTAACCAGAAAAGTTTTAACATTTCCCCCTGGTTACAATAGATTCTTCAAAAGACTGTACAAGTACAAGGGAATACAGCTGTGAATTCTATTTACATACATATTGAAGTCATGCTTTAGAATATCAAAGTTGCCAAACAGGTGTAAAAAAGCAAAACTTGTTTTTTCTTGCTAATATAGAAGATCTAAAAACTTAACTATATTGTATGATTTAAGTGGACAATTTTTCCTGCTGGTCTAGTGGCCTTACCATCACTACAAAGCAATAAGCATACCATACAACCTATTCATAACAGCAATTTTGCTTCAGAAGGAGATTTAGGTAATGTGTTTTCATTCCAACATCCCTTGATACATTCAGTATCAGTACCACACTTTACAGTATTGTAGGTGTTCAGTTAAATTGGTTTACTGCCACCTGCAGCACATAATTACCCTTAAAATGCGCTCAACGGTAAAACTGCTCCAAAGTGCATAATTACACTTTATCTTTGCCTATTGTTGGCTAAGCTGTGACGTCTTACCCCCATCTGAACGGAATTATTCTGTCAAGCAATGTGCCCAAAGCCTATAATGTACACATTATATGACCATTAACCAGCTGGACTAAAGACATTAACTGAGATGAAAAAGACAACTCTCACTTCTTCAGCCTTCATTTCACATAACATGCTACGCAGGGAATTTCTACATGCTAGTAAATTCACTCAAACTGAAATTATTAGAGGGTAAGTTCAACTTTTCATGAAAAATTAAAAGGTAAACTAACTCCAAATATCCTGGTCACCCCTCTGGACCCTACTGCACATATTAACCGTGATGCCCTGTGCAGAAGAAGAAGCCTCAGATGCACTTCTCATTGATCAGAATGACCATGTGGCTGCACTGACCAAGGAGGACTCACCATTGCATGCAATTTCATGGATACTCCAGGGCTGTGTATTGCAGTGTAGGTTGTATGGAACACTTCTCCGGCACAATCAGGCATCACAGCTGCTATGTACAGTGAAGTCTGGAGGGGTGTCCAGGATATTTGGAATTAGTTCACCATTTCATTTTTTGTGAAAAGTTGGATTTACCCCTCTAAAGCTCGATGGTCAGTATGATAGCCAGTAAACCAGAAGGACATCAGCAAAAGCAGCTGTATTTTTGACAGGTTTCTTTTAAAGAGACTCTGTCACTTTGCCCATTTAGTTCAAAGAAACAGATTTTCTTGTTGGAAGATCCCATACCCACGGCCACTGATGCTTACCTTCTCCATGCTTTACTAGTCTAATACCAAAGTTGGCCATGTAGGCAATGGCCCTAAATAAATGGCACCTAATACTTTTGGACCCGCATCAATCTACTGGTTATGTGAAATCATATATTACATAGTTTTAAACCCTGCGAACAGACTCCTAAGCGTACACTTTTTCCTATGTTTTACTGAGGCCCCCTCAAGAATCCTATTAACTGGCTAGGTTGACCTCTATGTCCACATTTTTTTTTGATCCATTTCATATATGCCAAACTAATGTCAGAAAATGACGTGTGTAATGCAACGTTTAAAATGCTTTGAATGTACTGTCTTACAAGACACTTTCACAGTTTCACATACCATTATACCTCCCATAACCAGTTTCTCTGATCACACTACCGGTAGCTCTCTAATAGGTTTGTCTTTTAGTTCACATACATTTAGATTCTTTTGCTTTTAAAATATTTAGATTCTGCCTTGTGTAACCCTCTTATTCAAGTCTGTTTCTGTCTCTTTCTATATTTTGGCTATAATGTATCCCTGAAATAAATGTTAAAACAGTCAATTCAGTCCTAACATATAACCACAAGGGTAAAATGGGTGGCACTACTTAATGGTGTATGGGGTTCAAGAACCTTAACTTCTACTTCCTTTATTTTCTATCTGTACATATTAAGACAGCATTTGCCTTTCCTTTACATCCATTTTCTTTTCTGTTTGCTTCCGCTAGTGGCCCTATAAAACATTCAGAATCGTATTTGTGTTATAAAAATATGAGCACCTTAAAGGCTAAGGCCAGTCAAAGATATAGGAACTCTAATTGACAGGTATTCATTTTTGGCACAGAGATCTTGAGGCTGCAAGATTGTGTTTGTTCCAGTGCCAAATAAGATGAACAAGAGAACAGGGGGGGGGGGGGCGGGTGTTGGGTAGAGGGTATTTTAAATGTTAGTTGATTGGTAACCCTTGGGTTTAGGCTAAATGTGAAGTTTGAGCTTTAAAGGCTTTTCAACATTTTATACATTGTTTCTTGTTACCCCCAAATTTAGGGTGGAACATGAAACATGGTTTAAAGCACTGGCCTCCCTTCCCTACTTACCTGAATTGCAGGGTGCTTCTACCAGGGGAATCCTGTGATTTTTTTTATTTTTATTAAAAAAAATTGTATTGTGGCTGTGTGTGGCTTCACCCATCCAGGTTTGTTATTGTGTTTTAATAATACAAGTTACAGTACTACAAGTCCCATTTGCCATCGGAGCAGATTGGAAATTTGCACAGTGCACTGGCTATTTCTCCAGCCTTACCACTAAGTAGTTCAACTGCATGTCCTCCAGCCAGGTCCGTGTCACTGTAAGGACCCGAGTTTGAGGGAAAGTTTTGCAAAATTCTGTGCACTGCACCATGACACATTGATTGCAAGGCCAATGCTATGCAGGATTTATTGCAAAAAATCAGTAAATGCACTTCTTCTCTAATATATCAGTGCTAGTGCATTTACTTCATTTTTGCAAAAGGTGTACTTAGGGTTTGGTTAAATGTTATGGTGAGATTAACTGTTATGCCTAGTACACAAGACCGGGATTCCCGACAGGAAAAGATCCGTTGGAAATCCCGAGGGGAAAACCGAGAGCCTTCTCTCTACTTTTCCCCCCTACAGACGATCGGTTTTCTCGTCAGGAAAACTCAGAAGAGAGCTTTTCCTCGGGAATCCCGACCCTGTGTTTGCTCCATCTGAGTTTTTCCCCACAGGAAAACGGCCAAAAATGGCCATTTTCTGCTACACACGGCCGGGTATTCTGATGGGAAAAAGTCAGTCGGGAAACCCGCCGGGAAAAAAGAGAGCTGGTTCTCTTTTTTTAGCTGGCCGATTTTGGAATTCCTGGTCAAAAGCTCTCCTCACAGTTTTCCCGTCAGGAAACCCGGTCGTGTGTACAGAGCATTACGGTCAAGTTAAAGTGGAACTCTCTCAACCAACACTGACTTTTTTAATCCTTATGCTGCTAGGATTAGTAAATAGATAGGAAAAGTTTATCATATTTACTTGTTTTAAATTTAGAAACTAACAGCGCTGTGCTCCTTTAGCACAAAAATGAATGCCCTGCATTGCTAAATTAGGTCATTAGTTGATTTAATCATTTCCCTGTTGGGATTGATAAAATATTCTGAATCTGATTTATTTAAATTGGCCATAAGGTGATTCACATGAGTCTTATTATGAAGGACTAGATAACTAGAGGTCACCTATTTATTTGCTGATGTCACCAGCAATAACTAAGCGAAATAAAGATCCAACAAATTATCATAAAGCTTAGTGGCTCCCTAGTTACTGCAGTCTGCCCAGTCCTTGTTTTGGGGGAAATGTTCGTAAATGAAATGTTTTACTGAAAATAACAGCTCACTGCTGTAGCAAATTCGATCATGATTTGCTGGGGTTTTTGCCTTCCTCTGGATCAACTGTGGGTATAGGATTGTGTATATAGGATTTTTTTTTTTTTTCTTCTTATTGGTTGAACTAGATGGACTTTTTCAACCTAACTATGTATTGTAACTATGTAACACTCAGTACCATATAACAGAAACAGAGTTGTCAACCATCAGAAAATTTACTGATAGTTTGTAAAAATCTGTGACTTTTAGAACTGTCCGTAAATATCAGGGGCTGATAATTTGTCATGTTGTTCTGACTTTTGTGTAAATCAGGCAAATTGCTTGTTATTGAACATTGCCAGTGTTTCCATATCATCTTTATACTGTTTAAATATCGACTGTCTTCGTTTTTAAAAGGAGTTCTGACATTTTTGAGGTTGTCAGTAAGAAAATGTGCTTCGTCAGTAAATTTCCCATGTTTTGTCAGGAAAAAATGCCGCTGGAGGTTGGCAACCCTGAACAGAAAGCACCAAAGTACAATATTACTGTTGCCTTGTCTTACCATATCTGAGTAAATTCAGAGCAAATGCCCACAGAGGAGGCAAGTGGAAACTGCTGAGAAAGGTCACTCTCTGTACATCTTGTATTATACAGCTATCCCTTTTTCTCTGCACATTACCATAAATTATATAGTCCAGTGGTAGCCGTATAAAGTCAGTGTGCCAGCATCAGAGTAATGTTTATATTTTTCTGACAGTCATTACATGAGAAGCTTTGTGACAGAATGAAAAGTAGGCATCATTCACAGATGCCTAGGGATGCATGATATATGTCTAGGGACTTGTGATTGCCAGTTTATTGGTTGGGTGTAACATCTCTATTTCTGAAATTCTACAGCATTACTAGTGAGAAAAAGAAACTTCCTGTTTTTAGCTGTTGTAAATAATATAAAGAGCTGACAGGTCTTATCAGACAGTAAATCAGGAAATACTTTTCAATAATCCAAAATTCAAGGATACATTTCCAACTTGTCAGTGGGAAATACTGTACTACGAACAGTTGCTAAAAACCCAACAGTGCAATTCTGAAATTAAAAAAAAGCTATTTGACTTCTTAGGAAAATACCTGTGCTGTATGCAATGAGCAAGACTTTTTTTACAGATTTAATGTACACAGATATCTAGAGGCTGCAATGTCTTCTAGCTTAAAATCCCAGGCGCTTTCCCATGCCTGGGGAGCCAGAGGTAACTTGTACAGGTGCCCATACAAGAGCATAGCTCCCAACTGTCCCTGATCCCTCTGTCCCTCTTTCCTCCTAATTTTTCCCTCTTTTTTGGTCTGATCTATATAGTTGTATACAAGGCTAGGACAAGGGGTAGGTGGGAGGGGTGGCTGCCCTGGGTGCAATTTTTTACTGTAAGCATGGGGGGGCCTTCCTTCTGTTACAAGGCTGACAGAAGTAGTGACAGCAGCCGTGATTTTGGAAAGCGAGAGACTGTTGGGCGTAGAATCCCCTAAGCTTGTACATCATGAACGGAGGGGCGCAGTTTGGCCCTGGGCATTGGATGGCCTTTTCCTGCCACTGGTTGTATATAAAATGCACTTTTTATCTTCCAAAAAGTGTTTCCAAGTGATAAACCTTTCATCCAATTTCTAAATTGCTTCATTTGTAAATTGCAAAAGCCAGTATAAAGGAATAGTAGTGGTAAAAAAAAAAAAATCACTTGTGGGTTTAACTAATCATTTTTTTGGGGTATAATTCTCCTTAATGTGGGGTTGGCAGGGGGTGTGTCCTATGCTTACATACTTTTGCTAATAGGTGTCCCTTGTTCCCATCTCAAAAAGTTGGGAAGTATGCAAGTGAATGGCTGTACAATGCCATACTCATTTAAACGCAGATGGCTTGCGCACCAACAGTTGCCCCTGCATGTACGTATGACACATTTCCCTGAACATGGTACTTTCATGCTGGATGTGCATGTGTGCGTAAATGGCCATGCACAAACGTTGGTTTTACAAAGCCACATGCAGCCAATCACTTGTATAGGCAGCTGTGCACCACAAATGCAACTCACTAAAAGCAGGTAAGCCCTGTTTTTTTTGTGTGATTCTTTCATGTATGCAACAATAGTCAGTCACGTTACAGGAAAACAGGTAGACTATTGCATCATATAGGAATCAGTACAAACTTACAATCTTCATGATGCAGGTGGCTCGCGGAATGTAGACTGCCACGACTCTGGAAGGCTCTTATACGAAATTGCTTTTAATAAGAAACACAATGAGAGAAAGATAAAACTTAGTAAAGGTCATAGCCTAAAGATAAGCATTTGGCTGAAGCAGCGATGGGGAATTTAAGCTGGAAGACTCTGCAGCCTCTAGATGTCTGTGTGCATGAGGCCCAACTTGAAAAAACTGTACAAAGGCATAAACTCTCAGCATTTATAAAGTGTGGCATAAAGAAGAACTTTACATCTTAATCCCTCTGATCACAAGGAAGTTATATATACGCTGGACCTTTCTGGAAACACAATTAGCCCATACCACAACATAGGAACAGCATCACTACCACTGGGCCATTATCATAGCTTAGAGGTTGAATTGGTAAGCAATTTGATACTTAGCTCCTCCAGGCCCTAGGATAAGGATTGAAGTTTGGATTATGACCTGTTGACATGCCATACTCTGATCTAGTATCCAAAGGTAGAGATCGAACATTGCTTATAGAGTGTGTACTTGAATATGGATGCCTGAGCTGGTAACCACATTGCAAAGATGGTGCAGACACTACATTTTTTGGTACTGTTGAAATACTATTACGCTTATTTTCAGATAAGCCTCTGTAGAGACCTGTGCTTGGTACATTGGAGGTGGTCTTCCAAGCTGCTGGAGGTCCTGGTAAAGTCTTTCTACGCGCAGCAGACACTACATTGGAAGATACTGACTCATGTAAACTTTGTGGCAGAAATGCATCATCCACAAACCCTAGTGGGGACTTGGCTGCCGCTTCCCATGGAGTTAACTTCTTCTCTGGTGTTTCTGGTGTTGTGGCTGATTTTCCCACGTATCCTGGCGCTGGCTGAAAAAGCATGGGCGATATCGGTGAGCCAAATGGTTGTGAACTGGCAGATGAAAGGCTCCTAGCAGGGAAGGACATAGATCTTCCATCATCTCTTTCCTAGATGAAACAAAATCAGGAACAATTCATACTTTTATATATTGTACTTAATCAGATACAATTATACAATATTATCATAAAAAAAACAACCTCACTTGAGCATAAATACAAACACAATATCATAAATACATACATAGAACTATAGACACATTTTTCCTCCACTTCCTGTCCCATACAGAAACAGAAAGTGAGAGGAAATCCCTACAAAATAAGGGAATTCCTTGGGGATCCCCAGGTCACCAGAACTAGTGTCTCCATTGGAAGATTCCCCCTCTATTAATTTTTTGAGGACAACCCAGAATTTAGGATCTTAATTTACTTTTGCTTTCAACTATAATGGTAAACAGGACAATAGAAAGGGTGAATCTCCCTAATGAGGGCACAGGCTGCAAACAAAACCTGACAGGTGTTCTAATCTCTTCCCATTCTATCCAAAATTACAAAATAAAGATTTGCCTTTTAGTTGTACTTTAATTTGCAAAGTGAAAATTCTTTCTTGGTTAATAAACCCCAATGAGTCACTGACGCACAACAAGTATGCAAGCCAGTAGTACTTACTACTCATTTGACTACTTGCTTAATGCTTGCTGTATATCAGCAATGCAAGTACTGAAGCATATCAATTAGCTTTTATAACCTACACATTTCAATCACTACAGTTCTCTTTTAGTTTTTTTTACCCTTTAATCCAAATACAGAAAATGTAATATATCGGTACTAATATTTCCCTTTTACTCTTTGCATTCATTAATATAACATTGATTTTGACAGTAAGAGCTTCTTTAGTAAATGAACAAAAAGAAGAACGGTTATTTAGGTTAAATGTAATGTCACTGACCTAATTAGGAAATAAGCTTGTAACATGAAGAACCAGTCAACTAACATTAGTGTGTGACAGACCTAGTTAGGAGGATGCTCATTATGTTCTCAGCAGGATACAAGGATAAACTGGGATAGTAGAGCAGAGACTGCCATTGGCAGCACACACATGAGGCTTTATGGAGTCGTGTTTACAATTAGCTAGAGCACAGGTCATATGGAAGGTTGAATACAGAACACAACTTTATTCTTTGTGTTATATGTGTCCTATTTTATTATTTCTAGAAACTGACAAACTCAACTCGTTGTCATTGATCCCTTGCAGCACTGGGATCCTCAATTCAAGGCCCGGTTAGAATACTATCTACATGCGGTTTGCATGTGCTCCCTGTGCTTGTATGGGCTTTCCAAGGATACGCCAGCTTTCTCCCACACTCCAAACACCCTGGCAGGTTCATTGGCTCCTGTATAAAATTGGCTCTAGTATGATATTCTATTGAGCATGCTCAGGATGGCTGCCCCGACAGTTGATAAATCGCTTAGAGCATCAGTCCCCAACCTTTTTGGCACCAGGGACTGGCTTAGTGGCAGCCAATTTTTTCATGGATCCGGCGGGGGGGGGGGGGGGGGTACGAATATTAACAGAGTCGGCCCTCAGACCCCTTCATGCCACAACCCCCCTTTACAGCACAGTCCCTCCTTTATATCAGTGTAATGTTCAACAAGCCCCATTTACATCACAGTTCCCCCTTTAAAGCTGTTCCACAGTATCCTCAGTTCTCCTTCACATGACAGCCCTCTTTTTATTACAGCGTCCCTTTACAGTGCAGTCCCCTTTAGATCACAGTGCCCCTTTACAGTGCAAACCCCTTTAAATGAATGTAATGAGGACTGCACTTTAAGGGGGTACTGTGATGTACAGGGGACTGCACTGTAATAATTACAGTGCCCATTTATAGTGCAGTCCTCTTTATACCACAGTGCCCCTAGCAATCACAGTCCCCCATCACAGTGCCCCTTGCATTTATGAGTCATGCCCATCCCCCCCTTTTCTCTCTAACATCAAAGTGCCCCCTTTTAACTTCTGACTCCCCTGCACAGTCCTACCTTTGGCAGGGCAGAGGCAGTTATGCGCCTGTGTGTCCTCTCCCGCATATCCCGCCCGGCCGCCGATATCATTCCTTTTAGCAGGGTAGGGGGCAGGAGGAGCTGCAGATCTGAACGGAGGAGGGGAGCTGCCCAACTTATCATGTTAACAAGCTGGTAATTACCGGCTTGTTAATATGACAAGCCTCCCGCTCTCTGTACATATCCCCAGCATGGAGATGTGGGAGAGCAGGAGGTGAGCGGTGACCATGGTCCGTGATAGTTCTGTGCAGACCGCAGTTGCCGATCACCTCCTGCTGTACAGTCATCAACAGGCAGCAGATTGGTACTGGTCCGCAGCCCGGGGGTTGAGGACCCCTGGCTTAAATTTCCCATGGAGAAAAGCACTAAAAAATTATAAATTAATTAGTACAGGAGTTGCCATTGTGGACTTGTTTTTCAAGGTGTTGGTTCCAGGGTTATTATCATTATCTTTGATGCATTCCTTTTGCCCTTTTCTCATGAGCAAAACTAAGTGGGTGTGGAGCATTTTTACCCCAACGTATCCACTAGTTAAAAGCAGGCAATGGCTGACGGACAGTCACATACACATTGCTGCAACCAGCAAAAAAAAAACAAAAGTAGGGCATATCACGTTCAATGGGTGAATGAGGCCATGCTGCAACTGCAACCAAGTTAGTAGTTAGGCCAATGTGAAAAAGTCCTTAGTGAGTCACTGACCAGGAATAAGGGGTATTCCAATGCTGGATATATAAATATGCTTTGCAAGTCAGTAACTCGCTAAATACAGAAAGTAGAGGGAGCATCACAGCCTTGGAGCTTGTTTGTTCAAAAAGTAGTTGACAGGTTACTTTTAAAAAACTTTTTTTTATTTACGGTAAGTTTTTAAAGTAACCTGTGAGGACAGAAATAGGGAACTGACATTTCTGAAGCAGTCAGAGGGTCAAAGGTCTCCTGAAGTCTAATAGCTGGTGGCCTGTCATCTACCCGACCTCCAACCTCTGAGGTGTCAGGTACAAAGTAAGTGTAGCTAAATAAAGGGGAATATACTTTTTTGAAAATATGTAATTATAGTCATTTAAGATTGACTCTTAAGATGTGTGCACAAGCCTACTTGTGGCTGGTTCTCTTTAAAATCCCCAGCAAACTGAATTTTTCAGAACAGTAAAACTGCAAAAGAGCAACATACAAGACTATAGAGATACACAAAAAAGTAGAAAAATCTGAGCCATTGTCAATAATTTTCATGTGTATAGATGTAAACATTTGTGATACCGTTTACATGCATTGAGTGTACAGAGCAAATACAGTCAATTTGAGCTGTCTGCGTCCTAGCAACAGCAGCATGCTAGGTAGCTTAATTGAGAAGCTGCCTGCGTTCTAGCAATAGAAAAATGTTAGATGGCTTGGAAGGAAACTGCCTGCATCCTAGCAACTAAAGGTACCTAGGCAGCTTTATTGAGAAGCTGACTGAATCTTAGTATAGCGCACAGACCCCCTTTTACCTGCCTTGTTCGGCTCCTTGCAGGAAGAAGGGGGCATACCGCACCACAAGCCCGTACCCTCCTGTGTGAAGAGGTTGAGCGGTGTTGTTGATGGGTCTCCACAGTCAGAAAGTCAGAGAATGTTTCTCACCTCTATGAATGACAGAGATAAGTCCTTGCCCCCCCCCCCCCCAGTAACTTCAAGGTCCACACCCGCTGCAACTCCAACGTAGAGTTTATTTTCTTATAAAACAGTCTCTGATAATAAAGGTTGGAGCAAAAAGACAGGACAGAATAAAGTGTGGAGGAGGTCCAGACACAATCGTAACCACTTCACTGCTCAGATTCTCAAGCAGACTCAGCCCCTCTGGATAGTCTCCCTTGCTTGGGACTAGCAGCCCAAATGGTGCTCAAACTTTACCCAAGGTCTCTGCCACAGACCCGGTGAACTTGGTCTCTGCCACAGACCTGGTGAACTTGGTCACTGCCACAGACCTGGTGAACTTGGTCTCTGCCACAGACCTGGTGAACTTGGTCTCTGTTAAGGAGAAGACATCCCTCTAGAGAGTTACCGGGACCCTTCCTTCACTGTGACTTTCTCACCAGTCCCTCGGAATGGTTCCTCCCCCGGCCTCCTCATCTAAGATGCGGGTCCCCTTGCAAGGCGGCACCCTGAGATTCCTCGATCCTCGATGGGCCCCAGCCGAAGATGCTGGGCCCAAGGCCTTTGCTGCAACCTCGACCTCCGCCCCTGGGCCGAAGGTGCCCAGGGCGGACAGGAACACACACACCCTCCTGGGGTGGAGAACTAACTGAAAAATGAACCCCGACAAGCAGCGTCTGCCCCTTTTATATCCTCTCCCAGCATGCACAGCAGGCCTACCACACCCACCGTACGGCTGCCGAGAGGGGACACACAAGGTTCGACCCTGACCTACTATGGCAGCGCCACCTGCAGGCCACAGGGAACTATGCACTGACACTCTCCCTGTGTATAAAAATGGGTAATAGAACCCTGACAATTAGGGTGTTTGAGCCTAACTACCACTCAAACACTTCCCCTAAATTGAGCACCCCGCTACATTAGCAACTGAAGACGCTAGGCAGCTGATTTCAGAAGCCACCTGTGTCGTAGCAATAACAGGAGAGCACTTGCATTTTCAACATTCAGGCACTAGTGGTGTGTTGTGTGTTTTTATGCAGAAGACTCTGAGGACTATACTTGTGCATTTAGACTCTTAATTTCTTTTTAGTGTGTGGACTTTATTGTTTTGTTTATTGTTCACTATTCCCATTCAGTGAACACCTATTTTTCATTTTTGGTTTACTATTCCCAGTCAGGGAACACGAATATTTGATTGTGCACTCAGTATCTTGCTATATTGCAAGTTAATCACTTACCGGTATTCTCATTTAAGGATTTATGGGGAGTTATTTTGTATTTAGGAAGCGCAACACTGTTTTGTTTTATATATTGGGCCTTGTAGTTCTGTCCTGTCTGTGTTCTGCTATCTGAACACTGGGACTACGGGAGCTTGTAGTTCTGTCTTGGCTATTTTCTGCTATCTGAAAATTAGGACTGCTTAAACGTGTAGCTCTGTCTAGGCTGTGTTCTGGAATCTGGTTGGTGGCACTCCTGGATCCCTTTTTTTGTCAACTGTTGGAACTTGTGTGCTCTCTCTGTGCTCTTAGTTCATCAGAGGGCCCTCCTTTAACTTTTTAACTAAAGACTCATTTTTCAGTGTTGTAAAACTATCTTCTTTATAAATGTACTCCACCTCGTCAAACCATGCCCATATTTTGCAGAGAGCTATGTGCCCCACGTAGCATCTCCACGGATGTCCCTCATTCTCAGAATTGAAAGTCTGAAGATCTGGTAAACAGACAGGAGGTCATATATACTGTATTTAGCTATGGTCAAATTCAAAAGCAGTCGAATTATTGTGTACAGTTCAGAAGTACTAGTTAGTAAATGCAATGTAAAACTGGAGAGAAGTAATCAACTGTGTTTTTCCAGGTGCAACACAGTTGTGTTGTCTTAGTGCATAGAGGTGCAATTCAAAATAAATGGCACTGCATGTAACATATGTTACAGCAACACAAGCACTAATTTAATTCAATGTTACCTGTAAGCAACAAACACATATGGGAAAGATAAAAACACTTAACTTTAAGAGAGCAAATGTTCCAAGGATGAGGGCTGCTCTCCAAGACTAAAGCCTCGTACATACGGCCAGTTTTCCTGGCAAGAAAACTGTTGGGAGAGCTTTTTGCCGAGAAAACCGGCCGTGTGTATGGTTTCTCGTCGGGAAAACTGCCGGGAATCTCGACGAGAAAAATAGAGAACCTGCTCTCTATTTTTCTCGTTGGGATTCTCGGCAAGTGATTGCCGAGAAAACAGTGAGTGTGTATGCTTACCTGTCCCAGGTAAGCCCGCGCATGCTCGATGACACTTCGACACATGCGCGGTAGCTTACAAGGGTAGTGTAGGGTGAAGCAAGATGGCGGCGATGGCATCGAATGTGAAGAGCACATGCTCGTCGTAGTCGATGACGTCACCACGTTCTTGCCATTCAAAAGAACTGCGGTTCTTTTGAATGTGCCGTGCGTCCACTCGGCGAGCAAGAAAAGCTTGCCAGGAATCCCGTCAGGAAAACCAACGTTTTTTTCCTGACGGGATTCCGGGCTGTGTGAACAGGGCTTTAGACTGGAAAGGAAAATTGGCATCAATGGACACAGAACAGAAATGGGAATTCTTCAAAAAGTCTGTATGCAAACTCACTGCAAGGTATATTCCCATGGACAATAAGTTTAAAAGGCTAAAAATAAAACCTTTGTGGCTCACGGCCAAACTTAAAATGGTTCTAAATAATAAAAATAACTTTAAAAAAATATAAAAATTAAGGAACACTATCATCATTTAAATGCTACAAAGAATATAACAGAATATGTAAAAAGGAAATCAAGGACGCAAAAACTCCAAACGAACGACAGATTACAAAAGATAGTAGGACAAACTCCAAAAAATTCTTCAAATATATTAATAGTAATAAGGTCAGGTCTGAGCATGTAGGCCCTTTACAAAATAATCTGGGGACAAAGAAAAGGCTAATTTATTAAATACTTTCTTCATCTCTGTGTATACAAAAGAGCATGGGAAGCTCATGTCCATAATAGGGGTGGTATTGGCACAGCCCCAAATGATCCACAATTGTTTAAAAGTTATATGGTTCGTGGTAGACAGAATAAAGGTGGATAAAGCACTTGGGCCAGATGGCATCCACCCATGGATCCTAAAAGAATTGAGCTCTGTCATTTCGAAGACATTGTTTCAAGTTTTTAGGGACTTGTTAATGACTGGAATGGTACCACTGGATTGACGTAGGGCCAATGTGGTGCCCATATTTAAAAAGGGATCAACGTCTTTAACTAAAGACTAAAAACCTGTTAGTTTAACTTCAAAAGTCAGGAAAATACTGGAGAGTTTCATAAAAGACCACATAGATGAGTTTTTGCTGGAAAAAAATATTTTAAAGCAACAGACAGCATATATTCATGAAAGACAGAAATTGTCAAACAAACCTGATTTCTTTTTATGAGGAGGTAAGTAAAACCTTGGACAGAGGGGTGGCTGTGGACATGGTATACTTGGATTTTGCAAAAGCGTTTGACACAGTTCCCCACACATGGCTAATGTGTAAGGTAGAGTCTACAGGTTTGGAAAGATCAGTTTGTAAATGGATAGAAAACTGGCTAAAAGACAGAATTCAGAGAGTAGTGGTTAATGATTCTTACTCTGAATGGTCTAAGGTTATCAGTGGTGTACCCCAAGGTTCAGTGCTGGGACCCTTACTTTTTAATATCTTTATACATGATATATGTTCTGGGATTAAAAGTACCATTTCTGTCTTTTCAGATGACAGCAAGCTATGCAGTGGAATAACGTCCTTACAGGATGTCTCCAATTTACAAGCCGACCTCAATGCTCTGTCAAACTGGGCAACTAAGTGGCAAATGAGGTTTAATGTTGATAAATGTAAAGTTATGCACTTGGGGGCTAAGAATATGCAAGCATTATACATATTACTGGGAGTACAACTGGGGGAATCAATGGTGGAGAAGGATCTGTGGGTTTTGGTAGATCATAAGCTCAATAATAACATGCAATGCCAAACAGTGGTTTCCAAAGCGACCAAAGTCTTTTCTTGTATTAAGAGAGGTATGGACTCCAGACAGAGAGATATAATTTTTCCCCTCTACAAATCATTAGTAAGACCTCATCTGGAATATGCAGTTCAGTTTTGGGCTCCTGTTCTCAAAAAGGATATCGGGGAACTGGAGAAAGTGCAGAGAAGGGCAACCAAACTGATCAGAGGCATGGAGGAGCTCAGCTATGAGGAAAGATTAGAGGAACTGAATTTATTGTCTCCTAAGAAGAGGAGATTAAGAGGGGATATGATCAACATGTACAAATACATAAGGGGTTCATATGGTGAACTTGATGTTGAGTTATTCACTTTAAGGTCATCACAGAGGACAAGGGGGCACGCTTTACGTCTAGAGAAAAAAAGATTTCATCCTAAAATACGGAAAGGTTTCTTCACAGTAAGAGCTATGAAAATGTAGAATAGACTCCCTCCAAAGGTGGTTCTGGCCAGCTCATTAGATTGCTTTAAAAAAGGCCTGGATTCTTTCCTAAATGTACAGAATATAACTGGACTGAATACTAACATTTATAGGTAAAGTTGATCCAGGAAAAATCAGATTGCCTCTCGAGGGATCAGGGAGGAATTTTTTCCCCTGCTGTAGCTAATTGAAGCATGCTTTGCTGGGGGTTTTCACCTTCCTTTGGAACAACTGTGGGTGAAGGATTGTGTATATGGGATTGTATGATTATTTTTTTTTGGTTGAACTAGATGGACTTGTGTCTTTTTTCAACTGTAGAAAGGTCCCGGGCCTCTTTAGGCCTAATAGTAACCTCCAGAGTTAGGGACAGCTGACATCCTTCTATGTAGAGTGGGTTACAAGGCATGGTGGGTGTAGTGCAAGCTAGATTCATGGGTGCCAGACACTTCTTGAATGCAAAGAGATTTATTTTCTCTTGAACAGAACTGAGAGGGTTTAGGGCCAGGACACCCTTTAGTAGTTGCAATGTGATTTAGCAGACTCTGAGCTCCCAGTCTCTCTCACTAGACTTGCTGATCCATTGCCACTGGATCTCCTAAACTCTTCCAACCCTCTCACTGAGTATGTTCCTCAAGCGTCACCACCGCGTCCCTGCTGGGTCCCTATCTTGGCACTCACAGATACTCCTCAAGTGTCACCCCACTGGCCTGCTCGGTCCCTGGCTTGGCACACAAGGCTGCTCTGCAAGTATCACCTCCACTGACTGGGTCCCTTGGCTTGACACCTGCTGAAGTTTCCCAATTCTTCACTATACCCGGTAGGTGAGAATACTGCTCCAGTACTTGCTTCAGTTACTCACTGTGGTCCCTGGTAACAAGGTGGTTGGTCCTTTAGTAGCGACAGGTTCTCCGGCCGGCAGAACCCTCACTTATGGTTGGACTGCAAGCTGCAGTCCCAACCCAATGCCTTGCTTCTGGATAGGCCCTCAGACAACCTAGCAGCCAGATGTCCCCGGGATAGGCCTAAGGCTCTGGCCTAGCAGCCCGGGGCAGCAGAACACATCCACCCAGACAGCCGTCCAGGTGGCACAGAACACAGATCACCTGACCTCACCCAAACACAGTGGGGATCGAAAGTTTGGGCACCCCAGGTAAAAATGTGTATTAATGTGCATAACGAAGCCAAGGAAAGATGGAAAAATCTCCAAATGGCATCAAATTACAGATTAGACATTCTTATAATATGTCAAAAAAAGTTAGATTTTATTTCCATCATTTACACTTTCAAAATTACAGAAAACAAAAAAATGGCGTCTGCAAAAGTTTGGGCACCCTGCAGAGTTAATATCTTGTACTGCCCCCTTTGGCAAGTATCACAGCTTGTAAACGCTTTTTGTAGCCAGCCAAGAGTCTTTCAATTCTTGTTTGAGGTATCTTTGCCCATTCTTCCTTACAAAAGTCTTCCAGTTCTTTGAGATTTCTGGGCTGTCTGTCACGCACTGCTCTTTTAAGGTCTATCCATAGGTTTTCAATAATGTTGAGGTCAGGAGATTGTGAAGGCCATGGCAAAACCTTCAGTTTACGCCTCTTGATGTAATCCCCCGTGGATTTTGAGATGTGTTTAGGATCAATATCCATTTGTAGAAGCCATCCTCTCTTTAACTTCAGCTTTTTCACAGATGCATGAAGTTACCATCCAAAATTTGCTGAAATTTTATTGAATCCATTTTTCCTTCTACTCGTGAAATGTTCCCTGTGCCACTGGCTGCAATACAACCCCAAAGCATGATTGATCAGTGGCGTCACTAGGGTTGGTGTCACCCGGTGCGAAAAAAAATGGTGTCACCCCCCAACAACTATAGTCCCCCCTCAGTACAGACCCCCCTCCACTAACTACAGACCTCACTCCCACAGTATAGATCCCCTCCCTCAGTACAAACCCGCTCCACTAAGTACAGACTCCCCGCCATCAATATAGACCCGCCTCCCTCAGTATGAACCTCCCCCTCAGTACAGACCGCTCCATCAGTACAGACACCCCCACCTCAGTGCAGACCCCCTCAGTTACAGACACCCCCTCAGTTACAGACACCCCCCTCAGTTACAGACACCCCCCTCAGTTACAGACCCCCCTCGTACAGACACCCCCCTCAGTACAGACACCTCCCTCAGTAACAGACCCCCCTCAGTAACAGACACCCCCTCAGTTACAGACCCCCCTCAGTTACAGACCCCCCCTCAGTTACAGACCCCCCCTCAGTACAGACACCCCCTCAGTACAGAAACCCCCCTCAGTACAGACCCCCCCTCAGTACAGACCCCCCCTCAGTACAGACACCCCCCTCAGTACAGACACCCCCCTCAGTACCAGACCCCCCTCAGTACAGACACCCCCTCAGTTACAGCCCCCCCCCCTGGTGCAAGCTTCCCCTTGTACAGACCCCAGCAGTACAGACACCCCCTCCCCCATCAGTAAAGATTCCCCCCTTACCTTACAGACCTCAGAACAGAGCGGCAGTTACACACAGCGGTGTGTCTCTCGAGGGCGGGCTCTTCCTCCTCCTCTGTGGATGTAAACAGAGAGGAGGCAGAGGGGGCGGCGGCTTCCTTCCGCTCCGCTGAGGGACACAGCCGAAGCGTGAGCCTAAGGCACAGGGCAGCGGGCAGGCGGGCGATGTCAGTGTGGTGCCGCTGCGCTACCCACGGGTGTCACCCCTCTGGTGGGTGTCACCCGGGTGCGGCCCGCCCCCCCCCCACACCTGGCTAGCAACGCTAGTGTGATTGATCCACCCCCATGCTTAACAGTTCTTTTCATTAAATTCTGTGCCCTTTCTTCTCCAAGCATACCTTTGCTCATTCCGGCCCAAAAAGTTATATTTTAACCTCATCGGTCCTGTTGTGTTACACTATGTGATTATTCTTGCTCTGTGTCTTTAAGATCTCTCCCCTTCTTTCTAGCTGAACTCTCTCTCTCACCGTAGTTCTTTATATATCTCCTCCACTTCCTGATTCTGGTCATTCTCCTGTATATCTTCCATGCTAAACATCTTACATGTGGCTTACAACTGCAACGTTTTTCTACCTATGAATATCCATCATTAAACGGAACATTCGAAAGGATTCATCGTCTGTCGTCCTAACTGTGAGTTTATTCATTGAGTTAAACTGCCTGTATCGATGCAAGGGATGAATATCAAACCAGCTTGAGTAAGGCCTACTTAAACCTGGAGATGAACTTTATCGCTTTGTAGTTGAGACAGAACAGTAGAAAAACGGAGTTTCACAGCCTAATTACAAGATTTCTGCATGTCAGTACTGAAACAGACAAGATTTACTGCCCTCATAGCAAGACAGAAGGGACAGAGCAGCACATGGCAGCCTTATAGCCTGAGACAATCTGCACAGTGTCATATTTCAGCACACAGATCCTGCCTGCTTTCACAGTCAGTCTGCTATCATGAGTGACCAAGCTTCTGCATGTGAACTCACATCTACCTCCCCACAAGTTCCTGAAGAAACTGAGTTACCCAAATGCTCAGTTAAACCCACTTGGAAAGTAATGGAGAATTATGAAGCTTCAAGGACTGAATTGTCAAATAGCTTGGAATTAGTCTGGGAGAAAATCCTTGCTGAAGCCAATACAGTGTCTGTTGAACGTGAACTACTGACACTAGAGGGCGCCATTAAACAACTTTCTGCCTCATATGAGCTGTATCAGCTTACCAGCATCAAATTCACTAATGTCTTACAAAACATGAAGTCAGAAAATGCGATGATGCAATTAAAGCGCGTCAATGCTCTCAATATTGAAAGAGACAGTTTTATCCAGCAAACCAGATTAAAGGCAGAAGCAAAAATAAAGCTGTTACAGGACACTGCATCTCACAGATCTGTTTCCACCAGACGTTCTAAAAACTCGTCAAGATCCCATAGTTCAAGATACTCAACACTCAGTGAGCGACTTATTAATGCCCGCGCTGAAGTGGAAGCCAGCAAAGTGCAGGTAGCATATGCAGAAAAAAGAGCAGAGTTGGAAGCGCAGTCAGCACGTCAAAGGGCAGAGTTGGAAGCGCAGTCAGCACGTCAAAGGGCAGAGTTGGAAGCGCAGTCAGCACGACAAAGAGCAACAATGGAAACCTTAAATGAACAGTGTAAACATGACGCAGCTATGGCAAAGCTAAGGGTCCTACAGCAAGCTATCAGTGCAGACGAAGGTGCAAGTGAGAAAGACAGCATTAACCTAAACATAGCAGATATGGAAGACCCCCTCAAACGCACTAAAGACTATGTCCTAAGCCACTGCAGTGCACACTCCATTGTCTCCAATGCTCCCGACTACATAGAGACTCCTTCACAGCTTCAAGTTAAAGAGGTTCCAGCAACTTCCTGCACTCAAAATCACTCCACTGCATTTCCTACCTGCCTACCTTGCCTGCCTTCATACGTCACAGAGCATCAGCGCAAGCTTCAAGCAAGTCATCAATCTCCAGTCATTGGTACAGCCTTGAATCAACGTACCATTGGAACAACTGACTTCAAGCAAGCAACTCACCTGGATGCATCTGCTGCACCATATTTCCCTGTGTCCTTTAACAACAATGTCAAAGATAACGCAATCAGCACCATACAGCCAACAGCATCTCACATAAAGGCGGAGACAACTGAGACAGAAGAGTTTGTGAGGTACATGCTTCGCAGAGAGCTCACAAAGACTGGTCTTACAAGTTTTGATGACCAACCTGAGAACTACAGAAGTTGGAAATGTGCCTTCAGAACTACAATCAGCAATATTGGCATTACAGCTGATCAAGAATTGAATCTGCTGATCAAATGGCTTGGTCCTCTATCTGCTGCACGTGTTAAGCCATTAAGATCGGTTTTCATTGACAATCCTACTGCAGGCCTCACAGCTGCATGGGAGCAACTAGAGCAAAGTTATGGCAGTCCAGAAGCTATAGAAAATGCTTTGTTCATGCGTCTGGAAACTTTCCCAAAGATATCCGGTAAGGACAACAAGGAGTTCCAGAGACTGAGTGACCTTCTCCTTGAGCTTCAGCTAGCCAAGACAGACCCAAAACTACCTGGACTCAGTTACCTTGACACTCCAAGAGGGGTAAACCCAATTGTCTCCAAGCTCCCGTATGGTTTGCAAGAGAAATGGACTGCACTAGGGTCATCATCATACAAAAGAGAGAACAAGGTTTCCTTCCTTCCATTCTCTTTCTTCTGTGAATTCATCAGGAAAATTGCAGAGACCAAGAACGATCCAAGTTTTTCCTACGGTGAGTACAGCCTCTTCTCACCCTTTCCTAAGAGTACCAGTCTTCAGGGCAACTATAGAAACCATAGAGGCCCAGTGTGCGTGAAAAAGACTGACATCCTTCCCACTCCTACCACAGTTCTGGCCACGAACAAACAGAGTAGGAAGATTGAAAACCCTAACAGAGAGTGTCCCATACACAAGAAGCCACACCCCCTCAATAAATGTATCGGCTTTAGGAAAAAGCCTCTGGAAGAGCGCAAGGAGCTTTTAAAAACATTTGGGGTATGTTTCAGGTGCTGTGCTTCTGCAGAACATTTTGCAAGGGACTGTAATGTGTCCATCAAGTGCATAGAGTGTGGCTCTGGGGAACATGTGCAGGCCCTCCATCCTCTTGAGCCCAGCTCTGCACAACCTGCCAACGATCCTCCCAGGTTAACGCATGGCGGGGAGAATACAGACCAAGTGCCTAATTCTACCATCATTTCTTCATCCTGCACTGAAGTTTGTGGAGAAGACCTCTGTGGTAAGTCCTGTGCTAAGATATGCTTGGTGAACATATACCACAAGGATCAACCAGAAAAGTCTCTAAAGGCATATGCTATCTTAGACGATCAGAGCAATCGATCACTTGCAAAATCGGAATTGTTCAATCTATTTGAAATAAAAGGCGAAGCTCATCCTTACACCTTGGGTACCTGTAGTGGAACTATAGAGGTTTCTGGAAGAAGGGCTCATGGACTCATGGTATCTTCTCTCAAAGGTAACTTGCAATTATCCTTACCTACACTTGTTGAGTGCAATCAGATACCTGCTAACAGGGAAGAAATCCCTACTCCAGCTGCTGCTTTCCATCACCCTCACCTCAAGGTAATAGCAAATGAGATACCGCCGCTTGACAAAGATGCTCAGATCCTTCTTCTGTTAGGAAGAGACATTCTAAGAGTTCACAAGGTACACAGACAAGTCAGTGGACCCCCAGAAGCCCCATTTGCCCAGCGCACGGATCTAGGGTGGGTCATCATAGGCAATGTCTGCATAGGCAAAATGAAAAGACCTACCAACATTTCGTCATTCAAGACAAATGTTCTGCCAAATGGCCGAAACACTTACTTTGAGCCATGCCCACATCACTACTGGGTGAAAGAGAAGATAGCCAGCCACGAATGGCAACATGGTATCTCAGGTGACACAAGCCCTTTCTCCTGCCATGATGGCGACTTCGGCTCTACAGTGTTTAATGCAACCAGTGAAGATGACATACTGGCTCCTTCAATGGAAGACAAAGAATTCATCAAGGTAATGGACAATGAGTTCTTTCAAGATGACTCCAATAACTGGGTAGCACCCCTACCCTTTCGTCTCCCAAGAGAGAGATTGCCCAACAACTTACAGCAGGCCATCAGTAGATTCTCCTCCTTAAAGCGAAACTTAAGCAGGAAACCAGACATGCAAAAGCACTTTGTGGACTTTATGCAAAATTTATTTGACAGAGATCATGCAGAGCCTGCTCCCCCACTAAAGGAGGGAGAAGAATGCTGGTACCTTCCATCCTTTGGCGTGTATCACCCACGCAAACCAGACCAAATCAGAGTTGTCTTTGATTCCAGTGCTCAGCACGAAGGTGTTTCTCTTAACAACATGCTCCTTACTGAACAACAGTCTAATAGGAGTCTTGATTCGTTTCAGACAAGAGCCTGTAGCAGTAATGGCCGACATTCAACAGATGTTTCACTGCTTCATCGTCAGAGAAGACAACAGAAACTACCTCAGGTTTCTATGGCACAAAGACAATGACCTCAACAAGGAAGTTATAGATTATCGCATGAAGGTACATGTCTTCGGTAACAGTCCTTCCCCAGCAGTGGCAACTTATGGGCTAAGGAAAACAGCTCAGACTGGAGAAGTTGAATATGGATCTGATGCCCGTCAATTTGTTGAAAGAAACTTCTACGTTGACGACGCACTTAAGTCCTTTCCAACTGCTAAAGAAGCAATTGATCTTCTCACCAGAACAAAGGAGATGCTGTCTGTAGCAAACCTTAGACTGCACAAGATTATATCCAACAGCCAGGAACTTATGAATGCCTTTCACTCTGAGGACTATGCCACTAGTCTAAAAAACCTTGACTTAGGTACAGATGTGCCTCCTGTACAGCGAAGTCTGTGTTTGTTGTGGAACATCAAGCAAGACAAATTCACCTTCCAAGTGTCAACTTGTGACAAACCCTTCACTAAGAGAGGAGTCCTGTCCGTGGTGAATAGCATCTATGACCCACTGGGTTTCCTTGCTCCAGTTACCATTCAAGGTAAGATTTTACTAAGACAGTTGTCTACTGAGAACATAGACTGGGATACTCCCTTGCCTAGTGAGAATCAACACAAGTGGGAAAGGTGGAGATATTCTTTGAAGTCACTAGAAAAACTTCAGATTCCCCGTTGCTATGTTCCGGGTTCCATTTCAACTGCTAACCGGAGAGAGATTCATATTTTCTCTGATGCATCAGTTGAAGCTATTGCTGCAGTAGCCTATTTGAAGACCTCTGAACTGAATGGAGAATCACACTGTAGTTTTGTCCTAGGCAAGGCAAAACTCACACCCAAGCCTGCACATACCATACCAAGACTTGAACTTTTTGCAGCCGTGCTAGCAGTAGAAATTGCAGAGGTCATACGAAGTGAAATGGACACTACAATTGATTCTTTCACCTTCTATACAGACAGTAAGGTAGAACTTGGTTACATAAACAACCAAACAAAACAATTTTATGTGTACGTCAGCAACAGGGTTGAACGTATCAAGAGATTCTCTCTACCAAGTCAATGGCATCACGTTCCCACTGAACTCAACCCAGCTGACTGTGGGACCAGAGCCGTGTCACCTGCCGCTCTTCAGGACAGCTTATGGCTGTCACCTCCAAGGTTTCTGTGTGAGGACTCTTACTTACTCCCTATTGACACCACCTATGGGCTAGTAAACCCTGAAGATAAGGAAATAAGAACTGTGAACACCTCACTCCACACTTCTGTAAGTACAAAACAGAAGCTGCGGTCACACCATTACGAGCATCAATGGAAGCAGGTGCAGCATCTAGCCAATGTGTTCTGGCATCGCTGGAAGAAAAAGTATCTTCACCACCTTCAAGGTCGTAACAAATGGCAAGCATCTAAGCCGAATCTTAAGGTTGGAGACCTCATCCTTCTAAAAGACAAGGAAGTTTGTCGGAATGAGTGGCCTATGGGTCTTATTACTAAAGAAATGCCCAGCGACGATAACAAAGTCCGGAAGGTAGAAGTCAAGGTAACCAAGGGAGGATCGACACAAACCTTTAGTCGACCAATTACAGAGTTAGTACTCTTTTTGCCAGGTGAGTGACTTGTGCAAGGACTAGCCATGCTGTTGGCACGGCGGGGAGTACATTGCTGCCATCTACAGGTTCTACTCAGAACTTTGGAATTATTTGAAGACATCATACTGTGACTTTATGTTCTTCATCCTGTTGAACTTACGTTTATTATTTGCTTGTTGCATGTTTTTCATTACAGGTTCCAGGACATTCGTCAGTATTGGACTTTTTGAAAATATATATTTTAGTTCGAGGTTATGAAATCTAAAGATTTCAGACGGGGAGTGTTGTGTTACACTATGTGATTATTCTTGCTCTGTGTCTTTAAGATCTCTCCCCTTCTTTCTAGCTGAACTCTCTCTCTCACCTTGGTTCTTTATATATCTCCTCCACTTCCTGATTCTGGTCATTCTCCTGTATATCTTCAATGCTAAACATCTTACATGTGGCTTACAACTGCAACGTTTTTCTACCTATGAATATCCATCATTAAACGGAACATTCGAAAGGATTCATCGTCTGTCGTCCTAACTGTGAGTTTATTCATTGAGTTAAACTGCCTGTATCGATGCAAGGGATGAATATCAAACCAGCTTGAGTAAGGCCTACTTAAACCTGGAGATGAACTTTATCGCTTTGTAGTTGAGACAGAACAGGTCCACAGAACTTGTTTCCAAAATGCCTCAGGCTTGTCTATTAGTTCATTTGCAAAGTTCAAACGCTGATTTTTGTGGTGAGGACCTAGAAGAGGTTTTCTTCTGAGGACTCTTCCATGAAGACCATATTTGTACAAGTATCTCTTTATAGTGGAATAGTGTACCACAACTCCAGTGTCTGCCAGATCTTTCTGGAGGGATCGTGCAGTCAAACGTGGGTTTTGAATTGCTTTTCTCACAATCCTGCGAGCTGTTCTGTCTGATATTTTTCTTGGTCTTCCAGATCTTGCTTTAACTTCCACTGTTCCTGATGACTGCCATTTCTTAATTACATTCCGAACAGAGGATATTGACATCTGAAAACGCTTTGCTATCTCCTTATAGCCTTCTCCAGCTTTGTGAGCGTCAACTATTTTCAGTTTTCTAGACAACTGCTTAGAAGAACCCATGGTGCTGATTGTTGGGGCAAGGTCAGATGAGTCTGGCCATTTAAAACCTTTGAGATTGACATCACCTGGTCTTCCCAGACGATGATTGAGAACAATCCATGACACTGGCAGGTCTCAGCTTTGCAAAGGGGGCAGTGCATGCTATAAATTCTGCAGGGTGTCCAAACTTTTGCAGACGCCATTTTTTTGTTTTCTGTAATTTTGAAAGTGTAAATGATGGAAATAAAATCTAACTTTTTTTTTACATTATATAAGAATGTCTAATCTGTAATTTGATGCCATTTGGAGACTTTTCCATCTTTCCTTGGCTTCGTTATGCACATTAATACACATTTTTACCTGGGGTGCCCAAACTTTCGATCCCCACTGTAAATAGGTTCTCCCAGCAGGCCGAGCGACTCAAAAAGATCCCTGCCCATTGGCTGAGATACCCTATCTATTCCTAATCTGTCCTTGCTATGCCCTTGTCTTATCTAATGCCACCAGATACCTGGCCATCTAGTGACAGAAGAGAGAAGTGCAGCAATTCCAGAATTAGGGTGGAATCAATTGATCTCCTATCAATTGGCCAAGGCGACTATACCTGGCAGGTAAATTCACTAGCAACCCTGCCTAACCATCAGGGTGCTACACAGCCTAACTATGTAACTATGTAACAAACATGTAAATGAACCCCGAACCTAGAAAAACCCTGAAACTTGCATCATCATGACAGCCAAATACCTAGCATTTTCATAAATCAATCATGACAGCCAGGTAACTAGCAAAGTCAGAAATGTTAGCCTTTATATTCTTTTACTACATGGTAATACATTATGACAATTCACATACATACATGTTATACTCTGCTGCAATTATGCAGTAGGACAACAAAAGTCAGTATGTAAAAACAGACATATACAAGATCTAGTTCTGTACGGTAAGAGACAGGTGAAAATCCTGTTTTTCAGCATTGGCTTTGTGCCCAGTGAAACTGCATTCAGCATACAGCCCTACCCCTTTCCAGTTTTTTCTGCCTCTAAGGAATGCAATAGATGGAATGTCCAACAGTGGGAGCCGGCTGCAAAAACAGATCATGGAACGTTACAACCTTTTCTTTTAAATCCCACCATTTGTTTTCCGCATTAACATTTTTTAATATATGTCGTAACTGTAATATTTGTAATAGTTTAAAATCTGTACACACTATTTGATGGGAGCAGGTCTCCCCTGCCAGGAGTTATTGTTCTCCTCCAAGTGAGGTCATCTACATGATCCAGAATGCTGGAAAATCTCTGCATGCACTACTCATGAATACTCATTATTTCTACCTAATAATCCATTATGCTGGAAGATCTCAGTGGTTGATAAGGAGTACTTTGATTGCCCGTGCATCCTTCTTACGTCTCACATAATTATCCAGTATGCTGGAAAATCTCTGTAGCTGTACAACAAGCACTTTCATTGCTCATACACCCCCCCTATTGCTTATCTAAATGATCCAGTATACTAAAAAATCTCTGCATTTGATGATAAAGTGGAAGTCCAAGCACGTGATCCCGCAGCTCTCTGTACCAGAGCACTCAACAGTGGCTGGAAATTTTGGGAGTCCTGATGTTACCCACAGGTTCCCTAGCAATTGATACAGGGGAACCACAGCTTCAGGGTCATGTGATCAGACCATAGCAGATTAAAAATAGATAAGTATACAGATCTTTTTTATATACTGTAAGTTAGGCTTGTCTTCCACCTTAAGCACTTTCATTGATCATGCACCATCCTCATTGCTCATCTCCATGATCCAGCATGCTGGAAAATCTCTGTGTTGGATTGGAAGCACTTTCACTGATCATGCACCCTGCTGATTGCTCATCTCCATGATCCAGCATGCTGGAAAATCTCTGTGTTGGATTGGAAGCACTTTCGCTGATCATGCACCCTGCTGATTGCTCATCTACATGATCCAGCATGCTGGAAAATCTCTGTGTTGGATTGCAAGCACTTTGACTGATTATGCACCCTGCTTATTGCTCATGTATGTGATCCAGCATGCTGCAAAATCTCTGTGTTTAATGACAAGCACTTTCACGGATCAAGCACCATCCTCATTCCTCATCTACATCATCCAGTGTCAGGGACATGCTGGGCTTGAACCTGGGACCTTGTCTGTGTCTGGCATTGACTCTTCCAGCAGAGCTATCTGAGATGCTGGACAGTTCCCTGCCTGATCTGCTGGATAACCTATCTGATCCATTAGACTACTCTGCTTGGTGTCTGATTACTGTTGAACTCTGAACCCCTTGTTCCTCCCATGTACTTCCTATAAAAGACATTCCAGAGATGTTGCCCCTTGCGGTTTGATCTGCTTCTGTTCCCTGAGTTCCTGATTCTGTGCTTGTATCCTGGTCCTGTGTTTGACCCGGCTTCCTGACCACGCTTCTGTCTCCAGTCCTGACCTCGGCTCGTTTGACCCTGCTCAGTTATCTGCCAGTCTGCCTGTTGCCAAGATTCGGCCTGGACTTTGACTACTCTCTGCCTGCCACTTGTGATGTTTACCTTGCTTGATGTGTATGACCCGGCTTGTCTGACTCTGCAAACCTGCACCAGCTTACCTGCATCCTCTGCTCTGCAGGCTGCACACGCTGACCTGCATCCTTTGCAATGCAAACCTGCACCTGCTGACCTGCATCCCTGCTCTGCAAGCCTGCACCTGCTGACCTGCATCCCTGCTCTGCAAGCCTGCACCTGCTGACCTGCATCCCTGCTCTGCAAGCCTGCACCTGCTGACCTGCATCCCTGCTCTGCAAGCCTGCACCTGCTGACCTGCATCCCTGCTCTGCAAACCTGCACCTGCTGACCTGCATCCCTGCTCTGCTGACCTGCATCCCTGCCCTGCAAACCGGCACCTGCTGACCTGCATCCCTGCCCTGCAAACCGGCACCTGCTGACCTGCATCCCTGCCCTGCAAACCGGCACCTGCTGACCTGCATCCTCTGCTCTGCAAGCTGCACCTGCTGACCTGCATCCGCTGCTTCCGGAACCAGCCGTTCCAGTCTCCACTCGGCTCCACCACTCCAAGCAGTGAGGATCAGACAGGCACCCTTACCTCACCGTGCTCTTACCACCACTGTCCCCACTCCAGTGGTCTCCGAGCCGGGGTTGTACGGGAGGTCCCTCTCCGCACGTCAGGCTCACACCCAAGGTACGTTACAGTATCAAACTGCCATGCCTGAGCCTGCAGGAGATACCTTGCCTATGGACAATGTCTATCGACACCTTACAGCTCTCACTCAGATCGTGAAGTCTCTGCAGGGCAGCCATGTCCGAATGGATAAGCAGACACAAACTCAAGCCACCTCTGCAGATTCACCTCCAACCCCAACTTCCTCTATTTTAATGTTACCATCTCCTGAGCCCAGGGTCCCTGTTCCTGAGAAGTTTTTCGGGGATCGGAGTAAATTCCGTGCGTTTCGCAACGCATGTGAACTTTACTTTTCGTTGCTACCTCTGACTTTTTCATCTGAAGCCACCAAGGTGGGCTTCGTTATCGCTTTGCTGCAGGGGGAACCTCAAGCTTGGGCCCATCACTTACTTGAAGTCCGCCATGTAGTTCTAGACTCTCTGCCCTCTTTTCTTGATGCCATGGCCCGACTTTATGACGATCCACAGCGGACTTCTACTGCCGAGGCTGCTCTCCATGCGCTCCAGCAAGGCCGCCGAGCGGTCGAGGACTATGTGACTGATTTCAGACGCTGGAGCGCGGATACCCAGTGGAATGAGGCGGCTCTGCGGCATCAGTTCCGTCTTGGTCTCTCTGAAAGCCTGAAGGATGAGTTAGCACGGGTCGGTGTTCCTGATGTTCTAGAGACTTTAATTAATTTGTCTATCCAGATAGACCGACGACTCCAGGAGCGCAGAGCAGAAAGGTCTACCCAACAGCTCCGCCCAGCTTGGATGCTACCCTGGATACGAGCCCCTGTGTACCCTGCCAGTGCCAGTACGGTTCCAACTGAACCCTCATCCCTCAACCAGACCGTCAAGCCAGGGCAGCTTGGACTAATGAAACATTCCCTATCGGCCAAGGAACGACTTCGTCGGCTGCAGAATTATCTATGCCTGTATTGCGGTGAACCCGGTCATTATGTCTCTTCTTGTCCTGCTAAGCTGCGCAAGGTCCTGGCTACCTCTTCTCCCAACTACTCACCTCCATCTACCAATGCTACTCACCTGGCTCTTCCTATCTCTTTCCAACTACCAGGGAGGACAATACCAGTAACTGCAATAATCGACTCAGGCATGTAGTTGTTTTGTCGATCTAGACTTTGCAGCAAAACAACACATCCCACTCCAACCTAAGACTCAGGGACTTTCCATTTTCCTGGC